>CM019823.1:68188858-69457887 GCA_009763385.1 Coix lacryma-jobi var. lacryma-jobi
TAAGCCGACTAGATTATTTTTGCACCAATAATCAAGCTAAATATGAAGCTTTGTTGTTTGGTTTAGAAATACTGGATTCCATGGGAGTTAAACATGTTGAGGCTTACGGCGATTCCTTATTAGTAGTACAACAAGTTGTTGGTGAATTTCAATGTTTAGAAGGGTCGCTGAATGTTTATCTTGTATTGTGCCTTAATATTTTTGCTCACTTTATTGAATTTCAAATTCGGCATATACCGAGACATGAGAATCATGAAGCCAACATGTTAGCTCAGCAAGCATCTGGCTATAGTGTCAGTAGGCGTAATTTTCACATAAAGCCGATGCATCAATGTTCGGAAGTTTTGTGTACAAGTCACAAAGAGCCAGTTCGATCGGCTCGTTTAGCCGACCAAATTAGTTTTGAACTGATACAACTGATTTACTCAGGCGACCAGGTCGGTTTTGAGCTTGCTTGGTCGGATTGCTTGACCGACCAGGTTGGCTGTGAATTAGGTCAACCAGTTCGTCCAATTGACCCTGTCGATCTTGGAATGTTTGGTCAAGTTGGCTCTTCTGCAGATCTTACAGATCGGTCCAATTTAATTACTAATGAGGCCGATTTAGAGGATTGGAGGACTCCCTTGTTAAAATATCTTCATGATTCAAATACTAGAGTTGATCAAAGTGTTCGGCGAAGTGCATTGAAATATGTACTGCACAATGATGAGCTTTACCGAAGAACCACTGAAGATTTATTACTTAAGTGTTTGGGATCTGATCAGGCGAAAGTGGCTATGGGAGAGGTCCATGAAGGTATTTGTGGTACGCATCAATAGGCCCCGAAAATAAAACGGTTACTACATAGAGCCGGATTTTATTGGCCTACTATGATGGTCGATTGTTTTCGTTATTACAAAGGATGTGAAGAGTGTCAAAGGTTTGGAAATATACAGCTTGCACCTGCTGCCATGCTTCATCCTATCATCAAGCCGTGGCCTTTTCGTGGTTAGGGATTAGACTACATTGGCCAAATTCATCCCCCATCTTCAAAAGGACATCGCTTTGTCCTGGTCGCTACGGATTATTTCACTAAATGGACTGAAGCAGTACCTTTGAAGAACATGAAACATAAGGAGGTAATTGAGTTTATTACTGAGCATATTATACATAGATTCGACATTCCTCAAACACTTACTATAGATCAAGGAACTTCTTTTATTTCTAAAGAAGTACGAGATTTTACCGAATTATATAAGACAAAGATGCTTAATTCATCTCCATACTATGCTCAAGCTAATGGCCAAGCTGAGTCTAGTAACAAGACTTTGATCAAGCTTATCAAGAAGAAGATTGAGGATAACCCGAGGAGATGGCATGAGGTTTTGTCTGAAGCTCTGTGGGCTCATTGTATATCAAAACATGGCGCTAAGAAAGTTACTCCTTTCGAGCTGGTATATGGCCAAGAAGCAGTGTTGCCTATTGAGGTAAATCTAGACGCATATAGACTTGCCAAGCAAAATGATTTATCTGATGTTATGTATCATGATGCCATGATGGACAACATTGATGAAGTAACCGACAAGAGATTGAAGGCTCTTAAGGAGATGGAGAAAGACAAAGCCCGAGTTGCCAGAGCTTACAACAAGAAAGTGAAGAGTAAATCGTTTCAAATGGGAGAATTGGTAAGAAAAACTATACTGCCGCTTGGATCGAAGAGCAATAAGTTTGGCAAGTGGTCGCCAAGTTGGGAAGGTCTTTATAAAGTGGTCAAAGTGATATTCGGGAATGCATATATGCTAGAGACATTACAGAATGAAAGTCTCCCAAGAGCAATAAATGGAAGGTATTTGAAAAAGTACTTTCCAAGTGTTTGGCAAGAGGCCTGAGTGCTTTCCAAACAATGGTCGATACATGTATGGCCCTTAGAACAAAAATGACTATGATTACTGAATGACCGATGAGTTGGACATCGTTGTTGTTTGGTTTGTTTTTAGGTTCTACTAAAGATCACCTAAAAATAGGGGGGCATATGTTGACACTCAAAAGTGTCATAGGCAAATAGAAAGGTTAGAAGATGTATTCAGCTCATAATATTTTGGAGACGAAATTATCTTCTAAATGCTTTGTATCTAAGAGGTCGGATATTCTAAGTAAGATGGGTCTGGTTGTTTGATGTCTTCCAATCAGTTACGTTTTTTCCCGACCAGGTGCGCTGGTCGGAAACTTTAAGAATGATGATGAATGCCGATCAAGGTTCCGATTCGAGGATCTTTTCTCTGAAGATCTGTTAATCAGTGTAACCAGTTTGAGCTGTTATCTACAGAGCCCATTAAACCGGTTTAGTCGGTTTAAGAATCGGTGAAATTAGCTTTACTTTGTTTAGTCCGGATTGGACTCTTGGATTTCATATTTTGATGGAGTCCGGATAGGAAACTTGGAGATCGTATCTGGAGATGTTTTCTATTGGGATAAGACCAACCTCCTCTATATATATTAAAGGATCACGGCCGATTGAGGCATCCAACCCTAATCGACAAAATCAGTCTACTATCCCTTTTACCTTTTTTTCCTTCTACATTGCTGTTCGATGCGTCTCCCGGTGAGATTCGGCGACGTTCTAGGCAGCCTTGCTGATCCTAGAGCAACCTCTACGTGCCTCTTCCCGACGGGTCTTCCTGGGAGGGGTTCTAGAGTTATCAACACAGAGGATCAAAACCCTAAATCGACCCGTCTCTAGATCGGTTTTCATCGATTTAGTCAAGTTCTTGCTGTCTCAGGTTGATCTGTAACCTCTTTGGGCGTTCTAGCCCTGTTGGTGTGTGATTCAGATCACTTCCGACGTCAATAGATACTGACGCTAAAGTTGTCGTCTCTATCTTCAACGAAGCCGCCATGGAGAAAACAATTCAATCCTTCCCCTTACCCGGTGCCGAAGAGGACAAGGATGAGATAAATCTTGGTATAGAGACTCAAACTTTAAGAACTCAATCTATTGAGAAAAAATATTAAAAACGATAGATCCTCACTCTCTCCGGCCTCCGAGGATATGCCGGAGCAAGAAGAGAAAGAGGGACCAACGGAGGAGGACCAGCCGAGGAACGACAGGGGCGTAGGGAGTCACACGGTGGGAGCTCTCAAGCGTTGCTCTATTTTGCCCCGTGTCGACTCTTCTCTGTTGCGTTGTGTCGCTATGTTGACTGTTGTTATGACCGGTATTTGGCACACTCGGCGGAAGGAGACCGACCTTGGCTGCATGTCGAAAAGATCGTGGAAGTACCCACGTCCGCGAAAACTAATAGAACGGAATGTGAAGGTTAGGGAGTTCTTTAGATTAGATAAAAAAGGAAATTAAAGCCTCTGTATCAGTTAGGATAGGCAGAACAACTTCTATTGTTGTCCCTGCTCCTGGCATAAGCCTTCCAAGAATCACGACAGCGGCATCTCACTGGCGATCTTAGGGCACCCGCAATAGCTAACTCTTGTTATGTTTGAATAGAAGGTAGAAAAAAGTTAGTTCTTACTCAAGAGTTAGGCTTATACATACATCAAGATCATGTGTGAATGTAATGTGAGTCTAATCTATGAGTTATTGCTAAGAGTTAGCACTATTAGAGAGGTTAACTTAGAGCTAACAACTAGCTTATACCACTACGGGTGCCCTTAGAAGCGCTTGCCCCCTTCCTCTCACTCCTATGCTCTCAGATTCCTAGGCTCGATCTACCAACTAACTGTTTGGGTTTGGTTGCTTGTATATGTCTCGATGAGATGAGATCATCCATGGATCAGTAGTGTTTGGTTGGATGAATCGCTGGGACCAGGAAATCCCTGTATAGAGAATATACTACAAGATGCTAGATTTACTTGTTCGTATCTAGCAGAGCAGCTCATCCATGTCTTCTAATCTTTGTTATTAGGAAATAAATTAAGGATATTAGTATATTATATTATTACTTATAGGATTAGTTTTAATAAGTGTTAATAAATTGATTAGTGCATGTTTGGTACCCTAATTATGTCATTAGTAGTGCTAATTAACATATTTATTGTGGATTAATGATTATCATGACAAAATTAGTATTAGTATATATTTATTAGTATCTAATTATTTTTTATTATTCTTAAATAATAGATATAATTAGTTAACTATTCTGATCTCATCCACTTTCATCCATCCAAGCAAACAGAAAAATGGTTCGTCTCATCCATCCAACCAAACATGCATCATGGATATCTTTATCCCAATATCCATGAATCGTTATATCCCATCCAACTTGGTCCTCCAACCAAACGCGCCCTAAGTGTATAACCCTTAAGACTGCCATATTAGAACTCACTACCTGAGTACTTCCACAATAAGGGCACCCCCACTGGTGATGCAAACCGAACACTGATGACACTGATGATATGGGAGGCCAGCACCAGTGACGGATTTAGAAAAAAAAATATTAGGGGACTTCTTCAACCTACAAACAATTTCAGCCCCTCTTCAGTGTGTATCAATAACAAAAAAAAATCTAGGGGGCTTAGGAGGGACTCCATGGATCCAGCGGCCATAGGGGGGCTAGAGCCCCACTCACCCACCGTTAGATCCGCCCCTGCCCAGCACTAGGTTCATCCCCTTGCCGGGGCTGGGCGGCTTCAGGAGCTAGCGGTTGTTCACCGGCCGTAGTTTTACCTCGCTCCTATTTGCTTGGCAGTGGTTGATGTTGTTTGGCTGGTCGTTTTTATGACTGATTTTGACTATTCCAATAGTATTTTATGAGAGATAATAAGCCGAAGTATGGCTGATAAGCTAGCTAATAAGGGCAAAAGAACGGGGCGAGATATGTGTGTGCCCGGGACTTGTTTGAGGAAATGGCATGCACCACCAAAGCATACCCCTCTTTGTGAGGGTTTTCAAATTGAGAAGTTTGGCGAGGATGTCATATTTGCAATATCCAGCGAGCAATCCATCCAAAACAATGTTTTCAAATAGCATACAGGCTAAAGTGTATGTGTATTCATGAATAAACGGCCCTTGTCTATGGCTTGTTATATTTTCATCTAATTTCTTTTCATTGTGAACAATTGATCAAAGCAGCAGGCTAAACAAATAATTAAATGTACATAACAGACCACCATATTTAAACAGGCTAAATGATCGTTTATATAGGCAAACAATGGTTTTGTGATTTTATTTCTTTGTTTGAAAAAGTTCAAATAGAACTCGATCGATACATAAGCCGAATTTCGGGCACTCGGCAAAGAGCCTCTTTGCCGAGTGCCGGACACGTGGCACTCGGCAAAGCCCAAACACAAGGCAAATGATGCTTTGCCGAGTGCCCGACACTTGGCAAATAAAGGCACTCGGCAAAGACACCTCTTTGCCGAGTGCCGTACACTCGGCAACGATGAGCACTCGGCAAAATGCAGTGGACCAGACGGCATCCACGACCGTTTTCTTTGTCGAGTGACCGCCGTCTGACACTCAGCAAAGAGGGAGCGCTTTGTCGAGTGCCTGCCACGTGGCACTCGGCAAAGCGTGTGGCCCCGTTCTGTGCCACGTGGGCGGTTCTTTGCCGAGTGCCAGCCACGTGGCACTCGGCAAAGCATGTGGCCCCGAACTGTGCCACATGGTCGGTTCTTTGCCGAGTGCCGCCAGGCTCGCACTCGGCAAAGAGCCCGTCTTTGCCGAGTGCCGACCTCTGGCACTCGACAAAGTTTATTTTTGGATTTTAGACACCAAATTTTTTGTGGATCATCCCCACGGTACCATGGCCAACATGTTCAAATTTCACACTTTTTCAAAATATTTTGTTATATTTTATGTCTTTATTGTATTTTCTTGAATTTTCCCGCAAGACGCAAGTTTGAACTGCGGGTGCATCGAATAATGGATTTCAAAGATTCAAAAATTGTTATTGTTGTTCTTGAGTGTATGTTTAGGCCAAATTCGGGAACTGATACGAAATTTCGATCAACGTGCTAACAGGGGCAAGGCCTCGAATTTACGTGCATGCGTTTTTAAAATTATAAAAAATGCAAATGATTTCCGAAGATCACGAAACTTGGAGAGATGTCGTTATATCTTATGCATATGCTATGAAAAAAAATTTGCACTTTCTGAACATGTGATCACAAATTTGCACTTTCGGCAAAGTTTTTTTTTGGATTTTGGACACCAAATTTTTTGTGGATCATCCCTACAGTACCATGGCCAACATGTTCAAATTTCACACTTTTTCAAAACATTTTGTTATATTTGATGTCTTTATTGCATTTTCTTGAATTTTCTCGCTAGACGCAAGTTTGAACTGCGGGTGCATCGAATAATGGATTTCAATGATTCGAAAATTGTTATTGTTGTTCTTAAGTGTATGTTTAGAACAAATTCAGGAACTGATGTGAAATTTCGACCAACGTGCTAACGGGGGCAAGGCCTCGAATTTACGTGCGGGCAGTTTTAAAATTATAAAAAATGCAAATGATTTCCGAAAATCGCGAAACTTGGCCAGATGTCGTTATATCTTATGCATATGCTATGAAAAAAATTTGAGAAAGTGCAAATTTGTGATCACATGTTCAGAAAGTGCAAATTTTTTTCATAGCATATGCATAAGATATAACGACATCTCGCCCGTTGGATAGGAGGAGGAGGAGTAGGAGTAGGAGGAGGAGGAGGAGAGGAGGAAGAAGAACAGCCCCTGTCAGCGGTGGTCGTCGTCCCGCCGTCGTCGTCTTGCCGTTGTCGCCATCATCGTTCATCGCCGGCAAGGTTAGTAGTAAATTAGTATGTTAGTAGTTAGATTGTAGTAAGTTAGTAGTTATGGTTTGTTAGTAGTTAGTTACTTGTAAGCTAGTAGTTAGTAGTTAGTAGTTAGTAGTTAGTAGTAGTAGTAATTAGTAAGTAGTTAGTAGTACTAAGTAGTTAGTAGTAGTAGTAGTAAGTAGTGAGTTAGTAGTTGTGTTAGTAGAGTAAGTCGTAGTAAGTAGTAATTAGTAGTTGAGTGCTTTTTATAGTTCATGTATTACTTTGCATTTTTTGTGTGCATGTAAAGGTAAGTTAAGTACATGACTTCTGTGAAGATATATGTGGTTGTTGGCCTTCGTGCCGACATTTTGTGCAGGCTATGGGTACCTCCCCGTGCAGGGGAGGTGCTGCCAAAATTTTTGGTCGGGACTAACCAATATTCTCCTTTTTTAGAAGGAGGAGGACCCGTGGGAGGGACTCGGCGACCCCAATCGTCTTCATCGGCGTTGCGGGTCTGCCTGCACTGCGTCGTCTCGCCACTGCCCTGACTCACCACCCTCCGCTACCCTGACCTCACCGACACCTTAGGTATAACCACTCTATCCATATCCCTAGGTATCTGGTCTTTGGTCTCGTAACCTAGTTAGACGTCTCCCGTTCGAAAGAGATACAGTTGGAGGTATGCGACCTTTGCATATCTACGACCGTATCTCTTTCGGATTGTCCATGTTTTTTGATAGCCCGCGGAAGCGTAGCTGGGTTAGTTTCCATGTTGTGCTCCTGTCCGACTCGGAGTTTCGGCACCACCTCTCCGTTGTTCTCCGGATACACACTCTCCCTAGCGGGACATGTATCGGGAGAATAGCGGGGAGGTGCTGCTGAAATTCCATCTCGGATAGGAGTAGAGCATGGAAACTAACCCAGCTACGCATCCGAGGGTGGGATTAGGACCTATCCTTCACCTATTACATGGTAGGAATCCCGTGTAGATACAATTGTTGGTTTTATTACTCGCTTACATATGTATATGTCAAAGGATGGATAACCATGACTGGATGTACACGAGCCATGCAAGTAGGAGCACCGAATGGGTTACTAAGACCAGTGCTTTCTTGGAGCATGCATTTGGTGCGGCTGCTAAAGGGTCTAGTCGGATGTCGTGTCCCTGCAGCAAATGTGGGAACAACAAAAGAAAACATAAGAAGGCAGTGGGGGAAGATCTTTACAAGTACGGATTCATTGAAAACTATACCTGTTGGGTCCACCCATGGTGAAGCTGATCGGATTAGAGAGGAAGTGGTGAGACCACGCCTCGAGGAGTATAATGGAGATGTCGGGGTAGCAGACATGATGGAAGACTTCGCCGAGGCATAATTTGGTGAAGGGTTGGAGGAGGAGCTAGAGGAAACCACAAAGGCATTCTACGACATGATGTCCTCGGCACAGAAACCCCTTCACGAGAAGACAAAGGTTTTGCAACTGGATGCCATTGGACTCCTAATGGGGTTCAAGTCACAGTATAGCCTGAGTCGAGACGCCTTCGATGGCATGTTGATAATATTGGGCACCCTGCTGCCAGAGGGTCACGTTCTGCCAAAGAACACGTACGAGTCACAAAAACTTCTTCGTGCACTTAAGATGCCAAATGAGCAGATCCATGCTTGTCCAAACGAGTGTGTTCTATTCAGGAAAGATCACGAGAAAGCAACGCACTGTCCATAGTGCAAAGCCTCTAGGTATGTGGAGGTAGATCATGGTGATGGCAGGAAGGAACAGCTTAATATCCCTCGAGATGGTCCTACGGTACCTTCCTTTCATACCGAGGATCCAACGACTGTACATGACAGAGGATTGTACTATGAAAAAATAAGTCTTTTTTTCCAAAGATTTTTACGAATACGCTTTTTTGACATCGAAGTACGTTTTTTTGGAACTGCCATTCAAAAAGGGAATTACTTTTTTCTAGTTGTATGTGAAAGACATCTATTGCCGCAAATCAATCCTTCTTTCTGTTTTTTCTTAGTATTTATACTTAGATACTGAAAGATACTTAAATGATACTGAAAGATACTTAAATTCTAAATTCTTCTTTAGTTCATTTTGTCTAATGTGGATAAGACAAGAGTTTTTTAAGATTTTCTATTTAAACCAATTTATATATAAAATATACTCCATACCGCGAAACAGATGACCTGGCACAAGAATGGCAAAAGATACAATGCTGACAAAATGGTACACCCATCGGATGGTGATGCATGGAAGCACTTCGATGCCATGCATCCTCTCAAAGCTATGGAGGCCCGGAATGTACGTGTGGCGCTTGCAACAGATGGGTTCAACACGTATGGAATGATGGCGGCCCCGTACACTTGTTGGCCTATGTTCGTGATCCCCCTCAATCTCCCCCCCCCCGACGTCATGTTTGACCCGAAGAACACATTCTTGTCGCTCATAATTCCTGGACACCCAGGGAACAATATGGGTGTGTTCATGGAGCCTTTGTGGGATGAACTGATGGAAGCTTGGGAAAATCCGGTACTGACATACGATCGAGCTACCAAGAGGAACTTCAAAATGCATGTGTGGTACCAGTACTCCATGCATGACTTCCTAGCGTATGGCTTATTTAGTGCGTGGTGTGTTCACGGGAAGTTCTCATGCCCAGTATGCAAGGCAGCTGTGAGGTTCACTTGGTTGAAGAGGGGAGACAAGTATTCTTCGTTTGACCAACATCGTCAATTCCTGCACTTTAGGAAAGGCGTTCAAGTCACCAACCCCATTCCTCAGGTCATGAGTGGTGCCGAGGTCTGTGCTGAGGTAGAGGCTCTGCAATTTGATAAAGACAACGATCATTTTATTGGATACGCAGAGGAACACATGTGGACTCATATATCTGGCTTGACTAGGCTTCCCTATTTCAAAGACCTTCTTTGTCCGCACTACATCGATATAATGCACACAGAAAAGAATATTGTCGATGCACTCTTTGCAACACTCATGGACACGGAAAAGTCAAAGGACAACGTTAAGGCTAGACTGGACCTGCAAGAGATGTGTGATAGACCAAATCTAGTGATGAGGACTCCTACTGCCGGCAAGAAATGGAGGAGAGGTTTGGCCGATTACATACTGAAAAGAGACCATAGGAAGAAAGTACTGCAGTGGATTAAGGGGATAATGTTCCCTGATGGGTATGCGGCGAATCTGAGGAGGGGAGTGAACTTGTCTACTATGCGAGTGTTAGGGATGAAGAGTCATGACTACCACATATGGATTCAGTGGCTCCTTCGTGCGATGACCCGGGGATACCTCCCCGAGCATGTGTGGCGTGTGCTGACAGAGTTGAGCTATTTCTTTCGCCAGCTTTGTGCCAAGGAGCTATCTCGTGACATGATTACTAATCTAGAGGAAGTGACACCTGTGTTGCTATGCAAGTTGGAGATCATCTTTCCCCCGGCCTTCTTCCTGCCGATGCAACATCTAATTTTACACCTACCGTATGAGGCACGGATGGGGGGCCCGTGCAGGGCCATTGGTGCTTTCCAATCGATAGATGTCTAAAGATTCTTCGGAAAAAGTGTAGAAATAAAGCCAAAATAGAGGCTTCCGTGGCAGAGGCATTCATTCTGGAGAAGGTGTCGAACTTCACAATGACATACTATAAGGACAACCTTCCTAGCGTGCACAATCCACCTTCTCGTTACAACATCGACGAGAGTTCATCGAGTCTCAGCCTTTTCAAAGGGCAACTCAGAAGAGCAAGCGCATCGAAGATCAAGATGTTGTGGCATGACGAGTGGCGCACAATCACGATGTATGTGTTGTTGAACCTTGATGAAGTGACTCCTTATGTGCAGTAAGTTCTCAATGAGCTTGTTACATACGCCGTCACTATCAACCACCTATCGATCTGACCCCCTTGTCTCTTGTTTTTTCAGAAAATTTATTACTGAACAATGGAGAGGCTCAAGGGATCCTTCCCTTGAAGAACAAGACTATCTTCTCAAAAATGGTGACCCCGATTTCATTTCATGGTTAAGTACGAAGGTCGGAGGCACATAGGTCGGTGGAGATAGCTCGCTTCTTTGGGAGTCTCAACATCCCAGGTGTGGTCGTGTCTCCATCGCTGCTCAATCCGTATGTGCCGCCGCCACCGCCGTAGCCGCCTCATAGCCTTATTGGGACTCCGGTGAGTATATATATATGGTTGTTTATTGCTTTTACTTCTTCGATCGTACTAACGACATCGCTTCTCCTTCGTGCAGGTGCAGTCGCAGTCGCAGGGTTCGGCGTCGACCCCTCCGGGTGGCCCTTCGCCATAGTCCAGGTGTTCGGCTCCAGGAGGCCCTCCTCGTCTACCGTACTACGTGTGGCCTGGCGTTCCTCCTCAGCCCGGGTACTCCGGGTGGTCTCTTGGAGCTGCTGTGCCGCTGCCCCAGTGGCAAGGTCCTCCATCGGCCGGCTCTTCGCAAGGGTGGGGGCAGTGGGGGCAAGGTGGGAGCTCTTCAGGCACTGGGGGCGAAGGTGAGCAGTGATCGGCTTATGTGTTGGACTTATGGATTATGGACTACTCGTATGTGTTGGACATGTGTTGGTTGAACTTGAACTTGTGATGGATGGATGGACGGAATTATGTGACATGTATGGATTATGTGATGGATTTATGTTGTTTTGTGGATGGATGGACATGAATGTGATAAATATTGTGATTTGTGTGATGAAATATGGATGTGAATGTGATATATATTGTGTTCTGTGTAATGGAATATGGATATGTGATATATATATTGTTTTGTGTGACAAAAATAAAAAAAAAACAAAAAAAAAGAAAAAATTTCCCAGCTTTGCCGAGTGCCACACTCAGCAAAGATGCCATGGCACTCGGCAAAGCTGGGCAAAATTAACCCAGTTCTCCCTCTTTGCCGAGTGCCGGCCACTTGGCACTCGGCAAAGATGGCTTCTTTGCCGAGTGCCGGAGCCAGCACTGGCACTTGGCAAAGAAGCCCTCTTTGTCGAGTGCCAAGTGGCTGACACTCGGCAAAGAATTTTTCAAAAAAAAAAGAAAAAAAAATCCTTTGCCAAGTGTCTGCCACGTCAGCACTCGGCAAAGAAGCCGTCAAGTTGACGGTCGCTGTTTTCTTTGCCGATTGCTGACTTGGCACTCAGTAAAGGCTTTGCCGAGTGCCCGATTTCTGGCACTCGGCAAAGAAACCTTTGCCGACCGCTTCTTTGCCTACTAATCTTTGCCGAGTGCCGCACTCGGTAAAGCCTTTGCCGAGTGCAAAAGAGCCTTTGCCGAGTGCTGCTGCCGGCACTCGGCAAAGTCGGTGTACCCTGTAGTGAAAGTGTATTTGTCAAAGAAAAATTATAAATAATACTCATTTATCCAAGTTAACATCCAGCTGACGTGTCACAAAAAAATTCCAAGCACTGATGTGTATCTATGATTAGCATATATAACACAAAATATATTAAGGACTTAGACAAATTCTGTCGGTGAATTTTGTTAGTCTATGCAAGCCTACAAAAAGAGGTGACTAGATCTGATGTGGCCTTGTCCACATCATGTCACCCTCACTAACTTTTCACGGAATGAACTAATGTCCAAATCGACAAAGTTCCATGTCATGACTACCCTATCTGGCATCAACTTTCAATTTAGCAAAGGCCAAAATTCCTTCATAGTCTAGGTTGCTACAAATACCACCCTAATAATCAACCTCTAGTCCATCATCACCTTCATCTCAACAACAATCAGATCCCACTGTCTGCAGGATAGTATAATCAAATATCATGGCATCACAAACAACCAAAATGCTTGCCCTGGTTGTGCTCCTTGCTCTTTCCACGATTGCTACTGCTACAACCACTTGCCTGCAAAATGCCCCACGGATGATGGGAATGACAATGGTGGATCCATGCATGCAATCATGCATGATGCAACAATCATTAGCCATGGCAATAAGTTCGCCCTCCCTTGTGATGGGAATGAATTCCGTGGTCTCATGCATGCAATCTTGCATGATGCAACACGCGTTCGCCATAGGAGGTTCATCCTTGCCAACCGTGGTGATGCAGCGACAGCCATTCACCATGGCACAGCAGCAGTGTTGCATGCAACCGATGATGATGCAAGGTGTGATGTCACCACTATGCCATTGTGGCGTCGTGTGCCAGATGATGCAGTTGCAACAGATGCGAATGGAGGCACAACTGCCTTCCATGTGCAGCGCTACAGCCATGCCAATTCTAGCGGCCTATGCCCAACGTCCCTTTCCTTGTTGTGCGTTCTAGATAGTGATCATATTTCAATGTGTTGCATTGTATTCCAAGAACAAGGTCACATACCATCGTGTGTGACTCACTAGAAATAAAACACTGAATATGATGCATATTATATGGTCGGAAACGTACTACATCCAGTATAATGTCTCTGTTTACACCAGATTTTGGACTGAAAAAGATCGTTATTTTGTAGACACAAACGGCTGGTTTACTAAAAGAGAATCGGCCAGAAAAATAAGAGAAGCCTACTTGGGTCCGGACACGATCAGAAAAAGTTCACGTGGGCCAACGTGACGGGCTTTGAAGACATGTCGGGCTCGACCGATGAGTTCAAGTCCATGTCGTCATTGTATCCTAGTCGTGTTAGAATAGGAGTTTGCCGGGATATAAATAGCTAGAAACCCGTTTTTTGTATAGACATCTCAATCAATCAAACACATCGGCCACCGGCCAAAACCTTAGGAGTAGGAGTTTGGTAAAACTCGGCGGAACCTTCAACCAGGCAGGGCTGCATCGGCTAGACCGACCTCCGGTTTGCTTGTAAGTTTCACCAATGGCTCGTGTTATTGTTCAATAAGGCTGTATTTGGCATCGACCAAACTCTTGTTTAGATATAACATGGGTTAATTATCGGTTTAAGTTTGTTTTTTTGTAAAACTGTCTTGACTCTGATCAATCTCTTGCTTTAGTCGATCTTGACCAGTTATCGGCTCTACTAGTTTTGGCAAGCTAATGGATTCATTAAGTTATCGATTTTGTTTATACTTTTTAATGTTTTCTTTAGATTTAAACAATATCTTGCCCAATCAAGACTAACAAACTAGTTCAAGCTTAAATGCTGCTTAGTTTCGGCTATCCAAGGGCTTCATATGCTTACAACAAGAAAAATAGCTGATCTAAGCTTGTCATCGACTATTTTTGTCAATCTTGATTGTTATATGCCGTGCGTTCGAGATATTCGATAAAATTGTGATTTGATCTAAGAAAAAGGCAGATTTGATCTAGCATGTTTATTACGGCTGTATTTTCGAACCCCACTGATACACATGATAGATTAGATTTACCTGATCTTGAACCAAATCGTAGTTTAAACGGATAGATCTTGTTCGTGCTTCATGGACCCTGTATCGGCTAAAATAGCCGATCCAGTTACGCTTCCTTCATAATGTATGCTTTTAAGCGACATGAAATCAATGGATCTGCTCGTTGTATTGGACGTAAGCTAGCTTGGTCATCATTATGGTTGTATGGAGACACCCCACTGTTGATGCTCAAGTTACTTTATCGATAAATTTGTTATTATGTCTGCATGGAAACACTCCACTGTTAACGAATAGAACTGCTTATGCAATTAGTCGATCGTTGATTTCATGTTGTTTAAATGTATACATAGATCCCTGTTCTATTTACATGTTTAAGCTTATCGACTGTCCTTTATTCTAAACTCTTTCTTTATATATACATTTGTTGTTTCGCTTCAAATATTGTCAATGCTTTAATCTTCTCTTGGGAGTTGACTTTATAGTCAATGTTCTGTAACAGTGGCAATATCGGAGCCGTATAATTTGGAACTGTCTGGCACCAAACCGGCAGGTTTGACAATTTGATGTATTTTCTTTTCCTTGTCAATTACAGGTCAAATTGACTGGCACGTCCGGAGTCGTTCTCAATAAGATTCGGCACCGTCATCTCTTAAAGGTCAAGGAGGTCAAGATCTTGCTCTGCACGATCTCTGAGGACCGTGGTTGAGTGTGTTGGCCCTTCAGTCAAATTTTCGCGTCAACAGTCTCCTAATGTTGGTGCCTTAAAACGTTAACTAAGAAAGATGCAATTCTTCTTTCTAGCTATATGATCAGGTACTTCAAAAGTGAAAAGATGAAATATTCTAGTCAGAGTTGGAAACTCTCCTCCCTTACGCCCAATGCAAAGTTCTAAGTGATACATGGACAGATACACAACTGATTTGGCTACGTTTTATTTTTCTTCATGTTCCAAACTAGAGCAGTCCTTCTAGCTGCACCGAGAGCATAGTTCTTACGAGCTGTCTAGCAGCACTGCAGTAACGCAAACGAAAATGGGAAATGGTTGTGATCATTTACTAGTTGCAAACGAAAATGAACTAGATTTTATTACGACTGCGCACCTTACCAAACATCACCTTAGTTCTTACCATCATTGCCTAGGGAAACAAACACCCCTATATATTACGGCCTGTTTGGATGTCATCCACTAAATTTTAGTCACTAAACTTTAGTCACTTTTAGTGACTAGAATGCCAAACACCTTCACTAAAAGAGAGTAAAAAGCCTTTTTAGTCTCTTTTAGTAAGGGTGTGCTACTAAAGTGACTAAAGTTTAATGACTAAAATTTAGTGGATGGCATCCAAATAGACCTTAGTGAATATATTAACAACCAACTCTGTGAGCTCCAACAGGCAACAGCGCATCCACGTGCTTGCCTCACTTGTCACAGTTAACGTGCTTCTTGCTCTTTGCGCCAACGCTAGCTCAACAGTTAGTTAGTAGATCTTTTGGTCAAGTTTTGTGGATTGAACCACTTGTTTGGAAAGGATTTAGTTAGAATAATCCTTAAACTTAATCTTGTTCATGTTCTGAAAATCCGTTAGATTATGCAGTCTCTGTTCATCCTCGGCTTAATAAATTTTTGCACTATGGATCAGAAAAAGTTATAGAAAACTTAAATACCTATCTTTTGACACCTAAATCACTAGCATGTCACCTGTAGTTTTGAGAGATATGGTTGTTACGGATTTACTGTTGCTCTATATTGACAGTCTGGACAGTTATAGATCTAACTTGTTTTTTGTCAGCTAAATGAAAAAATGTAGTAGTGCTTTTATTAAGATTTCCAGATTAGTAAAGTACATAATTTTTTTGATCAGTATATCTTCAGTTATGAAATTTGAAGTATAATTACATGCTCTATTATTTGTGAGAAAACTCATTTGAGTTCACTGGTTATTCATGCCATGTCGGTGACCTTTTATGCAAAAATATTATTTTTGAAAGGACCAAGAATGTCATCTAGAGGGAGATGAAAAGGCGATTCTAAAAATTTACTCCCTCCGTATCGCATTTAGATGACGTTTAGGACAGCGACACGGCCTCCAAAGTGCAACTTTGACCACTTTTTTTTAAAAAAAATTGTTGTAAAATAGTATACGTATACTTTTATGAAAGTACTTTTCAAGACAAATTTATTTATATGATTTTTATATCTCTACACTCAATAATTTAAAAGTTATTCATGATTTAGATTCTCAATGTTTGACTCAAACCTTGTCCAAAACGTCATCTAAAAGCGATACGGAGGGAGTATAACTTAAAATGTGGAAGACGTTAGAGACGGAGTTTCAAAAAAAAAAATAACTTAAAATACAGAAGCCGTTAGAAAGGGATTTTGCAATTGCTTGAAAACCCCAAATTAGAGTAGACCACCCTGCTAGTGTGATACAATTGATTAAAGAAAAAGCAAAAAACAATTTCAGCATAGGGCCGACAAACTAGACCAGTCTGGTCTGCTGACTGGACTCTACGGTATCCACAGGCAATGCAACACCCAACTAAAACTTGTCTATTTTGATTCCAACGTTACTCATTGCAGGGGCTTCCAGGGGCTATGCAAAGACATAATTCTACACACAAACAAGCACAAGCCAAGTAGATCGAGGCAAACACAAATATCAAATTGAAATGCAATGAGACACTGTACTTGCTTTACTAGCTTTACTACTGAAGTTTGAACTACCTTGAGTCCTACTCCGTTGAGGCAATGATTGACCACTATGGGGTGCATTGTAGCTAGGTCTTTTTCAACCACAATATTTGATCCACTATAGTTTGATTCCTTCCCTTACGGAGGCGGAGTCGAGACCTCACAAACTTGTCGAGGCACACCATATAATCCTTGGTTGCTCTCTGGTGACTCCTAGCCATCTGGGAGCCAAGCTCTAAGAGTAACAAATGTGAATCACGAGAATGACGAGTGCCTCATTAAGCGCTCGAGTGTTGGCATTGTTGTCTTTTGATCTCCTTTTGAATTTCACTCACTACAGAAAAATCAATCTTTGCGGAGTGTTTTTTCGGGCACTCGGCAAACAGCTTCTTTGCCGAGTGCCAAAAAAGTACTTGGCAAAGAAAAAACACTTGGTAAAGATTTTCTCTGCCGAGTGCCAAAAAAACACTCGACAAAGAAATTCTTTGCCGAGTGTTTTTTGGTTGCCGAGTGTTTTTTTTGCACTTGGCAAAGAGCTCTTTGCCGAGTATTTTTTTCGACACTCGGCAAAACCAATTTTCAAATCATATTTTGAAGCAGTAAATTAATCCAAATGAAAAAGTTTTCAACTACAAAGTTGTTTAACTTATCAAGATGAACAATTTTTGTTTTGGTGATTTCTTTATTTGACAAACTTAAAATAAATTTGTTCATAAATCTTACGTATCTGTTCGATAGTTTATGAAACTACAAGAGTGATATATAATGTTTGTGAATAATATCAGAACCACAATTTCGGATGCATAAATGGTTAAACAACCAAAATAAACTTTGTAGATCTTGACAAGTTATGAAAGTTTGTAATTGAAAACTTTTAAATTTCAAGTCATCTAGTTATGCAAGACTGCGTTCGAATTTGAAAAATTTAAAATTTGAATTTTTCAAAATACCTCGGATGGAAAAATGACCAAAACAAAAGTTGTAGATCTCAAAAAATTATGAAACTTTGTAGTTGACAACTTTTTTATTTAAAATCATCTTGTCTTGCAAAACTATATTTGAATTTAAAAATTTTGAAATTTGAATTTTTTAAAATACCTCAGATGGAGAAATGGCCAAAATGAAAGTTGTAGATCTCAAAAAATTATGAAACTTTGGTGTTGACAACTTTTTGATTTGAAATCATCTTGTCAACGAAAATTACGTTTCAAATTGTTAAATTTGAAATTCAAATTTTTATAAACGGCCTTAGATGAAAAAACTACCAAAATAAAAGTTGTAGATCTCGAAAAGTTAGAAAAATTTTGTAGTTGATAACTTTTTGATTTGAATTCGTTTAGGGCCTCAAATAAGCAAGCAAGTTACACTCGGTTTAGTATAATATATGGGGGAACCGAAACGGAGATGGAACCTATGTGAGTGTGTAGTGTAGTGGTAGAGGAGGCTCCGCATGAGTGAGAGGTCGTGAGTTCGAATCCTGCTTCGAGGGAGACGGGTGGGCGCTGCCCAATTTTTTAGATAAAGGATAATCAATATCTGGCCTCTACATCCAGGGATGACACAACCAATTATTACAAAGTTTTGGATAAGCAAAGAGACAGTCGTGGTATTATAGATCGACCCGGGCATTACATTGAACAATATAAATGTTTCCATCCTTTATTCGATATCTCTAGGGCAATCATTTCTAATTTTTTGCTCATCGTAGAGAGGATGTCCTAGGCTGTCTCGTCATGCTGCAACTGGGCCCAAGAGCGTAACCAATATGCTCCCCTGAAGATGACCTGCATAATAGAGTTAGTTTTCATTTTATTAAAGATAACATCATTACGGCATCTCTAGATCACCCAACAAAAGGCAACGACCCCAACCCAGATCATACTTCTAATCTTTTTATCTTGATTAGTATGCCAGGTGCCGAACATATGGTTCATAGATCTTGGTTGGTTCATATTAGTAGCATAGAAGATAATCCTCCATATCATTTTTGCAAGCTGGCAGTCAAGGAACAAATGTTGTATGGTCTCATTTATATTACAGCTAATGCACTTCTGACTCCCTATCTAATTTTTCCTTGCAAGGTTGTCTTCGGTTAATACGACACTCTTTTGAAGAAACCAGAGGAAGATTTTGATTTTTTAGAGGGATTTTCATCTTCCAGATCTTCTTGTGTCGAAAAGGTGGTTGTGTATCTAGAATTTGGAGATACATAGAATGAACAGAAAATAACCCGGATTTAGTCAAGTTCCATCTAAAGTAATATGAGCCTTCTACGAAATCGACATTAGAGATCTGTGCTATTAGGTTAAGCCACTCTGTCAGTTTGTTGTCCACCAGTGCCCTTCTAAAAGAGATGTTTAGAGGGTTTGTGGACATGACTTTAGATACAGTCGCATGAGGATCCCTTACAATATTGTAAAGGGATGGATATTTAACTTTCAGAGGCTTATTCCCGACCCATGTATCATCCCAGAACCTCGTGGTGGTTCCGTCTTTAATATTAAAGGAACCTTGAGCCATTACCTCATCTTTAATAAGCATGAGATCTCTCCAGAAATGAGAGTCATTAGGTTTGGCTTCCACTTGAGTAAGGGTTTTTGGATCTTAGGTATTTATTTCTTAACAAAGATTGCCACATGCCTTCTGTGTTTAGCAAATTAACCAGCCACTTAGCTAGGAGGCATTTATTTTGCAGCTCTAAGTTTAAGATACCTAAGCCCCCATGGTCTTTAGGGCGGCAAAGGATGTCTCATCTGGCAAGTCTATATTTATGTTTATCTGAAGAACCTTGCTAGAAGAACCTAGATCTGAAATGGTCCAGGTTTTTTAGGACCCTTTCGGGATCAAAAAAGGACATCATGAACATGGGTAGGGTGCTTAATATGGAATTAAGGAGAATTAGTCTTCCCCCATAGGACAAGTATTTCGCTTTCCAGCAAGAAAGTTTCTGTTGAAAGCGATCTTCCACCTTTTTCCATTCAGAGTTCAAGAGTTGTCTATGGTGCATAGGAATTCCAAGATATCTGAAGGGGTATTCTCTGCATTGCAACCAAAGAGCTCCGTATAGAAAGATGCCATCTCTTTCGCTGCCCTGTAGCAAAAGATTTCACTCTTATGGAAATTGATCTTAAGACCAGATAATTGCTCAAAAGCACAGAGAAGCAATTTTAGATTCTTTGCTTGTTCTGGGTCATGATCAATAAAGATGATGGTGTCATCTGCATATTGTAATATACACAAACCATCCTCTACAAGGTGGGGGATGACTCCTCTTATCTGACCATCATCTTTTTCTCTATTGATAATAAGAGCTAGCATATCCGCAACGATGTTAAATAAAATAGGTGACATAGGGTCCCCCTGTCTAAGACCCCATTTGGTTTGGAAATAGGGACCTATGTCATCGTTAACCTTAATTCTCACACTTCCTCCAGTAACCATAGTCTCAACCCACCTACACCATTTGGGCGAGAAGCCTCTCATGCGAAGCGTTTGTTGCAGGAAAGACCACTTCACCTTGTCGTATGCCTTTTCAAAGTCAATTTTGAAAATGACACCGTGTCATTTTTTGGTGTGTAGTTCATGAATGGTTTCGTGTAGGATAACGACACCTTCCATTATGTTCCTGCCTGGCATAAAGGCGGTTTGTGTAGGACTCACCACCGTTCTCGCTACATTATGCAGCCTGTTTGTGCCAACTTTAGTGAATATCTTAAAGCTGACATTTAAGACATAGATTGGTCGGTTTTGCTGAATTTTAATGGCATTGTTCGCTTTTGGGATTAAAGTGATAATACCGAAATTTAGGCTATAGAGGTCTAAGGCCTCTCTATGTAGCTCTGTAAAAAGGGAAAGAAAATCATCCTTTATCACCCCCCAAAAACACCTGATAGAACTCCGCAGGGAATCCATCTGGGCCTGGAGCTTTATTATGCTCCATCTGGAAAACCACATCCCTCACTTCTGATTCAGTGAAGGTACTAATGAGGATATCATTTTCCTCTGGGGATACCTGTGGGATGTCCAGGTTGTGATCTTCCACAAGGGAGATTTCAGATTCTTCCGGTTGGCCAAAGAGGTTTTTATAATAATTTGTGATGTGGCGCTTTAAGTTACCATCGCCAATCACAACCCCTTGATCATCCTCAAGCTGATAAATATGTTGCTTGCGATGTTTGCCATTAGCGACTAGATGAAAGAACCGAGTGTTAGCATCACCCTCCAATAAGGTTTTAACTTTGGCCCTCTCGTACCATTTTAATTCCTCTTTCCTGAGAAGACTTACTAATCGCTCTTTCAGATAATGCTTAAGGTTAATTTCTTGATTAGATAAGGAGTCAACCTCCGCTTTCTTATCAAGAATATCTAAACGAGCGAGAAGTGTCTTTTTTTCTTTTCTATAGGAACCAGAGTCGTGTGCATAGCCCAGCCTCTTAGATGTTGTCTGAGCTTGTGAATCTTGAACTGCCAGCGTTCAAGCGGAGACAACCCGGAGCACGGAGATTGCCAGATATTTGCAACCATGTCATGAAACCCATCTCGTATTAACCATCCCCTCTCAAATTTAAAAGGGCGGTTATGTGTCTGGTGGGTTGATGCTCCTGTGTTTAGCACAACGGGAGTATGGTCCGAAATATTCCTATCTCTAGGTTCGACAGACGTCAGCGGATATTGAGTTTCTGATTCTATGCTTACAAGCACTCTATCTAGCTTTTCGAATGTCGGATTATCCCCGAGTCCCGCCCAAATGTATTGGCAGCCTGGCATCCCAACCTCCTTAAGATCTAGAGATTCGATGACAGCATTAAAAAGGTTAGGCCATTTAGGGTCAAAATTCCCCGAGCTCTTTTCTTCTGGGGACCTCATTATATTGAAGTCCCCGCATATTATATATGGGAGAGTTTCTTTAGAGCAGGTGTTGGGCCCCTCCCCCCAATTAAATAAAAAATTTTCCCTATTTTTTTGTTTTTTTGGTTTTTTTCTTTGCCGAGTGCCACGTCAGCACTCGGCAAAACCTTTGCCGAGTGCCCGATATTTGACACTCGGCAAAGAGCCCTTTGCCGACATTTTCTTTGCCGAGTGCTCTTTACCGAGTGTGGCACTCGAAAAGCCTTTGCCGAGTGCATTTAAGGCTTTGCCGAGTGCCTCAAGCACTCGGCAAAGAATCGATCTAATGTAGTGACTCAACCCACCAAACTAATTTCACACTAGGGCTTAAATCTCACTAAGAGAGGTGTGAGGAGTGTTTCAAAGGATCTGGAAAATGTGTGGTAAGCACCCAAATCAGTAGCCTCTAAAGGTGGAGTCTTAGGAGTATAAATACGGGCCACAACCGAACTAGATGTTTTGTAGCCAGCAGGGCTCTGCAGACTCATCCTGGACAAGTCTAGTATGCACACTAGATCTGTCCGATAAGCACACAATGTGAATGGTCCCACCCTAGAAATTCTGAACAATCCTTAACATTTCTATCTTAAAAGAGTTAATTCTACCAAAGGGCCACTTCTAGGAAATTCCCAAGGCAAAACCATGGAAAATCCAAACTTACTGCGCACTAGGTATACCAATGTGAATGTTGTCATTTCTTAGCGTCGCTACCAGGTTTTTATTTCGCGGCAACGGTTCTAGAAAGCTTGTTGGTATTTGTAAATGCAAACAGATAAATCCACAAGCACATGAATATTGTGATAGCTTTCACCCAGGAGTATTTTAGGGTATCGTATTTATTCCCAGGGAAGCAATGGTTAAAGAAGTTGATAGTTAACCATCATGTATCTACTAACTAGTATATCGACTAAACTAATGTGGAAGTAAGTAGTAAAAGATAGGATTTTTGCATAATGACATACACAAGAGAACTCAAGGTAAGATAAAACAGTAGACAAGGCGAAACTGGGAAGACAACGAAAAAGGTCAAGTTTCCTTTATACATTTCTCTATTATCGTGGTTCTATTCTAGAACATGACAAAGGGATTAACTAAGCAGAGGGTAAGCATAATGATTACACGATGAGAAGCAGAGGGTCAGATTGCCAAAAGCTCTACAAAAACACCAGCCCAAACATGGTGGACTACAATGGTCTGGTTGGAGCTGTCGCCTCCAGGCTACCACAACTATTTGTAGGGTTTGGTGCAAACTCAACTCAGGTAACCTATAGTCTAGACATCATCTCTACACTATCGATTGGTACTGTAGCCCCATATGATAACTAGAGCACTCGATCGAGCGGAGATCCCATGTCAGGGTGTAAACCACTATACTAATCATATACTTTGGCTAAAACACTAAGGTATGAAATAGATAACCATGAACAACATTTCAGTAATTAGAGAAGATATCTATAAAATACTTGAGTCTTGCAAAAAGTGACACAAGATTATATTGGTCCTCTGAGGACTCCTTTGGGACTTAGGCATCTCTCCCTAACTCCCCAACTACGCTATACTACTACATCATCTTGGCAAATGGAGTGGAGCTCTTCCTTATGGTATGTTGAATGAGGCCTCCCACATCTATTTATAGTGGTGTAAAGTTCACTTTAGAGGAATAGTCGTGGAAGCTCTACATGCATCTGACATGTGGGGATCACTAAGTGATGACACATGGAAGTTAGAGGCGGTTGGCGCAAGCAGGGCGCACCCTAGGTGCGGTCGCACCCAGGTCTTGCCTCCTCGCAACTGTTTTTCGCATGGCAGTTGCATGTTGGGCCTAGACTGCTTCTACACCGGTAGTTGGCCCTGATTCATCATGTAAGTAGACTGTCCTTCGAATGCTTGTTCTGGATCTGCATTACGCTTTCATTTGTTGCACATTTTGAATGTGTTTTCCTTGATAATCCAACATGTGCCCTTCAAACCATATAAACACCAAAACTTGTAGAATTCGTTAGTTATTATAAACCCTATGCTAAGTTTGGTGTTTCGAATAAATGGATTTTATGTGGGGTTTTGGTGGTTAAAATTAGGAAATAATGACCGCTAATAGTGACTAGGCCAAGCACACCGAGTTAACCTTCTTACACTAAAAAATTCCTGCAAGAAGATTACAATTGTGTGCTGTTAGGATCATGTTGAGGAAACACTTAAGCATATGTTTTTTAGTTGTCCAGCCACTTCCAATAGATGGTTTTCTCTTGGCATTACTTGGACAGATTTTGCTGATCTTTTTGAAAGGTTAATCTTTGCGAGGGAAGATTCTTCCCATCCTTTTTCATGGAAATATTAATGATCTCGGTAAATTGTATTTGGGTAGAAAGAAATGCTCTTATATTTGAAGGAAAGGCTCCTAACTTGAGCTCATAGAAAGCTTCTTTCAAACATGAAGTCACTTTGGTAGTTCTTAACTTCACTAAAGATAGAGCTAGGTAACTATCCCCGGTAACGACCCAGAAATGCTTGTTGACACTTGCTAACGTCGTTACTAGGAGTAGACTATGGAATCTATCCCTGGCAACGGCGCCAGAAATGCTTGTAGCAAGTCCAGTCACTATACCTAAAGGAGTGAAGCTAAAGCAGCTATCTACTAATGTCAAATGGGGTTGTCAATCCCGACACTAGTAGGAGCTAGCTAGAGAGATTGCAATCTACCTAGAGGAGATTCTGCAAGCGCACAGAACTATCGTAGTAGCACTTCGCCTGGGAGTACCAGGTGTCGATTTATTTGATCCCAAAGGAAGGCTAGGGTGGTGTATGAGTCGAGTCAAGGAGGGGATGAGAGTCGAAGAATAAGAAAGGGAAAAGGAGAGAAGAGAAGAGAGGAGAGGAAAGGCTAGAAAGAATTTATGAGTGGATAGGTAAGGATGAAATGAATGGTTAAGGTAAGGTGGATAGACAGGTAGATAAGGGGAATAAGATAACTAAGGATAACTATTATAACTAACTAATAACTAATAACTACTCCTAGATAACTATGAAGCAAGATAGGCAAATGCCAAATAAGCAACCAAGTTAAGTATAGTTTTATTCCTATCTTGTCAAGTACCGAGGCGTACTAGCCTTTACCACTGAATTCGGTTGAACGCTAGTACAACGAGCCTTACTGTTAAACTAGACCAACTACGTGGTGGAATTCAAGGCGCATAGGGCTGTCACCACCTGCTTGCTACCACAGCTATCTGGGGGTCTAGCCGTATCTAAAGGTAAGTCTATAACTAAGCACCACGCCTAATTATATTCTAACTATCTCTATCCTGGCCTAGAATAGAGACACCCTTGCGGATGTCAGAGCAAATACTTGACTTAATAAGATAAACACTAAACTAACTAAGCAACCTATTGGCAAAGATCAAACACTAAACACACTAGAGATTAACTACTATGGCTAAGTGAATTGAAAT
This sequence comes from Coix lacryma-jobi var. lacryma-jobi, assembly GCA_009763385.1. NCBI lineage: Eukaryota > Viridiplantae > Streptophyta > Magnoliopsida > Poales > Poaceae > Coix > Coix lacryma-jobi. Next base: position 68,213,927 of record CM019823.1, read on the forward strand.
GTAGGATAGCTAGGTACTCAAACAATCAATCAAGTATACTACTCAATACTGGTAAGTAGAATAAAGTAATACTTGAAATGATGAACTAGAATATAGTAAAGTGCTTGAGATACAAGAGCAAAGCCTGAACCGGAGATGAAGGAAGACTCTTCCCAACTCCAGGACCGATTACTCGCACGGTTCTACTCTTGAGCTAAACCTTGAGCAGCGCTTCCGCGAGGGCAATGAGGCAAGGATGCCTTGCTCTACTAGCTACCTACTTGCCTAAGCTTGGCTAAATCCTAAGCTATTAGCTCTCTAGCTTTAGCCTTGCTTTCCTCTTTGCTTTCCTTGCTTCCCTTGCTTGAAATGAAGTGACGCCTCTAGGGGGGTATTTATAGTAGAGAGGTGGAGTAGGGACTACTCCACCGCCACATCATCGATCCGCGTGATGATGGATGAGAGACCTTGGATCGTAACCTCCTTCAGATCAATGGTGGAGAAGAATTAAGCATGTGCTTCTTTAATTCAACATGTGCTTCTTTGCATGGCGGCATGCATGATCCACGCCACTCCCTCCTGAGCCCTCTGATGCCACCGACCTAGTGACCAAGGGCTAAGATTTGGCCCTGGGGTGGTCACACGGATCAGTGATGTGGCAGGGGGGAGTTTGGGCGCCACCCCACTAGGGCCCAAATGGGCCCTGGTGAGTGGGCTCGGCCCCTGGTGGGTCCATTCTCCAAATTTGGTCCAAATTCTGCATTCAAATAAAAATCTATGGACATGTGGAATTTGGTTAGTTTGAAACCTATTTGACTACTTTTCATGCCTTTTTGGTGAATTTTTGGGTAAAATGTTGATGGTAAAACAAGTGTTTAAGGACCATCAACAAGCTCCCCCAAGCTAACCTATTGCTCGTCCTCGAGCAACAATGCGGTTTAAGCATTGAGCATGAAATAGATAGCACTTAAGATGTATACAAGTGCATATTGTATAGTGAGAAATAACTTAGTGTATATCATTAATCATAGCATCGTGGGGCTTATAGCTTTTCACTTCAAACATGCAAGAGTGAAATAAAGCAGTAGATAGAAAACTTTTATCTTGCTTAGGTTTGACTAGGATTCTGTCTGGAGGTTTTTCAAGGTTTTCAAAAGATAAAAACTTGCTTAAGTCCTCCAAGATTCACTCAATCACTCAATGGTGTTTAAATCCTCACTTAGGCCAAAATGTAGCCTCTCCTATTTCTAAGGAATGATATGTGGAGTTATAGGTAGGCTAAGAATCATGAGCAAATTGCATAATGTTTATTGCTAAGCTAGACACTCAGATCATAAGGAGCAGCAAATCATAAATATTGCTCAAGATGTGCATGTGTGGTTATGTGGAAGTGTATAGAGAGATATTTCATAATCCTTCCTAGTTAATTTCTGGGGTCTAGAGCTAATGATAACTCTCTCTCTTTTTTTACATAATGAGTAGACAAAAACGTGTCCTCACATTTTCTTAGGACATAGTCCTCTCTTGAGCTATTTTGCTCACTTTCTTTTTTTTATATATCTCTCTTTTTTTAGCTCTAGATTTCCCCAGATTGTTTATAGGAAAGGATTCTAGAAATGAAAAGGGGGAAGAGAGAAAAATGCTTATTCCCAGTGTAAGAATAGCATAAGGCTAGCAATAGAATGTTTGGCAAGGTATTGCATATCTCCAGTGTAGAGAATGAGCAATTCATTTGGTGGTTGCAAACTTCCAAAGTGGAGAGTAAGAAATTTATGGTGGGTGTGTGTATCTTGATCAAAAGAAATGATAAGCTTCTCTACTAAGATCTATGAGGTCTAACAAAGCTCAACACAAACAAAGCTCTTTGTGATTTTGACTAACAAATATTTGGCTAGTGGTGGGATGGGATAAAATCCAGGAGGAACTTTTAGCAAGGTTTTCATGATTTTTAAAAGAAATCCTCCAGATTAGGTCCTAATTTCACCTTAGCAAGTTTAAAGAATTACTCCATTTCTAACTAACTTTATTCACTAAGCATGATTTTAGTTAAAACATGTGCAACCCACAAAAGCTACAACTTAGATAAAACTAGTTTTTCTAACTATAACAATAGCATCTGCATGGCATATTTTATTTCTTATTCAGGTTCCAACATTTTCAAGCAGATTTTATCATTTTTACTCATGGGATAATTACTTAGGCAAGTATATAACATTAAAAAATCTTCAAAAGATATAGAATTTAAGAACCGAACATAAAGAGTAAGGTTGAAACATACCTTATTGGCGCGAGGATCTCCCCCAAGCTGGCTTCTTGCTTGGTGAAGGGTCTCCATCTTTCTCGGTCGGAGCTCTTGTTCTTATTTTATTAAAAAGAAAACTATCTAATGTTGTGAAAAAGGGAAACTATCCTATGATGATATTTTATTATTCTAGCTATGTTAACATATACTTATGCATATAACTAATGATAACTGATTTTTTTTAGTTACATGCATGACATATATTATTTATTTGAAAAAGGCAAATTTGAAGGGAAAAATTAAAAAGTAAATCCATACCTTAGATCCATGGAATTTCATCCTTATTGGGTGGATCTTCTTCCTTGGGTGCTTCTTCTTTAAGTACTTCATCGGGTTCTTCTTCTTTTGGCACCTCTCCTTTGTCATGTGAATTACACAACTCAGGAGAAGGTGGTTCTTTCTTTCTGTTCCACCTTGTTCTTAGGCGCCTCTTCTTGGTACGAACGGGTTTTGCTTCCTGCATGTTAGCGGCATATGCGGGACCACGGGAAAAGGAGAATATTTCCTTCCTCCCTCCTAATGTCATTTGTATTTTACCACTCCCCACATATATGCAAGCATCAACAGTGTTCAAGAAAGGTCTACCTAGGATTAGAGGCACATCTTTCCTATTTCCCATATCTAGTATTATGAAATCAGCAGGAACATATGAACCTCTAATATGAACAGGTAAATCAGTGACTATTCCTTTTACATAGCACGTTGATTAATCAGCTAGCACGACATAGGCAGATGTGGATGACATGGGTGGAAAGAACGAGTTTTCATAGAAATCCTTAGATAAAATGTTCACACTCGATCCTAAATCACACATGGCATTTTTAAAAACTTCACCAAAGATTGAGCATCTAATTATGGGACTACCAGGATTACCCTTTTTAACAGTCATGGTTTGATCTTCATAATAGTTAAAATATTTTATTTTAACCATATTTGCAGTTTCCATGTTAGGTTTAGCCAAAATTTTGCCAGTTTCTAAAGATGGTATGATCGCAGCAAGTTGAGCTAATTGGGTTTCTGACATCTTATTAAAGCTAAGTTGATTTTTTAGAGCAGATGAGAAATCTTCCAATTTAGCATTTATGTTCTCAAGCATTTTATCATTTGACATTAATTTCTTATTCAAAAATTCAGTACTTCTACCTTGAGAGTAGACTAGATTCTTTAAGAACGAGAAATTATTAGTACTTTGGAAATTAGAGCGAGGGAATGAATTATTACCTTGAGAGTTGGAGTGCTGATTCCATCCTTGATTTTGTTGACGGAAACCGTTGTTGTTGTTGTTGTTGTTATTGTTGATGAAGTTCAAATCTTCATGTAACTCGGGGCAGTGGTTCCTAGAATGTCTGGTTTCTCCACAGACTTCACAAGTCATGTAGGATTCCAGAGATTGGACACTCTCTTGTTGGTTCATCTTCTCACAGCTGTCCAGCTTCTTGGCCAGCAGGTCCATCTTGGCCACGATCATGTCGGCCTCCTTAAGGGAATGCATACCTCGCTTACGGGGCTGCAGTCTCTCGCCATTCCATCCTTGGTTCGACACCATCTTCTCTATGAGAGCCTTAGCATCTGCAACATTCAGAGAAAAGAATGCACCGCCGGCGGCGGCATCCAAATGGCTTCAAGAGAGTGGGGTTAGGCCATGGTAGAAGTTCTATATCAACAGCCAGTCCTCCATACCATGGTGTGGACAAGCAGTGACGTACTCTTGCATTCTCTCCCAAGCCTCGGGAACAGATTCCTCGGCTTGTTGTGTAAAGCTGGAGATTTTGTTGCGAAGAGCGTTCGTCTTGCCCATCAGAAAGAATTTGGTGAAAAAAGCATTGGAACACTTGTCCCATGTGTCTACAGTGTTGCGATTGGTATAGAACCATTGCTTCGCTTTTCCTAGGAGAAAAAAAGAAAGAGACGAAGACGAATGGCTTCTTGGGTTATCCCCTTAATGGTGAAGGTGCCGCAAATCTCCAAAAATTGTTGGAGGTGAGCATTGGCATCCTCATGAGCTTTGCCACAGAATGGGCTAGCTTGGACCATCGTGATCAGAGCCGGTTTCAACTCGAAATTGAGGTTGGCATCGATCACGGCTGGTCCTGTCACTACATTGGCGGTAGAAGGAGCAGAAAACTCACGAATGGTCTTATTGGCCATTGTGAAGGTAGAACGAGATAAGAAAGAAAGAAGTTGAAGAAGATGAAGGAAAAAGATAAGAAGGACTAAGGAAAGAAAGAATGAGGAAAGATGGGATTCGCTAAGCAGGAGCTTAAGCGAAGATAAATTCGACAAGGACTCGAAGGATACACCGATTGCCTTCCCCGGCAACGGCGCCAGAAATGCTTGTTGGTAGTTCTTAACTTCACTAAAGATAGAGTTAGGCAACTATCCCCGGTAACGGCCCAGAAATGCTTGTTGACACTTGCTAACGTCGTTACTAGGAGTAGACTATGGAATCTATCCCTGGCAACGGCGCCAGAAATGCTTGTAGTAAGTCCAGTCACTATACCTAAAGGAGTGAAGCTAAAGAAGCTATCTACTAAAGTCAAATGGGGTTGTCAATCCCGACACTAGTAGGAGCTAGCTAGAGAGATTGCAATCTACCTAGAGGAGATTCTGCAAGCGCACAGAACTATTGTAGTAGCACTTCGCCTGGGAGTACCAGGTGTAGATTTATTTGATCCCAAAGGAAGGCTAGGGTGCTGTATGAGTCGAGTCAAGGAGGGGATGAGAGTGGAAGAATAAGAAAGGGAAAAGGAGAGAAGAGAAGATAGGAGACGAAAGGCTAGAAAGAATTTATGAGTGGATAGGTAAGGATGAAATGAATGGTTAAGGTAAGGTGGATAGACAGGTAGATAAGGGGAATAAGATAACTAAGGATAACTATTATAACTAACTAATAACTAATAACTACTCCTAGATAACTACGAAGCAAGATAGGCAAATGCAAAATAAGCAACCAAGTTAAGTATAGTTTTATTCCTATCTTGTCAAGTACCGAGGCGTACTAGCCTTTACCACTGACTTCGGTTGAACGCTAGCACAACGAGCCTTACTGTTAAACTAGACCAACTACGTGGTGGAATTCAAGGCGCACAGGGCTGTCACCACCTGCTTGCTACCACAGCTATCCGGGGGTCTAGCCGTATCTGAAGGTAAGTCTATAACTAAGCACCACGCCTAATTATATTCTAACTATCTCTATCCTGGCCTAGAATAGAGACACCCTTGCGGACGTCAGAGCAAATACTTGACTTAATAAGATAAACACTAAACTAACTAAGCAACCTATTGGCAAAGATCAAACACTAAGCACACTAGAGATTAACTACTATGGCTAAGTGAATTGAAATGTAGGATAGCTAGGTACTCAAGCAATCAATCAAGTATACTACTCAATACTCGTAAGTAGAATAAAGTAATACTTGAAATGATGAACTAGAATATAGTAAAGTGCTTGAGATACAAGAGCAAAACCTGAACCGGAGTTGAAGGAAGACTCTTCCCAACTCCAGGACCGATTACTCGCACGCTTCTACTCTTGAGCTAAGCCTTGAGCAGCGCTTCCGCGAGGGCAATGAGGCAAGGATGCCTTGCTCTACTAGCTACCTACTTGCCCAAGCTTGGCTAAATCCTAAGGCTTGGCTGCATCCTAAGCTATTAGCTCTCTAGCTTTAGCCTTGCTTTCCTCTTTGCTTTCCTTGCTTCCCTTGCTTGAAATGAAGTGACGCCTCCAAGGGGGTATTTATAGTAGAGAGGTGGTGTAGGGGCTACTCCACCGCCACATCATCGATCCGCGTGATGATGGATGAGAGCCCTTGGATCGTAATCTCCTTCAGATCAATTGTGGAGAAGAATTAAGCATGTGCTTCTTTAATTCAACATGTGCTTCTTTGCATGGCGGCATGCATGATCCACGCCACTCCCTCCTGAGCCCTCTGATGCCACCGACCTAGTGACCAAGGGCTAAGATTTGGCCCTGGGATGGTCACACGGATCAGTGATGTGACAGGGGGAGTTTGGGCGCCACCTAGGTGGCGGGCGCCACCCCACTAGGGCCCAAATGGGCCCTGGTGAGTGGGCTCGGCCCCTGGTGGGTCCATTCTCCAAATTTGGTCCAAATCCTGGATTCAAATAAAAATCTTTGGACATGTGGAATTTGGTTAGTTTGAAAGCTATTTGACTACTTTTCATGCCTTTTTGGTGAATTTTTGGGTAAAATGTTGATGGTAAAACAAGTGTTTAAGGACCATCAACAGTCACTATCCATCTGTACAAAATCAAACCTTCTCTTCACTCAGTTGTGCGCTCTTGGCTTAATAGCTTGTAGCTCTTAGTCTAGTCAGTTTTTTTACCTTTTAGGTAGTTTAGTTAGTTTTCTTTTTCTTTTCTCTCTTGTTTTTCCTTCTTTCTTTGTGTGTGTTAGCGGTGTGGTCACTCCCTGGGTGGCTCCTTTCTATAATTGCTGGTGGTTTTGTTTTAAGGTTCTTTGGTGTTGGGGATTTTCCCCGCAGTTTTACTTCAAAAAAGTTAGCCCTCATAAAACACTCCCTCAATCAGACATGGGTTGGCATGATCACTTTCAGAAAATCAGCTATTATCATGTTGCATCCCGCTTAGTACTACGACATGCCTATCAACTCAAGTTTAAATGAAATCAAATTTAAACCTCTTGAGTTAACCTACTTCAAATAAATGACATATCTTTCAATCTTCATCAGTAGAGGAAGTCAACATGTACATTTCAATTGTAGCTTGAGCATAGCCACCTTAAGCATGTGATTTGATCCAATTCAACTCATATGAATCAATCTAATGGCATCAAATCACTTTCTTCAAATGATCCAATAATAATTTGATCCCCCTCACAATATATTACTTCATCTAGATTGATTAGTGAAAATACTAAATGCAATGTAACATCCCAAAAATTTGCATTGATTTGAAATAGGCAATATGATTTAATTGTTGCATTTTATGTGTTGCATAAAACCTAGTTAATAAATTATTTGCAAAAGCTAAAATAAATCCTAGGCCAAAGACCATGATGATGCATACATGCTGGTGCATATTTTATTTCCTGTGATGTTTGGTTTTGCTCAAAACTGGTTTGAGTTCAAATGGATTTCAAATTTGCTTTTGAAAACATGTTTCTGGAAATGGAAAACCATTTCCTCCTTCTCCCTCTCCCTTTCTCTCCTTTTGGCCCGTGCCAGCCGGCCGGCCCGCTCCTTCCGGCCCAGTCGGCCACCGGCGCCCTCACTTTTCTCCTACCGCCGGCCCCAGGCCTCTCCCCTACGGCCTGCTTCTCTCCACTTCTACCGCCCGCATGGGCCGCCGCCCGGCCCAGCTCCTGTGCTTGCGCGCAAGCGCCGCAGCTCCTCTCCCCGCGTCGCTGACCGCGCGCTCCCGCCTGTCAGCGTCCCACCTTCCCCTCTCCTGCTCGTGTCCATGGCGGACTCCAAGGCCGAGCTCGACTCCAACCCTGGCACGCGTCCTCGCCTGCCTAATCGGCCGAACCGACCCTCTAATAAGGTTCCCAAGAACCCGCCGCCTCTCCCCACGCATATAGCTCACGCTCTCATGCCCTAAACCCTTGCAACCGAGAGCTCCGCCACCCGCGAAATCCCCGCCGCCGTCCACCCGACGCTCTGAGGTTTTTCAGCCGTTTTGAAGCTTCGTCAAAGCTTCGGGTCGATCTCGTGATCACGCTCGACCTCTCCATTTCTGTTTTCGTCATCTAAATCGCTCACCCGAGCTCGCCGTTGTTCACAGGGACCCCGTCGCCGCCAAATCAAGCGATTCGCCGTCCCTGAGCCGAAATCGACGCCATCTTCGTCTCTGGTGAGTTCTCTGCGAGCTCCTCTTTCGATTGGACCTACTCCCAAGGTCTCTACCGCTCTATCGAGCAATCCCGAGCCGCGCCGCCGTTTTCCGACCATGGCGCCGCCGTACTCCCTCTTTTCCGGCGACAGCGCCGCTGGTTCCCCCCAGGATCTAATCTGATCCCTCCATCTCAGATCCGACGACCACTATCTCCCGATACCCCATCGGTGGCTATCTTTCAGAAAACCCCTTACAATTTTCCAGATCTAAACTTGCCGTCCTTTTTGACCCTATTCACTGAGTCTGCTCAAACTTCTTTCTAAGCCCCTGCATTTCTTCCAAATTGAGGCGCAGTCCAGTCAATTCTGAAATTCGTTTTAAATCGATTTTAAATTCAAATTCGAGTTTGGTTTATTTACAGTTTTGCCACCAGTTTCAAATGCTTATAACTTCTACGTTTTTAGTCCGATTTAGTCCGTTCAAGTTGCGTTAGATTCGTTTTGAAAAGATCTATCTATCTGTATGAAAATCTATAATATTTTCAATAGTTAAAATTTGAGTTAGGTTTAATCTACTAACTAAGGTTTTGTAACTGGTTTAGCTCATAACTTTCGCGTTATAATTCCGTTTTCGTGCTCTTCGCGTTTATGTGATCGTGATGGATCGTAGTTTCTGTTTTCAAACTTTTTATATTATTTCTTACTGTTGGTGTAATGTTCTAATTATAGCTTGTTTGCTTTGCATGATTGTTGTCCCGATGATTGTGTGTTGATGTGGTAATCGAGTATAGACGGTGAGACATATGCTGGGGATCAGGAGCCTTTCTACGACAACCCAGAGCAACCAGAGTTCTCGGAATCAGGCAAGTATAGCATGGGACCATCCTTGTTACCTATTCACCATGAAACATCTAAATTCATATGCATGTGTCTAATTTTGATCTCCTATCTAGTTTATCCTAGACTTTTGACCCGTTACCTTGTTAACCTTGGGATGCTATGCATATGGGTAGAGTTTTGCTAGAGCTTTACTTAAACCAAACATGATCTAATAATGGTGAATAAAATTTGATCTTTTTAGCAACATGGTTTAGGACCTCCTGTCAGCAAAAGCTGGGACATACAGTGCAACCATGAGGGTTATATGGCTCTGGCCTTAGCTCAGTATAAGGACCTTTTCTAGCTTGTTAGTGGACACCTGTATAGGCGCGTTGGGTCTTGCCGAGCTGGATTTAGGGCGGCTACTTTCACCTTGCCTGCGTTGCCGTAAGGTTGGGAGACCCTTCTTCCCCTTGCCTTAAGACCTAGCGGCCCTAACTTGTTAGACGAACCTTTGAAAGGCTTTGCGTGTATCCTGCCCGCTCACCTCGGAAGTGTTATGGGAGTAATTAACCCGGGCATCTGGATATCACGACTCATCGGGTAAAGTGTACAACCTCTGCAGAGTGTAAAACTGATATATCAGCCGTGCTCACGGTTACGAGCGGCCCAGAAAACTCACAGATTAGTTGTTATATGTTGTTTGTTTATGTTGCACATGTTGATTACCTTATTGCTATGTTTCAGTTATTATGATCATGCGGTTTGGGTTTAAGCATTCATATATGTTCACCTTAATATTAAAATGTTGCCAATTAAAAGCTACCGCAGTTTAACCAGTGTCAGCCTTCTTTGAGCCTCATGAACCCCATGTTACACTTGTTAAGTACGAGATGTACTTATGCTTGTTTATTTCTTTCTACTTGGATAAAAATCCCGGATGGGTAATAGATTGCTATGGTAACGACGACTTCCCTGAAGAGTTCTAGTCTTGCTGTCAACCAGTCATCTTCCCTGTGATGGAGCTACCGCGAGACATACTTTATTTATCCGCTGCTATGTAAAGACTTTGAATAATATTCGTTATGTAATAAACATATGTGATGGTACTTCCTAAATTTGTGGCTTATGTGTGTGATTGATCTTTGGGCACACATGAGTTATTGCATTCAATTTTGTACTTGAAATTGGGTGTGACAAATTGGTATCAGAGCTATGTTGACTGTAGGACGCAAGCCTAGTTAGTTATGGTCGTTTTTAGTGGTCCTTGCTTCTCAATTCTTGCTATTTATCTTAGCCTTGTTAATTTATCAAAACTATATGCTTCTCTTTACTTGCTCTATTACACAAATATATTGATTCTATTGTATCTGTCTCTTGGTCTACTCCATAGATGGCTCGTCGTACCGCCCGCAAGACCGTCGGTGGACGCATGAGGTCAGGCCTGAGGGCAGGCAACCTCGTTCCGCAAGCACTGCAAGCACCCCAGGAGCCAGAACAGCAGGAGGTAGCACCGCAAGAGCCAGCACTGCAAGAGCAAGCACCTCAAGAAGTGGAACCACAAGAGCCGGCACCACCATTACAAGCACCCCCAGTAGTACCAGCACCACCAGCACCCGTACCACAAGCTCCAGCTCAGCAAGCACCAGCTCCACAAGCTCCAGTACCTCCCGCGCCAGTGCCCCCAGAAGTGCTGGAGGTTGAAGACGATGAAGAGCTCCCGATGAGATGGGACGTGGACTCCGGGTATCTCATCGGAGCGCCCACAGCTGCCCAGAGTCCCACACATCACAGGCTGATGGGACTTTTTGATGCCTACTACCCCGACAAGAACATCATCGTACAGTACACCCACTGGAGGTACAGTCATCCCATGGAAAGGACCTACTGGAAGGCAAGAGTGACTGTCGCCGTCCGAGAACCAGAGAGTGGCCTATACCTGCATGAGATGGTGATTGGCCACAGAGCTCGTCGGTCCACTCTGGCGTCAGCCTTGGAAGCCGTGGCGGTTGAAGCCTACAAAGCGTTCCGGGGTCGTCGCATTGAAGACATGAGGGATGATGCATACCGCTACCTGCCCTATTGGAACAATGAGAATAGGGAGGCTATGGTAGAAGACCCTAATGCAACTCCAACCGTGAAGGCCACACGAGATTTTCTCCTTGACAGGAAAAGGTCTACGCGGACTTGGAGAAGGAGGTGATATCCTTGGGGAAGGACCTCAAAAGATGCTATAGCACCATAGATGGGCTCTTGGAACTGCTCAACCAACCCCTATGTACAAGAGGCTCCGCGAACCGCTCTACAAATAGGCATAGGTCACCTTTTATGTAATAAGACGACATTAGTAAGCACTTTGTCGAGTCTAGTTAAATTTTGTGCTAGTGTGCTTCTTTATGTGTGAGTTGGATTATTATTATGCTTATGTGTGATTTGGTTCTTTGTAATGAGTGTTGAGATTTGTAGGCTTGTCTACAAATCTCATAGTTATACATAACGTTTATGAATAATAAGAGGGTTAGTTACATCTTGTTCTATGCTGTTTTCTGGAGCAACCTATGATCTTTTGGTTATATCTTAAGTTCTGTTCCATGCATCATGGCTGAAAATTTTATGGTGGAAAATAGACTCCTATATCTAACCAATGCCTCTGGAATCACCTCAATAGCTGTTATGGTTTGTGAGATATGGCTGTTTCAAGTTAGAGTTTCTGCGCAGTTTTGAACTCTGGACAGATCTGTTTGTTCTCTGTTTTTGACTACTTTAACGGCAGAATCTGGGAAAGTCACTTAAATAAAAGTTGTAGATAATTTCGTCATCTTTCCAACCATGTATGGCACGCCCTGTTTGGAATTTTGGAACTCCAGTTATGACTGTTTTTCTGTTCTGCTGTTACTGGATCTCGCCCAGAAATTTTCAGATCTCCTGTTTCCTCTCATCTAAGTGATCTTTTCTTAAAAAGTTCACTAACCTTGATCCCTGTTTGGAAACACAGATGGCCGCCAGGGGAGGTGGAGTTGGAGGTGGACGTGGACGTGGCCGTGGTCGTGGAGCACCTGTTAACCCACCACCACCACCCCCAGTTGACATTCAGCAGTTGATGGGCATCCAAGCCCAATTTATGCAAACCATGATGCAACATATGCAGAATCAGCCAGTTGGAGGAGCACCACCGGTGCAAGTAAGGGACAAGAGGGGTGAGTTTCTGAAGGGTCACCTGCCAGTGTTCTCGCATGCCGCTGATCCCCTGGAGGCTGATGACTGGCTTCGTGCTATTGAACGCCAGCTTACCATCGCGCAATGCAATGACCAAGAGAAGGTGCTCTATGCTTCTGGTCAGTTGCAAGGAGCTGCTCTGGATTGGTGGGAATCGTTTCAGTTTGGTCAAGCCGACAATGCCCCACCTGTCACCTTTGAGGAATTCAAGACCAACTTCAAAGCGTACCATATCCCTGCTGGTCTGATAGAGTTGAAGCAGGAAGAGTTCAGATCTCTGCGCCAAGGAGCCATGACCGTTGCTGAGTACCGTGACAAGTTTGCTCAATTGTCACGCTATGCCCCCACTGATATTGCTCAGGATGCCGACAAGCAGCGTCGCTTCCTCAAGGGTCTGAATGACGGACTGACACTAGCAGCTAATGTCCAATGAGTATGCCAGTTACCAGACTCTAGTCAACCGTGCTATAGTGGTTGACAACAAGCGCAAGGAGATGGAGGCTAGAAAGAGGAAGCTCCAAGGTCAGTCCTCTGGTAGTAACAACCGCCCTCGTTCCAACTTCGCACCAGGCAATCAGCAGCAGAGGTACCAGGGACCTACTACTCAGTGGAACCGCAACCAGGGACAGCAACGTCCTTCATACCCGCAACAGCAGCAGAACAATAATCAAGCCCAGCGCCAAAGCACACCCAACAATGCTCCCATGAAGAGTAGTGCACCCAACACCCCCGTCAAGAATGGAACACCCAATGCCTGTTTCCGTTGTGGTGATTCCGGTCACTATGCCAACCGCTGTCCGAAGAGGCAAGATCAGCTCCCACCTCAGAATAATGGGCAGATGGGAAGGCAGCAAGCACCCCCTAATGCGGGCAAGGTGAATCACGTGTCCGCAGAGACCGTGCAGGAAGCGCCAGAAATTATGCTTGGTACGTTCAACATCAGTTCCATCCCCGCTACAGTTCTTTTCGATTCTGGTGCATCACATACTTTCATATCACATACATTTGTTAGAATGCATAACCTACCTGTTAGTCTCATGAAAACCCCTATAATGGTTACCTCACCGGGTGGAGGTTTGCAAGCTACGCTTCAGTGTATGCCTATAGATGTGTCCTTAGGGGAAGTAGATTTCTCAATATCCCCAATTGTGCTGAGGACAGCTGGTATTGATTTGATACTGGGTATGGACTGGATGAAGAGGTGCAAGACAAATATACAGTGTCAAGATAAAGTTGTGACAGTTACCACAGCTAAGGGAGATAGAATCAGTGTGAAGGTAGTGCTACAACAACACCGACTGCAACCGTGAACCAGATGAATGAAGAGGTTTTCCCGAAAGATCTAGTGGTGGATGAGTTCCCGGATGTGTTCCCCAATGATTTGCCAGGTATGCCACCTGATCGCGACATTGAATTTATTATTGAACTTTTACCTGGAACTGCACCCATAGCTAAAAGACTAGGATGAGTAATTAACCGGGCATCTGGATATCACGACTCATCGGTAAAGTGTACACCTCTGTAGAGTGTAAAACTGATATATCGGCCGTGCTCACGGTTACGGGCGGCCCGGAAACTCACAGATTAGTGTTATATGTTGTTTGTTTATGTTGCCATGTTGATTACCTTATTGCTAGTTTCAGTTTTAGATCATGTGGTTTGGGTTTAAGCATTCATATATGTTCACCTTAATATAAAATGTTGCCAATTAAAAGCTACCGCAGTTTAACCAGTGTCAGCTTCTTTGAGCCTCATGAACCCCATGTTACACTTGTTAAGTACGAGATGTACTTATGCTGTTTATTTCTTTCTACTTGGATAAAAATCCGGATGGGTAACAGATTGCTTTGGTAACGACGACTTCCCTGAGAGTTCTAGTCTTCCTGTCAACAGTCATCTTCCCTGTGATGGAGCTACCGCGAGAGATACTTTATTTATCCGCTGCTATGTAAAGACTTGAATAATATTCGTTATGTAATAAACATATGTGTGTGTACTTCCTAAATTTGTGGCTTATTGTGTGATTGACTTTGGGCACACATGAGTTATTGCATTCAATTTTGTACTTGAAATTGGGTGTGACAAATTGGGTGTTATTTTTGTTGACAAGAAGGATGGTGGTCAACGGATGTGTGTTGACTATAGATCGCTTAATGAAGTTACCATCAAGAACAAGTACCCGTTGCCGAGGATTGATGATCTGTTCGACCAGCTTAAAGGTGCATGTGTGTTCTCTAAGATTGATCTGCGTTCTGGTTACCATCAGTTGAAGATTCGGGCATCTGATATTCCCAAGACAGCTTTCACTACCAGGTATGGGTTGTATGAGTATACAGTCATGTCCTTTGGATTGACCAATGCACCTGCCTACTTTATGTATTTGATGAACAAGGTGTTCATGGAATATCTCGACAAGTTCGTAGTTGTGTTTATTGATGATATTCTGGTATACTCTAAGAACAAGGAAGATCATGCTAAACATCTGAGGTTAGTACTACAAAAACTCAGAGAGCACAAGTTGTATGCCAAGCGCAGCAAGTGTGAGTTTTGGTTGAAGGAAGTTTCTTTCCTTGGACATGTTATCTCTAATGGAGGCATTTCAGTAGATCCAGGCAAGGTTGAAGATGTGTTGAATTGGAAGCCACCAACAGATGTGACCGAGATTCGTAGTTTCCTTGGATTGGCTGGTTACTACAGAAGGTTCATTGAAGGATTCTCCAAGCTTGCTAAGCCAATGACAGCTCTGCTAGAGAAGAATGCTAAGTTTGTCTGGTCCGATAAATGTCAGGCTAACTTTGAGGAGTTGAAGAAACGTCTGACTACAGCTCCAGTGTTAATTCTACCAGATCTAAGTAAGGACTTCTCTATTTATTGTGATGCATCTCGTCAAGGCTTGGGTTGTGTACTTATGCAAGAAGGCCGAGTTGTAGCATATGCATCGAGGCAGTTGAGAAAGCATGAGCTGAATTATCCCACACATGATCTAGAGTTGGCAGCTGTTGTCCATGCATTGAAAATTTGGAGACACTATCTAGTGGGTCACAAGACAGACATCTATACCGATCATAAGAGCTTGAAGTACATTTTCACTCAGTCTGATCTGAACTTGAGACAACGCAGATGGTTAGAATTGATTAAGGACTATGATTTGGAAATACACTACCATCCCGGTAAGGCTAATGTTGTAGCAGATGCCTTGAGCAGAAAAAGCTATGCCAATGAGATCCAAATTGCTTCTATGCCAGATGAGTTGTGTGCTGAATTTGCACATCTGAATCTGGGAATTGTGACCAACAGAATGGAATTAGTACTTGAACTGGTATTGATGCAAGAGATACGTAAGGGTCAGATGGCAGATGAGAAGCTGAAGCAGATAGCCGATAACATTGTTCTTGGCAAAGCATCAGGTTTTCGGTTAGATGATGATGGTACGTTATGGCATGGGAATAGGTTATGCGTGCCTGAAATCAAGGAGATACGTGAGACTATACTGCGAGAAGTGCATGAGTCAGCTTATTCCATTCATCCTGGAAGCACTAAGATGTACCTTGATCTGAAGAAAAAGTATTGGTGGGATGGACTGAAAAGAGATGTAGCCGAGTATGTAGCTCTGTGTGATACCTGTCAAAGAGTAAAAGCAGAACATCAGAGACCCGCCGGTCTGTTGCAACCGATGAAGATACCTGAATGGAAGTGGGAAGAAGTCGGTATGGACTTTATAGTTGGGTTGCCCCGTACTCAGAGAGGATACGACTCCATATGGGTAATAATAGATCGATTGACCAAAGTTGCTCACTTTATACCGTCCAAACTACCTACACGGGAGCTAGGTTGGCAGAGTTGTATATGGAACGGATAGTATGTTTGCATGGAGTGCCTCGAAAGATTGTGTCAGATCGTGGTACTCAGTTCACCTCTCACTTTTGGCAGATGATACATCGATCATTGGTACAAGGTTGAACTTCAGTACTGCTTATCATCCACAGACTGATGGACAGACAGAAAGAACAAATCAGATTCTAGAAGACATGTTGAGAGCTTGTGCCTTGCAGTATGGCACCAGTTGGGACAAGAATCTGTGTTATGCGGAATTCTCATACAACAACAGCTATCAGGAGAGCCTTAAGATGGCACCGTTTGAAGCTTTATATGGAAGACCATGTAGAACACCGTTGTTCTGGGATCAGACAGGTGAAAGTCAAGTGTTTGGACCTGAT
Organism: Coix lacryma-jobi var. lacryma-jobi; assembly: GCA_009763385.1. NCBI lineage: Eukaryota > Viridiplantae > Streptophyta > Magnoliopsida > Poales > Poaceae > Coix > Coix lacryma-jobi. Next base: position 68,230,276 of record CM019823.1, read on the forward strand.
GTGTTGAGGAATGCGGAGGAACATGTCAGAATAATCAGAGGTAACCTGAGAGCCGCTCAGTCTCCACAGAAGAGTTATGCAAACAACCGTCGTCGAGATCTATCTTTTGCAGTAGGTGATTATGTCTACCTAAAGGTGTCACCAATGAGAGGTGTGAAAAGGTTCAATAAGAAAGGAAAGCTAGCACCAAGGTATATTGGACCATTCAAGATCCTTGAAAGACGTGGTGAAGTGGCATATCAGTTAGAGTTGCCTGAAAGCTTGTCAGGAGTGCATGATGTGTTTCATGTCTCTTAGTTGAAAAAGTGCCTGCGAGTGCCTGAAGAGCAGATACCATTGGAAGCTCTCAGTTAAGGAAGATCTGACTTTTGATGAGTATCCGACCAGGATTTTGGAGACCGCTGAAAGAGTTACCAGGAGCAGGGTAATAAAGATGTGCAAAGTTCAGTGGAATCGGTACTCAGAAGCAGAGGCAACTTGGGAAAGAGAAGAGGATCTGAGAAAGTCATACCCGCAGTTGTTTGAGTAAGCATCACTGGAATCTCGAGGACGAGATTCTTTAAGGGGGGTAGAATTGTAACATCCCAAAAATTTGCATTGATTTGAAATAGGCAATATGATTTAATTGTTGCATTTTATGTGTTGCATAAAACCTAGTTAATAAATTATTTGCAAAAGCTAAAATAAATCCTAGGCCAAAGACCATGATGATGCATACATGCTGGTGCATATTTTATTTCTTGTGATGTTTGGTTTTGCTCAAAACTGGTTTGAGTTCAAATGGATTTCAAATTTGCTTTTGAAAACATGTTTCTGGAAATGGAAAACCATTTTCTCCTTCTCCCTCTCCCTTTCTCTCCTTTTGGCCTGTGCCAGCCGGCCGGCCGCTCCTTCCGGCCTAGTCGGCCACCGGCCCCTCACTTTTCTCCTACCGCCGGCCCAGGCCTCTCCCCTACGACCCGCTTCTCTCCTCTTCTACCCCCTCGCCGCCCGCCCCGCCCACCGCCTGCCCAGCTCCTGCGCTTGCGCGCAAGCGCCGCAGCTCCTCTCCCCGCGTCGCTGACCGCGCGCCCCCGCCTGTCAGCGTCCCACCTTCCCCTCTCTGCTCGTGTCCATGGCGGACTCCAAGGCCGAGCTCGACTCCAACCCTGGCACGCGTCCTCGCCTGCCTAATCGGCCGAACCGACCCTCTAATAAGGTTCCCAAGAACCCGCCGCCTCTCCCCACGCATATAGCTCACGCTCTCGTGCCCTAAACCCTTGCAACCGAGAGCTCCACCACCCGTGAAATCCCCGCCGCCGTCCACCCGACGCTCTGAGGTTTTTCAGCCGTTTCGAAGCTTCGTCAAAGCTTCGGGTCGATCTCGTGATCACGCTCGACCTCTCCTTTTCTGTTTTCGTCATCTAAATCGCTCACCCGAGCTCGCCGTTGTTCACAGGGACCCCGTCGCCGCCAAATCAAGCGATTCGCCGTCCCTGAGCCGAAATCGACGCCATCTTTGTCTCTGGTGAGTTCTCCGCGAGCTCCTCTTTCGATTGGACCTACTCCCAAGGTCTCTACCCTCTGCTCTATCGAGCAATCCCGAGCCGCGCCGCCGTTTTCCGGCCATGGCGCCGCCGTACTCCCTCTTTTCCGGCGACAGCGCCGCTGGTTCCCCCCAGGATCTAATCTGATCCCTCCATCTCAACAGATCCGACGACCACTATCTCCCGATACCCTCGGTGGCTATCTTTCAGAAAACCCTTACAATTTTCCATCTCTAAACCCGCCGTCCTTTTTGACCCTATTCACTGAGTCTGCTCAAACTTCTTTCTAAGCCCCTGCGTTTCTTTCTTCCAAATTGATAGCGCAGTCCAGTCAATTCTGAAATTCGTTTTAAATCGATTTTAAATTCAAATTCGAGTTTGGTTTATTTACAGTTTTTGCCACCAGTTTCAAATGCTTATAACTTCTACGTTTTTTAGTCCGATTTAGTCCGTTCAAGTTGCGTTAGATTCGTTTTGAAAAGATCTATCTATCTGTATGAAAATCTATACTGTTTTCAGTAGTTAAAATTTGAGTTAGGTTTAATCTACTAACTAAGGTTTTGTAACTGGTTTAGCTCATAACCTTTCGCGTTATAATTCCGTTTTTTCGTGCTCTTCGCGTTTATATGTGATCGTGATGGAACGTAGTTTCTGTTTTCAAACTTTTTATATTATTTCTTACTGTTGGTGTAATGTTCTAATTATAGCTTGTTTGCTTTGCATGATTGTTGTCCCGATGATTGTGTGTTGATGGTGGTAATCGAGTATAGACGGTGAGACATACGCTGGTGATCAGGAGCCTTTCTACGACAACCCAGAGCAACCAGAGTTCTCGGAATCAGGCAAGTATAGCATGGGACCATCCTTGTTACCTATTCACCATGAAACATCTAAATTCATATGCATGTGTCTAATTTTGATCTCCTATCTAGTTATCCTAGACTTTTGACCCTTTACCTTGTTAACCTTGGGATGCTATGCATATGGGTAGAGTTTTGCTAGAGCTTTACTTAAACCAAACATGATCTAATAATGGTGAATAAAATTTGATCTTTTTAGCAACATGGTTAGGACCTCCTGTCAGCAAAAGCTGGGACATACAGTGCAAACCTGAGGGTTATATATGCTCTGGCCTTAGCTCAGTATAAGGACCTTTTCTAGCTGTTAGTGGACACCTGTATAGGCGCGTTGGGTCTTGCCGAGCTGGATTTAGGGCGGCTACTTTCAACCTTGCCTGCGTTGCCGTAAGGTTGGGAGCCCTTCTTCCCCTTGCCTTAAAGACCTAGCGGCCCTAACTTGTTAGACGAACCTTTGAAAGGCTTTGCGTGTATCCTGCCCGCTCACCTCGGAAGTGTTATGGGAGTAATTAACCCGGGCATCTGGATATCACGACTCATCGGGTAAAGTGTACAACCTCTGCAGAGTGTAAAACTGATATATCAGCCGTGGTCACGGTTACGAGCGGCCTGGAAAAACTCACAGATTAGTTGTTGTGGTTGTTTGTGTTTATGTTGCACATGTTGATTACCTTAGTGCTATGTTTCAGTTATTATGATCATGTGGTTTGGGTTTAAGCATTCATATATGTTCACCTTATATTAAAAAATGTTGCCACTAAAGCTACCGCGTGCATTTAACCAGTGTCAGCCTTCTTTGAGCCTCATGAACCCCATGTTACACTTGTTAAGTACGAGATGTACTTATGCTTGTTTATTTCTTCTACTTGGATAAAATCCCGGATGGGTAACAGATTGCTATGGTAACGATGACTTCCCTGAAGAGTTCTAGTCTTGCTGTCAACCAGTCATCTTCCCTGTGATGGAGCTACCCGCGAGAGATACTTTATTTATCCGCTGCTATGTAAAGACTTTGAATAATATTCGTTATGTAATAACATATGTGATGGTACTTCCTAAATTTTGTGCTTATGTGTATGATTTGATCTTTGGGCACACATTAGTTATTGCATTCAATTTTGTACTTGAAATTGGGTGACATGCAGTACTTTTCTTCTTCATCACAGCAGCATAACTACTACAGACTGAGCTATAATGTGCACCATTATCACCGCCGGTTAGATGCACATCAGAGCTTGGATATAAATCAATCGGTTGGTGAAAAATTCAATCGCTACTGTGTGATCATTGGATCCGACAGTGATCTGGTGTATCTTTTCTTTGTGGTATTATACGTTGAGCGACATGTTATACTCATTATGGCCGCTGACCCAAAGTGACGAATTGTGGACCGACGGTCAACATTCTTCATAATTGTGAGTAATGTCCCCACTCCAACATGCTTTCATCGCCATTACTTCTGCCAGGAGAAGTCAAGAAGGCTCACTCAGTTCTCTACATATTCTTCATACCCACTGCCCTCTGAAACCCCCTTCTACCATTAATCACGTTCTTTCATCCAACTTCAAGCATGTGATGGACAATTACTTCAAGCTTTCTAGAAACAACCCGTCCACCGACACTTGCACTTATCAAACATCATTATATTGAGACTGCTTCTCATTGTGCTTCAGATGAACTTGAGCAGTCTATGACCAAAACCGTGGCTTAAGCTTCTTGTTGCTATTTTGGTATAAGCTTTGCCCGGTTGAAAAGTAAGGCAAGACGATGCTTACATACATACAACCTCTCACACACACACACACTTTGACTATTTCTTGTGTTAGGCTAAAAAAAATGAGAATTTGTTGACATTTGATGAAACACATGTCTTAGGTTCATCCTTGGCATGATGATTGACTATCACTTGGGGTACTTCACCTTGTATACACATGTTAGCACTTAGAGGATATTCTACTTGCATGTGCTAAGTGCTATTTAAATTATGACCCCTTCTGAATGAGAAAAATGCTCAAATGGCTTTAACTCATATTTCGAATCATCTGGTTAGTTTGAGAATTGTGCTAGCACATGGATCAATTTCTTATACTCACATGACATACCACCTAGAGCATCTTTTCATTCTATTGATTTACCATTGAAGCTTCTGCATTTTATGCATCCCTATGCATTTCAAACATATTCTGAGGGGAGTTTGCAATTTGTATAAGTTGATGCATGCATGTTGCCAACAACGGGGAGAATGATACATACAAAGAATCCTTATCCAAGGGGAGAACAGAGTAGGCATTTTTTGTTGAGAGAGGGGAATTGCACTTGTTCAGGAGAGTTGCATTAAGTTTTTGAGTTTTGGCTTTTGAGCTGCTTTTGCTAGTTGTGTTGAGGCTTTGCCTCTTCTAGAGGGACTAGCATTTGCAGGGGTTTTTAGTTGTCCTTTATTTTGCTTTGATGCTTCTTAGGCTATTTTTAGTATTTTGGTTTTGCTTTGATGCTTAGCACTCTAGCAGTTTTGGTAAATTTCACTTGATATATCTTGTGATTTGGTAAGTTGCTTAAATATTATAGAGCAAGTGAAGAAAGGACTCTCTCCAATAGTTTCTATTCCAACTTGGTAAAATTAAAAAAGTAGGCCCACATAGCAGGAAATCCAACTGGGCGGTCGTCCTCGTCGCGAGTTTTTCCTCCCCTGCCACGACGGTCTAGGTCGCGACCCCCCACCGCGTGACTGCCCGCGCCTGTACAGGTCGTGACTGTGTTCAAGCCATGACCTCCAGGCGCCGCAGTTCAGGCCTAAAGGCGCCGCAGTTCAGGCGAGCGTTTTGCCGTCCTCCAGAAGTCGGGGCTAGGGCGTCCGCAGTTCAGGCAGCAGTACTAGCTGATGAATGACCATGCATCAATAGGTTCAGTACTAGCTGCTGAATGATACAGGTTGTGTCCCATCCGGCCAAGGAAAAGGAACATGCAGGGAGACGTCACGAGAGCCAGTGGAGAAGCATCGCGAGAGCCGAAGAGGAGACGTCACAGAAAAATTTTCGGCGATACGAAACATCTCCGCGCGCGGAGATATACGCGTGCAAGCCCCCTGGATGCCAAGTTGCCAAAAATTGCAATGTGTTTTGAGGAACTGTTGGAGAAGGTTTTTGGTGTTTTGCCAAAATATTAAGGATAGCAAGTTGATTTCTCAAACTGTTGGAGTTGCTCTTAGCTAGAAGTGTTGAGCCTTTTTTTGCCTATTCGATCTTGAGGACAAACTATTTTTTCTTAGTTATGTTGAGCCATTGTTCATGTCTTCCGGGACCAAGCTTTTCTCATTTCAAATGATCTCATTTTGTCTTTTCATTGCTTTTGGTAATTTAGGTGATTTCTTAGTTTTTCTTTTGCCTTTGATTCATCTCTTTGTGTTGGTCTTGGCAATGCACTCATCAAGGGGGTGCAAACACACATGGTTGATATTTGCCCATGTTGTGATGAGTGACTATCAAAGAGATGACCGAGTTTGGTTGAGTTTGAGACTAACCATAGCATGAGTACTTAAAGTTGTGCAACAGTTCTCTTGGCTTGTGGTGTGTAGTTTTGGAGCACAGAGACGATCGATGGAGATGGTGATGGTCAGGCAAGTTCATACCGATGGACCCGAAGAGGTCAAGGACGAATGTTGAGCTTGGACTGAGGGACCAAGGTGGCCAAAAGACTGATTGTGGGTGGCTATTGCTTGGCGACATTGACAAACATTGCGTACATTGGAGTAGACCTTATTGACCAGGTCAAGATGGTGATTGACCAAGTCAAGTGCTGCCAGTAGATGACTTGGTTATCGTTTGGTCGAGGATTGATGGTGACATGCGTCGAGATCATGGAGGAGTTGTTGTGGATACGCTTCTCTAAAGAGATTTGGTGGTTTGGGCTTCAAACCATCGATGGACGGGTTTTGGGTTTGGGCTTCAAAACCTGGTTGGAGTTTTGACAGGAACAAGCAGTGGCACATGGTGTCATCGCAAAGCTTCCGTTGAGGCAAAGCGAAGTCATCAAGAGCTCATGGCCATTAGCTAGATGCTTGGATGCCAAGATGGACCATTTTATCCTTGGGGTTAAGTGGTCTAGTACTAATTATTTGAGGGCTTGTTGGGAATTGTGTAATAGCTATAAATAAGATGGGGCTGCTCCTAACCAGCCATCTCTCTAATTTCCATTTCCTGCACTCTTGTATACTGTCTAGGTTAGTAGTTCCACATCTAGTTTGAGTCTGTACAGGTAGAAATCCACAGGTGAGAGCCTGAGTCACTCTATCTATGTTAATTTGTAAGACTAGACCTGTTCAAGTTGATCTCACTATAGTAAAGAAACATGTTCTCCGAATTTGTGTAGCTTGATTTCTTGATTTGATTGTTTAGTTTTCTTTTTGATTTGTTTCTGGAGATGATTTGAGTGGATGAATACGTGCTAAGACCTTAGAGGAATATATCTGCCAAATAGTTCAGGCAGAAACCTCATGAGCACAAAAATCCATCCTTCGGAGGAATTTTGAGAAAACCCTCTTTTTCTTGGGACAATTTTTTGATTCCAATGAATTTAGTGATTTCTAGGGGTTGGTTCTCTAAGAATATCCTCCCAACACCCTTAGGATTACTTGTGCCAAGTTTGGATCAAACAAATGAGTTACAAAGATGTTTATGAGCTCTCGAGGCCCTAGCTATGCAAACTGGATAAGCCTATTCATCCTGCCCAAACTGGATAAGGTGGTTTCTACACCATGTCTGCCCAAGAACCGCTGAAGTCGGTCAAGCTGTTGACAAAGCTGACCTTGGGCCAGAACCGGCCAAGCCGTTCTTCAAACCAGCCTAGTCGGCTTCACAACTGTAGAGTGGGTGTTGGCGCTATTTTGTTGCATATATATGCATTCTCTACTAGTGTGTCCTTCCATTGTTTTGAGTACATCCCACCACTAGTTGGTGTGTGTGTGTGCTCCTTGCTTGGTTTTTAGACGTTTGGTGTTTGAGGGCTTTCAGAGTTGGAACTTGATCAAAGCCAAGATCACTTTGATTGAAATTTTCTATCGGCTCTTATTCATCCTCTCTAGTCACGTTGCTTGGTCCTATAGCTGCTGGAGCCAAAGGACCGACCTGGCCGGTTTGAGCAAAGGGGCCGACAAACCAACCTGGCCAATTCCCTTTGGATCGTCAATTTCAGCGCATTCTAGATGAATGTTTGCTTTGAAAGTTTTCCCCCTCATCTTCTCCAACAGCTCCTTCTATTATTGGTGATGTCTGGCACACTGCAATTTGCTTCTTTTGGTCTTCGTCAACCCGGCGGACACCACATGGTTGGCAATATTTGGAGTCCCGCTTGCTACCTTTGGCCTCTGCATCATTGGCAGCGGCACCCATAGGAACTTTATTCATCATCAATAAAATTGGCTCTCCAATCACAGTTGGCTCGTTGACATTAAAATGGGCATCTCCGGTAGAGTCAATAGTGTAATAGATGAAATGATTTAGGAGACAGGTCGAATCATTTTGAAAGCGGGCGCACCAAGAAATTGCCTCCATAAATAGTGAGGGGGCATAGGGAAAATCCATATCTCCGAAAATCATTTATGGACATGAGCGTCCTAAGACGATCGCTTTGAAAATTGACTAACAGAGGCCACACGCCTTAGGACATTTGTCTCTGCAAATAGTTTTTTGGAGGTGAGCACCTTATGTTAACTACCTTTGTTAACCAATGATTTCGGAGTGGTCGTTCTAAGTGCCCATCTCCTAAAATTAATTTACGGAGGTAGACGTTTTAAGATGCATGCTTTTATAAATAGTTGTATCAAAAAAGTAATTCATAATTTTTCATATAAACTCAGATGAAGACAAACTTTATATCAGTTGTCGACACGATCTAAAACTTTGTAGTTGAAAAGTTTTTGAATTGAAACTGTTTAGCGTCCCAAAATATTGTTGTAATTTCACATATTTCAAAATTTGAAATTTAATTATCAACGGTCTCAGATGTTGACATGGTCTATAAAAGTTGCAGTGCTTAAAATAGTCTACAATTTTGCAGTTGAAAGTTTTTTTTCATTTAAAGTCGTTTAGAGTCCCAAATATGTGCTCTAAGTTTATAGATTTTGAAATTCAAAATTTAGAATTCATATTCAGATAGTTAATACCAAAGTTGTAGTGATGAACCTAAGCTACATGTTTTCTGTTCATAGGTTTTTTATTAAAGTCATTTAGAGTCTCAAATACTTGTTTTAAATTCACATAATTTGGGATTCAATTTTTTTATTTGTTTTCAATCAATCATGGATGGAGAGACATCATATACCAAAGTTGTAGTGCTTGAGAAGGTTTAATACTTTGGGGGGAAATGTTTTTTTTTTGAGTTTATTTAGTAGCTAAAATATTTAATATAAAATTATAAAATCGATATAAAAAGATAGCATATTATATAGATACAAAATGAGTGTGTGGTGTAGTGGTTAAGAGGTGTTATTTGTTGTAGAAGTAGGCCTTTGGTTGATTCCATAATTTTGCATTTTTTTTTTGGTTTTTTAGCTTATCTAGAGAACATTGAGGGAAAGCTTGATTAACGCTTTTTTTTTGTTTTTTGACTTAAGACACCCGCCACCGAAAAGCTTGATTAATTTAGGCGTTGTGATGGAGACGAACAGTGTGCTTTCCTCGGTTAATGAAAAAGGACCGAACTCTCAGAACGAATTCACATTGGCTTCTTGTGTCAATGCAGCTGAGATCCTCTTCTTTTTCGGCATATATATTTGCTTCATTAGTGCCTTACCCTTTTCGTGTGTCGTTAACATCCCAAATACTTGTGATGGAGAGACAATGTATATAATAGTTGTTTTGAAGTTATCTTGTAGTAACTCATAATTCCTAAGTTTATGCATAAAATAAAATTATATTTATGAGTTGCATGACAACAACAACTCATTGTACAATGGTATAATAGTTGTCTCGTAGTCTTAGATATTAGCTCATAAGATGTTGTTTCATCAAACAACGACCTCTTTCTCTCTCCTCTTTCTCTTTCCCACACATAAGCAAAAATCCTATGTGACTGAACATCTTGGTCCCTAGTGGGTTTCGGTGATTGAATGAAACATAAAATTATTGTAACTAACGTGTGTTTTGCACAAATAGGGATGAGTTAGGTCATGGTAATGGCGACGATACGGGAGTAAGGATTTTATGTCCCCTAGCGATGGAAATCGATTCGGTTTTCAAAGGACGAACGATGAAGACGGTGATAAGCTAGGCTAAGTGTCGTATGGTGTTGGAGAACAATTAGGTAGTTTTAGGTCTTTGTTTTTCCTTTGGCTGTACTATAAAGGGGAGCGTGAATCGGTAGCTTAACCTAGATAAGTCTATTGAGGTAGGTGTGGTGCACATTTGTTATTTCATAGCCCTAGGTAGCTGAGAGAGAGCCCTTATGTCGTGAGGATGAAAAGTCATCAAGGCAGCGTCGTGATCCGAAGTCGTTTCGGCCCTTAGAAGGGCATCGGACGCTGGCCTGGTGGGCATCGGACGCGCGTCAGATGCTCACTAGACTTGGAGAATCTGGTGCTTGGCATCGGACGCTCCGATGTTGTCACATTGGACGTTGTCGTGCCACTGTTCCCTTGAGAGTGAACTGAGGCCTGCATCAGACTTTGGCTTGTCTATGCAGGGAGGTTCCAAAGAGGCAGTTTCTGCAGCGTCCGATGTCACTTTAAACTGCGTGTCAGAAAACACTACTACATAAATTATTTTGCGTGACACCCTGCAATAATTAACCGTGACGGACCTTTGACCCGACCGTCATGGTTATTGGGTGGTCGGCCCTGCCACCCGGTCGACCAGGTGCCCGTTGTTGGGCATTCTTAACGTCATTACCAAAAGTAGACTTAATTCTCTAATTCTGATAACGGCGCCAAAAATGCCAAACCTATCCCTCATGCCACTTAAGCCAAGTTGTCATCCCCAGCATGACATGAGAGACGCGGTATTGAAATATGCAATTGCTCATCAAGATAAATAAATAAAGGGAATCTGCAAGCGCACAGATTAATACCGATGCAGCATTTTAACCGGGAAGTATTCCAGGTATCGTTATTTATATTTTTACCACTGGGAGGGATTCTAAGCATCGTAGTTGATCGTGGAATGAGAATATAGAACTGAGTATCTATCATTGCATGTATAATATAGAGCATCTATCTATCTCATCATACAGGGATAAATGTCACATAGAATATAGATAAATATGAATAGTGACAAGGATAATTAATCTGATCAGCATAACTAGCCACATATAATGATAAGCACCTCAACAGATATTCTAGCAAGTCATTAGCATGGAATTAGGATGAACTACAAAGATATCCCTAAGTAATTATTAACTATAAAGTCTAGCATTATCATAGTTAGTGCAATTATACTTGGCAATCATAGCGAGAAAAGACTACACCCATGCATAGTGAATATTAGCAAGGAAGATGAAGAACATAGCAATCACTCCCCTGTAATAATGTTGCTCTGCCTGCCCTATACACGAGAGGGGGACTATATAAGAATCAACGAAGCTGTCACTATCGCGAACTACCCACCGATCCGGCATATAGGGTGCAATCGCAGATAAAGACGGTATAGACACCACGTCTACACAATATTTATCATTCACCCACTGCGCACATGGATAAACGCTATACGATCCTAGGCATGTATATAATTCCAATCTAACTATGCCAAGCATATAACTACGATAAACTAAGAACAATATAATTGCTAATATAATCAAGTAGAGCAAAGTCATATTCAATATATTGAAATAGAACAAAGTAGTATTCATAATATTGAAGAACAATGATGAACAATTGAAGAACAAGAGAGAAATTACCAGGAATCCTCTTGACAGATCCGGGAACCAATCGAAGATTGACTCCTTCTAGTTCTAATCCTATGTAGCTATGCTAAAACTAGAGATCTAGTTGATGTGGTGGCTCTAGGGCTTGATCAGAGACTCTCTCCTCCTGATGACTGAATTAGGAACTGAATAATGAGACAGAGGTGCCTGCTCCAGGGTCCAGGGCCTTGCTTATATAGTCTTTTCGGGTGAATCTGGGCCGTTGGATCAAACCGACATTGAACGGACGGTTTTCCTTAATCCTTTAGGTCGGTGGAGCATAATCCTCGAGGCGGAGCCTGATTGGCTGAGGGGCAGGGCGGGCGCCCAAGGGACTAGGGCGGGCGCCCTGGTCCCGGGCCCGTTCGGCCTCCCGCTCGTTCCCGTGGCTTCTGGACTCTTCCACATTAAGGAAAATTGGGGGTTACGTTAATTATCCGTCATTAACCCGACATGTGGGCCTTTCCTTCATATTTCCTGATAACCCCCTGCAGAATAGATAAACAGCAAAACTCGTGGAATTCTGTCAGATAAAACCCTAAGTCTGGGTGTTTATTTCATTTAGATCCTTTTCTCTATTTATTTGATAGATATAATTGATACTTAAGGACCGTCAACAAACTCCCCCAAGCTTACCTCTTGCTCGTCCCTGAGCAAGGATAGTCTCAGTGATGGATCAGAAGTTGCTGAATGCTTTTGAATTTTGACGGTACACATGCTTTCAAATAGAGTCTTATCTCTGAGTTAGAGTAAACTGTCAAGACTTAAAACTTACTCATTGTGCCTTTCACTATGGGGCTTGCAACTGTCACCTTTGTCTTGAGCGGTTAAAAGATAGAACAGTCTAGTCAAGCGCCATGTCTCTTATTCTTGATCAGCTATAGCTCTGGAGTTTTTGCAGATTTTCAAATAAAACTCAGAGATTCCTTGTATGACTCTCTCAGGTCTCTCATTTGTGGTATTTCTGGATCCTCACCAAGGCAGTAATGGTGTTTGCCTTCTCTCAAAGCAAAGTATGTAGTATTTGTGGTATAAGGCAGAGTGACATTGCCTTCTCTCTCAACCTATCCTAATAAGGTTTTTGATATCTGGAGCTCATAGGTGGGAGATAAGGTATACATACTTACAAGACATTTATTGCATAGTCAAACCATGGATCCAGAGAAACAAGTCAATAAGTCAAATCAAGATGTGCATGTGTGGTGAATGAATGGTGTATGGTGATAATGGTGGAGAGTGTCTAATTCTACTTTTGCTCTTTTTGAGGGGATACATACCTTTCTTGCTTTTGGTGCTCTTTGAGGAGGATGAGATGCTCTATATTTTTATTATTATTTTTTTTTTTTCTTTCCTCTCAGGTGGGTATCTTGTACCCCTAATTCTACTGTCGGACACTTGTCCATTTTTACCTCTCTTCTCACACTTTTTCACTTTTTTTTTCATCGAGGTTCCGAGCACTTGCTCCTTTTTATTTCCTCGTAATATTTTTCTTTTCGAGGTTCCGGGCACTTGCCCCTTTTTATTTCCTCGGATAGAGCACTCATCTCCTTAGAACAATTTAGCAAGTGGTAGTAACCAAAATAACTTGAGCATTTATTTCACAGGGAATAACAGGAAATAGGAAAATGTTTTTGGCTATTCTCTCCCGGTTAGGAGTAGAATAATTTTGTGTGGATCTGGAGATGGGATGGATGTATGTGGATGCGTACTTCCGGAGTAGAAGCAGCATATATGAGTGAACGTGCAAGTGAATCTTGATTTAACCACATGACAAGCTCCTAAGGGTCTACACAGCTTGACTACACTCAATGCTCATAAGTAGTAAAAGTAAATGTATAGCTTAAAGTCTAGCAAGCATGTATGTATGGCCGTGGTAGGAATTTAAACTCTCATCATAAAGGAACTCATCATGTAGCATTTTAAAGATTTTCAAAGATAAAATTCTCCAGAATTCTAGCATCTCTAGGAATAGATAAACAGCAGCTCAACCTTCCCATATCATATCCGTTAACAACTTAGACTTTAGATCAAGTTCTCTTCCCACAAGTTCAGGTTTAGAGTAAGCTTTTAAATAATAACAGTTATGTCTAAACTAGAGAGAGAACTTCTAATTGAAATTAGGCAGAGCAACTATTCATCATATCCATGCTAGAGTTTTATTATCTAGATTCATTTTAGCATAGCCACTTTATTTATTTATTAAACACACTAAGCAAAAGATATAGATATTATATATATATAAGCACAAAATCTTTATTTGGTTTTTCATCGTTTTATTTTAATATAGTATAAGTATAAATATAAAGATAGATATAGAAATACTTAGCGAGATAACGGGGGTGCTCTCCCCCAAGCTGGATCTTGACGTAGTTTCTCTTGATGTAGCTAGCAGATAGCGGAGGTGTATTTGAAAGTCGGCAGCACCCTGACAGCGATTAGAATGTCCTCCGTCTGCTAGTCCTCTTGGATTCTGTGAAGCTCAAATAGACAACAAAGCTTGTGGAACTGATTAAGTGTTAGCATAAATATCTAGCCTTTATCATGTTGAGCCTCCTTGATTATTTTTATGTTTTCATTTTATAAAGCAGAAGAAAATATTTATTTATTTTTTTATGCCACCACAGTGAATGTACTTATGGGTTTTATGCCACTCGTATACTCACATGGGGCTTCTAGAGTTTTTTTTTAACATTTTTATTTTCTTTCTAAGATAACATGAATATGATTAACTAAACAAACTATTAAGTAAATATCTGAGAAGGGAAATGGATAACTACCAAGTTACCTCTTGGCAAGGCGTTCGGCATTTTTAAGTCCTCCGAACGGGACTCTATGTGTACTCAGTTGTCTTGGGAGTCAGTGGATGGCGTAGTCGGTGGTTCCGGCAGCGCCTCCTCCTCGTGTTCAACTGTCTTTTCTTTCCACACTTGTCTTGGTGCTTCGGTCTCTTCAAGACAGTGCTGATTGAGTGGTATGTCCTCAGATCTTACCACTTCTCCTTCGTAGTCTGCCCATCCATCCTTGATGACCGGTTGCTTCTGGTTGCGGTTCCGCCTCCTTCTCCTTGTCCTGACCTGCTTAGATTCTTCAAATACGTAGTTGGGGTCAGTAAAGTAAAGGCGTACCTTCTCAGAGGGGAAGTGCATGTGGACTTCTCCAGTTCCAATGTAGATGATTGCTTTGACAGTACTGAGGAACGGTCTTCCAAGGATGATAGGTGGATCATACTCGTCTTCTCCCATGTCAACAACCTGAAAGTCTGTATGGACAAAATGATCGTCTATCTTGACAGGGACGTCAGTTACTGTACCTTCAACCTGTCGGAATGTCTGATCTGCCATCTGGAGACGAATGTATGTCGGCTTCAAGGGCATGGTTCCGAACAGCAGTTCATAGGTGACCTTGGCCATTATGTTGACGCCCGACCCAGTGTCGCATAGTGTCTTGTAGAAGTTGTACCCATTAATGGAGCAATAAATGCTTGGCATACCTGGGTCGTCCTTCTTGTCCAAGAATGGTGACTTGAGTTGGCGATCTTGACCTTTGTGCACGACAGTGACCATCTTAACTGATTCGGTCCACACTTGCTTCTTGCTCTTGTTCCTCTTGTTGGTCCTCCTTGGTTCATATTGGGGTTGCTCTAGGATTTGTACGGTCTTGTTCTTGAAGGAAAACATTTCCTTCCTCCCCTTTATGTGGAAACTGATCTTGGCAGCACTAGCGTAGATGACAGCTCCCGTGGTGTTCAGGAATGGCCTCCCTAGGATGACGGGAGCCCTCTCGTCAGAACCGGTCTCTATTACTACGAAGTCTGCTGGAGCGTACGAGGAACCAACTCGGACACAGATGTTCTTCAAGATTCCTCTTGGGTAACTTAGTGTCCTATCTGCAAGCTGCAAACACATGGTTGTTTCTAATAATGGTTGTGAAAAGAGTTTTTCGTAGAGTACCCTGGGCATGATGTTGACGCTTGAGCCAAAGTCACAGAGTGCTTCTGGGAAGTCTCGCATGCCGATGGAGATCGGGATGACGGGGCGTCCTGGGTCGCCTCTCTTGACTGGCAGAAGTTCAGTACTTACCTCAATGATGGGGTTACTCCAGTAATCTCCTGCATCAAATATGTCTACAAGATTTGCAGATTCTAATGCATCCGGTTGTGATGGTATACCGGGGTTAGTAGCAGGAACAGCAGCAGCTATTTGATTCAATTGAGATTCAATCATTTTATTAAAGCTAATTTGATTCTTGATGGCAGTAGAAAAATTATCCATTCTATTATTTATATTTTCTAGAATTTTATCATTAGATGCCAATTTCTTAGACATGTTATCCATTAGCTTTCCTTGATTAGACACTAACTCTCTTAAAGGTGGATAATTATTATTACTGAAAGAATTGTTACCTTGGTAATTACCTGAGTAGTTAGGCCTTTGTTGATTCCAACCTTGATTCTGCTGAGGACGGTTGTAGTAGTTATTGTTGTTGTTGTTGATGTAGTTCACGTCCTCTAGCAACTCGGGACAGTGATTGCCCGAATGTCCAACACCTCCACACTCCTCACAAGTCATGTGGGAGTCGTAGACGTGCATTACTTCCTTCTTCTCTCCAGCTCGGTCATCGAGCTTCTTCATGAGTAGGTCTAGCTTGGCAGACAGCATGTCTACCTCCTTGAGCTGATGCATACCTCCACCTCTCTTGCGGGTCTGAGTTCTCTCTTCATTCCAACCTTGGTTGGACGCCATCTTCTCCACAAGAGCTGTGGCTTGTGGTATGGTGAGTGATAGGAATGCTCCTCCAGCTGCAGCATCCATGGTCTCACGGGCACTATTGACGAGCCCATGATAGAATGTCTGCATCAGCAGCCACTCTCCATTCCATGATGGGGACATTCTAGGATGTAGTCTTGAAAGCGCTCCCATGCTTCTGGAACGGATTCATCGTGCTGTTGCTGAAAGCTTGTAATCTTCCCACGGAGAGCATTTGTCTTGCCCATGGGAAAGAACTTGGCTAGAAAGTTCGTGGAGCAGAGTGCCCACGTAGTATTCTTCTCCTTTGTAGCGTAGAACCACTGCTTCGCTCTCCCCAACAGTGAGAATGGGAAAAGGCGAAGTAGTATGGCGTCTCTAGGAACATCAGCCATGGTGAAAGTGCTGCAGATCTCCAGGAAGTGTTGAAGATGAGCACTAGCATCCTCGTGCGGCTTCCCACAGAACTGGTTAGCTTGCACCATGTTGATGAGCCCAGGCTTGAGCTCGAAGTTGCGGTCGATCTCCACAGCAGGTCCAGTGCGGATGTTGTCCGTAGTGGGAGCTGAGAACTCGCGGATCGACTTGTTCGCCATAGCTTCGAATTCAGCTGACAAGTTCCGGACGAAACTTCGGCGGTCTTCTGATTTGGATGAAGTTTTGCGCTGAAGTGTTGACGATTTGAGCTTGGCTCTTGTTCTTCTGAATAAGGCTTCGGGGTCGTCAACAAAGTTGTCTGGAAGATGTCTTCTATTCATACATCACCCTGAAATAAATAAAAAATGGAAAATGCAGGGGTAAAACTGTACGAGAGAATTGATAAGCTCGAATATATTAGTGATGCGAATGATGTCTCAAAGTTCTTTATTCATTCCAACTTAGAAATCAACCTTCCCCGGCAACGGCGCCAAAAATGCTTGTTGGGCATTCTTAACGTCATTACCAAAAGTAGACTTAATTCTCTAATTCTGATAACGGCGCCAAAAATGCCAAACCTATCCCTCATGCCACTTAAGCCAAGTTGTCATCCCCAGCATGACATGAGAGACGCGGTATTGAAATATGCAATTGCTCATCAAGATAAATAAATAAAGGGAATCTGCAAGCGCACAGATTAATACCGATGCAGCATTTTAACCGGGAAGTATTCCAGGTATCGTTATTTATATTTTACCACTGGGAAGGATTCTAAGCATCGTAGTTGATCGTGGAATGAGAATATAGAACTGAGTATCTATCATTGCATGTATAATATAGAGCATCTATCTATCTCATCATACAGGGATAAATGTCACAGAATATAGATAAATATGATATGACAGTGACAAGATAATTAATCTGATCAGCATAACTAGCCACATATAATAATGATAAGCACCTCAACAGATATTCTAGCAAGTCATTAGCATGGAATTAGGATGAACTACAAAGATATTCCCTAAGTAATTATTAACTATAAAGTCTAGCATTATCATAGTTAGTGCAATTATACTTGGCAATCATAGCGAGAAAAGACTACACCCATGCATAGTGAATATTAGCAAGGAAGATGAAGAACATAGCAATCACTCCCCTGTAATAATGTTGCTCTGCTGCCGCCCTATACACGAGAGGGGGACTATATAAAAGAATCACGAAGCTGTCACTATCGCGAACTACCCACCGATCCGGCATATAGGGTGCAATCGCAGATAAAGACGGTATAGACACCACGTCTACACAATATTTATCATTCACCCACTTCACCCACTGCGCACATGGAAAACGCTATACGATCCTAGGCATGTATATAATTCCAATCTAACTATGCCAAGCATATAACTACGATAAACTAAGAACAATATAATTGCTAATATAATCAAGTAGAGCAAAGTCATATTCAATATATTGAAATAGAACAAAGTAGTATTCATAATATTGAAGAACAATGATGAACAATTGAAGAACAGGAGAAATTACCAGAATCCTCTTGACAGATCCGGGAACCAATCGAAGATTGACTCCTTCTAGTTCTAATCCTATGTAGCTATGCTAAAACTAGAGATCTAGTTGATGTGGTGGCTCTAGGGCTTGATCAGAGACTCTCTCCTCCTGATGACTGAATTAGGAACTGAATAATGAGACAGAGGTGCCTGCTCCAGGGTCCAGGGCCTTGCTTATATAGTCTTTTCGGGTGAATCTGGGCCGTTGGATCAAACCGACATTGAACGGACGGTTTTCCTTAATCCTTTAGGTCGGTGAGCATAATCCTCGAGGCGGAGCCTGATTGGCTGAGGGGGCAGGGCGGGCGCCCAAGGACTAGGGCGGGCGCCCTGGTCCCGGGCCCGTTCGGCCTCCCGCTCGTTCCCGTGGCTTCTGGACTCTTCCACATTAAGGAAAATTGGGGGTTACGTTAATTATCCGTCATTAACCCGACATGTGGGCCTTTCCTTCATATTTCCTGATAACCCCCTGCAGAAATAGATAAACAGCAAAACTCGTGGAATTCTGTCAGATAAACCCTAAGTCTGGGTGTTTATTTCATTTGGATCCTTTTCTCTATTTATTTGATAGATATAATTGATACTTAAGGACCGTCAACACCCTTCACGATTAATGGGTTAACCATGCGCGGCGACCTAATGGGCCTGTCACGGTTAATGGTCTATTAACTGCGACGGGCACCCTAACCAGTCCGTCACGGTTAATAACATTAACCGTGACGGACGCCTTAGGTTGTCCGCCATGGTCAATTTATTAACCGTGACGGACGCCTTAGTTTGTCCACCACGGTCAATGGGCTATTAACCGTGACCGGCACCTTAGGTTGCCCGCCACAGTTAAGTGTTTCCATATATAAATACGAAGACTTAGGGTTTCGCGTGCACCCTCTCCTCTTCTGCAGCTCTCCCTCAGCCGCACACCTCGGCGCCTCCCTCTCAGTCTCACCCTCTCCCTCTCAGACTCCTCTCACCCTCACCCTCTCCCTCTCAGTCCGCCATGGATTCGGTGGAGGCGAGCCCTCTCCCTCTCACCCTCACCATCTCCCTCGAGCGTTGGAGGCAGATCCGCCTTCCCCATCAGCGGCGGCGCGCAGCCATGGGGACGTCGTGCGAGGCCCTCGGTGGAGGAGGCGGACCTCTCTCAGCACCGTGCGAGGCCCCGGTGGAGGAGGCGGACGCCGTGCGAGGCCCCGGTGGAGGAGGGGACCTCCCTCAGCACTGTGCGAGGCCCCGGTGGAGGAGGTGGACGTCGCGTGCGTGCTGGAACCAGATCCGGTGGCGGCGCACGTGCTGGAGGCAGATCTGGTGGCGGCGCTGGTCGAGGAGGCGGATCGGGCGGCGATGCACGTCCTGGAAGCGGATCCGGCCGGTGTCAGCGCGGGAAGGGGGGATCAGGCCGGTGGCTCCCTCTTTCCCTCGCCCATCGGGGGCGGCGTGCTCCCCAGCTGCGGATCCGACCGAAGCAGGGTGGTTGCACGTGGTGGCCGCCAGATCTAGCCGGCGGCTCGCGATGGCCGGATCCGGTCGGTGGCGGCGTGGGGAGGTGGATCCAGCCAGTGGCGGCGCGCGGTGCAGACGGGCTCGACGTTGGCTTGGATAGGCTCGATGGGCTTGTCATATTTTTATTTTTTAAATAAATGTTGCTGTATTTTAAAAAAAACATGAAAATATTAACCGTGGCGGGCAACATAAGGCGCCCGTCATGGTTAAAATAATTAACCATGACGGGCCACTTAATTTGGCCGTCACGAATAATACTATTAACCGTGACGGGCTTTTGAGCCTATCAAATGTCCGTCATGGTTAAAGAAAAATGCCCGTCATGCAAAAAAATTCTGTAGTAGTGAAAGTACAATTGACCGTTGGATCAAGGGCATCGGCGCGTCCGATGCCAGGCATCGGACCGTCCGATGCCCCCGAAAACTGTGTTGTTCGAAGCTCTTTTGGATGGCCGGTTGGAGGGGGGTATTTATACTCTTCCCCCTCCTCCATTAGAGTGTTCTTGCCCATTTGTTCAGCTGAGAAACACCTTGAGAGAGTAAGGAAGAGCAAGAGCCCTAGTGAAGTTGAGAGATTTCCTAATTATAAGAATTAGTGACCTCATTAGTGAAAGAGATTAGCAAGTGTGCATCCATCCATCTCTTTGGCCTTGGCTTGGTCAAGTAAGAGTTCTAGCTTGTTACTCTTGGTGATCGGCATCACCTAGACGACTTGGTGGTGATCGAAGAGCTTGGTGATCATCCGGTGGCTTTGTGGATGACCCAAGTTGGTTTGTGACCGGTAGTGAGATTCACCGGGCCGGAGTGGCGAAGAATCAGCTCATAGTGAGCACTTGATCCTTGCGCGGATCAAGGGGGAGCTATACCCTTGCGCAGGTGCTCCAATGAGGACTAGGGGGTGTGCCTACACCTTGATACCTCGAGAAAAAGTCACCTAGTCATTTCTACTCCCTTTGCATACGCATTTACATTTGAGCAATTCAATTCCGCAATTTACTTGTCATTCTTTCATAATTGAATTGCCATGCTAGAGTAGGAATGAAATAGGTATAGTCTTTTGTGCGGTAGAGTTTAGAAAAACACACAAGAAAGCATAAAGGGGTTAATTGGGTTTGATAGGTTTTAATTCTCGCAAAAGGTTTAGAAAAGTCCAATTCATCCCCCTCTTGGACATCTTGATCCTTCCAGTGACATTGCATGAGACGAAGTATAAGACCGCCGACGTGACCTGCCCTAAACACCAAAGGACATGGATTTAGTGATGAAAACAACAGAAAAAACCCTTCTATTTTAGTTTCCATATCTTTTAGCAAAAAACGGGATTGGAAACAAAAACGGGATTTCAAAAAAATCCTTTTTAACCTTTGCGGAGTCCTAACCCAGCAACACTCGGCAAAGTTTTTTTTTAAAAAAAAATAGTCTTTGTCGAGCGCCAAGCGGCAAGCACTCGGTAAAGGTTTTAAAAAAAATAGTCTTTGCCGAGTGCAGGTTGACACGACACTCGGCAAAGGCGTCGTCAACCCTGACCCCGCCGTTAGGGCATCTTTTTTTTGCCGAGTGCTCGCCTAGGCACACGGCGGAGTGCGGATACATGGGTGTATGCCGAGTCTCGAGTGATGAGTGATTGTCAACGGGTTTGATCGCAGGTTCTTTGGCTTGTGTTGTGCAGGTGTCATGCACGGAGACAGTGATCGAGGGCAAGGTGAAGGTCAAGTAGAGACGTGCCGTGCCGACGGACCGGGAGCGGTGAAGGGCGGACGTGAGGCTTGGACTGAGGGACCGGTGGCCTGAGGATCAGCTATGGTGGCTGGCAGCCTGGGACAACAACGAGCGAAGACTTGTGGGACATGGTGTTGCTCGGGTCGAGGACCTGGGGACACGTGTCGGTGGACGGGGTGCACAGGCGGTGCATCCCCTCTACAGCTTCGGTTTGGTGGTAGAGCCAAAGAAAAACCATCGGGTGGACGGTTTCCAGGTTTGGGCCACAAAACTTGGGCGTGCGGCGGGTTTCCGAGTTTGGGCCACAAAACTCGGGTTGAGGACGGTTTCTAGGTTTGGGCCTCAAAACCTGGGCGTTGGCGGGTTTCCTGGTTTCGGCCTCAAAACCAGGGGATGGACTTGGAGGCTGGTTTCCCGGTTTGGGCCTCAAAACCGGGGGTTGGCTGTGAAGGCTGGTTTCCCGGTTTGGGCCACAAAACCGGGGGCGGAGTCATGAAAAGGACGCAGAGCGGTGGCAGCACGTGGCGGCAATCCGGGAGGTTGCGTCGAGGCAACGCTACCTATTGTGCGGGCGTGGCCATCGGATCACCACCTACCACGAGTTGGTCCAGAATAACCTTAGGGTTTAGCTAGTTCGCTCTGTAAGTAGTTAGGGGTAGAGTGGGAATTAGGAATAGATAGAATTAGGATAAGTAGGGGGAGACACCCACCTCCCCAATCATCTTAGTCATTTGCTATTTTGCCTTCTAGGTTTTCCTGCTCTCCCCCTCCCCTGCTGTAGCGAACTGAGATCCACAGAGAAGAGAACAATACCTCTGTGCCCGTGAGATTGAGGAAGTGAGACCGTAATCTCACTGTTGTAGCGTGTGGTAGCCACACAGTTGCAAATTCGTGGCTGTGATTCGCGTTTTGTTCTCGTTCTTCGCGGGTTGCTTTTCTCCATGTTTTTCCCGTCGATCGATCTCTTTGCTTGGAGCGTTGTTTGCAAATCCGTTTGAACCAAGTCGTTCTAGATCGTGAGGCACTTCTTTCCACCGAAGGAATTCACCTCTAACCTCACGAGCTAGTAGATCGGTTGATTTTCGTTTTGGGTCAAGTTTTTCTTCTTTCCCCCAAACTTCTTCGATTCATCGATTTGGAGATAGGTTCGAGCCATGATCTCTTAGAGATAGCTCACTATCCTCCTTGTGACTCCTCTCACCAAGTTAGATCCCTAGAGGATTCGTTTTAGGTGAGACCGAGTCGAATCGGTGGACGAACAGCAGGTTTTCGGGGTGACTGGACGCTCGGCTCGAGCTGACCGGACGCTGGGGGTGAGTCCGGTCATTGAACACTTCACTGTTCAGTTTCGCTCCTTGACCGGACGCTCCACCCGGTGCTTGACCGGACGCTACGGAGACACTGTTCATCGCTCTTGTTTTTAAGTGACCGGACGCACAGGCTAAGACCGGACGCTCTGTCAACCAGAGTCCGGTCCAATCCATTAAGGTTCCAAATCGGCTTTTGACTGACCGGACACTTCACTGTTCAGTTTCGTTTGCGGTTCGTTCGATCGTTGACGGATTTGGTTTCCATCTTTTGCGTTGGGTTTTTAGGGTTGTGTAGTGTCCCGCTGTGCTTCTCGGAAGCATCCACCCTACATCTAGGGTCGTGGACACTTGCAAGCTCTAAGTTTGCTCTTGGGGTTGATTCTCGGGACAGTGGCAACAAGTTTCCGAAAGGAAAATTTGAAGCTCCCATTCACCCCCTCCTCTGGTCGCTTTCTGGTAGCACTTTTGGTCCTTCAATTGGTATCGGAGCAGGTTAAGGATCTTCCACCTTAGCCGGTTCTAGATCCACAGAAGGCGACATGGATCGCGGCGTGGGCAAACCGCCGTTCTTTGATGGGACGAACTATGCGTATTGGAAGATACGCATGTCGGCCTATCTCCAGAGCATGGGCTCTTCTGTTTGGGAGATTTGCAACAAGACCGATTACGTTGTCTTGGCTGCTCGTGTCACTCAGCTTCAGATAGATGAGCACGATGCCAATAGCCGAGCGCGTAACGCTCTTTTCTCCTGTTTGAGCATGTCCGAGTTTGATTGCGTTTCTCACCTCCCCACGGCTCGTGAGATTTGGGCGACCCTCATGTGCTTCAATGAGGGAACCACTCAAGTCAAATCCCGTCTCTACGAGTCGCACAAGCGGGAGTACGAGAACTTTCGACACATGCCTGGTGAGAGCATAGAGAGTTTATTCGCTCGCTTTCAGGTCATTATCAACAAGATGAGAGCGAACAAGGAGCTGTTGCCTTTTGACGATCATGGGAGGGCTTTGAAGCTTTTGCACACTCTTGATCGGTCGGTGTGGGACTCAAAGGTCCAGGCGATCATGGAATCGTCTAACTATGAGACCCTCACTTGCGACTAGCTCTTTAGCAAGCTCAAGTCTAGTGAGATTGACGCCATGTCGATGGCTTCTTATGAAAATCCTTCTGGCCCGACTATGGCTTTGGTTTCTGGCTCTTCTGCTAACCCTCTGGTGGATTTGCACTTTCTTCACTCTTTTCTGTCACAGAGGACCAGCTGGAGTCTTTGGGGGATGACGATTGGCAATGCTCGCCAACCGGTTCTCGCGGTTCCACAACACAACAAACCGCATGAACCGTCGCCGCGAGGAGGACGCTCAGGATGCTTTGAGTGTGGCGACCCCGACCCACTTCATCGCCAACTGTCCCAAGAAGAAGCACACAAATGGGAAGGCGATCATGGCACAGTATGACTCCGGCAAGCGCAAGGAGAAGTACGTCCCCGCGAGGCCACAAGCGGAGGGCGGATCGACAAGGAGTACATCAAGAAGTACTTGGAGAAGGCCCAGGTGAGCAGCTGTAACACCTCTGGTGTTTAATCTGTAATTAAACATGACATATCATCATCATTAGTCCATAATCATCCTTGTCATGCATTATGTTTGCCTTAATGCTTGTTGCATTTGTTCCCTTTTGAGTGTAGCAATCCCCTTTTCAAAAACCTAAAAGCCCTAACCTTCCTATAAGGGCAAAATGGTGGTTTATTCACCTCTGTGCCTAGCTTTGTGTAATTCTTGTTCATTCGATGTCTTTGAAGTTTTGTTGTGTTAATCAAAATCAAAAATCAGATTTCAAATTCCTTTTGAAAAACCCTGAAATTCCAAACCCTGGATTTTATCTCTCTTTGTAATTCAAAAAATTATTCAAAATTTGGGAGTTGGTCCAAAAAGCAAAGTTGAGATCTGGTCAAGAGAAACAACTTTAATATTTACAAATTTTCAAGTTCTGTACAAAAGTTTGAAGTAATTCCAAATTCATTCAGACTCCAGTTTTTGTCCCCTTTGTAGTTTTCAAAATTATTTCAAAAACTAATGAGTTTCAGAAAAAGTGTATAATAGCAAAGTTATAGGTTTTGACAAAAGGAACAACTTTCGTGCTAACAGATTTTCAAGTTTCAATATAAATCAAAGTAATTTTGAATTCATTCAAATCCCAAAAGTGTCTCCTTTTCAAATTTCAAATACAGTTCAAAACTATTTAGATTTTGAAAATGTTCATATTGACCAAAGTTATAGATTTCCTTTTTCTGCCACAACTTTGGTGTTTTGAGTTTTTGTTGCTCAGTTCAAATTTTGGGAGTATTTTTTGCAAAGACAGAAATCAATTCTAAGTCAAACCCTAGACCTAGCCCTGTTCATCTTCAACCTAGAACTAGGGGGGCCCCGGCCGTGGCCGAGCCCCGGCGCTGCGCGCGCCACGCGACTGGCCGCTCCTCGCCTGCCACCAGTCTGCCGCCACTGACCCCGTGCTCATTCCGCACCCGCACGCGAGCGCTGACCTCCTCTCCCGTCCCCCACAGTGCCCAGCAAAGCCGCCGCCGCGTGTTCAACACCGGCGAGCTTACGCCCGGTCCCCTGCGCGCACGCCCGTCCTTCTGCCAGCGTGCAATCGATTGCGCACGCTTCGGCCAAGCTTATCCGCCTACACGCGACGCTTATCCGTCCCGCGCACGGCTATAAAAGGAAACCGCCGGCTGGCCAGAGGTCCTCATCCCCTCCGCCACCGTCGCCAGGCCAGTCCAGAGCCTCCGCCGCTCAAACACCTAGCCAGAAGCTCCACCGTGTCCTCGTGAAGTTTTCCCCTCCTCAATTTCACCCCTCCGCCCCTCCTCTCGCCGGCGCAGGTGCTCCGTCCCAACTCCGGCGTACGACCCGCCTCGCTCAAGAGAGAAATTTGTCGCCGTGGGTTTTCTTCTCATCCATCCGACTCCTGCCCTCTCTTGCTCATCTTGGTGCGCTCCTAACCGCTCCTCGGCGATCTCTTTTGGTGGACAGAGCCGCCGGCACGTCGCTCGCCGCCGAGAAAGCTCCACCGAAGCACTGCCAACGTCAAGCTCCCTCCTTCGACCCTTGTTCCGCCCCGTCGAGCCCTGCCTCCAACCCGTGGTAAGCACTCGAAGCCCCCCCCGGTCTCTGCTTTCACGGCGCAAAGCTCGAGCCAGGCCTCGAGCACACGTTTCCCGTTTCGCTCGAGCCAGGCCTCGAGCAGACATGCACCCTCGCCACTTCGCCGAGCCAAGCCTCGGACGAAGCGATCGTTTTCCGTCTCGCCCGAGCCTCCCAGCCAGGCCTCGGACGGACGATTTGTTCCGTCTCGCCCGAGCCTCCCAGCCAGGCCTCGGACGGACGATTGTTTCCGTCTCGCCCGAGCCTCCCAGCCAATCGTCTCGCCCGAGCCTCCCAGCCAGGCCTCAGACAGACGATTGTTTCCTTCTCGCCCGAGCCTCCCAGCCAGGCCTCGGACGGACGACTGTTCCGCCTCGCCGCGATTCGCCCGAGCCCTGCGGGGAAGGAGCACAGTGCTCTTTTTCCTTTTTGGAAAAATGTGAATAGTTTCTGTTTTCTCTTTTTTGTGAGAATTAATATGTGTTCCATAAATCTTGAGAAAAATATGGTATGCTCCTTGCACTGTGTAGAATTTTAGAAAAATAAGAAACTACCTTTCTGCGAGAATTAGAAATGAAAAATCCTTCGTTTTTAATTAAGAAAGGATGGTTTTAGATTTTTTTTTAGAAAACGATTTATAACTCCAAAATTATGAGATAAATTTTTGTGAGCTTCTTATGCCATGACAAGTCTTTGGTACAATTTTGAAGCCCTTTGGAACAAGTTGATTTTTGGGCATTTTATTTTTAATTGTTAAATAGTGCCTTTTGTTAATTTATGGCTAGATTTAATTGAGCACCTAATGATCTCCAAAAAATTATGAAATTGTTTTGTCATCTATGTTATACCATAATAAACTTATGAGATTAATTTGGTAATTTTGGAGCAACTGCATAAAATGACCTTTTTAAATAATTAAGAAAAATAGAAAAAGTGATTAGGATTCATGTTGTATGCCCTATGATGTGACTTTGGGATTGTTTGCTGTTCATAGACCCCCACCCATCTGGTCTATGATGTTTGTGATGCCCTGAGATGTTTATGCTTAGGTTGAATAAAAAGTTGCTTACTAGGTTTGACTAACATTGCTTAAAAGTGATAAGTGATTTTATGTCCACTTTAACAACCACCTATACTTTGAAAAGCTATACTCTAGGATTGTCCTGTGCATTTTGTTCATGCCAGCATCCTCATAAGCATACATCTTTGCATCCATATAGTGACCGAAGGAGAAGGTGTTAAAGTCGAGGCCGTCGCCGACGAACCTACTCCCGAAGCAACCCCGAGCTCCGACGCCTACACTGCCGACCCCCGAGCCTGTCCTCTTTGCTCTTCAAGGCAAGCCCCGGGCATTTAGCCTTTCCTTGCTTTTATAAAAGTTTTACTTAAATTCTTTTGAGATAAATTACTGCATTAGGTGATAGGAGTTGTGTGAAGACCTATTACTTGCACTTTACCTCCACCAAAGATCCCCTACCCTGTTTAAAAACTATTTGCAAAATGCTTAGCATTGCTATACAATAGATTTGCAATAAAATGCCAATTTCAAAAGTGTGATCACTTAAAGAATTTTTTTTATGGGAATCTGGCTTTACTCCCGGCTATTGGCTAGGTATCTGATCAGTACCTAGTCAATTGCGAGGAGAGGTTGTCAGAGCGTACGGTGCCGTTATGTTGTAGTCCGGGACTCAACAGTTGACACCGACCGGGACAGGGTTGAAAAACTGACAGGACTATTACGCTTGGGTGAGATATAACCAAGGTATGGTTCTGGCAGAAAAATTAGGGACCATCAATATGGGGGCCTGCTGGCCAAGACTTGTAACTATTCACATACTTCGGAAAGCTCTGGCTCCAAGGAATCCTTTATTGGACCGACAACCGCGCACTAGGAGTGGAGAGATGGCGGAAGTAGCATGTACCCACGTGGTCATCGTACCTGGATAGGAGTGGTGTAACTAACTTCCGGGTGGCGTAGGACCGGGCCCAATCTTGGAGGAATCGTGGTAGACGAGTTGGCATATGCAAGCTTGGGTGCTACATATGCAGTGTGGATAGGGATCCTCAGCTGAGTATTATTTATCCGGATTAACGTTGCTCCTCGGTTATGGAGACTTGGTCACTTACTGTCAACGGAGAGTGGTTCTCAACTAGGTATGTTTTCGAAAGGTAAAATGAATCGTGAACAATGAAGAATTGAGAAATACTGGAATCTTTCAAAAATAAAACAAGGATTTCAAAATGCTTTTCTGCAAAATACTTGATCTTGCTTAAGCCTTACCTTGATTTCCCTAAGCCTCTCATCCCTGAGTCTTTTCCTTTTCCTTTAGTCGGGTAAGTCTTGTTGAGTACCCCAGTACTCAGGGTTTGTTACCCCCTGTTGCAGGTATGTCTGAGTATCCGATGTGTCTTGCACCCTGCTGCATGACCTTCGTTCAGGAGGAGGCCAACGAGGCCGAAGAATAGATGTGCACCCTCGGGCTGGGTGAAGTATCTTTATATTGTTGTATTCCGCTACGTTGTCTACTTTGAACTGTCAGAACATGGTCTGTAATAACCGCATTTCTTTAAGTTTATTTGGAACCCCAGTTTGTAAAACTATTGTTATTTAAATCTTCTGCTCTTTATTCCGCTGTTATTTGTGAAAGTATCAAATGCTGTAACCGAAAGGTGAGTGATCCTGTGGACATCGGGCGCTAATGTAGCCCGGTGACGAACAGTCTTGATCACGTGGAACATAAGTTCGGCTGTCAGAGGTTGACAGGGACATGTGGGCCATGGGATTAGGACCGTTCCGTCACAGCAGCGTGCGTTCTTCGCCACGCTCAGCGACGTCAATGGCTCTAATGACAACTCTGCTTGCTCAAGCGATGACGAGTCCGAGAAGAAGAAGAGGATCGAGGACAAGCTGAACGGCCTCTGCTTCTTCGCCGACGACGACGGCCTCTGCACCATGGCCCTTGGTGATGAGGTCGACGGCAAGCTGGAGGACACCCCTCGGAACGATGACGACGACGACGACACCTCTCAGGTATCTCTCACCCACGACGAGCTTTCTGCTGAGGTCGAGAAGCTTACTACCGCCTTGCTTAGTCAAGATAAGTTGCTTAGGCGTGCTGCTAGAGAGCGCAAGGAGTTTAGGCAGAAGTGGGAGGACACGGTGAGGGAGCTTGAGTTCGCTAAGTCCACCGTGGTCGTGTCTGAGGAGGTGGAGTGTGAGATGTGCACCAAGCACATGACTGACCTTCTCACTTTGAGAGGTAAGTATGCTACTTTGGTAGGAGAGGTGGATGAGCTCCGGGCTAGACCTTTGTTGTTAGGTGCGCGCAAGTCTTGTCCAGTCTTGCAAACCGAGTTGGCAGAGAAGGATGCCAAGATTGAGTCTCTTGAGAAGGCCAGCTCGGGTAGCACTTGTGTGACTAGGTGCGCTTTGTGTGAGGGTTTGGAGATGGAGATCGCTAATGTGAAGCATGACAAGATGCAAACCGAGGAGGAAAACACATACCTTCGGACCATCTTGTCATGGGTGTCTAGCGGTGAGCCATAGCTCGGGATGATGATCTCCCAATTTAAGCGAGCTGCTGGAGGTCCTGGTGTAGGCTTTGCTCCGAGCGTTGATGTTTCTGCTTTTGGGAAGATTGGAGAGTCGAGTGGTTTGAACCCAAGTGAGAAGCCCAACTCCACCACTACTCCCAAACTTACCAAGCTTCCACCCAAAGAGCCTCTTAAGCCTAACACCAAGGATGGGTGTTTGAAGAACTCCACGAGCTCCACCCAAGAACCAGCAATGGGCTCCTAAACCCAATCATCTGAAAAACAAGCTGGACACAATGCCACCTATCCAGGAGGAGCTTATGCCATAGAAGAGCAAAGTGATCCACACCACAACCGTGTGTACCAACAACCCCCTTTGAGAGCGGTGAGGTACCTGTGAGCACTGCGGGAGAGATGGACACTTGAGTGAGTTCTTTTCGGCGTAAGAGAGAGGCGCGTCGTGCTAGGGAGATGAACAATGCGGACATGTACCATCCTTTCCATGATGTACATGCGTCGAATGTTCAGAGGCGTGCTGCTAGGCCTAGAGGTCCAGAACCTCAAGTTCCCAGGCCTAGGCAGCGGAGAGGACGTGCCCGGCGGGAGCCTGCAGTTGTAGGCTATGGACCCCGTGGCGGTGGCTTTGTTGTAGAGCGTTTTCCTCCACCGCGTTTTGAGTATCGCGATGGACGCTCTTCCCTTAGCGGACCACGTTTTCCTCAACGTGGTGATCGCTTCCCCCGTAGGCGTGCTAGGAATGGTTTTTTCTTCTAACCATTCTTTTGAGCAGCCGGCCCAACACTGGTATTCTTCCTACTTCACTAACCCCAGTGTTGGACCGTATGCTCACCCTATGTCTTTTTATTGATGTAGGTAAAACGATTGGAGGACGTTTGGTTGGTAGATTCCGGTTGCTCGAGGCACATGACCGGAAACGCCAAGTGGTTCTCCAGTCTTAGCCCTGTCGCCGGAAAGGAGTTTATCACCTTCGGCGACAATAGCAAAGGTAAAGTGTTGTCTCGTGGGTCGGTGCGAGTTAACGAGCACTTTATGTTGCATGATGTTGCTCTTGTTTCTAACTTGCATTTAACCTTCTCTCTGTTTCGCAACTCTTTGATGATGACTATGACATTCATTTAAAAACCGAATCTCAGTCGTATTTTGGATCCTCAGGGCAATCTTGTTTGTGTGATTTCGCCCTTTGGGAAAGTCTTTCGTGCGGATTTCTCGGAGTCGTTTGGAATTCTCGTTGTCTTTTGGCTGGACCTTCCTCCTCTGATCTTTGGAAGTGGCATAGGAGACTTGGACATTTGAGCTTCGACTTGCTTGCAAGGCTTAGTTCACTTGGCCTAATCCGAGGGTTGCCCAAGTTGTCGATGGAGAGGGATCTTGTTTGCCATTCTTGTAGACATGGGAAGATGGTTGCTGCTCCCCACCATCCAGTAACTCAGGTCATGACATAGCGCCCTGGAGAGCTTTTACACACGGACCTTGTTGGTCCGACTCGGGTGAGCTCGGTTGGGGGAAGTGGTATGTGCTTGTTGTTGTTGACGGTTTTTTGAGATATTCGTGGGTCTTCTTTTTGCTGCGAGACGAGACTTTCTCCGTTGCTCGCAATCTGATTTTGCGTCTTCAGAACGAGTTCCCTTTGAACTCGATGTGAGCTATTAGAAGTGATAATGGTTTCGAATTCAAGAATTCGAATTTTGAGAAGTTTTGTAACTATTTGGGTTTAGAGCATCAGTTTTCTTCCCCCTACACACTGCCTCAGAATGGTGTTGTAGAAAGGAAGAATCGGACCCTTGTAGAGATGGCCAGGACGATACTCGATGAGCATAGGACTCCTAGGCGATATTGGGCCGAAGCAATGAGCACTGCATGCTACATTTCCAATCGCATTTTTCTCCGAGCCTTCTTGAAAAAGACTTCTTATGAGTTGCATTTTGGAAAACTGCCCAAGGTGAGTTATTTTAGAGTCTTTGGTTGCCACTGTTTTATACTTAAGAAAGGCAACCTGGACAAATTTGAGTCTCGTTCTTCTGACGGCGTGTTTTTGGGTTATGGCACTCATACTCGTGGGCATATCGTGTACTTAACCTTGACACTAACCGAGTCATGGAGACATCTGATGTCACCTTCGACGAGACCATGGTTTGTCCTTCTTCTCGTTTGAGCGTGCAGGTGATCATGAGGTTGGTGAGCCTTTTTTGATGACGAGGATGGAGGGTGCTGAAGGTATGGATGATCCAGCACCCCCTCCACCTATTGTGCCACAAGGAGCGGCTTCTACTACGACTCATGGCCCCGACACTTCTTCTTCCTGGGGGCCGTGGGATCCACCACCCCGAGCGGTACCTTTTGTACGCGGGGAGGCACCAGCTGCTGTTGAGGGGGAGATCACTTCTGCACGGGAGGCGCCACGACACATCCAGCGCCAACACCCCCTCAGCAGATGATCGGCAACATTAACGAACATGTCTGTGGCGGAACCGCCCTCAGGGCTTCCGGTCAGAACTGTCTCCAACGTCTGTCCCCAGCGCAAAGGAAAAGGTGATCCACGTGGGAACACCCCTGCCATCGCACTGGCTAGGTCGGCAGGAAAACGAGCGATGATATCCTTCAGCACACAATATGCTGCCCTGTTAGCTCCATCTTTGGCACACGTGCCTCTGGTGATCTCTGTCCATCCTGTCCAGTGGGCTTAGCAGGTAGAAGCCTTGACCTTGATCTGCACCATAACCAGTGAGTCTTGCCCATAGATCTCCTTCTGCCAGGAGTACTTGGGTTCCTGTCCTTCCTCATATCCAACAGCCTGCAGAATCCTCCAAAGGATTGTCGGCAACCCGAAGTAAGTCAAGAACGTCTTCCGGGTCAGCTTGGTGGCCAAACGGTGACGCGGAACTCCTCTGCCTCCGGGGCCTTGCGAGCAGTCAACTTGGTCCGGGCCATCTGTAGAAACAAGGGGTTTCGAACTCTAGTGAGACAGATATTAAGTTGGCAAATTTTATAGAAAAGAGACAACTTTAATTAAGGGATGGAAATGTAAATGCATGAATTATAAACATGATGCATGATCGTACTTACGTTCTCACTCACTAACATGACTCGCAAGTCCTAACGTTCTAGTCGGTGGCAAGAACGATCTCTCATGCGTTATCTACACGTTCTACTCGTTCGCATAGTTAGTGTACCTACAGAAGATTCATTTCAGCCCAAAGAAATTCCCAATGATAAAACAATTGAGTATTGGCCAATATGCGCAAAATACATAGAAGCCAACACTAAACACCATGCACCAACATAGAAAACACCCTTGAAACATTGATACCCTCGTCTGTGTCTGCGTGAAGCTCGCACATACTTGGTATAAGAACTCTCACCTAGACCGACGGTTGGACGGTCATGCTCTCATATCTCACAAAAAATCATTTGATGCATGTTTTCGCGATCGACGCATTCTCTTTTTCCCGAGAATGGACCAACAAATAAAGATCCAGCATGAACAAATCCCTGAACCCTGTTAGCAGTTAAACCACCTGATTCCTAGTATAGGGCTTAAGACGAGACTGGGCACACTTAGTAATCGAAATAGTTTTTGAAAATAGTTTTGAAATACCCATTTAGTTCGAAAATAGCTCCTACGGGGGTAGTCACTTGAACCATCTCTGATACCAAGCTGTGGCGGAAACCGCCCTGATTATAAGAGATCAAGTATTGTCTTAGCAAATCCGTCTGACTTTGACTCACACTTGAACCCATATAACCCCGGTAGTCCGGAAATCTCGAAGGATTTCTTTCACCATAACAGACAGGATCGCATTGTTCAAAGGTTACATCCGTAAAGAGACATCACAGCGAATTTTAAACAGAATTTAACCATCAGAGTGCGGAAGTAAAATAGAGTTATTACAATACTGAGTTCAAATAGTGCAGAAGCTGAAATATGTTTGAAACACGACCACCACCACACGTGGTCTAAAAAAACATTGTTTTGATACATAAAACCCAACACAAGTCATTCCTCCTTTTTAAGATAATGTGCCACCAGTAGTCTCAGTCCGACAAAAGAAAGAGGAAAGCTTCTTGACGACCCGGCCCTAGGCCTACTCCTCATCACCTTCCACTGGGTAGAGGCAGTGCTTACAATAGCCAAAGTAGACCTGGCCATCTGCAACAACGGGATAAACCCTGAGTACGGGAATGTACTCAGCTAGACTTACCCGTCTAACTGAAAATAAAGACACCAAGGACATGCAAGGCTTTGAGGTGGAGCTGGGATCTTGAATTTGCGAAAAGCTCTATTTAGGATAAGCGAAGTATTAGTGGAGTTAATAAGCTATCATTTTTATACCTATTCCTTCCTCTAGGTTTGCACCTGAACTATTGCACACACTTGAGTCTAGCGGACAAATACTATAAACCATATCCAGTTGACTTATCCACATTTTAGTTGAACCCTTAGATATCACATGGAGTTGTATCGTGGTGAAGCTCGCCATAGTTTCCCACTAACCGGGGAGACGGCGACTCGAATCGAATTCCAAATCAGCTGATGAAAGACCTTTGATACCAGCCCACACTTTCCCCGTCGGGTCCATGCATTGGGCAACCGCTCGACGCTTGTTCGTGGTGGTAACCGTCGCGGCTCAAGCACGGACCGCCCAATCAGAGTCTGGCGATGGCCTCACGCGGCAGATCGCAACTTCTGTACTAGAGGCACGACACGGGTTGAGACCGGCCCGAAACGCTTCTAACCGGCTTTGGGGTCGATGATTACAGCAACGACATATCCCTAAGTAAAGGGCGCGTTCAAAAATGAACGAGGGCCAACATCGATACAAACCTACACGATCCAATGGATGGGCTGCCCCAAGTTTCTGAACTTGTGCCCTGCCATCCCATTGCCCGTATTTCACTACAACTCAGGTTCTTTTCCACGATAGCAAATATAGCCAACCGTGATCCGGTACTACCCATCTGGGTATTACGGAAACATCCTTAACAACTACTTTTATTAAGCAGGCTAAGCAAGTCTACATTATAAAGGTAACAGGATAACAAGGCAGGTGATAACCAATAATCAAGGGATGGTAATGCAACAAATAGGATTCAATCAAACTCCTATACTTAATGCATCACAATATAAAAGGACTCAAGTAAATTAATTGCGAATAATAGGAGGCTTAGAATGCTCCGGGGCTTGCCTTGGGTGAAGACTGAGGCCTCGTGAGAGGGGCACTCAGGCAGGTTAATGTCGTGGACAGGGTCGGCTTCCTCCGGTTGTTGCAGCTCCTGGATCTCCGGCTCGGCGTTTAGCTCCTGCTCTTGATGGGGGCTCTGGCGGGGTCGATCCTATTGCATGCGATGGGTATATAATTAAATAAATGCGGTACATGATGAAGGTGACATGAAGGGAATAATTCTTGCAAACCAACAAAGCCAACTTGTTGAACCACTTTTGACATTGAGGGATTTACTTAATTATTTCATAAAACAAAATCCAATACTCATCCTTTTCCTTATTTAATTAAATCCAGGAACTCCGATCGAACTGCAAGTGCATTTTTTCTGAACTCAGAAAAATCCACAAAAAATTCCAGAAGGCAAACCACACTTGCTGGACTCTACTGAACAAGTTCCAGCCCAAAATAAAATACAGAGCTGCAGATACAAAAATAACAAGCAAACTGTCAAAAAGGTACTTTGAACTACAACCCTACTGTAAAAGGTGCACAGCTCTATTTCCTATTTTTCCCAGATTCTACTTCACATTTCTTATTTGTAAGGAAAATTTCATGATCAGAACCATCATATATTTTCTTATATGAATTTCTAAAGATCAACACAGAACAGCACAGTTGTAAGCAACTACAAATTTTTCCATAAAACAGATCAGGTTCATATTTTTCTTAGATTCTACAAGG
This sequence comes from Coix lacryma-jobi var. lacryma-jobi, assembly GCA_009763385.1. Taxonomy (NCBI): domain Eukaryota; kingdom Viridiplantae; phylum Streptophyta; class Magnoliopsida; order Poales; family Poaceae; genus Coix; species Coix lacryma-jobi. Next base: position 68,265,404 of record CM019823.1, read on the forward strand.
CATACAGAGACTGTACAAAATTTTCCATATTTTATTTCAACCTATAAAACACCTTAACACTTTTTCTAAGAAATCAGCAAAAAGGAACTTTTAACCATAACAGGAACTCTTTCCATAAGAACAGTACCGCATATAATTTTTCACGGACACAAAAACACAACAAGGAACCTATACAAATTTTCCCATATTTTAGCTCCATCAGAAAACACTTATTTCCATTTATCCCCACAAAAGCATGTAAACTGGATTAATTGAAAACAGTAAAATAAAATGCCATCCACATTATATTCATATTTTTCTATGAAAGATCTGCTCATAAGAAAGCTAACAAACTGGAAGCACTCATTTGGACTTATAAATCAAGCTGTACACAAATAACAAGCATTTCTGGAATTTAAAACCAAAAAGGAAAAACATTAAACTTCTCCCGGCTGGCTACGTGCACCCGGTCCATAGACCAGCGAGTGGCTGACGCGCGGGGCCAGCAGCAGGTGTGTGCTTGCTCGAGGCCCGGCTCTAGACAGAGCCCGACGGTTCGGCCGAGGCCTGGCTCGAGGGCTCGGGCGAGGCGGAAACGGACACGCTCGTCCGAGGCCTGGCTTTGAGGGCTCGGGCGAGACGGAAACGGACACGCTCGTCCGAGGCCTGGCTTGAGGGCTCGGGCGACAAGACGGAAACGGACACGTCGTCCGAGGCCTGGCTTGAGGGCTCGGGCGGCGACCGGAAACGGACACACGGAGGCCGGCTGCGCGGGATCCGTGGGTCACGGGACCCACCCGTCAGAGAGAGGAAACAGGGGAGAGATCTGACCGGCGGCTGCTCGCCGGTGGTGAGGTCGCCGGCGGTGAGGCTAGGCTCGATAGACTCGTCTCGACGAGACGCATCCAGCGGTGGTGTCGGTTTGACTAGCGGATGGCCGGAGCTCGCCGGCGACGAGCCCTGGCGGACGGTGGCGGCGGTGAGGCTCGGCTTGTCCGTGTCCGGCGGTCGCCGAGAAATTTGGGAAGGCAAAAGCTTCCACGAACCCTAGGAAGTAAAGCTACGGGGTTGGTTTGGTCGGTGAAGCTCTAGCGGAGCTTGGCCACGAGCGAGGTCCGCGGTGGGCGGCCATGGCGTTCGGCCGGGGAAGAAGATGTGGGAGAGAGCGGTAGCGTTGGAGCGGGGCAGTGTTCTCACCTTGCCTTGGCTTGGTGATGATCGAGGAGGAAGAAGAGGGGTGGCGAAGCTGGGGTCGAAGAAGAACGGCGACGCGGGCTCTGCGGCGGCAATGGCGCCCGTGGCGACGTTCTTCAGTCTCCGGTGGCAACGGAGCTGGCCGGTGGTGCGGGGGTGCGCACCGTGCGTGCGGAAAGACGGTGGAGCAGTGGCGGAGTTAATCGGACGGCGGTGCTTGCGGTGGTGCGCGACGGCGAGAGCAGCCGAGCGCTTGCGCTGGCTTGCGCTCGTGGGAGCGGAGAGGGAGTGAGAGCGAGAGTGGGAGGGTGTGAGCGGGAGTGTGAGGGAGTGAAGGGGTGCTCGGGTTTTGTTCGGCTTGACCGGTGGTCGTGGCGGGGCTACGGCGGCGCGGTCGGGAGGCAGCGCGGCGATGCCGTGCACGGCGAGCGGGCGCGACAGGCGAGGCGAGCGGAGAGTGGCCGGGGAAGATAGCTTGCGTGCTCGGGTGAGAGAGGATCGGGCGAGGAGTGGCCAGCGGCAGATTGGCGCAGAGGCGGGGCCACGCGGCAGGCTTGGTCGGCGTACGGCGCGGGGGTGCAAGCTCGGCGGCAGAGCGCGGCGCGCGCAGCGGGCGAGCGGGAGCGGGCCGGAGCCGTGCGGCCGGCGAGCGGGGCGGCGCGGCCGCGATGCGGGGCGAACGGGGCGAAAGGGGCACCGGGAAAAAAAAATCTTTTCCTTTTTCTTTTTCCAAATTTTTCAAAGTTTGACCACTCAAAAACAGTTTCAAAAACTCTAAACTAGTTTTGACCCAAACATAAAAAGTTGCTCGAAATAATTTTCTCTACAACTTTCATATAAGGCACTTTTTCTGAAAACCACTTTATAGCCTCACAATAAAAAGCCAAAACAGAGATCCAATAAATCATCAAGTCAAATAGAAATCAAATCCAAATAAATAAACAAAAGACAAAAGCACTCTCGTGCACATGGATGATGCAATGCATTGCTTATGCTCTTTTAGTAGCTAATGAAGATCCTAATGCAGTGCTTGACACTAGGGTGTCACAGCCCTTCCCCCCTTAAAGAAATCTCGTCCCGAGATTTGAGTTACGTACCATTTCTTAAAAAAAGCGGGATAGTTACGCGTAAGTACTCCTCTGTTTCCCATGTCGCATCGTTGGGTCCGTGATTGCTCCAGAGAATCTTGTAAGTCTTCACTGTTCGGTGACGCGTCTCTCGGGTCTTGGTATCCAAAATCTCCTTGGGTTGTTCGTAGTATTCTAGGTCTGATCTGATGGTGACATCTGGAATCCGAACTTCCTCTTGTTCTGGAACTCGAAGACACTTCTTTAACTGCGATACGTGAAACACGGGAAGACTGCGCTCATCTCTGGGGTAACTGCACTTCGTATGCTACTTCTCCCTTCCTTGCTATGATCTGGTATGGTCCTACATATCGAGGTGCTAGCTTCTTCTTGATTCCAAAACGTTGGACCTTCCTCATAGGTGAAACCTTGAGATACACATAGTCTCCAACTTGAAATTCCAAAGGTCTCCTTCGGGTGTCAGCATAACTCTTTTGTCGAGACTGTGCTACCTTGATATGTTGCTGTACGGTCTGCACGATTTCCTCGGCATCTTTTACATAATCTGATCCATAGAATCCTCGATCTCCAGACTCAACCCAATTTACTGGGGTCCTGCATCTTCGTCCATATAAAACTTCAAAAGGTGTCATCTTTATACTCTCTTGATAGCTGTTTTGTATGAAAACTCAGCAAGGGGTAACCATTTTTCCCATGACTCTCCTGAAGATAAGACACAAGCTCTTAGGATATCCTCAAAATCTGATTCACTCTTTCTGTCTGTCCTGCAGTTTGAGGGTGATAGGCGGAACTTCTGACCAACTTGGTTCCTAACTCCTTGTGCAACTGTTCCCAAAAACGTGCAATGAACTGGGGTCCTCTATCAGAAACAATCCTTTTCGGAACTCCATGTAACCTCAAGATATTCTGAATATACAAGTCTGCATACTGATGGGGCGGTGTGTAGTCTTAACTGGTATGAAGTGAGCTACTTTAGACAATCGATCCACAATAACCCAGATAGAATCATTTCCCTTTTGAGGGAAGTGTGGGAAACCATGATGATATTTCTTCCCATTTCCACTCTGGAATTGACAACGGTTGCAACAGTCCTGCAGGTCTCAGGTGTATAGCTTTTATCCTGCAGCATGTATCACATCTGGCCACGTAGGCTGCGACCTCTTTCTTCATCTTTGACCACCAATACCTGGTTCTCAAATCCTGGTACATCTTACTGCTTCCTGGGTGGATAGACAACTTTGAATTGTGAGCCTCGTTCAGAATCCTCTCTTTCAGCTCTGAATCCTTAGGAACGACTATCCTTCGTTTATACCATAGAATTCCCTGTTCATCTGTTCTAAAGTTCAACGAACTACTGGTTTCCAACCTCTTCTTTATCTGGCAGATCTCTTCATCGGTCTTTTGTTTCTCGATGATGTCACTTTCTAAGGTGCACTGAAGAGTGATATTGTTTATCATGACGGGGTGCATAAGATTAAATCCATCTTCGAACAGTGGTTGTAGGGAGTTGCAATGAGTCTTGCGACTCAAGGCATCAGCTACAACATTCGCTTTTCCAGGGTGGTAATGCACTTCTAGGTTATAATCCTTAATCAACTCTAGCCATCTTCTTTGCCTCATATTTAACTCTGGCTGGGTGAAGATATATTTCAAACTTTTATGATCTGTATATATATGGCATAAATTTCCCATAAGGTAATGTCTCCATATCTTGAGTGCATGTACGACGGCTGCTAATTCCAAATCATGAGTGGGATAGTTCTCTTCGTGCGGTTTCAACTGGCGAGAAGCATAGGCGATAACTCTTCCATTTTGCATGAGTACACATCCAAGTCCAATCTTGGATGCGTCGCAAAACACATCAAAAGGTTCCTCCAAGTTTGGCTGAGCCAAACAGGTGCGGATGTCAACAACGTTCGCAGAGTGCGGAAAGCTGCTTCACACTCTGGAGTCCATTCGAACTTCTTGTTTTTCTGTGTTAAACGAGTCATAGGCTTGGCTATTCTTGAAAAATCCGGAATGAACCGACGGTAGTATCCTGCCAAACCCAAAAAGCTGCGAACCTCAAAAACACTCGTGGGTGCTTCCCACTCCATAACCTCTTGCACTTTAGAAGGGTCTACAGAGATTCCTTCCTCTGAAAGGACGTGACCAAGGAAAGGTACCTTCTTTAACCAAAACTCGCATTTGCTGAACTTAGCATACAACTTATGTTCCCTAAGTCGAGCTAAAACAACTCGAAGATGTTTGGCATGATCCTCCTTGTTTTCCGAGTAGACCAAGATATCATCAATGAATACCACAACAAACTTATCCAACTCTGGCATGAAAACTGAATTCATCAGGTACATGAAATGTGCCGGTGCATTGGTCAATCCAAAGGACATAACTAAATACTCATAGAGTCCGTATCTGGTAGAGAAAGCTGTTTTGGCACGTCTTCTCTTCTGATCTTAATCTGATGGTATCCTGACCTCAGGTCGATCTTGGAGAACACTTTTGCTTTTGACAACTGATCAAACAAGACATCGATTCGAGGTAAGGGGTACTTATTCTTTATGGTTACTGCATTAAGCGGTCTGTAATCCACGCACATCCTCAGCGTTTTATCTTTCTTCTTCACAAAGATAGCGGGACATCCCCAAGGTGACGAACTAGGACGTATCAAACCTTTATCCAAAAGTTCCTGTATTTGGACCTTAAGCTCTGCTAACTCCTTAGCGTGCATTCTATACGGTCTTCGGGATATAGGTGCTGTTCCGGGATTAACTCTATGGCAAACTCTACATCTCTATCAGGCGGTAAACCAGGCAACTCATCAGGAAAGACATCCGGAAACTCACACACTATTGGGATCTCAGCTATCTGTTTTGCCGTGATATTGAACAACACTCCGATCTCATGGGGGTTCGAGGTAACTTGAACCGAAAGGTAGACCCATTCCTGGGACTAACCATGGACACTATTCTCTCTGCGGTGTCTAGATTAACCTTCCAAAGTTTCATCCAACCCATACCCAAAATTACATCCAGACCTAGACCAGGAATGACTATGGGTCCACTATGGCCTTTTTATCCCCAAAGGTCATTCCACTCTTTAGCCATTTTACGTGCGGAGAGAACTGCTCCGGCAGAACTTATCTGATATCCCCGGTCTAACTCTATCAACTTAAGATTACTTCTCAAAACAAAGTTCTCACTATAAAAGAATGTGATGCTCCAGAGTCAAACAACACAACTGCAGGGCATTGATTAACAAGAAACGTACCAGCGGTGACAGGCTCTCCTTCTGGCACTTCTTCCACAGTGGTGTGGTGCACATGACCGGTACGAGGCTGGGGCTGATGGTACTGCTTCTTTGGACGGGGGCAGTGGCGTGACAGGTGTCCGGTCTGACCACAGTTGTAGCATGGGCCAATCACGTACGGAGTCTTGGGTCCTGCTGCACTTCCAGTCTTACCCTTGTTTGGCATCATAGGGGCGGTGTACGGTTTCTGGAAGCTGGGACGGGGACGGTTGGTAGTGATCTTCCTTGTGGGGGACGGTACCTTGCTCCAGTGACAGGCGGGCGGTACGGGCGCGTGCTCCGAACTGAGTCCTCTGCTGGGACGAACCTCCTTCGTTTGCACGGCGACGTGTCTCTGCTGCTAGCCGGCTGTCATTGGCTTCTTGGTTCAAGCAGTCACTGACAAAGTCACTGAAAGTGGTACGGTGACTGTTGCCCATCTTTGAAAGCATGGTGGCACTCATGCCACGCTTGAAACTGGCAATCTTCTTGGCCTCTGTGTTGACAAAGTCTGGGGCATAACGAGCGAGGTTGTTGAAGCTGTGCAAGTACTCAGACATAGACCTGGTTCCCTGAGACAACCTCATGAACTCTGCAATCTTCATCTCCATCAGACCACTAGGGATGTAGTGGTTGCGCATAGCGGTGGAGAACTGGTCCCAAGTAACACGTGCATTAGCTGGCAGAGATGCACGGTACTGGGCCCACCACAAACCTGCGGGTCCTTCAACATGTGAGCGGCATACTCCGCTTTGAGCTCTTCCGTCAGGCGAAGCAGACGGAACTTCTGGGTGATGGAGTTGAGCCATTCATCAGCTTCGAGCGGCTCGGTGGCTTCCTTGAACACTGGAGGACGAGTGTCCAAGAAATCGCGATAAGAGCTATACTGATTGGGCTCCGGGCCTTGGCGCTGCTGATGCTGTTGCGCGGTGTTGTTGGCGATGTTGCGGAGGGTGGCCTCCATGTGCCTCTGCATCTCCTCCATGTTCCTCTGGCTGCCCAGAAACTGGCCAAAGAACGCTTCAGGCGTCATTGGCGGCGGTGGGGGAGGTGGCAGATTCTCCTCAGCTCCAGACCCTTGCCCACGTTGGCTGCGAGTGTGTGCCGGCATCTGCATATCCCATTAATAAGCAATCATTAGGTGATGTCACATTGAATCATGAATAAATACTGCGCTGTACAAAATTCAGAAATTTCGCACACAACCAAGTATAATTACTCATCTCCATACAACATCACAGAATAATCGCTAACATTTAGACATGCAAATGACGGATTTCCATAAAAGGTGCCGGATCGAATTCCGGACTTTGTCCAAAAGCTTTACATACCAACAAGCAGTTAAGCATAAAACCAACACATGTCTTAGGGTGTTACATCACTTAGCGAGCAAGCTCAAGCTATACAAAAGAAAAACGTCTCCTAGCTAGACTAGCGCTCAGACGTCTCCAGCGGCGGATGCAGCGTCCTCGATGTCAGCGTCGAACATAGGCTCATCAGCATGAGCCTCCTCGGTGGGGCGTCGGGACCAAAGACCTCTCCATCCTGGGGATCCGGGGCCTCTGCTGCGGGAGCTGCTGGTACTGCTGCCTCCTGTGCTGCATGATGGAACTCATGGACGGCCTCGTGGAGCTGCTCTATATAGACCTGCTGTCCGTGGATCTGCTGAATCAGAAGCTGGGCTCCCTCTCTGAGGTGGTCGAGCGCGGCGCGGGCCTCATCTCTCTGCACAGATGCGGTCAGATACATCTGCTCGGCGACTGTCCTGGCCGTAGACTGTGCTGCGGCAGTGGTGCGGGCGTCGTCACGCTCTAGAGTGAGCTGCTGAATCCTCTCCTGCAGACGAGCAACCTCGGCGTCAAAGTCCTGCTGAAGTCTATCCTTGTTCTGGTAGGTGGCGGTGAGAGTGAAGGACACGCTCTCGAGAGTGCGCTCCAGGCTCTCACATACACCCAACAGAGCTCCAGTGGCGCTCATCGCAGGCGTCTCGCAGTAGAATCGCTCCTCAGGGCTTCCGGTCAGAACTGTCTCCAACGTCTGTCCCCAGCGCAAAGGAAAAGGGATCCACGTGGGTCCCCCGTGCGCCCTGCCAGCTCGCACTGGCTAGGTCGGCAGGAAAACGAGCGATGATATCCTTCAGCACACAATATGCTGCCCTGTTAGCTCCATCTTTGGCACACGTGCCTCTGGTGATCTCTGTCCATCCTGTCCAGTGGGGCTTAGCAGGTAGAGCCTTGACCTTGATCTGCACCATAACCAGTGAGTCTTGCCCATAGATCTCCTTCTGCCAGGAGTACTTGGGTTCCTGTCCTTCCTCATATCCAACAGCCTGCAGAATCCTCCAAGAGGATTGTCGGCAACCCGAAGTAAGTCAAGAACGTCTTCCGGGTCAGCTTGGTGGCCAAACGGTGACGCGGAACTCCTCTGCCTCCGGTGGCCTTGCGAGCAGTCAACTTGGTCCGGGCCATCTGTAGAAACAAGGGGTTTCGAACTCTAGTGAGACAGATATTAAGTTGGCAAATTTTATAGAAAAGAGACAACTTTTAATTAAGGGATGGAAATGTAAATGCATGAATTAAACATGATGCATGATCGTACTTACGTTCTCACTCACTAACATGACTCGCAAGTCCTAACGTTCTAATCGGTGGCAAGAACGATCTCTCATGCGTTATCTACACGTTCTACTCGTTCGCATAGTTAGTGTACCTGCAGAAGATTCATTTCAGCCCAAAGAAATTCCCAATGATAAAACAATTGAGTATTGGCCAATATGCGCAAAATACATAGAAGCCAACACTAAACACCATGCACCAACATAGAAAACACCCTTGAAATATTGATACCCTCGTATGTGTCCGCGTGAAGCTCGCACATACTTGGTATAAGAACTCTCACCTAGACCGACGGTTGGACGGTCATGCTCTCATATCTCACAAAATCATTTTATGCATGTTTTCGCGATCGACGCATTCTCTTTTCCCGAGAATGGAACCAACAAATAAAGATCCAGCATGAACAAATCCCTGAACCCTGTTAGCAGTTAAACCACCTGATTCCTAGTATAGGGCTTAAGGACGAGACTGGGCACACTTAGTAATCGAAAATAGTTTTTGAAAATATTTTGAAATACCCATTTAGTTCGAAAATAGCTCTCTACGGGGGTAGTCACTTGAACCATGCTCTGATACCAAGCTGTGGCGGAACCGCCCTGATTATAAGAGATCAAGTATTGTCTTAGCCAAATCCGTCTGACTTTGACTCACACTTGAACCCATATAACCCGGTAGTCCGGAAATCTCGAAGGATTTCTTTCACCATAACAGACAGGATCGCATTGTTCAAAGGTTACATCCGTAAAGAGACATCACAGCGAATTTTAAACAGAATTTAACCATCAGAGTGCGGAAGTAAAATAGAGTTATTACAATACTGAGTTCAAATAGTGCGGAAGCTGAAATATGTTTGAAACACGACCACCACACACGTGGTCTAAATAAAACATTGTTTTGATACATAAAACCCAACACAAGTCATTCCTCCTTTTAAGATAATGTGCCACCAGTAGTCTCAGTCCGACAAAAGAAAGAGGAAAGCTTCTTGACGACCCGGCCCTGGGCCTACTCCTCATCACCTTCCACTGGGTAGAGGCAGTGCTTACAATAGCCAAAGTAGACCTGGCCATCTGCAACAACGGGATAAACCCTGAGTACGGGAATGTACTCAGCTAGACTTACCCGTCTAACTGAAAATAAAGACACCAAGGACATGCAAGCTTTTGAGGTGGAGCTGGGATCTTGAATTTGCGAAAAGCTCTATTTAGGATAAGCGAAGTATTAGTGGAGTAATAAGCTATCATCTTTATACCTATTCCTTCTAGGTTTGCACCTTGAACTATTGCACACACTTGAGTCTAGCAGACAAATACTATAACCATATCCAGTTGACTTATCCACATTTTAGTTGAACCCTAGATATCACATGGAGTTGTATCGTGGTGAAGCTCGCCATAGTTTCCCACTAACCGGGGGAGACGGCGACTCGAATCGAATTCCAAATCAGCTGATGAAAGACCTTTGATACCAGCCCACACTTTCCCCGTCGGGTCCATGCATTGGGCAACCGCTCGACGCTTGTTCGTGGTGGTAATCGCCGCGGCTCAAGCACGGACCGCCCAATCAGAGTCTGGCGATGGCCTCACGCGGCAGATCGCAACTTCTGTACTAGAGGGCACGACACGGGTTGAGACCGGCCCGAACAGCTTCTAACCGGCTTTGGGGTCGATGATTACAGCAACGACATATCCCTAAGTAAAAGGGCGCGTTCAAAAATGAACGAGGGCCAACATCGATACAAACCTACACGATCCAATGGATGGGCTGCCCCAAGTTTCTGAACTTGTGCCCTGCCATCCCATTGCCCGTATTTCACTACAACTCAGGTTCTTTTCCACGATAGCAAATATAGCCAACCGTGATCCGGTACTACCCATCTGGGTATTACGGAAACATCCTTAACAACTACTTTTATTAAGCAGGCTAAGCAAGTCTACATTTAAAGGTAACAGGATAACAAGGCAGGTGATAACCAATAATCAAGGGATGGTAATGCAACAAATAGGATTCAATCAACTCCTATACTTAATGCATCACAATATAAAAGGACTCAAGTAAATTAATTGCGAATAATAGGAGGCTTAGAATGCTCCGGGGCTTGCCTTGGGTGAAGACTGAGGCCTCGTGAGAGGGGCACTCAGGCAGGTTAATGTCGTGGACAGGGTCGGCTTCCTCCGGTTGTTGCAGCTCCTGGATCTCCGGCTCGGCGTTTAGCTCCTGCTCTTGATGGGGCTCTGGCGGGGTCGATCCTATTGCATGCGATGGGTATATAATTAAATAAATGCGGTACATGATGAAGGTGACATGAAGGGAATAATTCTTGCAAACCAACAAAGCCAACTTGTTGAACCACTTTTGACATTGAGGGATTTACTTATTATTTCATAAAACAAAATCCAATACTCATCCTTTTCCTTATTTAATTAAATCCAAGGAACTCCGATCGAACTGCAAGTGCATTTTTCTGAACTTAGAAAAATCCACAAAAATTCCAGAAGGCAAACCACACTTGCTGGACTCTACTGAACAAGTTCCAGCCCAAAATAAAATACAGAGCTGCAGATACAAAAATAACAAGCAAACTGTCCAAAAAGGTACTTTGAACTACAACCCTACTGTAAAAGGGTGCACAGCTCTATTTCCTATTTTTCCCAGATTCTACTTCATTTCTTCTTTTGTAAGGAAAATTTGATGATCAGAACATCATATATTTCTTATATGAATTTCTAAAGATCAACACAGAACAGCACAGTTGTAAAGCAACTACAAATTTTTCCATAAAACAGATCAGGTTCATTTTTTTCTTAGATTCTACAAGGCATACAGAGACTGTACAAAATTTTCCATATTTTATTTCAACCTATAAAACACCTTAACACTTTTTCTAAGAAATCAGCAAAAAGGAACTTTTAACCATAACAGGAACTCTTTCCATAAGAACAGTACCGCATATAATTTTCACGGACACAAAACACAACAAGGAACCTATACAAATTTTCCCATATTTTAGCTCCATCAGAAAACACTTATTTCCATTTATCCCCACAAAAGCATGTAAACTGGATTAATTGAAAACAGTAAAATAAAATGCCATCCACATTATATTCATATTTTTCTATGAAAGATCTGCTCATAAGAAAGCTAACAAAACTGGAAGCACTTCATTTGGACTTATAAATCAAGCTGTACAAAATAACAAGCATTTCTGGAATTAAAAACAAAAAGGAAAAACATTAAATTTCTCCCGCTTGGCTACAAGCACCCGGTCCATGGACCAGCGAGTGGCTGACGCGCGGGGCCAGCAGCAGGTGTGTGCTCGCTCGAGGCCCGGCTCTAGACAGAGCCCGAAGGTTCGGCGAGGCCTGGCTCGAGGGCTCGGGCGAGGCGGGAAACGGACACGCTCGGGCTCCCGAGGCCTGGCTTGAGGGCTCGGGCGAGGACGGAAACGGACACGCTCGTCCGAGGCCTGGCTCGAGGGCTCGGGCGAGACGGAAACGGACACGCTCGTCCGGGCCTGGCTCGAGGGCTCGGGCGAGACGGAAACGGACACGCTCGTCCGAGGCCTGGCTTGAGGGCTCGGGCGAGGCGGAAACGGACACACGGAGGCCGACGCGCGGGATCGTGGGTAACGGGACCCACCCGTCAGAGAGAGAGGAAACAGGGGAGAGATTGACCGGCGGGCTCGCCGGTGGTGAGGTCGCCGGAGGGTGAGGCTAGGCTCGATAGACTCGTCTCGACGAGACGCATCCATCGGTGGTGTAGGTTCGGTTTGACTAGCGGATGGCCGGAGCTCGCCGGCGACGAGCCCTGGCGGACGGTGGCGGCGGTGAGGCTCGGCTTGTCCGTGTCCGGCGGTCGCCAGAGAAATTGGGGAAGGCAAAAGCTTCCACGAACCCTAGGAAGTAAAGCTACGGGGTTGGTTTGGCCGGTGAAGCTCTAGCGGAGCTTGGCCACGAGCGAGGTCCGCGGTGGGCGGCCATGGCGTTCGGCCGGGGAAGAAGATGTGGAGAGAGAGCGGTAGCGTTGAAGCGGGGCAGTGTTCTCACCTTGGTTGGCTTGGTGATGATCGAGGAGGAAGAAGAGGGGTGGCGAAGCTGGGGTCGGAGAAGAACGGCGACGCGGGCTCTGCGGCGGCAATGGCGCCCGTGGCGACGTTCTTCAGTCTCCGGTGGCAACGGAGCTTGGCCGGTGGGGGGGGGGGTGCGCACCGTGCGTGCGGAAAGACGGTGGAGCGGTGGCCGGAGTTATTAAACGGACGGCGGTGCTTGCGGTGGTGTGGCGACGGCGAGAGCAGCCGAGCGCTTGCGCTGGCTTGCGCTCGTGGGAGCGGAGAGGGAGTGAGAGCGAGAGTGTGGGAGAGTGTGAGCGGGAGCGGAGTGTGAGGGAGTGAAGGGGTGCTCGGGTTTTGTTCGGCTTGACCGGTGGTCGTGGCGGGGCTAGGGGCTACGGCGGCGCGGTCGGCGAGGCAGCGCGGCGATGCCGTGCACGGCGAGCGGGCGCGACAGGCGAGGCGAGCGGAGAGTGGCGGGGAAGATAGCTTGCGTGCTCGGGTGAGAGAGGATCGAGCGAGGAGTGGCCAGCGCAGATTTTGGCGCAGAGGCGGGGGCCACGCGGCAGGACGGCCGGCCGCGTACGGCGCGGGTGCTGGCAGCGGCGGCAGCGCGCGGCGCGCGCAGCACGCGGCGAGTGCGGGAGCGGGCCGGCGCACGCGGAGCGGGCGAGCTGGGCCGCGGCGCGCGAGCGGGCGAACTGGGCGGAAGGGTTGGCACGGGAAAAACAAAAATCGTTTTCCTTTTTCATTTTCCAAATTCTTTTCAAACTTTGACCACTCAAAAAACAGTTTCAAAAACTCCAAACTAGGTTTGACCCAAACATAAAAGTTGCTCAAAATATTTTTCTCTACAACTTTCATATAAGGCACTTTTCTGAAAACCACTTTTATAGCCTCTGCAAGAATAAAGCCAAAACAGAGATCCAATTCAATCCTCAAGTCAAATAGAAATCCAAATCCAAATAATAAACACAAAGACAAAAGCACTCTCGTGCACATGGAGATGATGCAATGCATTGCTTATGTTCTTAGTAGCTAATGAAGTTCCTAATGCAGTGCTTGACCATAGGGTCGTCACAATGTCACTCGGGCCAGGTCTCAAATCTCTCACTTTGCTCCTTCTGCTTTTGTTGCTGATTTTGAGCCCCGAGATGTTGGACACGCTTTGACTGATCCGGATTGGGTCAATGCCATGCATGAGGAGTTAGAGAACTTTGAGCGAAATCGGGTTTGGGTTTTAGTTCCACCTCCTCCAGACTGTAAGCCTATTGGGACAAAATGGGTTTTCAAAAACAAGCAAGGAGAGGATGGCCACGTTGTTAGAAACAAGGCCAGACTTGTAGCGAAGGGCTATAGTCAGAAGGAGGGGATAGACTATGAGGAGACTTTTGCTCCTGTAGCTCGTTTGGAGGCTATTAGGATACTCTTGGCATTTGCAGCGTCCAAAGGTTTCAAGCTTTTTCAAATGGATGTCAAGAGTGCCTTCTTAAACGACTACATAGAAGAAGAGGTTTATGTTGAACAACCCCCCGGTTTTGAAAATCCCAAGTTTCCAAACTATGTTTTCAAACTCCACAAAGCTTTATATGGTTTGAAACAAGCTCCTAGAGCCTGGTATGATAGGTTGAAAACCTTTTTGCTTGCTAAGGGTTTTAAAATGGGATGTCTGGATAAAACGCTCTTTCTCCTCAAGCAAGGCAAAGACACTCTCTTGGTCCAGATTTACGTGGATGATATCATTTTCGGTGGTTCTTCTCACGCTTTGGTTGCCAAGTTTGCAGATACTATGAGCAGGGAGTTCGAGATGAGTGTGATGGGCGAGCTGACTTTCTTTCTCGGATTGCAAATTAAGCAATCCCGAAAAGGGACGTTTGTGCACCAAGGCAAGTATACCAAGGACTTGCTGAAGAGATTCGATATGGGTGAGGCCAAGCCTCTTCCAACACCCATGTCGACCATGATGGCCCTGGATGCGGACAAGGATGGAGAAGCTGTGGACCAGAAGGAGTACCGAAGCATGATCGGGTCGCTGCTCTAGCTGACGGCGACACGCCCGGACATCCAGTTCGCGGTGTGTCTATGTGCGCGCTTTCAGGCGTCGCCACGCACTTCTCACCGTCAGGCGGTCAAGCGCATTTTCAGGTACCTTCGTTTCACACCTGAGTTCGGGATTTGGTATTCAGCTTCCTCCACCCTCTCTCTTTGCGGTTATTCCGATGCCGATTTTGCTGGTTGTCGCATTGAGCGCGAGTCCACTTCTGGGACTTGCCAATTTATTGGTTCTTCTCTTGTATCGTGGTCTTCTCGCAAGCAGTCTAGTGTCGCTCAGTCTACCACGGAGGCTGAGTATGTTGCTGCGGCTAGCTGCTGTTCCCAGTTGCTTTGGATGATGGCCACTTTGCGTGATTTTGGTCTGAGCTTTTCTCGTGTTCCTTTGCTTTGTGACAGCACGAGTGCGATTAGCGTTGCTAAGAACCCCGTGTTTCACTCGAAGACCAAACACATTGATTTGCGCTTTCACTTTTTGCGAGACCACTATGAGAAGGGTGATATCGACCTACGCCATGTCGATACTCATCATCAGTTAGCTGATATTTTCACCAAGCCTTTGGACGAATCAACCTTTAATCGGTTGAGGGGTGAGCTTGGTGTGTGTTTCCCCTTTTAGATGGGGAAATATTTTGGATCTTGTATCATAGACTAACTATTTTTTTGTTTGTCTTGTTTTTCTGTTGGTTTAGTCTTTTTGCATACGCTTTTACATTCTGAGCTTCATGTATATAATCTTTAGAATGTAATTATGCTATGTTCAGTATGCTCCGATGCTATTTGTTGATACTAGTAGCTTATGCTCCTTCTGATCACTAATACATGTTGTGAGCTGAGCTATTTTTGAATGGTGAATCTGCTTAACAAACATAAAACTTAAAAATGTTCACCATTGAGATATGCAACTAGCATGTGTAGGATGTGTTGAATTCACTCGTGCTTTTCATATATGCTAGGTTGCTATGTCTCTAGTTCTGAGTCTGTCACTTGCTTGGTCTGTTCATATTCTGTCAATAAAATCTGAACCAAGTTTTAAGTGAATTGAAAAGATCGAGATGGGATTGCTTGTTAACACATCACAGTTTCGAGACTGTTTCTCATTGCACTTTGAGTTAAACTTGAGCTGTGTAGTGTATGACCGAAACTGTTGCTTTAAGCTTCTGATTGCTTCTGCATAGGCTTCGCACAGTTGAAAAGTTAGGCAATGACAAGCATTCAACCTCTCGCAATCACATGCTGAAATTTTAACTTGTGTAATCTTAACCGCTGCAACTCCGATAAAATTTGGATACACAAGATTATGTTTCACTCTATAGCATGATGATTGAACTGTGCTAGGGGTAGTTCACCTTGTATACATGTTTAGCACTTGTCTGATTTCCTGTCTATACATGTTTTGTGCTATTTTGATGGTGAATACCTTTTTGGCTAAAAACTGCTCACTTTGCTCATATGTTCATAATTGATATTTGGTGATCAGTTTGAGCCTTTGCTGGCTTGTATGCTTTCCAGTGGGTCATTGGAGCTATATTGTTTAGAGCATCTTTACATTTTCTTGACTATATTCCTGAAGCTGCTAACGTGCACTATGTCTCATATGCATTTTGGAAGGGGGAGAACCTCTCTTGTTGGCACTTTTGATGGTGCGTTTTCCCAGGGGGAGACCTTGCTTGCGACTTTTTGTTGCATTTTTCACTTGATGGTGCATTTTCAACTAAGGGGGAGAATTTGGACAAATCATGCCTCCCATGTTCAACTAAGGGGAGAGGAATCGGTTGTGTGCACCATGCAAGGGGGAGTTTGCTCGTGATAAATTTTTGAAATTTCCAATTGGTTCGGAGCGCTTTGCTAGTTGTGTTGAGCCTTTGCCTCTATCTTGAGGGACTAGTAGTCGCATCTTTGCTTCAGTTGGTTTCGGGTTTTTCAGTTGATGTCAAGCTTTCTGCTAGTTGTGTTGAGCCTCTGTGCCTCTATCTTGAGGGACTAGCATTTTGCTTTGATTTTTCAATTGGTATCTGCTAGCGATGTTGAGCCTATTCTACCTCTTCTTGAGGGCTAGCTTTGCTTTGCTTGGTTGCATCAAGCCGTTGCCCATGTCTTTGGGGACCAAATTGTCTTGCTCTTTCCACTTGACCTTCTTCGGCTTTGCTATGCTTTTGGGTCATTTGGTCGAGTTCTCTCCTCTCCTTTCTTTCTTCATTCTATTTCCATCATGATTTGTGTGTGTAGTTGACAATGCACTCATCAAGGGGGAGATTGCGGATACATGGGTGTATGCCGAGTCTCGAGTGATGAGTGATTGTCAACGGGTTTGATCGCAGGTTCTTTGGCTTGTGTTGTGCAGGTGTCAAGCATGGAGACAGTGATCGAGGGCAAGGTGAAGGTCAAGTAGAGACGTGCCGTGCCGACGGACCGGGAGCGGTGAAGGGCGGACGTGAGGCTTGGACTGAAGGACCGGTGGCCTGAGGATCAGCTGTGGTGGCTGGCAGCCTGGGACAGCAACGAGCGAAGACTTGTGGGACATGGTGTTGCTCGGGTCGAGGACCTGGGGACACGTGTCGGTGGACGGGGTGCACGGGCGGTGCATCCCCTCTACAGCTTCAGTTTTGTGGTAGAGCCAGAGAAAAACCATCGGGTGGACGGTTTCCAGGTTTGGGCCACAAAACCTAGGCGTGCGGCGGGTTTCCGAGTTTGGGCCACAAAACTCGGGCTGAGGACGGTTTCTAGGTTTGGGCCTCAAAACCTGGGCGCTGGCGGGTTTCCTGGTTTCGGCCTCAAAACCAGGGGATGGACTTGGAGGCTGGTTTCCCGGTTTGGGCCTCAAAACTGGGGGTTGGTTGTGAAGGCTGGTTTCCCGGTTTGGGCCACAAAACTGGGGGTGGAGTCGTGAAAAGGACGCAGAGCAGTGGCGGCACGTGGCGGCAATCCGAGAGGTTGCGTCGAGGCAACGCTACCTATTGTGCGGGCGTGGCCGTCGGATCACCACCTACCACGAGTTGGTCCAGAATAACCTTAGGGTTTAGCTGGTTCACTCTGTAAGTAGTTAGGGGTAGAGTGGGAATTAGGAATAGATAGAATTAGGATAAGTAGGGGGAGACACCCACCTCCCCAATCATCTCAGTCATTTGCTATTTTGCCTTCTAGGTTTTCCTGCTCTCCCCCTCCCCTGCTGTAGCGAACTGAGATCCACAGAGAAGAGAACAATACCTCTGTGCCCGTGAGATTTTGAGGAAGTGAGACCGTAATCTCACTGTTGTAGCGTGTGGTAGCCACACAGTTGCAAATTCGTGGCTGTGATTCGCGTTTTGTTCTCGTTCTTCGCGGGTTGCTTTTCTCCACGTTTTTCCCATCGACCGATCTCTTTGCTTGGAGCGTTGTTTGCAAATCCGTTTGAACCAAGTCGTTCTAGATCGTGAGGCACTTCTTTCCACCGAAGGAATTCACCTCTAACCTCACGAGCTAGTAGATCGGTTGATTTTCGTTTCGGGAGTTTTTCTTCTTTCCCCCAAACTTCTTCGATTCATCGATTTGGAGATAGGTTCGAGCCATGATCTCTTAGAGATAGCTCACTATCCTCCTTAGTGACTCCTCTCACCAAGTTAGATCCCTAGAGGATTCGTTTTAGGTGAGATCGAGTCGAATCGGTGGACGAACAGCAGGTTTTCGGGGTGACCGGACGCTCAGCTCGAGCTGACCGGACGCAGGGGGTGAGTCCGGTCGTTGAACACTTCACTGTTCAGTTTCGCTCCTTGACCGGACGCTCCACCCGGTGCTTGACCGGACGCTACGGAGACACTATTCATCGCTCTTGTTTTTAAGTGACCGGACGCACAGGCTAAGACCGGACGCTCTGTCAACCAGAGTCCGGTCCAATCCAGTAAGGTTCCAAATCGGCTTTTGACTGACCGGACGCGTCCGATGCCTACTGACCGGACGCACCAGTGAGTCCGGTCAATACTGTTTCGCGCTGTTTCGTTTGCGGTTCGTTCGATCATTGATGGATTTGGTTTCCATCTTTTGCGTTGGGTTTTAGGGTTGTGTAGTGTCCCGCTGTGCTTCTCGGAAGCATCCACCCTACATCTAGGGTCGTGGACACTTGCAAGCTCTAAGTTTGCTCTTGGGGTTGATTCTCGGGACAGTGGCAACAAGTTTCCGAAAGGAAAATTTGAAGCTCCCATTCACCCCCTCTGGTCGCTTTCTGGTAGCACTTTCGGTCCTTCACGTAGACTTTGCCGAGTGCCCGATAAAAGGCACTCGGCAAAGAGACCTTTGCCGTTACAATCTTTTCCGAGTGCACTTTGTCGAGTGCTGCACTCGACGAAGGCTTCGCCGTGTGTTTTTTTGGCCTTTGCCGAATGTCACAGGCACTTGGCAAAGTGGGTAAATCCAGTTGTGTACGGATATTTGAAAACAGACAAATACGGGCGGGTGACGGAAATAAATTAGGATCATATAATCTAATATTCTCAACTATACATGTACGAAGTTCATTTTCATTCTTAAGTGCATTATGACCAGCGACACCTCCATACGATTTAATTTACTTTGATGATTCATCTTGCTTCGGAGGCAAACACACCTTTTCCTTTTTTATATTTATCCATGAGCTCAGCACCTTAAGGATGCAATGATACCAATTTCTGGATGTGCACCACGCGTGCTCGGAGCTGCTGGGACTGGCCAACGCGGCCTGGCCGGTTTAGGGCTCCTGCTGCATTAGCGCTTGTTTGTTGTTGAGCAACTTGGCGACCCACAACCTTCTCATCCTTCCTTGGTTCACCAACACATTCTTCCATTGGTAGATTTAGCTTGTTCCGGTTGAACAAAGATAGTCAGGTTGTTACAATCAAGCACATTCGCTGGGAACTGAGCTTTGTCGATCTGCGTTTCACCTAGACTCAATTGTCCAAAATTGAAAGCTGATTAGACCGCCTATGAAAAAAAAAACATTATAATCATTAGTAGCATGAGAACTAGAATTATGCCATGAACAATAAGCTCTTCTTATTTTTAACTTCTTGGGTGATGGCAAAGGATGACACTGCTACAGAAAAACTTTTTCGAGACGGTCATTTTTTATTAACCGAGGCGAGCATTCCAACCGCCTCGGCGGGATTAACCATTTATAAGGTGTCCGCCTCGGTTAATGATTAACGCGGAGGCGGGCATTTGTAAGATGTCCGTCTCGGTTAATGGTCTTCAGAAAACAAAAAATAAAAAAACTACAACTTCTAGAAATCGAACTCAAAACCTCACGTTTTATGCTACTGTGTCTTTACCACTACACCTCACACTTATTCATGTCTATAAATAATACGTTATTGTTTTATATCAATATGTCGTAATCTTATATTGAATATTTAGGTCACTAAATGAACTCAAACGAAAAAACTATAACTAATCGATCTCCCATCTGTTTCTCATCGATCTTGATTTCCGCTGCATTCGTTCTGGTGTTTTGTTTCCTTGGCCGGCCGGGTACTCGTACATGGTCAGGCGGCGTGTTTTGGGCGGCAGTTTGCTCACATGATTTGCGTGGACAATGCGGACTGCGGAGGGGAGCTGCTGCTCCACGTCTCGGTTGTTGTGGACACGCGGTGGCGGCGTTGGGTGTGCTCGGGCTCGAGCAGTCATGTTAGGGCTAGTATTGGCCGGCTGTATGTTGGCCTTGTACTACTTTGCTGCTGCCAGTACTAGTACAAGATGCATGGTACTGTATTCTCTTTTTTAATTTGTCTTATTTCTTTCGCAGACTCGTTAAGAGATGGAAGGAGATGGATTTTTGACGGACATTTTTCTCAATGGAGTCACGTTGCTGGTTTGGATGACCTCAACTTTCCGATGACACTCAGAGTACTCATAAAGTTGAACAAGTTCATGTCGAAGTTCAGGCAAGTCGTAGTACAAAGGGATCCAAGAGGACAAAAAAAATTCATTGAAAGAAAGACAGAGTTATATGTTCGGGTTCGGGTTGGTTAAATGTCAGCAAAGATCCCATCAATGGTGCCAATCAATCTCGTTCCACGTTTTGGGGTCGTTCATGCTTTCTTTGAGAAAGAACAAGAAAACTGCAGTTGTGAGGATGGAGAGTTCCATTATATGCATAGGTGGCTGACAATTCAATTTCAAGTGAACAAGCAGTTTTGTTCATGCTATGAAGCGATAGAGCGTAGGAATCAAAGTGGAGCCACTATCCAAGACAAGGTATATAATATGTGTTCAATTTTTAACTTCAATTTGGTTCATTTGAAATTGATATCTATATATTTATAATTTCTCTGTACAGATTTCAGAAGCACCCAAGATGTACACGGAATTAGACAAGAACAAAAAAACATTTACTCTTACTAGTATATTGCCCGTGCTAACGCTACGGTTTTAGAAAAAAAATTATAAAACTAAAATAAATAGTCTTTCTAGGCTCTTCTGATTCCCTACTATCAGGGAAACATTTGTATCCTTTGGATTTCACGACTAACAGTTAAAGCCCTCAATGCTTCTCAACATTAAAGAATCTCCAATAGAAACATTGATAACGACTTAAACATGCAGATCGAGCTCAACTCTAAAGTTGTAAAGTCCAAACAAATCAACAATACTTGAAACAAATATGGACAATACATTATTATTATTTCCAGCGTAACAAAACCAATGAGACAACAACTAACTTTGCTTTAAGAAGTTTGTCGAATTGAACTTCACACTTTTTAAAATCGTGGACAATAATTGACAAGAAGGGATCATTCCGGTACCCTAACGCTAACATGGGAACACTAGTAGAGGATGGGCCTTTAGTCCCGGGTCCTAGGGACCTTTAGTCCCGGTTCTGGACCCGGGACTACGGTTCCGGGACTAAAGGTTTGCTACAGTATTCAACCCGGGACTAAAGGTTTGGAATAAAAACGAAAAAATGTTGTGGCTGTGGAGATTCGAACTCAAGACCGCACAGTTAGCCTTCACGTGCGCGCGTTACCAACTGAGCTACACTACACATCTAACAGAATAGGATACTCCTTCTTTTTAAATTGTGTCTGGAAGGACCTTTAGTCTCGGTTGGTGTTACCAACCGGGACTAAAAGGTCCTTTAGTCCCGGTTGGTAATACCAACCGGGACTAAAGGTAGGACCTTTAGTCCCGGTTGGTATTACCAACCGGGACTAAAGAACACTGACCCTTTAGCCCCGGTTGCCTCTCGGTTGCCTCGAGGAAAAGGAACCTTTAGTCCCGGTTGGTGTTACCAACCGGGACTAAAGAACTTTTAGCCCCGGACACAAAAATATTCGAGGCTAATGTCCGAATCTGTCTATCGCCCAAAGGCCATTTCTCTAGTAGTGGAATTTGCCCCTTTTGTTAAGAGATGGCTAATGGCAGCCTCTTATTTTCGTACAAATGCCTTGTGACGAGAGGTGAAGCCATCCCTGTATCAGCAACTCTTGCATAGTTAACTCTGCCTTCCCATATGAGGTTTGTCGGATACGAAAGAGAAATGGAAATCATAAGAACGCAAGTTACTCTATCAAGTAAGTTGATGTCAACACCAATGTCCAGAAGTTTGTCCATCAGGGGTATCTGCAGTGCCAGCTATGAAGTGGATGCCACATATGGTGTATACCTGGTTTTGTTCTTAAAACCGGGTGTGACAAAGTGGTATCAGAGCAATGCTGACTGTAGGACGCAAGCCTAGTTAGAAACTGGTCGTTTTAAAGTTTTGAAAATTGCTATAGAACTCTTGTTCTATCAACCTTGATATTTTTCTCCCTATTGTATCTTCTACCCTTGTTATTTATCCCCTCCTTGTTGCTCAAATTTTAAATTTTGCTCTCACCTTCACTTCTTGCCTTGAATTGCTTTTGAAAGCTCTCCTTTGTCTAAGTAGACGGATCGTTGACCAAGCTATATCGTCTCTGACCGCAGTTAACAAACGGAAGCTGATCGCTATGCAAAGTCTAGACCTGGGAAGAATGACGCAACAGCAAAACGCAACACACGGACCAACCAACATGGAAGGAAGCCATAAAGAACAGTTACCAGGTGTTGAAGTGGAGCAGGATTACATTTATGGAAAGTTGAGGCATGTGGATATGACCACTATTCATGGAGCAAAGAAAGCTGTGTATGGCATGATCCCAGTCAATTCGGTAACTGCCATGGTTCTTTTTGACCCTAGTTCCTCGCACTCGTTCATCTCTGTCAAATTTGTAGCTCGCCTGAAGATAAGGGAATGGCCAACAAAGAAGCTCATAGTAGTTCGTACACCAACTGGAGAAGTTGAGACAAACCGTGTATGTCGAGATGTTAGAGTCCAGATAAAGGAGAGTGAATTCATAGTGAAGCTGAATGTTTTGGAACTCTCCGGAATCGATGTTATCCTTGGACAAGGATGGTTAAAGGGTAATAAAAGTGAGGTCAATTATTCCCGACGTTCAGTGTTTTTAAGAACACCATCAGGCGAAAGGTTTGAATATCGAGGTATGCCGTTATTACCCAATGAATGTGAAACAGGTCTGTTGGGAGATAGCAGTAGTAATATGCAAGAGGTTCAGGATCGATGTTTTTGTTGCAAGCATTATGAGAATTCTTGTCTTCAAGAGAAGTCAACCATGGATGAGGCCAAGGCGAACCCAAGTGATGTAGTCAAGGAAGATAAGAAGAGGAAAGCAAATTCTTTCGAGCCACCGTTGATACGTCACCAACAATTGAGTTCTACTCCAGTACCACATACAGTTTCAACTCTTGTTCAGACCAGCCTAGATCAGCAACATTTAGAAGCTCCTCCAATTAAGAACTTTCCACATGAGGTTTGCATAGATGGATGGACAATCACCTACAAAGAATTCCAACCACGGAAGCAAGTTAAGAAGCAGAATAAACTGGTAAAAGTCGATCCTCTAAGTCAGCAAGATGGCAGCACATCAAACAACACTTCTACCGCAGCAGATCTAGCTAAAGGAAGATGTTATCATTGCCAACAGGAAGGACATTATGTCAGATCTTGCCCCAAAAAGATCAACAGTCGACTCATGGAAGTAGCCCGAGCCCAGTCACTACAGAGTAGCCATCAACATGTGATATCAGTGCCTGATGCAAAGGAAGTCCCCTGATAGCAGTTGACAAATAAAGAGTGTACAAGAAAAGCTACCCTTGATGTTCTTGCAGATGTATCGTGTTCTAGTAGTTCTTGAGCCCTTATGTAATGAAACGTTAGTAACGAAGTTAGTCAAGTCCTTGGCCCCTGTGTGACTTGTGAACCTGTGATGTTTGTTGTTTGTCCTTATGATAATGTTTGTTTTGCATCTTTGTAATGAGTGCAATGATTTTGTGGGTTTCCTCGCAATCTCATTTAAGTTTAGTTGATAGGCTTAAGGTTCATGCATAGAAGGTTGGGTTCCTGTTTCTTCGGTTCCCTCTATCCTATCCTTCCGGAGCAATCTGTCTTTATCAGCTTATATCTCTGTTTATGGATGTTCAAAAAAATCATGGAACAATTCGGGACATAAGTAGGTTTCATGATCTTTCTCTGAGCGCAAGAACCACCCTGATGGCTGTTATGGTTTTGGAGTTATGAAATTCACAAGTCGATACATCCGTGCTGTCTGGAATCTGGAATAGTTTCTGTTGTCTGCTGTTTTCGACGACCTTAACTACAGAATCTGGAAAAGTGTTCTACATGAAAGTTGTAGAGGATTTCATAAGCTTTTGAGAAAGGTAAACTGCAACTTCATTGGATAAACAGAGCTCGAGTTATGGCTGTTTTACTGCACTGCTGTTCTGCTACTCTCGAGAAATTTCAGAATTCTTGTTCTTACCTTTACATATGAGTTTCTCTGGGATGTCAGAAGGTCTTTATGCTAGTTAGCTTGACTAGAAAAAGGTGGAATGCTATCCTTTTATTGTTTCTCCTAGTTGATCTTTTCTTAAGGGGGGTAGCCATGATGAAGTTAACTTTGAACCGTTTTCAAGATGAAGTTTCTTACCATCTAGTGTTTTAATCTGTTGGGGGAAGGGACCCTCGGCAGAAGCGCCGCCCGAACCGGTGCTCGAAGTTAGCCCTCGCGTGACGCCTTGTGTGCGTGCGAGGTCCCTCTCCTATTTGAGACCGATACCCTGACCCCCGGATGCGGGGTCAACCCTCGTCGCTTTGTTGTGTTTCCGTGCAGGTCTAAGGCGACGGTCACACTGCAGGAAACCTTCGCTGAACCACGACGCCACCTTCGCTTGAAGCGAAGGTCCGGGCAAGCGGCAAGTGTGCGTCGCCCCGGAGGCAAGCAGAGCCGGAGGTCCGGCAGATGGCGGAGGTGCGCGGGCCCAAAGGCGAGCGCGGCCGAAGGTCAAGACCGTCGCACCACTCCCCGAAGGCGAACAAGGGCCAGGTGGCGGCGCGCTGGAGTGTGACCGATTAGGGTTTCCGCTTCAGCTGTGTATTTACGCTTTTGCCCTTCCTCCCTGCGTGGAGGCGAGGAATCTTTGCTGTACCCTTCTGTAATTTGGCCCATACCCCTTGGCATTCCCTATAAATACCAAGGGGATGAACAGTGTGAGGGGGGACCTTTTTCTTTTCGGAATTCGAGCACCTTCCACTTCCGATTCACCTTCGCTACTGCATCTGACGTTTGGCCGCCTTCGCTCCATCCCCTGCACAAGTGCGGAGGTTGGGCAAGTGCGTTCCAACAGTTTGGCGCCGTCCGTGGGGAACGAAGTCTGAAATGGCGGGAAACAGGAGAGCACTTTCGGCGAGGGACCAGCGTGTCGCTAGAGAGGCGGCAGCGGTGGTCCCGCCTGCTGAGGAAATTGCACAGCCCTCGGGTGGAGAGAATGTCACCCCGGAACCCCAATCCCTGGGCCCCCAGGCCCGAGTGGCGACACAGCCGCACCCACACACTTCGGGAGATGGTGAAGGAGAAGAAGAAGAGGTGGGCCTCGAGGCCCTTGAAAGGCTCGAGGCTGAGCTGCAAGAGAAGAAGAGGCGCCTGGAACAGCTTGAGAGGCATAACCGACTGCGCTCGATCAGGCAGAGGGCAGACGAGGCCAGGGAGCAGCTTCGCCGCATGGAGGAATCCCTCGCCGCGGCAGAAGCCGAAGCCGAGGGCTGGGACAATGAGGAGATACCCCCGTTGCGAGAGGGGAATGAGGAGCCAAATCAAGACAACCTTCGTCACCATCCACCACCCCCACCACCACCAGTACACCCAGAGCCATATCTTGTGAGACACCCAAACCTCCGCCAACTCTACCCAGATGAGAGAGAGCAAAACCTTCGCATTCAGCGAAGGCATCAACAACACCAAATGCCATACGATCCAAAGTCACCACTCTCCCAAATACTCCAAACCCAGCCCTGGCCACCATGCTATAACCCACAAAACCTACCTCGCTATGATGGACTTTCCGACCCTCGCCAGTTCATCATGAGCTATGAAGCAGCGGTTGCCGCAGCAGGCGGTGACGAATCAACAATGGCCAAATCCTTTGTCATCATTCTGCGAGACATCGCACAAACTTGGTACAGCAACCTTCGCCCCGGAACTGTGGATTCCTGGGCCTCCCTCAGAGACAAGCTGTGTACAAACTTCAAGGGCATCACTCCAGCCCCGTTAAACCCTATCGAGCTATTCAATTGCAAGCAAGAGGAACGCGAGCCGCTCCAAGATTACTGGCGAAGGTTTATTCAAATCAGAGCAAGGACCCCTGGGATATCTGACGAGGCTGTCATCCTCGCTGCAGTCAGTGGTCTGCGCCCAGGACCATGCTCCTCCAAATTTGCTAGAAAACCGGCAAACTCAATCGAGGAGTTGCATGAAACAATGGAAAGATACTGTAGAGCTGATATGGATTTCAGAGCGAAGTCCGACGCTCGGAGGTCTCAGCAGAGGCCACAGCCGAGGCCTCAACCGAGAGAAAGCAACCTTCGCCAAGAGCAAAGCAACGTCGGTGCGATCAACAAAGCAACAAACTATGAACATCAAACACGGGACGCTCAACAACCGAGCAGCCAAGCCCCGCAGGTTTTGCCACCTCCGCCGAACCAGCGCTACCAGCAGCGAGATCCTGCCAAAACGTATTGTCACTTCTGCGGAATGGGAAAGGGGCACACTACAAAGCAATGCGAATGCTTCGCCAAAGGAAAAGAATTCCAGGAATCCAGGAAACCTGCCATGTCAGACCCCCGAACCATAAACCACACAAGGAAACCAAGCTTCCACTCACCAAATCCAACATACCACTATACCCCCATAAACTACGGCCTACCTTCGCAACAACCCCCCTACACCCACCACCCACTCTACAACCAAACCCATTATCAGCCAACCACCACCCCGCAACGCCAAAACCCACCTTACACAGTCACATACCCAGCCACCCCCCAAAACCAAATTCCAACAGCCCACCAAGCCACCAGCGCTCTGCCACCACCACCGCCAATCCCCGCGTTACCAGCACCACAACCTGTGAAAGCCGAAGCCTCGAACCAAACGACCATCAACAACCCAACATCGACCTTCGGTGTGATTCTAGCTATCACCGGAGGTTCAAATGAAGACCATGGTAACAAACGGCAGAGGAAGGAACATGCCAGACGCGTTCACCACGTGGCCGTCGAAGGACCACATAAATTCGGCCGGTGGTCTCACATCCCCATAACCTTCGATTCCAACGACATGAAGCTAAGAGATTACCCTCACACAGACGCCATGGTGATCGAAACCAACCTCGCTGGGTGGACTATCACCAAAATACTGGTCGATACAGGAAGCTCCGCTGACATCTTGTTCGCTTCAACCTTCGACAGCATGAAGCTTGACAGAAATCTTCTGCAACCGGCCGACAACCCCCTGTACGGTTTCGGTGGTCAACAAGTGAGAGCCATCGGGAAAATTTCCCTGCCCGTGACCTTCGGCGACCAAATCAACTGCAGGACGGAACACATAACATTTGATGTCGTCGACATGTTCTACCCATACAATGCCATTTTCGGCCGAGGGGTCACAAACGCGTTCAATGCGGTCATCCATCCCGCCTACCTATGCATGAAACTTCCCGCTCCGAAGGGTGTGGTCGCGGTATTTGGGGACCAGGACATTGCAAGGACAGCTGAAGGGAACGTAGCCCCGGGGCAACGTAACGTACACAATTTGTCAAAACCTCAAACCCCCGGTATCAGCGTCGAGAGCGAGGTCCGCAATGACAGAGTGAAGGCGGCGCCAAAGGACGAAACCAAACAAGTCCAACTCTTCGAGGGCAATGCCGAAAGAAAGGTGATCATCTCAGCCAATCTAGACCCTCAATCTTAAGGCAACCTCGTCACCTTCCTCAGAGAAAATCCCGACACCTTCGCTTGGTCGGCAGAAGACCTAAAAGGAGTCAACAGATCAATGATCGAGCATAGCCTGAACATCAAAACAGGTTATCGCCCAATCAAACAAAAGCTTCGCAAGATGTCAGAAGAAAGAAAGGAGGCAGCGAAGGCTGAGGTAAAAAGGCTTCTGGACGCAAGCGTCATCCGCCCAGTCAAATACCCAACTTGGCTCTCAAATGTGGTCCTAGTCCAAAAGAAGAATAAAAAATGGTGAATGTGCGTCGATTTCACTTGCTTGAACAAAGCCTGCCCGAAGGATGATTTCCCCCTCCCAAACATAAGCACCCTGGTCGACAGAGCGGCAGGTTGCCAAATGCTATCCCTCCTTGATTGCTTCTCAGGCTATCACCAAATCTGGATGAATGAAGAAGACGAAGAAAAAACAAGCTTTATCACACCTTCGGGCACCTTTTGCTTCCGAAGGATGGCAGAAGGTTTGAAAAATGCAGGATCAACCTTCGCTCGCATGACCTCCGAAGTGTTCAAGGACGAGCATGCTGTCTCCGCCTATGTCGACGACCTAGTCGTTCAAAGTGAACTAAAAGAGAACCACATACCAGACTTATCGAGGATATTCAGCAACCTCCGGTCCGCCGGACTCAAACTAAACCCAGAAAAATGCGTTTTCGGGGTAAGCGAAGGTAAATTGCTAGGTTGCATCGTCTCAGCCAGAGGAATCGAAGCCAACCCTGAGAAGATTGATGCCATCATGAACATGGAACCCCCGACGACCAAGAAAGCAGCTCAGCGTCTGACCGGTCGTTTGGCAGCACTTAGCAGATTCATCTCAAGATCCGCTGAGCGAGGGCTACCATTTTTCGAAACACTCAGAAGCAACGCTCCCTTCAACTGGGGTCCCCAGCAGCAAAAGGCCTTCGAGGAGTTGAAAAAGTACCTGACCAGCTTGACTGCCCTAACCAGCCCAAGCAAGGGAGACTTGTTGTTACTCTACGCCGCAGCTTCGCCACACGCTGCAAGCGCAGTCCTCATCAAGGAGCTCCACGAAAACAACAAAACCAGGCAAGCCCCAATCTACTATGTTTCAGAAACCCTCGAAGGCCCGAAGAGAAATTATTCGGAGCTTGAGAAAATAGCATACGCCGTCGTCATGGCATCAAGAAAGCTCAAGCACTATTTCCAGGCTCACGAGATACATGTACCTTCGACGTACCCTCTCGAGAACATTTTTAAAAATAACGAAGCCGTTGGAAGAATAGCAAAATGGGCAGTCGAGCTTAATAGTCATGCCGTAACCTTTGTTGGCAGAACAGCGATCAAATCACAGGTGCTGGCTGATTTCATAGCAGAATGGACACCCGACCCTCGCCCCGGTGAGCTGCAGCAGGACCAGTTTTGGATCGTTTACGTCGACGGGGCCTGGGGCGCAACTGGAGCCGGTGCCTCGGCTATTCTAATCTCGCCTTCCGGGTCGAAGCTGAGATACGCACGAAGGCTGGACTTCAAGTGCACAAACAACTCCGCTGAATATGAGGCTGTGATTCTGGCACTTTCAAGGTTGCGCTCGTTATCAGTCCGAAGGGCACTCATCAACACAGACTCTCAAGTCATCGCGGGGCACATTGAAAAGAACTACAAAGCAAAAGATCCAGAGCTCCAAAAGTATTTTCAATATGTGCGAAGGTTAGAATCCTTCTTCCTCGGCATAACCGTAAAAGCGATATCGAGGACTGAAAACAGCGAAGCAGATTGCTTAGCAAAAGCAGCCGCGCAGCAGCTACAGCTCCCTCCGGACGTGTTCTACGAGGTTTCCACTCGGTCAGCTTTCGAAGCTTCCGAAATCAGCATCAAGCTGATCAACACAATTCAGTGCGAGGATTGGAGAGCACCTATCATGGCCTACATCAAAGGACTCCATGAACCAAGCTCCAAACAAGAAGAGAACAGACTAAAGCAAAGAGTACGAGGGTACAAGATCGTGGATAACACCTTGTTCAAAGCTTCGGTAACCTCACCTTGGCTCAAGTGCGTGTCACAGTCCGAAGGTAACGACATCCTCAAACTCATCCACGAAGGTATATGTGGTTCACACAA
Source organism: Coix lacryma-jobi var. lacryma-jobi (assembly GCA_009763385.1). Classification (NCBI taxonomy): domain Eukaryota; kingdom Viridiplantae; phylum Streptophyta; class Magnoliopsida; order Poales; family Poaceae; genus Coix; species Coix lacryma-jobi. Next base: position 68,295,071 of record CM019823.1, read on the forward strand.
CGGCCCAAGAGCACTAGTAGGAAAGGCTTTCCGGCAAGGTTTCTTCTGGCCAACTGCGCTGAGAGACGCTGAAACCATCGTCAAGAAGTGCGAAGGTTGTCAACTGACAGCAAAAAACCAAAACACCCCAGGGGCTCCCACAACCCTCATATGCCCAACCTGGCCCCTACAAAGGTGGGCAATGGATCTCGTGGGCCCACTTCCGACGGCTCCGGGGAACCTTCGCTATGCGGTGGTGGCCGTGGAATATTTCACCAAATGGACCGAAACAAGACCGCTGTCCTCCATAACCTCCCTCGCAGTAAAAAGGTTTTTCTGGCAGCAGATAGTTTGTCGCTTCGGAGTCCCACAACATCTAACCGTCGACAACGGCACCCAGTTTGACAGCGAGGTTTTCAAAGAGTTCTGTGCACAAATCGGAACAATACTATGCTTCGCCTCAGTCCGACACCCGCAGTCCAACGGCCTAGTCGAAAGAGCCAACGCAACAATCTTCCAATCCATATCCAAAAAATTGCAAGACAGACCCAAAGGCAAATGGGCAGACGAGCTAACTGCAGTCACCTGGTCTCACAACACCTCTGAATGCAGAGCAACCAAGTTCACACCCTTCAAACTGCTGTTCGGCGAAGAAGCCGTGTTACCAGAGGAGCTAAAATTCGTTTCACCAAGAACAACCCTCGCAAGTGATGAGCCAGCCATACTAACTGACAAGGACTTGCTAGAAGAAACAAGATGCAGCGCAGTTCACAACCTTCGCAAGTATCAGGAAGAGACCAAGAAGTGGAGAGATAAAAAGGTCAGAATCAAGAACCTGCAGAAGGGTGACCTCGTCCTCATCCGTAAACAAAACGCCAGCTTGGCCGGAAAGTTCCAGCCTAAGTGGACAGGCCCGTTCCTGATCGCAGAATGCAATCGCCCGGGCTCTTTCCACCTCTCCGACAGCGAAGGTAATATCCTACCACACACCTGGAACATCGACGACCTTCGCAAATTCTACCCATAGCGGAGCCTTAGCGAGCCCTCGCGATATGTAATCTTTGTCACACTTCATGTTATTTACATTCATGTACTTAACAAAAACAGGAGCTGCACTCTTTTTCCTTACGAAGGGGCGTAAGGTTTTTTAATGAGGCAGTATCCAAAGCATTAATACAGGCTAGAACCCCCAAAAAAGCAAAATCTCCAACCTTCTACTCCCAAGCATCGAAAAAGCGGATCTTTTTCAAAGAGCGCTACATTCGATGAAAACCTGCTAAGATTGCTTTGAAAAACATTCCTTTTCTTTTCAAAGTAAACTTCACCTCCGCCTAAGTTAAGGGGAGGAAAGTCGAGCACCCTGGCACAAACGACAGGGGCTCGCAAAAGCAAAACTCACCTCCGCCTAAGATAAGGGGAGGAAAGTCGAGCACCCTGGCACAAACGACAGGGGCTCGCAAAAGCAAACTCACCTCCGCCTACGATAAGGGGAGGAAAGTCGAGCACCCTGGCACAAACGACAGGGGCTCGCAAAAGCAAAATTCACCTCCGCCTAAGATAAGGGGAGGAAAGTCGAGCACCCTGGCACAAACGACAGGGGCTCGCAAAAGCAAAACTCACCTCCGCCTAAGTTAAGGGGAGGAAAGTCGAGCACCCTGGCACAAACGACAGGGGCTCGCAAAAGCAAACTCACCTCCGCCTAAGATAAGGGGAGGAAAGTCGAGCACCCTGGCACAAACGACAGGGGCTCGCAAAAGCAAACTCACCTCCGCCTACGATAAGGGGAGGAAAGTCGAGCACCCTGGCACAAACGACAGGGGCCCGCAAAAGCAAAACTCACCTCCGCCTAAGATAAGGGGAGGAAAGTCGAGCACCCTGGCACAAACGACAGGGGCTCGCAAAAAGCAAACTTACCTCCAAGCCAAGCCTCGGCGCGGGCCCCCACTTTCTCCGTCTCGCCCGAGCCCTCCAAGCCAGGTCTCGGTGCGGGCCCCACTTTCCCCGTCTCGCCCGAGCCCTCCAAGCCAGGTCTCGGCGCGGGCCCCACTTTCTCCGTCTCGCCCGAGCCCTCCAAGCCAGGCCTCGGCGCGAGCCTCGCTAAAAGAAAAAGGGGGCGTCGCTGTTTTTTCAAAACAAGCTTACACGAGCAAGTGCGCGAGCCTCGCTAAAAGAAAAAGGGGGCGTCGCTGTTTTTTCAAAACAAGCTTACACGAGCAAGTGCGCGAGCCTCGCTAAAAGAAAAAGGGGGCGTCGCTGTTTTTTCAAAACAAGCTTACACGAGCAAGTGCGCGAGCCTCGCTAAAAGAAAAAGGGGGCGTCGCTGTTTTTTCAAAACAAGCTTACACGATCAAGTGCGCGAGCCTCGCTAAAAGAAAAAGGGGGCGTCGCTGTTTTTTCAAAACAAGCTTACACGAGCAAGTGCGCGAGCCTCGCTAAAAGAAAAAGGGGGCGTCGCTGTTAAAACAACATAACAAACGCCAAAATAGCACAGCAAATACGGCACACAACCCATACGCTTTTCTCATACCGTTACAAAACAATGTTACAACAACGAGCATATCCCAAAAATAAAAAATAAAAAAAAAAAAATCTTTACAAGGGACCACCGCTCCCCTCAATTAACTCCAAATCATCCAAACCTTCGGCCTCCATCTCAAAACCCCCCTCCACTGGAACCAGGGGTCCCCACAACAAAGGAGCTGCAGGGACAATTGGCAGCTCCCCGGGCAAAACCCTCGCCCTATACATGTACCTATGCCTCGTCTCAACTTCCGAAGGTTCCTCCTTCGGGATCACAAGCGCCCCATCCGAACCAACTTCAAGCTCCCTTCGACCGAACAAATATTCCAAAGCTGTGTTCTCGTCAATATCATCACCGCCAACTTGCGAGGTCAAAGAAGACCCAAACAAATAACGATCGGCTTGGCGGTCTGTATAGTCTGTCTCGCGCCAAAATCGACTCGACCTACTGTTCTTTAAATCATATCTCCGCACCTTCGACCACCAAAAACGTTCAAAGGAAAGCGAAGGATATTTAAACCTAGCGCGAGCCCATGATTCACCAGTTATAAAAACGTCTTGGTAGTTCAACATCAGCGGGGTCACGTCGAATACGTCTAGCACGGTTCCGTCAGGAAACTGCATGTTGCACAAAAATACGAGATGTCTCAGCCTCGCCAAGTCCTGACAAACAACCATAGTATCTACAAAAAGGCCTCCCTCGCCCCAACAAACCCAGGCATCACACCTGCCCAGCTTCCCCTCGATTGACGTCCACACCCTCGCCAGCGGCGGCAGTCGAGGTCCCAGCTGACGCCTCCTCCGCCGTGGATTCTTTCGCAGCAGCCTCAACGTTCGCCGCAGCCTCCTCTTCCATCGCCGTCGCCCGCGCAGCATCTCCTTCCACGGTCGGCCCGCTCCCGGTCAACGCCTCGATCTCGGCGAGCGTAACCCCCGCACAGCTTGGCTCAGGGGCGGTTTCGGGGTAACCCCTCGCTACTTTCCCCGCAGGCGGCGAGGGCATTGCATCTCGTCGAGCCTACAAGCAAAACAAAAGATAAACCTCGCCAAAATCAACAAACAACCCCTCCAAAACAAAATCAACACAGACCTAAAAACTTAAACAAAGGTGCGAACCTGGCGCGTAGCCTCGGCAGCTTCTTCGAAGGCGAGAGCCCGGCCACCTCCGGAGATCCAAAACTTGCGAAGCAAACGCATCGCACAGTTCCGGACTTCTGCGTCGTCAACCTTCATCTGGCGAACCTCTTCAACCGTCGGAAAGACATGGCTCGGCCTTTTGACCTTGCGAAGATGATCACAATCCGCCAGTCGAAGCGTGCTCGCCATCGCCAAGGCCCCGGCGTAGCCACCAAAATCGGCTGCGTTGGAAACTAGCGAGCTAAACACATCAAGCTCGTTGCCCAGCCAGCCCTCGAAGGCCTCTGCATCAACCGCAGGCAATGGCTCTCCGGCTGAACCTCCAGCCTCGGTCAGACAACAATCAAGTTTACGCTTGACGTTCTCCATGCTCGTCCGCCAAGAGTTCTTCAAATCAACTAGCCGACCCTCGGCCTCGGCCAAAGCCTTGTCCTTCTCTTTTCCCGCGGCAATCAGATCAGCATTACGCTTCGCCAGCTCAACCGCCTCCTCTCGAGCCTTCGCGGCCTTCTCCGAAGCAACCTTCATTTCATTTTCTCTGTTCTCTAGGCTCCGCGCCAGTTTGCTGTTCTCTTTCTCAAGTTCAGTCATATGGTTCCTCATAAACTCCATGTCGGAGCTAACCTTCCGCCTCGCTGAGCGGTTCAAGAGCATCAGCTCCGCCAACTTGACGTCAACATCATCAAAGGTGTCGCCAACCGCTTGATCTGCAAGAAGGACCTCCGCCTCCGGCACACAAATGCGGCCAAAGATCCGGCCCAGAAAACGCCTTTCCTCCGGGCTGCACTGCAGGTGGCAATCCCGAAGGTCCGGACTGGTGAACAGTGCAGTCGCCGGATCAGAAACCCCAAGCTTCTTGGCGTACTCCGGAAGGCTCGACCGGCTAGCCTCGCCAAACGGTCTTTTTCCCCGGGACCGCGCCGAGTCAAGTTCCCCATCGAACTCAAACCCCTCCACCCAAAGGTGCGAGCCCGCGAAGCTAGAAACCGCACCTCGTCGAGGGCTGCCTGGCTCAATATCTCGTGCAAGCTCATCTGCACCCTGGGTAACCATCGCACCAACAACCGGCGAGGCTCCGCCTCCAATCGACACCTCCTCATCCGTGTCATGCCCTTCAGTAGAACCCTCGCTACCTTCATCAGACGAACCCTCGCCCGTCTCCCCCTCCTTTGCGCCCTTCTCCTCCACCTCATCATCATCAGATTCATCCTCGTCGCCTGAAGTTTGGACCAAAGCACCGATCCCTCCCACGCGAGGCACACGTCCCCCGACCGAACTGGCACCCCGGCCGCTCCGAGCAGCGGCCAAAGAAGTGCCCGCAGCAACAGAGCCAGCAGCGACCTTCGTCGCAAGCACCTTCGCTCGTCCGCCAGCTCCTCCACGGCCTCGACCACGGCCTCTCTTCGGCCGAGACACGATCTCCGTTCCTCCCGAAGCCTTCCGCTTCCTCTTCTTCGGCGCGTCGTCGCTCGAAGGAGCGGGCCAGTCGGCGTACCGAATACCAAGAATGTCAAACATCCTGTTCACACGACCTTCGCCGCCCACCAAGCTATGGATGGCCTTCACTTCCAGCGGGGAAAGCTTCCCCACGAGTTCGTCCGTCCACTGCTGAACTCGTTTAAAAACAGCTTCGTTCCCATCCTCGCGCCTCGGAAATTTCTTAAGAGTTCTTTCCCAGACCTTCTCTAGATCCAAACTAGGCTTCTTCAAGCCCCTACCTTCGTACCTCGGGTCATTCTCCACAACAAACCAAGTCTGCCTCCGGCCAAGAGGCCAAATCTTGGCACAGCAATATTCCTCCACCAAATCACGCGCGCACTGAGAACGCGCAACGACCCTCAGGCAATCAACAGCAGCATGGGCCTCGATGCTCATCTTAGCTTCGGCGCCCACATCTCCAAGCACCGGAAGCTCGCCGCAAAGCTCGGAGCTGTCACTGAGTTTGTAATAGAACCAGAACTCCTGCCACCCGCTACTCCACTTGTTTTTCTGCGCTTGCACCGGCAGCTCCGCGCCGGCGCGATGGCAAAAAGTGTACACCGCAAATTGTCCAAGGCCGATCTTGCCTTCGCTGTCCGTAATCTTGCGAGGCTGCATGTGAACGCGATGAGTACGAACAAAACCCTCGACATGAGGGACAACCCCCTGGGACCTGCAGGCCCAGACGTAGACCGACATCTTTGTGAAGCAGGAAGGCGTAAGCTGATGAAACCGCAGGTTGAACTTCCGCAGGACCGAAGTCACGAAGGAGTCAGCTGGGAAGCGAAGGCCAGCCGAAAAGAACTCCTCAAACACCACAACCTCATCTGCACCCGGCCTCGGCACGGTCTCCCCACTGCTGGCCCTCGCCTTGCCTTCCTCAACCCAGCCCCACCGCACGTAAGATGCAATCTCACTTGCACAAACCCGGCTCAGACCAAACTCGAAGGTAATCCCCTCATCCGCGGCTGTGGGAGAAACAGCGCGAGCAGTTTGCTTCAACCTAGCCATCTCTTCAACTGCTAACACTACCGAACAACAAACGCCTGTCTCAACCCTCGCAGACAAGCTCAAACAAACCTTCGCTACAAGCAAATTGCAACAGCAGGATGGCTATAGCAACAAAGAGCACAATCAAAACTCCCCACCTACTCGTGCTATTTATAGGCCGCGAGACAAGCCTCTCACCCGACGAAGTTGGCGCGACAAAAAAAAAAAAAAAAAACAGGCTTCAATAGTATAAAACAACACCACAACGGCCCAGCCCAAAGCAGCCGCGGGCGTCGCTGCCGAGGGCCCCGTTTTTGTCCCCATTAAAAGGCGCTGCTTGGGCCTAAACACGTTCTTTTAGATCCAAGACAACGAGGGGCTACTGTTGGGGGAAGGGACCCTCGGCAGAAGCGCCGCCCGAACCGGTGCTCGAAGTTAGCCCTCGCGTGACGCCTTGTGTGCGTGCGAGGTCCCTCTCCTATTTGAGACCGATACCCTGACCCCCGGATGCGGGGTCAACCCTCGTCGCTTTGTTGTGTTTCCGTGCAGGTCTAAGGCGACGGTCACACTGCAGGAAACCTTCGCTGAACCACGACGCCACCTTCGCTTGAAGCGAAGGTCCGGGCAAGCGGCAAGTGTGCGTCGCCCCGGAGGCAAGCAGAGCCGGAGGTCCGGCAGATGGCGGAGGTGCGCGGGCCCAAAGGCGAGCGCGGCCGAAGGTCAAGACCGTCGCACCACTCCCCGAAGGCGAACAAGGGCCAGGTGGCGGCGCGCTGGAGTGTGACCGATTAGGGTTTCCGCTTCAGCTGTGTATTTACGCTTTTGCCCTTCCTCCCTGCGTGGAGGCGAGGAATCTTTGCTGTACCCTTCTGTAATTTGGCCCATACCCCTTGGCATTCCCTATAAATACCAAGGGGATGAACAGTGTGAGGGGGGACCTTTTTCTTTTCGGAATTCGAGCACCTTCCACTTCCGATTCACCTTCGCTACTGCATCTGACGTTTGGCCGCCTTCGCTCCATCCCCTGCACAAGTGCGGAGGTTGGGCAAGTGCGTTCCAACATAATCGGAAGAATCAGTCATGGATGAGTCTTCTCTTGTCTCTCTTGCTATATCAACCTCGTCTTGTCATCTCATGAAGCTATGGTTAAGTGTGTTATGAAGAGCTGAATCCTAACACATACATGTTGAAAACAGATGGTTGCTACCAGGAGGAATGACTACGATGATGCTACAGGGAATGCTCACAACTCTAATCCACCGCCATCAAATCCTTCAGCTATAGAGCAAGTTTTGATAATGCAGACTCAACTATTACAGACCATTGCTCAAAATGTGTTACACAATCAGTATCAAGAACCACCTATTGACAAGCGTGGTGAATTTATGAAAGGGCACCCACCAACATTCTCTCATACTAGCAACCCAATAGAAGCTGATGACTGGCTTAGAGCTGTGGAGCGACAACTTGACATAACACAGTGTGATGACCATGAGAAGGTGCTTTATGCTTCAGGCCAACTTCAAGGAACTGCATTAGATTGGTGGGAATCATTCCAGTTTGAGCATCCAAATAAGAATCAAATTGGTTGGGAAGAATTCAAGAATGCTTTTAGATCTTATCATGTTCCAGCTGGAATAGTGGCGATTAAGGAAGAGCAATTCCTCAACTTGAAGCAAGGATTTATGTCAGTGTGTGAGTATCATGACATGTTCACCCAGTTGTCACGCTATGCTCTGGAAGAAGTGAATAGTGATGCTAAGAAGTAGAAACACTTTCTGAAAGGACTCAATGATGGTCTGCAATTACAACTGATGACAGTTGAATATGCCAACTATCAAACATTGGTGGACAGAGCAATTGTGATTGAGAACAAGCGTAGAAAGATGGAGGAGAAGAAAAGGAAAAGAGAAAGCCAATCTGTAGGTAGCAACATACGCCACCCCTACGCTCATGCACCAGAATTCCAACAATGGAACCAGGAATCAAGTGATCAGTGGAATCTTGAACCTCCTCATGAACTCCATCAGTATCAGCAATTCAATGATGAAGTACTTCACTCCAATTCCCAAGAGCCATGTCTGTCACCCCCTAGTGACACCTTGACGAAGATTAATACTCCCACTAGTGAGGGTTGTAACGATTGTGATGAGGTTAATCACTATGAGAACGACTGCCATAAGAAGTTTATGGAGAGCAATAAAAGTTAGGACGACGAACCACATCAAATACAAGAACAGGAGAAGCAGGAGCCAGGAAGTAAAGTAAAAAGAAACTACATCCAAGGAATGTTAAATCATGTGTATATGATTAACAAACGTGGGGCTAAGGAAGTCGTGTATGGTTTCATTCAAGTAAACTCTGCTCCCGCCATTGTGATGTTTGATCCTAGAGCTTCACACTCGTTCATCTCTAGCCTATATGTACAAGAACATAGGATGACTATGCTTCCAATGAGGAAACCAGTGATAGTTAACTCTCTAGGAGGCGAAATGAAAGCAAACCGCATATGCCCAAAAGTTAGCCTTGGCATAAAGGGAGTAAACTTTGAGGCGAACCTTACTGTTTTGAAGTTGATGGAAATGGATGTTATCCTTGGAAAGGGTTGGTTATCTGCTTGTAAAGGAGTGGTTAAGTATGCCCAAGGTTTGGTGCTTCTAACAACACCGACAGGTGAAAGAATTGAGTATCAAGGTTTTTATCCTGTACTTGAGGAATACGAAAATGACCCATTAGAAGGGGTACCCGTCGAGGACAGTAAAGTGGACTGTGAGTTTTCAGATACCAATATAAAGGAACAAACACGGGCAGAGAAGTTCAGTATGAGAGATGATCACACTTGAGAAGATTTTCTACACAGGATCGTAGAAATTACCGATGGCTTTAATGAAGTACTTAAAGTTTGTAAAGTGCAATGGAATGATCATACAGATAAGGATGTAATGGAAAAAAAGGAGGATCAAACAAAAGCAGAATATCTATATACCTTTGATCACCGTCTTTTGAATCTCGGGACGAGATTCTCTTAAGGGGGGTAGATTTGTCACACCCTGAAATTTGCATTTCTTAAATTAGAGTTAATATGCTTTATTTATGAATTTTTGTGCTCATAAAATGTAGGGAAATAAAAATTTTCTCTAAATTAAAATTTATCCTAGGGTTTAGAAACATGTTTGTGCATTCATGTTGGAGCATTTGAGTTTTTGTGATGTGTGGTTTTGGTTAAAATTCAAATTTGGGTTCAAAACGATTTGCAAACATTTTGGAAATGCAATTTTATAAAGAGAAATTTGAAACTAAAGACTTTTTGTTTTTCAAAAGTTTGGAAAAGTTTAAGTTTCAAAAACTTGTTAATCTCCCAAAGTTTCAATCAAAAGTTCAAAGGAATTCAAACTGGTTTTTGAAAATGGTTTGAAAAAGGTTCTGAAATAAAATGAAAAGGCATCTTCTCTCCTCCCTTCTCCTCTTTGGTTTTCGGCCTGGCTGGCTCAACCAGGCCAGCACTCCCTCCATTCTTTTGGCCCAAGCGGCCCGCTCTCCCTCCCCTTGGTTTTGGCCCAGCCTGGCCAGCTCTCTCTCCCATTCCCTCTCTCCCGCATGGGCTGGCGCCGCCTTGAGGCCCAGCTCGGCTCTCCCTTGCGCGGCCCGCGATCAAAACCGGCCCAGCATCGCGCTTGCAAGCCTGCGTGCGCCCCGCCTCCTCCTCTCGCTGACGGGTGGACCCACGTTGTCAGCGTCGTCTTCACCGCGTCGTGTTCGCTCCGGACTCCGTCCGAGCCCCGAGTTCGCCTCGGCCACATATCCTCCCGGTCATGCCGGGCTACAAGCTCCCTATAAAGCCCTCCCAAGCTCTTTCCGCCTCCCTTTGTTCAACAAACGCGAACTCCCGTGCCCTAATTCACTCCAACCGCCGAGATTGGATCTCGCCGAGACGAAGCTCGACCCGCCGCCGTTGTCCTCGCCTCTCGCCGCTTCACTGCCTTTGTAAGACCCATCACGAGCCTCGGATCGATCTTGTGAAGCTTCCCAACCTTTCTTCTCGCTCTCTTTCCCTCTGTTTCATCTAACCCGAGCTCATCGTTGTGCACAGAGCTACCATCTCCGCTCCGCCGTGCGATTCGCCAACACCGGACCTTCCCCGTCGCTATTTTCAAGCTAGGTGAGTTCGCCACGAGCTCCTGGTTCGATCGGTACCTTCCCCGTGGTCTCTACCGTCCTCTACCCCCAGGTCCGAACAGTGCCGCCGCTCTCCGGCGATGGCGCCGCCGCGGACTCTGTTTTCCGCCTCCCTCTCCGGCGTCAGCACCACCCTAACCCGCTCCCATCTAATCCTAGCCCTTGATCTCAGATCCAACACTCCAGATCGCCCCATACCCCTTCGGTCGGCCGTTTTGCTTAACAAACCCTGAGCTTTTCCAGAATAGAACCCAACATCCCTCTCCTTGATCTAATCTCACTCGTCCATCCCAGATCTAACGGTCGGAGTCAACCGGTACCCCTTCGGCCTGCAGTTTTGCAAAAACGCCATTATAATTATTTATCTCTCAACCCGCGCTCCTCTCGGCACTGTTTTATGTGTCTTGGGAAACTTGCTCTCAAACCCCTGTGCTTTTACCAAAATGAGGCGCAGTCCAGCCAGTTTTCCAATTTCGTTTTATTTATTTAAATCTGCAAAATCAATTTCAATTTATTTACAGCTTTGCCACTGACTTTAAACCCCTATAACTTCTTCGTTTTAACTCCGATTTAGTCCGTTCAACTTGCGTTAGATTCGTTTCGAAAAGTTCTTTCAAAATATATGACTTTCATTACTGTTTTCTGTGATTAAAATTTGAGTTAAAACTAATCTAGTAATTAGTATCTTTAATCTTGTTTAGATAGTATCTTTTTCGGTATAGCTCCGATTAGCGTGATTTTCGCGTTTGTGTGTTCGTAGCGAATCATAGATCAGTTTTCAAAACTCTTTATTTATTTATTTATTTATTGGTGTATTGTTCTAATTATAGGCTATGTTTGCTTTGCATGACTGCTATTGGATGCTTGTGTGGTGTTCTGTGATCGTATGTCCAGTCGGTGAGTTGTACGTTGGTGATCAAGAAGAAGTTCGTGATCAAGAGTTCAAGATCAAGAGTCAACCTTTGGAAGTATATAAGTCAACAGAAGAAGGATCTTGAGTTTAAGGCAAGTATAGCAATCGAGTTTTCTTTTCACAACCATGATCATGTTACTTAATTAATGTATGCATCGAATGATAAATATGACTTATTAGCAACTTAAGAAATTATCTGTACGAGCACCTTCGGGATTTACAGTGCAACTGTTGGGGGTTATATGGCTCTGGCTTTAGCTCAGTATGAGGACCTTTTCTAGCTTGTTAGTGGTTACCCAAAAGGGCGCGAAGGCGCTTGACGAGCTGGATTTAGGGCGGCTACTTTCACCTTACCTGCGTTGCCGTAAGGTTGGGAGACCCTTCTTCCCCTTGCCTTAAGACCTAGCGGCCCTAACTTGTTAGACGAACCTTTGAAAGGCTTCATCGTGAACCCTGCCGACCTTCCTTGGAAGTGGGTTAAGAGGCTGGCTCCCTCGGGCGAAAGGGCAATTCACGTCTCGCAGTGAAAGTGTACACCTTTGCGCAAAGTTTATTAAACTGATATATCAGCCTTGCTCAAGGACACGAGCGGCCTTGAAGACTTTTGCATTTATGACTTATGTTTGTTAACATGTTCATTATTTAACGTTTTATGCAATTCATTATTTATGTTACATTGATCATGAAACTTGGGATCTATATCACTTGTTGCTATACTTGTGGAGTTCGACATGGACTCACTCTTGCTTTTCCCCACACCTCAGAGAGTTAAGCTTTGGAGAAGCTTAGGCTTGTGGTCAACCAGTCAGTTGTCCCTGTGAAGTTGGTGTCTCCCTCTGAAGATCGGAGTGTCTTTCCGCTGTCTGCTCTTTAAGGTTTTGTTCTTTTGTTTTATATACGTTATTTAAGAGCATTGTCTTTCGATATTACCCTTTATTTGTGACTATATGTGAGATTTGACTTCCTGGGCTCACATATGGTGTATACCTGGTTTTGTTCTTAAAACCGGGTGTGACAAAGTGGTATCAGAGCAATGCTGACTGTAGGACGCAAGCCTAGTTAGAAACTGGTCGTTTTAAAGTTTTGAAAATTGCTATAGAACTCTTGTTCTATCAACCTTGATATTTTTCTCCCTATTGTATCTTCTACCCTTGTTATTTATCCCCTCCTTGTTGCTCAAATTTTAAATTTTGCTCTCACCTTCACTTCTTGCCTTGAATTGCTTTTGAAAGCTCTCCTTTGTCTAAGTAGACGGATCGTTGACCAAGCTATATCGTCTCTGACCGCAGTTAACAAACGGAAGCTGATCGCTATGCAAAGTCTAGACCTGGGAAGAATGACGCAACAGCAAAACGCAACACACGGACCAACCAACATGGAAGGAAGCCATAAAGAACAGTTACCAGGTGTTGAAGTGGAGCAGGATTACATTTATGGAAAGTTGAGGCATGTGGATATGACCACTATTCATGGAGCAAAGAAAGCTGTGTATGGCATGATCCCAGTCAATTCGGTAACTGCCATGGTTCTTTTTGACCCTAGTTCCTCGCACTCGTTCATCTCTGTCAAATTTGTAGCTCGCCTGAAGATAAGGGAATGGCCAACAAAGAAGCTCATAGTAGTTCGTACACCAACTGGAGAAGTTGAGACAAACCGTGTATGTCGAGATGTTAGAGTCCAGATAAAGGAGAGTGAATTCATAGTGAAGCTGAATGTTTTGGAACTCTCCGGAATCGATGTTATCCTTGGACAAGGATGGTTAAAGGGTAATAAAAGTGAGGTCAATTATTCCCGACGTTCAGTGTTTTTAAGAACACCATCAGGCGAAAGGTTTGAATATCGAGGTATGCCGTTATTACCCAATGAATGTGAAACAGGTCTGTTGGGAGATAGCAGTAGTAATATGCAAGAGGTTCAGGATCGATGTTTTTGTTGCAAGCATTATGAGAATTCTTGTCTTCAAGAGAAGTCAACCATGGATGAGGCCAAGGCGAACCCAAGTGATGTAGTCAAGGAAGATAAGAAGAGGAAAGCAAATTCTTTCGAGCCACCGTTGATACGTCACCAACAATTGAGTTCTACTCCAGTACCACATACAGTTTCAACTCTTGTTCAGACCAGCCTAGATCAGCAACATTTAGAAGCTCCTCCAATTAAGAACTTTCCACATGAGGTTTGCATAGATGGATGGACAATCACCTACAAAGAATTCCAACCACGGAAGCAAGTTAAGAAGCAGAATAAACTGGTAAAAGTCGATCCTCTAAGTCAGCAAGATGGCAGCACATCAAACAACACTTCTACCGCAGCAGATCCAGCTAAAGGAAGATGTTATCATTGCCAACAGGAAGGACATTATGTCAGATCTTGCCCCAAAAGATCAACAGTCGACTCATGGAAGTAGCCCGAGCCCAGTCACTACAGAGTAGCCATCAACATGTGATATCAGTGCCTGATGCAAAGGAAGTCCCCTGATAGCAGTTGACAAATAAAGAGTGTACAAGAAAAGCTACCCTTGATGTTCTTGCAGATGTATCGTGTTCTAGTAGTTCTTGAGCCCTTATGTAATGAAACGTTAGTAACGAAGTTAGTCAAGTCCTTGGCCCCTGTGTGACTTGTGAACCTGTGATGTTTGTTGTTTGTCCTTATGATAATGTTTGTTTTGCATCTTTGTAATGAGTGCAATGATTTTGTGGGTTTCCTCGCAATCTCATTTAAGTTTAGTTGATAGGCTTAAGGTTCATGCATAGAAGGTTGGGTTCCTGTTTCTTCGGTTCCCTCTATCCTATCCTTCCGGAGCAATCTGTCTTTATCAGCTTATATCTCTGTTTATGGATGTTCAAAAAAATCATGGAACAATTCGGGACATAAGTAGGTTTCATGATCTTTCTCTGAGCGCAAGAACCACCCTGATGGCTGTTATGGTTTTGGAGTTATGAAATTCACAAGTCGATACATCCGTGCTGTCTGGAATCTGGAATAGTTTCTGTTGTCTGCTGTTTTCGACGACCTTAACTACAGAATCTGGAAAAGTGTTCTACATGAAAGTTGTAGAGGATTTCATAAGCTTTTGAGAAAGGTAAACTGCAACTTCATTGGATAAACAGAGCTCGAGTTATGGCTGTTTTACTGCACTGCTGTTCTGCTACTCTCGAGAAATTTCAGAATTCTTGTTCTTACCTTTACATATGAGTTTCTCTGGGATGTCAGAAGGTCTTTATGCTAGTTAGCTTGACTAGAAAAAGGTGGAATGCTATCCTTTTATTGTTTCTCCTAGTTGATCTTTTCTTAAGGGGGGTAGCCATGATGAAGTTAACTTTGAACCGTTTTCAAGATGAAGTTTCTTACCATCTAGTGTTTTAATCGGAAGAATCAGTCATGGATGAGTCTTCTCTTGTCTCTCTTGCTATATCAACCTCGTCTTGTCATCTCATGAAGCTATGGTTAAGTGTGTTATGAAGAGCTGAATCCTAACACATACATGTTGAAAACAGATGGTTGCTACCAGGAGGAATGACTACGATGATGCTACAGGGAATGCTCACAACTCTAATCCACCGCCATCAAATCCTTCAGCTATAGAGCAAGTTTTGATAATGCAGACTCAACTATTACAGACCATTGCTCAAAATGTGTTACACAATCAGTATCAAGAACCACCTATTGACAAGCGTGGTGAATTTATGAAAGGGCACCCACCAACATTCTCTCATACTAGCAACCCAATAGAAGCTGATGACTGGCTTAGAGCTGTGGAGCGACAACTTGACATAACACAGTGTGATGACCATGAGAAGGTGCTTTATGCTTCAGGCCAACTTCAAGGAACTGCATTAGATTGGTGGGAATCATTCCAGTTTGAGCATCCAAATAAGAATCAAATTGGTTGGGAAGAATTCAAGAATGCTTTTAGATCTTATCATGTTCCAGCTGGAATAGTGGCGATTAAGGAAGAGCAATTCCTCAACTTGAAGCAAGGATTTATGTCAGTGTGTGAGTATCATGACATGTTCACCCAGTTGTCACGCTATGCTCTGGAAGAAGTGAATAGTGATGCTAAGAAGTAGAAACACTTTCTGAAAGGACTCAATGATGGTCTGCAATTACAACTGATGACAGTTGAATATGCCAACTATCAAACATTGGTGGACAGAGCAATTGTGATTGAGAACAAGCGTAGAAAGATGGAGGAGAAGAAAAGGAAAAGAGAAAGCCAATCTGTAGGTAGCAACATACGCCACCCCTACGCTCATGCACCAGAATTCCAACAATGGAACCAGGAATCAAGTGATCAGTGGAATCTTGAACCTCCTCATGAACTCCATCAGTATCAGCAATTCAATGATGAAGTACTTCACTCCAATTCCCAAGAGCCATGTCTGTCACCCCCTAGTGACACCTTGACGAAGATTAATACTCCCACTAGTGAGGGTTGTAACGATTGTGATGAGGTTAATCACTATGAGAACGACTGCCATAAGAAGTTTATGGAGAGCAATAAAAGTCAGGACGACGAACCACATCAAATACAAGAACAGGAGAAGCAGGAGCCAGGAAGTAAAGTAAAAAGAAACTACATCCAAGGAATGTTAAATCATGTGTATATGATTAACAAACGTGGGGCTAAGGAAGTCGTGTATGGTTTCATTCAAGTAAACTCTGCTCCCGCCATTGTGATGTTTGATCCTAGAGCTTCACACTCGTTCATCTCTAGCCTATATGTACAAGAACATAGGATGACTATGCTTCCAATGAGGAAACCAGTGATAGTTAACTCTCTAGGAGGCGAAATGAAAGCAAACCGCATATGCCCAAAAGTTAGCCTTGGCATAAAGGGAGTAAACTTTGAGGCGAACCTTACTGTTTTGAAGTTGATGGAAATGGATGTTATCCTTGGAAAGGGTTGGTTATCTGCTTGTAAAGGAGTGGTTAAGTATGCCCAAGGTTTGGTGCTTCTAACAACACCGACAGGTGAAAGAATTGAGTATCAAGGTTTTTATCCTGTACTTGAGGAATACGAAAATGACCCATTAGAAGGGGTACCCGTCGAGGACAGTAAAGTGGACTGTGAGTTTTCAGATACCAATATAAAGGAACAAACACGGGCAGAGAAGTTCAGTATGAGAGATGATCACACTTGAGAAGATTTTCTACACAGGATCGTAGAAATTACCGATGGCTTTAATGAAGTACTTAAAGTTTGTAAAGTGCAATGGAATGATCATACAGATAAGGATGTAATGGAAAAAAAGGAGGATCAAACAAAAGCAGAATATCTATATACCTTTGATCACCGTCTTTTGAATCTCGGGACGAGATTCTCTTAAGGGGGGTAGATTTGTCACACCCTGAAATTTGCATTTCTTAAATTAGAGTTAATATGCTTTATTTATGAATTTTTGTGCTCATAAAATGTAGGGAAATAAAAATTTTCTCTAAATTAAAATTTATCCTAGGGTTTAGAAACATGTTTGTGCATTCATGTTGGAGCATTTGAGTTTTTGTGATGTGTGGTTTTGGTTAAAATTCAAATTTGGGTTCAAAACGATTTGCAAACATTTTGCAATTTTATAAAGAGAAATTTGAAACTAAAGACTTTTTGTTTTTCAAAAGTTTGGAAAAGTTTAAGTTTCAAAAACTTGTTAATCTCCCAAAGTTTCAATCAAAAGTTCAAAGGAATTCAAACTGGTTTTTGAAAATGGTTTGAAAAAGGTTCTGAAATAAAATGAAAAGGCATCTTCTCTCCTCCCTTCTCCTCTTTGGTTTTCGGCCCGGCTGGCTCAACCAGGCCAGCACTCCCTCCATTCTTTTGGCCCAAGCGGCCCGCTCTCCCTCCCCTTGGTTTTGGCCCAGCCTGGCCAGCTCTCTCTCCCATTCCCTCTCTCCCGCATGGGCTGGCGCCGCCTTGAGGCCCAGCTCGGCTCTCCCTTGCGCGGCCCGCGATCAAAACCGGCCCAGCATCGCGCTTGCAAGCCTGCGTGCGCCCCGCCTCCTCCTCTCGCTGACGGGTGGACCCACGTTGTCAGCGTCGTCTTCACCGCGTCGTGTTCGCTCCGGACTCCGTCCGAGCCCCGAGTTCGCCTCGGCCACATATCCTCCCGGTCGTGCCGGGCTACAAGCTCCCTATAAAGCCCTCCCAAGCTCTTTCCGCCTCCCTTTGTTCAACAAACGCGAACTCCCGTGCCCTAATTCACTCCAACCGCCGAGATTGGATCTCGCCGAGACGAAGCTCGACCCGCCGCCGTTGTCCTCGCCTCTCGCCGCTTCACTGCCTTTGTAAGACCCATCACGAGCCTCGGATCGATCTTGTGAAGCTTCCCAACCTTTCTTCTCGCTCTCTTTCCCTCTGTTTCATCTAACCCGAGCTCATCGTTGTGCACAGAGCTACCATCTCCGCTCCGCCGTGCGATTCGCCAACACCGGACCTTCCCCGTCGCTATTTTCAAGCTAGGTGAGTTCGCCACGAGCTCCTGGTTCGATCGGTACCTTCCCCGTGGTCTCTACCGTCCTCTACCCCCAGGTCCGAACAGTGCCGCCGCTCTCCGGCGATGGCGCCGCCGCGGACTCTGTTTTCCGCCTCCCTCTCCGGCGTCAGCACCACCCTAACCCGCTCCCATCTAATCCTAGCCCTTGATCTCAGATCCAACACTCCAGATCGCCCCATACCCCTTCGGTCGGCCGTTTTGCTTAACAAACCCTGAGCTTTTCCAGAATAGAACCCAACATCCCTCTCCTTGATCTAATCTCACTCGTCCATCCCAGATCTAACGGTCGGAGTCAACCGGTACCCCTTCGGCCTGCAGTTTTGCAAAAACGCCATTATAATTATTTATCTCTCAACCCGCGCTCCTCTCGGCACTGTTTTATGTGTCTTGGGAAACTTGCTCTCAAACCCCTGTGCTTTTACCAAAATGAGGCGCAGTCCAGCCAGTTTTCCAATTTCGTTTTATTTATTTAAATCTGCAAAATCAATTTCAATTTATTTACAGCTTTGCCACTGACTTTAAACCCCTATAACTTCTTCGTTTTAACTCCGATTTAGTCCGTTCAACTTGCGTTAGATTCGTTTCGAAAAGTTCTTTCAAAATATATGACTTTCATTACTGTTTTCTGTGATTAAAATTTGAGTTAAAACTAATCTAGTAATTAGTATCTTTAATCTTGTTTAGATAGTATCTTTTTCGGTATAGCTCCGATTAGCGTGATTTTCGCGTTTGTGTGTTCGTAGCGAATCATAGATCAGTTTTCAAAACTCTTTATTTATTTATTTATTTATTGGTGTATTGTTCTAATTATAGGCTATGTTTGCTTTGCATGACTGCTATTGGATGCTTGTGTGGTGTTCTGTGATCGTATGTCCAGTCGGTGAGTTGTACGTTGGTGATCAAGAAGAAGTTCGTGATCAAGAGTTCAAGATCAAGAGTCAACCTTTGGAAGTATATAAGTCAACAGAAGAAGGATCTTGAGTTTAAGGCAAGTATAGCAATCGAGTTTTCTTTTCACAACCATGATCATGTTACTTAATTAATGTATGCATCGAATGATAAATATGACTTATTAGCAACTTAAGAAATTATCTGTACGAGCACCTTCGGGATTTACAGTGCAACTGTTGGGGGTTATATGGCTCTGGCTTTAGCTCAGTATGAGGACCTTTTCTAGCTTGTTAGTGGTTACCCAAAAGGGCGCGAAGGCGCTTGACGAGCTGGATTTAGGGCGGCTACTTTCACCTTACCTGCGTTGCCGTAAGGTTGGGAGACCCTTCTTCCCCTTGCCTTAAGACCTAGCGGCCCTAACTTGTTAGACGAACCTTTGAAAGGCTTCATCGTGAACCCTGCCGACCTTCCTTGGAAGTGGGTTAAGAGGCTGGCTCCCTCGGGCGAAAGGGCAATTCACGTCTCGCAGTGAAAGTGTACACCTTTGCGCAAAGTTTATTAAACTGATATATCAGCCTTGCTCAAGGACACGAGCGGCCTTGAAGACTTTTGCATTTATGACTTATGTTTGTTAACATGTTCATTATTTAACGTTTTATGCAATTCATTATTTATGTTACATTGATCATGAAACTTGGGATCTATATCACTTGTTGCTATACTTGTGGAGTTCGACATGGACTCACTCTTGCTTTTCCCCACACCTCAGAGAGTTAAGCTTTGGAGAAGCTTAGGCTTGTGGTCAACCAGTCAGTTGTCCCTGTGAAGTTGGTGTCTCCCTCTGAAGATCGGAGTGTCTTTCCGCTGTCTGCTCTTTAAGGTTTTGTTCTTTTGTTTTATATACGTTATTTAAGAGCATTGTCTTTCGATATTACCCTTTATTTGTGACTATATGTGAGATTTGACTTCCTGGGCTCACATATGGTGTATACCTGGTTTTGTTCTTAAAACCGGGTGTGACAGTAATTATGAGATCTGAAATGACACAAAAAAAGATTGAAAAGACGAGCTGCAGTCACCCCTACTGATTTAGTGGATGCTTTGGTCTCACTCTCCTTGTAATTATGAGATCTGAAATGACACAAAAAAAGATTGAAAAGACGAGCTTCCGTCACCCCTACTGATTTAGTGGATGCTTTGGTCTCACTCTCCTGGCTAAGAAGAGGGATATATGTCACACCCCAAAATTTCTAATTTTGGGTTGTGCTTAGAAAAAACTAAATAAAACAAATGGTTTTAATATTTGCATAAAATGGATCAAGTTTAGTTTGAGCTAGCGCCACATCAGTTGTTGTAAAATGATAATTTTTAATTTTTCCTAAACTCATTTGATGGGTTTTTGCTTGAGTGTGTGTTGCATGTTGTTTGAGCTTGTGTTGTGAGTCGGTAGAGTTTTTAAAATGCGTTTCTTTATCTGGCTTGTCTTTGTCCTTTTTCGAAAATCAAATTTATCGTTCTCAGCTCTATCCTCGTGTGAATCTTTTCCAAGATCTTTTTTCCTGTGCTCCAAACCGTTTCCTTGAGTTCATCATCCATCATCCTATAGCTATAAACTTCTCGGGAATTTATCCGTCTTTATCCGAAACATTTTCCAAATTTTCCTTGAACAAAATCTATTTTTTTTATGCCTCATCAAAGTATCTTTTTATGAGCTTCAAATCTTTTAATTGGGATCTCTGAAATCCGACTCGAGGCATAATTGTGGTCTGGCCTCATTGAATATTGGCATGAACTTCACTCCATACCCTCGTCTTTGACGTCCCTGAAACCAGCTCATACTCGAAGAATCACTAATCAGCCCTGCTACTCCCTTCCTTTGTTCCTCTGCTGGTCAGGCCCATGGACAGGTGTTGTTTATCTATACCCAGGTTGACGTAGATCGAACTGCAGTTGGAATCCAAATCACACATCAAACAGACGAGCCTCCCTATTTATATCAAGCTGCCATCCTTGGTTGTTCTCTTTACGGCAAATCAAATCCGGCGCTCCTTGCCAGGCCCCTGCTCGTGCGTCAGGTTGCTGCCGCCCTGCACCGTGCAGATGCGATCTTGCATGCCTACCGCCCAGCACCAGCACAAGCGGGGCTAGACACGACGTCGTGCCGCTACTAGCCCGGCCATGCAGGCCTCCGGCCAGAGCTCCTCTCCCCTACGCGCGAACAGCATCTCCTTCCCTCTCCCTGCTTGCACGTAAGAAAGTTTCAGAGGAAGAAGATTATTCTATTTGCAGGTTTGTCCTCGATTACTAATCCTTCGTCGATTCTGTCTTAACTTTGTTTTAGCCCATTCTAATCACGTTAGATTCGTGTCGTTGAGCTCTACGTAGTAGCGGTAGGTCTTCATCATGCTCAAGTATAAATTTACTGATTTAAATATAATTTGATTAATGATTATTTAATAACTTTCTAATTAAAAGTAATCTAGGGTTCTGGTTGCGTTGCGATAGTGCCGACCTGAGCTACAGCTACATGTTAACACCGATCTTTACCATATTATGGGTTTA
The DNA here is from genome assembly GCA_009763385.1 of Coix lacryma-jobi var. lacryma-jobi. Taxonomy (NCBI): domain Eukaryota; kingdom Viridiplantae; phylum Streptophyta; class Magnoliopsida; order Poales; family Poaceae; genus Coix; species Coix lacryma-jobi. The sequence continues at coordinate 68,316,203 of CM019823.1, forward strand.
TAAATTTAATCTTATTAATTTGATTACTATTTATTCAATGTCCTTTTAAATTAAAAGCATCTTAGGTTTATACATCGCTCCTTCATAAATTAATGTTAATATGACTAATAATAACGTTAATGCCTTTTTATTTATGATATGTTTAGATCAACCTCGAAACATATAATGGTTCAATTAGTTGCTCTCACATGTTTTATGTGTCCTTTTAAAGTAAGGGCTTAAATGAATTAGATAACATATGCATGTTTATAAACAAAAATATGACTAGTTGAAGCCTGACTTTTCAATTTAACACATGATGACTAATCTGAATTAATATTCCTCACATGACTTTCTCAATTAAAATAAATCAAGCACGTAGGCTTTTCTTTCCTTTATAATAATATAAAAATTCAGATAGTCGTATGTTTTTTTCACGATAGTTCTGATAACGATGTTTCTTGCGCCCTAGCGAACGTAGCAACGATCTCGCTCACTTAGTGCGTTGTTTTCTCTTGTATGGTGTATTGCTCTTAGTGGTCTCTATTTGTTTGCTTGTATGTCTGCCTTTGTGTGGTGCCTGCTTCGAGTAGACGAAGACCGTTTGTATGCGCTGAAGATCAGAAGTTGATGACCGAAGGCTCATGATGTGAGATTTGAGCAAGTGTTTAAGGCAAGTATAACATGGGATCTTTCTTATTTCCTATTCACGTTAATTCACTAAATTCATTTTGCATGTGTCTACCTTGATAACCATAGGAACAACCTAGTCTTGTTGACTTATACCTTGTCACCTTGGGTTATGCATTGGGTAGTTATTGCTAGTGCTCAAACGGATGACTATGATGATGTAACTTGATTAATGGTATATGCAACGAACAACTAAAAAATGCTTTTTAGAAATATAACTTATCTGTAAGTGGATTCCCCCGGGACTTACAGTGCAACCGTGAGGGCTATATGGCTCTAGCTTTAGCTCAGTATGATGTTCCTTTCTAGCTTGTTAGTGGTTACCTTTATAGCGCAAGAGGGGTGTGTTCCGGGTCGGGTATAGTGCAGCTCCTGTCCACATGAGTATAGGCTGCGTGTTGTTGTGTCATCTGGAAGGAGGGCTCTACACCTGTAGGCCACAGAAACCTAGCAGCCCTAACTTGTTAGACGGACTTTTGTAGGGCTTCATAGTGAACCCTGCCGACCTTCCTCGGAAGTGGGTCAAGAGGCTGATCACCTCGGACAAAAGGGTAAATCACGACTCGCGGGTAAAGATGTACAACCTCTGCAGAGTGTCTTTAAACTGATATATCAGCCGTGCTCTCGGTCAAGAGCGGCCTGGGCTCCTTATGGAATAATAACTTATGAAATTGATTATTAATTGTTTACGTTTTTGCTATACGTTATTCATGTTTACTTGATCATATGGTTATTTGGGCTGGTGCTTAACTCGTTGTTACTCAGCTGCTTATTTAATATGACATAATTAAAAGCTGACTGCAGTTAAACCTGTGTCGACCTTTTGGGCCTCATGAACCCCATGTTGTATTTGCTGAGGACGATATGTGCTCACTCTTACTATTTCCCCCACACCTCAGTCTCCATCAGAGTCGCGCAGCGGAAGCGTGGTGAAGACAAATGAGTTCCCAGAAGATTGATAGAAATGCTAGGCATATGTACCCCCAGTCAGCTATCCCTGTGAAGAATGGAGCCTAAAGAGAAGATCAGTATCTGTTTCGCTTAACTTTGATGTAAGTGTCTGTTATAAATATGTTTTTAATATATATAACACCGTTTTGATATCTTTTCCATCTGTGGTTGTATGTGTGGACTTCCTGGGCACACATGTGATGAGTGTTCGGTTTTGTTCTTAAAACCGGGTGTTACAATATATAAACTGATAAAAATGTGACAGTCTAAGTAGGCTGGATAAACAATACATTTACCATTTTATTTAGCTATATTATAAAGAATATTACAGTCTAAGTAGGCTATAAAAATATGCATTTGACAAATTATTTAGCAACCATATCAGCATGGTAGTTGTAGACTCGCAACACACACAAATAGTATTTAGATTATATCCAAGTATGCTATCTAAGTTTTTTCAGAAATATAAGTCATGCTCCCTATCAACTCCAAACTTGCCTCGATACCTTGGGGTCTGGTGCGGTGGCAGCTAAGGTCCCCTGCTCGTCTTTGGAGGGGTCAGCACTGGCGAGACACGACGAGCTCCAACAGACAAGCCTGAGTGTAAGAGGAAGGCGATGAATTTAATTGAATGTAATGTAACAGACAAACCTGAGTCGGATCAGTTCTGCTCCATGTGGTACATACCCAACAAAAAAACACATGATGTTTCAAATCTTTCATCAGGATATTGACAACTGCGTCGACATTAGCTTTGTTGTAAATAAAAGAATATATATCATATTTAGCAATTAGCGCCACACAACAAGACTATATATATCGGCCAACTTAAAGAGATGCAGGGAAGTACAATAGCTAATTAATTAGCACCTGAGATCCCCAGCTCAAAGTGGTGAACGCAGAACCTAAGCAAATCGCCACAGTAGGGTTGTTTGAAGACTGCGGTTGTGATAATGGTACCATGACAAATCATTTTTTCAAGATAGCTACCAATCTGATTCAGACGTATAGACATAGTAATAGTAATAGTACAGAGACAACATAAAAATGATTTTACCAGGGGCAGAATTGTTAGTTACTTTACCTATAGCTTGTCTCGGAACATTCCATGTCACAAGTGAGCATTGTGCTTGTCTGTTGATAACGGCGAGCATGCCATTAAGATCTAGGATAAGTAGCTTTTTCTTCCTCCTTGGTGCTCAACTCATCATTGCAGTCTCTTGGTGAGCCCATGTTCTGAACGACCCTGCTCTCGGCACAACTTTGGAATCCACCACAATACAGTTGGCGGTATTCTCCACCAAGAAATATGTGCCTCTTCTCCATCAGCAGTCACTTGATCCACTTTCATCTTCATCTTTTTCGAGCAAATTTAACCATTTCATTCAAAATCAATAAAGCATGGTAGAAAAAAATATGAACCAAGATTACAGAAGAAAGGCATCACCTTGCTGCCCTGTAAATATGAACTCATTGCAGTGCTCTCGACTCCTAGTAGCATATAAAGAAAACTCAGAAAAAAAAACCATAATAATATTAAATTACTAATGTCGTCATCCACTATTTTAGTTAGTAAAGAAAATCATAATAATTCAATTGCCAATGGCCAAAAGCAGGGATCCCTGTCCCCGATTTATTAGTTCAGTGTAACATCACTCATTCACATATTTAGAATTTATTTAGTCGGCATCGCCCATGCCATTACACTCTCACAGATGCACTTCAAATCTTCAATCGACCATTGGCAACTTTTTGCTTGTCAGATCCTTCATCTATCGCAAATAGATCAGCTCCAATCAGCAACAAAAAAAACTACAAATTCCATTATGGGAGAAGGCTGTCAAATACAAAATATAGGTGGCAAATCAGAGAGAGATGGGTACCCACAACCACAACACGTGATGTGCTTCACTTCCGTGAGAGAGCAGACGACTCGAGGTTGCTCACCTCCTCAAGGATCCAAGAAGGGTTGCGCCATCTTGATCCAAACCTGCAGCGACAAGCTTCATCTGGAACAGGACGATAGGAGATGTCTCGGAGCTCACGCCGTCGTGCGTACTCCTTGTGGTGTGGCAGCTGTGCGTCGTGGCTTTGACCGTCAGACGCGTGCGCCGCACTGCCGCACCGGTACGTGCGTACAACAGGTCCCCTCCCGCCCAGCTCGCTGCTCGCTCGCGCGGAGCTCGCCGCCCACCCGCTCGCCGGTGGGGCGGAGCTCTGCTCTGCTCTGCTCGCCCTGGCCCCCGCCGCACTCCGCCCCGAGCGTCGCCGTCGCGAGGACGGGCTGCGCCGCGAGCCACCGCCGGGTGCGGTCCGCCTGGCCCCGCCGCCCTGCCCGGACTCGTGGAGGCGCTGAACCTGGGGCAGCCGGGGTCCGGGGAGGAGCCGAATCGAGCTCGGGCCCCATGGCGTCGTCTCCGCCCGCGACCGCGACACCACGGGCTTCGGCTCCCGCCGCGGCGACCACGCTGCCTCCCACTGCGCCCTAGGAGGCCGTGTGCACGTGCGAGGAGGTCCGCCTCTACTCACCCGCTGCGGGCGCGGGCGACGGCGAGCTCCGCCCCGCCCTAACGCGCTCCAGCCGGCGAGGATCCGTCCCGCCGCGGCGAGGCTTCGGCCGAGGACGGGCCGAGGAATCAGCGCCTGTGGCCTGAAAGAATCTGGAAACGTGGTTATCTTGGCTCGCCACGGGTACGTGTTATTATATAGTCTCGGTCCAGACAGAAAACCGAGTAAGATACGATACAGAGTTTGTTACATACTCCCTCTATCCCAAATTATAAGACATTCCAAGAATCTTGGAGAGTCAAAGTTTTTCAACTTTGACCAAATTTATATAATAAGATAATAATATTTATGATATCAACTAAGTGCAATTAGATTCTCCATTAGTTATATTTCCATAATATGTATATTTGATGGTATAAATCTTTATATTTTTCTCTATAATTTTGGTCAAAGTTGAAAAACTTTGACTCTCCAAGATTCTTGGAACGTCTTATAATTTGGAATGGAGGGAGTACTTGGTAAATAAGAATATCTAGCTAATCTTTCTATACAAACTCTAGACAGATCTCTATCTTGTTTGTATCCAAAAGTGCACTCCAACCACATCACGCAGGACATGTATTGTTTACAGGAAAGTCACGTCAACACAATACCATATTCTAACAGCCCCTCTCAATCTAAAGTATCCTTCGTTAGATTTAGATTGCGTTTGAACTGCTCAAATTGTCGGACCGCCAAAGGTTTTGTAAATCCATCAGCGACCTGATCCTTAGTTGATATCAACTTGACCTGCAACAATTTCTTTGCTATTCTCTCTCGAACAAAATGAAAATCTATCTCAATATGTTTTGCTCGAGCATGAAAGACGGGATTAGCTGACAAATATGTAGCACCCAAATTATCACACCATAGGCAAGAAACTTGATGTTGCTTTACCCCAAGCTCCTTTAATAATGATTCTACCCATATCACTTCTGATGTAGCATTTGCAAGAGCCTTATATTCAGCTTCTGTACTAGAACGAGCTACGGTAGCTTGTTTCCTAGCACTCCAAGAAATCATATTTGCTCCAAAAAATACAGCAAAACCACCTGTTGATCTTCTATCATCAACACTTCCAGCCCAATCTGCATCTGTAAACGCACTCACCAAAGTTGAACTAGACTTTCTTATGTTGAGTCCAACCCCTAGTGTGTGCTTTACATACCGGAGAATTCTTTTGGCAGCTGTCCAATGTAAAGTAGTAGGAGCATGCAAGAATTGACATACTTTATTCACCGAGTAAGAAAAATCTGGTCGAGTAAGTGTAAGATATTGCAATTCTCCCACCATGCTTCTGTAGCGTGTACTATCTTCAGGACCAAGTGGATCTCCATCAAAAGCCGAAAGCTTTTCCGAGCTTGAAAGAGGAGTAGGAGAGGGTTTGCACTGTTTCATTCCAACCCTAGTCAAAATATCACGGGCATACTTTTCTTGTGATAGAAGAATACCGTCTTTCAATTTCTTAACTTCAATCCCCAAGAAGAAATGCAAATCACCAAGGTCCTTTAGGGCAAAATCACCTTTTAAATCCTTCATCAATGCTGCTATAGCTTCTTGGGAAGAGCCCGTAATTATTATGTCATCAACATAGATAAGCATAAATAATATAACATCACCCTTGTGATAAATAAAAAGCGACATATCTGATTTTGATGGCTGAAACCCAAGTGCTTGTAACTTAGAGCTGAGTTTAGAGTACCAAACTCTAGGAGCCTGTTTTAGACCATAAATAGCTTTGTTCAATCTACATACAGAAAAAGGAGCATTAGGATCCTCAAAACCCGGAGGTTGTTTCATATATACCTCTTCTTCCAGAATACCATGAAGAAACGCATTCTGCACATCCAGTTGTCTCAAACTCCATCCTCTTGAAATAGCTATAGATAGTACCAATCGTATAGTTGCAATTTTAACAACCGGACTAAAAGTGTCTTCATAATCCAGACCATATCGTTGCTTGAAGCCTTTCGCAACTAACCGAGCCTTGTATCTATCAATATTCTCATCGGCTTTTCTTTTTACCTTAAACACCCATTTACAATCTATTAAATTTTTACCTTGCTGTGGAGGTACAAGATGCCACGTATTATTCTTTTGAAGAGCAGAATACTCATCTTGCATTGCCCTTTTCCATTTAGGATCACCGAGTGCTTCCTGTAAATGTTCAGGCTCTCCTGTAGATGTATAGAGACTGTACCTGACTGTGCCATCTGTATACTGCTTAGGCCGCACAATGCCGCTTTGCAGTCTGGTACGTGCACGCCTAGGAACAGGAGATGCAGGGGACGCTTCAGAAGAAGCTGCCACACCATCATGTGCTGTAGATGATGCTGACAACATTGGCACCGTTGTCGGAGGTGCTGCAGATGTTGACCTATCTGAACCTGATGCTGCCTCTGTAGACAGTTGTCCCTCCGTGGAGCTGACCTGCTGCCACGCATGTTGGTCAGGATCATCCTCAGATGCCACGCCTACAATTTCTGGCAGCTCAGTCCCAGCATAGTCCTCCTGCGTACTAATAAGTTCTTCACTGTCTTGTTCCAGATTTTCCTGCAACACTCCTGCACTTGGCACAACACTCGTGACAGGGTTAATGGCATTATTTGTTGTGTCAGTACAATTTACACCCCCATGAGAAGAACATAGATATTCTGGGAGAAGAAGGATCTCGTTCTGGAGCCTTGCTCCAGCATTTTCATGTAGCTTTTCAAAAGGAAAAATAGCTTCATCAAAGACTACATCTTTGGATATGTAAACTCTCCCTGTAGATACGTCTAGACATTTGAACCCTTTGTGCATGGTACTATACCCAAGAAACACACACTGTTTTGAGCAGAAATTGAGTTTTATGGAATTATATGGTCTCAGGTTTGGCCAACAGGCACAACCAAAAATGCGAAGGGATTTATAGTCGGGTTTTGCTTGGAGAAGACGCTCTACAGGAGTTTGATAATTAATAACTTTACTTGGTAGGAGATTAATAAGATAGGTAGCTGTGAGAAAAGCTTCATCCCAGAATTTAAGTGGCATGGAAGCATTAGCAAGGAGAGCTAAACCAACTTCTACGATATGACGATGTTTTCTTTCAGCGGAACCATTTTGCTGATGAGCGTGAGGGCAAGAAACATGGTGAGCAATTCCAGTTTTCTGGAAAAAAGAATTTAGCTTCTCATACTCTCCCCCCCAGTCGGTTTGCATAGTGATAATCTTCCTATTAAATTTTCTTTCAACAAGGTTTTGGAAATTTTGAAAGACACTAAATACTTCAGATCGATTTCTTAATAAATAGATCCAAGTATACTTGCTGAAGTCATCAATAAAGCTTACATAATATGTATATCTACCGATTGATGTTGGTGCAGGACCCCAAACATCAGAGAAAACAAGCTGAAGAGGAACAGTAGACATACTATTAGATTTAGGATATGGCAACTGATGACTTTTTGCTTTCTGACAAGAATCGCACACAGACTCATTACTCAAATCACTTGAACTAGGAAGACCAAACCGACTAAGAACATGTTTGACAATGGGGAAAGCTGGATGACCTAGACGACTATGCCATCTTGATGTAGATGGTTTATTGACTCCAAACACTTGTCTATGATGACCGTCTCTTGATGATGGTGCACACTCTAAAGGATAAAGGCCCCCCTCACATCTGCCTCGATAAAGAATTGTCTTCATGGCTTGATCCTTAATGACAAAGAAATTTGGGTGAAATTCAATCAAAGCTTTATTATCAGATACTAAACGATGGACAGAAGCAAGGCTTTTGTGTGCACTAGGAACATGCAGAATATTTCTAAGATGAAGATCACGATTTGGGTATGTAAAATTGAATGACCAACATTACTAATAGCCATACCTGTACCACTGGCGTTGTGGACTTGGTCATGCCCTTTGTACTTATCACGCACCGTCATCTTCTCTAGTTCGGAGGTGATGTGATCAGTTGCGCCGCTGTCCGCATACCAATTTGTATCAACACCATAAGCTGCAAAACTAGAGCCTGCTGTCTTGTTGTTGGGTTGATAGTCTTCCTCGAACCTGTGCCAGCAATCTCTCGCAACATGCCCAGTCTTTTCGCAGATTTGACACAGTGGCTTGGAGCTGGTGGAGTAGATTTGTTGACCAGCTTGCATGGGGACGCTTCCTGAACGACGACCTCCTGATCCACGACCTCCCTTGCCACGGCCACGGTTGCCACCACCACGACCGCGATTAAAAGCCTCCACGCCCTCGCATTGCTGAGTTTGCGGAGGACTGAAACTGGTTATTCTCCTGGAGCATCTCCAGACGCATGTCATATGCCATCATTTGAGCATAGAGATCACTCATTGTGACAGGATCTGTGCGTCCAAGAACAGATGAGACAAGTGGATTGTAGTCGTAGTCAAGACCAGACAGGATGAAAGAAATCATCTCCTCATCTCCAACAGGCTTCCCAGCAGCAGCGAGTTCATCGCTGAAGGACTTCATCTTAGCGAAGTAAGCCGGAGTAGTCAAGCTGCCCTTCCGAGTATTTGACAGCTGCATGCGGATGTTGGTAACTCATGCACGAGAGCGTGCCGAGAACATGCTCTCAAGGGCGGTCCACACTTCCGCGGATGATGAGCACGTGGTGACTTGCGCCAAGACTTCCTTCGTCATGGAGTTGACGAGGAAGCCAAGCAGCTGTTGGTCTTGTACCATCCAACGCTCATAATCTGGATTGGCGACGATCTTCTTGGTCTTGTCTTCGGCGACGACCTCCATGGTCTTCTGCGGTGCTTCAATCGATCCGTTTAGGATCCCTACGAGCTGTGCTCCCCTGATGATGGGAAGGATCTGTGCCTTCCATAGAAGAAAATTCTCACGCGTTAACTTTTCTGAGACAGAAGATCCAAGGGAACTAGTAGGCACGATAGCTGAGGTTGAAGCCATGGTAGTAGATGTGCTTATTGGAAGAAGATGGCTCCGATACCATGAAAGAATCTGGAAACGTGGTTGCCTATCTTGGCTCGCCACGGGTACGTGTTATTATATAGTCTCGGTCCAGACAGAAAACCGAGTAAGATACGATACAGAGTTTGTTACATACTTGGTAAACAAGAATATCTAGCTAATCTTTCTATACAAACTCTAGACAGATCTCTATCTTGTTTGTATTCAAAAGTGCACTCCAACCACATCACGCAGGACATGTATTGTTTACAGGAAAGTCACGTCAACACAATACCATATTCTAACAGCCCATCTCAATCTAAAGTATCCTTCGTTAGATTTAGATTGCGTTTGAACTGCTCAAATTGTCGGACCGCCAAAGGTTTTGTAAATCCATCAGCGACCTGATCCTTAGTTGATATCAACTTGACCTGCAACAATTTCTTTGCTATTCTCTCTCGAACAAAATGAAAATCTATCTCAATATGTTTTGCTCGAGCATGAAGCAATGTCACATGAAGCAATGTGATGTAGTAGAAGAGCTTGTGGAGACATCACTCCCATAGTCGTCATCATCATCATCATCAAGTGAGCATGGAGTAGAATCATTAATTGCATCACTTGAGCTCGGCCCATCATCAACAATCTTGTCAAGTGAACTTGCGGATTGATCATCATCATCATCACTTGAACATGAGGTGGAGCAATCCTCCACAACCATCAAGTTGTGGTCATGCTCAACATCCTCATGCGCCTCCTTCTTGGGCTCATCAACATCATCATCGGAGATCACCCCATATTTCTCATTGAGATAAATCCAAATCTCATGGGCGGACTTCAAGTCCATGATCTCACCAAATATGTTATCCTCCATAGATTGATAGAAAATGTTAGTAGCTTGGCAATCGAGATGTAGGCATTTCTTTTGTGCTTGAGTTGCATTCTTTCTATCCAACACAAGAGAAAGGCCTACATCTACGATCCACCACATTTGAGGACTAATAAACTTAAAATTGCATATCATCCAATTTTTCCACCGTGTAAAGTGTGTGCCATCAAAAATGTGTGGACACTCAACATCTAGCCCATAAGTCGCCATCCTCTCGGGTCGGTGAAGACCACAAATGAGAGACCTTGCTCTGATACCAATTGAAGGGTCGAGATGGCGGACTAGAGGGGGGGGTGAATAGTCCTTTATAAAAATAATCGCACCGGCTAACCGAAACAAATGCGGAATTAAAACTATCGGTCTAGCCAAGACTACACCCCTCTACTTATACTCTATGACACCTTATAAAAGATTCTAAACAATGCAAATAAGGTGTCGGGCTAGCTAGGGCTCACCTAAACAATTCTAGCTTGCAAGGTTACACAAACCTAAGCAACTAGTACTCAATCAACCGGGGAGCTCCTACACACGCCACTAAGCAAAAGCACAAAGCCTAAGCTCACTAGCAATGCTCAATAACAAGGCTACACAAGCCAAATTAGAGAGCTCAACTTAGCTACACAAACTAAGCAATGTGACTAGCAAGACTACAAGTCAACTAGTCACTCACGGGATTAACTTCTATGCTACACAAGCTAAGAAGGTAACTAGCATGCTACACAAGCTAACTAGTTACAAGAGCAACTACACTAGCACAAGTATATGAACAAATAAATACAAGCTAGTGAATGGAGTTTGCAAACCACCGAGAAGATGAACACGAAGATGACACGGTGATTTTTCTCCCGAGGTTCACTTGGTTGCCACCAAGCTAGTCCCCGTTGTGTCGACCACACACTTTGGTAGTTCGGCGGCTAATAGGCACCACACCTAGCTCGACACTCGAGCGCCGCAAGAACTCACCCACAAGTGAGGGTAACTCAATGACACGCTCTACTAGAGTTGCTCTTCGCGATCCCCGCGGGGCGAGCACAATGCCCCTCACAATCCTTCTCCGGAGCCACGCACAATCTTCACGCGGGCTTCACGACGGAGACTCGATCACCAAGCCGTCTAGGAGGTGGCAACCTCCAAGAGTAATAAGCACCACCGGCTTGCAACACGGACACCTAGTGCCGCTCGATGCTATCTCTCAAAGCAACGCACTAGGATCACTCTCTCACACAATCGGATGAGCACTAAAGCATATGTGTGTTAGAGGGCTCACAAGCACATCCACACAAGCCACCAAGGCTTTGGAGTGCTCCAGCAGCTGGCCCAAAACCGGCCTCCACTCCTATTTATAGAGGGGAGCGACCAACTAGCCGTTTCCCCTTTCCTGCGCCTCGGTCGGTAGTACCGACCCCCCTTGGGTGGTAGTACCGACAGCCTTTCTTATAGCCGTTACACGGAGCGCGTTGACCAAAGCGAACAACCGACTCCTGGTCAGTACCACCGCGGGCGGTAGTACCGAGGTTATGGCGGTACTACCGCCAGGCCATTTTTGGCTCGAACAGAGAGCATCTCACAAAGGGACTCGGTCCCTCGGAAACTACCGCCCAAAGGTCGGTACCTCCGAGGTCGGTGGTACCGAGGTTATGGCGGTACCACCGCCAGGCCATTTTCAACTCAACACAGAGAGCTCCGCAAACTTGGTTACTACCGGCCATAGGTCGGTACCACCGCGGGCGGTAGTACCAAGGTTATGGCGGTACTACCGCCAGGCCAAACCAAGCCACATCCAGAGAGGCTGCAAACAGCCCTCTTGGGTCGGTACTACCGACCACCAGGGTTGGTACCACCGACCACACCAGCCTGCACTCCCCGCGCTAGAAAGGCCATAACTCTTCACTCCAAACTTCGATTTCGATGATCTTGGACATTTTGGAAAGCTTATTTAGAGGGCTACACATCCCACATGAAAACAAGATCCAAATCTCAAAGGATTAAAACAGAATTCCAATCCAAGATCCATCGCTTCTCTTTTTCAACCAAAGCTTTCTCCGAAACTTCTCCGAGTTGATCCAAATCAACTCCAACACCTTCTCCTTTGCAAAAGTGCCAACACCACCAAGTGTACACCAACATGTGCATGTGTGTTAGCATTTTCACAAACATTTTTCAAAGGATTTTCAGTTGCTCTCACCACGCCACTCGATCCTAACAACATCGCAAAGTTAGATCGCTCAAGTGGCACTAGATGACCGATATGCAAACAAGTTTGCTCCTCTTGATAGTACGGCCATCTAACCTAAACCCAGTCATAAACTTCTCTACACACCTATGACCGGTGAAATGAAATGCCCTACAATTATACCTTTGCCTTGCGCATTCCATTCCATCTCCTTCGATGTTGATGCAACACATGCACCAACCTATCATCAAATGATATGATCCACTTCATATCATCACATGGCCTCCATGGTTCATCGATCTTGACCTCACTTGCTCTTCACCATTGCTTCGGTTCTTCGGCGCCAAGTCTTTGCTCAAGCCTCCCGACACTCGGTACCAACGGCTTCAAAGCCTCAACTTGCCCTTCACCTTCGCAACCGGTTCGTCAAGCCAAGTCTTGCCTTGATCTTCACCATCTTAGCCACATGACCACATGTCATGTCACATATGCAATGAGCTCCTTCTTCACATGTGTGAGCCTTGCAATATCTTCCAAGCCATTTCTCCTCTATGGCATATGTTGCTCACACATGATCACCTATGGACTAATCACCTGTGTAATTTACTTCAAACACCATTAGTCCACCTAAAGTTGTCACTCAATTACCAAAACCAAACTAGGACCTTTCAATCTCCCCCTTTTTGGTAATTGATGACAACTCTACAAAGATATGGAAGTTAAGCTCTTTGGATTCTATGTTACTTATCCAACATTAAGAACATATGAGAGAATTTGGATAAGCACCATACAACCCGACTTTGTAGTGTTAACTCCCCCTACATGTGTGCTCAAATGGTTTGGTTTCAAGCTTGCACACATGCATAAATATGAAATTTGTGGGAGTGTTAGCACTACTAAGTGATGCTAAGGTATACATGATGAAATTTTACCTTTGAAGCGTGCATACCACATTTTGATTCATCCTTAGCATCAACCTTGCTAGAAACAAGTGAAACTAGATACCACGTGAGATCAACATTATAATCAAGGTTCTAGTTACCACTTGCTACACTAAGACTATGCTCTAAATACCAAATGAAGGAAAACAATCATCATCCAAGTCTTAGTTCTAGCAAATATTGCACACAAGCATGTAGGAATGTAAAACATATGCAATGTGAGCAAGCAAATGTAATGCGCAAACAAATGCATCAATCATGTATTCATGAGCTTGCTCCCCCTACTTGTGTGCTCTCATTGTCCAAGAATTTTGATCCTCTTGCATATCTTTACCACATCTCCCCCTATCATATCATATCTTTGTCACTTTCTCCCCCTTTGTCATCAATAACCATAAAAGGCATGCTTTACTTGATACAAAGGGTTGCACTAGGGTAGATGGTTCACATTTGAGTCTTCATTTTTGATGGACACCACCATATGTGTTGGAATGACACCATGTGTAGGATCTTTGACCTTGATACCAATAGGTGGGGCACCTCCCCTATGTCATAGCATGGGTCATCCACTTGATAAGCTTGAGCTCTTGTTGGTGAGGGATGCTTTGCTTGATTTGATCACTTATAGTTGAGGATCATTTGAAGTCTTGTAGGATACCACTTGAATGAAAATTTAACTTGATATCCATTTGCATTATTATCTTCTTTTTGAACTCTTGTCATCTTCATGAGTTTCTCATTTGTGACTTGATCTAGGCAATATTGCACAAGATATCTAACTTGGTTTGCTCTAGAGTAAGCTTCTTCACACATCTTTCAATGGTTATCTTACTCATGTTGAATTAGACACTTAATGTTCATCTTCTAGATCAAGTACTTGGGTTCACTAGCTCATGAACAAACTCATATACTAACCACTAGATCATATAATCAAACAAGCAATAGTGGTAGGCTATGAATTTAAACTTTTCAATTGTTATGCATGATCCTATTTAGCATGTACTATATGCACTAACCGCATACTAGTGAGGAATGAAATGATCATGTACATTACAATGATACCTTTGCTATCTTGGAGTAGAGGATAGTCATTTGATTCCAATTAAGCTCCAAATAGCAATGTGAAGTCCATGGTGAAGACCAATATATACCAATTGATAGAACAAATCTTCACCCATATGATTAAGTGCACTATCTTGTTGTGGTTGGCTTGCTTCTTCATTTGATCTTTGCTTGCATTTATGAATGTCACTCATGATTTGCTTCTCTATCTTGGGTGTTGCTTTCTTTCTTTCTTGATCAATCTCTTGATTTCTCCAACTAAGCATCTCCAATGATACTCTAGATCACCACTTCCATGTTAGCCTTCCAAGCATCATGCTCGGTTAACCTACAAAAGGCGGCAAGCCCCTACAAAAGGGAGAAGTGACCTCTCTCCAAAGAATCATCCTTGATACTCACTTGAATTGACTTTGTTTGATTGATCCATTTGAACTCTTCTAGAAATGTGATTTGGAATCCTTCTTTGAGTTCTTTTCTTTCTTCCTAATGATCTTCAATTTGATACTAGAACTTGATCTTTATCTTCATCTTGATGTTGGTCTTGATCTTCAATTTGAGTACCAAATGTGTGCCAAATATACTTCCCAATCAAATGAACTTGTACTCATATTTGTCATGCTTCTAGCTCATCTCAAAACCAAATATAGGTCCCTCAACCACTTATAAACATGATTCCAACTTGAGGGCCTTTCAATCAAAGTGACTCTAGATTAATCCAATAATTGTCACTTTTCTGGCAGATTCTGTCCTTCTCAAAGAAACATGCATATCTCCCAAAATATAAGTCTAATGACTATGAAATTTGGTGGAGATGTGCCTCTCTAAGTGTTCTAGCAGCCATAAAAATTTGAGCTTCATTGGCTTTCTAGATTGCTACCAGATTTCAATTCTTTCCATAGTACTACATGCTGAAAACTGTTGCACTATAGTTGACAAGATCTACTCCAAAACCAAAGTACATCTTATCCAATAATCATGAATTTTGCACAGCAACTAATATCATAAGTGTAGAGCATGTGTACCAAATTTCAAGCCAATCAAAAAGATTTGATCATCCAAACATGGCTATCTTCTCAGCTCACTCAGATTTTGCAATATTGAACAACTTTGAGCAATTGAGCTATACTCTACCAATTTGAATCAAACTTGAAGCTAACTTGTTTGAACAATCTCACAAGACATACATCCATTCAAATCACTTACTAAAAGAAGTCTCATGAACATATCCATTCAAACTAACTCAATTTTGATCACTAAGCATCAAATCCATTCAATCATCTTATAGCAAGCAACATATGCATATATATCTGATTCGATCATCTCATATGCATCTAAAATAACATAATCAACTAGAGATATACCTTAGTAGCTCATGATCATCCAAATAGCAAGCTTCTACTCAATTAGATTGCAAGCCTTCAAATAATTCCAATCAACCATCACAACTTGATCTTTTGCACTTGTATGTTTTGCACTTGGACTTCACTTCTTTTGTCTTGGCATTGGGTTTGGATAGCACTAGGCTTCATTACTTGACTCAATCACATGATGAATAATATGAAATCAATTGAGTCAAGCCTCCAATGCCATGGTACCTACACACATTCATCCACTTTTTGATGGTACCCAAACTAGTTTGGGTCCTCTCAAGTTAGGAGCAACATACTTAGGCATAGCCTTAGTATGAGTAGCGGGATGAGTTGCAATAGTAGCCTTAGAGGTACCATTTTCATCCTTCCTAAGCATAGAATCATTAACAATTGAAATAGGCTTAGGGGTCATACCTAGGGGACATGAATTAGCCATGTGTCCCCTTTCCCGGCATGAGTAGCAAACTCTCTTTGATTGAGCCTTTTCTTCCTTGCTCAAATGTTGCTTCTCATTGCCTTGCCTCTCATGAGTTGCTTGAGCCTTCTTCTCAAGCTTGGTAGGACACTTCGAGGCAAAGTGTCCCATGTCACCACACTTGTAGCACTTGATGTGAGCCAAATATTTCTTCTCATCTTGATTCTTGCTCATCATCATCTTGGCATCTTGGATATGAATTGGATGCCTTGCTCTTCCGCCCCTTCTTGTTTTCTTCTTCTTCATCAAGTCACCATCATGATGGTTGTTCTTGATATGAACTTGGGGCTTCCTTTCTTGTGGCAATACTTGAGGCTTCTTCTTGTTGGGGCAAGCATTTGCAAGATGTCCCATTTCATGGCACCGATAGCACATGAAATGAGATAGCTTTTCTTGTTCTTGCTTCTTCATCTCTTCTTCATATCTTTTCTTGCCCCATCTCTTGCCTTTGACATTGCTCTTGTTGAAGCCAATGCCACTCTTGTCACCATAGCTTCTTTGATTCTTCATCATGTGCTCATGGGTGACCTTTGATTTACACCACCTCTCTAACTTGTTGCTCAAGTTCTTCACTTCACTTTTGAGCTCATTGTTCTCCTTCAAAAGGTTAGTCTCACAAGACATAGAAGTAGAACAAGCATCTATATGTGAAGAACATGGCATAGATATTAAATCATCACAAGAGGTGGATACATTCTTCTTGCCTACATCACATGGGTCAGCAACATTTTGCAATTGATCATTTGATCCATGTGATGAGCTCTCACTAGTTTTAGTTTCTTCATTAGAAAGCTTGTTAGTGAGAAAAGCATGGTCTTTTACCAAGTTGTCATGAGCAACACTAAGTTCCTCATGAGTCAATTTAAGCTCCTCATGTGAACAAGTAGTAACATAAAGTAGATGTTTTTGTTGTTCACATGTGTTCTTTAGAAATGAGTTTTCATTTTTCAATTTCATTGTTTTTGCCATCTCATTTTCTAAAGCTTTAGTGAGTCTACATACAAGCTCAAAGTTTGGATCATCACAATCAACTACCACATTACCAATAGATACCTTTGTGTCACCATGTGACATGAAGCAATGTGATGTAGTAGAAGAGCTTGTGGAGACATCACTCTCATAGTCGTCATCATCATCATCATCAAGTGAGCATGGAGTAGAATCATTAATTGCATCACTTGAGCTCGGCCCATCATCAACAATCTTGTCAAGTGAACTTGCGGATTGATCATCATCATCATCACTTGAACATGAGGTGGAGCAATCCTCCACAACCATCAAGTTGTGGTCATGCTCAACATCCTCATGCGCCTCCTTCTTGGGCTCATCAACATCATCATCGGAGATCACCCCATATTTCTCATTGAGATAAATCCAAATCTCATGGGCGGACTTCAAGTCCATGATCTCACCAAATATGTTATCCTCCATAGATTGATAGAAAATGTTAGTAGCTTGGCAATCGAGATGTAGGCATTTCTTTTGTGCTTGAGTTGCATTCTTTCTATCCAACACAAGAGAAAGGCCTACATCTACGATCCACCACATTTGAGGACTAATAAACTTAAAATTGCATATCATCCAATTTTTCCACCGTGTAAAGTGTGTGCCA
Organism: Coix lacryma-jobi var. lacryma-jobi; assembly: GCA_009763385.1. NCBI lineage: Eukaryota > Viridiplantae > Streptophyta > Magnoliopsida > Poales > Poaceae > Coix > Coix lacryma-jobi. Next base: position 68,333,821 of record CM019823.1, read on the forward strand.
TCAAAAATGTGTGGACACTCAACATCTAGCCCATAAGTCGCCATCCTCTCGGGTCGGTGAAGACCACAAATGAGAGACCTTGCTCTGATACCAATTGAAGGGTCGAGATGGCGGACTAGAGGGGGGGGTGAATAGTCCTTTATAAAAATAATCGCACCGGCTAACCGAAACAAATGCGGAATTAAAACTATCGGTCTAGCCAAGACTACACCCCTCTACTTATACTCTATGACACCTTATAAAAGATTCTAAACAATGCAAATAAGGTGTCGGGCTAGCTAGGGCTCACCTAAACAATTCTAGCTTGCAAGGTTACACAAACCTAAGCAACTAGTACTCAATCAACCGGGGAGCTCCTACACACGCCACTAAGCAAAAGCACAAAGCCTAAGCTCACTAGCAATGCTCAATAACAAGGCTACACAAGCCAAATTAGAGAGCTCAACTTAGCTACACAAACTAAGCAATGTGACTAGCAAGACTACAAGTCAACTAGTCACTCACGGGATTAACTTCTATGCTACACAAGCTAAGAAGGTAACTAGCATGCTACACAAGCTAACTAGTTACAAGAGCAACTACACTAGCACAAGTATATGAACAAATAAATACAAGCTAGTGAATGGAGTTTGCAAACCACCGAGAAGATGAACACGAAGATGACACGGTGATTTTTCTCCCGAGGTTCACTTGGTTGCCACCAAGCTAGTCCCCGTTGTGTCGACCACACACTTTGGTAGTTCGGCGGCTAATAGGCACCACACCTAGCTCGACACTCGAGCGCCGCAAGAACTCACCCACAAGTGAGGGTAACTCAATGACACGCTCTACTAGAGTTGCTCTTCGCGATCCCCGCGGGGCGAGCACAATGCCCCTCACAATCCTTCTCCGGAGCCACGCACAATCTTCACGCGGGCTTCACGACGGAGACTCGATCACCAAGCCGTCTAGGAGGTGGCAACCTCCAAGAGTAATAAGCACCACCGGCTTGCAACACGGACACCTAGTGCCGCTCGATGCTATCTCTCAAAGCAACGCACTAGGATCACTCTCTCACACAATCGGATGAGCACTAAAGCATATGTGTGTTAGAGGGCTCACAAGCACATCCACACAAGCCACCAAGGCTTTGGAGTGCTCCAGCAGCTGGCCCAAAACCGGCCTCCACTCCTATTTATAGAGGGGAGCGACCAACTAGCCGTTTCCCCTTTCCTGCGCCTCGGTCGGTAGTACCGACCCCCCTTGGGTGGTAGTACCGACAGCCTTTCTTATAGCCGTTACACGGAGCGCGTTGACCAAAGCGAACAACCGACTCCTGGTCAGTACCACCGCGGGCGGTAGTACCGAGGTTATGGCGGTACTACCGCCAGGCCATTTTTGGCTCGAACAGAGAGCATCTCACAAAGGGACTCGGTCCCTCGGAAACTACCGCCCAAAGGTCGGTACCTCCGAGGTCGGTGGTACCGAGGTTATGGCGGTACCACCGCCAGGCCATTTTCAACTCAACACAGAGAGCTCCGCAAACTTGGTTACTACCGGCCATAGGTCGGTACCACCGCGGGCGGTAGTACCAAGGTTATGGCGGTACTACCGCCAGGCCAAACCAAGCCACATCCAGAGAGGCTGCAAACAGCCCTCTTGGGTCGGTACTACCGACCACCAGGGTTGGTACCACCGACCACACCAGCCTGCACTCCCCGCGCTAGAAAGGCCATAACTCTTCACTCCAAACTTCGATTTCGATGATCTTGGACATTTTGGAAAGCTTATTTAGAGGGCTACACATCCCACATGAAAACAAGATCCAAATCTCAAAGGATTAAAACAGAATTCCAATCCAAGATCCATCGCTTCTCTTTTTCAACCAAAGCTTTCTCCGAAACTTCTCCGAGTTGATCCAAATCAACTCCAACACCTTCTCCTTTGCAAAAGTGCCAACACCACCAAGTGTACACCAACATGTGCATGTGTGTTAGCATTTTCACAAACATTTTTCAAAGGATTTTCAGTTGCTCTCACCACGCCACTCGATCCTAACAACATCGCAAAGTTAGATCGCTCAAGTGGCACTAGATGACCGATATGCAAACAAGTTTGCTCCTCTTGATAGTACGGCCATCTAACCTAAACCCAGTCATAAACTTCTCTACACACCTATGACCGGTGAAATGAAATGCCCTACAATTATACCTTTGCCTTGCGCATTCCATTCCATCTCCTTCGATGTTGATGCAACACATGCACCAACCTATCATCAAATGATATGATCCACTTCATATCATCACATGGCCTCCATGGTTCATCGATCTTGACCTCACTTGCTCTTCACCATTGCTTCGGTTCTTCGGCGCCAAGTCTTTGCTCAAGCCTCCCGACACTCGGTACCAACGGCTTCAAAGCCTCCAACTTGCCCTTCACCTTCGCAACCGGTTCGTCAAGCCAAGTCTTGCCTTGATCTTCACCATCTTAGCCACATGACCACATGTCATGTCACATATGCAATGAGCTCCTTCTTCACATGTGTGAGCCTTGCAATATCTTCCAAGCCATTTCTCCTCTATGGCATATGTTGCTCACACATGATCACCTATGGACTAATCACCTGTGTAATTTACTTCAAACACCATTAGTCCACCTAAAGTTGTCACTCAATTACCAAAACCAAACTAGGACCTTTCAGCCGACCCCTCCCCTCCCGGTGACCCTTCTCTTGACGGCGCCCGCGGACGACCCCTCCACTCCTCCTGCGCGCCTCGAGCTGCTCGTCCTCACCGCCGCCATCACCACGACGCCGGCACCTGTGAGCGTGAGCCTCCGCTCATCCATCGCGCCCGCGCCGGCCGTCGTCAAGGCGCCTGCGCCCAGCAAGACGAAGCCGACGAAGAACAAGCACGCAGCGGCGGCGGCCGGGGCGACGGGTGCTAGGGTGTCGGGGGCGGAGCTCGCTCGCCGGCGCTCGCGAAGTCGGGCCATGGCGAGGTGGAGGGGATGGGGGGCAGGGAGGTGCGTCCTCTGTTGGAGACGGGGAGATTTGGATCACGCGTTCTTGGTTGCGTCGAGGAAGGCGGCGACGGAAGGGGGAGCGTTCGGGGGAGGACTCGAGGAGAGAACTCGAGGAGTCGCGTCTTTCGTCTGATGAGACGCCGCGTTTTCGGGGGAGAGTTCGAGGAGTCGGCGGGGACGTGGGAGAGGGAGACGCGCGCCCATCCCGCGCGCTGGGGCGGGGTGAGTGATCCAAACAATATTGGTTGTTGGATTTGAGTGATTAAGAGGAATGAGAGTTTAGAGGTGATCTGATACGTTCTTTTATAATAAAGTGTTTTGTTTCTAAACAGGGGCGGATCTGACGGTGGGGCTAGGGGGCTAGAGCCCCCTACCGCTACCGGACCTATGGAGCCTCCTATAGCCCCCTATGATTTTCAGACGAGTTTACATGGTGTAGGAGGGCCTGACTGGCTGGCTTAAGATAGAAGACGATGTCTCCGTCAACTGGGCCACGAACTATCATTCTGTGCTTCTGGCCCATGAAGAAAATCAGATAGTCAAGGCCCAAGGCAGCAAGGCCCAAAACAGATCACTGGGCGGCCGAAAGAAAACCCTATCCATCCAACCGTCAATTCCCCATCTCATTCCAATCCTATCGTGCGGCACTGCCGGTCTACTGCGGCGGCCACCGGGAAACAAGCTCGGCCACTCGGCCAGCGCGCGGCTCTCGACGGGGTCGACGGGACGTGAGCGGCCAGCGCACGGGCCCGGCGAGGCTGCGACTCGGCGAGCGATTGGCAACCGGGCAGCTGGGCGGGCGACAGCAGCATGAAGCCAGCGCGGGCGCGCGGCACTGCAGGTCTGCAGCGGACGGTGGCGGCTCGGCGCGGCACTGCAGCGGGCAGCCAGCGCGCCACGTGCAGGCTCAGCTCAGCGCGAGGCAGCGCGCAGCAGCCAGCAGCGGCACTACAGCAAAGCCGCTGGGCACAGGCCCAAGAACGCGAGCAGCCAGCGACACTAGAAGGCGTGAGCGTGAAGCCAGCTAACTTAGCAAAGGTAAATTCGCTAGGTGACCAAACTTAAATTGAATCCTTATTTTATTTCTATGTGATTGAATTTTTAAATTAATTATGTGATTGGATGCCATGCCAGATTCTAAAATGTCGAAAAAACTCTACACAATTACTTTTCAACGGCATTAGTTGAGAGGATATTTTCAGCCATGTCCATTATAAAGATAGATTTGCGTGGTAAAATGAAAGATGAATCGCTCAATGACTTGATGGCATGCTATAATGAGAAGGAGATATTTAAAAACATTGATAATGAAAAGATCAAAAAGCGGTTTTAAGGGATGAAATAACGCGTATGTTATTACCTACAAAATTATTAGTGGTACGCTCTATTCTCTTCTAAATTTATAATTTGAAGGTCCATGACTAATTAATTATGTCTATTTATGTAGATTGCTTCTTCGCATGAATAATGTCCATCACCGTCATGTGTCATATATTAGTTTTGTAATTTGACATTTCAGTAAGGATAAACCGCATCCTTTATTTTCATTATATATATATATATAGGGAAATTATTCCGTACTCCTAGGGAGTAGTTACTCTCATGTATATATCTCTTGATTTATGGAGTTTATGACCCGACGAAATGTATGTAGACAAAGTATACGATCATACTAGATATTCTTAAGTATCATATATGTCAAGTATGCAATCATACATAGAGTATATGATCATACCTATTTTATATAGTATTGTAGTGACATTTTAGTAATATAATAAAAAGTATACGCTCTTTTGAAAAATTTCGCGTGAGTAAGATTTGAAACATCTTAAACTAAGTATATAAACATACTCAAACTGATAAATAACTATATACACATACATAATTTGGTTTATTGAAGATGGGAGTAACTACTCCCGGGAGTATAGAAAACTCACCCTATATATATATATATATATATATATATATGCTGATTTTCACCATTCATCAATGTTTTAATATAAGACTACTTTATTAAAAATACTATATATATTTAGTGGGGGTCATAGACTTATAGTGAAGCTATATTTCTGTTACGCTTTTCGTCAGCCCCCCCTAAAATTTTTCCTAGATCCGCCACTGTTTCTAAATACATTCGTTTTGGTGTACTTAGCAGTGATCGTGACTGCGGGGGACGTTAGTTGTGTGACTGTAGGAAAGTTTACTGCTGGTGTGTTTTATAGTAGTAGAGATAACTTGTTGGAACATATTGAAGGAGGAAGACAAGTGGAAAGCCGAGATGATAGAACTTGCCGAGCTGGAGAAATTAGCAAGCAAGAAAAAACAGAAGCCCACGAAGGTGTCCAGGTCAAGGGATGTAGGAGCCACAAAAAATGACGAAGTCACAGAAGTTGTTGCTCACGAAACCGAAGCAAGGAAAAGACGATGAGATAAAGAAGGCAAAAGAAGGTCTTAGGTGTGGAGGTGTCAAAGCTTGCATACAAGCTTTGGACAATATGTGGGCAAAAAGCAGGCTTTCGACATTTAAAAAGAGAAGGCAAAAGAGGAGAGGATCAAGGCTTCACTTGAACTAGAGAAGGCTCTGCACTAGAGCTAGAGATGAAGCTAGTGTTGAATGAAGAAAAAAGTTCAAGCCAACTTGATTAAAGAGGAAAAAGAAATTATGTTGGTGGGCCTGACCTTCCTCAACCGGATACAGCATGAATACTATGAAACGATGCAGAAGAAGATTATCACAAGGCGTTTGGCAAATTAAATTTAGTTATTATCATTTGAGTTATGAAATTATTAAATCCTTAGTTTTTTAATTCAACAGAACCTTTATTTATTCAGATCAAACAATATCGAAGTTACATTTGCATTTAAATACAGTGTATCGAACTTCATGTATGGTGGTCTTGTTCAATCAGATGTGCATGCTCCTGTTGCTTGATTGGACAGGGAAGGTCGCTTGCTTGTGTACGTGCTGCTGCTGACATGCTTCACAGTTCGTAGCTGCTGCTGCTGACAGGTCAGGGATGTGCAGTTGAAACAAGATCCTACGGTTTATGCTAAACAAAGGTAGCATGAAAGCATAGAGATTTATTCAAAAAGAGATGATCACAATGAGTAATATTTTTTCTTTGTTTTTTAGATGCGGATGACATGAATGCATATAAGGAACTAAACATGATGTGGATTTGATAAAAGAAAACCTAACTAAATGGAATGCATGCAAGGATGATTCAAAGTAAACATGCAGTGGTATGAGAAAAAAAATTAAAAAGATAACTACTCATAAAGTTTAAAGTCTATGAGCAAGACTGTCTCACCTTGATCATACTTACCATGACTCACAACTGGGACTTGTGAGTGGCACAGCGTAACTATCTGTCACATAAGATGAGAGTTAAATTGTTGTGACGACGACCTTTTCTCCAATCTACACATGGTTAGAATAATACATATCTACACATGGTTAGAATAATACATATGTATACACAAACCTGTGAGATGGCAGGGTTCCAGAATTAATGATGGATCTTGAATGTTCAGGTACCTTGGGTTCTTCATTCTTGTGGAAGCTCGCCATAAGGTTGAAACGACGTCTGTTGTCCTGTCTATTCCACACTCAACAGAACAAGGGGTAATCCTACTAAAGCTAGTGGTACACTAAATTAGCAGACATCAAGATCATTATCAAAATCCTTACACCAAATGCTTCCCCGGCAACGGCGCCAAAAATGCTTGTTGACGTTTGTTAGTGCAAATAGAATATGAAAGATTCTGCAAGCGCACAGAACACCATCGTAGCATTTTGCCGGGAGTATTCCAGGATCGTTATTTATATTTTACCACAGGGAAGCAAGAGTTAAGAATCTGATAACTTACTATCATGCATCTACTAACTCAGACTACTAATTAGACTAAAGCAGGAGTGATTGATATATGATATATATGATAACGAAAGCACATCAAAGAGAATTCAATGATAAATGTATAGATAACTATAGTGGGAGGACAGTGGGAGAGATCAAGGTTCCTATGCACTTCTCTATTACTTAGGTTCTAAGGTAACAAGGATGAAAAGATATAGCAGTCATATAATAACACTTCGAGACATCAAAACACCAACCACAGAAAGGGATGAGAAGGGGGTTGGGAAGCTCTGACTACGGTCCTATGAACATCAACCCGAACGTGGTGGAATACGTCGGCCATCAGGGCTGTCACCACCTGGGGCTACCACAACTATCCGTGGGGTTGAGCGCAACCTCAGGTAACCTATAGACTAAACACCAAGTCTAATCTATCGATTACTACTCTAATTATGGCCTATAACTAGAGCACTCGATGCGAGTGGAGATCCTATGCTAGAACATAACAACTATACTAATCATGATATGAAAGGCATAAAGTAAATAGAGAAGATAAATATATTAAAGCATAAGTCTTACAAAGAAAAGATACAAAGACATACCAAAACTCTGAAGACTCCTCCGGAACCGGAGTGCAGCTCCGCTCTCCCTAACTCCCGACTAGAGTTAAGCTATTGCATTAGAAATTCTAAACCTAATTACATAGAGAGGAGAGGTTGTCCTTCGAGGGATGCCTCTACAAATACTCCCTAATGATGATGTGTTGCCTCAAGGGGGTCCTGGGTTTATTACATAGGGCTCCTGGCCTTCCCTCCACCTTGGGCAAGCGATGTGGGACTAAATCCTTCGCCATATGCACATGGGCCTTAATGGGCCAAAACGCGTTGAAGAGGTCGGTTGGAGTGCGTCACGCGAAGGGGGGCGAGTTTGGGCCCTACACCAGACCGGTCGGTCCAGGAGGGAGACCGGTTGGTCTGCCTCTATGACAGGTGGGCCCCGCCTTCCGTGGGTCGCCTTCTCGTGTCTTCTGGAATGTTCTGGAATGTTCTAGAATCTTCCATGCCGTATCCATCGAGGACTCTCGCTCCGGGACTCCAAATATAGCAAATCATATGTCTGTTTCGATCGTCTCGACGAGGTCTTCTCAATGGCGTGCTCTGTTTCATCACTTGAGATACTTTTATATGGTAAAAATATGGATGTCCTGCAAAACAAGTGAGAGCACCAAAACTCGTGGAACTTGTTAGATTCAAACCCTACAACTATGCTTTGTGATTCATTTAGTGTCATTTCATGCAATAGTTGATGGTTAATTATGAGCATTAGTGAGCGTCAACAAGTTCCCCCAAGCTTAACATTTGCTAGTCCCTTAGCAAAGTCAAACTCAACAATGGATCAGGAGTTGCTACAATATCTGCACTTCTAATAACTACACATGCATTCAAACAAAAGTTCTCATTTGGATTAGAAAAAAGATATCATATTATTCATCATGGGGCTTACTACTCTACCTTGAATCTTGAGTAATTGAAAGATAGAACGATCAAATCAAGCACTATGTCTCTAGCTCTTTCACTTCACCATTATCCCGGAGTTTTTATGAATTTTCAAAAAGCTTAAAAACATATGTTGTCAAATTAAACAATGGATCCAAAGAGAAAGTCAACCACACCATTGAATCGAGAAGTGCATGTGTATGGAAAATGGAGGTGGATGCTCTTTTGAATATATCACTCTCTTCTGTCTGTTGGAGACACATGGCTATCAGGCTAATTCTACTGTCGGGCACGTGCCCATTTTTTCTGATATTCATATTTTTTCTCTCTTTTCTTCGAGGTTCCGGACACTTGTCCCTTTTTATTTCCTCGGGATCTATTTTTTTGAGGTTTCGGACACTTGTCCCTTTTTATTTCCTCAGAATTTTTTTTCAATAGCCATATGCTTCCAACAAACTTTTGAGAGGATAGGAATAGATAATCATGAGCATTTATGCGGAAGATGGATGAAATGTGTAAGTGATCTCAATTCAATAGCATAATAACTTCTCATAGGGTCAACAAAGCTTAATTTAACTCAATGCAATTATTTGCCATATTAATATTGGAAACTCTCCGGAACTCTAGTGTTGTTTAGAACAAGATAACAGTAGTTCAAATCATCACATGTCATATCGGTCAATTACTTAGACTCTGGATCAAGCATTTGCTACCCATATATTTAATTTCATTTAAAGGCATCATTAATTTTTTAAACTTAGGAGAACTCATGCTTAAAGGCTAGGTACTAGAAAGAAATACAATAGAGCAACTATTCATCATTTCCATTTTAAGAAATTAGAGAGAGAATTCTTCAGATTTGACATGCTTTATTTATTTAATATAACACACACTATAACCTATTACTTTAAAAAAACTAAGATAGTAGTAAGACATACCTGAATCACGAAGATAACGGGGGTGCGTCTCCCCCCAAGCTAATCCTTTCGATCGTATCGAGCCTGCATGTGCCTGAATATTTTTGTTCTTTTTCTTTTTAAGGGTGAGCCTTCATGTGCTCACATTTTTTTATTTTGAATTTATTTATAAAAATAAAAACTTAAGAGGATAAAGATACTTACTTGGATACACAGGGGTGCTTTCCCCCAAGCAGAATGTTGACGTAGTTGTTCGATCCTGCAATGTAGCAGACTGACAGTGAAAATGTTCTTCCTCTATCAGAGCATTGATTGATATTGATGGTTGTTGAAATAGTGCTCCAACAGTGGGTGGAACATCCACTTGCTCGTCAGCTTTTCTTGGTCTTTCAAATCCTGTGAAACTCAAATAGACAACAAAACTTGTGGAACAGATTAAGCGTAGTGGTTGGCCACTCAAGCCTTAGTTGTCCAGAGTTTCAGTAAGATCTCTTTCTCAATATTTTTGTATTTATATATATATATATATATTAATGATACAAGAGAAAATGCAACAAGATAAATACATGCATATTTATTTTTATTTTTTTATGCCACCACGGTGAATATCCCTGCGGGTTTTTACACACCGTAGAATTATTCACATGGGGCTTTTAGGTTTTATGATGTAGTGCAATATTTTTATTTTCTTTTTTATGGAATGCTAATGCAGAAAAGTAAATATGCTAGGAGAGATGATTATGCAAATGATGGAAAGTAAAGATGCAAAAAGAGAAATTAATGCAGAAAAGATAAATATGGATAACTACTGATTTTACTTTTCGGCGAGGGTTCAATGTTTTAAGTCCTTTGAACAGGACTTCTCACCATGTTCATTCCTGAGGTGCATCGTTTGATCTCGATATGTAGACCTTGATAACTATACCTCTTGATATGGTGTCACTCATGTTCTTCGTTCGCCCAGCAATTTGAAGTGAGACATTAATTGTAGAAGCTGGCAGCATCTTGCTCAGTGTGCATGTTCTTGTAGATCCAGGACCTTCACTCTATAGAATTTGGGAGTTGACAAACCCCTCCATGTTATGCTCAAGAGTGTGTCCTGCTCATAAAGACAATGTAGAGATCAAGTGCATGGGCCCTGATGGTGGAAAAACACCAATAGAACCAAAAGTTTTGTTCATTCCTCTCTAACCTTAGGCACATTGAACAAGATGAACTTATTGTTTACGTGTTATATTCAATCTTAACATGAGTGATAGGATCAGAAAATGAGCATGAAAGTAGCATCTTAAAATATTTATCAGATTAAATTACTTAACCCAAGGAAGGATAATCTATGCATAATGTGTTGATCCTTTCATGATTGTGATATATCATCTTCCAAAGGTTGGATGCACAACATTTTAGCTCATTTAAGTGAGATAGTGAGATCAAGAGAGTAAAGCTAGGAACAAGGATTAAAGAACTAAACATGTTGAGTTGATAAGGTTGGATCAAGTGAGGTGTAACTTAAACATGTTTGGTTCTTTATTTATGCGCATACCAGAATCAAAGAGAAGCATTTAAAGTGATAGTCACTTACCTTGAAATGTTACCTTATTATTGAAGAGTGATTGTGTCGAACCACCTTGTGAAAGTTTCTCTTGTCTTGCTGGTTGTTGGTCATGAATGACTTGTCTTCTCTTGCTTATCTCACAGTGGGCCAACTGAGTCTTGATCTCAATAGGTCCAGATGATGGAGACTTTGCCAACTATTCTCTTGATTTTTAGGCTCGGGTACTATCTCTTCATCTTTGAATTCTTCCAGTGCAGTGGCTTCGTCCTTCATGATGTAACCCTCAATTCCTGGCAGTTGGTTCTTCCTTCATCGGTTGAGTCAACGTCTTCTCTTGGTTTTCTTCGGCTGCTCATAAGTGGTGTAGTCAATTCTTTTGATCGAAGATCCAAAAGTGGACGTCTCTAGGTCAGACATAGATGACACATTGGTGGTGTTCAAGAATGATCTTCCAAGAATGAGTGATGGATCATATTCTTCTGCTTAGCTAGGGCAGCGTCTAGTGACTTGTACTAATCAAAGTGGTGAGTAGGAGGTCAAAGTGTCTTGAAGCTGAATTTCTCCTTCCTTCCCTTGATCATGAAACAGATCTAGACAACAGAATTGTGTCTCCCCCAAGCTGGCTTGTGAAGTCGGTGGATACCCAAATTTATTCAACAACATGTTCATGAGTTGAAAATGTAGACCTTGTTGTTGTTGAAGTCGTACCACCTCATCCCCCAAACTAGCTCTTGTGTTGCAATGATTAGAAGTGAGGAGAACTTCCACTGCTTGTCTTCATAGTGAACCACCAACAGACTTCCTTCGGATGATACATAGATGTTATAATGTAGTGGCATATCGTCACCTTGATATTTGTTGTTGGTGTCGGTGTTGATGTCTTCGACAATGATGAGTGTCGGCATAGATTGACCCATACGGGGTGAGTTGCATCCTATTCGTCATCGGTGTCCTAGCTTAAGCCTTCATAGCTTGGCTGCCTTCGACATCACTAGTGACTTGTCTGATGATGAGTTTTGTCTATCCACGGGTTGGATTTTAGATCTTTAAGTTTCACACCATGAACAAGCAAACCTCATCTCCTACAAAATGTTAGTGGACATATACCCGAAGGATTGCACTGAATTTGAAACATGGGTTGTTATCCACAACTTATGTGTTATTCATCCATGCTAATGAAAAGATGATTTTAAGATTACATTACTTTAGCATAGACTAGCATTTTATGTGTTGGCTGCATTTTAACATGGTTCAAGGCACAAGATAACTTGCAGTAGAAGATGAATTTAAATGAACTTTAATACTCACAGTTCTTTCATCCATGATGAATGAGTTGAGTCTTCTTTGTGCAGTTCATCGTATGCCATGCTTCATCTCTGATGTGAATTCATCTCAGGACTTTCTCAAAGTGTATTTAGAGTTCTCTGCAGGGGTTAGTCCAACAAAATATCCAATGTCTACACAAGCTAATTTCAGATCAATAATCAAACCAAACTCCGTGTCTAATTTGATTAAGGTAGACTATTTAATCTAAGCACCACGCTTAATTTAAAAAGCCTATGAAAATACTCATATGAAGTACTTTTAAACCGAAAATATACTAGCATAGACATAGGTAGCATGAAAGCATAAAAGAGATTTATTCAAATAGAGATGACGGAGTATGATCACAGTGAGGAATATTTTTTCATTTTTTTAATTTATATATATTTTTCGTTTAGATGCAGATGACATGAATGCATGCAAGGAACTAAACATGATGAGGATAAAAGAAAACCTAAACTAAATGGAGTGGATGCAAGGATTATTCGAAGTAAATATGCAGTGGAATGCAAGAAATTAAAAAGATAACTACTCATAAAGTTTAAAGTCCATGAGCAAGACTCTCACATCTTGATCATACTTACCATGACTCACAACTGGGATTTGTGAGTGGCGCAACGTAAATATCCGTCATATGGGATGGGAGTTGAATTGTTGTGACGGCGACCTTTTCTCCAATCTACACATGGTTAGAATAAATAATATATATGTATACACAAACCTGTGAGATGACAGGGTTCCAGAATTAATGATGGATCTTGAATGTTCAGGCACCCTGGGTTCTTCATTCTTGTGGAAGCTTGCCATAAGGTCAAAATGACATTTGATGTTCTGTCTATTCCACACTCAACAGAACAAGGGGTAATCCTACTAAAGCTAGTGGCACACTAAATTAGCAGACATCAAGATTATTATCAAAATCTTTACACCAATTGCTTCCCCGGCAACGACGCCAAAAATGTTTGTTGACGTTTGTTAGTGCAAATAAGAATATGAAAGATTCTGCAAGCGCACAGAACACCATCATAGCATTTTACCGGGAGTATTCCACGATCGTTATTTATATTTTACCACTGGGAAGCAAGGGTCAAGAATCTGATAAACTCACCATCATGCATCTACTAACTCAGAGTACTAATTAGACTAAAGCAGGAGTAATTGATAAATGATATGATATTAAATGGAAGCACAATAAAGAGAATTTAATGATAAATGTAAAGATAACTATAGTGGGAGGACAACGGGAGAGATCAAGGTTCCTAAGCACTTCTCTATTACTTGGGTTTGAAGGACCAAGAATGCAATAGCAAGGCGACCAGAGGGGGGGTGAATGGGAGCACAAATATTTCTCTTGAAACTTTGGCCTTTTGTCCCCAAAATCAACCCTAAGAGCTTCGATCGAAACCGTGATGCTCATGACCCTTGGAAGAGGGTGGATGATCCCTAGGATCACAGCGGAGCACCACAAAGCGATAGCAAACCAAACGGCAAAGGCACCGGAACAAGTTCGACCCTTAACAACCAAGTCCCGAACATAGATAGACGGCTACGTCGAGAAATCCCCAAAAACCTATGCTAACAAGTAGCAAAGGTACCTAGAGAGGTTCCTTGGTCAACTCTAGGACCAACCGAGAAGTCCGGAAACCAAGCGAAGAAGCCAGGAGAGCAAACGCACTAAACCGGAGGCTTCAGCCAAATCCCGGACTGTCCGCACCAAGTCGGACTGTCCGCGGTTCACTGGCGGACTGTACGCCGGCAGAAGACGCAAAACAACAGAGCTGCTGAAGTCCCCTGGACTGATCCCGGACTGTCCACGACCCACAACTGCGGACTGTCCGCCGGTCACGAAAAGTCAAGTCGGCCGAAGAACACAGCCACTGATTCGGCTGATCCCCGACGCGCGGACTGTCGGCCGGTCAAACCGCGGACTGTCCGCGACCACCCAGTGAGGGCGATTTCGGTCGCCCTTCACACACAACCTCTCAAATTCGAATCAAAACTCAATCCCACGTTCCCAAACTTGGAGAGGATGATCACGAGGTAGTTAGGAGACTATCCCAAAGAAATCATCCGCTCAAATCAACTCAAACACCGGGAAATCGAAAGGGGAGGAGTATGAACGGAAAAATGCCACGAAAACGAAATCAACCCGATCTACTTGTTCGTGAGGAGTTAGATGAATTCCTTCAGTGGAAATGATCTCCTCACTATAAAGAACAAGTTGATTCAAACGGATTTCGCAAAGACGCTGTAGAGAGGGAGATCGAGTGACGGGAAAATCGCGGAGAAACGAAGAACGCGAAGAACACGAACAAAACGTGAATCAAGTCATAAATCTGCAACCGTGTGGCTACCACACGCTACAACAGTGAGATTACAGTCTCACTTCCTCAAAATCTCCAGTACACAGAGGTATGGTTCTCTGCGGATCTCAGCTAGCTACAGCAGGGAATAGGGAGAGCAGGAAACCCTAGAAGCAAAGAGCAAATGACTGAGATAGAATGGGAGGAGGGTGTCTCCCTCTACTTATCCTAATTCTAATTCCTGCTCTACCCCTCAACTAATTACAGAGCGAACCAGCTAAACCCTAGGGTTATTCTGGACCAACTCAAGGTAGGTGGTGATCCGACGGTCACGCCCGCACAACTGGTAGCGTTGCCTCGACGCAACCTCACCGATCGCCGCCACGTGCCGCCACTGCTCTGCTTGTCCTTTTCCCGGACGTCGCACCCCTGGTTTTGTGGCCCAAACCGGGAAACCGGCCTTCACAGCCAACCCCCGGTTTTGAGGCCCAAACCGGGAAACCAACCATCCATGGCCTGAGTTTTGAGGCCCAAACTCAGCAAACCCGCAGCACCCAGGTTTTGAGGCCCAAACCAGGAAACCGTCCTCAGCCCGAGTTTTGTGGCCAAACTCGGAAACCATCCGCGCCCAGGTTTTGAGGCCCAAACCTGGAAACCGTCCACTCGGTGGTTTTTCTGTGGCTCAACCACCAAACCGATCCGTAGAAGGGATGCACCGCCCGTGCACCCCGTCCACCGACACATGTCCCTTGGTCCTCGACCCAAGCAACACCGTGCCCGCAAGTCTTCGCTCGTCGCTGTCCTTCACCTTGCCTTTGATCATTGTATCCGTGCTCGACACCTGCACAACACAAGCCAAAGAACATGCGCATTATCCCAGTTGACAATCACTCATCACTCAGAGACTCGGCATACACCCATGTATCCGCAATCTCCCCCTTGATGAGTGCATTGTCAACTACCAACACAAATCATAATGAAAACAGAAGAAGGAAGGAAGAAAGAGAGAGAACTCGACCAAATGACCCAAAAGCATAGCAAAGCCGAAGAAGGTCAAATGGAAAGAGCAACACAACTTGGTTCCCAAAGACATGGGCAACGGCTCGACGCAACCAAGCAAAGCAAAGCTAGCCCTCAAGAAGAGGTAGAACAGGCTCAACACCGCTAGCGAGAAAACTCGATACCAACTGAAACAGCATAAAGACAAGGTTGCTAGTCCCTCAAGAAAGAGGCAAAGACTCAACACAACTAGCTACCAAAACTGCTCCGAACCAATTGGATAACAAAGCCAAAAATGCTAGTCCCTCAAGATAGAGGCACAGAGACTCAACACAACTAGCAGAAAAGCTCCGAGCCAAATTGGGAGATCCAAACAACCTCAAAATCGAGCAAACTCCATTCAAAGCTCCCCCTCCAATAGTGCACACAACTAGGGAAAACTAGGGAATCTCCCCCTTAGTTGATCTTATGATTTGGAGAATTTCTCCCGCTTAGTTGAAAATGCACTATCAACCAAATTCTGCCCCTTGACAGAAGAACTTTCCCTCCAAATGCATATGAGTCAAAATGCAAGTTAGCAGCTTCAGAAATATAGTCTTTAGAAAACGAAGATGCTTGATAGAATGTCGATCCGATGACTCAACAATATGCACACGATGCTAGCAAAGGCTCAAACTGATCACCAAATACTAAATATCAACAAATGAGAAAAGTGAGCAATTTTTAGCCAGAAAAGGTATTCACCATCAAAATAGCACAAAACATGTATAGACAGGAAGTCAAATAAGTGCTAAACAGGTATACAAGGTGAACTACCCCTAGCAAGGTTCAATCATCATGCTATAGAATGAAACATAGACTTGTGCATTCAGATTTTATCGGAGTTGCAGCGGTTAAATTACACAAGTTTAAATTTCAGCATGTGAGTGCGAGAGGTTGAAAGCTTGTCATTGCCTAACTTTTCAACTGTGCGAAGCCTATGTGGAAGCAATTAGAAGTTTAAGCAACAGTTTCGGTCATACACTACACAGCTCAAGTTTAACTCAAAGTGCAATGAGAAACAGTCTCGAAACTGTGATGTGCTGACAAGCAATCTCATCTCGATCTTTCCAGTTCACTTAACTTGGTTCAAATTTAAAATAGAATATGAACAGACCAAGCAAGTGAGTGACTCAGAACTAGAGACATAGCAACCCAGCATATATGAAAAGCACAAGTGATTTCAACACTTTCTACACATGCTAGTTGCATATCTCAATGGTGAACATTTTTCAAGTTTCATGTTTATTAAGCAAAATTCACCATTCATAAAAGAGCTCAGCTCACAATATATATCAGTGATCAGAAAGAACATAAGCTACAAGCATCAGTAAATAGCATCGGAGCATACACTAAGTAAAGCACAGTCACATTCTAAGGATTATATAGATGAAGCTTGGAATGTAAGTATGCAAGATGAAATGCAAAGATGCATGAAGAAATCAAAAGAAGGAAAAAGAGTCAGTCTATAGAACAAGAACCAAAATGTTTCCCCCAACTAAAATGGGAAACACACACCAAGCTCACCTCTCAACCTAACAAAAGTTGATTGGTCCAAAGGCTTGGTGAAAATATCAGCCAACCGATGATGAGTATCGACATGGTGAAGGTCGATATCACCCTTCTCATAGTGGTCTCGCAGAAAATGAAAGCGCACATCAATGTGTTTGGTCTTCGAGTGCAGCATGGGGTTCTTAGCAACGCTAATCGCACTCGTGCTGTCACAAAGCAAAGGAACACGAGAAAAGCTCAGACCGAAATCACGCAAAGTGGCCATCATCCAGAGTAACTGGCAACAGCAGCTAGCCGCAGCAACATACTAAGCCTCCGTGGTAGACTGGGCGACACTAGACTGCTTGCGAGAAGACCACGATACAAGAGAAGAACCAATAAATTGGCAAGTCCCAGAAGTGGACTCGCGCTCAATGCGACAACCAGCAAAATCGGCATCGGAATAACCGCAAAGAGAGAGGGTGGAGGAAGCTGAATACCAAATCCCGAACTCAGGTGTGAAACGAAGGTACCTGAAAATGCGCTTGACCGCCTGACGGTGAGAAGTGCATGGCGACGCCTGAAAGCGCGCACATAGACACACCGCGAACTGGATGTCCGGGCGTGTCGCCGTCAGCTAGAGCAGCGACCCGATCATGCTTCGGTACTCCTTCTGGTCCACAGCTTCTCCATCCTTGTCCGCATCCAGGGCCATCATGGTCGACATGGGTGTTGGAAGAGGCTTGGCCTCACCCATATCGAATCTCTTCAGCAAGTCCTTGGTATACTTGCCTTGGTGCACAAACGTCCCTTTTCGGGATTGCTTAATTTGCAATCCGAGAAAGAAAGTCAGCTCGCCCATCATACTCATCTCGAACTCCCTGCTCATAGTATTTGCTTAATTTGAAACACAGGGTTCTTAGCAACGCTAATCGCACTCGTGCTGTCACAAAGCAAAGGAACACGAGAAAAGCTCAGACCAAAATCACGCAAAGTGGCCATCATCCAAAGCAACTGGGAATAGCAGCTAGCCGCAGCAACATACTCAGCCTCCGTGGTAGACTGAGCGACACTAGACTGCTTGCGAGAAGACCACGATACAAGAGAAGAACCAATAAACTGGCAAGTCCCAGAAGTGGACTTGCGATCAATGCGACAATCAGCAAAATCGGCATCGGAATAACCGCAAAGGGAGAGGGTGGAGGAAGCAGAATACCAAATCCCAAATTCTGGAGTGAAGGATAAGTACCTCATAATGCGCTTGACCTCCTAACGGTGTGAGGTGCGCGGCGACGACTGAAATCACGCACAAAGACACACCGCGAACTGAATGTCCGGGCGTGTTGCCGTCACGTACAACAGCGACCCGATCATACTCCGGTACTCCTTCTGGTCCACAGCTTCTCCATCCTTGTCCACATCCAGGGCCGTCGTGGTCGACATGGGTGTTGGAAAAGGCTTGGCCTCACCCATATCGAATTTCTTCAAGATATCCTTGGTATACTTACCCTGGTGTACGAACGTCCCTTCCCGGGATTGCTTGATTTGCAACCCGAGGAAAAACGTCAACTCGCCCATCATGCTCATCTCGAACTCCCTGCTCATAGTATCTGCAAACTTGGCAACCAAAGCGTGAGAAGAACCACCGAAAATGATATCATCCACGTAAATCTGGACCAAGAGAGTATCATTGCCTTGCTTGAGGAGAAAAAGTGTTTTATCCACACATCCCATTTTAAAACCCTTAGCAAGCAAAAAGGTTTTCAACCTATCATACCAGGCTCTAGGGGCTTGTTTCAAACCATAGAAAGCTTTGTGAAGTTTAAAAACATGGTTTGGAAACTTGGGATTTTCGAAACCGAGGGGTTGTCTCACATACACCTCTTCTTCTATGTAGCCATTTAAGAAGGCACTCTTGACATCCATTTGAAAAATTTTAAACCCTTTGGATGCAGCAAAAGCCAAGAGTATCCTAATTGCCTCCAAACGAGCTACAGGAGCAAAAGTCTCCTCATAGTCTATCCCCTCCTTCTGACTATACCCCTGGGCTACAAGTCTGGCCTTGTTTCTCACAACATGGCCATCCTCTCCTTGTTTGTTTTTGAAAACCCATTTTGTCCCAATTGGGTGACACTCAGAGGGAGGAGAAACTAGAACCCAAACCCGATTTCTTTCAAGATTTTCTAACTTCTCATGCATGGCATTGACCCAATCTGGATTCGTCAAAGCGTGTCCAACATCTCGGGGTTCAAAATCAGCAACAAATGCAGAATGAGCAAAGTGAGAGATTTGCCTAGACCGAGTGACGCGATAGTTGATGTCGCCGATCATTTGTTGAGGCGGGTGCTGGCGCTGAATGTGTCATGGCGCCTCCATTGCCGAAGTGGCCTCCCCCTCAACAACAGCTGGAGCCTCCTCGGGTACAAGCGGTACAGCCTGAAGTGGCGGATCACACGACCCCTATGTAGTAGAGGAAGAAGGGTCGGGGCCGCGTGCAGTCGTGGTCGAAGTCGACCCACTAGGAGCAGCAGGTGGAGGAAGTGTTGGATCGTCCATACTTTCAGCACCCTCGTCCTCATCATCAAACAGAGGTTCACCAACCTCATGATCACCTACACGCTCAAAACGAGAAGAAGGACAAACCATGGTCTCGTCGAAGGTGACATCGGATGTCTCCATAACTTGGTTAGTGTCAAGGTTAAGTACACGATAAGCACGAGTATGAGCGCCATAACCCAAAAACACATCGTGGGAAGAACGAGACTCAAACTTGTCCAGGTTGCCTTTCTTGAGTATAAAACAGTGGCAACCAAAAACTCTAAAATAACTCACCTTGGGGAGTTTTCCAAAACGCAACTCATAAGAAGTCTTTTTCAAGAAGGCTCGGAGAAAAATGCGATTGGAAATATAGCATGCAGTGCTCATAGCTTCGGCCCAATATCGCCTAGGAGTCCTATGCTCATCGAGCATCGTCCTGGCCATCTCTACAAGGGTCCGATTCTTCCTCTCTACAACACCATTCTGAGGCGGTGTGTAGGGAGAAGAAAACTGATGCTCCAAACCCAAAGAGTTACAAAACTTCTCAAAATCTGAATTCTTGAATTCGGAACCATTATCACTCCTAATAGCTCGCATCGAGTTCAAAGGGAACTCGTTCTGAAGACGCAAAATCAGATTGCGAGCAAAGGAGAAAGTCTCAATTTTCTTCGCTAAAAAGAAAACCCACGAATATCTCGAAAAGTCGTCAACAACAACAAGCACATACCACTTCCCCCCAACCGAGCTCACCCGAGCCGGACCAACAAGGTCCATGTGCAAAAGCTCTCCAGGGCGCATGGTCATGACCTGAGTCACTGGATGGTGGGGAGCGGCAACCATCTTCCCATGTCTACAAGAATGGCAAACAAGATCCTTCTCCATGGACAACTTGGGCAATCCTCGGATTAGGCCAAGTGAACTAAGCTTTGCAAGCAAGTCGAAGCTCAAATGTCCTAGTCTCCTATGCCACTTCCAAAGATCAGAGGAGGAAGGACCAGCCAAAAGACAACGAGAAACTCCAAACAACTCCGAGAAATCCGCACGAAAGACTTTTCCAAAGGGCGAAATCCCACAAACAAGATTGCCCTAAGGATCCAAAATACGACTGAGATTTGGCTTAAAACGAATCTCATAGTCGCCATCAAAGAGTTGCGAAACAGAAAGAAGGTTAAAATGCAAGTTAGAAACAAGAGCAACATCGCGCAACAAAAAGTGCTCGTTAACCCGCACCGACCCACGAGACAATACCTTACCTTTGCTATTGTCGCCGAAGGTGATAAACTCCTTTCTAGCGACCGGACTAAGACTGGAGAACCACTTGGAGTTTCCGGTCATGTGCCTCGAACACCCAGAATCCACCAACCAAATGTTCTCCAATTGTTTTACCTACATCAATAAAAAGACATGGGGTGAGCATACGGTCCAACACTGGGGTTAGTGAAGTAGGAGGAATACCAGTGTTGGGCCGGCTGCTCAAAAGAACGGTTAGCAGAAAAACCATTCCTAGCACGCCTACGGGAAGAGCGCTCACCACGTTCAGGAAAACGTGGTCCGCTAAGGGAGGAGCGTCCATCGCGATACTCAAAATGCGGTGGGGGGAAACGCTCAACTACAAAGCCACCGCCACGGGGTCCATAGCCTACAACTGCAGGCTCCCGCCGGGCACGACCTCCTTGCGGCCTAGGCCTAGGAACTTGAGGTTTTGGACCTCTAGGCCTAGTAGCACGCCTCTTAACGTTCGGCACATGTACATCATGGAAAGGATGGTACATGTCCGGATTGGTCATCTCCTTTGCGCGGCGCGCCTCTCTCTTGCGCCGAAAGCAAAACTCACTCAAGTGTCCATCTCTCCCACAATGCTCACAATGGTACCTCACCGCTCTCATAGGGGGTTGTTGGTACTCACGGTAGTGGGTGTGGATCACTTTGCCCTTTTGTGGCATAGGCTCCTCCTGGATGGGTGGCATTGTGTCCAGCTTGTTCTTGAGGTGGTTTGGTTTGGGATCCCATAATTATTTCTTGGGTGGAGCTCTCGGAGGTTCAACAAAGACCTCATCCTTGGTGTTAGGCTTGAGAGGGTCTTTGGGTGGAATCTTGGTAAGCTTGGGAGTAGTGGTGGAGTTGGGCTTCTCACATGGGTTAAGACCACTCGACTCTCCAATCTTGCCAAAAGATGAAACATCAACACCCGGAGCAAAACCTACACCTGGACCTCCAGCAGCTCGCTCGAATTGGGAGATCATCATCCCGAGCTGTGGCTCACCGCTAGACACCTATGACAAGATGGTCCGAAGGTATGTGTTTTCCTCCTCGGTTTGCATCTTGTCATGCTTCACATTAGCGATCTCCATCTCCAAACCCTCACAAAGAACACACCTAGTCACACAAGTGCTACCTGAGTTGGCCTCTTCAAGAGACACAATCTTGGCATTCTTCTCTGCCAACTCAGATTGCAAGCCCACACAGGACTTGCACGCACCCAACAGCGAAGATCTAGCTTTCAGCTCATCCACCTCTCCTACCAACACAACATACTTACCTCTCAAAGTGAGAAGGTCAGTCATGTGCGTGGTGCACATCTCGCACTCCTCCTCATCTGTGACAACAACGGTGGACTTGACAGATTCAAGTTCCTTCACCGTATCCTCCCACTTCTGCCTAAACTCCTTGCGCTCTCTAGCAGCACGCCTAAGCAACTTATCCTAACTAAGGAGCACGGCAGTAAGCTTCTCGACCTCAGCAGAAAGCTCATCGGGGGTCTGAGATACCTGGGAGGTGTTGTCGTCGTCGTCGTTCCGAGGGGTGTCCTCCAGCTCGCCATTGACCTCCTTGCCGAGGGCCATGGTGCAGAAGCCGTCGTCGTCGGCGAAGAAGCAGAGGCCGTTCAGCTTGTCCTCGATCCTCTTCTTCTTCTCAGACTCGTCGTCGCTTGAGGTAGCGGAGTCGTCATCCGAGTCGTCGACGTCGCTGAGCGTGGCGAAGAACGCACGCTGCTCAGCCTGGGCCTTCTCCAAGTACTTCGTATTGATGTACTCCTTGTCGAAGCCGCCCTTCCGCTTGTGCTTCGCGGGGACATACTTCTCCTTGCGCTTGCCGGAGTCGTACTTGTGCCCATGATCCGCCTTGCCGAAGGTGCGCTTGTTCTTCTTCGGGCAATTGGCGATGAAGTGGTTGGGGTCGCCGCACTCGAAGCATCCCGAGCATCCTCCTCCGCGGCGACGGTTCATGCGGTTGTTGTGGAACCGCGAGAACCGGTTGGCGAGCATTGCCAACTCGTCATCCCCCAAAGACTCCAGCTGGTCCTCTGTGACAGAAAAGAGTGAAGAAAGTGCAAATCCACCAGAGGGGTTAGCAGAAGAGCCAGAAACCAAAGCCATAGTCGGGCCAGAAGGATTTTCATAAGAAGCCCTCGACATGGCGTCAATCTCACTAGACTTGAGCTTACCGAAAAGCTCGTCGCACGTGAGGGTCTCATAGTTAGGCGATTTGATGATCGCCTGAACCTTGGAATCTCACACCGACCGATCGAGAGTATGCAAAAGCTTCAAAGCTCTCTCATGATCGTCGAAAGGCAACAGCTCCTTGTTAGCCCTCATCCTGTTGACAATCACCTAAAAGCGAGCGAATAAACTCTCTATGCTCTCGCCAGACATATGTCGAACGTTCTCGTACTCTCGCTTGTGCGACTCGTAGAGACGGGTTTTGACTTGAGAGGTTCCCTCATGGAAACGCATGAGGGATGCCCAAATCTCTCGAGCCGTAGCGAGGTGAGAAACGCGATCAAACTCAGTCATGCTCAAGCATGAGAAAAGAGCATTACGGGCTCGGCTATTGGCATCGTGATCATCGATCTGACGCTGAGTCACACGAGCAGCCAAGACCACGCAATCAGCAGAGTTGCAAATATCCCAAATGGAAGCACCCATACTCTGCAGATAGGCTGACATGCGTATCTTCCAATACGCCTAGTTCGTCCCACCAAAAAACGGCAGTTTGCCCACGCCGCGATCCATGTCGCCTTCGGTGGATCTGGAACCGGCTAAGGTGGAAGATCCTTAACCCGCTCCGATACCAATTGAAGGACCGAGAATGCAATAGCAAGGCGACCAGAGGGGGGTGAATGGGAGCACAAATATTTCTCTTGAAACTTTGGCCTTTTGTCCCCAAAATCAACCCCAAGAGCTTCGATCGAAACCGTGATGCTCATGACCCTTGGAAGAGGGTGGATGATCCCTAGGATCACAGCGGAGCACCACAAAGCGATAGCAAACCAAATGGCAAAGGCACCGGAACAAGATCGACCCTTAACAACCAAGTCCCGAACGTAGATAGACGGCTACGTCGAGAAATCCCCGAACACCTATGCTAACAAGTAGCAAAGGTACCTAGAGAGGTTCCTTGGTCAACTCTAGGACCAACCGAGAAGTCCGGAAACCAAGCGAAGAAGCCGGGAGAGCAAACGCACTAAACCGGAGGCTTCAGCCAAATCCCGGACTGTCCGGCCCTGGGGTCCCGGACTGTCCGCACCAGGCCGGACTATCCGCGGTTCACTTGCGTACTGTCCACCGGCAGAAGACGCAAAACAGCAGAGCTGCTGAAGTCCCCTGGACTGATCCCGGACTGTCCGCGACCCACAACTGCGGACTGTCCGCAGGTCATGAAAAGTTAAGTCGGCCGAAGAACACAGCCACTGATTCGGCTGATCCCCGACGCGCGGACTGTCTGCCGGTCAAACCGCGGACTGTCCGCGACCACCGAGTGAGGGCGATTTCGGTCGCCCTTCACACACAACCTCTCAAATTTGAATCAAAACTCAATCCCACGTTCCCAAACTTGGAGAGGATGATCACGAGGTAGTTAGGAGACTATCCCCAAGAAATCATCCACTCAAATCAACTCAAACACCGGGAAATCGAAAGGGGAGGAGTATGAACGGAAAAACGCCACGAAAATGAAATCAACCCAATCTACTTGTTCGTGAGGAGTTAGATGAATTCCTTCAGTGGAAATGATCTCCTCACTATAAAGAACAAGTTGATTCAAACGGATTTCGAAAAGACGTTGTAGAGAGGGAGATCGAGTGACGGGAAAATCGCGGAGAAACGAAGAACGCGAAGAACACGAACAAAACGTGAATCAAGTCATCGATCTGCAACCGTGTGGCTACCACACGCTACAACAGTGAGATTACAGTCTCACTTCCTCAAAATTTCCAGTACACAGAGGTATGGTTCTCTGCGGATCTCAGCTAGCTACAGCAGGGAATAGGGAGAGCAGGAAACCCTAGAAGCAAAGAGCAAATGACTGAGATAGAATGGGAGGAGGGTGTGTCCCTCTACTTATCCTAATTCTAATTCCTACTCTACCCCTCAACTAATTACAGAGCGAACCAGCTAAACCCTAGGGTTATTCTGGACCAACTCAAGGTAGGTGGTGATCTGACGGCCACGCCCGCACAACTGGTAGCGTTGCCTCGATGCAACCTCACCGATCGCCGTCACGTGCCGCCACTGCTCTGCTTGTCCTTTTCCCGGACGTCGCACCCCTGGTTTTGTGGAACAAACCGGGAAATGTAACACCTCTGGTGTTTAAGATGTAATTAACCTGACATGTCATCATCATTAGTCATTAATCATTCTTGCCTTGCATTTATGTTTGCTTAGTACTTGTGTAGCAATCTCTTTTCAAAAACCCTAAAGCCCAAATCTTCCTATAAGGGCAAAAATGGTAATTTCACCTCTGTGCCTAGCCTTGATTTTTTTTCTTGTTCAATTTGATGTCTTGAAGCTTTGTTGTGTTGTTCAAAAATCAAAATCAAAAATTAGATTTCAGAGTCCTTTTGAAAAACCCTAATTTCCAAACCCTGGCTTTTACCCCTCTTTTAATAATTTAAAAACTATTCAAAATTTGGACTTGGTCCAAAAAGCAAAGTTGTAGATCTGGCCAAGAGAAACAACTTTGGTATTTACAAATTTTCAAGTTTCTATACAAAGTTTGAAGTAATTTCAAATTCATTCAAATTCCAATTTTTGTCCCCTTTTTAGTTTTCAAAATTTTAGTCAAAAAACTATTGAGTTTCAGAAAAAGTGTATATTAGCAAAGTTGTAGGTTTTGATAAAAGGAACAGCTTTCATGTTTGCAGATTTCCAACTTTCAATGTAAAATCAAAAATAATTTTGAATTTATTCAAATCCCAAAAGTGTTCCCTTTTCTGATTTCAAATGTGGTTCAAAAACTATTTGGATTTTGAAAATGTTCATATTGACAAAGTTGTAGATCTCTTTTTTTTGAACAACTTTGATGTTTTGAGTTTTTGTTGCCCAGTTCAAATTTTGGAAGTAATTTGCAAAATACAGAAATCAGTTCAAAAAGTCAAACCCTAGCCTACCCTGTTCATCTCCTACCTCGCGTAGGGGGGGGCCCGGCCATGGCCCGGTCGCCGGCGCTGCGCGCGCCACGCGCTCGGCCGCCGTTCGCCTGCCCCCGACCTGCCGCCGCTGGTCCCATGATGATTTCGCGCCCGCACGCGCCGAGCGCTAACCTTGTCTCGTCCCCCACAGTGCCCTGCGAGTCGCCGCCGCGTGTTCAACGCCGGCGAGCTCACGCCCGTCCCCTGCACGCACGCCAGCCCTTCCGCCAGCGCGCAATCGAGTGCGCACGCCTCCGCCAAGCTTATCCGCCTGTGTGCGACGCTTATCCACCCCCGAGCACGCCTATAAAACCCACCGCCGGTGAGCCGGAACCCTCACCAGCCTCCGCCACCGTCGACACACCAGTCCAGAGCCTCTCCCACCCAACCACCTAGCTCAGAAGCTCCGCCGTGTTCTTGCGAAGTTTTTCCCCTCCTCAATTTTACCTCCGTCGCCCCCTATTGCCCGGCGTAACCTCATCTGCTCGGATTCTGGCGAAACGCCGGTGAGCACGGATTTGGGAAATCCCCATTCCCCGGTCGTGATCTTCCTTCCCCGACCTATGTTCCTTCTTCCTCGCATCCTTGCGCGTCTAACCATGCCTCGATGATCCGTTGTGGTGCTCAGGAACGCCGGAACGCCATCGCGACGCGGTTCTGCCCACCGACGACCCCCGCTTCGTCGACCTCCTAGCTCCGGCCGTCCCGTCGCCTCGCCACCGCGCGTTAACGACTGCCGGTGAGCTCCTGAACCTCCCCATGCCCTTGGTTTCGCCCGAGCGCCTCTGCCGTGGCCGGAACGCCATCGCGCCGCCGCGGGGTGACCGCCGGCGTGAGGAAGACGATGAACAGCGCGATTTTTTTCTTTTTCAGTTTGTTTTGAATAGTGTTCGAATTTCATCTTTTTGTGTGATTTTCTGTGTTGTTCCGAAAATTCTGAAAAATTCAGGGTAGACTCTTTACACCTTAAAGTATTTTAGAAAAATATAAAACTTGACTTTTCTGCAAAAATATGAAAATGTAAAATCCCTCTTTTAATTAATAAATGGATGGTTTTGGATTTTTAGAAAATCATTTATAACTCCAAAAATCATGAAATAAATTTTTGTGAGCTTCCTATGCCATGTTTAGTCTCTGGTGAAATTTGGAAGTCTTTTGGAACAAGTTGATTTTTGAGCCTTTATTTTAATTGTTAAATAGTGCCGTTTGTTAATTGATGTCTGATTTTATTTGAGCTCCTTAATGACCTCCAAAAATTATGAAATTTGTTTTGCCATCTATCTACACCATAATGAACTTATGTGATTAATTTGGTAAGTTTTGGAGCAACTATATAAAATGATTTTTTTAAATAATTAAGAAAAATAGAAAAAAATGATTAGGGTTCATGTTGTATGCCCTGTGTTACATTGTTCATGCTAGCATACTCATGTGCATGCATCATTGGATTCGTATAGTCACCGAAGAAGGCTTCAAGATCGAGGCATCCGCTGACGAACCTGTCCCCGAGGCTACCCCGAGCTCCGACAACTGCCCCGCCGCCCTCGAGCCTGCCCTCTTTGCTCTTCAAGGCAAGCCCCGGTGCATTTAACCCCTTTCCTTGAATTTATAAATGATTTCCTTAAATGCTTTTGAGTTAAATTATTGCATTAGGTTTATAGGAGTTGTGTGCTATCCTAATTGATGCACTATCCACCTTGACCACTGATACACCCGATACCTGCTTTTCAAAAGTGTTGTTTCGGGGACCGAGATCCCGAAACAGCGGGTTGTCGCACGAACGAAAGGCCAAAGCGAAAGCGGAAAACGAACGGTAAAACGGGAAAATAGTTGAAGTGAATAGTGTTCCTCTCCCCCTCCCTTGGGAGGTTGGGAGCTTTTTATATTAATCCAGATCAATTTGAAAGTACAAGAATGCCCTTCCAACCACTCTGCTACAATTACAATGATGCCTTGCTCAACTACCCCGTGGTTGTACGCCGCCCTTTCCGGCGCGAGGGGCATCATCGTAACTTCGCCCTCTGGTGGGCCCAGCGTCCCCCGGCTCCTTTTCCTGGCCGGTGGGCCCGCTCCCTTTGACCCAGGCTTCTGTCGACCTGCGAAAACCTAAGAAAAACCAAAGTCTTGAACGACGAAAACTCTCGCCGGAAACGCTGGGCTCCTTTCGCGCGAATGCTTCTTTTCGCACGAAAACTCCGTCCTACTCCGGTCATGCGGACCGGAGGCGAATGCCTGCTTCTGCGCGAATGTTTCCTTTCGCACGAAAGCTCCGCCTTCTCTTGGTCCGCAAGCCGAAACGCGTGCTTCCGCGCGAATGCTTCCTTTCGCACGAAAGCTCCGCCTTCCTACTCCGGTCATGCGGACCGGAGGCGAATGCCTGCTTCCGCGCGAATGCTTCCTTTCGCACGAAAGCTCCGCCTCCCCTTGGTCTGCAGGCCGAAATGCGTGCTTCCACGCGAATGCTCCCTTCCGCACGAAAGCATCATCATCTTTCCGTAAAATGCGGGTCGGAGGCGCCTGCGGTCTGGGCGCCGCCCCAACAATAGCCCCTTACGGTTGAATCTGCAGCTTGTGAAGTTCGACCGTGTCCTTTCGCTAGGCGCCTACGCCCACCCAAAAAACCTTCGTTTCGTCCCGAAGCTGAGGGGGTTTTTTTTGAATATAGAGGTATGTATTTTTTATTATTATTATTATTTATATTTTTGTTTTAAGTCGCGTCGCAAACGCCTTTTCGTATTCCTCGAAAACTGTGTGTCATGATGTAAAACCTCTGCGACGCTTCGAATCTTGTGCCCGGGCGCCTCTTCGTCTCCCTCGGAAATCATGTCGAGTTTTATCGTATATAAAAGCTGAGGCTTCAGCTGGGGGGGGGCTTGATCATTGAACGCCTCCCTTCACTCGCCGCCTCTTTCGCGAAGCCTTTCGCTGTTCGCTTGACGCCATTCGCTCTTGTTGGCGATAGCTGCTTGTTGTTTGATTCTCATCATTCGCCTGGCGATAGTTCGTGGTACGCGTGTCACTTCCCTTGTCTTTGTTTCCTTTAGACTTAAGTCTTGCGAATTTGGTTGTTTGAGGTTGCTTAATTTCGCTTCTATTTTCGCGTTTTTTCTTTGTTTTTTAGCTTTCGCTTGCCTTGTTTGTTTATTTTATCTTTCGCGCCAATGCTAGATGGCGTCTTCCAGCTCGACGTCGACCTCGAGCTCAACTAGCGAAAGTACCGATGCCACCGGGTCGTCCCATCGCGAGCCTAGCGTGGAAGTGTCCATCGGATCGGGGGTTGCTCCACGAGTTCCAGAGCACAGCGGGAGCGTGTCGAATGATGGGGACTCCGGTTTGATTTCGGTCCCGACGGATTGTTCTTTTTACCTTGGCGTATCGCGAATGACGGCTGCACGCTTGCAAACAATGGCTGAAGAAGGGCCTTTAAGGAGAGATCATCTTGCGAATTGTCGTGTCCCTGGAGACGAGGAGGTTCCTATTCCTCGGCCGAACGAGGCCGTTGTCTTTCGCGACTACTTTGTAGCTGGCCTTGATTTTCCCCTCGAAGAATTCGTCTCGGATGTTTTGTTGGGGTTTGAGATACAACTTCATCAGCTGACGCCGAATGCAGTCGCCAGACTAAGTATTTTCGCGCATGCTATGAAGATGTTGGGCTGCACCCCGCGGGCGGATGTCTTCGTGCGATTTTATGACATTCACCGCCGTCCGACGAAAGTTAACGACCCGCTTCTCGGGAGCAAACTGCCCAGCGAGATTGGCTGCATCAATTTCGTTCCGCGGAAAACACGAGGGACTGTTTCAATTTCGCTTACATATCGGAACAAATGGCCGGACTGGAACCGCTATTGGTTTTACTATCGTGTCTGTACGGACGAGACCGTTGCTATCGAATTGAGCCAAGGGTCGAAAAAAAGGTGTCTGCTCGTGTCAGTGTTGGAGAAATATCCAGGGAGGCATCTTCCGCCCGTCGTTCTGAGCGACCCGAATGCTATTCGGTGTGGCGATGCTTTTGCGCTCACTGCTCGGTTTCAGATTAGACGGGACTTGGTTGAGGAGTGGATGGCCATTGGCATGAATCCACTATGCGGCGCCACTTCGTTTGAGGGTTTCGTTGAAAGAGAAGGGTATTGGGGGCCCACGCTGCTGCTGGAGAGGCCCGCGGATTACCATGATGACAGCGAATATGTCAAACATATCGAAAAGGAGACCAGAAAGATTTATGGGCCGTACTTACGCAAGGAGAGCGAGTTTCAACTCGGCAATCTCGGCCGTAATCGGCGTCTGAACCGAGCTTTCGATGCAATGGGCGCTGAATATGCCGAAAGACCGTTAGTTGACGAAAGCAAAGATGAGGCCGAAAGCTCGAAAGGTAAGGGGAAAGAGGTGGTTCGTCATGGCGGTCGGAGTGGTGTGATCTCCCGTCGAAAGGTCGCTGAAGCCGGGGACATTCGCATTGGGCGGTTGATTGCCAAACCTTTGCTTGCAAGCCGGGGGGGCATTGGAGTCGGCCCCCGACGTTGATCCTTTCGATCATTCGAGGGTGGTTAGTTTCTGCCTTTTTCTAATTTTGTTTGCTTTGGCCATTATTTTCGTTTTTCCTTTTATGGAATTCTTTACTATTATTTCTATGGTAATGACGGTTTTTTTTTGACTTGACTTGTCTTTGTTTTGCTGTTTTGTTTTGCAGAGCGCCAGTTTCGCTGCTGAGATGGCGCCGCCGAAACCGCAGGCGCGCCTTTCGACATCGGCTTTCGACGACGAGGTGTCGGTGGCTGACCTTCCGACCTTCGCTAAACCTGGTTCGCGAAAGGCCCTTGCGGAAACCGATCGGCCGATGAAGAGACCGAAAGCGCCTCGCGTTGAGCCCGCGGCTCGGAACTCCGCCGAAACTGCTACTCGCGTCTCCACCGGAGGGGCTGCCCCACGCGAGAGGAGGGCCGGATCCGAGGGAGTGTCGGCTCCTACTGTGGATAAAGGTAAGTCACACCTTTCGCCGAGACGCATTCGTCTATCACAGGAGATGGTGGAAGGTCAGCTTCTTGGCTACGGGCGATTGATTATCGATGGAGTGCCGTCGGACTACAGGAACCCTTGTTTTTACACTGGCTTGAGCTCGTCGGGCGAGACTGACGAAGCAAGAGAAGAGTCTTATCGGATTGCACGTTCTTTGGGTGCAGCTTCCGAAGCTCAGCTTGCGTGTCGGATAGACTTTCGCCGCGCAGGAATCCTCCCCGGCGCAAGCGATGACGCCAGCAAGCTTGTGGAGTTTTCACACAAGGCTTTCGCTGCGCCGGAGGTCGAAAGGGACCTGCTCAAGGTCGACAGCGTAAAGCTTGATGACGCTCTGTCGTTTCACTTAGCTAGCGTAGTTGCTCAGATTGCTTTTTGTCGCGTGATTGGTGTTAGCTTTTCCGCAACTGGGGTATGGGTCATTCGGAGTGTACTGACTTTCGACGTTTGATTTAATGCTATTCGCAGGCTGCCATTCTCGCCCGCAGCCGACACAATCAAAACGACCTTTATGTTCGCAAGATCGAGCGTGAGAAGGAGGATCTCGACATTCTGGCAAAGAAGCTTACAACCGACCTGGAGGTTCAGGCGAAGAAAGCCGAGGACGAGCGCGCCTCGCGGAGAGCAAGCCAAAAGGAGGCTGAAAAGCTGAGACGCGAAGCAGAAGACCTCAAGCGGGAGCTTTCGCTGCTGCGAAATGCCCAGGCCGAGAAAGACGAGGCCCTGAAGACGTCTGCTGAAGAAGCTGTCACTTGCTTCCGCGAAAGCCTTCGCAGCATTGGCGTCGAAACGGATGGTCCTTCGGAGCGAACTGCTAACGGTCTTGTCCGCTGGCTTTGTTTCGAAATGGAGTCACTTGAAAACCACATGGCTCTGGGCCGAGACTACGCTGCCGTGACCGGTATCAAGGCGATCGGCCACAGCCTGGTCGACGCCGGATGCTCCCACATCGCTGACCTTTCGGTCAAAGAGGTGGATTATTATTGGCGAACTCCGGAGGCGGCAAAAGCTCTGGGCAAAAGATTTTTTGAAGAATTCTGGCTTGCGGGTGGGAACGACATGTCACTGATGCAGTCCGCCGTGGGTCGCGGAAAGGTATTTGCTTCCTTCTGCTGGAGGTATCGCTTTTTTATGCGGTGCCTTGTGGTTTGAGTAGTAAATTTCCTGGGCTATCGCTTTTTTGTGCAGACTCCTGAGGAGAAAACGCGCATCCGACAGTTGTTTTCGGAGTATATCTCCGCAAAGCAGGCGCGCGAAAACAAGCCGGAAGATGAGGCGAGTCCGCCCGAGCCGAATGACGGGGCACCCGAAAGCTCGGCCGCTGCTGCTGCCCGCGACGCAAACGCCCCCCAAGACGCAGCGGTAGACGAGTGACCTTCTTAGGGCCCGCTTTTAATGTGTTGGCAACTTGTTGTTTGGACCTCGTGTAATGCTCTGGAACTTAAATTCGGATGTTGTATCTTGAACAGGGCGCGGATGCGGGAACGCCGGACGTTCTCGACATCTGCCCGTTAATGATTAGATCTGGCGGTATCTGTGTTGGTGGTGATTTGTGGAGGAGCTATCGCTCTAGATTTCCGATGGCGTCGCTTTCGGCTTACATGAGAAAACGTGCTAAAAAACTTAGACGCACGGAAGAAAGATTACGAGCTTTTTATGAAAGCTTCGACCCGCACGAACTTGAGTCGAGGCGAATGAGGCGTGAAGCTTCGCGCGCGCCGCCAGGCTTCGAGGGTGCCACATTCGTTAAGTTGGAGCCCGAAGATGCCGTGCCTTCGCCGGACGAAAGGCGCTATAGCATTTTCCTTGGCCGCGAAAATAGTTCGCGGCCCTGAATTGCAATGTACAACCTTTATCTTAAACCCGGTGTAATGAGAAGTGTCGCAGTGTGTTCTACCTTTCGGTGTTAATCGTTATTTGCGAATGTACGATTTTTTATTATTTCGCTTGACGGTTGAAGTTAATCGGTCAAATGATTTAGTTGTTGTCGGTTTGCTAGTTTGTGCGATAGTGCTTTTTGGTGCGGGTCTCTCGGCTGGTATTCGCGCGATGGAGCTTTCGTTGCGAGTCCCTCGGCCGAGAGCAATGACGCGCCCGCCCCCACTTACTTAGGTGAGGGGCGGTAGCATTCGCGCGAGGTAGGTTTTGATGCGAGCCCCTCGGCCGATAGCAAAGGAGCGCCCGCCCCCACTTACTTAGGCGAGGTGCGGTAGCATTCGTGCGAGGGAGCTTTCGGTGCGAGCCCCTCGGCCGATAGCAAAGAAACGCCCGCCCCCACTTACTTAGGCGAGGGGCGGTAGCATTCGCGCGAGGGAGCTTTCGGTGCGAGCCCCTCGGCCGATAGCAAAGAAGCGCCCGCCCCCACTCACTTAGGCAAGGGGCGGTAGCATTCGCGCGAGGGAGCTTTCGGTGCGAGCCCCTCGGCCGATAGCAAAGACGCGCCCGCCCCCACACACTTAGGCGAGGGACGTTAGCAATCGCGCGAGGGAGCTTTCGGTGCGATCCCCTCGGCCGATAGCGAAGACGCGCCCGCCCCCACACACTTAGGCGAGGGGCGTTAGCATTCGCGCGAAGGAGCTTTCGGTGCGAGCCCCTCGACCGATAGCAAAGAAACGCCCGCCCCCACTCACTTAGGTAAGGGGCGGTAGCATTCGCGCGAGGGAGCTTTCGGTGCGAGCCCCTCGGCCGATAGCAAAGACGCGCCCACCCACACACTTAGGCGAGGGGCGGTAGCATTCGCGCGAGGGAGCTTTCGGTGCGAGCCCCTCGGCCGATAGCAAAGACGCGCCCGCCCCCACACACTTAGGCGAGGGGCGTTAGCAATTGCGCGAGGGAGCTTTCGGTGCGATCCCCTCGGCCGATAGCAAAGACGCGCCCGCCCCCACACACTTAGGCGAGGGGCGTTAGCATTCGCGCGAAGGCGCTTGATAATTCGGTTGACGAAAATGTCTTTATGAACGCAACATGGGGAGCATACAATCGACTATGATTATGATATTGCTCGTATTGCTGTCCAGCCGCATGCACGGCTTGGTTCATCTCCTATCTTTGGTTTGAGATGGGAGAGCCACTCGATAGTACTACCGCCTACAGTTACCAGATTGGTGACGATAGGTGGACACGATGCCGATGACACGATCATAAAAGCGAAAGCGTAGCTCCTGATGCTTCCTACTCGCATTTTCGATAATGAGCTGACTACCTGGAACTAACATTTTGAAGAGCCTCGGTAGTTTAGGATGGATGGGAGGCTTGCACTTTGTTGCCTATTTATACTGCCTTGCCCATGGTACAGGACGGCCGCATTTACTCACCTGGCTGTATTTGTGATCACTTGGTAGGTGAAAGGTTAATACAACATTTACGTTTTAGCGGCTGTAAATGCTTGCCAGCTGTCGTTTGTTTTGCCCTACTAGGGCTGATGGGCTTGGCCTCCGCTACCGTTCTCCCCTTTCGGTGATGGGGGGCTAGTTTTGCATAGCCCGCAAGCTTTCGTTCAGCCCTCGTTTTGTTAGAGGGTCGGTTTGTTCGTGGCCCGCAGGCCTTCGTTCCGCCCTCGCAT
Source organism: Coix lacryma-jobi var. lacryma-jobi (assembly GCA_009763385.1). Lineage (NCBI taxonomy): Eukaryota > Viridiplantae > Streptophyta > Magnoliopsida > Poales > Poaceae > Coix > Coix lacryma-jobi. The sequence goes on from CM019823.1 coordinate 68,368,323, forward strand.
TTTGTCGGAGGGTCGGCTTTTTCGTAGCCCGCAGGCTTTCGTTCCGCCCTCGCATTTTGTCGGAGGGTCGGTTTTTTTCATAGCCCGCAGGCTTTCGTTCCGCCCTCGCATTTTGTCGGAGGGTCGGTTTGTTTCATAGCCCGCAGGCTTTCGTTCCGCCCTCGCATTTTGTCGGAGGGTCGGTTTTTTTTATAGCCCGTAGGCTTTTGTTCCGCCCTCTCGTTTTGTCGGAGGGTCGGTTTTCGCATAGCCCGCAGGCTTTCGAGATTGTCGTTGGATGGATGGGGTTTCTTTTGCCCTACCTCCTCGACATTCTCTTTTTATCACATTTTGTTGACGAATGTCTCAACCTTATGTTTGGTTGATTTCGTCTTCTACCGAGTCGCGTGACACATTTTTTTTTGGGGGGAATTACGTCTACTTTAGTAATGTAGCGGTTACATTCGGCTGCCTCGTTAAAAAACCTCGCACCCCGATGAAGGGCTTCCCCGGCGAGGAAAAAGAGCGCAGCCGACCTTTGGTTACAAAAATGGTGAAAGAGAAAGAGAAATTACACCAAAGTTGAAAAAGGGATAAATCACGGGTAGAAACGGCGCAAATTGCTCGCGTTCCATGTGTGGGATTATTCTTCGCCCTTGTCATTCATCAACCGGAATACACCTGGCGCTGCCATGCTTGCCACGACGAAAGGTCCTTGCCACTGCGATTGCAGCTTGCCTTGCTTGTCTGGCTGCCGAATGGTGACCAAGTCTCCAGGCTTGATGTCCTTTCGGACTATCGTCTTGTCCCTGTGATGCTTCGTTTCGGTGTGGTACTTCTCGAGGTTTTCTGCAGCCTGCGATCTTATTTCTTCGATAGTGTCGAGCTCGAGTTGTCATTTCTCTTCGGTGTTTGGAGCCATTTCAGTTCGAAAGGAACCCAGCTTTACCTCTTCTGGGGTGACTGCTTCCTCACCGTAAAGCAATCGGAACGGAGTGAAGCCGGTAGCTCTGGATCGTGAAATATTGTGTCCCCATACAGCTGTTGTTAGGGTGTTGGCCCACTTACCTTTCGGCGAATCATACAAGGTTTTTGATATTGCCGAAAAGATTAAACCATTCGCTCTCTCGACGGCCCCGTTTGCTTGCGGGTAGTTTACTGAGGCGAAATTAAGCTGGATGCTGAGCTCATCGCAGAAGCTCCTGAATTCGGCACAGTCGAACTGCTTCCCGTTGTCGCAGGTGATAGAGGAAGGAACGCCGAAACGGCAAACTATCCTCTGCCAGACGAACTTGGTTAAAGAGGTGGAAGTTATGCTTGCGAGGGCCTTTGCTTCCACCCACTTGGTGAAATACTCGAGGGCGACCGCTGCAAAACGCAGGTTGCCCGGAGCTGCTGGTAGCGGACCTACTATGTCGATGCCCCATCTCTGCAAGGGCCAAGTTGGCACTATCGGCGTGGTTTCATTTGCTGGGGCTTTCTGGTTTTTGGCGAACATCTGGCAACCTTTGCAACATTTGACCAGCGCTCTGGCGTCTGACGCGGCGGACGGCCAGTAGAAACCTTGCCTCATTGCTCTGTGTGCTATTTCGTGGGGCCCCCTGTGCGCTCCGCACATTCCGGCGTGCATTTCTTCGAGTAGCTGAATGCCTTCACGCTTGCTTATGCATTTCAGAAGAGGGGCTGTTATACCATTTTTGAACAGTTGATCTCCGATGATCGAGTAACCTTTCGCTCTACTGGCCATCCTTTCGGCATCCTTCCTGGACTCCGGCTCGTAGGTCCCGGCCAGATATGCAAATATCTGCGACCTCCAGTCGTCACTAACGATAGCGTGTACCGAACTTGGATGATCTTCCTCCTCTTTCACTGCCTTGGCTGAAAGGACTTGATAAAACACATCTGGTGGAAGTGGTAAATTTTGTGCTGCGGCTTTGGCCAGTTCGTCTGCCTCTGCGTTTTCGGCCCTTGGAATGTGACGCAGGGTGAAACCAGTGAAATACTTCTCCATTCTTCTGATTGCTGTCAGATACTTGGCTAACTCTGGCTCTCTTGCTGTGAAATCCTTTTCGGCGTGACCAACAACGACTTGGGAATCCGACTTGACTATGCACCTTCTCGCTCCGATTGCTCGGAGCTTTCGTAAACCTAGAAGCACGGCCTCGTATTCGGCAGTGTTGTTGGTTGTGAGGAACTGCAGCCTCGCGGCGAACCTGACCTTCGGTCCTCTTGGTGGCGTAAGGATCGCTGAGATTCCGGCTCCGGCCATTCCCCATGCACCGTCACAATTCACTGTCCACACGGGCTCCTCGAATTCGAGCGTTGTGTCGAAAGCGGCAGGAGTCCAGTCTGCGATGAAATCCGCCAATGCCTGCGACTTGATTGCGGATCGGTGCTGGAAGTCGATCACGTATTAGTTCAGTTCCGCCGCCCACTTGCCGATTCGGCCGATAGCTTCGTTGTTGCGGAACAGGGCTTCCAATGGCTGAGCCAAAAGTACTATGATGTGATGGGACTGAAAGTAGTGCTTCAGTTTTCTAGAGGCCATTACTACTGTGTAAGCTATCTTCTCCAGCTCTGAGTAGTTCAGTTTTGCACCCGAAAGGGCCTCGGAGACGAAATAGATTGGGAACTGCATCATCCTGTTTTCATGCTCCTTCTCTTCCACCAGTACTGCGCTTACGGTGGTGTGCGATGCTGCGAGATACAGCAAGAGTGTCGCTTCTGGCGAAGGTTTGGATAGCGTGGTCAGTTTTGTCAAATACTCCTTTAGTTGCTGAAAGGCCTGCCGCTGCTCGTCCCCCCAATCGAAAGGGTCGGAGCTACGCAGAGTTCGGAAGAAAGGCAGTCCTTTTTCAGCGGACCTTGCGATAAATCTGTTCAAAGAGGCCAGCCTTCCTGTCAATTTTTGCACTTGCTTTCGGTTTGAGGGCGGTTGCATGTTGATGATTGTCGCTATCTTGTCGGGATTGGCTTCAATTCCTCTTGCCGATACCAGGCAACCGAGGAGCTTGCCTTTCTTGATGCCGAAAATGCACTTGTCAGGGTTTAGCTTTAAACCGCTCTTCCGGAGATTGCCGAAAGTCTCGAGCAAATCTGCCTGATGATCTTCCTGTCTATCGCTCTTGACCACTATATCGTCAACGTAAGCCAACAAGTTTTTCTTTTGCTTCTGGCTTTCGAACACTTTGTCAGTCATTCGCGAGAAAGTAGGGCCTGCATTCCGCAGCCCTTCTGGCATTCGCCGGTAGCAGTATGTGCCTGTAAGGGTGATGAAACTGGTTTTCTCCTCATCGTCGGGATGAAGCCAAATCTGGTGATAGCCTGAAAAACAATCTAGCAAGCTCATTATTTCACAACCAGATGCAATGTCGACAAGCTTGTCGATACGAGGCAAAGGATACGGATCCTTCGGGCAGCATTTGTTGAGGTCGGTGAAATCAACGCACATTCACCATTTTCCATTTTTCTTTTTCACCAAGACGACATTGGCCAGCCATTCGGGATACTGGACTGGCCGAATTACTCCAGCGTCGAGTAATCTTTGTACTTCGGCTTTCGCCGTGTCAGCCCTTTCGTTTGACATCTTTCTCAGTTTTTGCTTTCTGGGTTTGGCGCCGCTTGCAATGTTCAAACTGTGCTGGGCGAGATCCCTGCTAACGCCTTGCAAGTCGCTTGCGGACCAAGCGAAAATGTCATCGTTGTTCGCGAGGAAGGATGCCAAAGCGTTCCTTTCTTCCTCCGGCATGCTTGACCCAATGTGCACGGCTCTTTCGGGCCTGGAGGCCGCGAGCGGAATTCTTGTCGTTTCTTCGGCTGCCCCAACCTTGCATTCCGACGGGCTGACGATAGCGTGCTCTTCGCTGGTTGCTTGCGATTTGTTTTTATTCGCCACCTCATTGATAAGGCTGTAGCCTGGGGTTGGCCTTCCCTCTATTCTCCTAGAGGCTTGCTGGTCTCCGTGTACGGTGATGATGCCGAAAGGAGATGGCATTTTCATGCACAGGTAGCTTTGCTTAATGACGACGTCAAACCTGTTGGTGAAGCCTCTGCCGAAAATGGCAGTGTATGGATAGTCCATGTTTACTATGTCGAATGTCAGTGTTTCGGTGCGGACTCTTTCTCCTTCGGCGAAAGATACAGGGACTTGCTTTTTGTCGATAGCGTCAATTTCCTTCCTCTGAACCCATACAGTGAATTGTCGGCGGGGTCCAGACTGCGCCTGTCGAATCCCATTGCTTCGAAAGCTTTGACGAATAAGATGTCAGCTGAGCTTCCGGTGTCAATCAGAATGCTGTGCAAGGTGAAACCGGCCACATTGGCCGTGGCGACGAAAGCGTCACAATGCGGGTAGTCGCGGACTTTGAAATCGGACTCATCAAAACATATCGGCGCTAGCGACCAAGCTGGCCTGTTCAATGGAAGCCTTGGTGATACCGTCTGGACCCTTCGATGATAGTCCTTTCTCGCCCTTTTGCTTTCGTGCTCCAAGTTGGATCCGCCCGTGATAGCGAAAATGTGCCCTCTTGACAGAAGGATGTTGTTGATTGCGCTAGTTTCATTTTCCATCTCCTGCACCTGCTGGAAACCCGGCTGTGCTTGCTGCCCCTGAGGTTGGGTCTGAACCGAAAGCGCTGGCGGCGGCGTTGGCTGACGCTGGTAGTGCATAGGTGACGAAACTGCCACTGACTGTGGTGCGAAGACCGGAAGCTGGTAACTCTGATACGCCGGATTGTACCAATGCAAGTTTTGGGGGTGCATGTACTGCGGGGGGTGCACAGGCGTGCTTGCGTAATTGCCGCGTGTTGCTGCCGCTGCTGCCGGGTCTTGGGAATTGTGGAAGACATGCTTGGAGCTTTCGGCAGAGGCTGAGGCTTGGTCTTTGTCTTTCAGCTCTTTCGCCATCTTGCTGTATTTGCAGTCACGGGTGGTGTGACCAAAATTGCCATCGCAAATGACGCAATATGGTGGCCTGGGTCCTCTTCCGCGGCCTCTGCCGTCTCGACCGCCACGTCCTGTCCTTCCGCCGCGTCCTCCGCGGAAAGGCTGATCAAACCCTCTCTGGGGCTGAAAGTCGGCCACATCGGGCCTCACCGTGCCTGCCGCTGATTGTGCTGGTTCCTCCTGTAGACTGTTGATTGACCGAAAGGGCCTAACAATTCTTTGATTTGGCACGGGCGGTGGCCGACTTGCTTTCGTCGCTTGCCTCTGCATCATTCGGGCAGCCTTACGTCGCCGAAAGTCGTCATCCGACCTCGCGTACGCATTCATCACATCAAACAATTCCTTAACATCTTTCGGTGGCTCTCTGGATAGGTGAGCGGCGCACTGTCCGGTCCCCAAGCCTTCGATGGCTGCTGCGATCACCGCGGCTTCCGGCACATTCGGCGCTTGGGCCTTCAGTTGGATGAAGCGTTTGAGGTACTCAGATAGGGGCTCGTCGTCTTGCTGGGTGCAATTCATGAGGTCCCTCGTGGTCTTGATATCCGGACGGAATCCTTGGAAGGTAGCAAACAATTCGGCTTTCAACTGGGCCCATGAATAGATGGACAGTGGCTTGAGAGTGGTGTACCAATCATGAGCCACGTCTTCGACCGCCAAGATGAGAGACTTTGCTAGGGCCTGATTGTCCCCGCCTGCCGAAAAGACAGCTGTCTCGTAGCTTGCCAAGAATTTGCGTGGATTCGCTTTACCGTCGAAAGTCGGAATGCGCGGCTTATAGCTGAGCAGCCACGGATGGGCTTGCAACTCCCTCGAAAGCGGAGAGGTTTCATCGATGGTGTTGCCGAAAGCTGGCGGTTGCTCTTGCCTTGGTATGAATGTATTTTCCTGGGCTATCGGGATTGGGGCCGCCCCAACCCTCTGCAGCTCTTGAATTTCCCTCTCGAGTTGCCTTCTCTGCGCCTCAGCTCGCCGAATGGCGCTGCGAGTTTCGTCCTCTCTTGCTTTTGCTGCTAACCGCTACTGCAGCTGATCTCTTTGCGACAACAGCCTCTCTATTTCGTCTTGCTGTTGTGCCAACGTCTTGATTGCTTGGGCGTGTCTTGTGATTTCGTCAGCATCTTCATCCTCGTCATCGAACTCGTCCTCGACGTGCCCTTCCGGCGTGCCGTCTCTGCCCAAAGTCCGCTGATCCAGAGGCCGCACGCCTTGGCTCGTCGATGCTCCCGGCGGTGGCTGCGCTTCTATCGACGGAGCGCCGCCGAAAGGTGGCGGTTCTGCGGCTGCGTTTGGTGGAACCTGGCTAGCTGGGACTGGAACCGCGACGGTGCCGAAAGCATCCTTTCTCGCGGCGATAGTCTCCAGATTGTCGACCGCTTTCGGCGCTTTCCTTGGTGGCGTGGTAAGCTCGGGCGACAACCACGGTGGGCGCCAATGTTATTTCGGGGACCGAGATCCTGAAACAGCGGGTTGTCGCACGAACGAAAGGCCAAAGCGAAAGCGGAAAACGAACGGTAAAACGGGAAAATAGTTGAAGTGAACAGTGTTCCTCTCCCCCCTCCCTTGGGAGGTTGGGAGCTTTTTATATTAATCCAGATCAATTTGAAAGTACAAGAATGCCCTTCCAACCACTCTGCTACAATTACAATGATGCCCTGCTCAACTACCCTGTGGTTGTACGCCGCCCTTTCCGGCGCGAGGGGCATCATCGTAACTTTGCCCTCTGGTGGGCCCAGCGTCCCCCGGCTCTTTTTCCTGGCCGGTGGGCCTGCTCCCTTTGACCCAGGCTTCCGTCGACCTGCGAAAACCTAAGAAAAACCAAAGTCATGAACGACGAAAACTCTCGCCGGAAACGCTGGGCTCCTTTCGCGCGAATGCTTCCTTTCGCACGAAAACTCCGTCCTACTCCGGTCATGCGGACCGGAGGCAAATGCCTGCTTCCGCGCGAATGCTTCCTTTCGCACGAAAGCTCCGCCTTCTCTTGGTCCGCAAGCCGAAACGCGTGCTTCCGCGCGAATGCTTCCTTTCTCACGAAAGCACCGCCTTCCTACTCCGGTCATGCGGACCAGAGGCGAATGCCTGCTTCCGCGCGAATGCTTCCTTTCGCACCAAAGCTCCGCCTCCCCTTGGTCTGCAGGCCGAAATGCGTGCTTCCGCGTGAATGCTCCCTTCCGCACGAAAGCATCATCATCTTTCGGTAAAATGCGGGTCGGAGGCGCCTGCGGTCTGGGCGCCGCCCCAACAAAAAGTATTTGAAAAATGCTTAGCAATGCTTATTGAATTAGACTTTGCAATAAAATGCCATTTTCAAAAGTGTGATCACTGAAAGAATTTTTATGGGAATTTGGCTTTACTTCCCGTTCGATGACTGCTTGCCTAGCTAGCATGTGGTCATTGTCGAGAAGAGGTTGTCCGCGCGTACGGTGCCGTCATGTTGTAGTCCGGGACTCAACAGTTGACACCGACCGGGACAGGGTTGAAAAACCGACAGGACCTGTACTCTTGGGTTAGAGTCCCGAGGTGCTTGTCGCTGGCGAAAAAAATGTAGGGACCATCCGTATGGGGGCCTGCTGGTCAAGACTTGTAACTATTCACATACTTCGGAAAGCTCTGGCTCCAAGGAATCCTTTATTGGACCGACAACCGCGCACTGGGAGTGGAGAGATGGCGGAAGTAGCATGTACCCACGTGGTCGTCGTACCTGGATAGGAGTGGTGTACTGTACTTCCGGGTGGCGTAGGACCGGGCCCAATCTTGGAGGAATCGTGGTAGACGAGTTGGCATATGCAAGCTTGGGTGCTACATATGCAGTGTGGATAGGGATCCTCAGCTGAGTATTATTTATCCGAATTAACGTTGCTCCTCGGTTATGGAGACTTGGTCCACTGACTGTCAACGGAGAGTGGTTCACAACTAGGTATGTTTTGAAATGTAAAATGAATCATGAACGATGAAGAATTGAGGAATACTGAATCTTTCCAAAATAAAATAAGGTTTACAAAAATGCTTTTCTGCAAAATACTTGATCTTGCTTAAGCCTTACCTTGACTACCCTAAGCCTCTCATTCCTGAGTCTTCTCCCTTTTCTTTAGTCGGGTAAGTCTTGTTGAGTACCCCAGTACTCAGGGTTTGTTACCCATGCTGCAGGTATGACAGAGTCCCCGATGTGTCTTGCACCCTGCTGCATAACCATCGTCCAGGAAGAGGCCGATGAGGCCGAAGAATAGTTGTACACCCTCGGGCTGGGTGATTATAAGTATCTTTGCTGTTCTCCACTACGTTGCCTATGTCTATCTCTATTATCAGAACTTGGTTTGTAATAACTGCACCTTAATTTCTATTTGGAACCCTGCTTTGTAAAACTATTGTTATTTAAGTCTTCCGCTCTTTATTCCGATGTTATTTGTAAAAGTATGCAATGCTGTAACCAAATTGTGAGATGATCCTGCAGACATTGGGCACTGATGTAGCCCGGTGGCGAACAGGTCTTAATCACATGGAACATGGGTTCGGCTGTCAGAGGTTGACAGGGACACGTGAGCCATGAGATTAGGGCCGTTCCGTCACAGGAAACCAGCCTTCACAGCCAACCCCCGGTTTTGAGGCCCAAACCGGGAAACCAGCCATCCATGGCCTGAGTTTTGAGGCCCAAACTCAGCAAACCCGCAGCACCCAAGCTTTGAGGCCCAAACCAGGAAACCGTCCTCAGCCCGAGTTTTGTGGCCAAACTCGGAAACCATCCACGCCCAGGTTTTGAGGCCCAAACCTGGAAACCGTCCACTCGGTGGTTTTTCTGTGGCTCAACCACCAAATCGATCCGTAGAAGGGATGCACCGCCCATGCACCCCGTCCACCGACACATGTCCCTAGGTCCTCGACCCAAGCAACACCGTGCCCGCAAGTCTTCGCTCGTCGCTGTCAGCCACCACAGCTGATCCTCGGGCCACCGGTCCCTCAATCCAAGCCTCATGTCCGCCCTTCGCCACTCTCGGACCCTCGGCACGGCACGTCTCTACTTGACCTTCACCTTGCCTTTGATCACTGTATCCGTGCTCGACACCTGCACAACACAAGCCAAAGAACATGCGCATTATCCCAGTTGACAATCACTCATCACTCAGAGACTCGGCATACACCCATGTATCCGCAGGGTTCTAAGGTAACAAGGATGAAAAGATATAGCAGTCATATAATAACACTTCGGGACATCAGAACACCAACCACAGAAAGGGATGAGAAGGGGGTTGGGAAGCTCTGACTACGGTCCTACGAACATCAACACGAACGTGGTGGAATACGTCGGTCATCAGGGCTGTCACCACCTGGGGCTACCACAACTATCCGTGGGGTTGAGCGCAACCTCAGGTAACCTATAGTGTGACACCCCAATTTTAAGAACAAAATTGGAGCACAATATATGTATGTCAGGATCAATTTTCATACATATATCCACATCATAGTAAATATCAAAACAATGCTTTATTAATAATAATGAACTTTATTACAAAAATGACCCTCGGGTCTCAAAAGAAAAGTACAGACTCTCAGTCTAACTCTAATGTAGACTCGCGGAAACTGGACGCCATCTCCACAGGAAGGTCGACCGGGGGCTGCGCCATCCTAGTACAAGTCGTCTGGGTCGTATCCACCGTCTTCTGGGTACAAGTTGTCGAGGTCGTAACCACCGTCTTCTCGGTACTCCTGCTCCGCGCCGTAGACTCCAGCGTCTGGGTGGGGTAGCAGGAGGTTCAAAGAGGAAGGGTGAGTACATCGAAATGTACTCCGCAAGTGTAGGAAGTATATGCTTATGAGACTAATAACAAAGGTAGGCTGACTCTGTTTGACTCAAGCGCCTAAAGCAACACATCCTAATAAATCCTATTAATCCTATGCACCTATTTACTAGGTTATAACCACAGTCTCCAACAGTAACAGTAACCACACTCGAAGTCGCACCGAGCAACCAACACTTGGAGTCACACCAAGCACAACCCACACCTGAAGTCCATCAGGCAAACCACACCTGAAGTCCATCAGATGACCCGAACCAGGCCGTTACAAGGAGTCCTATGTGTATTAGTTCCATACGTCACGACATAGAGAGCTACCTTCCGTAATAACACTAGGTCTGTGCCCGAGCCTGGGAATCACTCCCGTACCAAGCAGTAACCCGCGTAGAAGAAGCCTCTGTACCCATGTCATATGAGACTAATGACCACATAAGGCTTCTCTAACGAACCAGAACCAAACCACCAACTAATCTCGAAGAAGTCCAAGCCCGCTCGTGACCGTGAGCACGGCTGATATATCAGTTTTAATACTCTGCAGAGGTTGCACATCGTTACCCAAGAGTCGTGCAGATCCCGTCACGCTAAACACTGCCAAGGTGCATAGCGGGTTGCACTGCAAGGCCTTTACAAAGTCCCCTCCAAGTCCGTTCCACACGTACCTCTAAGGTTTCACCCCGTACAAAGGTCTATGACCCCCAGGGCCCCCTCGTGAGCCACTAAAACAAACCCCGTGTGGACCCTCAACTTAGAGGTTACTAATTAATTAGCCAGGTCGAGCCCATCCAGATCTCATGGCTGCGCTGTTAAGCCGGGTTACAGGCTTCGAGAACCGGGTCCTAGGGATCCAGGCAGGATATGTCTAGCACGAGCCCAGAACCAAAAACCAAAAGCAGCTGCCGAGTCCCACGGCACAAAACCACCAATACGGTCCATCCTGCCGGATATACCTACTCACCATACTACTCATTACCAGTCCATGTTCCATAGATCATTAATTAGAATTAATTATTTTTAACCATCCCATCCCAAGACAACAGGGCTAAGCATGACTTCTACCCAACACATCCCAAACCAGGTGTCAAGGAAAATATGGACAAGTTCTAGTAAACCTTAACATGGAATTCAGTATTAAGACTCTGCATGCAACTACTGGATCTAACTACTCTACTCAAAATAAAATAAATACGGAAGCAATATGAGCAAGGACACTTGCCTTCGGGCTGGGTTGAATCTGCAGGATCAAAAGAAGGGTCTGGAGCGTCCTCGTACTCCTCGTACGCCTTCTAGTAAACCTTTTATTTGTTTTCTAAATAGAATAAATTCGATTCGCCCTAATCGGGTTTAAATAAATTCTTTTTCACCCAATAAAACTGTGCAACGGCATGAATGCAACAAACATCTGGTTAGATTTTCCTCCATCTAGGGTTTTGGCCAGTTTCTTATTTATTTTTAATTAATTAAACACCAGGGGTGTTACATATAGACTAAACACCAAGTCTAATCTATCGATTACTACTCTAATTATGGCCTATAACTAGAGCACTCGATGCGAGCGGAGATCCTATGCTAGAACATAACAACTATACTAATCATGATATGAAAGGCATAAAGTAAATAGAGAAGATAAATATATTAAAGCATAAGTCTTACAAAGAAAAGATACAAAGACATACCAAAACTCTGAAGACTCCTCCGGAACCGGAGAGTAGCTCCGCTCTCCCTAACTCCCGACTAGAGTTAAGCTATTACATTGGAAATTCTAAACCTAATTACATAGAGAGGAGAGGTTGTCCTTCGAGGGATGCCTCTACAAATACTCCCTAATGATGATGTGTTGCCTCAAGGGGGTCCTGGGTTTATTATATAGGGGCTCCTGGCCTCCCCTCCACCTTGGGCAAGCGATGTGGGACTAAATCCTTTGCCATATGCACATGGGCCTTAATGGGCCAAAACGCGTTGAAGAGGTCGGTTGGAGTGCGTCACGCGAAGGGGGCGAGTTTGGGCCCTACACCAGACCGGTCGGTCCAGGAGGGAGACCGGTCGGTCGGCTTCTCTGACAGGTGGGCCCCGCCTTCCATGGATCGCCTTCTCGTGCCTTCTGGAATGTTCTGGAATGTTCTAGAATCTTCCATGTCGTATCCATCGAGGACTCTCGCTCCGGGACTCCAAATATAGCAAATCTTATGTCTGTTTCGATCGTCTCGACAAGGTCTTTGCAATGGCGTGCTCTGTTTCATCACTTAAGATACTTTTATATGGTAAAAACATGGATGTCCTGCAAAACAAGTGAGAGCACCAAAACTCGTGGAACTTGTTAGTTTCAAACCCTACAACTATGCTTTGTGATTCATTTAGTGTCATTTCATGCAATAGTTGATGGTTAATTATGAGCATTAGTGAGCGTCAACAGTGGTTTGCAAACTCTATTCACTAGCTCATACATACTTGTTCATATACATGTGCTAGTGTAGTTGCTCTTGTAATTAGTTAGCTTGTGTAGCTTGCTAGTTACCTTCTTTGCTTGTGTAGCCTAGAAGTAGCTCTCTTGCATGACTAGTTGACTTGTAGTCTTGCTAGTAACATTGCTTAGTTTGTGTAGCTAAGTTGAGCTCTCTAATTTGGCTTGTGTAGCCTTGTTATTGAGCATTGCTAGTGAGCTTAGGCTTTGTGCTTTGCTTGCTAGATTGTGTAGGAGCTCCCCTGTGCTTGAAGTACTAGTTGCATAGGCTTGTGTGACCTTGCTTCTAGAATTGGTTTGGTGAGCTCTAGCTAGCCCGACACCTTATTTGCATTGATTAGGATCTTTTGTAAGGTGTCATAGAGTATAGGTAGAGGGGTGTAGTCTTGGCTAGACTGATAGTTTTTAATTCCGCATTTGTTTCGGTTAGCCATTGCGATTAATTTTAGAAAGGACTATTCGCCCCCCCTCTAGTCCGCCATCTCAACCCTTTAGGCGGGCCGCCTCGTGGTGTCTTCTGGTGTCTTCTAGATCCTTCTTTTGCAGATTTCGTTGTGAAATTAATATCTTTTCATCCAGAACTCCGAATATAGCAAATGATATGTCTGTTTCGATCGTCTCGACGAGCCCTTCGCAATGGTGCACTCCAATTCATCACTTGAGGTACTTTTATATGGTGAAATATTGATGTCCTACAAAACAAGTGAGAGCACCAAAACTCGTGGAACTTATTAGTTTCAAACCCTACAACTATGCTTTATGGTTCATTTCATGTTAATTTATGCAATAGTTGATGGTATAATATTGACTATAAGGACCGTCAACATCCACCAAGAGCACCTGAAGGGCAGTCCCGCGCCAATGTGATGCAGCACGCTGGTAAGAACAAGCAAAGGCCTAATCAGACTACTCAGTTCAAGAAGAAGAAGATGAACATGGACGAGGTTATGTGCTTTGTTTGCGGTGAGACTGGGCACTTTACCAAGAAGTGCAAGAACCACAAAGGAAAGAAGAATCAACAAGGGCAGAAATCTGCCAACGTGAGTATTGGCGATCCTAGCAGATCTGGGTACGGTAATTATTTACCGAGCGTATTTTATGTATGTCAATCTAATGATTGGTGGATAGATACAGGAGCCAATATTCATGTTTGTACTGATATCTCCATGTTTTCATCTTACCAGGACGCACGAGGTTCAACCTTCGTGATGGGGAACGGCTCGCATGCTACTGTTCTTGGTGTTGGTTCGGTCGATCTGAAGTTCACTTCGGGAAAGATCGTGTGGCTCAAGAACGTGCAGCATGCCCCCTCAATAAAGAAGAACCTCGTTAGTGGATCCCTTTTGTGTCGAGATGGATTCAAACTGGTATTTGAGTCTAATAAAGTAGTCATCTCGAGGTATGGCCAATTCATTGGCAAAGGCTATGATAGCAGAGGCTTGTTCCGCTTTTCTCTCTCCGATTTTTGTAATAAAGTGGTGTACCATATTTGTGACTCGAACAATTCAGTGGCTGATGTATGACATTCACGTTTATGTCACATTAATTTTTGCTGTATGTCGCGTCTATCCAGCATGAATTTAATTCCGAATTTTTCGACTGTCAAAGGCTCTAAATGTCAAGCGTGCGTGCAAGCGAAGCAACCTCGTAAGCCACACAAGGCTGTAGACGAGAGGCGCACGACATTATTAGAGCTCATACATTATGATCTTTGTGAGATGAATGGTGTGTTGACAAAGGGAGGAAAAAGATATTTTATGACTTTAATTGATGATGCAACAAAATATTGTTATGTGTTTCTTCTAAAAACGAAAGATGAGGCGTTAGAATGTTTTAAGACTTATAAAGCGGAGGTGGAAAATCAATTGGAAAAGAAAATAAAAGTGTTAGGTCTGATCGTGGTGGTGAATATTTTTCCCATGAGTTTGATCTCTTCTGTTCGGAGAATGGAATAATTCATGAACGGACACCTCCATATTCACCTCAATCTAATGGGGTTGCCGAAAGAAAGAACCGGACGCTAATGGACTTGGTAAATGCCATGTTAGGAACGTCCGGTATGACCAAGGCATGGTGGGGGAGGCTTTTCTGACAGCATGCCATGTTCTGAACAGAGTTCCCACTAAAAATAGTGATGTGACTCCGTATGAGGGATGGAAAGGAAGAAAACATTCACTACATTACTTGCGTACGTGGGGCTGTTTGGCAATGGTTAGCGTACCAATTAATAAGAAGCGCAAGCTTGGACCTAAGACAGTTGACTGTTGTTGGTATAAATTAACGCACACTCTACTTTATCCGCAAGCGCACAGATAAAATCTACCGATGTAGCATTTCACCGGAGTAACCCAGTTTTAATATCGAACCCAAAGGAACGGATAGTGTTAAGTCTTAAAATCTAACCCCTGAGTAGCTAACAAGGACGGAGAATCTAAAAGTATAGAGGGGATCATTAAGGATGTCTAATTCCAATTTAAGAGTGATATGTTTATATTATTCTTAGTGGGGAAGTTGCCATAAAAGGTCACAAACAGAGTATGAATCTTTTATGCAAATGTATGATCCTACCGAGCCTACACACGGGTAAGTGGACTATAGAAGAATCAGCAAGGCTATAAGAGTCACCCTTGCGAACAACCACTACTACCGGCGTTATAGGAGGCATTTATGAGCTATCAAGTCTAAGCACCACGCTTACACTATCCAACTACTCTAACTCTAGAATTAAAGTACTCAAAAGAGAGTCATAAACCTTAAGAATAATAAGAACAATGGCTCAAACTTAAATATAGACGTTGATTACCAAAATAATCGCTGAAGCAAGTTGACGATGAACTTGAATCCGCATGTACAAGATGAAGAAGTTGATCCGACAGGCCGGAGATCCTTCTTGATCTCTTCCTCTCTCTCTCTCTCTCTCTCTCTCTCTCTCTCTCTCTCTCTCTCTCTCTCTTTTAGTTCTAGTATAAGACTAGGTTCTAAACCTAAACTAGAGGGGTAACTAGTCTTCTACTTGAAAGCTGGCTCTTGAAGTCTTCTTCTAGGGTTTCTGAATGAGGCGTAGACTTTTCTGAAGAGAGACTTGTTCTACCCTGGGGCCTGGGGGCCTGAATATATAGCCCTAAGGGATCAACCGCGGCCGTTAGATCAAACCAACTTCACGTAGGGCTGAGATGAGTCCTCGGGGTCGGTGGAGAAAGGTTCCAGAAGGAGGAGACGTGGGGGCCCGGGACCCAACCGACCGGTGGGCCCACCTGCCCGGTCGGTCCCACCTATCGGGGTCTCGGGGTGCCCCGCCTCGTGGAGTCCTCTGGTGTCCTCTGGAGTCTTCTGGAGAATTCCTGACGTGCCGGTTCCATAATCTTCCGTCGATTTCCTTCTAGGAGAAGTAATCAGTGTTGGTTTTTCTGTTTAGTCCCTGCAGAATCATAATCCACCAAAACTCGTGGAATATTGTCAATTAAAACCCTAAACCTTTATTGGTGATTGAATTCATGCCCTTTTCATATTTATTTATACTTTAATTTTGATACATAACCAGTGTCAACAATTGTGTTCTTTTGGGATATGCGTACCACAGCATAGAGTATAAGTTTTTCGTGATAAAATCAGAGACGCCTGATATTTTAGTTGATACACTTATAGAGTCACGGGATGTTACTTTCTTTGAAAATATATTCCCGATGAACGGTGCTTATTCTTTGCCTAGTTCATCAACTGAATTTACCCTTGAATCCATACCCATAATTGAACCAATTATAAACCCACTTGGTAATGAAGAGGATGACAGTGATGTAGCTCCTAGAAGGAGTAAAAGACAAAGGGTTGCAAAATCCTTTGGTGAAGACTTCACTGTCTACCTCGTAGATGATACACCCACGACCATTGCTGAAGCGTATGCATCACCTGATGCAGAATATTGGAAGGATGCAGTCCGTAGCGAGATGGACTCCATCATGGCAAATGGTACTTGGGAAGTGACAGATAGACCAGTGGGTTGTAAGCCAGTTGGCTGCAAATGGGTATTTAAGAAAAAGCTTAGGCCTGACGGTACTATTGAAAAGTACAAGGCGAGGCTTGTGGCTAAAGGTTACACACAAAAACAAGACGAGGATTTCTTTGATACCTACTCACCTATTGCCAGATTAACTACAATCCGAGTGTTATTATACATGGTTGCTTCCCATGGTCTTCTTGTACATCAAATGGATGTGAAGACAGCTTTCCTTAATGGAGAGCTGGAGGAAGAAATTTATATGGATCAGCCTGATGGATTTATAGCACAAGGGCAAGAGGGCAAGGTGTGCAGGTTACTCAAATCCTTGTATGGTCTAAAGCACGCACCCAAACAGTGGCATGAGAAGTTTGATAATACTTTAACCTCTGCTGGGTTTGCTGTAAATGAAGCTGATACTTGTGTGTACTACTATTATGGTGGGGGCAAATGAGTAATCTTGTGCTTGTATGTTGACGATATACTGATTTTTGGGACAAGTCGATGAGATTAATGATGTAAAATCATTCTTATCCCAAAACTTTGACATGAAGGATTTGGGGGAAGCGGATGTGATCCTTAATATTAAACTTAATAAGGGCGAGAATGGGATTACTCCTTTGCAGTTTCATTATGTGGAAAAGGTTTTGAGCCATTTTGGCTATATGGATAGCAAACCTTCTCCATCACCCTATGATCCTAGTCTAATTCTTCGAAAGAATCGAAGGCTAGGAAAAGATCAACTAAGATACTCCTAGATTATTGGCTCATTGATGTATCTAGCTAGTGCAACTCGCCCTGACATCTCATTTGTTGTAAGCAAGTTGAGTAGATTCACATCTAGTCCAAGAGATGATCATTGGCGCGGTATTGATCAAGTAATGCGCTATCTAAAGGGCACAATGAGCTATGTGATTCACTATTCAGGGTACCCAGGTGTACTTGAAGGATATAGTGATTCAAACTGGATTATAGATGCTGATGAGCTAAAGGCCACTAGTGGATATATATATTCACTTTAGGAGGTGGTGTCGTCTCTTGGAGATCTTGTAAGCAGACAACACTTACAAAATCGACAATGGAGGCAGAGCTCGCAGCTCTGGACACAGCCTCCATTGAAGCTGAATGGTTGAGAGAACTGTTGATGGACTTGCCTGTGGTTGAAAAACCAATTCCTGCTATTCTCATAAACTGTGATAACCAAACAGTTATTACGAAGGTGAAAAATAGACAGGATAATATGAAGTCCAACAAACATGTGAAACGTAGACTGAAGTCTGTCAGGAAATTGAGAAACTCCGGAGTAATAGCTGTGGGCTACATCCAGACAACTAAGAACCTGGCAGATCCCTTTACCAAGGGACTATCACGTACTGTGATTGATAATGCATCGAAGGAGATGGGACTGAGACCCATGTGAGTTAACCTCAGTAGTAACCCAACCTATATGATTGTAGATCCCGTGAATTAGGATCTGGGAAAAACAAGCTGCTGGTTGACGGGAGAGTATATTTTTTACTTAACCCACTCCATTGGAGATGCAGTACTCTCATTTCTGTAAGGTAGGTTGACTTTGTCTTAATGTGTTCTGAGGCTCTATAGCAAGATATTGTCCTATAGAGTATCTTTGAAAGAACACACCTATGTGAGCTGAACTGTTAGTCGAAGTTTGTGAGATTTGGGAACTCTCTAAGAAGCTCATGAAGTGAGATAGGACTATGACTTATACGCTCCACTCGCGGAGTAGGCATATGGCAGCCTAGTATCAGTCAAGATGTCAAGTGAAGCTTGTTCGCACCAAACTGCCAATTCAAGGTCTAGTCCATTGTGCAGTTGTGGATGAACCTAGCTTGTCGCTCTAGGTGGATGTTCAACCTTAACCGGTCTCCACTGAATAACTGGTATATTAACAGTACTTTGGTACAAGGAGGATGAAGAGTGCCTCTGGGATCTAGTGGGGGATTGTTAGAAGATTTGGGCTTGGCCCAAACGAATATTCCAAATAAATCCCAAAGGCCCACTCACACATGCATGGTATGGTGGGGGACTTTAGTCCCACACTGCTACTCTAGAAGGAGGGAGGCCAACTTATATAGTTGAGCTATCTCCAACTGGTTGAAGCTATTGAGGAGAGGCAAAGGAAGAAAACCCACACGCACGCTCGCTCGCCTCGCCTCGCCGGGTCGGGGGCGGCGGGGCGGGGCGGGGCGGGGCGTGGCGTGGCGTGGCGACTCGTGCAGGGCGCACGACATGCGCTTGAATGGTCCGACCGAGGCCTTGCGGGTGCGCGACTTCCTTTTGTCACTCGATATTTTTGCATGCAGGGAGAAAATTGCGCTGGTCTGTTTTAGCAAGCAATTATTCTCATATTAATGGCGATTGACTCGTACACTAATGGTAGGTTCAATCACATTAATATTGTGATTACGCGGTTGTCTCTTTCTAAAGATACAGCTGCGGCGTGTGTATAAAAGAGGGACGAGACATCGTCCTCGGTACAACACATTCTCCTCCTCCTCTTCCCTAGTGCTGCGCTGCTGCTGTCGACCCCATCCCGCCGCCGACGTGCCATCGATGCCGGGAGAGCAGGATCTCTGAAGCCCGCGTCTCCTCGCGTCCTTGCACGGGGTAGGGGACGTATAAGGTTTTTGGGAAGCGTCGTCGTGACTGCTCGTTGGACGCCTTCTTCCCTCTACGCTGACTTCACCGGTCTTCATCAATGGTCTGCTTCGTCTTCTTTTGCGCTAGTTCCTAGTGCAGACGACCCCACTGTAAGCATGCCTTCAATCTCACTGTTCTTCCATTTCATGTTCTTAATGTTATTAGCGATGCATAGCCTGGATATGTCTCGGATCACACTGCTAGCGGTCGATTACATATCTATGATACATGTTGTTTATCTTTTCCTCATTGTCAGAATTAATTTATGCATCACTAAATTGCTATTATTTCCAACATTATACGTGCTAGGATTGTAGGGTATGCCGGGGCATACCCGACATACCCTGTAGATCCGCCCATGCTTTGGAGCCACGCACAATCTTCACGCGGGCTTCACGACGGAGACTCGGTCACCAAGCCGTCTAGGAGGTGGCAACCTCCAAGAGTAACAAGCACCACCGGCTTGCAACATGATCACCTAGTGCCACTTGATGCAATCTCTCAATGCAACGCACTAGCGATCACTCACTCGCAACGATTCGCGCACTAGCAAGCACAAGTGAGTTGGAGGGCTTCCTAACACTCCCCAAGCATGGACACTAAGTCCCAAGGGTGCTAAGCATCAGCCAAGGCCGACCACACACTCCTTTTATATCCCCAAGGGCTAAACTAGTCGTTACCCCCTTAACTGGGCACTTTTAGTAGTGACCGAACTCACTATAGGTTGACCGGACGCGTCCTGTCACTAGAGTCCGGTCGTTCGTCCCCAACAACTAGTTTACGCGCGCATTCAGCCTTCTACTGACCGGATGTGTCAGTTCATAATGACCGGACGCGCCTATGCCTGAGTCCGGTCGCAAACAGAGAGGTTTCGGGGCTGTTTTTCAGTGACCGGACGCGTCCGGTCACTACTGACCGGACTCTACCGAGCGTCCTGTCAATATAGCTCAATTCAGCCCTCAAATACACTGACCGGACTCACTCTACTGATCGGACGCGTCCTCTTAGTGAGTCCGGTCACTGACCTTTCAGCGTTCAAACGGCTATAACTCTTAGCTCCGAACTCCGATTTCGATGATCTTGGACATTTTAGAAAGCTAACTCAGAGGGCTACACAACCCACATACAAAGCTAATCCATATCACAAAGGATTAGTATATAATTCTAATCCAAGAGCCATCCTAGAGTCCAGAACACGCCGAAAAGCCTTCTTCTCTTCTCCGAGTTGATCCAATTCAACTCCAACAACTTCTCCTTTGCAAATGTGCCAACACCACCAAGTATACACCACCTTGTGCATGTGTGTTAGCATTTTCACAATCATTTTTCAAAGTATTAGCACTTACACTCACCACGCCACTCGATCCTAGCAACATCACAATGTTAGATAGCTCAAGTGGCACTAGATGACCGATATGCAAACAAGTTTGCTCCTCTTGATAGAACGGACATCTATCCTAAACCCAGTCATAAACTTCTCTACACACCTATGATCGGTGAAATGAAATGCCCTACAAATATACCTTTGCCTTGCGCATTCCATTCCATCTCTTTCGGTGTTGATGCAACACATGCACCAACCTATCATCAAATGATATGATCCACTTCATATCATCACATGGCCTCCATGGTCCATCGATCTTGACCTCACTTGCTCTTCACCATTGCTTCAGTCCTTCGGCGCCAAGTCTTTGCTCAAGCCTCCCGACACTCGGTACCAATGGCTTCAAAGCCTCCAACTTGCCCTTCACCTTTGCAACCGGTCCATCAAGCCAAGTCTTGCCTTGATCTTCACCATCTTAGCCACATGACTCCATGTCATGTCACATATGAAATAAGCTCCTTCATCACATGTGTGAGCCTTTGCAACATCTCCAAGCCATTTCTCCTCCATGGCATATGTTGCCCACACATGATCACCTGTGGACTAATCACATGTGTAATTCACTTCAAACACATATTAGTCCACCTAAGTTGTCATTCAATTACAAAACCAAACTAGGACCTTTCAATGGTGAGGTGAGCCACTTCTTGCCTTAGTAGCTCATTCTCCATTGCATCTTCTTGTGTACATGTTTCTACAATCACATCCTCAACACAAGCTTGTTTGCATATGGGTGAGTCTAAATCAAGTAAATCAATGCAAGAAGTAGAGGCATCCTTTTTAGGTGTATCAAAAACTGAGTTTTTAATTTTAGGTGCATCTATGGGGTTTGCTCCGATGGTTTCAAGGTTAGCAACTTTGTTAGTTAGCTCATCACAATGTTTGCACATGATTTCCATTTTAGTAAGCAAACTTTTGTAAGCATCTTGTGTGCTAGCTAACTTTGCTAGTTTTTCATTTTTCTTAACAAGTTGCTCATCATTAATTGTGCTATCATTTGTGCTTGCACTAGCTTGTAACTTTTCAATTTTATTAGATAGCTCAACATTTAGGTTTGAAAAAGTTTCATATTGATCAAACATAGCATTATAAGCTTGTTGAGAGTTATCTAATTTTGCTTTTAAAGCATTGATTTTCTTTTGTTGGCTAGTGCAAGCCTTAGAATAGTTGAGATTATCTAGCACAAGTTGATCATAAGAAGGTAGCTCATCATCACTATCACTATCACTATCACTATCACTAGAGATAGGACTTGTGCTACATCGTGCCATAAGGCACACATGTGAGGAGCTTGATGTTGAGTGCTTGTGGCCACGCCACTTGTGTTGGGATTCATCCTTACTTGAATCATCCCATGTCTTGATGGTGGTGAGGGCTTTGGCCTTGCATCCCTTATTTTTCTTGTTCTTGGGTGTTGGCTTTTGTTTTGGACAATCCTCCACAAAGTGTCCTCTCTTGCCACATCCATAACATCCATTTTTTCTTTGCTCTCTTCTTTGATTGGTGAAGAGGCAATCTTCAATTGTGATGGGCACACCCTTGACATTGAGCTTACAGATCATCCTCTCCACTCCTCATACTAGTTTGATTATTTCTTCATCTAAGGAGGAGTTGGATGAGGTAGAGGCTTGATCATCATTACTTGATTCATCATCATCATCCTCTTCTTCTTCCTCATCTTCACTTGAGGAGCTTGAGCTTGTCTCAACTTGCTTCTTGCCCTTCATCTCTTGTGCTCATCACATGTGAGAGCTATGCCTTTTCTTGATGAAGTGGCTTCTTCTTGACCCATCTTGCATGACATCTCAAATGCCACAATTTGCCAATAAAAATGGTCGGGGTCATGGTGCTCAAGTCTTCCATGTTGAGGAGGATGGTGGTGATGGTTTCATACTTGTTCTTGGGTAGCACGGAGATGATCTTCCTCACAACATCCGCATCACCTAGCTTTGTAATTCCAATAGAATTGAGCTCATTGATGATTAGATTCAAACGAGAATACATATCACGAACAAGCTCATTATCATTGATTCTAAAGGAATCATAACTTGTTCTAGTTAGATTATGTTTTTGCTCACAATCATTACTTGTACCATCATGGAGCTCATGGAGTTTTAACCAAATTTCATGAGATGTTTGTAAAGTAAAAACTTGATTAAACACATTCATGCTAAAAGATTCAAACAAGCAGTTATTAGCTCTAGCATTGAGATGAATTTCCTTTTCATTACCCGCGGTTAGCTTGTTGGGATTCTTAGGGGGTCTCATCCCATCGCGGGTGACTCTCTAAACACCTAAATCAATTGCTTCTAGGTAGCAAGCCATTCTAGCACTATAGTAAGGGAAGTTTGTGCCAACAAAGTGCAGAGGCCTAGAGGCATCCATCCCAACCACTCTTAGGGGCGTTGGCTCGAAGGCGGTGAAACCAAGAGTCCATAAAAGAGCCAACCGGCTCTGATACCAATTGAAAGGACCGTGACACGTAAGAGAGAGGTGAATTAGGCAACTAAAAAACTTCTACTCTAAACTATGGCCTCTAATTAACACCTAGTCAAAACCTATGTAACAAAGTAAACTATCTAGAGTGCAACTAAGGTTTTGATAGGTGTGTTGTTATCTCTACCGCAAAAAGAGTTATGCAACCTAGGTTCCAAACCTATCAACTATCCTATCAACTAAGCTAGGAAAGGTAAAGCACACAACCAAGGTAGCAAAGTAAATGCGGAAGCTAAAGAGAGAGGTAGAGATGTAAACTCCCGTCGACGACTCCGGTATTTTTACCGAGGTATCAAGAAGCGCACAAGCTTCCCCCTAGTCCTAGTTGGAGCCCCTCGCAAGGAATCCCTCGCAAGGGCCAAGCTCCCGGTCGGGTAACTTCGTGAATAGCTCTGGGCCTTCCCACATGCAAGTGGGTCTCCGGTTAAGCCACTTGTGGCAAAGCCTCTCCCGGATGCTCCCTGCCATCTTCACTATCAAGCTTCCAGTTGAACCACCGCGGGCCTTGTTCCCTTTGGTACACGGTGGCGGCCACACCACAAACTCGGTTGGTGTGATCTCGCAAGACTACAAGCCCCTCCGATGTACAACAACGGTGCGCAAGCACCGGTAGGTAAGAGGTATGCAAACCTCACTAAACACTAGGCTTAACACCTAGAGCAGGCGCAAAGCGATGGTCTAACTAGCCTAAGAACTTCGCAAAGCACCTACACTAATCACCTAATATATCAATAAGCACTTTGGTGGCTAGAGCAACTAAATATGTGTCTATGCACTTGGTACACTTCCTTGAGCTCCAACCTTGTGTTTTTGTCTGGCCATGGGGGTATATATAGAGCTCCAAGCAAATAGAGCCGTTGGAAACCAAATATGGACTTTTCTGCGTAGCATCGGACGCTCCTGTCGGGAGCTTCGGACGTGCGTCTGATGTCACTTTAATGGCTAGTTGCCGACCTGGCACTGAGTCACATCAGACTCTAACAGCATCCAATGTGGTGGCATCTGACGCGTCTGATGTCTTCAGAGCCTCTCTGGAACCTTTTTGCATAGGCATCGGACGCAGGGGTCCTGTAGCGTCCGATGTACGCTATGCGGGTTTGCACAGTGTTATCGTCGCGTCCGATGTGTTCGGTCTCAACGTCTGATGCTTCTGTTGGCGCTGTCTTGAGCTAGGATTTGCCATTTGTGTGTCCGACGCCTATACGGTCAGCATATGATGCAGCATCTGATGTACTTTCTTCTTCGTTTCTTCGTGATTTCTTTGCGCCGTCTTGGTTCCAGCTTTGTGCCTTAGACTTTGCTTGATCTTGAAAGTTTTCTACTGAGCTTCAAATGTCTTGCTTGAGGTGTTGATCATCGGATCACCATGTTGCCTTCGTCCAAGTCACATTTGCACCCCATTGGACTACAAAACAAACACTTGCAAACACATTAGTCCAATTTGGTTATGTTGTTCATCGAACACCAAAATCCAAAGTTAAATGGGTTGTGGTCCATTTTCCTTACAGGGGGAAAAAGTGTGGCCGCCGGTGGCATGGCACACGAGGTGCCCTGGTCTCCATGGTGGCGCCATGGCCGCGCACTCGGGAAGTGCCTTAGGGGTCGTAGAGACCTTGGAGAAAGATGGGATTGGACGAGGAGCTTACAACGGGTCCGTTAGCAGTGTTTTCATCGCCGGTGGTGGCTCGGGTGAGGGAGTTCAATGATGGAGGTGGTCGGTTGCGCCGGCAAGGTCGAGGAGGCAGCTTTCTTGGTGTCGATTCTCACCGAGGTCGGGTCCCCTAGACGCATCATGTACCGGCGGGTCCTCTGGTGGGCAGAGGGGAGGGTCGGCGGTAGCCTTCCGGCGGAAGGTGAGCTCAAGATGATCCCAACAATGGCGGCGGCAGAGTGGTGGAGGAGAAGGAGGGGGCTGGGGTCGGGGAGATGGGCTGGCGTGGGGCGGTGGAAGTGGTGTGCTTATAGGGCGAAGGGAGATGGGGTTGTGGCGCCCTCTAATGCTGCAGATTGCCCCGAGAAGGTCAGGGGGAAGTTAGGAGAGAACGGTGGAGCGAGCGATCGGGGAAGGAGAAGGCACCGACAGGTGGGCCCCTGGCATCAACGGTAGAGCTACGGGCGTAGTGCCGCAAGCGCCCGGGGCGAAGGCAAGGTGGTCCGGCTCGCCCATGCGTCAATGAGGGAGGGAGAGGGTGTGGTGCGCGGGTCGGCTGGCGCTGCACGCGGGAAGGCGGCGAGAGGAGTGGACTGGGGCTAGCTCTGCCCAGGCCGGGGGGAATTAGGGAGAGGAGGGAGGAGAGGGCCAAAAGCGGCTAGCTGGGCAGAAGCCAGGAAAAGAAGGGAGAAGGATGGGCTGGCGGACTGGGCTGTGCGGCGGGCTAGGCCGGGTGGGACAAAAGGGAGAGGGAGTGAGGCTGTCCCCTTTGCATTTTTTTTCTTTTTCTCTTTTTCTAATTTTCAAACTTTACAATTTCCTTTGAATTCCAATTTCAAAACAGTTCAAAAATAAAACCAGTTTGCAAACTTTTAAAATATTTTCTGAGGTTTTGCAATTAAACTTTAAGTTTAGTTTTTGTAAAAAAATTATAGACCTTTTATATATTTTCTAAATAGAATAAAATCAATTTTACCTATTCAGGTTTAATAAATTTATTTTTTCACCCAATAAAATATGCAATGTCATGAATGCAACGTGAAATAAATAAATAAATTTTATTTTCCTCCTCTAATTAATTAGTCATTCCTATACAGTTTCTAATTAACTTTAATAAATTTTGAAAAAATCAATTCAGGGTGTTACATAGATGGAATGGAATGTGTAAGGCAAAGGTATAACCTAGGGTATTTTATTTCACTAGTCATAGATGTATAGAGAAGTTTATAACCGGGCTTAGGATAGATGGTCATACTATTAAGAGGAGCAAACTTGTTTGCATATCAGTCATCTAGTGCCACTTGAGTGATCTAACTTTGTGACATTATGACATGTTACGATTGAGTGGCGAGGCGAGAGCTAAGTGCTAATCCTTTGAAAATGTTTGTGAAATATTAACACACATGCACATGGCGATGTACACTTGGTGGTGTTGGCGCATTTGCAATGAGAAGAAATTGTATTGCAAAGGAGGCGAAGTCTAGGAGTTGCAGAGGCATCAGATGCGCCCCTGATGGGCATCGAACGCATCCGAAACTAAATCCTAGGTTGTCTAGATGTCCAGAGGAGCATCAGACTCTAGCAGCGTAAGCATCGGATGCACAATTGGTGTGTCTAGTGGTTGTGACGTGGTGGTGCGCTGTTGAGCCTGTGTGCGTCAGACGATAAGAGTGTCCGATGGGCATCGAGGAGACGCGTCCAATGCATATTAGTGCTCTCGAGGAGCCCTCTGCATGGACATCAGACGTGGCCAGCAGCGCGTCCGATGGGATGGTCTGGAGTGTTCGGTGAGGACTCGGAATGGTTATAGTCGTTAGGGTTGCAGCGAACATATCTGATGTGGGCAGCTGACATGTCTGATGAAACATTAAGAAACATGGTGAGTTACTAACCGTTGGGATATAATGGATGATGTTTAAAGGAGAGGACATGTGGCATCAATCCCACCATCGGACGTGTTTGATGGTTCCTAGCAGCGCGTCCGATGGTGGCGCAGAATGCCCAGTGAAAAGCCATAACGACTAGTTAGCCCTTGGGGCTATAAATAGAAGTGGTGGTTGGCCTTGGCTAGAGCTTAACACCCTTGGACTTAGTGTCCATGCTTGGGGAGTGCTAGGACTCTCTCTAACACGCTTTTTCTTGCTAGTGTATGAATCATTGCGAGTGAGTGATCGCTAGTGTGTTGCATTGAAAGATTGCAAGGTGTGGCACTAGGTGATCATGTTGCAAACCGGTGGTGCTCATTACTCTTGGAGGTTGCCACGTTGTCACCACCTAGATGTCTTAGTGACCGAGTCTCTGCCGTGAAGCCCGCGTGAAGATTGTGTGTGGCTCTGGAGAAGGATTATGTGGGGTGTTGTGCTCGCCCCATGGGGATCGCGAAGAGCTACTGTAGTAGAGTGTGTCGTTGGTTACCCTCACTTGTGGTTGAGTTCATGCGGTGCTCAAGTGTCAAGCTAGATGCAGTGATTATTAGCCGCCAAACTACCAAGGTGTGTGGTCGACACAACGTGGACTAGCTTGGTGGCAACCAAGTGATCCTCGGGAGAAAATCACCATGTCAACTTTGTGTTCATCTTCTTGGTGATTTGCATTCTCCATTTCACTAGCTTGTATTTACTTGTTCATATACTTATGCTAGTTGTCGGTGTTTCGGACCCGGGGGTCTACACCGGCGAGTGAATTTGCGTGTGTGTTCCCTGATCCGAATGGTGATGCAAGAAGTATGCAGGCGGTTTATCCTGGTTCGGGCAAGAGAAGGCCCTACGTCCGGTCGGGGGAGTGATGTTGTATTATCTTGCACCGAAGTGCTTGTACAGGGGCGGATACAAGCGTAAACGAGAGAGAACAGGGTGAATGGAGGAAGTGGAGAACTTGGGAGCTTGGCAGCTTGAGTGCTTGAGTGCTTGAGAGAACCTGCCCTATCCTAAGCCCCGACGTCCCCTTTTATAAGCGAAGAGGAGGCACAGGGTTACATAGTTCTAGGGTTGTCGTAGGCGATGACGTCAATGATGACGTTGGTGGTGACGATGCCGGTCATGTCGGTGTTGCTGTAGCGATGTACTTCGTCCTGCGGCGACGTGCTCGACGATGGCGGTGAGGACGAAGCCCATGCGTCGGCGTGCGCGGAGACGTCGTATCGGGAGTTGTTGGAGGGTTGACCGGTCCTGGTGGGACCGTGCTCGAGGGTGAGGTCGAGGCCTCCGTGGACGAGTCCGAGGCCGGCACAGAACGAGTCGAGCTTGGGGTTAAGCGCGGTACGCGGAGACGAACATGCCTCGAGGGGTGCCTTCGAGGATGTACAGTGCGCAGTATCGGATGTCAACTTTGCACGACGTGCTTGTTTCCCAGGTGTGGGTGGTCAGAGTTTGATTTTACTAGGGTACGGTCAACTATGGTTCTTGCTGTAGCCATATGAGTTAGACTAGAGAAGGTAGAGTGCATTTAATGCTCCTGGGGTTGTACAAAGTGGTAGGTACGGGGTAGTCGAGGCTTGCTTCCTTCGCTAGGAAGTCTTGGTGGTTGGGGCTCGACCCCCATCGTGCGGAGGGTCGAGGATGTATGGCGAGGCGTTTGCCCGAGGCCTGGCTCGGAGGGCTCTGACTACACGGAGAATGTGTGTTCGCTCGAGGCCTGGCTTGGAGGGCTCGGGCGAGACGGAGAATGTACGTTCGCCCGAGGCCTGGCTTGGAGGGCTCGGGCAAGACGGAGAACGTACGTTCGCCCAAGGCCTGGCTCGGAGGGTTCAGGCGAGACGGAGAACAAGGGTTCGCCCAAGGCCTGGCTTGGAGGATTCAAGCGAGATGCTAAGATTGTTGGGCCGTAGTGGCCTGCTTCCTATTGATGGGCTTCTGGCCTGGTGGGCCAAGTAGCGTCGGTTACCTTCTTAGCCCTGGTTGTGTTTTTCTTAATCGAGGTTTTGGGGTACCCCTTTTTCGTACCATCGACACTAGTGTAGATTGCTCTTGCTTTTCTTGTTAGCTTATGTAGCTTGCAAGTTGCATTCTTTGCTTGTGTAGCATAGAACTAAATTCCTTGCATGGCTAATTGGCTTGAGTAGCCTTGTTATTTTGGTTAGCTGGTGCGACTAGATTTTTAAAAGGACTATTCACTTCCTCTAGTTTGTTATCTCGACCTTTCACGGGTTGGGCTGCCTCCCTTGATCAGCCCTTTGTAAGTCCAGTGGAGTTGGCTTCTCCTCCGACAACCTCCTCATTATCTTCGATGAGCTCCTTGTCACAACCGTAGGCGGTGCCTTCTTTCTCTCCAGTGTGAGAACGGGTACAGGCAGGCCCGGCTCTAAGGGGTGGGCAGACAGTGCGACCGCTGGGGGCCATGGAAATAAGGGGCCCAACACTATATAATGATCCAACTAATAATGTTTCATTGGCCGGATTAGGGTTTGGGGAAAATTCATTGCTCGGGAACATATAAGTCAGTGTAAGGCGCCACTTACAATAAAGCCACGACTACCCGTAAGTTTACACCTCCGTCAATGTACGTGTATCTTTATTATATCATGTCATATATCATATCTTTATAACGAGATGAATCTTTTCATTTTACACTGGATTTTGAGACAAAAACAGGATACCAACTTACGTGGATTCTATGTTTGCGAGTACATGATAGAATCAAATAGAATTCCTGAAGAAATCATCAAAGTACGTAACATGTTTCTTTTTATTTTTAATAGACTTAATATTGATAATATAGATATTACTAATATCTTCTCTAATTCAAATTGAAGTCAAATTGAAGACTGACTGGTTGAAGCAAAAAGTGATGCTACAAGGCCAATTGAAAGCAATACAAGAGACAATAGCAGGATTTCTTCGGGAACAAGTCATAAATCCAAACGGTGAGTTCTACTATAATACCAACGAGAAGTTGATTCCAAACAATGATGATCATTTGTATGCTCTGTAGATCTTTAGATGGAGTACAACTTGTAATAGGTTTACAATACTAACTTTGGAGTACAACTTATGTAGATAGATATTTGGACAACTTCTATGTATATTGTTTGTAATTTTATGTACATATATTTATATATATATATAGTTCTATAGTTCAATTATATATGCATGCAATAAGACTTATTGTGTTATGCTACTAATATATATAAAATATATATATTAGCAGCAAAGAATACATATTGGAAAACAAATCAAATAAATAAACAAAACTAAAAACAGAACTGAAATGAAAATAAAAAGGAAAAAACCAGGGGACCCTTTAGTCCCGGCTGGTATTACCAACCGGGACTAAAGGGGAGCTTTAGCCCCGGTGACCGAAGCCGGGACTAAAGGGGGGGCCTTTAGTCCCGGAAGCGTAGTCCCGGCTCGGCAACCGGGGCTAAAGGCCCTTGCCGACCGGGGCTATAGCTCATTTGTGTTGTAGTGTATATAGATCATTAATCTATACCTAATAATAATAAACAGGCAAAATTTCTGCCACTTTTAAATTTTGGTCCAACTTTTTATATGTCTATCATCTCTAATAATCCTTTTCCTGTTAGTATTTCCTCGCATCCATTTAGATTTCTTTTTTCTTACCGATTTCAGTTGCGACAACCATCTGGGTTCCTTCCGAAGTCCGAACGGTGCCCCCAAACACTATTCGGCGCGCGTGCGTCGGTCGCGCTAGCAGCGGACGCTTGCTGTTTCCGGCATGGCCTCCAAAAACAGTACGTAATGTTTATAGACTATTACCTGTTTCGTGAAGCATGTAATTGATGGATGCGAGAAAAAAGGAGAAAGGCGCATGCGTGTGTCAGGTATATGTCAGGTCCTGTTTTTATGGCATACAAGTGGTGTACAAACTTTAAAATATGATAACTTTTCTAAAAAATATTTATTTTTAATTCTGTTTGCACCATTACATTTATTATGACGAGATCTATAAAACAA
Source organism: Coix lacryma-jobi var. lacryma-jobi (assembly GCA_009763385.1). NCBI lineage: Eukaryota > Viridiplantae > Streptophyta > Magnoliopsida > Poales > Poaceae > Coix > Coix lacryma-jobi. The sequence continues at coordinate 68,398,589 of CM019823.1, forward strand.
GACCCATGTTGCATATATTTCGAGAAAATTTACGTGATTATAAAGTTTTGTATTTATGAGTATAAAGTTTTAAATGTGGTAGTATAAAGTTTCAAAACTTAAAGTGCAAAGTTTTAAATTACAAAGTTTCATTTTAGGTGTACAAAGTACATAACATGTCAGTACAAAGATTGAAATGACCTAGTACAAAGTTTCTGAATTTAGATATAGAGTTGGAATCCTAAAGTTTTGAATCTAGCTCTATAAAGTTTATAACGTGGTAGTCGAGAGTTTTGAATATAATAGTACAATGTTTGTAACGTGATAGTTCATAGTTTTGAACTTACCGATACAAAGTTTGTAATGTGTTAGTATAAAGTTTTATAAATTCTCAATGTAAATTTTTGAATCTATTAGCATAAAGTTTGTAATGTGATAGTTTAAATTTTAAAGTTTAATTATAAAATTTTATAAATACAAAGCTTATAGCATGTAAGTAAAAATTTATGATGTGATAGTTCCAAGTTTATAAATTGTAAGTGTAATGTTTTGAACTGAACAATTCAAGTTTTATAATGTGATACATAAAAATAATAAATCTAGTGATACAAAGTGTGTAATATGATAGTTTAAAGTTTATAATTTTTTATATAAAGTTTTGAACCTAGTAGTACATAGGTTTTAATGTGATAGTATAAACTTTATAAATTTTGAGTGTAAAGTTTTGAAATTGCTGGTATAAAGTTTCTAAATTTAGAATGTAATGTTTGAAATGATAAAGTTTTAAAATCTTGAAATATAAGGTTTAAAATATACCTGTATAATTTTTTTTAATTTTAAAAATAAAATTTGAAATTATAAAGTTTTAAATTTTCAAGTATAAACATTAATTTTATTTTAATAAGTGACCACGTGTTAAACATTTTCTATTTACTATTTTTCAAAGTTGATTTCCTATCATTTTGAGATATAACTTATTACTTCTACTTATATATAAAAGTAAAACCATCTCCCCGCCCATTTATGACCCATGTATCCGCTACCCCGAAAGAGAAAAATAAATAAGTAAAAAAAAGTGATCCAAAATCTAGATATGAGAATTGATTTATATATGTATAAAACTAGACTCCAGAGACTATATAGACCTCGGAATAAAGCTAGACAGGAGAATCAGTTTCAAAGTACATATATTAACTGGTTGGGTTCACGTGTGTACCTAGCTCTTTAGAGTCGCGTGTGTGCGCGTGCGCTACTATTATTTCTAGCGCACGCCCGCCAACTAACGTTGCCGAACAACGCCTCCTCCAGCTGGTCCGATCCTTCCATGCCTTTGGTTAGCTTCCTATCCGTTCTTTTTTTCCCTTTTTTCTACTTTTTTGTATCTTTATTTTTTGTTCTTAAATTTTCTAAAAACTAACTCTAAAAACTAACTATATTTTTAGTTTAAAAAATAAGACAAATAATAGTAAACAAATATTTCTATTACTAAATTGTTGATATTAATTAGAAATAAATTATTATAAATAATAAATATATTATAGGCCTTTTAAAACTTTGACTCTTGCTTATAGTAAATAAATATTTCTGTTACTAAGTTGATTAGAAATATAATAATAATAATAATAATAATAATAATAATAATTATTATTATTATTATTATATAAATTAGCTTGTGATCTAGCTAATCAAACCGTATAAACTTAAATTTTAAAATTTTGTTATCCATTAAATTATCTACATAAACAATGAAACACTCGATAAGACACGATGACGATTAACTTTTTGGTGACTTTAGTAAGATATTAAAAGTACATATTTTTATATTTCTTCAAAAGAAACGACTGATATCTAATTCTAATAAAAAATAAAATATATTTAATATATTGTCATCTTGTCATCATTGTTTCTATTAACGAGCACGTACTTTTATAGTTGCTGCAACAATATTCTCACAGTATCAAAAGTAGCACCTATATAAAGTAAAACCATCACGGTCGTTGCAGCTATCTAATAAGTTGTAGCGAATAATGAAACATTTTAAAGTTTTTTTCTCCTATGGACAAAATTTCTGCCAACATTAGATTTTCGTCCAACCTAATATTGAAGTAGCTCGGCTTAGCTCCGAAAAATTTCCATATCTGATTTCCTCGGTCAACGGAATGTTTGACAATGAGTTTGAAACAGAAACATGCGGAGGTCTTAGACTCCTTTCAAGTTCCAACAATCCGCACAGGCAACGCAAGCACACATGGTATGTATAAATCGAGATCACCACGGATCTGATCAAGACAAAAATCAAGGCACCATCGAGGAAACTATGGATGAATTTGAGACTAAACAACTCTAACTAGCCACGGCGGCGAGGTTGTTGTGGAGATAGGAGGAGATTCGACCGTGGCGAGGGGTTGTTACAGAGAGCACTACAGGCATATATTATCGAGATAAAAATCAAGGATCTGAGGTCATCAATAAGAAAATCAAGAGACCAAATAAGCACCGAATTGAGGCAACCAAGATAAAATTAAGACTAAATTGAGGACAAACAACTTAGAGCTACCAAACTAGCGAAGTTGCTTTGCAGATATTGGATCGTAGGGGATTTTGAAGCTCACATATCACATTGTCCATGGATGAAAAAAACAAACACATGCAAAATTTTAACAATCAACAACAGTGCACTTTATTAGTTCTTTAAATTTAGAGTAACTGAAGATGTGGTGGCTAGCAGATGGCAGTGGTTCGTCAATGAGAGAGACAATCAAGGTCTTCGCAACAGTTGCTTTGCTCACGTAAGCAAAGTCACGTGTTTACTACATATCGGTCCAAGGACCACATGGACTCCTCCAGTTGCGGCTCTTTGTGGTCATCTCCGATAGCTTTTGCTTCGGCTAAAGGGAGGAGTCCATAAAGACCAGCTAGGCTCCCCCAGTTGGTGTTGTTCACGACCTTCTTTGATAACTCTTGCTTCCATTAAAGAGGAGGAGAGGAACTCCTCGTAGAGATTGAGAGTTGGGTAGGATCGGGGCAACTGAATTTCCGAGCCACAAATTATTAGGTTACAGATCTATATCCCGTTACAACGCACGGGTATTTGTGCTAGTATGTATAATTTTCTATTTGGCATAAACTAACTTCTAAACCTTTGAAGGTCCATCAGCCCATGTCGTACGCCTCTTCCAGTCTTGCTATTATATGCCCACACGTACAAGACCTGGTCGCCTGGAACCATTTGAGCGTAGGCCGCGGTGTCGAGAGACGAGAACAACAAAGCCAACAATGATTCATTTTCTGCCGGCGCGGACGCTTCCTATCCTATTCTCTACCAATCTCCCATCGTGGCATTGACGCACGCGCGAGCATGTATGGATGCCGAGTTGCCAACGGCCAATGCTCTAGTTACTAACTCACCAGCTCACTGCCGCTTCGCCGCGAGGACGCGACCGACAACGACGGCGAACAACAGTCCTGATCTTAGTAAGCAACACAACTATACCCATGATTGATTAGTATTTTGCATTTGTCACGTGCTTAGAAAAAAAAGAATAAAAGAAACAAGAAGCTTTACACAAGAAAGAGAACAAATGGCTTAGCCATATATAAAAGTAATCTTTCTTATTGGTACTATATACTTTAATTTTTATATTAAAAACTATTCAACGGGCCCTTATCTTTTTATTTGCCCAAGGGCCTTTCAAACTGTAGAACCGGCCCTGGGTACAGGCACACATGCAAGGGTGAGCACGAGCGTGGGAGAGGGAGAGTCGCAGGTGTGTTTGCTTTTCCCATAAAAAACGTCTCCAACTATGTGGAGACTATAAGCATGTTTGGATGGAAGGATGGGCTACTTATCTAGCGAAAAGTGTTGCTCCGGAAGTTACTTAAAAACTTAATAGAATTTGTTTGGCCAAGCAAGTTAGAAGATGCTGCATTTGGTTGGAAGCATATGTCTAAAAAGGCTAATAAAAGATATAATAATATTTAAAACATATACAATTACTATTATAATGTATAATAAGTAAATAAATAAAACCATCCACATATTTTGGTAACAATATATCTGAAATTACAAATAAATTTAATAGATTTCCTAGCTATTTTAAAAATGTCACAAGGAAATAACGTACGAGAAAGACACATAATTGTAATTACGCTATAAATATGATGCTAATTTTAACATGAACATGATTAACCGAAGGGAGATAGAATAAAAAATATAATATATACAAATAATAGTTTTTGTATTGTACAACATTTATGTTCGAGGAAAAAAAAGAAATAAAGGCAAAGAATTTGCTTTATGGACTTGATTGAGTGACTATTAGCAATAAAAATAGTCTAATACTGTATGCTATTAGGTCGGTCTCAGTGGATACTTCATTAGAGTTCCATTTGTATTTAATAAGCCGTCAAAAAAATGTTTTTGATGATGGCATGGTTTTTAACAAGAGAAAAAAAGTAAGTTTTATAGGAATGAAACTTTCTTAGCACGAATATTAACTCTCTCTAAGTCATAGAATTAAATGTCTATAAAAGTACAAAATAAAATTCTCCATCGGAAATGAATGTTTCTTTTCGTTCTACATGTGACAGTATTGGAAATAACGCAATAAAACTCTCTAATAAGACTCACCTTAGGACGTCTCCAACAGCTAGCTATTTAGCCAGTTAGATGTGATGTGACAAAGAAAAAACAAAAGAGAGGGTAGTCACTAGCGACGAGTAAATAATCTATCCGTTTCAGATAAACTAAGAATATAAAAGATAAACATGTGAATCCTATAGCATATAAAATAAAATAAAATAACTTTTACCAACATGCCAGCTAGCTACGTAGCTATTAGGATTGCGGACGACCGTGGTGCAAATCCAGTTGCGCAAGCAACGTACAGGCGGGACTCAGCATCCAAACAAGCCGTAGCAGCGCCCTTGTTATACTCTGTCTAGTGCGTTGTCCTTTTGTGCAGCAATGGGCCAATTTTAACTTTTTTGTCCAAATCCAGAAAGAAAAGCAGACTTGTTTTCTCCCCACGAAAAAAAACAAGGAAAAAGTCTACTTTTCCTCCCTCAACTTTTGAGGGAGTCCAATTTTCCTCCTCGAATTCTAAAACCAGACAAAACACCTCCCTCAACTTTTAAAACAATACAACTTACCTCCCTGAGCGGTTTTGAATGGTGGTTTTGCTACAGTAACAGTGGTTTTGTTTTTTTTAATTTATTTCTGCTGAATCTTTAAAAAATTATAGTAAATCATACAAAAATCATAAAATAAAAAATCCAATTTTATTGAACTCCACATGAGCAGATCTACACAGCTATCATATAATATGGTATGCTTTAGTACAAAGTTTTTATTGTAGCTTTAGATTTATGTTTTTTTGTAAATAAAATAAATTTATAATTAAGTTATATATGATCCAATGAGTATAAATTTTTTACTACAATTCAAAAATACAATAATTAGTCCACCATAAAAATTTCACCATAATTGGACTATAGAAACTACAGCGATTAATTATTTCAATTAATCCCATACAATTATATGCTTTTATGTAATTTATTAGAATAATTCATAGCTGTAGTTTATATAGTCTAATTGTGGTGGAATTTTTATGGTAGGATAATTATTGTAATCTTAAATTGTAATAAAAATTTCATACTCATTGGATCATGTATAACATAGTTATAAATTTATTTTTATTACAAAAAATCATTTATCCTAAACTACAATAAAACATTGTACTAAAGTGTACTATATTATATGTTCATTGTGTAGATCTACTCATGTGGAGTCCAATAAAATTGGATTTTATATTTTATAATTTTCCTATGATTTACTATGTTTTTTCAAAGATTTAGTGGAAATAAATAATAATAAAAAAAGACAAAACCACTGTTACTGTAGCCAAACCGCTGTTACTGTAGCAAACCCACTGTTCAGAACCACTCAGGAAGGTAAGTTGCATTGTTTCAAAAGTTAAGGGAGACGTTATGTCTGGTTTTAGAGTTTAGGGAGGAAAATCGGACTTTTGCAAAAGGGAGGAAAAGTAAACTTTTTCCAAAAAACAATCCTAGTGGGAGGTGTTTCGAAGCCCAAGAAAAGTAAGCCCATTTGACAAAAAAACAGGCTGGGACCGAGAAAAAAAAGACTGAAGCATGAAAACAGGCTAATGGGCCTTGACCGCTTTCTTCTATCCACCAAACTAAACGCGTCCCTGCACAAGAAAATTGTCATAACTGAATGTTGTGATCAAAGACTGCTCCAGTCACTCGTCCAGCTGGTCACCGTCCATCCATGTCGTTATCCCCAGTCCATGGAAATCCAAATGCTCACGCAACACTTGCTGCCTCACTAGAACAGGGAATATATGTTTTTTTATCCACCCAACTTGTTAATAATCTTAGCGCAATTCTAATAGGAGTTCTACTTATGTCCCTATAACTAAATATTGCTCCGACAAAAAACGACCTCCAGCAGAAACTTTACTGGGATTCGAAATTTAGAGGGTATTTGAGACTCCTCCACTCCAGTTTTTGCTGCTCCGCACTACGAACTCCATCATGTAGCAGCTTCACCGTGGAGTTTGGGGAGCAGATGATCTTATTTGACACATAGCTCTGCTCCAGTTCTAGAATTGAGTTGTTTTCATACAAATAGTCCATTATACCCCTAATTGAAATTGCACTTGATATTATTATTACTGAGATTTTAAACAAATATTTTTTAGGGGAAGAGATTAGAAAAAATAGAAGATATTAGAAAACTAGAGTATCAAACACCTGTCATTTTTAAATAAATACACAACCACAAGGAGGGGAAGAGATTAGAAGAAATAACTCGTCACTAATGACTAATGAGTGACAAGGTGGGTAATTACCTCACAACTCTATGTGAGAGTACAAAACTCCAAATCATGGAGTACCCTTTGAGGTGCTCCAGAAAAAACGTGGAATTAGCCTCTAGCTCCATGTTTTTTGCGGAGCAGAGTTTTTGGAGCTGGACGCGTTTGGCACTGTGTTGCTGGACGCGTTTAGCACCGTCGAGCTGGAGCGGGGCAGCAAAAAACTGGAGCGGAGCAGTCCCAAACACCCCCTTAGAGTGAATACTCAAATTCTCCTCTCAGACTTCATTCTTGTTGGTCCTAACACTCAAGCCCTCATCGAGCTCGCACATACGGAACCACGACCCTCCATTGCCTATGGCATGCCTTCTCCCCTCTAACGAGCACACCCTCCCCTTCGGTGTGTGCACCCTCTCAACTCCGGCGAGTGTGGTTGTCCATCTGCACCTCCAGCGAGCGCAGCCACCTCCGCCTACCTTCGCGCGAGCACAACAACGATCGTCTGCATCTGCCTCCACCACACCCCCTTCCATCTAGGCTCCAGCGAGCGCCTCGCCTCCACCTCTATCACGCTCTAGCGAGCGTGACCACCCACCTCCGCCTCTACCGCGCGCATAGTTGAAAGGTCCAAGATAGTTAGAGGAGGGTAGCAAACATGACCACCCGCCCCCGCCTCTACCATGCTCCAATGAGCCTGACCACCCCCTACACCTCTACCACACACACAGGTGAAAGGTCCTAGACAGCTAGAGGAGGGTGAATAGTCTAATTTTAAAACCTATCACTAAGCAACCTTATTAGCAATTAATAATATGGCAAAACTTTTTTCCAAGCTATACAGGGTTGCAAGCTATCTATTCAATAATTTTATCTATCTAGAGCATACAAGCTAGAGAGCTACACAAGCAAATATAAACAAGAAATATAACTCTAGCTACTCTAAGCAAGAAACTAGCTCAACAATAAATAAAGAGCAGTATGAAATGAGCCAGAGAGAGGGGGATTTTCACCGATGTTGTGTTGGTCTCGAATTTGCATGTTTCGCAACTCCTTAGGGATGGCTTTCCGTCGATGAAGATCCTGACAGAGTTGGACTAATACCCCTAGGGTTAGCTAGTTTGCTCTATGTATCTAGGGGTAGAAGGGGTATAGTGTATTAGGCTATAAATAAGGATGACACCCTTCATCCTTCTCTATCACATCCCTTCAACATTTCATTCTCCAGACTCTAGCTTTCATTTGTTAGGGCTTCTCTCTCAATAGCTGCTTGTGATCCGTAGAGACGACATAACTCATCTATGTATTTTGGATTTTAGGAAAGGAGACCGTAATTTACTTGTCTCCTCGTTGGGACGGTTTGCTGAAATCTTGTGATTCGCGTTTTGTTCTTCATGTTTCTTCATTCCCCTCTTTTAATCTTTCACGAGATTTCTTGTTTCACGGGATGGATTGAAAATCCATTTGAACCATCTTGTAGTGCATTGTAAGAGACATCTTTCCACTGAAGGGTTTACTCTAATTTCTTATGAGCACACAGATCAGGCGAATTTCGTTTTGTATTGTGTTCTTCTATTTTCTTCCCGAATTTCTTCAATTCACTGATTTGCATTTAGGTTCAAGCCATGATCTTTTAGGAGTAGTTCACTAACTTTCTTGTGACCCCTCACACGAAGTTTGAGCCTTAGAGGTTTTGATTTGAGGGAGATCGGATTGAATCAGTGAAAAATCAGCACAGTTTTGGGGGCATCAAACGCTGCTGTTCATAGCATCCGACGTTGACCACTTTTGCATAGGACGCTCTATTGCTTTACTGTGCACAGTCAGTTTTTGAAGTAGCATCCGATGCTGGGCATCAGACACTCCGTGATCACATCAGACGTTCCGAGCCCACATCGGACGTTGGCATCGAACGCTGAGAAAATACTGTTCCAGCATTCGATGACCCAACAGTAAGGTTCCAAAGAGGCAATATTCACATCGGACGTCCGATGTGGAGGCATCGGACGTTGCCAGCGTCCAATGGTCCTGGTTCCACGCTGTTTTGTCTGTTGCTCTCGTCCGTTTGACTTCAGATTTGCTTTTCAGCTTTTGCGTTGGATTGTGTTTCTTGGGAGCATCCACCCTATCATTAGGGTTGTGGACACTGCAAGAGTTTGCTTTGATTTTGGGGTTTGAGCTTGAGACATCGGTCGTTCATTTCTAAGAAGAAATTTGAGGCTCTCATTCACCCCTTTTGGTCGCCCTTTTTTACCCTTCATATAGATAAGGAGGGCCAGCAAAAAGAACCAACATGTAAAAACTGAGTGCAACTTAACTGGTTAGACTCCTCGTGGCGATCATCTGAGTTAATACATCGACATGATATCGTTGCTCGTATACTTTTACATGTATTCTATGATCAAAAGCGCTATTCTTTTAGTGATGGACATATGTCCAATAGCAACAAGGATATGTGGTGATTTAAAAAAAATCGTAAGACCTACCGATTTAGTATTTCAAAGGTATTGATAGAGATGATTTGATTATCTAGCTATGCTTTTTATAATTTTATTATCTATATACACCATCTATCCCACAAAATGTGTCACCATAAGGTCCGTGTTGTTAAACTTTTTAAATTTAACTAAGTTTATTGAAAATAATAGTAATATTTATATCTCTAAATAAGTTTATTATAAAAATATATCTAACGATCTAGTTAATGATATGAATTATATACTATAAATAGTAATATTTTCTTATATATATATATATATATGTGGTTAAAGTTGAAAATATTTGATTTTTTTTTGAAAGTGAGAATGACACTTTTTTAGGAGTACAAGATATTAATAGGTTTATATGATTATAATCTTGTTATACTTTACCTTTTAATATAAAAAATATATATAACTATAGTAGTAAAAAACTTGTGAAATGTTAGGGGCCACGGCCCTGTCGGCCCCCTGGCTCCACCACTGGTAGCAGCCTTAGAAATTGTAAAATGAAGCCGACTACTAGGATCTGTAAGGGTGTCCTCAACAGTATAATACAACTTTCTAACTTATACATGTCATATCATTATCACTTTGTAATGTAAACCACACATATAAATGATTTTTTTATTCTATATCTTCTCTCCTCCCTCTCTCATTCTTTATTAGCAGGCCCACAAACTACCTTGATTTTTTAGCGAGATAAGGGTTAAGATAAAAGATATCCTTGGTTTAAAAAAGATACCTCGATTTTAGCAGATCCATAAACTACCTTGATTTTATATCTCTCTAATTCTCAATTAATAACATGGATTACTGTTGGAGACCGCAAAGACTCGAGGCCAGCTAGCGCCCAGCGTCGTGCCTCTTCGCCTAGGGGTGGTAAAGGGCCCTATAATTTAGGGGTTGTTTGGCATGGCTCTAGAGCCGAATTCCAAGCTAGAGCTGGCTAGAGCCAGCCAAACACCCCAACTCAAAAAAAATTTAGAGCAGCCCAACTCCATAGAGTTCATACAACTCTAGTTCATTTTTGTGGAGCACCTCTTTCCCAACTCCAGAACCCTCCAAAATAGATCTTAGTCTAGTAAATTTAAGGATCAGGCTTAATAAAAATCAGATCATAATACTATATAATTTTGAACTAAAAATAGAAAGAGTCTAGGTTTGATAAGGTCAGTCAGGCCCCATTACCACCGCCGCCTCGCCGAACTCTCGCACCAACCAAACAGCCGTCACTGACATGTGTGTGGGATAACGCGAGCGTGAGAGGCTGGCGTGGCCGCTCATCTGCTGGGCGTGGGCCGGCCGTCAGCTCCTCTTGGTTAGGAAGAGCGCCGACAGAACAGCCCCACATGTCTGTGACCGAGCTTTTTTCTTGGCCTTTTTATACGGACGAGGAAGGAAACGAGAATGAGGGAGTCGCGTGCTCGCATAAAACCTTCTTCACTGACAACTTGGCCCACGAGGCTTGTTTCTTTGCGGGCCCAGCACCTCGGTGACGTACGGGGACGTCCGTCTTTTAGTGCTTCCTACTACTGCGTGTGCGTGGCTGCGTCGGTGGGGAGGGCAGGACTGTAGGACTGCAGGAGCCAGGAGGGAGGCAGATTCAAATAAAGACCGGTAATTGGCCTTGTTTATAGATTGCAAAAGTGACATTTTTTTAACGGTAGCACTTTCGTTTATATTTAAATAATGTGCTAACTAGGCTTAAAAGATTCGTCTCGTAATTTACAACTAATCTGTGTAATTAGTTATTTAATGTTTCATGTATGCGTCCAAACATTGATGTGACGGTGATGTGATGAAGAGAGAGTGAAAAAAGTTGATAATTTGAGGTAAAGTGAACAAGGCCTAGTATAGTACTCACTCTGTCCCTTTTTAAGTGTTGTTTTCGGTTTTTGTGTCACAAGTTTGACTCGATTTAGAGAAAAAATATATAGTATTTGTATCTCCAAATAAATTTATTAACAAACTAGATTAAAAAGATCTATCTAATGATATCAATTATGTATCATAAACATCAATACTTTTTTATATAAAATTAATCAAAAATATTACTTAGAAAGCGAGAACACCAGATATTTAGGGACGGAGGAGTACATAACAATTTGCACAAACAATCATTTTGTTAGGTTCATTAAATCTACCAGAGGGAGAGATCGTATTAAAGTTTCTTGGATCATACTTACTAATTCTCATCCTTTTACGAATAAAAACATAACATTTTGAGACAAATCAACTAGTAGTGTTTATGACTAATTAGTTTATTTTATTTAAATGTTATATGTTTGAAAACAAACTGACAAAGTAAGAACTTACTCCTTCTGTCCTAGAAAAAAGGATATTATGGAACACATAGATCAAACTTTGTTAACTTTGACTAAATTGATAAAACAAATATATTATATTTATATTTCCAAATAAGTTTACTGTGAAAGTATATTCAATGATCTATCTAATGAATTTGTCTTGAAAAATATTTTTATAAAAATATACATATATCACTTTTTGATATTTTTTTGTATAAAGGGAGTCAAAATTATACTTTGGAGACCATATCGATGTCCAAAACGTCATCTATTTTATATAAAGAGGGGGTATGTGCATATCATTTTAGGGTACTTTTGTACCGTTTTAGTTAGGTCAGTCTTAATAGAAAGTTTCACCTCCCAGTTTTCAAGACATTGAAACTTTATATGAAACCAATTTTTTTCTCAATGCATAGTTTCATGGTAGAGTTTCACAAGCTATTGTGGGTCCCATCATTTCTCACTTTTCGCTCTCTCTTCTTCACGCATCTGCGCCTGCTTTTCCTTCTCCCCACATGCGCCCACACGAGCCCGCGCCCGGCGGTGGCGGAGCAAGGCTAGGCAGTCTCGACCGACGGTAGAGCGACCCCGCCCGCGCCCGGTTGCAGCGGAGGAAGGCCGCACACGCCCGCGCTCGGCGGCGGCGGAGCAAGGTCGCGCGTGCCACGGGAGCCCGTGCCCAGCGGCGGTGGAGCAAGGCCGCCCGGCAGCGACGGAGCAAGGCCGCAGGTTCGTCCGCCCCTTCCAGTTCGTTGCGTCTCCAGACAGGAAAGGAAGGCAAGTCGTCAAGGAGAGAGGAAAGCCGCCGAGGACATGGCCTGCAAGTCCATCGGAGGCAAGGCCTCGTGCAAGCAGCTGGCCACCAGGTTCGTTCGCCTATTCCTCATCTTGTTCCGTTGAGTTCCATTTCGATCTACCGTTCTGAGACGTTGCTGCAGCTGTTGTTGTTTCGTTGATGCAGGCGGCGAGGAATTCGGCGCCAACGACCGGCAGCGTCAAGATGCCCCGCAAGTATAGGCCTGGGACGGTGGCGCTGCGCAAGATCCGACGGTGGCGTTGCGCAAGATCCGCGCAAGATCCGCAAGTACCAGAAGAGCACGGACGAGCGCCCGCGGCCAGCGACCTCGCCGCGGCAGTCCGACGGCTGTGCCCTGCGGATCTCCCTACCGCGCCGGCGAATCTCGCGTGATGAAACGAAGGAGGAGCCCTCAGCGCAGGTTTCACGGCGTTTCCAAAGTTTTGGATTCGTGAAAAAAAAAACTGACGTGACACTATATTAATTGTGCATTAAACTCCCATAAAACCCCATTGGGACTGACCTTATAAACCAACCAGTTTCGGAGATACAAAAGCAGTGAGTGAGCTTGGCTCCCGAGAGAGGAAAATGAAATCTACTACTTTTTCTAGAACTAGGCTCGCGGGATGCAAAATATTAGCATGTTAATGATGGTTTTTGTATGATAAAATAACTGGTATACAACTTATTCAAGCAAAATAAAAATTATCTTGCTACTTGTTTTTTTCATCTCAATTCAATGTAACATTTTTTCTTAGTACAGGCAATCAAACAAACATTTTTTTCTATACGTGTTAGTTGTAATTACTCACCTAGTTCTGTTACTTGCAGTCACCTCGATTCCATGTGGTTGTGTTGTTTCTGTGTTTCAATTTTTGTTGTTCAGCTAAAACTTATAACACGAACTAGGCATACATCTAGAGAACGTATGCGATGCAAACTAGGCTCCTGTGCAAACTCTAATCAAGATCACATAAATCTAATCCGATGGCTGGTAAATGCATGCAAATCCCTTACTCATTCTATCCGGCTGTTGCAAAACACCCTCATGACTAGAGGGGTTTGAGTGCTAAAATTACTAGCAATCAAATTAAATTTGTGTGGTCTTGATTAGAGTTTACATAGTTTACATAGAAGTCTAGTTTGCATAGCATACGTTCCCATACATCTAATCTAACACACTTACGCACGGGCCTAGGACCTTCCTCTCTACGATTCTCAGTCAGTAAGTAAATATCAAGTCAATCAAGACATTATTAAACATATCAAACTTTCTTTACAAGTTTGATGGTACAAATTCTATGGCACCCAAAAAAAAGAAGAGTGGACGACAAGGACAAGGAGACGAACATGGGGACGACAACCTTTGACACCATAATTGCCCTGGGTGATTATTAAACAACATAAGAGAAAAAGGGAGGGTAGAAAATGATGGGTGAAGTACACAACAATGGCAGTGCAACGTTTAGATTCGTAAGTGAGGTTCTTGTTTTTTTTTTGCATTTTGGCTTTGCTTGTTGTGACGAGTGGTGCCATGATACAAGCACACACTGTTTTTTCACGACTAAGTCGATGTCTGTGCGTTGCAATGAGAGAAAAAAAAAGATTATCACCGGATAACATGTACAGTGATCAATATCAAATTTTCAATGCAATAAAAGGATCATGACATTTTTGTCAAATGATACAACATAAATTGGTAAAGACTGTACTCGTGGTGTAATGTCCATGATATATATGACAATGATGGTGCATCGTTCTTATCGTGGGTTTGATAACCCAAGATAGTCGCACACAAAACCCTTTCAACCTTCTCATCCTTTCTATGTATCGCTCTTAACCACCATGGTAGCTAAATGGGCGGATCACATCTTCTTCCTTAACCAATGAAAAACATCTCAGAATGTTGCTGCATCAACCCTGTGCTCCCCTAGTCCAATCGCTATGCGCTTTGGCACTATCACTGGCTGCTCCATCCACCACTCAGTAAGGGTCCAAACATGAATGCTCCACCAATTCCAAAAAATATTCAACTCCAAAATCTTGAAAAATTCTCTATTCTCCTTAGACGACGATAAAATAAACATTCCATTTTTAGGTTGTTACATGCATTTGTAGCTATATCTGAATGAGAAATGGTCATGATCAGGTATCACAAAATACCAATTTCAGGTGGACCTGCCTTCTTCTACATCGCATCTATAATGTTGTAGCCACCAAAAGAAAATCATTATGTTAAAGAACTGAATTACAGTTAACAAATGATAATTACAAATAGTGTTGAACAATAACAATTAGTGTGCAATGTCAATTTGATATTTAGGCACTCTGGCCTTGTTTGTAGTTGCTTTAAATGCCTAGAATGGTACTGTAGACAAGGTTTAGGGTTTAGGTTTGACAATAAATTTCATTAGAATATTATTCTTTCCTATAAATCACTGATGCAATTTATTACCTAATAGCCAAACTCCAAGAGATTTAAGGGGTCTTTGGTGCCAGCCCTGGCTCGCCCATGTCACGCTCGCCCCTGCCACATTGCTTTTGGCTGTTGTTTGGTTTATGTACAGGTTTATGTGTACATTGAGGCGGTCACGTATTTTTGTGTGTTGTTTTTTGCCAACCTGTGGCGGCCATTCTCTTCGCCACACATTGTCACAGCTGCGGTGGCGGCGCCATAACTGGGATGGCGTGTTGTGGCTGTGCACCAAACACTCCCTTATTTCAGGTTGTCGATGAATCATATATCTCAAATGTAAATCACTCACACTTAAAATACAATCGCTCCATAATGTGTAGCTCAAGCTCAATACTATAAAGTCATAATAATCACAAATTTATAAGGTTTAGACCAGTCATCAACCAATTATGAAGTATAAGATACGAAGTAATACAAAAATTTATATAAGAACTGTTGCTTTTTCCTTAGAAGTTTAGCTCGTTTGGCTCGCGAGCTAGCTCGAATTAGCTCGTTATAACTAACGAGCTAAATTCTTGGCTCGGCTCGGCTCGTTAGCGTAACGAGCCGAGCTGAGCCAGCCACGAGCCTAGCGAGCTTCAAGTTTTTCGTCCAGCCTTGCATCAGAGCAAGAAACATTTTAAAACTATCATAGTGAACTTTTAATAGGGTCGACCATCTTTTCTTGACACATAGAAAACTATCTTTATCTTTTATCAGTATTTTAGGCTGTCCGCCAAAAGAAAAGGCCCCATTTGTATGGGAAATTTTTACTGTTACACCGAGTTTAGTGCATAGTACAACATATCACACAATTCACAATATATAAAGATATAAATGGTTCCGAGTTACGCGTTTGGGAGAAATAAGCAATACCGTAGCACATCACCAATAATCAGGGCAACGAATTGATTAGTGTACCTTAGATAGCCGTGGCGCTGGAACCCGGCCGCGGATACATCCCCATCCATTCCACGAGCCACCTCACACTACGACCCAGCCTGAAAGCAAAGGCAGAAAAAGAAAAAGAAGGCTGGGGCAGATTCTCCTTGCATTCGAGTCGGCCCCCCTCCCAATCCCCCATCTCGTCGTCGTCCAATTAATCCGCCGCTCCGCTCTCAATCCCACGTCACACCACACAATCCCGCTCCTCGTCTCGTCTACTACTAGTACTACGCATTAGCAGCCGACGCCATCCAAAAATAAAAAATCGAAACCATTAGCTAATCAACACATAACTCATTTATTTATTTATTTTGAGAAGAGATGATTAATTATATATTTATTATATTAAATTATGCCACGAAAAAGGCACGTACTAACCTACACCTACATCCCCTTCCTTCCCCCGCCGCACTTGATTATCCCTCCCTGTTTTCTGTTTTAATAATGTAAAAAAAACAGAAATACATATGTTTTTATTTTTTGGATGGAAAAATGATTTTTTGTTTTATTTGGACTGCTGTTCAGTTGACGTGTGTGTGAATGAAAACCGGTAGTAATAAATAAAGGAGATATATATAGGGAAGAAAACAAGGGAAGGGAACTGGAAATGAATTCCAACCTGGTGCGACCGCACCGAGATGCGGACACCCAGTCGCCCACGCGCCCCAGCGGTTCGCACCGCCCCACGACTACGCGCGCACGGGGGGCTCGCCCCGGCCCTCACAGACAGCTGGTTCCCACCGGCCTTTGGCCCCGCGCGACAGCGGCCTAACGCGTCGTGGGTGGAATTCGCTTGGTGCGCGTAGCGCCGGGGCTGTAGCCACGGGCTGGAGCGCTATAAATAGAGCCTCACCCCTGGCATCCTGCCCTCACACCCACCCCTCCCCCCCCCCCCCCCCTCTCTCTTCCCCCAAGTCGTTCGTCACGCAGAGGACCCGGGAGCCCGTGAGGGGCGAGGCGAACAATCGAAGGCCGGAAGGAAGCCTCTCTCTCTCTTTCTCTTCCAAAACCAAACCGAAAAGGGAAAAAAAGTATTGGAAGAGAAGAAAAAAAAAAGGAACACAACAGCAGCAAACCGGCGCGCATCACAGGGCCCCGGGGAAGCCACGGAACTGCTGGTTGAGGGCAAACAGGGGAACGAACCCTAGTCAACAGACGCCGCCGCCCTCGCCTGGCTGGATCTGGACGCCGCCGGCTGACGCGCTGCCCGACGATCGCCTGGTACGGAGATCCTACTCCCTCCCAATCAGGACCATACAATATACCCTAGGACCTGCTGCGCCACGGTCTCACGGAACGGACGGATTGGAACGGAACGGGATCCTAGCGCGTCGCGTACGTGCCCGCCGGGGTGGGTGAGACGCGGCGCGGGTAGTTAAGAGGACGGGACTGATTCCCAATTTCGTTTCTCGGGACTCGTCGGGGATGCCGAATTCGCGTTTTTAGCGCGACGAGGAAACATTTTTATCTCTCCTCGGGGTGATTCAGCCGAATCTGGAAGCGGAATGGGGATCAAGGCTCTGGCCAGGTATCCCGAATCTAGCAACTGTTAGGCGCGATCCTTATTTAATGGGAATAATTTGGCGTGATTTATTGATTTATGAGGTGGGGTTATAAATATGGCAACCCGGTAGATCGAAAGCAGAGGAGGACGTTAGTGGGCCTTAGTGCTATCTATCTACAAGAGAGTACAGGTTAAAGCCCCCTTTCTTCTGGAGTGAAATGTGCTGTTGGGATGGTCCATGCGTTGTTGCTCTGCAGTTCAGTTAACTTTCCTGCTGAGATAAACTTAAACCTAGTTTCTTCTAATGCTTTGACCTAGGGTTAACTGCTCTACATTGTTCCTGTCACTATTAGCTATCAATTAATTCAGTGCACGAGCGGATTGCTGTAGATTGAGGATCCATCGTGTCATTTATACATGCACGGATACTTCGTGTCCTGTTTTAGTTATGTCCTAAGTTAGATCAACATTAAACCGTTGATGCGTTTGTTGGACATTAGTAAGAACAGGGGCTGTCCATGGAATTTGAATATTTCCTTAAAAAAAATAACCCTCCTAGTCATCATGTTAGGTTGCCTCAGTTGGCAAGTAGAAGGCCCAAAGATTCATTATTCTGCTTGTTCTTAGGAATCCTGTTTTTTTAGTTAATATACATTCACAGTTGCGATGTAGCTGAAACTGTGCTAGAATTGGACTGATTCTAGGCATGGTTTTTGAGTTGTTGTGGTGTCCTGTGGCGCTGGGGGTACGCCTGGATGCCTAGGCGCCTTCTAAGCGGCGCCTAGGCAATATGGTGTAACTACCCCTGTGGCGCCTTGGGGTACGCCTCAACGCCTATGTAATGACTAGGTGACGCTTAGAGCGCCGCCTCAAAAACCATGGTTCTCGGTACATTTGTCAAACGTCTCATTATTAGTACACATGTGCAATAAGCGACATCTCAAAAACCATGATTCTAGGTACATTTGTTAAACGTCTCATTATTAGTACACGTGCAATATTGCAGGTTGAGATGTTATTTGTTGGTCATACATGTAGGGTACAACATGTTTTGTTTGAGTCAAGCTCTGTCTGGATGGTTTTGAATCATCTATGTTCCGGTTGAGTCAACATAAGGAGATTATCAGTTATTTGTTTTAGTTAGCTCTCAATTTTCTTTTAGTGGTTGTACAGTTTGGTCAGGTTTTGCATTTAGGGATACTGGAGTTCAGCTTATTCACTTTCTTGGCTTTTAATTTAGAGTATTAGCTATGTGTTTGTTCTGATAATTTTAAGAGATGTTTTATGTCGTTTATTGGTAGCATGTAGACTTGAATAACATGTAATACATCATCATTTGGACCGGGTGCTTCGGGTGACAAGCTAAGCAAGTAGTTGATTTTAATGTGTTAATACTGCAGGATTAGGTGGAGTTGTCTTCCTTTCGTTTTTTTGTCTTCCTTTCCTTTTTTATCTTCCTTTCTATAGCTTCTGTTTGTTTGGGGAAATTCATTTTATTTAGAATGGACTTAGCCAACCTTGATTCTGACATGGAATCTATTTTTGTGCTGTTGCTTTTGTATAGGTTATTATTAACTTCCTAAAACTTAACACATGCTTATCGTATTTGCTTTTGTCTGTATGGTGTTGCTTTGTGGTTTCCCTTGGAGAAATGATACCACGTCTAGACTAGCTTATGCTCTTGCGTAGCCATTGTAACTCTTACATATGCAATATGCACAATCTTTCTTCTATTTCTGGTATGTATATGTACTTATTTACTTTGTCTGTAAAAGGGCCGGCCTGGATGCTGAGATCCTGTATCACTAGAATCCAAATTCTTGAGATGGGTAGGAAGTGGACAACAAGAGGAGGAAATGGCCTGGGTCAGAACATGAAAAGAATCCAACGGAGAATGATATTCAGGTTGCACCACCTGATTGAAATTGTTCTTCCCTGCAGTACCAAGAAATGATCAGTCTTATATCTGTTCACTTCCTAGTTCATCCCTTGTTGGTTGGCCACCTCACTAGTGGACCGAAGCATCCAAGCAACCTTTGAAAAATCCTATTCTTGCTGTATTACTGATATATTATGCATGTTTTGTGTTGCAGATGCTTGTCCCAACAGAAAGGCAATAGTGACTTCTCTCCATTGGGTGCTCTTATATTTGAGGAAATCACTACTCGTTCCACTAGTTGAAAGTTTCAAGCTATATGCATCTACACATGACATGGGTTCTCGAGGAAAGATGTTATTTGACCTTAACGAACTCCCAGCAGAAGTTGAAGAAGAATCTGCTACTGTCGTTCCACAAGAAACCGCTGTTGTCGCGTCACAAGAAGCTGCTGTTGTTGTGTCACAACCTCAGAAATCCCTTCCTGTTCCGACGACGTATGGCCCAACATTGTTTCAGTCAGGGGAAGGATCACAGTCGCAGGGGATATTGAACAATAATGCCTTTAAGCATGCATCCATCGGTTCAGGCTTTCAGCCTTTTGTGAGGAACAACAAAGATTCAAACAATACAAAGGAGCCGATGAAGGTGGAAGATAACCAGAATTCTAGTATAGCATCACCGTCCATGGTGAACAATCAAATCACTGATAGTGCTGTTCCGAAGGCTGAGACTTGCAACCAGGTGTCACAAGCCGTTGAAAGAGAAGAAGGTGAATGGTCTGATGCAGATGGCATTTCTGAAAATGCTGGGAGTAGCAACAAAGATGAGTTCACTTGTACTGCAAGCACTCATTTGAAGAAAGAATCCCAAGAGAGTGAGCCCCATCTTATTAAATCTGGTGATGCGATTAAAGATGATACTGCTACTGAATGTAGTGATGCTGAAATGGTTGATGTATCTAAAGATCTGGTTCATGGTTCCACTGGATCAGAGAACATGCAGAATTCTGAATGTAAAGGAAATCAGTTTGGTGATGATCTAGATCCTTGCAACAGGTCAAAGGATGTTAAAGGAGTGGAAGCCAATTATGCTTTGAGGTTCGCGAGCAACCCTGCAAAGAGACCTAAGTTAAATGAACAGAAAGAGGCCATGCTAGGCAAAAAACGAGCTAGGCAAACTGTCTTCATCAACGTGGAGGATGCGAAACAAGCTGGTACAATGAAGTCATCAACACCCAGGAGGCAGTCATCCTTTCCAGCACCGATTGTTACACGTACTGTGAAGGAAGCTTCTCGTGGTGCTGGTGAAAAGGCTGCAGAAAAACAAAATCAGCAAGCAATCAGGGATCAGAGACAACCTGAAATGATGGGATCAGAACGAAGCAATTCTGCAGATCCTAGTGACCAACACACTGAATCCAATGGCGATGCTGAGTTGGGTACCCAGAGCCGGTCAAAGAAAATGAATGCAGAAGAGTCTGCCTCAGATGGGTATCAACAGCCTGTCCAAAGACAAGCTTCATTGAAGCAATCCATGGACTTGAAACAACCAAAGGGCCGACCATTCTCTTCCCAAAGAACAATTCTAACAGGACAAAACAATGCTGATCAGAAGCCAGCCAGCAAAAGGTCTATTATTTCCAAAAAGCAAACTTTTGTAAACAATGTACAGTATCAGGACTCATCTGTTGAGCGACTTATAAGGGAGGTGACAAATGACAAGTTCTGGCACAATCCAGGTAGCTTCTTTGTTGTCAATGTTTGATTCAGTTATATATATTATATATATATATGATTTTCACCTTTTTGGAAAATTTAGAACTTTTGTTTGTGAAATACATTTTATTACATGCATGCAAGATCAGTGGAATTTTCTTAGGTCCTGCCTTTTAACAATCACTGCCCTGTGTTTTAGTGTCCCTCATTAAGAGTTCAACACAAGTAGGACCATGACTTGACACAGGGAGATTATACCCCTGCTCATCCATTTTAAAATGATATATTAAAAATGTGGCAGCTCCATGTTACTCTTCACCACTAGCTCTGACCAGATTGTTTGCATTTGGTCAAAGTAGAGTTTCGTGTGTTTCATTGTTCATGCTACGGTGTGGCCATTGTCTATTGGAAAACGCAGTGATATTTTGGTCAACGTGTTCCCCACTAATGATTGCACTTTTGATGTTATCTCGTTCCATTCCAGAAATTGTAAAATCACTCTTGTGTTTGCATGTGTACCTTTGTTGGCATTTGGCATTTAACATATGTTTCTTATCTAAACAGAGGAGGCCGAACTTGAGTGTGTTCCTGGAAGCTTTGAATCTGCTGAGGAGTACATTAGAGTCTTTGAGCCTTTGCTTTTTGAGGAATGCAGAGCTCAGCTTTATAGTTCGTATGAGGAGAGCCTTGAGGCTGTGGGAAGGGATGCACATGTAGCCGTGCGAGTAAAAACTGTGGATAGACGTGAAAGAGGTATGTGGGATTGGTTTGTTGCACTTTTAGAACACATTTGAATATCCAATACTGCAGTCACCTAACTGTTAATGCATCCAGGATGGTATGATGTTGTCGTTCTACCGATGCATGAATATAAATGGAATTTCAAAGAAGGTGATGTCGCTATTCTGTCATTTCCACGGCCTGGTTCAGGTATATTTACTGTTTTTTCTTCGTTTTTTATTTGCAACAATTATTGTGTTAGTCTGCAGCTCTCTAGAACGTTTTTCTTATTTAGCTATTGTGTTGGTATTTTCAGCTGCTCAATCAGGCCGATCTAGTAGGAGAGCAATGGGTTCAAATGAGGATGCTGAATCGGAATGTGGACGGCTTGTTGGTACTGTTAGGCGCCATATGCCTATCGATACACGTGATCCTATTGGAGCTATTATCCATTTTTATCTTGGTGATTCATTTGATTCTAACAGGTATGCCAAATTTTGTAATATATGATTGTTCTTTTAGTTGTCATATCTTTCGAGTTTCATTTTTGCAACCACGTTTATCATGCCCTCTACATTCCCAAAGCATCTGAACCTATGTTTGTTTAGCATATTGTTTATCTTTGGGAAGATCTTATGACTGGTTTGTTGTATGTTTGTGTCACTGAAGTTGTTTTATGAGAGACATTTATAAATCATATAATGTATTTTTTTATTTGAATTGTGCACAAAACAATACTCTTTAAGATGGATTTTTCTCTAGGTCAGCTTATGATAAGCAAGCTTATTTTGTTTAACTATGCCTATGCAAGTAGGGATATCTGTTATTTAGACTTTGTTAGAAACTGTAGTTTTGTGTCTGTGAGTAAATAAAACAAGTAACTCTTCTCTATAACATACAATCTTTGTACTGTGTGTTTTTGTTCAAGCTCTGGGCACACACAACTCTTTTGAATGGTTGAGATTGAACCCGCTGTTCTGCATTTTACTGCATTTTTCCTATTTCTAGTTTCTTGGTCAAGGCATGTTTATATATGTGTAGTCAGGGCCATGAAGCTGCAGCACAGCGAAGCGGGTAGCCACATAGGGTACTGATGTTTTCTTGTGACAGATTACGAATATCCATCCCCAATACTAAAAATATGCAATATAACGTATTGTGTTGCTCCAACAGATCACCCATCCATTCCCTAATATATAATATATAAAAGTTTAATTAGTCACTTAAAATTCACCCCTCTCCCTCAAATGTAGGAGATCCACCCCTCCCCCCCATCCACTTTAAAGGTATTGGTAATCTGTTGGGAGAGGAGAAGAAAAAGGCACACTACTAATAATAGATCATTTATATAGAATTTTAGGAGATGTGGGATACATAATCTGTTGTAGATGCTCTTAGTATCATAATTAAGCAAGCCATAGGCTCCTGTGCATTGCTGGGTTGCTGCTGCTCTTAATATGCCTTTTGCGGCTTTTGTACCATCTATTGTTTTCTCGCTGCCACACAAGTAATGGTGCTTCTCAGATAGAGTTTGAATGCTTGTTCTTAATGTCATGTCCAATGTTTTGCTTCTCTGCTTATTGATCTATGGCCACAGTATTGAAGACAATAATTCTGTGATTAGTTAGGAAAAAGAAAGGCACATGACATACTTTGAAGCTCATTTGTCCACTGGTGTTCAAGATAATTTGTGAATTATTGCTATAATCAAAGTTTCATAAGAGAATTTGATAAGGAAACTACAGGAGTGTAATGTGTGATTTAAAAGGTTGCAAAGCTGTAGATGTAAAATGTTTGTAGTGTATCAAAGTTCAAATGTTAATCTTCTTAGTTGATAGTCCTTTGTTGACTACAAACAGGATACTTTAGGGCCCAAATTCAACTTGAGAATGGGGCCTCCAATGAGGCCGGTAGCCCGGTACCACTCTGTAGGTTGTGCCTCACTTGACCATTGCAGCCTATTTGGATGAATTGAGCTAAAACTGATTTATAAACTGAAAAGTCTGGTATAACTCTTTGGGTAGTGCTGCCCCATTTAATCCTAGCGGCATGTTGGGTGATTAAAAAACCCCTTTTAGGCCTTGTTTTGATGCACATATATCCACCTCAATTCATGTGTGTTGGAATGGGTTAAATTCCAACCTTCCCTAACCCACTCCAACATGCATGGATTGAGGTGCATACATGTGCATCCAAACATGCACATATTTAGTTCCGTCTTCTGGAACAATATTCATAACTTGTTCTCTATCACTTGCATATTTGTTTGCTAAGTTGTCTCGTTATTCTTGTGTTTATCCATAACAGTGAGGCTAATGTTCTGAGGAAACTCCAACCTCGGAGTACATGGTATCTAACTGGACTTGGTTCTCTTGCAACAACACAAAGAGAATATGTTGCTTTGCACGCGTTCCGCCGTCTTAGTGTTCAGGTAATGCTATATTACACCTAACCATTATCTTCCTTTGTTACTAACTTATATATCAGTGGATTTTGACAAAAAAATTTCCGTCAGATGCAAAATGCAATACTTCAACCAAGTCCAGAGCATTTCCCGAAGTATCAAGAGCAACCACCTGCCATGCCAGATTGTTTCACCCCAAATTTTGCTGACCATCTCCATCGTAGTTTCAACGGTCCTCAATTGTCGGCAATTCATTGGGCTGCAACGCATACAGCTGCTGGCACAAGCAATGGTGTCGTAAAGAAGCAAGAACCATGGCCTTTCACGTTGGTACAAGGTCCTCCTGGGACAGGGAAAACTCATACTGTGTGGGGGATGCTAAATGTTATCCATCTTGTTCAGTATCAACATTACTATGCTGCTTTGCTCAAGAAGCTTGCTCCTGAAAGTTACAAGCAAGTTAGTGGTAGTACTAGTACCAGCTCGGAGACTGTTGCGGCAGGGTCAATTGATGAACTATTGCAGAGCATGGATCAGAATCTATTTCGCACTCTTCCCAAGCTTTGCCCTAAGCCTCGGATGCTTGTATGTGCCCCATCAAATGCTGCAACAGATGAGCTTCTTGCTCGTGTTCTTGACCGTGGTTTTATAGATGGTGAAATGAAGGTATACCGCCCTGATGTTGCCCGTGTTGGAGTTGATTCACAGTCTCGTGCTGCGCAAGCTGTTTCTGTTGAAAGGAGGACAGATCAGCTTTTAATGAAGGGCCGTGATGAAGTAATTGGGTGGCTACATCAGCTGAAAAGCCGTGAGCAGCAGCTATCACAGGAGATTGCTTATCATCAAAGGGAACTCAATATGGTTGCAGCAGCTGGTAGATCCCAGGGTTCAGTAGGGGTAGATCCTGATGTTCTTGCTCAAAGGGATCGTAACCGTGATATTCTGCTTCAGAAACTTGCTGCGTCAGTTGAAAGCAGGGATAAAGTATTGGTGGAGATGTCACGGCTGCTGATATTAGAAAGCAGATTCCGTCCTGGCAGCAACTTCAATATGGAAGATGCTAGGGCTAGTCTGGAAGCCAGTTTTGCCAATGAAGCTGAGATTGTTTTTACAACTGTGTCAAGTAGCGGGCGTAAGTTATTTTCTCGCCTGACTCATGGCTTTGATATGGTTGTTATTGATGAGGCTGCTCAGGCTAGTGAAGTAGGAGTCCTCCCTCCATTGGCTCTTGGTGCAGCTAGATGTGTCCTGGTTGGTGATCCACAGCAGCTCCCTGCTACTGTTATTAGCAAAGCAGCAGGAACTTTGCTTTACAGTAGGAGTCTTTTTGAGAGGTTTCAGCAGGCTGGTTGTCCTACCATTTTGTTGTCAGTGCAGTACAGGATGCATCCTCAGATCCGTGAATTTCCATCAAAATACTTCTATCAAGGTCGCCTTACAGATAGTGAGAGTGTTGTTAAGTTACCTGATGAAGCCTATTACAGAGATGCACTTATGGCACCTTATATCTTTTATGACATGTCACATGGCCGTGAGTCTCATAGGGGTGGGTCATCTTCATTTCAGAATATTCATGAAGCACAGTTTGCATTGCGATTGTATGAGCACCTTCAGAAGTTCCTGAAAGCTAATGGTGCCAAGAAGGTTTCTGTTGGTATAATCACACCGTATAAGTTGCAGTTGAAATGCCTTCAGCGGGAATTTAAGGATGTTATGAATACTGAAGAAGGGAAGGATATCTACATAAATACAGTTGATGCTTTTCAAGGCCAGGAGCGTGACGTCATTATTATGTCATGTGTCCGTGCTTCAAATCATGGTGTGGGTTTTGTTGCTGATATACGCCGTATGAATGTAGCTCTAACTCGAGCTAGGAGAGCTCTATGGGTATGTCTCTGCCTCTACAATATGAATTAAGTGAGTTCTACTGTTCTTCAATGATCTTTTTGATGTATCCCATGTTAAAGTCTTTATTGCTTTTCAGGTTGTTGGTAATGCTAATGCTCTCATGCAGTCTGAGGACTGGGCATCACTAATAGCGGATGCGAAGGCCAGGAAATGTTTTATGGACCTGGATAGCATTCCCAAGGACTTCTTACCCATGAAGTTTCCATCTAATACTCCTGGTAGGAATTCTTCCAACAACATCCGGAACATGAGGACTGGTGGTGGACCTAGACCAAGACACTTGGACATGTTCTCAGAACCGAGGGCTGGTATGAACATGAGGCCTGATGAAGATGAGCGTCTGAATTCTGTTCCAAGAAACGGTAGTTACAGGAATTTGGATGATTTTGGCCGACCTGGTGACCGCCCCAGGGATAATCTGCAGTTTGGAGTTCCCAGGAGGCCAAATTCTTCTAATGGTAGGAGAGAAGTGTAAGGAGTGTGTTGCTACTCTGGTACAGCATGGAACAATGATGAAGGGCTCTGACACACTCCAGATTCAGCAAGGTGCAGATGCATGTTCAGAAAATCAGTTGCTTGTGCTGGTTCCCCCTACCATGTGTTGGGGTGGTCACAAGAAAGCATTGCTATCAGCAGAGGATGTGAATCTTCCATGATGTGACCTCCAGTCAGTGGATCGATACGCTTTCATGGTGGGTGATTAAAGGTTCATTATGTCAGATTGAAGAAAGGTTGCTGTAGCCCTCAGTGTTATGGAGTTATCAGGAATTTCTTTCTTAGAACAAGGCTGTCTGCTGTGTTTTGACATTGCGATCCTTGCTTTAGCCAGCTCCATCTTTCCGTAGATATATACATGCATGGGCATTTCCATTTTGAAACATGCCAGGAGAAAGCTCACTGGCTCTAGAGCAGGGTAGGGTCTCAAGCATTGTTGCCTGATTGCTGCTGCGATCGTTGCATGCTTGAAATGCCTGGTAGGATCAGTATGCTAACATAGGCAGGGCTTCTGTACCATATGTCATAAGTTCCTTCTGTATACAGGGTCGAGATCTAGAGAGAAAAAAAGTTCATTATTTCATTCAGCTCATGTTCCGCTTTGTGCCTTTGTTCTTGTTAACATGTTTGTGCATATTATTGAAAGATGTTACCATGTTTGCAGTAGTGATTTTCCTGATTATCAGTCGCATGATTCTCTGCTTGTATGTTGATCTATGGATTAGTTTTGGCACTTTGCAGTGATAACAATGTTGACCTGCTGATGTCTGCGTCAGTCATGTATTTAGTTGAGCTGTCAGTGTTTCTGCCAACCATTTGCATTTTGTGATACTAGCTTGTCAAAGCTAACATAAATACTTTAGGTTAGTGATACAGTTATTCTCATTAAGCATATTTCTGGGATGCATATATATATATATTAGAGAACTGAACGAGCGGAGGTGATGTTTCAGGATTACAGGATTACAAGCATATATACATATTTCTATGATCATCTCTACTTTGGTGCTGGTGGGTTTCTGGATGTCCTCTCAGTGTCGCTCCCAGAGTCCAAGGTAGCTGCATTTGTTTGGCATATGATGATGGTGCACATATTTTTGTTTCTTCGGTATCAGATTCATCTAGTGGTTTCTTGATGTTCTTTTTAAGTGGTGACTTAATTCTGAATTTCTTGTGTACATGCGTGATAAGTAGCATGTTGACTGCAATATTGGCTATTAGAGAAGCGGTTGACTGTTGTATTGAAAGTAATGTTTTTGGGATATCTTTTATTTGTTTAAGTTAAATAAATTTAGGGTGGTCATTATGTCTACTGCTACAGGCCAGCTGGACTGCTGGAGTCCTGAAATTTGAGTGTCCTTAGTCTTCTGCTTGGATTCTGGTGGCACTCCACTCTGGTTATCATCCTGAAATTTGAGTTTCCTTGGTCTTCTGCTTGGACTGCTGTTGGTATTCTCCATTCTGGTTATCTTTTGAGAAGAGATCCCAGGTAGCAGCACTTTGCCTTTTGTTTCTGTTTTCTTCCTTTATTGTTTTGTAATCTTTGATAAACTCTGTGTTGTGCTTGGTTGTATGTGCAGGGCCTGTGATGCCATAGTGGTAATGGATGCAGTTTTGGCAGCTGTGAGTTCTTTTCACCAGGAATGCATGGTTGCCTGCATTTGAACTCAATCGTACTAAAACAGATATTTTTTCCGACGGGGAGGGAAGTATATCGGAGTACAGAATATCAGTTATATGAATTATTTTGGGCGCTAATGGATTTGTATGTTACGGCTGGTTACCAGCTACACTGTCTACCTGCTTTGTTTGGAGAAGCATAGTTTGCATCTTAACACGACTTGCTTTTTGTACCGGAGGCAATCAGCAACAGGGTTGTCCTAGTACCTCTGATGGGTCTGCGGTGTGCCGCTGAAAGAGGGTGCTTTGGAGTACCTTGTGCTGGAGATCGGAAGGAATTCCACCCAGGTGCACCTGAACCTATTGGGCGCCGAAATATGCTGGTCTGGTGTTCTGCCGCCTTGGTTGCGCAGAGGCTGAGCTGATATAGTACATTAGAACCAGCTGATGTTCCAAATGGGGACAAACTAGAGGTGGTGCCAATTCCTGGTCCAGCTACTAGTCGAAGGTACTTGGGATGCTTTGCTGTTGGCTTGTTAGTTGCCCGTTTCTGCGCTTGGGATGGTATCTCCACATCCATTGGACGGCAAACGTTTTTGACTTGGCCTGATCGTCCACCGATCTAGTATTTTTTAGTCTCTCTTGGTGCTCTGATGAAGAGTTTGAGCTATTCTTCCTCTGCCGTCCAAACATTTCCTCGACAACAAACAGCTGGTCCCTCTTAGATGGACCCAATCACAAGGAGACGCGCCACAACACTCCAAAGGCCAAACCAGAGTTTTCCTCCGTTCTATTTACACACACACACACACATCTTGGCCTTGGACTTGCCTTCGGCCGTGACCCTGTTTACATGAACCCGCCTTGGATCCGTCACCAGGACACGCCCTTTAACAATCCACCGTACCTCCATATATGCCATCACGCGGCGGTGGCGGCAACACGCAGCGGCAGCAGGAGCCGGCTGTGGTGGTGGTAGCCGTCGCGCAGCCGGCGAGGACGAGACGGCGACGCGCCATAATGCCTGTGAAGAGCAGCGCCAGCTTCCGCATGACCGCGCTGCCTATGGTGGTGACGGCGCAGCTGCTGGCGGCTGCCGTGCTCACGCTCACGCTCGTGTGGGTGCTGCACTTTCGTGGTGGCGTCTCGTGGAAGCGGACATCCAACCCTCTCTTCGTCTACACGGTAATAAACCCATCGATGCATCTCAGCGTATATAATTTATATTTTTGAACAGCATGCAGGAGTGCTCACCTGTTTTTTTTTTCTCAGGCACACCCTCTGTTCATGGTGATCGGCTTTATCATCTGCACCGGAGAAGGTAAACCAACAAACGCACGTCTTTACTGACTGCAAAACTCAAGTGATCAAGTGATGGAAGAAAAGTGAGGCAACGTAGAGTTTGTGACTGATGCTGTGATGCATGTCTGTATGGTGTTATGGTGTCACGCGCGCGCGCAGCGGTGATGGCGTACAGGATCGTGCTGGGCCCGAGGGCGGCTAAGAAGGCGGTGCACCTGCTGCTACATCTCGTAGCCCTCGCCTTCGCCGCCGTCGGCCTGTACGCCGCCTTCAAGTTCCACCATGACGCCGGCCTCTCTGATATCCGCTCTCTGCATTCTTGGCTCGGGATTGCCACCATAGCGCTCTATGCTCTTCAGGTCCGTCAGTCACCAAGTATGGCTCTACTTTATTTCTTTGCTGTGAGCCCAATTTGTAGCCCACGTATAGCATACGTTGCAATCACAAGTTACTCATTCTGGCCCAGACCACCATGGACCATGGGCCTGTTATGCATGGGCCTCATCCACCCCTGTCCCTCTTTTTCTTCTCACTCAAAAGAAGGAAAAAGTCCTCTACATCTAGTTTAATTAGTTGACATTGATGACAAGACTATGCAGAAGGATACGTGAATTCCACACAACACTAGGGTCATATAATCAACACATATTTGACCATATTTATTAGTACTATGAACACAAGTGTCACTTGATTAGAGCTAGGCACAATGAGTAGTGACCAAAATACTATGTCCTTTTCAAATGACCCATTGGTGTTGACTCACTCCTATCTCAGCAGTCACCCAGAATTTTGCAGGTAGATAAGATCAGTATAGTAAATACATAGCCCAACACATTTTCTTTGCACCGCTATCACTCCATTTGTCTATCCAACATAGTAACATGGTTATAGATAGGATCAAGTGATCGTTGTGTTCATACTAAATAGGATCAAATATGAGATGGTTATATGACACTTATGTTGTCGTCGAAGTGATTTGTTCTTTTATGTGTTTGGATAACCAATGTCAATAATTATGATAAATAGCAAGAATATCTAATAGCAACCAAATACTAAAAGAGAGCCATATAAGATTAAAGTAACTCCAAGGTACCCACTTGAACATAGACCATGATTTTAGAAAAAAATATAAAAATGGTTTCATATTTTTCCAAGCTAAAATAGTTTTCTATGAATTTTGTAAGTTTAAATAAGATTTTAGAATTTTTAATTGTATAGCTTCTAAAAAATCTGGATAAGTTTCTAAATTTTTTTTGTATAACTTTCTTTTTTTGAATCAAAGGGTGAATTATTAAAACTCGGCAAAATACATCCGTAAATTTACATATGAAAAATTATATAAAAGATAAAATGTTATCTTTATTTAGATTCTTTCATCCTTTTCTTCCATAGTTGCTTTTCTCAATGCAACTAATGCTCTAGATGAAGAAAACCTTGAACAACAAAGCCAAAGTGCAATCCTTATATCGAATTCAACAATCAATCCCAAATATTTCTTGTCAAAAAAGATCAATCCCAAATATTGAGCATGCTGCAAGATTCGCAGAACCGGTCCAAAACACATCTATAAAATGATAAAGGAATATTGACAGTTGTATCGTCAGGTACACTCATAGGATGTAGATTCATCAGGTCTAGTCCTTGATTTCCTTTGCGCAAACACCAATGATGACATGGATGACCTGAAGTAATTGTCCTCGTTTGAAGTGTCTAAGAGCACCCCCTTGCAGGTAATGGCCACAATTGGAATTGACGAACGCAATGTCATGGCATCACTGAAGTCATCATATGTAGTCATTTGATTTTATCTGTAGATTTAATTGGCTAAACTCTAAGCAAACTAGATTTAGAAACCGTGTAAAAGAAAGATGTCACATCGCCTTGCCACCAGCAGACTCACCGGAGAGAAAAAAAAGGAGGGAGGCCCTACGCAGTGGTGGCGGTGGCAGTGTGGCAGTGAGGAGCAAGGGCGTTTTTCTTTTGATGGGGGCGGCGACGACAGTGGGAAGCCTTGCACAACGTATAACTTTCTTTATTCACACACAAAAAAAACGTACAACTTTCTTTGGAAAGTCTATTTCATTTTAGAGTAAAATACAAGCTGTATCTAATTAATAAAATTACTAGCCGATGTTATATAGGTCTCAAACTTCTATTTTTTTTTGTGTTTCTAAAGTTGTCGGCAGGTGTCATGTAGACCCTAAAGTCCTAAAAACACATTTCTAGGTCTTTGAAATTAGTTCGGGTGTCATCTAAAAACACCCGAACTAACTTTAAGATCTAGAAATACGTTTTTAGGACGAGACTTATATGACACATGCCGATAACTTTAGGAACTCAGAAATACATTTTTAGAAATTTAAAACATATATAACATTTGCCGATAACTTTAAGACCACTCGTGTATTTTACTCTTCATTTTACCTGCCTCACGGGCTAAAACCGTCGTTGGAACTAGCCAGGGTGTAGAACAAACAATCTAAATTTGCGGGAGGATATAATATTTGGCTTTATGAAGAAAGAACAAGTCGGGTAGTTAAAAAAGAAGAGCTATCGCAGACTACAAAGCTGCAAGGAAAAACAATCAACTTTTTTCTGTAAATAAATGAAAATAATAATAAACTTGAATCGCCTTGGCACACCGTTGGTGGAAGATTGAAGGTAGGGCTAGCATGCCATGGTTTCATTTCTTTTTAATAAAAAAAATAAGATGGCCCCCTTGGAAGTTTTGTGGGCCAATTTTAGGCTACGTGTCTGGGCTGGTCATGCATAGGCCGACTTGAGGTGCAAGTGCAACCTAGCAAACATGCGGAGTTCAATTGGATACTTTTGGTTCTGCTCAAAAAAAAAGAAAAAAAG
Source organism: Coix lacryma-jobi var. lacryma-jobi (assembly GCA_009763385.1). Lineage (NCBI taxonomy): Eukaryota > Viridiplantae > Streptophyta > Magnoliopsida > Poales > Poaceae > Coix > Coix lacryma-jobi. The sequence continues at coordinate 68,430,792 of CM019823.1, forward strand.
AAAAAAAATTGAATACATTTGGTCTTCAAAATTTCAGGAAAATTCTGTACTTCCTATGCATTTGCAAATTGTTTTGATTCGACGATCCAACAAAACAGGGCACACGAAGCAAGCACGCGCACAACAACAAACCATAACTTTCCTGTGGCAGCTGTTCATTTTATTGTTGATTTCGCAGTGGCTGGTGGCATTCGTGTACTTTGTCTTCCCGGGGGCCGTGATGACGATGAGGGCGGACTACGCTCCATGGCACATCTTCTTCGGCATCGCCATCTTCCTCATGGCCATTTGCGCTGCTGAGACCGGCCTGGCCAAGTTCGTCTCCGCCTTCGTCGCTTACCCGAGCGAAGTGTTTGTCGTCAACTTCACCGGGATCGCCATCCTCATGTTTGGCGTCGTCGTCGTCTTGGCTGTCATCCTTCCGTCAAGATACTAGCAAGTGACTTAACGATCAAGTCCATCCGATCCATATGCTTCTTCTCAGGTCATATTCTTTGATTTGGACTGCGTGGGTGTTGACATGATTTTGATGTATTGTTTCATTTACAAAGCTGCTGCCGCCCGCTGCTGGGCGTATAAGTTTGATATGGTACTAGTAACGCCATCTAATTGTACCTTTTAATCTCCTATGCAAAGGGGATCCTTCTTCATGTCCTGCACAAATTGATCAATTTTTTCTTTGTGAAATTACGCAAATGCTTGTGCATTGTTACATGAAAAAAACGAGTCAATTGTTTTTGTGTGCCACTAAAAAGTACATGGTTGCTTCCTTGTGTTTTCACAATCATTTACAGCATTTGCATCACCGATCTAGGATCATCCAATCCAAAAACCCAAGCCAACGATCCGATCCAAAAACCAAAGCTAGCTTTTTTTTAGAATAAAAAACCAAAGCTAGCTGTGCCGTTTGGTTTGCCTCATCAGACGAATTTATTTGTCACCGACTAATCAATTGTACTTAGATCAGTCTCAATAGGGTTTCATGGGAAGTTTCATGCACATTAAATAGGGTGTCACATCAGCTTTTTCCATGAAACCGAGAGGAGAAACAAGAGAAACGTTTCATCCCATGAAACGCACCGGCGGCATTTCCAAGACGTATGAAACCGTGTTAAACTCGCGTTGAGAAGGGCTCGCAAGTTTCATCAGGTTGCTGCGCAGCACGAGAAGCCGGAGGGGAACTCCGTCGTGACCACCGGCCGCAGGCACGGGCTCCGCCGCGGACGCCACGGGCGCGAGCTCCGCCGAGCGCCGCCGCGGACGCGGCCGCCACAGGCTCCGGCGCGGGCGCCGCCACATATGCCGCGGGCGCGACCGCCACGGGAACGAGCGCCGCCACGGACGACGCGGGTCCGGACGCCACGGGCTCCGCCGCAGGGGTAGGCGAGCTCGGCCGCGGGCATGGGCGCCGCTGGTCGCAGGCACGGGCTCCGCCGCTGGTGTAGGCACGAGCTCGGCCGTGGGCGCGGCCGCCATGGGCTCCGGCGCGGGCACCGCCGCAGACGCTGCGGGTGAGGCCGTCACGGGCTCCGGCACAGGCGCTGCCGTGACCGCCCCCAGCGCGAGCGCCACCGCGGACGTCCCGGGCGCGGACGCCACGGGCTCGATAGCGGGGGCAGGTGCGAGCTCGGCCGCGGGCGCGGATGTCGCTGGCCGCAGGCACGGGCTCCGCCGCTGGTGCAGGTGCGAGATCGGCCGTGGGCGTGGCCGCCATGGGCTCCGGTGCGGGAGCCTTCGCGGGCGCGGTCGCCACGGGCTCCGCCGCGGTCGTAGGCGCGCTCCGCCGCCGGCCGCAGGTGCGCTTCGCCGCGGACGCCAATGGCGCGGTCACAGCTACCACTCCCATACGTATTGAGAGGAGAAGCATTTCATTTATAGTTTCATTTACGTTGGAAACCGAAAGATGATACTGTGCATTGAGACTGGTCTCAGTAAGTCATTGTTGAACCCGAATCAATCACAAATGCCAAATATCACAGTGTCTAATTAATGGCGAAGCCAGAAATTTTATGGAGCCTGAACGAAACAAAACGTCTTGCTAATAGCAAGACCACTCGTAACGCAAAAACTATATAATTTTCTATGTTCATTAGTTAAGATAAACTAAGTAAAAATATAACGCGACACTACAATTAAAAGATAGAATGAAATATTTATAATTACTATTAAAAAATTATGTATACATGAGAACCAAGACAAAAAGAAATGTGACAGGTAGACGAAAAAAAGAAAAGATATATCATTAAACAAAAGATTACAAATATCTAATAGGAATATACACCCTATGTCCCAAAAAAATCGTTATAAAATGCGTACAGGTCAAACTTTAACAAATTTGACTATTTTATATAAAATTTTAACAACAATTATATTACTAAATAAATTTATTTATAAAAGTATATTATGATATTACAAGCAAAATTAGAACCAAAATAGTTTTAAGTTTTAAACTATCCTAAACGGTGTGTGCTCACTACCTCATCTCTGTACTACCTTATTTCTATATACCTTTCCTTTTGAGTTTTTTTAGGAAAACAATCTTTCTTTTTAGTAGAATCTATGTTTTTTTTGAGAGAAATGAGTAGGATTTGTAAGTAGTTTTTTTTAAGAAAGCCTATACTGCATGCAGCAGCTTGTGGGGGAGCCTGGGCACCGGCCCAGGGTGGCCGTGCCTTGGCTCTGCCCCTGTGTCTAATCCTAACAAGAACAAGAACTGGGCGGAACGCCACCCTGAACCTGCTAAATCGCAAAAGTTTAGAGGAACGAGCTCTCCGTAGCACATTATACAAGGTTCCCAAGATTACAATAACCAAAGCAAACTCACAAGGGTCTAAATACACTCTTAACTAGCTAACACATACCCTCAGACTCGCTGCATAAAACAAGATACAACCGTCGCTGCTATCCGCGCACGACGTCGCCCACGTTCCCTGAGCGCGAACACCCCCACCGTTGGTCTCAAACTGTCTTCCTTTTGAATCAGCGTTTCCCACTTCTTGTCCATCTTCAGTTGACAGCTCCATCCACAAGTGATTACACCAACAATCTCCCCCTTAATCCTGGTGGGAGCCAAGATGATGAACACCCACCAAGTGTCTCATGGTTGCCAACTTGACTGCCGACAATGCCTTTGTCAGTGCATCTGCCTTCTGCACATCTGTGCAAACTCTGCGCACTGCAATTTTCCCACGCTCCACACATTCTCTAATGAAATAATATTTAATATCTATGTGCTTGCTTCTTCCATGGAAAACTGGGTTCTTAATAAGAGCAATGGCTGAATTGTTGTCCACGTACAGGGTTACAAGCTTCTAACACTCCCTGTCACCTCTGCCAACAAATTCCTCAGCCACAATGCCTACCTTGCTGCTGCTGTAACAGCCATAAATTCAGATTCACAGGAGGACAGAGCCACTGTCTTTTGTTTCTGTGAACACCAAGAGATCAGACTATCATTCAGATAAAGGCCATGTTTAGTTCCCTTCGTTTCACAAAATTTTCCATCACATCAACCATCACATCAATGTTCGGACGTATGCATGGAGCATTAAATGTAGGTAAAAAAAACTAATTGTACTTTTAGGATGTACATGTCGAGACGAATCTTTGGAGTCTACGTAGTCCATATTTGGACAAAGTTTGTCAAATAACAATGAAAGCACTACAGGAAAAATTTTGCAAAATTTTTCCATCTAAACAAGGCCAAAATGCCATACCCCCAGTGCTCCTCCTTCCAATCACATCTACACCCAAATCACTATCTGAGTACCCAGTGAGCATTTCCTGCTTTCCTTCTTGAGTATATACCAACCCAAAATCAGTTGTTCCTTTGAGGTACCTAAGTATCTGTTTGACAGCCTTCAAGTGTAGCACTGTAGGCTTCTCCATAAATCTGCTAGCCACTCCAACTGAGTATGCCAAATCAGGCCTGGTATGTAATAAATATCTCAAACACCCTATCATCTTCATGTAATTTGTTGCATCAGTTCCTTCATCTTCCTTGTCTGAATGCAGCCTCAAACCAGGTTCCATAGGATATTTAGTTGGATTACAGTCCCCCATACCGAACTGAATCAACACCTTCCTAGCAAAAGCAGATTGCTTAATAGTCAGATACTCCTTCTGTTCTACCTCAATCCCAAAATAATAGGACAGAAGACCAAGGTCACTCATCTCAAATTCACCAGTCATCTGCTGTTTGAATTTGCTAATCTCCATTGCATCATCTCATGTGACAATGAGATCATCAACATATACACCTAAGAGTACAGTTGCTTTTCCAGCTCCTCTTGTGTATACAGCTTGTTCACAAAGACACCTTTTGAAGCCAAGTTTCTTCAGACTGCTGTCAAGTTTCATATTCCAAGCCCTTGGAGCTTGCTTGAGTCCATACAATGCTTTGTTCAACCTGAGTACACAGTTTTCTTTCCCCTTCACTGTATAACCCTCAGGTTGCTGCACATAAACTTCTTCCTCCAAAACTCCATGTAAAAATGCAGACTTGACATCTAAGTGATGAACCAGCCAACCTCTGTTTGCAACCAATGCCAAAATTAGTTTCACTGTATCTAACCTGGCAACAGGTGCAAACACCTCTTCATAGTCCACCCCATGCTTCTGAACATAACCCTTGACTACCAATCTTGCCTTATGCTTCACCACTTCACCATCAACATTTTTCTTCAGTTTAAACACCCACTTGAGGCCAATTGCCTTGTCTCCTGCAGGTAGCTTGGACAAATACCATGTCCCATTCTTCTCAATAGACTGGATCTCTTTGTCCATAGCTTCTATCCACTCTGGATTTCCAGCTGCCTCAAGATAATTATTTGGCTCTTCTGTTTCAGCTAGTAATGCCTCTCCATCAACATCATACAACAACTCTACTTCCTCCATGTCATCATAGATGTCATTCAAATCCCTGAACCTTGTTGGTCCTTCATCAGAGTTGTGTTCTATAGAGTCCTCTGGATTTTCTGGCACACCTTGCATCGAGCTTGAGCCATGAACTGAAATAGTCTGTCACACCAACTGACCCTGCTAACTCAGAAAGTTCCCCACCTCCTTGAAATGGATTAACATCTTGTGTTGAATCTATTGGTTCACCCCTAGCTACCACATTTTGCTCTTCCATTGCCTCTACTTCTGTTTTAGTAGGTAACACCCCTACCCCCCTTGGAACACCCAAATCAACAGAAGTTGCAATATTCTCCTCTACTAGGAAATCTGTCAGACCTACACCTCTCTCACCCCAACTCCACTGCACACCTTCTTCAAATACAACATCTCTGCTCACCAACACCTTGTTTTGCAGAGGGTCATACAAGCTATGTGCTTTAGAGCCTTCTTCCACTTTGAAATAAACCATTTTCTGACTTCTATCATCAAGCTTTTTTAGATGTGGAATAGTTATCTTCATGTGAGCTAAACACCCAAACACTTTTAGGTGTCCCAAGTGTGGTCTTCTCCCATTCCATACTTCATATGGAGTCTTCTCCCCCATTGCCTTGGTGGGAAATCTATTCAGCAAGTAGACAACATGTCTAACTGCTTCTCCCCATTATCTCCCTGGAATTTTCATACTCTTCATCATTGTTCTGGCCATCTCAACTACCATCCTGTTCCTTCGTTCTACTACACTGTTTTGTTGTGGTGAATACGGTGCAGTGAAATGTATCTTGATCCCAGCAGTTTCACAAACACCTGCAAAGGCTGCTGACAAGAACTCCCCCACGATCAGAACGCAGTACCTTGATTTCCTGCCAAACAATGTTTTCTGCTTCTGCCTTATACTTAACTAGTGCAGTAGTAGCTTGATCCTTACTCTTCAGCATATACACATACATCCATCTAGTATGATCATCAACAAAAAGTATGAAATACTTGTTACCGGCTGCTGTAGACGGTGAGATCGGTCCACACAGATCAACATGAATCAGCTCAAGTGGCTTCACAACTTTAAAACTAGTTGAACTTGGAAATGGCTTGCGTGTCTGCTTCCCTGTCAGACACGAGTGACAGACTGCTCAGTTTTTCTGATCAGCGGCACTCCACCTACCATCTCCTTCTCCCCCACCATTTTCAGAGCTCTGAAATTGACATGTTGCAGATACATGGGTGTATGCCGAGTCTCGAGTGATGAGTGATTGTCAACTGGGATAATACGCATGTTCTTTGGCTTGTGTTGTGCAGGTGTCGAGCACAGATACAGTGATCGAAGGCAAGGTGAAGGTCAAGTAGAGACGTGCCTTGCCGATGGACCGGGAGCGATGAAGGGCAGACATGAGGCTTGGACTGAGGGACCGGTGGCCTGAGGATCAGCTGTGGTGGCTGACAGCCTGGGACAGCGATGAGCAGAGACTTGCGGGACATGGTGTTGCTCGGGTCGAGGACCTGGGGACACGTGTCGGTGGACGGGGTGCACGAACGGTGCATCCCTTCTACGGTTCGGTTTGGTGGTTGAGCCACAGAAAAACCACCGAGTGGACGGTTTCAAGGTTTGGGCCTCAAAACCTGGGCGCTGATGGTTTCCGAGTTTGGGCCACAAAACTCGGGCTGAGGACGGTTTCCAGGTTTGGGCCTCAAAACCTGGGTGCTGGCAGGTTTCTGAGTTTGGGCCACAAAACTCAGGCGATGGACGACTGGTTTCCCGGTTTGGGCCTCAAAACCGGGGGTTGGTCGTGAAGGCTGGTTTCCCGATTTGGGCCTCAAAACCGGGGGCGAAGTCCGGGAAAAGGACAAGCAGAGCGGTGGTGGCACGTGGTGGCAATCGGTGAGGTCGCGTCGAGGCGAAGCTACCTATTGCGCGGGCGTGGCCGTCGAATCACCATCATCTACGAGTTGGTCTAGGATAGCCTTAGGGTTTGGCTGTTTCGCTTTGTAAATAACTAGGGGTAGAGTGGGAATTAGAATTAGGATAAGTAGAGGGAGACACCCACCTCCCATCCTATCTCAGCCATTTGCTATTTTGCCTTCTAGGTTTTCCTGCTCTCCCTATCCCTGCTGTAGCTAACTGAGATTCACAGAGAAGACAATCATACCTCTGTCTACGTGAGATTTTGAGGAAGTGAGACCGTAATCTCACTGTTGTAGCATGTGGTAGCCACACGGTTGCAAATTCGTGGTTGTGATTCGCGTTTTGGTGTTGTTCTTCGCGGGTTGCTTTTCTCCACGATTTTCCCGATGTTCGATCTCTCTACTCACTGCGTCTTTTGCGATTCCGTTTGAACTGAGTTGTTCTAGATTGTGAGGCACATCTTTCCACCGAAGGAATTCACCTCTAACCTCGCGAGCTAGTAGATCGGTCGATTTTCATTTCAGATCGAGTTTTGCTCCTTTTGCCCCCAATTCTTCCGATTCACCGATTTGGAGTTACGTTCGAGCCATGATCTCTTTGGGATAGCTCACTAACCTCCTTGGAACTCCTCATACCAAGTCTAAGCCTTAGAGCTTTTGATTCGGAGGAGATCGGGTTGAATCCGCGGAAGAACAATGCAGTTTCGGGGGCATCGGACGCTCGAGTCGGGAGCATCAGACGCTGTGTTCATCACATCAGACGCGCCCGATGCCACGTGTCATCTGACAGTGTTCTTAAGGAGCATCGAACGCTGACCATCGGCGCGTCCGAGGGTCTAACATCGGACGCTAGGGCTTCACTGTAGCCAGCGTCCGATGCCTATGCAGTAAGGTTCCAGACTTGCCCTTTTCACATCGGACGCGTCCGACGCCTGACCATCGGACGCAGCCAACGTCCGATGCTAGTTCTTCTGCGCTGTTTTGTTCGCAGTTTGTTTGTCTGACTTTGGATTTGGGTTAGGGTTTTTGCGTTGGGTTTCTAGAGTTGTGTAGTGTCCCGCTGTGCTTCTGGGAAGCATCCACCCTATATCTAGAGTCGTGGACACTCGCATGCTCTAAGTTTTGCTCTTGGGGTTGATTCTTAGAACAGCGGCGACAAGTTTCTGAAAAGAAATTTGAAGCTCTCATTCACCCCCCTCTGGTCGCTTTCTGGTAGCACTTTCGGTCCTTCACATGTCCTAGCCGTCCATGCCACAACCACGTTGGCTCCTCTATGCTTCCCATCAGACACTCTGACGCTACAGGCTTAAGATCCACACGATATAGCCTTTTAGCTGTCCTCTTCACCCTCATCAACAACCTTAGAGGATTTTTCTCAAACACCTCAAGCACACCATCATCCATCACCACCTTGCATCCAATTTCAGTGAGTTGTCTGAGACTCACCAAATTGCTCTTGAGCTTAGGGATGTAGTAGACATCTCGCTGCAACCACTGGTCACCATCTCTGCACCAAAAGAGAATTGATCCTTTGCCTTCTATTTGCATAGCTGAGCCATCTCCTAATCTCACCTTCCCAATGACTCCCTCGTCAAGCTCCAAGAACATGCCTGGATCCCCCATCATATGGTTGCTCGCGCCGTTGTCCAAATACCAGTTGCCACCGGTGACCTCCCCGCCACTGGTCAGGTGCAACTCCGGTACTACCTTCTCTTCTTTCAGAAACACACCATGATGTTGTGTGATCTGAAACTCCCGAGTTGGCCTCTTGGCCTCTGACTCAATCTCCTCCTCGACAACAGTGAGCATCAATGCCAGCTCCATCTCTGCCTGAGTGTGATGCGCCTCCTCACCTTTCTTCTCTCCCGGGCAACGATTGGCATAATGACCATAGTTCTTACATTTGAAACATTGAATGTGGCTTTTATCCTTCCCGCCTCCAGTATTCTCCTTGCCATGCCCATCTCCTCGTCCGCCTTGGCCGTGTCCCCGGCCACGACCTCTCTCTCGCCCGGCCTCCGATGACTTGGTCCTCCTCGATGAGTCACCACTGGCCCTCTTTTGCCTCGTCTCCCACTCTGACTGAGTGAGAAGTAACTGCCCACCTTCAGTCTTGGAGTTCCCAGCTCCCCGCCGAGTTCTCTCCTCGAATGCCTTCAATCGCCCAACTGCCTCTTCGAACGCCAAGGTACTGAGATCATAGAACTGCTCAATCCCAACAATGACATGGATGAATCTCTTCGGCACAGTGTCGAATAACTTCTTCACCATGGCTGCATCATCCAACGTCCCACCAAAGTTGTTGTACCTCACCGACATCCCCGTCAGTTTTCCAGCATACTGATCTAAGAGTTCCTTCCTCCACCATCTTCATGGCGTCGAACTCACTCTTGAGCGTCTACAAACGTGCCTCCTTCTCATGCTCAACACCCATGAACCTCGACTTCAGACAATCCCACACTTCCTTGCTAGTCTTCTTCTTTGCCACCTGCATCAACAGATCATCCGATAAGAACTGCATCAAGTGTGCCCGCACCTTCTTGTCCTTGCCGGCTTCAGCCACCGTCAACGACTCCGATGATGTCCCCACCGGTGGCTCAACCACCTCCCAGACACCTTGGTCCTCCATAATTGCTTGGACTCGGATGTTCCAGCTTGTGTAATTGGTTGCCATCAACTGCGGATATGCATACTGCCCACCGCCGCCAACTCCTCCACCGCCTACAACTCCGCTTCCCGCACCATGATCACCCATCATGGAAAACTCAACACTTTGGCTTGTGATTCAGCTCCGGTACCAGATGTTGAACCCGAATCAATCACAAATGCTAAATATCACAATGTCTAATCCTAACAAGAACAAGAACACATGAAGAACTGGGGGGAATGCCACCCTGAACCTGCTAAACCACAAAATTTCAGAGGAACAAGCTATTTTCTCCGTAGCAAAAGTTCAGATGTCACACCCCGAAATTTGCATTTCTTAAATTAGAATTAAAATGATTTATTTATGAATTTTTGTGATCATAAAATGTAGGTAAATAGAAATTTTCTCTAAATTAAAATTTATCCTAGGGTTTAGAAACATGTTTGTGCATTCATGTCGGTGCATTTGAGTTTTTATGATGTGTGGTTTTGACTAAAATTCAATTTGAGCTCAAAATGGTTTTAAAACAATTTAAAGAAAAATGAATTTCTTAGAAAAGGGTTTTGAAAATAAAGACTTTTGTTTCTCAAAAAAGTTTGGAAAGGTTAAGAGTTTCAAAAACCTTGTTCTCCCAAAGTTTCAAATCAAAAGTTCAAAAAATTCAAAAATGTTTTGAAAATCCTTTTGGGAAAATTCAAATCAGAAAAAGAAAAGGGCAAAACCCTTCCTTTTCCCCTTCCCTTCGGTTTTGGCCCGATAGCCGCGCCTCTCTCCTTTTCGGCCTGCCGCTGGCCCAGCGCCCCGTCCTCCTCTCCCGGCCTCGCCATCTCCTGCCCGGCCCGCTCCCTTCCGGCCCGAGCTCCCCTCCCCGCGGCCTTCTCTCCCTCTCCTCTCCCGCGTGGGCCAGCGCGACCTCGCGGCCCAGTTCTACCCCGCGGAAGCACCAGGCCAAGTGAACGCCGTGGCCCAGCAAAGCCCAGGCGGGCGCTCGCCTTCTCCCTCGCTGACACCGCGTCCCCGACTGTCAGTGCCTCCTTCCTCCTGTGTCCGGCCCGGACTCGAGCCCGAGCTCCGACTCCACCTCCCCTACGTCTCCTCTTTGCCTTGCTCCCCAAATCCGAGCCCTCCTATAAGTCTCCCGAGTCCTCCGCCGCCTTTCCCTGTTTGTAGTTTCGAGCTCTCGTGCCCTAAATTGCCGACACCAAAGCTCCGCAACCGCAAAATCTCCGCGGTTGTCTGCTCGTCGCGCCAGCGTGTTCCAACGCCCGCAAGAGGTTCCTACCGCTCCGTCTTGATCTCCCGAAGCTAGCCGAGCCTTTTCTCCTCTTCTTCCCCCTCTGTTTGATGGTCTAATTGCTCGCCGTCGATTTCAGAGCCGCCGTCCGCCGTGCCAAGAAATCCGCCGCCGCCGAGCCGCTTCGAACACCATCTTCACCGCTGGTAAGTTCGCCTTGAGTTCCTGGTTCGTTTGAACCTATTCCCGAGGCCTCTACCGAACCCTAGCCCTAAACCGAGCCCCACCGCTCAATTCCGGCCATGGCGTCGCCGCGACTTGTCCCCCTCCTCCGCGCCGGCGTAAAAAGCGCCGCCCCTTTCCCCTCTGTCTAATCTGGAGCGTCCATCTCAGATCTGACGCTCAGAATCCGCCGATACCCCTTCGATCGCGTCTTTGCAGAAAACCCCTTACACCTTTTCAGATCTAAAGCCGCGGTCCATGCGACACTGTGCTCTGTGTCTGCGGGATCTTCCGTATAAGCCCCTGCGTTTCTTTATTTTTGAGGCGCAGTCCAGTCGATTCTGAAATTCGATTTAAATCAATTTAAATTCAAATTCAAATTTGATTTATTTACAGTTTTGCCACCAGATTCAAAAGCCCATATCTTCTTCGTTTTAACTCCGATTTAGTCCGTTCAACTTGCGTTAGGTTCGTTTCGAAAAGTTCTTTCAAGCTATATAACTTTAAGTACTGTTTTTCATAATTAAAATTTGAGTTAAAACTAATCTAATAGTTAGTGTCTTTAATTTTGTTTAGGTCATATCTTTTCCGTTACAACTCCGTTTAGCGTGATCTTCGCGTTTGTGTGACCGTAGCGAATCATAGATTTGTTTTCTAAACTTTTCATCTTGTTTTATTATGATTGATGTATTGTTCTAATCATAGGCTATGTTTTCTTTGCATGACTGCCTTTGGATGCTTGTGTGGTGTCCTATGATCGTATGTCCAGTCGGTGAGTTACGTTGGTGTTCAAGAGATCGTGATCAAGAGTCAACCTTTAGAAGTCTACAAATCAACAGAAGAAGAATCTTGAGTTTAAGGCAAGTATAGCATGGGATCCTCCTTGATGTCCTAATAACCTTAATTCATCATAATTTTCATATTGCATGTGTCTACCTTGATGCCTATATAGATTTATCCTAGATGTTTGATCTTGTACCTTGATAACCATGGGTATGCATTGGATAGCTTGATGCTAGTGCTCAACTTAAACTATGATCATGTAAATTTGTTTTAATGTTATATGTGACATGTTAAAATATGACTTTTACAGCAACATGGTTTAGGAACTGCTATAAGGGATCACCCGGGACAACAGTGCAACCATGGGAGTTATTTGGCTCTGACCTTAGCTCAGTATAAGGACCTTTTCTAGCTTGTTAGTGGTTACCCGAAAGGGCGCATAAGGCGCTTGCCGAGACGGGTATAGTGCGGCTTCTGTCCACGTGTGTATAGGCTGCGTGTTTTTGTGCCACCTGGAAGGAGGGCTCTACATCCCCTTGCCTTAAGACCGAGCGGCCCTAACTTGTTAGACGAACCTTTGAAAGGCTGCGCAGTGAACTCTGCCATGCACCTTGGAAGTGTAACGTGGGCCTTGCAAACCCCGGCATATGGGAATCACTACTCATCGGGTAAAGTGTACAACCTCTGCAGAGTGTAAAACTGATATATCAGCCGTGCTCACGGTTACGAGCGGCCTGGAATTCTTATGGTATAGTTGTTGCTATAAATAATGGTAATAATGATGATGATATTTATTCAATGGATACATGTTTACTTGATCATATGTTTAAATTGGGATGGTTATACTTTGATGCTACTTAATGCTAAAATTATGCCAACTAAAAGCTAATGCAGTTAAACCAGTGTCAGCCTTTTGAGCCTCATGAACCCCATGTTATATTTGTTAAGTACGAGATGTACTTATGCTTGTTTTACTTTTCAACACTTTGGAAAAATCCCGGATGGGTACCAGACTGCAAGAGTTGGAGAAGTTAGGCTTGTGATCAACCAGTCAGTTGTCCCTGTGAAGTTGGTGTCTCCATCTGAAGATCGGAGTGTCTTTCCGCTGTCTGCTGTTTAAGGTTATGTTCTTTTGTTTTATATACGTTATATAAGAGCATTGTCTTTCGATATTACCCTTTATTTGTGACTATATGTGAGATTTGACTTCCTGGGCTCACATATGGTGTATACCTGGTTTTGTTCTTAAAACCGGGTGTGACAAAGTGGTATCAGAGCAATGCTGACTGTAGGACGCAAGCCTAGTTAGAAACTGGTCGTTTTAAAGTTTTGAAAATTGCTATAGAACCCTTGTTCTATCAACCTTGATATTTTCTCCCTATTGTATTTTCTACCCTTGTTATTTATCTCCTCCTTGTTGCTTAAATTTTAAATTTTGCTCTTACCTTCACTCCTTGCCTTGGATTGCTTTTGAAAACTTCCCTCTATCTAAGTAGACGGATCGTTGACCAAGCTATGTCGTCTCTGACCGCAGTTAACAAACGGAAGCTGATCACTATGCAAAGTCAAGACCTGGGAAGAATGACGCAACAGCAAGACGCAACACAAGGACCAACCAACATGGAAGGAAGCCATAAAGAACAGTTACAGCAAGATTACATCCATGGAAGATTGAAGCATGTGGATATGGCCACTATTCATGGAGCAAAGAAAGTTGTGTATGGCATGATCCCAGTCAATTCGGTAACTGCCATGGTTCTTTTTGACCCTAGTGCCTCGCACTCGTTCATCTCTGCCAAGTTTGTAGCTCGCCTGAAGATAAGGGAATGGCCAACAAAGAAGCTCATAGTAGTTCGCACACCAACTGGAGAAATTGAGACAAACCATGAATGCCGAGATGTTAGAGTCCAGATAAAAGAGAGTGAGTTCATAGTGAAGCTGAATGTTTTGGAACTTTCAGGAATCGATGTTATCCTTGGACATGGATGGTTAAGGAGTCGTAAAAGTGAGGTCAATTATTCCCGACGTTCAGTGTTTTTAAGAACACCATCAGGCGAGAGGATTGAATATCGAGGTATGCTATTATCACCCAATGAATGTGAAGCAAGTCTATTGGAAGCTAGCAGTAGTAAGATGCAAGAGGTTCAAGATCGATGTCTATGTTGCAAGCATTATGGGAATTCTTGTCTTCAAGAGAAGTCAACCAAGGATGAGGTCAAAGCGAACCCAAGTGGTGAAGTCAAGGAAGGTAAGAAGAGGAAAGCAAATTCATTCGAGCCACCGTTGATACGTCACCAACAGTTGAGTTCTACCCCAGTATCACATCCAGTATCAACCCCTGTTCAGACAAGCCTAGATCAGCAGCATTTAGAAGCTCCTCCAATTAAGAACTTTCCACATGAGGTTTGCATAGATGGATGGACAATCACCTACAAAGAGTTCCAACCACGGAAGCGAGTTAGGAAGCAGAATAAACTGGTAAAAGTCAATCCTCTGAGTCAGCAAGATGGCAGCACATCAAACAACACTCCTACCACAACAGATCCAGCTAAAGGAAGATGTTATCATTGTCAACAGGAAGGACAATATGTCAGATCTTGCCCCAAAAAGATCAACAGTCGACTCATGGAAGTAGCCAGAGCCCAGTCACTACAGAGTAGCCACCAACAAGTGATGTCAATGCCTGATGCAAAGGAAGTCCTTGATAGCAGTTGATAAATGAAGAGTGTACAAGAAAAGCTTCCCTTGATGTTCTTGCAGATGTATCGTGTTCTAGTAGTTCTTGAGCCCTTATGTAAAGAAACGTTAGTAACGAAGTTAGTCAAGTCCTTGGCCCATGTGTGGCTTGTGAACCTGTGATGTTTGTTGCTTGTCCTTATGATAATGAATGTTTGTTTTGCATCTTTGTAATGAGTGCAATGATTTTGTGGGTTTTCTCACAATCTCATTTAAGTTTAGTTGATAGGCTTAAGGTTCATGCATAGAAGGTTGGGTTTTTGTTCCTTTTGTTCCCTCTATCCTATCCTTCCGGAGCAGTCTGTCTTTATCAGCTTATATCTCTGTTTATAGAAGTTCAAAAATCATGGAACAATTCTGGACACAAGTAGACTTCATGATCTTTCTCTGAGCGCAAGAACCACCCTGATAGCTGTTATGGTTTTGGAGTTATGAAATTCACAAGTTGATGCATCCGTGCTATCTGGAATCTGGAATGGTTTCTGTTGTCTACTGTTTTCGACGACCTTAACTACAGAATCTGGAAAAGTGTTCTACATGAAAGTTGTAAAGGATTTCGTAAGCTTTCCAGAAAGGTAAACTGCAACTTCATTGAATAAGCAGAGCTCGAGTTATGGCTGTTTTACTGCACTGCTGTTTTGCTACTCGCGAGAAATTTCAGAATTCTTGTTCTTACCTTTACATATGAGTTTCTCTGAGATATCAGAAGTTGGTTATGCCTGTCAACATGCTGGAAATAATATGCAAGCTACCCTTATATGTTCTCTAGTTTGTCCTTTCTTAAGGGGGGTAGTGTTTTGATCAACAGATGTTGAAGTTGTGAGTTGTCTCTCATGGTACTTCATGAGTAAGATCATCTGTCCTTGCTCATGTTGTTTTGTTGGTCACCTGATGACAGGAAATGTGGCACACCGAGAATCAGGATCCCTATATGCCACCTCTCACTGATAATCACGAGTACAATGAAGCCGAGCACTATCAAAACAACAATGTTGAAGTTCGAGTTGGGAGTGATCCGAGCCAGAATCCACAACAACGAAAGCGAAAAAGGAAAGCCAAAAAGAAGCTTACTGAAGCAAGTAGAGCACAACGCAATTATGTCAATGGAAGGTTGAGCAATATGGATATAGATAACATTCAAGGAGCTACAAAAATGGTTGGTGGTTACATTCAAGCGAGCACAACACAAGCTTTTGCTCTGTTTGATCCCAGTGCTTCGCACTCTTTCATCTCCGTCGAGTGGTTAGAGAGGAACAAGATGGCGAAGTGTCCAACAAAGAGGCCCTTGATAGTTCATACCCTAGTTGGAGAAATACAGGCAGATCAGATATGCCCGAACGTTAGTCTCATCATAAACAAGGAAAACTTTACCGTAACCTTCATTGTTTTGGAGTCACTCGATATTCCTATGGTTCTTGGTAATGGATGGTTGTGTGCGCACAAAGGAGTAATTCATGGTACTCAGTGCATAATGTTTCTAACTGCACCGTCAGGGAAAAGAATCGAGTATCGCGGTTGTCAACTTCAATCTGAGAAAGCTGATGACTTGTACAATGGAATGCAGACTAAGGATGCTATCATGGATAATGATGAGTATATAGCTAAGAACACAGATGGGCAAACATCTTCAGTGGAAGTCGATACACCAGACCATCTGGCAAATGCAGGATATTCGGTCAAGATTCTAGAAACAGTCTGGAGAACTTTTAATGGAAGAATGTTTAAAGTGTGTAAGGTTCAGTGGAGTAACGTAGGTGAAGAAGAAGCAATGTGGGAAACCGAGGAACGACTGCAGATCAAGTTTCCATATCTCTTTGAGTTGTAAGCCAATCAAGTTAGCAATCAAGACAAGTTTGGGATAATCAAGTGTAATAATCTTTTCATGGAACTTTGTTCACAAGTTATGGTCATGAAACATCAGTGGTTTGATAAGCTTGGTATACAAGTGTGAAGTGAAAGTGTTATCAAGATCTTTTCTCGTTTCTCTCCAGTGCTCTGAGTCTCTCCCGAATCTCGGGACGAGATTCTCTTAAGGGGGGTAGATTTGTCACACCCCGAAATTTGCATTTCTTAAATTAGAATTAAAATGATTTATTTATGAATTTTTGTGATCATAAAATGTAGGTAAATAGAAATTTTCTCTAAATTAAAATTTATCCTAGGGTTTAGAAACATGTTTGTGCATTCATGTCGGTGCATTTGAGTTTTTATGATGTGTGGTTTTGACTAAAATTCAATTTGAGCTCAAAATGGTTTTAAAACAATTTAAAGAAAAATGAATTTCTTAGAAAAGGGTTTTGAAAATAAAGACTTTTGTTTCTCAAAAAAGTTTGGAAAGGTTAAGAGTTTCAAAAACCTTGTTCTCCCAAAGTTTCAAATCAAAAGTTCAAAAAATTCAAAAATGTTTTGAAAATCCTTTTGGGAAAATTCAAATCAGAAAAAGAAAAGGGCAAAACCCTTCCTTTTCCCCTTCCCTTCGGTTTTGGCCCGATAGCCGCGCCTCTCTCCTTTTCGGCCTGCCGCTGGCCCAGCGCCCCGTCCTCCTCTCCCGGCCTCGCCATCTCCTGCCCGGCCCGCTCCCTTCCGGCCCGAGCTCCCCTCCCCGCGGCCTTCTCTCCCTCTCCTCTCCCGCGTGGGCCAGCGCGACCTCGCGGCCCAGTTCTACCCCGCGGAAGCACCAGGCCAAGTGAACGCCGTGGCCCAGCAAAGCCCAGGCGGGCGCTCGCCTTCTCCCTCGCTGACACCGCGTCCCCGGCTGTCAGTGCCTCCTTCCTCCTGTGTCCGGCCCGGACTCGAGCCCGAGCTCCGACTCCACCTCCCCTACGTCTCCTCTTTGCCTTGCTCCCCAAACCCGAGCCCTCCTATAAGTCTCCCGAGTCCTCCGTCGCCTTTCCCTGTTTGTAGTTTCGAGCTCTCGTGCCCTAAATTGCCGACACCAAAGCTCCGCAACCGCAAAATCTCCGCGGTTGTCTGCTCGTCGCGCCAGCGTGTTCCAACGCCCGCAAGAGGTTCCTACCGCTCCGTCTTGATCTCCCGAAGCTAGCCGAGCCTTTTCTCCTCTTCTTCCCCCTCTGTTTGATGGTCTAATTGCTCGCCGTCGATTTCAGAGCCGCCGTCCGCCGTGCCAAGAAATCCGCCGCCGCCGAGCCGCTTCGAACACCATCTTCACCGCTGGTAAGTTCGCCTTGAGTTCCTGGTTCGTTTGAACCTATTCCCGAGGCCTCTACCGAACCCTAGCCCTAAACCGAGCCCCACCGCTCAATTCCGGCCATGGCGCCGCCGCGACTTGTCCCCCTCCTCCGCGCCGGCGTAAAAAGCGCCGCCCCTTTCCCCTCTGTCTAATCTGGAGCGTCCATCTCAGATCTGACGCTCAGAATCCGCCGATACCCCTTCGATCGCGTCTTTGCAGAAAACCCCTTACACCTTTTCAGATCTAAACCCGCGGTCCATGCGGCACTGTGCTCTGTGTCTGCGGGATCTTCCGTATAAGCCCCTGCGTTTCTTTCTTTTTGAGGCGCAGTCCAGTCGATTCTGAAATTCGATTTAAATCAATTTAAATTTAAATTCAAATTTGATTTATTTACAGTTTTGCCACCAGATTCAAAAGCCCATATCTTCTTCGTTTTAACTCCGATTTAGTCCGTTCAACTTGCGTTAGGTTCGTTTTGAAAAGTTCTTTCAAGCTATATAACTTTCAGTACTGTTTTTCATAATTAAAATTTGAGTTAAAACTAATCTAATAGTTAGTGTCTTTAATTTTGTTTAGGTCATATCTTTTCCGTTACAACTCCGTTTAGCGTGATCTTCGCGTTTGTGTGACCGTTGCGAATCATAGATTTGTTTTCTAAACTTTTCATCTTGTTTTATTATGAATGATGTATTGTTCTAATCATAGGCTATGTTTGCTTTGCATGACTGCCTTTGGATGCTTGTGTGGTGTCCTATGATCGTATGTCCAGTCGGTGAGTTACGTTGGTGTTCAAGAGATCGTGATCAAGAGTCAACCTTTAGAAGTCTACAAATCAACAGAAGAAGAATCTTGAGTTTAAGGCAAGTATAGCATGGGATCCTCCTTGATGTCCTAATAACCTTAATTCATCATAATTTTCATATTGCATGTGTCTACCTTGATGCCTATATAGATTTATCCTAGATGTTTGATCTTGTACCTTGATAACCATGGGTATGCATTGGATAGCTTGATGCTAGTGCTCAACTTAAACTATGATCATGTAAATTTGTTTTAATGTTATATGTGACATGTTAAAATATGACTTTTAGAGCAACATGGTTTAGGAACTGCTATAAGGGATCACCCGGGACAACAGTGCAACCATGGGAGTTATATGGCTCTGACCTTAGCTCAGTATAAGGACCTTTTCTAGCTTGTTAGTGGTTACCCGAAAGGGCGCATAAGGCGCTTGCCGAGACGGGTATAGTGCGGCTTCTGTCCACGTGTGTATAGGCTGCGTGTTTTTGTGCCACCTGGAAGGAGGGCTCTACATCCCCTTGCCTTAAGACCGAGCGGCCCTAACTTGTTAGACGAACCTTTGAAAGGCTGCGCAGTGAACTCTGCCATGCACCTTGGAAGTGTAACGTGGGCCTTGCAAACCCCGGCATATGGGAATCACTACTCATCGGGTAAAGTGTACAACCTCTGCAGAGTGTAAAACTGATATATCAGCCGTGCTCACGGTTACGAGCGGCCTGGAATTCTTATGGTATAGTTGTTGCTATAAATAATGGTAATAATGATGATGATATTTATTCAATGGATACATGTTTACTTGATCATATGTTTAAATTGGGATGGTTATACTTTGATGCTACTTAATGCTAAAATTATGCCAACTAAAAGCTAATGCAGTTAAACCAGTGTCAGCCTTTTGAGCCTCATGAACCCCATGTTATATTTGTTAAGTACGAGATGTACTTATGCTTGTTTTACTTTTCAACACTTTGGAAAAATCCCGGATGGGTACCAGACTGCAAGAGTTGGAGAAGTTAGGCTTGTGATCAACCAGTCAGTTGTCCCTGTGAAGTTGGTGTCTCCATCTGAAGATCGGAGTGTCTTTCCGCTGTCTGCTCTTTAAGGTTATGTTCTTTTGTTTTATATACGTTATATAAGAGCATTGTCTTTCGATATTACCCTTTATTTGTGACTATATGTGAGATTTGACTTCCTGGGCTCACATATGGTGTATACCTGGTTTTGTTCTTAAAACCGGGTGTGACATCAGAGGAACGAGCTATTTTCTTCGTAGCACATTACACAAGGTTCTGAAGATTACAATAACCGAAGCAAACTCACAAGGGTCTAAACACACGCTTAACTAGCTAACACACACCCTCAGACTCGCTGCATAAAACAAGATACAAACCGTCGCTGCTATCCGCGCACGACGTTGCCCACGTTCCCTGAGCGCGATGGTCTCAAACTGTCTTCGTTTTGAATCAGCGTTTCCCGCTTCTTGTCCATCTTCAGTTGACAACTCCAACCACCAATAATTACACCACTAGTCATTTCCTATGACCATCTGGCTCCTCAATTAGTGGACAACCACATTCTCTGTCTGTCCGATCCAAGCTGAGTTGGACCCACGAGGGCAGGAAATCCATTGAACCAAACCCGCCGGGCTTCTTTGTATGATGGGTATTTGGTCAATCACATCTGTATTTTACCTGTTGGAAAAGTTTTCCGAAATTGCTAGAAAAATCTTGCTTGGATGATCAATGTTTTGTACTCCCTCCATACTCAAAATTGTTGATGTTTAGGATATGATTGTGTTTACCAAGGAGTAACTAATTCGGATTTGCTACCGTCTGGTGCGCGAGACTTGTCCGGACGCCACATGGCTGCTGCCCGTCCTTGTCCCATCAATTAATTTAGCGTGTCCATAGGCTGTCTCTGACCCTATGTTATTATTATATTATTTCACATGTCGGAAGTGCAGTTGCACGAAGCTCTCGCCGCCCCACCATTATGCTATTGTGCCTGCTCTCGATCTTTGCGCCTTCTACTGCACTTCCTTGCTTGCTGCGCTCTGAGTGTACAGATGTTGTTGGGCTTTCATGGGAGAGCCTGGCCGCTGGTACTCGTGTTGAATTGGGGCTGCATACTGTGGGAAACGAGTCTGGTGATTGTTGACACCTTGGGTGGCACACAGAAGAAACTGCGGATACATGGGTGTATGCCGAGTCTCGTGTGATGAGTGATTGTCAACGGGTTTGATCGCAGGTTCTTTGGCTTGTGTTGTGCAGGTGTCGAGCACAGAGATAGTGATCGACGGCAAGGTGAAGGTCAAGTAGAGACGTGCCGTGCCGACGGACCGGGAGCGGTGAAGGGTGGACGTGAGCCTTGGACGGAGGGACCGGTGGCCTGAGGATCAGCTGTGGTGGCTGGCAGCCTGGGACAGCGACGAGCGAAGACTTGCGGGCACGGTGTTGCTTGGGTCGACGACCTGGGGACACGTGTCGGTGGACGGGGTGCACGGGCGGTGCATCCCCTCTACAGCTTCGGTTTGGTGGTAGAGCCAGAGGAAAACCACCGGGTGGACGGTTTCCAGGTTTGGGCCTCAAAACCTGGGCGCGGATGGTTTCCGAGTTTGGCCACAAAACTCGGGCTGAGGACGGTTTCCAGGTTTGGGCCTCAAAACCTGGGTGCTGCGGGTTTGCTGAGTTTGGGCCACAAAACTCAGGCTATGGTGGGCTGGTTCACCAGTTTGGGCCTCAAAACCGGGGGTTGGTCGTGAAGGCTGGTTTCCTGGTTTGGGCCACAAAACCGGAGGCGGAGTCCGCGAAGAGGACGCAGAGCGGTGGCGGCACGTGGCGGCAATCGGGAGGTTGTGTCGAGGCAACGCTACGAGTTGTGCGGGCGTGGCCGTCGGATCCACCTACCATCGAGTTGGTCCAAAATAACCTTAGGGTTTAGCTGGTTCGCTCTGTAAGTAGTTAGGGGTAGAGTGGGAATTAGGAATAGTTAGAATTAGGATAAGTAGGGGGAGACACCCACCTCCCCATCTATCTCAGTCATTTGCTCTTTGCTTCTAGGGTTTCCTACTCTCCTAATCCCCGGCTGTAGCTAGCTGAGATCCGCAGAGAACCATACCTCTATGTACTGAAGATTTTGAGGAAGTGAGGCCGTAACCTCACTGTTGTAGCGTGTGGTAGCCACACGGTTGCAGATCGATGACTTGATTCGCGTTTTGGTTCGTGTTCTTCTCGTTCTTCGTTTCTCCACGATTTTCCCGTCACTCGATCTCCCTCTCTATTGCGTCTTTGCGAAATACATTTGAATCAACTTGTTCTTTATAGTGAGGAGGTCATTTCGACCAAAGGAATTCATCTAACTCCTCACGAACAAGTAGATCGAGTGGATCTCGTTTTCGTGGCGCTTTTTCGTTCTTGATCTACCCCTTTCAATTTCCCGGTGATTGAATCGTTTTGAGCGGATGATTTCTTGGGGATAGTCTCCTAACTACCCCGTGATCATCTTCTCCAAGTTTGGGAACGTGGGATTTTGATTTGGATCGAATTTGGAGAGATTTGGAGAGGAGGCGATTGAAATCGCCCTCTCTGCTCGTTGGCGGACAGTCCGCGGTTTTGACCGGCGGACAGTCCGCGCGTCGGGACTCAGCCGAGCAGTGGCTGTGTGTCTCGGTGAACAGTGCCGAAGTCTGACCGACGGACAGTCCGCCGTTGGTTTTCGCGGACAGTCCGGGAACTGTCCAGGGGACTTCAGCAGCAGTGCGGTTTTGCTCTTTTGGCCGGCGGACAGTCCATGACCTGAGCCCGGACAGTCCGCCACTGGGCAAACAATCCGCGACCATACCGGCGGACAGTCTGGGATCCTGCTGTAGCCTCCGGTTTAGTGCGTTTGCTCTCCCGGCTTGTTCGCTTGGTTTCCGGACTTCTCGTTTGGCCTTGTAGTTGACCAAGGAACCTCTCTAGGTATCTTTGCTACTTGTTAGCATCGGTATTTGGGGATTTCTCGACGTAGCCGTCTATCTACGTTCGGGACTTGGTTTTTGAGGGTCGAACTTGATCCGATGCTTTTGCGGTTTGGTTTGCTATCGCTTTGTGGTGCCTCGCTGTGATCCTAAGGATCATCCACTCTCTTCCAAGGGTCGTGGGCATCACGTTCTCGGTCGTAGCTTTTGGGGGTTGATTTTGGGACAATCGGCCAAAGTTTCAAAAGAAATATTTGAGCTCCCATTCACCCCCCTCTGGTCGCCTTGCTAGTGCATTCTCGGTCCTTCAGAAACCGCAAGCGCACGACTGTCAGTTGTAGCTTTTCACCTCAGAGTATTCTGGGGTATCGAATCCACGAGGAACGCGAAGTGATTTTGAGAAAACTAGGGGGGTAAGGATATCTAGGATAGATGAAGGGAACATGCACTATCTACTGGGGTAGATCCTAGTTCTATTAGACCTCTAGTGATTTAAGTTCTTTACTAGTGTACTGTGGGCGTACTAGCCTTTACCACTGACTTAGGTTGAACGCTAGCACAACGAGCCCTACTGTTAAACTAGACCAACTACGTGGTCGAATTCAAGGCGCACAGGGTTGTCACCACCTGCTTGCTACCACAGCTATCCGGGGGCCTAGCCGTATTCACTGGCAATATATAGCCTAAGTACCACACTTAATCTATATACTACTACTACTAGCCCTGTACTAGAACTAGAGCACTTGAAACTAATATCAAGCAATGAAACAAACACACAAGTACTGAAAATAAATACTTGAAGATAAAATAGATACTAAGTTACCAAAGTTGAAGCGCAGAGCAGAGAGAAGCAGAGGTCTCCGACAACTCTGGAACTCTCCAGACTTCTACTCTTCTCCTCTCCAGCTCCTCTTCTAGTGAGGCACTCACACACTCTCTAATCTCTCTAGCATAGCAAGTGTGCTAATCTAACCAAATGGTGAGGAATGGTGTGAGGTTCTCCGAATGAGAGCTCAAGGGGCCTATTTATAGTGCTAGGAAGCTAAGGGGGTACTTATAGAGTGAGGAGGAGGTCGGTTAGGGTTTAGGGGGTGGCGCCCGCCACCTCTCTGCCATCCATTGCAACCACCATTCATCCAACGGTCTTCATTTGCTCTCCCAAGTCGGTTTTAGGGCCTGTTAGGGTTTAGACACGTGTCCAAAGCCCACTATCCAGGTGATACTCTTCTTAGCCCTTGGATCAAACCGCCTTAGTGTGCAATGGCCAAGATTTGAGCTTGAGGTGATTCCCACGGATCGATGATGTGGCTTGGGCCACTTTTGGCACGAATGACCTGGTGGTCGCCACCTTGCTTAGGCCCAAATGGGCCAGAGTGGCTTGGCCTTGCTCCTGGTACTCTTATTTGGCCCAAATTCCATCATTTCCTGCATTAAGATAAGAAACTATGCACATGTGGAAATAGGTTAGTTATAAACCAAATCCCGAGCAGATCCACAGAAGGCGACATGGATCGCGGCGTGGGCAAACCGCCGTTTTTCGATGGGACGAACTATGCGTATTGGAAGATACGCATGTCGTCCTATCTGCAGAGTTTGGGTGCTTCCATCTGGGATATTTGCAACTCTGCCGATTACGTGGTCTTGGCTGCTCGTGTCTCTCAGCTTCAGATCGATGAGCACGATGCCAATAGCCGAGCCCGTAATGCTCTTTTCTCATGCCTGAGCATGAGTGAGTTTGATCGGGATTCTCACCTCGCTACGGCTCGGGAGATTTGGGCTACCCTCATGCATTTCCATGAGGGAACCTCTCAAGTCAAAACCCGTCTCTACGAGTCGTTCAAGCGAGAGTATGAGAACTTTCGACATATGCCTAGCGAGAGCATAGAAAGTTTATTCGCTCGCTTTCAGGTGATTGTCAACAGGATGAGGGCTAACAAGGAGCTGTTGCCTTTCGACGATCATGAGAGAGCTTTGAAGCTTTTGCATACTCTCGATCGATCGGTGTGGGATTCTAAGGTTCAGGCGATCATCGAATCGCCTAACTATGAGACCCTCACGTGCGACGAGCTCTTCAGTAAGCTCAAGTCCAGTGAGATCGATGCCATGGCGAGGGCTTCTTATGAAAATCCTTCTGGCCCGTCGATGGCTTTGCTTTCTGGCTCTTCTGCTAACCCCTCTGGAGGTTTTGCACTCTCTTCTCTCTTTTCTGTCACAGAGGAGCAGCTGGAGTCTTTGGGGGATGACGAGTTGGCTATGCTCGCCAACCGGTTCTCGTGGTTCCACAACAACCGCATGAACCGTCGCCGCGGAGGAGGACGCTCGGGATGCTACGAGTGCGGCGACCCCAACCACTTCATCGCCAACTGTCCCAAGAAGAAGCACTCATCTGGGAAGGGCGATCATGGGCACAAGTACGACTCCGGCAAGCGCAAGGAGAAGTACGTCCCCGCAAGGCACAAGTGGAAGGGCGGCTTCAACAAGGAGTACATCAAGACGAAGTACTTGGAGAAGGCCCAGGCTGAGCAGCGTGCTTTCATCGCCACGCTCAGCGACGTCGATGACTCGGACGACGACTCCGCTTCCTCAAGCGACGACGAGTCCGAGAAGAAGAAGAAGATCGAGGACAAGCTGAACGGTCTCTGCTTCTTCTCCGATGATGACGGCTTCTGCACCATGGCCCTCGGCAAGGAGGTCGACGGCGAGCTGGAGGAGACCCCTCGAAACGACGATGACGACGACACCTCCCAGGTATCTCTGACCCCCGATGAGCTTTCTACTGAGGTCGAGAAGCTTACTGCCGCGCTCCTTAGTCAGGATAAGTTGCTTAGGTGTGCCGCTAGAGAGCGCAAGGAGTTTAGGCAGAAGTGGGAGGATACGGTGAAGGAACTTGAATCTGTCAAGTCCACCGTTGTTGTCACTGAGGAGGAGGAGTGTGAGATGTGCACCACGCACATGACTGACCTTCTCACTTTGAGAGGTAAGTATGTGGCGTTGGTAGGAGAGGTGGATGAGCTGAAGGCTAGACCCTCGCTGTTGGGTGCGTGCAAGACTTGTCCTGTCTTGCAATCTGAGTTGGCAGAGAAGAATGCCAAGATTGTGTCTCTTGAAGAGGCCAACTCAGGTAGCACATGTGTGGCTAGGTGTGTTCTTTGTGAGGGTTTGGAGATGGAGATTGCGAACGTGAAGCATGACAAGATGCAAACCGAGGAAGAAAACACATACCTTCGAACCATCTTGTCATGGGTGTCCAGTGGTGAGCCACAGCTCGGGATGATGATCTCCCAATTCAAGCGAGCTGCTGGAGGTCCTGGTGTAGGTTTTGCTCCGGGTGTTGATGTTTCATCGTTTGGGAAGATTGGAGAGTCGAGTGGTCTTAACCCATGTGAGAAGCCCAACTCCACCACTACTCCCAAGCTTACCAAGATTCCACCCAAAGAGCCTCTCAAGCCTAACACCAAGGATGGGGTCTTTGTTGAGTCTCCGAGAGCTGCACCCAAGAAACAATCATGGGCTCCAAAACCAAACCACCTCAAGAACAAGCTTGACACCATGCCACCCATCCAGGAGGAGCTTATGCCACAGAAGGGCAAAGTGATCCACACCCACTACCGTGAGTACCAACAACCCCCTTTGAGAGTGGTGAGGTACCATTGTGAGCATTGTGGGAGAGATGGACACTTGAGTGAGTTCTGCTTTCGGTGCAAGAGAGAGGCGCGCCGTGCTAGGGAGATGAACAATGCGGACATGTACCATCCTTTCCATGATGTACATGCGCCGAATGTTCAGAGGCGTGCTGCTAGGCCCAGAGGTCCAGAACCTCAAGTTCCTAGGCCTAGGCAGCGGAGAGGACGTGCCCGGCGGGAGCCTGCAGTTGTAGGCTATGGACCCCGTGGCGGAGGCTTTGTAGTTGAGCGTTTTCCAGCACCGCGTTTTGAGTATCGCAATGGACGCTCTACCCTTAGCAGACCACGTTTTCCTCAACGTGGTGATCGCTTCCCCTGTAGGCGTGCTAGGAATGGTTTTTCTACTAACCGTTCTTTTGAGCAGCCGGCCCAACACTGGTATTCTTCCTACTTCACTAACCCCAGTGTTGGACCGTATGCTCACCCTATGTCTTTCTATTGATGTAGGTAAAACGATTGGAGAATGTTTGGTTGGTGGATTCCGGTTGCTCGAGGCACATGACCGGAAACGCCAAGTGGTTCTCTAGTCTTAGTCCAGTCGCCGGAAAGGAGTTTATCACCTTCGGCGACAATAGCAAAGGTAGAGTGATGTCTCGTGGGTCGGTGCGAGTTAATGTGCACTTTGTGTTGCGCGATGTTGCTCTTGTTTCTAACTTGCATTTTAACCTTCTTTCTGTTTCGCAACTCTTTGATGACGACTATGAGATTCATTTTAAGCCGAATCTCAGTCGTATTTTGGACCCTCAGGGCAATCTTGTTTGTGTGATTTCACCTTTTGGGAAAGTCTTTCGTGCGGATTTCTCGGAGTCTTTTGGTATTTCTCGCTGTCTTACGGTTGGACCTTCCTCCTCTGTTCTTTGGAAGTGGCATAGGAGACTAGGACATTTGAGCTTCGACTTGCTTGCAAGACTTAGCTCACTTGGCCTAATCCGATGATTGCCCAAGTTATCCATGGTGAAGGATCTTGTTTGCCATTCTTGTAGACATGAGAAGATGGTTGCCGCTCCCCACCATCCAGTGACTCAGGTCATGACCAAGCGCCCTGAAGAGCTTTTGCACATGGACCTTGTTGGTCCGGCTCGGGTGAGCTCGGTTGGGGGGAAGTGGTATGTGCTTGTTGTTGTTGATGACTTTTCGATATATTAGTGGGTCTTCTTTTTAGCGGAGAAGACCGAGACTTTCTCCCTTGCTCGCAATCTGATTTTACGTCTTCAGAATGAGTTCCCTTTGAACTCGATGCGAGCTATTTGGAGTGATAATGGTTCCGAATTCAAGAATTCGGATTTTGAGAAGTTTTGTAACTCTTTGGGTTTAGAGCATCAGTTTTCTTCCCCCTACACACTGCCACAGAATGGTGTTGTAGAGAGGAAGAATTGGACCCTTGTAGAGATGGCCAGGACGATGCTCGATGAGCATAGGACTCCTAGGCGATATTGGGCCGAAGCTATGAGCACTGCCTGCTACATTTCAAATCGCATTTTTCTCCGAGCTTTCTTGAAAAGACCTCTTATGAGTTGCATTTTGGAAAACTGCCCAAGGTGAGTTATTTTCGAGTTTTTGGTTGCCATTGTTTTATACTCAAAAAGGGCAACTTGGACAAGTTTGAGTCTCGTTCTTCTGACGGTGTGTTTTTGGGTTATGGCACTCACACTCGAGCTTATCGTGTACTTAACCTTGACACTAACCGAGTCATGGAGACATCCGATGTCACCTTCGACGAGACCATGGTTTGTCCTTCTTCTCGTTTTGAGCGCGCAGGTGATCATGAGGTTGGTGAGCCTCTTTTTGATTACGAGGACGAGGGTGCTGAAGGTATGGATGATCCAGCACCCCCTCCACCTGTTTTGCCACAAGGAGCGTCTTCTACTATGACTCACGGCCCCGAGACTTCTTCCTGGGGGCCGTGGGATCCGCCACCCCGAGCGGTACCTTTTGTACCCGGGGAGACACCAGCTGCTGTTGAGGGGGAGATCACATCTGCACGGGAGGCGCCATGACACATCCAGCACCAACACCCCCCTCAGCAGATGATCGGCAACATTGACGAACGTGTCACTCGGTCCAGGTCTCAAATCTCTCACTTTGCTCATTCTGCTTTTGTTGCTGATTTTGAGCCCCGAGATGTTGGACACGCTTTGACGGATCCGGATTGGGTCAATGCCATGCATGAGGAGTTAGAGAACTTTGAGCGAAATCGGGTTTGAGTTTTAGTTCCACCTCCTCCAGACTGTAAGCCTATTGGTACAAAATGGGTTTTCAAAAACAAGCAAGGAGAGGATGGCCACGTTGTTAGAAACAAGGCCAAGCTTGTAGCGAAGGGTTATAGTCAGAAGGAGGGGATAGACTATGAGGAGACTTTTGCTCCTGTAGCTCATTTGGAGGCTATTAGGATACTCTTGGCTTTTGCAACATCCAAAGGTTTCAAACTTTTTCAAATGGATGTCAAGAGTGCCTTCTTAAACGGCTACATAGAAGAAGAGGTTTATGTTGAACAACCCCCCGGTTTTGAAAATCCCAAGTTTCCAAACCATGTTTTCAAACTCCACAAAGCTTTATATGGTTTGAAACAAGCCCTTAGAGCCTGGTATGATAGGTTGAAAACCTTTTTGCTTGCTAAGGGTTTTAAAATGGGATGTGTGGATAAAACGCTCTTTCTCCTCAAGCAAGGCAAAGACACTCTCTTGGTCCAGATTTACGTGGATGATATCATTTTTGGTGGTTCTTCTCACGCTTTGGTTGCCAAGTTTGCAGATACTATGAGCAGGGAGTTCGAGATGAGTATGATGGGCGAGCTGACTTTCTTTCTCGGATTGCAAATTAAGCAATCCCGAGAAGGAACGTTTGTGCACCAGGGCAAGTATACCAAGGACTTGCTGAAGAGGTTCGATATGGGTGAGGCCAAGCCTCTTCCAACACCCATGTCGACCACGACGGCCCTGGATGCGGACAAGGATGGAGAAGCTATGAGCCAGAAGGAGTACCGAAGCATGATTGGGTCGCTGCTCTACCTGACGGCGACACGCCCGGACATCCAGTTCGCGGTGTGTCTGTGTGCGCGCTTTCAGGCGTCGCCGCACACTTCTCACCGTCAGGCGGTGAAGCGCATTTTCAGGTACCTTCATTTCACACCTGAGTTTGGGATTTGGTATTAAGCTTCCTCCACCCTCTCCCTTTGCGGTTATTCCGATGCCGATTTTGCTGGTTGTCACATTGAGCGCAAGTCCACTTCTGGGACTTGCCAATTTATTGGTTCTTCTCTTGTGTCGTGGTCTTCTCGCAAGCAGTCTAGTGTCGCCCAGTCTACCACGGAGGCTGAGTATGTTGCTGCGGCTAGCTGTTGTTCCCAGTTACTTTGGATGATGGCCACTTTGCGTGATTTTGGTCTGAGCTTTTCTCGTGTTCCTTTGCTTTGTGACAGCACGAGTGCGATTAGCGTTGCTAAGAACCCCGTGCTTCACTCGAAGACCAAACACATTGATGTGCGCTTTCATTTTTTGCGAGACCACTATGAGAAGGGTGATATCGACCTTCGCCATGTCGATACTCATCATCAGTTGGCTGATATTTTCACCAAGCCTTTGGACGAATCAACCTTTAATCGGTTGAGGGGTGAGCTTGGTGTGTGTTTCCCCTTTTAGATGGGGGAAACATTTTGGATTTTGTATCATAGATGGACTATCTTCTCGTTTGTTTTGTTTCTCTTTTGCATTTCAGCATACGCTTTTACATTCTGAGCTTCATGCATATATTATTTAAAATGTAATTATGCTCTGTTTAGTATGCTCCGATGCTATATGTGGATACCAGTAGCTTATGGTCTTTCTGATCACTAATACATGTTGTGAGCTGAGCTATTTTGAATGGTGAACCTGCTTAATGAACTTAAACATGAAAATGTTCACCATTGAGATATGCAACTAGCATGTGTAGGATGTGTTGAATGCACTCGTGCTTTTCATATATGCTAGGTTGCTATGTCTCTAGTTCTGAGTCTGTCACTTGCTTGGTTTGTTCATATTCTGTCAATAAAATCTGAACCAAGTTTTAAGTGAATAGAAAAGATCGAGATGGGATTGCTTGTCAACACATCACAGTTTCGAGACTGTTTCTCATTGCACTTTGAGTTAAACTTGAGCTATGTAGTGTATGACCGAAACTGTTGCTTTCAGCTTCTGATTGCTTCTGCATAGGCTTCGCACAGTTGAAAAGTTAGGCAATGACAAGCATTCAACTTCTCGCGATCACATGCTGAAATTTTAACTTGTGTAATCTTAACCGCTGCAACTCCGATAAAATTTGGATACACAAGTCTATGTTTCATTCCATAGCATGATGATTGAACTATTCTAGGGGTAGTTCACCTTGTATACATGTTTAGCACTTGACTGGTTTCCTATCTATACATGTTTATGCTATTTTGATGGTGAATACCTTTTTGGCTAAAAACTGCTCACTTTGCTCATATGTTCATAATTCATATTTAGTGATCATTTTGAGCCTTTGCTAGCTTGTATGCTTTCCAGTGAGTCGTTGGAGCTATACTGTTTAGAGCATCTTTGCATTTTCTTGACTATATTCCTGAAACTGCTAACTTGCATTGTGACTCATATGCATTTTTGGAAGGGGGAGCACTCCTCTTGTTGGCACTTTTGATGGTGCATTTTCTAAGGGGGAGAAAATCGTTTTCTGTTCCTTTTGCTTGATGGTGCATTTTCAACTAAGGGGGAGAAAATTTGGACAAATCATGTCTCCCATGTTGGCGGTTGTGTGCACCATGCAAGGGGGAGTTTGCAAGTGCTGAAGTTTTGAAATTTCCAATTGGTTCGGAGCGCTTTGCTAGTTGTGTTGAGCCCTTGCCTCTATCTTGAGGAACTAGCAGTCGCATCCTTGCTTCAGCTGGTTTCAGTTAGTATCGAGCTTTTCAGTCGATGTCGAGCTTTCTTGCTAGTTGTGTTGAGCCTCTGTGCCTCTATCTTGAGGAACTAGCATTTTGCTTTGATTTTTGGTTTTCAATTGGTATCGAACCTTTTCTTGCTAGCGGTGTTGAGCCTGTTCTACCTCTTCTTGAGGGCTAGCTTTGCTTTGCTTGGTTGCGTCGAGCCGTTGCCCATGTCTTTGGGAACCAAGATTGTTTCGCTCTTTCCACTTGACCTTCTTCGGCTTTGCTATGCTTTTGGGTCATTTGGTCGAGTTCTCTCTTCTCCTTCTTCCTCCCTCTATTTCCATTGTGATTTGTGTGAGTAGTTGACAATGCACTCATCAAGGGGGAGATTGCGGATACATGGGTGTATGTCGAGTCTCGTGTGATGAGTGATTGTCAACGGGTTTGATCGCAGGTTCTTTGGCTTGTGTTGTGCAGGTGTCGAGCACAGAGACAGTGATCGAGGGCAAGGTTGAAGGACCAAAAGTGCTACCAGAAAGCGACCAGAGGGTGGGGGGGGGGGGGGGGGTGAATGGGAGCTTCAAATTTTCCTCTCGGAAACTAATAGCCTCTGTCCCAGAAAATCAACCCCAAGAGCAAAACCGATGCGCGTGATGTCCACGACCCAAGAGAATGGGTGGATGTTCCCTAGGAACACAGCGGGACACCACAAAAGCTTCCTCACCCGAGTTCACGCAAGTCAACTAGTGACAGGATGGACTTTGGATAACCTCAACCTCCCCCGAGCAACGCGAGGGGGATTTAGGCTATTTTGCAAAGCGGGAAGTCCGATTTCAATAGAGCACGAAGTCAGAAATCCAACGCAAAAACCCAAAACCAAATCTGAAGTCGAACGATCAAACCGCAGACAAAACAGTGAAGAACTCACTACATCGGACGCTGGATGGCCAAGCACCGGACGCGTCCGATGCAAACAGGACCTCTCTGGAACCTTACTGGACTGGCATCGGACGCTGCTACAGTGAAACCCTAGCGTCCGATGCTAGACCCCCGACGCGTCCGATGGCAACGGACGCTCCGATGGTCATCGTCCGATGCTTCTTCAAAACCACTGTCAGATGACACGTGGCAACGGACGCTCCGATGCGATGAACTCAGCGTCCGATGCCTACAGACTCAGTGTCCGATGGTCCCGAAACAGCACTGTTCTTCCGCGAAATTCACTCGATCTCCTCCGAATCAAAAGCACTAAGGCTTAGACTTGGTATGAGGAGTTCTAAGGAGGTTAGTGAGCTATCCCAAAAGAATCATGGCTCGAACCTAACTCCAAATCGATGAATTGGAAGAAATCGGGACTAAGGGAGAAAAACCGATCCAAGACTAAAATCGCTCAATCTCCTAGACCGTGAAGTTTGAGGTGAATTTTTTTGGTGGAAAGAAGTGCCTCACGATCTAGAACAACTCAGTTCAAACGGATTTGCAAATGATGCACTGAGCCAAGAGATCGATCAACGGGAAAAACGTGGAGAAAAGCAACCCACGAAGAACTCGAACAAAACGCGAATCACAACCACAAATTTGCAACCGTGTGGCTACCACACGCTACAACAGTGAGATTACGGTCTCACTTCCTCAAAAGCTCACGGGCACAAAGGTATTGTTTTCTTCTCTGTGGATCTCAGGTTCGCTACAGCAAGGGAGAGGGAGAGCAGGAAAACCTAGAAGGCAAAGAGCAAATGACTGAGATAGATAGGGAGGAGGGTGTCTCCCTCTACTTATCCTAATTCTAATTCCTACTCTACCCCTCTCTAATTACAGAGCGAACCAGCTAAACCCTAAGGTTATTCTGGACCAACTCGATGGTATGTGTATCCGACGGCCACGCCCGCACAACTCGTAGCGTTGCCTCGACACAACCTCCCGATTACCGCCACGTGCCGCCACCGCTCTGCACCCCCGGTTTTGTGGCCCAAACCGGGAAACCAGCCTTTCCAGCCAACCCCCGGTTTTGAGGCCCAAATCGGGAAACCAGCCCACCAGCATCTGAGTTTTGAGGCCCAAACTCAGGAAACCCGCAGCACCCAGGTTTTGAGGCCCAAACCTGGAAACCGTCCTCAGCCCGAGTTTTGTGGCCAAACTCGGAAACCATCCGCGCCCAGGTTTTGAGGCCCAAACCTAGAAACCGTCCACCCGATGGTTTTTCTCTGGCTCTACCACCAAACCGACGCCGTAGAAGGGATGCACTGCCCGTGCACCCCGTCCACCGACACGTGTCCCCAAGTCCACGACTCAGGCAACACATGACTGCAAGTCTTTGCTCATCGCTGTCCCAGGCTGTCAGCCACCACAGCTGATCCTCGGGCCACCGGTCCCTCAGTCCAAGCCTCACGTCCGCCCTTCGCCACTCTCGGTCCATCGGCACGACATGTCTCTACTTGACCTTCACCTTGCCTCTGATCACTGTATCCGTGCTTGACACCTGCACAACACAAGCCAAAGAACATGCGCATCATCCTAGTTGACAATCACTCATCACTCAGAGACTCGGCATACACCCATGTATCTGCAAAGGTGAAGGTCAAGTAGAGACGTGCCGTGCCGACGGACCGGGAGCGGTGAAGGGCGGACGTGAGGCTTGGACTGAGGGACCGGTGGCCTGAGGATCAGCTGTGGTGGCTGGCAGCCTGGGACAGCGACGAGCGAAGACTTGCGGGCACGGTGTTGCTTGGGTCGAGGACCTGGGGACACGTGTCGGTGGACGGGGTGCACGGGCGGTGCATCCCCTCTACAGCTTCGGTTTGGTGGTAGAGCTAGAGAAAAACCATCGGGTGGACGTTTTCCAGGTTTGAGCCTCAAAACCTGGGCGCGAATGGTTTCCGAGTTTGGCCACAAAACTCGGGCTGAGGACGGTTTCCAGGTTTGGGCCTCAAAACCTGGGTGCTGCGGGTTTGCTGAGTTTGGGCCACAAAACTCAGGCTACGGTGGGCTGGTTTCCAGGTTTGGGCCTCAAAACCGGGGGTTGGTCGTGAAGGCTGGTTTCCCGATTTGGGCCACAAAACCGGGAGCGGAGTCCGCGAAGAGGACACAGAGCGGTGGCGGCACGTGGCGGCAATCGGGAGGTTGCGTCGAGGCAACGCTACGAGTTGTGCGGGCGTGGCCGTCGGATCCACCTACCATCGAGTTGGTCCAGAATAACCTTAGGGTTTAGCTGGTTCGCTCTGTAAGTAGTTAGGGGTAGAGTGGGAATTAGGAATAGTTAGAATTAGGATAAGTAGGGGGAGACATCCACCTCCCCATCTATCTCAGTCATTTGCTCTTTGCTTCTAGGGTTTCCTACTCTCCCAATCCACTGCTATAGCTAGCTGAGATCCGCAGAGAACCATACCTCTGTGTACTGAAGATTTTGAGGAAGTGAGGCCGTAACCTCACTGTTGTAGCGTGTGGTAGCCACACGGTTGCAGATCGATGACTTGATTCGCATTTTGGTTCGTGTTCTTCGCGTTCTTCGTTTCTCCGCGATTTTCCCGTCACTCGATCTCCCTCTCTATTGCGTCTTTGCGAAATCCATTTGAATCAACTTGTTCTTTATAGTGAGGAGGTCATTTCGACCAAAGAAATTCATCTAACTCCTCACGAACAAGTAGATCGGGTTGATCTCGTTTTCGTGGCGCTTTTTCGTTCTTGATCTTCCCCTTTCAATTTCCCGGTGATTGAATCGTTTTGAGTGGATGATTTCTTGGGGATAGTCTCCTAACTACCCCGTGATCATCTTCTCCAAGTTTGGGAACGTGAGATTTTGATTTGGATCGAATTTGGAGAGATTTGGAGAGGAGGCGATTGAAATCGCCCTCTCTGCTCGTTGGCGGACAGTCCGCGGTTTTGACCGGCGGACAGTCCGCGCGTCGGGACTCAGCCGAGCAGTGGCTGTGTGTCTCGGTGAATAGTGCCGCAGTCTGACCGGCGGACAGTCCGCCGTTGGTTTTCGTGGACAGTCCGGGAACTGTCCAGGGGACTTCAGCAGCAGTGCGGTTTTGCTTTTTTGGCCGGCGGACAGTCCGCGACCTGAGCCCGGACAGTCCACCACTGGGCAGACAGTCCGCGACCATACCGGCAGACAGTCCGGGATCCTACTGTAGCATCCGGTTTAGTGCGTTTGCTCTTCCGGCTTGTTCGCTTGGTTTCTGGACTTCTCGTTTGGCCTTGTAGTTGACCAAGGAACCTCTCTAGGTATCTTTGCTACTTGTTAGCATCGGTATTTGGGGATTTCTCGACGTAGCCGTCTATCTACGTTCGGGACTTGGTTTTTGAGGGTCGAACTTGATCCGGTGCTTTTGCGGTTTGGTTTGCTATCGCTTTGTGGTGCCTCGCTGTGATCCTAGGGATCATCCACCCTCTTCCAAGGGTCGTGGGCATCACGTTCTCGGTCGTAGCTTTTGGGGATTGATTTTGGGACAATCGGCTAAAGTTTCGAAAGAAATATTTGAGCTCCCATTCACCCCCCCTCTGGTCGCCTTGCTAGTGCATTCTCGGTCCTTCAGAAACCGCAAGCGCACGACTGTCAGTTGTAGCTTTTCACCTCAGAGTATTCTGGGGTATCGATTCCACGAGGAACGCGAAGTGATTTTGAGAAAACTAGGGGGGGTAAGGATATCTAGGATAGATGAAGGGAACGAGCACTATCTACTGGGGTAGATCCTAGTTCTATTAGACCTCTAGTGATTTAAGTTCTTTACTAGTGTACTGTGGGCGTACTAGCCTTTACCACTGACTTAGGTTGAACTCTAGCACAACGAGCCGTACTGTTAAACTTGACCAACTACGTGGTCGAATTCAAGGCGCACAGGGCTGTCACCACCTGCTTGCTACCACAGCTATCCGGGGGCCTAGCCGTATTCACTGGCAATATATAGCCTAAGTACCACACTTAATCTATATACTACTACTACTAGCCCTGTACTAGAACTAGAGCACTTGAAACTAATATCAAGCAATGAAACAAACACACAAGTACTGAAAATAAATACTTGAAGATAAAATAGATACTAAGTTACCAAAGTTGAAGCGCAGAGCAGAGAGAATCAGAGGTCTCCGACAACTCCGGAACTCTCTAGACTTCTACTCTTCTCCTCTCCGGCTCCTCTTCTAGTGAGGCACTCACACTCTCTCTAATCTCTCTAGCATAGCAAGTGTGCTAATCTAACCAAATGGGGAGGAATGGTGTGTGGTTCTCCGAATGAGAGCTCAAGGGGCCTATTTATAGTGCTAGGAAGCTAGGGGGGTACTTATAGAGTGAGGGGGAGGTCAGTTAGGGTTTAGGGGGTGGCGCCCGCCACCAAACCCTGGCGCCCGCCACCTCTCTACCGTCCATTGCAACCACCATTCATCCAATGGTCTTCATTTGCTCTCCCAAGTCGGTTTGAGGGCCGGTTAGGGTTTAGACACGTGTCCAAAGCCCACTATCCAGGTGATACTCTTCTTAGCCCTTGGATCAAACCGCCTTAGTGTGCAATGGCCAAGATTTGAGCTTGAGGTGATTCCCACGGATCGATGATGTGGTTTGGGCCACTTTTGGCACGAATGACCTGGCGGCCGCCAGTAATAGGTGGCGGTCGCCACCTTGCTCAGGCCCAAATGGGCCAGAGTGGCTTGGCCTTGCTCCTGGTACTCTTATTTGGCCCAAATTCCATCATTTCCTGCATTAAGATAAGAAACTATGCACATGTGGAAATAGGTTAGTTATAAACCAAATCTTCTACCTTTTATGTTGTTTTACCTTGGTTTTGGGTGAAATGTTGATGGTGAAATGATGCTTTAAGCACCATCAACAGTGATGCAGGGCATCTAGTTCTCGGTCCGTTGAGTGGTAGTCTGCTAGTCAGGGGCATCTGATGCAACGTACTGAAAGTTTCAACATACATTTAAAACAAGGTGTAAAACAATTAAAAACATATATTTGCAACATACGTCTAAAAAATAGGTGAAATATTTGAAACATACACTTACAACATATTTATGAAAACATATGCAACTTTCCTTGTATGAACATTTTAGATCATACTGTTTGAACATATGTGTGAAATTATATACAACATATAGATAAAAAAACGCTTGAAATACACATATGAAAAAATAGATAAACATATGAAACAATTTTCACAAGCAACAATTTGCTCAAGGACATTCTCATAGCGCCAAATTTGCTGGTGCACACTCCCAATTTGGATATTTGCTGGAGGACACCATGGTTGCATGTATTTAGGCCCGTGGACACCGCGCGCCAGTTCAACCGGTTAAGGGAGAGAGAAAACTTGTAGTTGGACATCGGGTGCCCCTGAGCTGGTTCGGACCCAACACAAGTCGCGAGCTGGTCCAACCAGACCAGCTTGTACCGGGCCAGACCCCTTCTCTTTGACCATTCCTCCCCTCACCGCTCCCCTTCTCTTCCCCCGTTCCCCTCTCTCACTTTGGCCGGCGCAAAGCGAACTGCGGCAGCGGTGGTGGCGATTTCACAGGCGGCAGGCGGGCTTTGGGGCGCAACATCGTTAGCCCTGAAGATGGCGACAGGCTCATGCGCTTCCTCCTCGACCGGTTCGCGTGGCCAGGGTGGGCATCCGCGCGGGGGGGGGGGGGGGGTGGGTGGGCAGCCGCTGTGCCCTTTTTGCAAGATGGCCACCATTGTGGAGCAGACGTCGAGAACCTCGAACAACCTCGACAAGCAGTTCTACACCTGCAAGAATCGGGACTGGGTGAGTCGTATTCATATGCTTAGTTCATCATGTTCATATGTTGTCACAGGGCAACTCCAGATCTAGGGTTCATCATGTTCATATGCTGTGACAGGGAAACTCCAGTTGCTCCTTCTTCATGTGGAAGCCTGATAGCGTGGGCTTCGACGCTGCAACTTTGATGACCTGATTGCAAGATTTGGAGATGCTTCTGTTGAAGATGGACCAAGCTTTTGAAGGGCTGACTGTTGTGTTAAAAAGCATAGCTGGGCAGCAAAGTCATACTAAGTGGATGAATGTTGCTAGTGTGTGTGTAGGAGTTGTTAGCTTTGTTGTCCTGTGCATGTTAATATACAAATAAGCATGCACTGTGCTTTGTAATGGCATGGGTTATCAATGACATCAATGAAATGCAGTTATCCTTTTCTTGATATCTTTGATTTGTAATGCCATGTGATTCAATGCAAGAAGCTGAAATCAATGAACCAAGCTGTTATTCAATGAAAGAAGTTGAAATTAATGAAAAACACTGCAACTTAGTCTCCAAATCAATGAAACGAAGTACACATTGACACTGACATGTTCAATACATTAGGTTTCAAAGTCATTATCAGTTGACTTCATTACATTACCTAGAATACTTTGCCATTGTCTTACAGTACCCAGAAATCATTACAAGGAACATGAAAAGTTCACAACCTACACCTCCATCAACTTAGTTGTCCATCTAGAAAAGTTCCCAGAAAACATTACAAGGAAGAGCACAAAAGTTCACAGCCCCATGTCCATCTAGAAAGGAGCCTCAAAAGCACACATATAATCATGCTTTGTCTTCCTTGCAGCCTACACCTCCATCAACTTCTTCTTGCTCCTAGTGCTAGCACTCGGACTTGCTGATGAGGCTGCCAGGCTCCTAGTCACAGGCCGTGGGCTAACCCTGCATAGATAACACATGTTATCATGTTGTTACAAACCTAACAACAAAAAATGAAGGTTGTGCACCATCTGTCGGCTCAGAAGAAGTTCCCTTCTTCTTGCTAGGTCGGCCTTGGTTGAGGCCTTCTTGGATGCAGCCTTGGTGGAGGCCTTCTTGGATGCAGCCCTTGGGGTTTTCTTCTTTGGTGCGCTCTCAATGGTTTCTGTAACCTCTACTACCTTTGGATTGCAGGTCCTTTTCTTCTTCTTCTTAGTTGCATCATCTGTTGTCTCTATAATCTCTACTACCTTGGGCTTTTAGGTCCTTCTCTTCTTTGCTGGTGCAGGTGGTGGTGCATCTGCATCATAGATAGTTTCATTGCATGTCTTCTGTAGGTGACCATATCCACCACACCTCTTGCACTTCCTTTTCCCTCTGTTGTTGGACCCACCTTCTTCAGCTCCAACCAACCTTCTCTTCCTTGGCCTTCCTGCTGACCTCTTGCATAGAGG
This sequence comes from Coix lacryma-jobi var. lacryma-jobi, assembly GCA_009763385.1. Classification (NCBI taxonomy): domain Eukaryota; kingdom Viridiplantae; phylum Streptophyta; class Magnoliopsida; order Poales; family Poaceae; genus Coix; species Coix lacryma-jobi. The sequence continues at coordinate 68,469,876 of CM019823.1, forward strand.
TGGAAGTAGTTTGAAGCCAAGGTCTACCTTTTCCCATTCATCCTTGTCTGGAATTGGAGGCACAACTGATGCATAAGCATCTTTGATCATCTTCATAGAATAGTAAGGATGCATCTTCCCAGTACATATCAAATGCGTGTAGCAGAAAACTATCATAATCTATGCGAACTGTATCGTTCTTCTCTTTGTCAAAGTATGTAACCTGCAGTTCTTGATCCTGACCGTGAAGTATGTCATCATCAAGCAACTCTTTGAACCCCATCCAATTGAAAAGATCCTTGTCAACCACACACAGCAAATTCTCAGTCACATGGTAATCACCGAGCCCATCTGGTCTTTGCTCTACATAAGCGGGAACCCTAATCGCCAATCTACAAGCACCGCCTGGATCCATCCTACGGAAAAGTGAAACAAAAAACTTAACGCGACCTTCCTAACGCGTCCATACGCAAACCAATCAAGCAGTAAGTCCATAGAAATCTCACCCTTTTGGAAGCCAATCAAATCAAGGAGGAGGAACCATAGGCGGAGTGCCTAGGCTACGTGGATCCGTCATCCTGGTGACCTTGAACTCCTTGAGCGCGGGGGTGCTCTAGTGCTTAGCCCACCATGGCGGTTGATGCTCCACTGGTCACCGGCGGCAGGCAATGAAGTGCGCGACGGCGAAGCGGGCGGTGAGAACTGGGCGACGACAAGTGAAGGGATTGGGGAAAGAGATGAGTGGGCGACGGCGGCGAGCCCTAATCAGGCGGGGTCTGGCCCGATACAAGCTGGTCTGGTTGGACCAGCTCGCGACTTGTGTTGGGTCCGAACCAGCTCAGGGGCACCCGATGTCCAACTACAAGTTTTCTCTCTCCCTTAACCGGCTGAACCGGTGCGCGGTGTCCACGGGCCTAAATACACGCAACCGCGGTGTCCTCCAGCAAATATCCAAATTGGGAGTGTGTACCGGCAAATTTGGCGCTATGAGAATGTCCTTGAGCAAATTGTCCCTTTTCACAAACGCTTGCAATTTGTGCAACATCTCTCGATCTAGTTTTACAACATTATTATGATAGAATATTTGCAACATACATCTAAAATATCTGAAACACTTCAAACATACTTATGCAACATAGGAGAGGGAAAGTCGGGCCAGTCAATACCTGCCGTCAGGGTGGGAGCCGGCGGCGAGCCACCGTGCTCAAGCACCACCAGCACCAGCCACACTCGTGGTTGCCCTTGGCTCAGGAGGGGAAGACCCAAGACGTCATGACATATGTGCCCCTGCATCCATGCCGAGGTCAGTAGTGCACCCAAACAACGGTGGGCGACGGATGAACGATGAGGAAGCGAGTGACATAGGGAGCGAGGAAGTACAACACGATCGATGATGGGTCAAGGGCATGACCCGACAACCCGACGAGTGCGCGTCAGGGAAGGAAGGAGACAAATAAGATAAGGCCAGTCTCAATGAAAAATTAATCTCCCAGTTTCCAAGACGTGAAACTTTAACATGAAACGAGGCTCTCTCTCAATGCAAAGTTTCATTGCATGGTTTCATATATTATTTTACTATTTATAGGTTCCACCTGACCCTATATTTCCTCTCTTCCTCATATTATTTTACTCGTTGCTCGCCCGGATGAAACGCCTGAATGGCCTCAACGCAAGTTTTACACTGTTTCCCACGCGTTGGAAACATCGTCGACTCGTTTCGTGCCCATGAAACAAATTCCTTCTCTTTCCTATTCGTTTCATGCAAAAAGTACAAATCTGATGACATAACACCCTATTAAATGTGCATGAAACTCTTCATGAAACCCCATTGAGATTGGCCTAAGCAACTACGCCGAGCGATGCAGGTGGCTGCCACAAAGGAAAGCAACAGGGAGCAAGGGTCCGTGACGCGACCGATGATGGGGAAGGAAACAACATGGTAGCCCGACGATTGTGCGCTGGAAAAAGAGGTAGATGGATGAGTAGCTATGTTGCTTTGGGGCCGAACGGATAAGCATAAGAGGATAAGGATCAATTTTTTTTGTTGTGGTCTTGCTCCTAAAGAATAGTGTCCGGATAAAGAATCAGGAATGGATGCCCTGTAGGAAGTATTTTCATAATTAATCACGGGGTATTCTTCCATGTTTACCCTTATTAAATATGACTGTGGGTATTCTTAGACAAGAAAGATTTATAGTTCAACTGGTTAAGCCGGTGGGGATTGAAGCTTGTGTGCACGGTTGGAATCCTTGGGCCAACAGTTTTTTTTGTGTGTTGATGCCATTTTGCATGGAAGCTAGTAGGAAGGGAGCGCGTGCAGCGGCCTTTACTCGTGCGAGAGCCGAGACGGGCGGTGGCCAACAAAAACGAGGCGTCGAGCGATTAACACCAAGTCCGTTGGCGAGCTGAAAGGATGCGAGCACCAGGGGTAAACTCGTCCGGACGCGGCCGAGCGAGCATAGAACGTCAGGTTTTGCGAAAATACGACGGGAGCTCAGGACATCAAGTATTTCAGCGAGTACTCCCTCCATACCTGAATTAGTTGACGTTTAGGACATGATTGTGCTTACCAAGGAGTGAGTAATAAGGGGATAGTTTTCTTGTTTTGCCCTTATTAAATAGGCCTGCGGGTGCATTCTTTACAAGAAAGTTCTTCAGTTCATATGGCTAGTGCTTGGAGGTGTGGTCCTTGCGGTCGCGGGTTCGATGCCGCATGGCGACATTTTTTTTCCAGCGCCTGGTTTTTGCATCGCATCTGTGCTGTGGGAGACTAGGAGAGCGTGCGCGCGATTCATATTCTTCAATGCGAGCACCGAACGGGCAGAGAGCATGCGCATGCAGCGATTAATGCGATTAATCTATTGTCCAGCGAAGCGGGCGTGTGCTGAAGCGTCAGGGGCAAACAGGTCAAAGCGCAGCGCCATGCAGCCACAACGTCAGCCTTTGCGAAATCGCGTGGGTCATCCAGAACGACAGCTAATTCGGGTAAGGAGGGAGTATAAATTTACGGGAAAAAATAATCTTCTCTTGAGACAACACTTTTATCTATCATGCAGAACACAAGTATCTCGATCTACGTTGTGACGGCGGCCTTGCTGACACCATCCTGGCATCCTTGGGAGCGGCCTCCATTGTGGTGACGAGAACCTCGATCCGCGGCCCACTCTTGGCGGTGGCCTCGAGCCCTCGATCAACACGGCCAACGTGTTGTCTGCAGTATTCATCTACGTCGGTTGCCTTGGTTCCCAGCGGCAGTTCGTCGATTGTCGCTGAGCAGGGTGTGCTCGTGTCTGAGGTTTAATATACTTCCTCTAACTCTCCGTAAATTGATTCATAGAATCTATGTCAGTTGATTTTTTTAAAGTTTAACTAACTTTATAAAGAAAGAACATCTATGACATAAAATAAATATATTATTAAAATATATTCTATAATATATCTAACGATACTAAATAAAATGAACATATATTCTCGCGATATAGAAAATCTCCCCGCTTACAATATTGAAGACCCCGACGACGACATACACAACTACAGAGGTGATAGTGCCTTTGACGCATTAATTAACGAAGTGTGTTTTACTTTGATCATATTACAAATGCTGAACTTAAGATTTTTGGTTTATATATACTGGAAAAGAGTAGACGTATATATATGTCTAACTGTAATTCAGCTGCTGCCTTCGGCAACAGGTATGATACTGTATTTTAAGAAATAAGAAAAAGGGCCCCTTCAGCGGGGTGTTAAACATTGTATTATGGAAGATGAGAACATAACAAATACTCTTGCTTGAAAGAAAAAATCTCGAACTCATTAGCTGTGATAACGTATGAGTTTGCAACCTGCTGGTCAGTGGACTAAACTAGAACAGATTAGAGAGGGAGTGCTCATATACCCTGTGGGTGTATATACATATGTATATATCGTGAAAATGTTGGGGGTCCTTCGCCAACAACATGCTACATGAGTTCAAACTGCTTTTGAGGCATTGACATTTGAGGGCGTCTCACATCTTCATCCTCACATGCTGACCTGAATTAATCTATATATCTATTGTCATGCTATGCATATTGTGTGTTTTTGTATTTTAGATATCGCTTTCATAATTTTTGATCGTTATTGATGTACTTTAGATCAAATAGTTTAATTTCTAAATTTACCGAAATATCGATGTTGTTCTCGTTTCCGAAAATATCATATCGATTTCGTTTTTGACAAAATAATGTGAAACTAAAAATGATTTGACCGTGATCGTTTTCGACCATTTTTACCCCTAGCCGCGAAGGTACAATTCTGAGATGGATTTTTGGCGATTTAGTCTCGAATATGGTTTTGCCTGTGCTGCGAAAAGAGAACTTCCGCAAAAATAAAAAAACAGATGAATACATCCGACGAGAAGATAATACAATCAGTCCACTACTAGAAAATATGCCTTTAGACGATCTATCAACTGAGCTTTAGTCTCGGCAAAAATTTGCGTCCGGGGATAAAGACTTTTAGTCCCGGTTGGTATTACCAACCGACCTTTAGCCCCGGTTGGTAATACCAACCGGGACTAAAAGTCTTGGACCTTTAGCCCCGGTTGGTAATACCAACCGGGACTAAAGGGTGACCCTTTAGCCCCGGTTGGTGGTACCAACTGAGACTAAAGCTCTTTTTAGCCCCGGTTGGTGTTACTAACCGGAGCTAAAGGTCATTCACAGGTGGATTCAAAAGGAAAACGTCCAGAACTGTATCACGTGGGTTGTGTACCTTTAGCCCCGGTGGGAAACACCCCGGACTAAGAGCAGGAACATTGTATAGATTCAACCCTGGTTCTACAGTATAATTTGACATCACTTATTAAAATGATCTCAATGTATAGAACCAACCTTGAGTCTATAAATGGGACCCATAAGAATAAAAAGTTATCATAGAAGAGAGATAGTGTGTGAGAGAAAGAGGAATATAACAGCCCATTGCCATAAACTGTGTGTCCATTTTTTATTCGATAGGACCCGACTCCATGTATCGGACCTGCTCCTTCGTAGATCCAACTGCGCAATGTATAGGACTCGAATCTATAGCAGCAATAAATGTATAGAACCAGGTAAGATGCAGCCACTGCGGACGCTCTAAAGGCCTAGTCCTGGTTGGGATACCCGCGGCTAAAGACCCTATTCAACCGGGGCTAAAGACCCTTTTTGTAGTAGTGGTCGGATGATTTGTGGAGAACAGCTATCAAAGCTCTCTTCGGTCTCTTGGAATACAGTACGTCTTCATCCATTTTTTAAGTGATGTTGAGCCTTTGCAACCCGAAATGAATTATTTTACTACTTAATAATGCTAAAGCAGGAACATTATCTGATTGTTCGCTCATGCGATTTTGTGACGTGAAAACCTTCAGGAAGTGCATGACTTCACACGAGAAAGCCATACGCCGACAACTGATAGTTCCGGTTGAAGCGAGATGTGGAGCCCTGGCTGCTGGCTTCACGAAACCTGAGGAAAAACCTCAAGAATCCCGGTCTACTGCTCAACTTCGCTGAAAAGACCTTCCTCAATAGAAGAGCGACGACTGGGAAGGCTCATTCCACCATATCGGGCCGAATCATACTTGCTGCGATGTGATTTTTGTACTTAATAAATTAGGTTCCTGTAATGTTGGGTTATTTTTAAAATAAATGAAGACCAAATAGTTTGGCTCAATATTGTAGGCTCACACTGGTACAAAACTGACCTTTAGTCTCGGTCCAAAGGTCCCAGGCTTTAGTCCTAGGTCTCCCTTACGTTTCGTGAGATTCGAACCCAAAATCTCTCACCTCACGCGTAATTTACTTACCAACTCAGCTACACAACATATGTGACACAGTCTGAATGCTATCCTTTTGAATTCACTCGTGAGGAACCTTTAGTCCCGTGTGAAAAAGACCTTTAGTCCGGGTTGGTAACTCTAACCGTGACTAAAAGGTCACCCTTTAGTCCAGGTTGAAAATGTCACCCTTTAGTCCATGTTGGTGTTATCAACCGAAACTAAAGGGTTAAAACTCTTTAGTCCGGGTTGAGGCCACCAACCGAGACTAAAAACTTACTTTTATTCCTGGTTGGTAACCCGGTCCGAGACTAAAAGTCCTTTACTCCCGAACACCAAAAATATCAAGACTAAAGGTCAAATCCGACATGGATCAAAAGTCTGTTCTCTACCAGTGTCAGTACCTACCTCCGAGGTGATCAGAGTAAACTTGCTCTTTATAATATTTATATTTATGCCACATTTAAGTGAAAGAACAACAGAAAAAAAACTCTCATCTCCGAATACCTGGCGGCTGTCTACCCATCACATTTTAAAAAAAATATCAAAGAAAGGGCATTTCTGCGAGAGGACATAATGTATGCACGATATTCAATATTTTATTTGTGGCGAGTCACACACGATGGTATGTGACTTATTCTCGGAATACAACGAAGCACATACATGGATATTTCAATCTATATCTAGAATGCACATAGAGGAAATGGCTTTTGGCCATAGGCCACTAGAGTCGGTATGGCTGTAGTGGTACACATGGAAGGCATTTGTACCGCCATTCGAATCTGTTGCATCATCTGGCACATTGCGCACGGTGATGACATCATACCCTGCATCATCATCGGTTGCATGCAGCGCTGTTCTTGCACCATGCAGAATGGTTGTTGCTGCATCACCATTGTTGGAAATGATGAGACTCCTATGGAGAATGCCTGTTGCATCATGCAAGATTGCATGCACGAGACCATGGAATTCATTCTCATCATCAGGGAGGGTGAACTTATTACCATGGCTAATGGTTGTTGCATCATGCATGATTGCATGCATGGATCCATCACCGTCATTCCCATCATTGCCATGGCTAATGGTTGTTGAATCATGCATGATGAATGCATGCATGGATCCATCACTGTCATTCCCATCACATGTGGGCCATTTTGTAGGCTAGTGGCTGTGGCAGTAGCAATCGTAGAGAGAGCAAGGATAGCAACCAGGGCAAGTATTTTTGTTGTTTGTGATGCCATGGTATTTGATTGTACTATCCTGCAGACAGTGAGATCTAAGTACTGTTGAGATTAGATGAAGGTGATGTACAAGAGTTGATTATTAGGGTGGTATTTATAGCAACTTATACTATAAAGGAATTTTGGCCTTTGCTAAACTGAAAGTGGATTCTAGATAAGGTAGTCATGACTGGAATTTTGTTGAGGACATCAGTTCTTTCCTTGAAAATTTGGCCAGGGTGACATGATGACCTCTGCATGATATGTGGCCAATGCCACATCAGATCTAGTCACCTCTTTTTAAAAGTAGGCTTGCTTTGTATTGTGGAAGGCTGAGGTGGACTAACAATGTTCTCCAGCCAAATTTGTCTAAGGTTTACCTTGTGTTATATATGCTATTCATAGACACAAATAATTTTTTTGTCGCAAAAAAGACAGATAATTTTTTGTTGGATTTTTGCTTGATGCGTCAGTCAGATGTCAACTTGGATAACTTGACATGTCACCATGTTTGGAAGTTTTCTTCTACAAATATACTTTAATATAACTTGACAATTTATGTGTTGAGTTCTGTTTGATCTGTGACAAAAAATAACATAAAAATCACTATTTACCTAAATGATCATCTATCCTGTTTTAAACATGGTGGTATGCCATGTCTATTTAATCGTCCATATTATACCGTTCAAGTGTATGTTTAGCCTGTTTAAATGGCTGTATTGATCAGTAGTTCAGGATGAAAAGAAATTTGATGAAAACATAACTATCCACAAGGGCTATTCGAAAACATTGTCCCGAGTCAGTAGTCCATAGTGTTTGCTGTTGAAAATAATGTTTCACTCTTTTGTAGGATTTGTAGAAACACAGAGTAGGGCAGTGATCCAGTATATTTATATTTCTTGGACTAGGTTATACATAAAAATAAACAACCGAAACTAGTCCCGCCCTCATCAATTCACTAATAATTTGTAGTGCTATCCACGAAATCTGAATGAACACTATTAGTTACCAATTGATGAATCATGCCATTGCTTCCTCTCTAACCATGGTCAATATAATTTGGATTAGATAAATGCAAAACCTAATACTCAAGGACACCTTTTGAAGGTCCTTGAATATTATGAACATCTTATGGTTGATCTTATGAGGCTAAAAAGTAGTAAAGGCATTCAACAACAAACAAGATACTTCCACAATGGAAAATTGGGGCAAAGCTATCTATGAAATTTCAAGGGAACATCAACAAAAAAAATATGGCAAGCAAAAAACGTGCCATGGGTCGGGACTGATCTTGCTATTAGTTTCTTGGCATTAGCCAAGTTAAAGTGAGGCCTTACGAAGTAGGTCCTTGCATTCACCAGAATTTTTTGTGTCAAATACATAAAGTGTGTTATACAATAGGATTTATGAGAAGTAAAAGAATTGAAATTGCCTTTGTAAGCAATCATCAGTACCAACATCATCATAAAACAATTACACACAATGAACATCACATTAGAACACTGTTGACAATCGAAAGTGACCAAGGAAAACAATTAAGGAAAACATTTGGAGCTTGGATGTGAAAAAGGGAAGTTATGTTGTCGGTGTTTAGCTTGCCAAACCAGCTAGGCCGGTTTTCCTGTTGTGGTCGGCCGACCAAGCTATCTGACCCCACGAGAATTGGCCAAACTGGTTTGGGACCCGGCTAGCCTAGTTTTCCTATCCTAGTCCAAACCAATTAGTTTCTAAATCGGTTTTAGATATATTTTTGGCATGGGAAACTCGAAGATTACGATCTAGACTTATTTCCTACTAGGGTAAGACTCCCCTTTATATATATGTGAGGATCATGGTCAATTGAGAGATCCAACATCAAATCGAATTTTTACATCTACTATCCCCTTTTACCCTATTTTACAGTCTCTTGTTGTTCGACACATCTCTTCGTGGGATGTAGTGGTGTTCTAGGTGGCATTGCCAAGCCTAGCTAGGACAACCTCAACTGTGCATCTCCTTGATAGGTCTTCCTAGGAGGTGTTCTTGAGTTCTTGTAGTGAAGGATGGGCTTCAGATCGGCCTAACTGATCCCTTCACTAGTCTGGCTAGTTTTTAGTTGCCTACTGCATGTGATAGGTTGTGTGTGAGCTTGGATGTGCTAGCTCTTACAGGTGTGTTGACTCTAATTGCCATCAACACATTTTTGGCAACTCTAGAGAGGCAAAAGATCAATCTAATAAGGTCAAGATGCCTAAGAATCATAACAACAATGGAAAGGATGAGCTCACCATTGTGTCCAATGAGAAGAACATCATCCATTGTACCACTTCTGATCAACTCCTAGAGGAGATACAAGATGTTGGGGAAGAAATGAAAGGATCAAGATTATACCTATTCCTTTGTGCTTTTCTAAACTTTTTGCAAGAATAAAAACCTATCAAGCCCAATTAACCCCTTTGTGCTTTCAAGTGTGTTTCGCTAAACTCTATCGCACAAAAGACTATACCTATTCCATTCCTACTCTAGCATGACAATTCAAATATGAAAAGACAACAAGTAAATTGTGGAATTGAATTGCTCAAAAGTAAATGCGTATGTAAAGAGAGTAGAAATGACTCGATGACTTTTTCCCGAGGTATCGAGGTGTCGGCACACCCACCTCGTCCTCGTTGGAGCACCCGCGCAAGGGTATAGCTCCCCATTGATCCACGCAAGAATCAAGTTCTCACTATGAGCTGATTCTTCACCACTCCGGCCTGGTGAATCGCTCACTACCGGTCACAACTTTGCTTGGGTCACCCACAAAGCCACCGGATGATCACCAAGTTTCTTGAGCGCCACCAAGCCATCTAGGTGATGCCGATCACCAAGAGTAACAAGCTAGAACTCTCACTTGACCAAGCCAAGGCCAAAGAGATGGATGGGTGCACACTTGCTACTCAATTCTCACTAGGAGATCACTAATTCTCACAATTAGCAATTCTCTCAACCTCACTAGGGCTCTTGCTCTTCCTTGCACTCACAAGGTGTTTCTCAGCAGGTTGAATGGGCAAGAACACTCTAAAGGAGGTGGAGAGTATAAATACTCCCCCAACCGACCATCCAATAGAGCTCTAAAATAGTACAGTTTCGGGGCATCAGACGCTCTGATGCCTGGCATCAGATGCTCCGATGCCCTCGATCCAGTGGTCAACTGTACTTTTCTGACACACAGTTTAAAGTGGCATCGGCCCCTGCCTCGGACGCGTCCGATGCGGAAACTGCCTCTCTAGAACCTCTTTGCATGACTATCAGACGCTGGCTCCCAGCGTCCGATGCCAGCGTCCGATGCAGCTCAGTTCACCCTCAAGTGAACAGTGGCACAGTAGCGTCCGATGTGACAACATCAGAGCATCCGATGCCACGCACCAGAGACTCTCAAATCTAGTGAGCATCGGACGCGCGTCTGATGCCCACCAGGCTAGCGTTCGATGCCCTTCTGAGGGCCGAAACGACTTCGGATTGTGACGCGGCCTTAACGACTTTTCATTCTCGCGACGTAAGGGCTCTCTCTGAGCTACCTAGTGCGGATACATGGGTGTATGCCGAGTCTCTGAGTGATGAGTGATTGTCAACTGGGATAATGCGCATGTTCTTTGGCTTATGTTGTGCAGGTGTCGAGCACGGATACAATGATCAAAGGCAAGGTGAAGGTCAAGTAGAGACGTGCCGTGCCGATGGACCGAGAGTGGCGAAGGGCGGACGTGAGGTATGGACTGAGGGACCGGTGGCCTGAGGATCAGCTGTGGTGGCTGACAGCCTGGGACCAGCGACGAGCGAAGACTTGCGGGCATGGTGTTGCTTGGGTCGAGGACCTGGGGACACGTGTCAGTGGACGGGGTGCACGGGTGGTGCATCCCCTCTATGGCTCGGTACCTGGGCGCTGACGGTTTCCGAGTTTGGCCACAAAACTCGGGCTGAGGACGGTTTTCAGGTTTGGGCCTCAAAACCTGGGCGCTGCAGGTTTCTGAGTTTGGGCCACAAAACTTAGGCGATGGACGGCTGGTTTCCCGGTTTGGGCCTCAAAACCGGGGTTTGGTCGTGAAGGCTGGTTTCCCGGTTTGGGCCTCAAAACCAGGGGCGAAGTCCAGGAAAAGGACGAGCGGAGCGGTGGCGGCACGTGGCGGCAATCAGTGAGGTTGCGTCGAGGCAACTCTACCAGTTGTGCGGGCGTGGCCGTTGGATTACCAGCAACTTCGAGTTGGTCCAGAATAACCCTAGGGTTTAGCTGGTTCGCTCTGTAATTAGTTAGGGGTAGAGTGGGAACTAGAATTAGGATAAGTAGAGGGAGACACCCACCTCCCATCCTATCTCAGTCATTTGCTCTTTGCCTTCTAGGTTTTCCTGCTCTCCCAATCCCCTGCTATAGCAACTGAGATCCGCAGAGAACCATACCTCTGTGTACTGGAGATTTTGAGGAAGTGAGACCGTAATCTCACTGTTGTAGCGTTTGGTAGCCACACGGTTGCAGATCGATGTGTTGATTCGCGTTTTGTTCGTGTTCTTCGCGTTCTTCGTTTCTTCGCGATTTTCCCGTCACTCGATCTCCCTCTCTACCGCGTCTTTTCGAAATCCGTTTGAATCAACTTGTTCTTTATAGTGAGGAGATCATTTACGCCGAAGGAATTCATCTAACTCCTCACGAACAAGTAGATCGGGTTGATTTCGTTTTCGTGGCGCTTTTTCGTTCATACTCCTTCCCTTTCGATTTCCCGGTGATTGAGTTGTTTTGAGCGGATGATTTCTTGGGGATAGTCTCCTAACTATCTCGTGGTCATCCTCTCCAAGTTTGGGAACTACGGATTGTGAGTTGAATTGGATTTGGGAGGATTTGAGTTGAGGGCGACCAAAATCGCCCTCTCTGGGCACTCACGGACAGTCCGCCGTTGTGCCCGCGGACAGTCCGCGCGTCGGGCTCCGACCGAGGCAGTGGTTGGGCGGCTCGGCTGTGCTGTTTTAGTTTGACCGGCGGACAGTCCGCCGTAGTCGGTCGCGGACAGTCCGCGAGCCGACCAGGGAGGTTCAGCAGACTTGCTGTTTTGGTGAAGTTGCCGGTGGACAGTCCGCCCCTTCTTAGCGGACAGTCCGGGACTACTGCGGACAGTCCGGGACCGTACCCGCGGACAGTCCAGGAATCGGCTGTGTTGAGTTTTAGTGCGTTTGCTCTCCTGGCTTCTTCGCTTGATTTCCGGACTTCTCGGTTGGCCCTTTAGTTCACCTAGGAACCTCTCTAAAGTATCTTTGCTACTTGTTAGCATCGGTATTTGGGGATTTCCCGATGTAGCCTTCAATCTATGTTTGGGACTCGGTTTTTAGGGTCGAACTTGTGCTGGTGCTTTTGGTGTTTGGCTTGCTATCGTTTTGTGGTGCCTCGCTGTGATCCTAGGGATCATCCACCCTCTTCCAAGGGTCATGGGCATCACGGTTTCGATCGAAGCTTTTGGGGGTTGATTTTGGGAACAAAGGCCAAAGTTTCGAGAGAAATTTTTGTGCTCCCATTCACCCCCCACTGGTCGCCTTGCTATTGCATTCTCGGTCCTTCAATTGGTATCGGAGCGGGTTAAGGATCTTCCACCTTAGTTGGTTCCAGATCCACCGAAGGCGACATGGATCGCGGCGTGGGCAAACCGCCGTTTTTCGATGGGACGAACTATGCGTATTGGAAGATACGCATGTCGGCCTATCTGCAGAGTATGGGTTCTTCCATCTGGGATATTTGCAACTCTACTGATTACGTGGTCTTGGCTGCTCATGTGACCCAACATCAGATCGATGAACACGATGCCAATAGCCGAGCCCGTAATGCTCTTTTCTCATGCTTGAGCATGATGGAGTTTGATCGTGTTTCTCACCTCGCTACGGCTCGGGAGATTTGGGCATCCCTCATGCGTTTTCATGAGGGAACCTCTCAAGTCAAAACCCGTCTCTACGAGTCGCACAAGCGAGAGTATGAGAACTTTCGACACATGCCTGGCGAGAGCATAGAAAGTTTATTCACTCACTTTCAGGTGATTGTCAACAGGATGAGGGCAAACAAGGAGCTGTTGCCTTTCGACAATCATGAGAGAGCTTTGAAGCTTTTGCATACTCTCGATCGGTCGGTGTGGGACTCAAAGGTTCAGGCGATCATCGAATCACCTAACTATGAGACCCTCACATGCGACGAGCTCTTTAGTAAGCTCAAGTCCTGTGGCGGAACCGTCCTGATTATAAGAGCTCAAGTATTATCTTAGCCAAATTCGTCTGACTTCAACTGATACTTGAACCCATATAACCCCGGTAGTCCGGAAATCTCGAAGGATTTCTAACACCATACATCATACAGGATCGCATCGTTCAAGGATTACATTCGTAAATACATCATAGCGAAAATGAAACCGAATTTAAAATATCAGAGTGCGAAATTAAAACGGAGTTATTACAATACTGAATTTAAAAGTGCGGAAGCTGAATTAGTTTAAAACACGACCACTACACATGTGGTCCAAATAAAACATTGTTTGATAAACCAACTCACAAAACTCACTCTTCCTTTTTTAGATAATGTGCCACTAGAAGTCTCAGACCAGCAAAAGAAAAAGGGAAGCTTCTGGACGACCCTGCCCTGGGCCTACTCCTCATCACCTTCCACTGGGTAGAGGCAGTGCTTACAATAGCCGAAGTAGACCTGGCCATCTGCAACAACGGGATAAACCCTGAGTACGGGAATATACTCAGCTAGACTTACCCGTCCAACTGAAAATAAAGACTCCAAGGGTATGCAAGGTCTTTTGGGTGGAGCTGGGATCTTTTAGTTGCGAAAAGCACAAATTCAGATAGGAGGTAATTAATGATACTGATGAGCTGCCATTTTTAGACCTATTCCTTAAACTCTAGGTTTTTCACCTGTACTAGAGCACTCACTTGAATCTATCAATCAATAATATACCATATCCAGTTGACTTCTCCACATTTTAGTTGAACCTTTTAAGCATCACATGGAGTTGTATCGTGGTGAAGCTCGCCATAGTTTCCCACTAACCGGGGGAGACGGCGACTCGAATCGAATTCCAAACCAGCTGGTGAAAGACCTTTAATACCAGCCCACACTTTCCCGTCGGGTCCATGCATTGGGCAACCGCTCGATGCTTGTTCGTGGTGGTAATCGTCGCGGCTCACAGCACGGACCGCCCAATTGGAACCTGGCGATGGCCTCACGCGGCAGATCGCATTTCCATACTAGAGGGCACGACACGGGTTGAGACCGGCCCGAACAGCTTCTAACCGGCTTTGGGGTCGATGATTACGGCACCGACATATCCCTAAGTAAAAGGGCGCGTTCAAAAATGAACGAGGGCCAACATCGATACAAACCTACACGATCCAACGGACGGACTGCTCCAAGTTTCCAAACTTGTGCCTTGCCTTCCAGTTGACCGTATTTCACTACAACTCAGGTTCTTTTTCCACGATAGCAAATATAGCCAACCGTGATCCGGTAACTACCCATCAGGTATTACGGAAACATCCTCAACTATTACTTTTATTCAGCAGGCTAAGCAATTCTACATTATAATAGTAAGTAACAGGATAACAAGGTGGGTAATAATCAATTTCAAGGACGATAATGCAGCAAGTAGGATTCAATCAACTCCTAACCTAATGCATCACAATATAAAAGGACTCAAGTATTTAATTATAAAAACTGGGAGACTTAGAATGCTCGGGGCTTGCCTTGGCTGAAGACCGAGGCCTCGTGGGAGGGGCACTCGGGCAAGTTAGTGTCGCTGGCGGGGTCGACCTCCTCGGCTTGCTGAAGCTCCGGAATCTGCTGCTCGGCGTTTGCTTCTGGCTCCTGCTCGGGCTCCGGAGGGGTCGATCCTATTGCATGCGACGAATAATAATATTTGCAATGCGGGTGCAAGATGTGTAGTATGAGAAGAGCATTTCTTGCAAATCAACAAAACCAACTTGTTGAACCACTTTTGACATTGAGATAAATACTTATTTAATTCATGAAACAAAATCCTTTTATTCACCTATTTCTTATTTAATAATTCAAACGAAATTCAGGTTTGAACTGCAAGTGCACTTTTCTAGACTCAGAAAAATCCACGAAAATTCCGGAAGGCAAACAACAGTTGCTGGACTCCACTGAACAAATTTCAGCCAAAAATAAAATACCGAACTGCAGATACAAAAATAACAAATAAACTGCTCAAAAGGTACTTTGAACTAGCTCCTTATCCAAAAAGTGTCAAACAGCAGAGTTCATAATTTTCCTGGCTTCTTTTACTCAAAAGCATTCTACTGCAGAAAACTTGTGGCCAGAGCATAAACATACAAACCTACACCAAATAAACAAATCTATCCCAAATAAACCACTTGAACTACAACCCTACTGGAAAAGGGTGATAAACTCAACTTCATATTTTTCCCAGATTCTACTTCACATTTTATGCTTATCAAGAAAGTTCCATGAACAGAAACATTATATTATTTCTTACCAGAATTTCCAAAGAAAAACACAGAAAAGCACATTTAAAACAACTTCGGATTTTTTCATGACAGATCATGCTTTAATTTTTCTTAGCTTGAACATTATAAACAGACTGTACAAATTTTTCTCATATTTTATTTTGACATATAAAACACCTTAACATTTATCCTAAGAAATCAACCAAAAAGGACTTTTAAGCATAACAGAAACTTTTTCCACATAAACAGTGCATCATATATTTTTCACAGGTGTAAACAGGATAATAATCTTACACAAAATTTTCCAGGAATTAACTCAACCAGAAAACATATATATCTATTTATCTTAGCAAAAGCATATAAACTGGAATAAATGAAAACAGTAAATAAACTCCTACCAAAAATACTTTTATATTTTTCCATGGTAGATCTACTCATAAACAAACTAGCAAAACTGAAATTTCCTATTTAACAGAGCTACAGATTAATTATAGCAAAATTAACAAACTTAGTTACTGAGCAGAAAACTAAAAAAAAGAAAAACTTTATTCTAGCCCAAACGGGGCTTTCGGCCCAGTCCAACTCGACTCAACCTGGCTCGAGGGCACGGCGGTAGGTGTGTGTTCGCTCGAGGCCCGGTTCGAACGAGACAGTGCCCGAGGGTTCGCTCGAGGCCTAGCTCGAGCGAGATGATAAAAACAAACGTCTGTCCGAGGCATGGCTTGGAGGCTCGGGCGAGACGGAAAACAGTCGCCCGTCCGAGGCCTGGCTCGAGGCTCGGGCGAGATGGAAAATAATCGCCCGTCCGAGGCCTGGCTCGAGGCTCGGCGAGACGGAAAACAGGGAGAGGTTTGACCGTCGATTCCTCGCCGACGGTGAGGTCGCCGGCGGGGAGCTAGGCTTGTGAACTCGCCTCGACGAGGCGCACCGAGAGGTGTAGGTGGTTTGGCTAGCGCACGCCGGAGCATGCCGGCGGCGAGCGGCGGCGCACGGTGATGGCGGCAACGCGCGGCTACGCCGTTTCCGGCGGCGGCCGGAGAAATTGGGGAGGCAAAAGCTCGAGTGAACCCTAAGGAGCACAGCTACGGTGTTGGTTTGGCTTGATTGGGGTCCAGAGGAGCGCGACCTTGAGCATGGCGGCGGCGGCGCCCATGGCGCTCGGCCGGGGTAAGAGAGAGATAGAAGGCGGTAGCGTTGAGGCCAGTCAGTGTTCTCACCTTGCCTTGGCTCGGTGTCGCTCGAGGACGAAGGAGGAGGCAGTGGCGCTCAGGTCGGGGAGGAACGGCGGTGCGGGCTCAGCGGTGGCGATGGCGTCCGCGGCGGGCTCCTCGGACTCCGGCGTCGGCGAGGCGCGGCCGGTGGCGCTAGCGCGAGCACCGGGTGTTCGGGGTGTAGACGGAATGGCTTGCGCGAGGAATCGAGCAACGACGAGCGGGGGTGGTTGGAACGGCGGGGTGTCTTTGCGGTGGCGAGCGTGTTCGGTGTGGCGTTCATGTGCAAGAGCGAGGAAGGGAGAGGGAGCCGGTGGTGGCGAGTGCAAAGGGTGAGTGAGGGAGTAAAGGGGGTGCTCGGGGTTTTGATCGGCTTGACCGGCCGGTGGTCGAGGCGGGACACGGCGGCGCTGTCAGCGAGGCAGCGCGGGTGATGTCGTGCACGGCGAGCGGGCGCAGCAGGCGAGGCGAGCGGAGAGTGGGCGAGGCGGATTGTGGCGTGATCGAGCGAACAAGGATCTTGCGGCGATAGGGCGGAGTCGATGCGCGGCAGAGGCAAGCTGCCACGCGGCGATTTGGCCGGCGTAAGGCGCGGCGCGGTCGGCGACCGGTGCTGCGCGACGCGCGCGAGCGCGCGCGGGAGCAGGCGCGGCGAGCTGGGCCGGCGCTGCGCGGGTGAGCGGCGCGGGCGGTTGGGCCGAAAGGCCAGATGGGCCGAAAGGTGGGGCGCGGGGAAAATTCTTTTTCCTTTTTCTTTTTCCAAAATCTTTTCAAAGTTTGACCACTCAAAACAGTTTCAAAAACTCCAAACTAGATTTTGACCCAAATATAAAAGTTGCTCGAAATAATTTTCTCTACAACTTTCATATAGGACACTTTTTCTGAAACCATTTTTAAATCCTCCACATAAATAAGGCCAAATTTGAAACATAAATCATTTTGTTTGACTTATTTTTATTTAACAAACTATTTTGAACTAGGTCAAAACTCCAACATGAAAAGCACTCTACTCAATGTTCTCTACTTTATAAACTCTTTGCCAAAACGGAAAGTCACTCAAACAACCAAGTCCAATAGAAATCCAAATCCAAATAAATAAACAAAAGACAAAAGCACTCTTATGCACATGAAATGATGCAATGCATTGCTTATGCTTTCTTAGTATCTAATCGCAGTGCCTAATGCAGTGCTTGACACTAGGGTGTCACAAGTCCAGTGAGATTGATGCCATGGCGAGGGCTTCTTATGAAAATCCTTCTGGCCCGTCGATGGCTTTGCTTTCTGGTTCTTCTGCTAACCCCTCTGGAGGCTTTGCACTTTCCTCTCTTCTTTCTGTCACAGAGGAGCAGCTTGAGTTCATGGGGGATGATGAGTTGGCTTTGCTCGCCAACCGGTTCTCGCGGTTCCATAACAACCGCATGAACTGTCGCCGCAGAGGAGGACGCTCGGGTTGTTTCGAGTGCGGCAACCCCAACCACTTCATCGCCAATTGCCCGAAGAAGAACAAGCAAGTCTTCGGCAAGGCGGATCATGGGCACAAGTACAACTCCGGCAAGCGCAAGGAGAAGTACAACCCCACGAGGCACAAGTGGAAGGGGGGCTTCGACAAGGAGTACATCAAGACGAAGTACTTGGAGAAGGCCCATGCTGAGCAGCGTGCTTTCTTCGCCACGCTCAGCAACATCGACGACACGGATGACGACTCCGCTTCCTCAAGCGATGACGAGTCTGAGAAGAAGAAGAGGATCGGGGACAAGCGGAATGGCCTCTGCTTCTTCGCCGACAACGAGGGCTTCTGCACCATGGCCCTCGGCAAGGAGGTCGACGGCGAGCTGGAGGAGATCCCTCGGAACGACGACGACACCTCCCAGGTATCTCAGACCCCCGACGAGCTTTCTGCTGAGGTCGAGAAACTTACTGCCGCCCTCCTTAGTCAAGACAAGCTGCTTAGGCGCGCTACTAGAGAGAGGAAGGAGTTGAGGTAGAAGTGGGAGGATACAGTGAAGGAACTTGAATCTGTCAAGTCCACCGTTGTTGTCACAGATGAGGAGGAGTGTGAGATGTGTTCCACACACATGACTGATCTTCTCACTTTGAGGAGTAAGTATGCTGTGTTGGTAGGAGATGTGGATGAGCTTAAAGCTAGATCTTCGCTGTTGGGTGCTTGCAAGTCATGTGCGGGCTTGCAATCCGAGTTGGCAGAGAAGAATGCCAAGATTGTGTCTCTTGAGAAGGCCAGCTCGGGTAGCACTTGTGTGTCTAGATGCGTTCTGTGTGAGGATTTGGAGATGGAGATTGCGAACGTGAAGCATGACAAGATGCAAACCGAGGAAGAAAACACATACCTTCAGACCATCTTGTCATGGCTGTCTTGTGGTGAGCCGCAGCTTGGGATGATGATATCCTAGTTCAAGCGTGCTGCTGGAGGTTCAGGTGTAGGTTTTGCTCAGGGTATTGAGTGTGCTTCATCTTTTGGCAAGGTTGGAGAGTTTAGTGGTCTTAATCCGAGTGAGAAGCCCAACTCCACCACTACTCCCAAGCTTACCAAGATCCCACCCAAAGAGCCTCTCAAGCCTAACACCAAGGATGGGGTGTTTGTTGAACCTCCGAGAGCTCCACCCAAGAAACAATCATGGGCTCCAAAACCAAACCACCTCAACAACAAGCTAGACACAATGCCACCTATCCAGGAGGAGCTTATGCCACAGAAGGGCAAAGTGATCCACACCCACTACCGTGAGTACCAACAACCCCCTATGAGAGTGGTGAGGTACTATTGTGAGCACTGTGGGAGAGATGGACACTTGAGTGAGTTTTGCTTTCGGCGCAAGAGAGAGGCGCGTCGTGCAAAGGAGATGAACAACCCGGACATGTACCATTCCTTCCATGATGTACATGTGCCGAATGTTCAGAGGCGTGCTGCTAGGCCTAGAGGTCCAAAACCCCAAGTTCCTAGGCCTAGGCCGCAAAGAGAATGTGCCCGGCGGGAGCCTGCAGTTGTGGGCTATGGACCCCGTGGCGGTGGCTTTGTAGTTGAATGTTTTCCCCCATCGCGTTTTGAGTATCGTGATGGACGCTCCTCCCTTAACGGACCACGTTTTCCTCTACGTGGTGATCGCTCTTCCCGTAGGTGTGCTAGGAATAGTTTTTCTGCTAACCGTTCTTTTGAGCAGCCAGCCCAACACTGGTATTCCTCCTACTTCACTAACCCAAGTGTTGGACCGTATGCTCACCCTATGTCTTTTTATTGATGTAGGTAAAACGATTGGAGAACGTTTGGTTGGTGGATTCCGGGAGTTCAAGACACATGACCGGAAACGCCAAGTGGTTCTCTAGTCTTAGTCCGGTCGCCGGAAAGGAGTTTATCACCTTCGGCGACAATAGCAAAGGTAAAGTGTTGTCTTGTGGGTTGGTGCGAGTTAATGAGCACTTTGTGTTGCGCGATGTTGCTCTTGTTTCTAACTTGCATTTTAACCTTCTTTCCATTTCGCAACTTTTTGATGATGACTATGAGATTCGTTTTAAACGGAATCTCAGTCGCATTTTGGATCCTCAGGGCAATCTTGTATGTTTGATTTCGCCCTTTGGAAAAGTCTTTCGTGCGAATTTCTCGGAATCGTTTGGAATTTCTCATTGTCTTTTGACTGGACCTTCCACCTCTGATCTTTGGATGTGGCACAGGAGACTCGGTCACCTGAGCTTCGACTTGCTTGCAAGACTTAGTGTTGGCGCAAAAAGTGACACCTCGCGCCAAGCACATAGCAAGCCGGAAAGCTGGCTTCAATCGGGTGCCCGGAGTATGTTGATTCCGGAGACGTGCCAGTCGGTTTGACCTGAAAACCAACAAGGGATAAAAACGTGAGAATACCTCTGGAACGTGTCGGGTGAGACCAGACAATTCCATATGTACGACTTTGAAAGCCAATCACGACGGCACACAGCTATAGAAGCTGTCTGTCAAAGCATGTTTGTAAAATCATTCGGCAAGTACGAAAACAGAGTACGTAAAGCATATTTAACTGCCGAATGCGTATGTAAAAAGAGACATACTTTGAACGAATTAAAGATGTTATAAACAGGTAACTTGCAAAAATAGATCTATTCAAATAACACATGCATAGGCTAATCCAACTAATCTACCACACGTTTAGTCTTCATAAACCCGTCAGGCATAAACTCAAGCGAAGCTAATCCACCGCATGATACCACTTGCTATAACTCTACACCACTTCTTATAATTAGATTAATCCACCGCATGATACAATCTAATTATAACAAGCTAAAAGCATGTATATATTTGAACAGATCTATAAAAGCTCATTACTCATGTAAGCATAACCAAAATCGGCAAACCAGCCGAATTGGGGTCCATAAAGAAGGAACAAACAGGCAAGCACGATCAGACTAATCTAAAACCTGCATCTGCCGCACGATACCTAGTTTTATCAAAGCCTAATCGTAATTAACATGCATGAACCCGCGACATGTAACATTCTGGATTGAAAGTTGATCCGGCCATCATGATATTATGATTAGCAAAAGCACAAACAAACTTATGGAACAAGGCCGAACAAAGATCAATCTAGATTGGGCAAAAGAGTGTTACAAGAATTAAATAAATAAAACATATAACACATGATAACTTAATGAATCTATTAGATCTGCCAAATCTAATAGAGCCGATAACTATTTTTACTCATGACTTAATCCGCCGCACGATACAAGGCACAAGCAAAAACTTCCCGTCATAAGCTTAAATCCGCCGCACGATACTAAGCTTAACATACGAGACTACTTGCATCATATCTAAATCCACCGCATGATACTAGACATGATAACAAGGTTGTCGGTACTTACGGAGGTCGACGGATCGATGATTCCTCTCGAAGAACTCGACGACACGACTAAGGACTCGAAGATGGCACGGGGCCGGTTTGTATTGATGTGGTTGTGAACAGTTTTTACAATGGTCGAGGGTTTATATTTATACCCTGGACGAAATACGAGTCCTAAACGATTACGATTTACATAATAAAATATGGAAAGATACAAATTCTACTGCCAATATTTTCGGCGTCCTCCATTGTCACGTGTCTTCTTGTGCAAGCCGGCTTTGCTTGCAACATCCATCTCCCGAATGGAGCCACCGCCTTGTAGAATAGCCGACCGCATAAGCATTCACCGAAACCCTGAGGACCAAATAGTCACCCGATTGCTTGCCGAATCCTTTCTCCTCTGCTGGCTGGGTCCACTTGTCATATTCTTGTGCGTGCGAAAATCTGGTGTCAACACTTAGCCCCCTAATTTTGGGATAAATATTTATTCCAAAATTCCTTTTTCTTGCATATTGACGTGGAGTCTCCGGAAGCATCCACCTTCACACGTCATAATTGCGACACTTGCCGATCCATCTCCCGATGCACCTTTGGGATTCTTTAAAGTCTCCTTTCACTCTGTATCGATTTGTGTTTTCCGAACTCCTCTGCTCCATTCTCAAAACCAGAAAACCCTCTCTTCTCCCCGTTATCTTCCAATCAACTAGAAATGTCTTCTGAGGCGAGCCGCCATAGCTCTGAGTTCGGAGCTTCCAGCACCTCTAGGAAAAGGTTTGTCCTTATCGCTTTTTGTCCCGAAAATGAAACAGCATTCTCATATTGCTGCTCTTGTTTAGGAGGACCGGCGACGACCTCTCCGAGGACTTAACTCAAAAGATCGTAGATCTTCAACTCGACCTGGAGGGAAGGATCGGGAGATCACCCGAATCTCTCGGGAGCGCGACATCGCTCGGGAACGAGCCATCGGTAAGCATTTTCTCATCATTTCCTTTTCTATTCTCCTTTTCTGCCTGCCTTTATTCACTCTTTCTCCTTTTAGCTTTGGCAGCCAAACTCCATGCCCTTGAAGCCGCCATCACGAAGCTCGCCATCACGGCTAATGTAGCGGGTACGACGCCCCTGAAGCGGGTGAATGAGGTTAACCGAATTCTCCCTGTCATCTCCAGGGCCGGTATGGGGTACGGCGCGGCGCTCGCTCTCTATGCCGTGAGGATCCATTCTGGCGCCATTTACCGCAGATTTGATGTCTGCGAGCTAGAACTAGAAGATAGAGTAGAACATTCTGTGGATGACATGAAGGAAACTGGAACAGATCTGGCCGACACTTTTGATCATTTTCTCCCGATTAGGCGTAGGATGGAGTGGACGAACTGATCTCCCTTATTGTAATCTTGCATCCTGTCTTTTGTAAATGAGAAGTCCTTTTGCTCGCTCCTTCAAAACCAATCTGTGACTGATCTTTCGAGATCAATGCGTGTTTTGCTTCGTGCACCAACCATTAATTTTATCTTTATTATAGCAGTGATGTTTACTACATCGGCTATTGCTGATAATAGCATCAGATACCTTCGCCTTGCGGACAATTGTTGTAATCGGTCATTTTAGATTCAAAGTTTCGGCTTTCTCTTAGCTTTCCGATCCATAATGACACCAAGGTAGTATCTCTTAAAGGATTTTTCGATCTTCAGCTCTCTGCTCTCAGCGTCAATCGGTAACATGAGTTCCCAAACTACTAGTTAAAACTGAACAACTCTTAGCCGAATCCTATCGGCTTTCTGATTCTGGGTCATAACCTCTTCCAATCATTAAAAACCTGGCCTGGCCCAATAACGGCCCATAAGCCGTGAAAACCCTACTCCGATGCTTGGTCCTTCAGTATGCAAGCCATGGTTCTATAAATATGACCCTACACAAGCCGCCACTCTTGACTTCAGCCAAACAGCTTGACTTGTAGAAAACTTCCACCCCTCAGCTTCGGCTCAAACCAGAGAGAAAATCTTCCGCTTGTGTTTCCATCAATGGCAGGCAATGGTGACCACGACAGTCATTACGTTGGAGACGAAATAGGAGGAAGCTGAGCATCAACTCACCGACGTCATGGGTAAAAACGAACTCCCTGCCCCCTTGCGGTAACTTTCTTGCTTGTCTATCTCTGATTCACTGTCCGTTTCCTCTCCAAAGCGGGATCCTCCCCCAGTCGAGCTTGGGTTCTTCCTCCAGAAATGGTAGCTCCAATGATTTCTTTCAACCTTTTCCCAAGCCACCAGATTCTGAGTTTGATGATTCACTCCAGCAGACCTGTTTGGACACTCCTCGATGCTGTGAGGAAGAGGATAAAGTCCAGAAGGAACTGGAGGATGTATTCAAGAAGCATGGCATTGAGGAAGCTGAATGGGCAGACCAACGGAAACAGTTCTGCAGTATCATTACAGGTTAGCAGAATCTCGGTTCTTCTCCTTCTCCCGATTTTGCTTCCGCCTAATATACCCTTTTTTCATCAGCCTTGTCTGCAGAGAATGACCGCCTGAAAGCAGCAGCAAACAGAGTTGCCCTTAAGGTGAATGCTCGTGGGGATTCAGCTGAATCTCGTCTTGACGCCGTGGATGGCCGCATAGATCAGGCCGTCATCCAAGGTGTGCACGCCGGGGTTTCCCTTGGGCTATCAGCAATGAGTTCTTGGACCAAAGAAGATTACTCCTTCCTACCAGTTGGCTTCGCAGGCGGGGATCCGGATGAATTTGAAGACCTTGAAATCTATGATAATCATGCCGCTGCTATTGCTGAGATTACTGACCCGCAATCTATTGTGAACAAATTATTTCAAGGATAGTTTGTAATAGGATAAATCTGTGAGTGAAGCTTGTAACATATGAGACTTGTTCCCCTCTGAATAATGTCTATCTGCATCTTTGACTATCTCAGTGATTTTTCCGATTACAGCATTTCTTCAGAGAAAATGTTTCCCGAACGCATGACATCATCTTAGCCGACTAGATCTCATTTTTGATGTGTCATGTCACTCGACATCTTATTTACTGCACTTCACCTTTCTCTTCCCCCAATAAACCTACCACTTGAAAAACGCTAGGATTACCGGGTCATGAACACTCTTGCACTAAAGGCGATATAAGTGATATTGGCTATAACTTAATCTTCTTGGAACATTTTTTCTGCTAAAGGCGATGCTTTACATCGGCTGTATAAAAATATCCTTGAATCCGCCCCAGATACAATTTCCACGCATTCGGCTTTTAACAAACAGTCCCGAAGCTTTAGTCCACGAGTGACGCATATATGAACAAAATTTCTCTACATGCCGAATACCCTTCTCTGGGTCTAACATTTTTGGCTAAATCTAGCTTCTACTTATCTTTTCCCTTTAAACTTAAAATAAGGGCCGATCCTGCTATAAGGCTATCGGCCGCCACGTACAACTTGAAACGATCACCAAGTTGTGGAAACGCCTTCATATATTCTTCAATTCATCCGAAGCTTTTGTTGTACGTCACCTTGCACAAATTCCTCCTGATCTTTTCTTGAGCCTTGGCAACGGAGAAATAAACAGAGTCCTTAAAAAATCCATCAACTTCAACACATGCTCGAGACCCAAACTTGCACACATTGGTCCTATTTCGGCTTATTACCAACACTTATTCCTCGTCAGCTGATATAAAACTTGGTCTCCATTACCATCGGTCGGATCATCCATTCAAAAATTGCTCTGAGAGCCGATTGTCTGAATCGGTTGTCGGTCCTTGTCGAAAACATTCACAGGACCTACTTCCCAAGCTTTTCCAGAGAAGCACTCGACACCATCATATTCCCAGTAAATGGGCTCTGTATTATCAACACTCACCGAATCATCAGCATGGACAATTTCGATGTCGTCTCCAATCCACTGGATGAGAAATTGGTGCATAGTTGATGGTACACAGCAGTTTGCATGTATCCAATCTCTTCCTAATAGCAAACTGTATGCCCCTTGCCATCAATGACGAAGAAGGTAGTGATCAAGGTTTTAGTTCCGATCGTTAACTCAACATGGACTGCTCCCCGAGTATCAGAGGAATTACCAGCAAAGTCTCTCAACACCATGTCGGTCTTCAATAAGTCTCCACTTGCCATCCCAAGCTTTCTGAATGTGGTATATGGCATGATATTTATGGCAGCCCCTCCATCAATGAACATCTTAGTTAATGGCTTGCCATTAACATAGCCTCTCATATACAATGGCTTCAAGTGTCGATGCTTAGCTGGCTTATCGATTACTGCACGTTGAGCCAAGACAAGATGAGCCCATAAGTCCTGAAATTCATCTTCATCAAAATCTGAATACACCTCGTTTTGGACATCTTGACCTTCGGGAGCTATAAACTCTGATGGAAGAAAGAAAACCATGCATGCATCAGCCGAACGATCACCTCCATCCGGCTTCTCTCTAGGTCACCAAACTCGCTTTATCCTAGCACTTGCCTGCTCTAACTCTCTGTTTCTTAGGCGCTGTACCCTTCTTTTCTGGCTTCTTCTCAATCCTGGTGGACACCACTGTCCTCTCTGCCAGACATACTCGCGGTATTCTTCTTCTCCAGTGCGAGCCCAACTTTGATTGGCAAATCCTCTTCCCTGCCGATCTTCAGAGTTATTTATTTTTAAACGCCGATCGTCCTCAGGGACTCGTGCCCCAAGCCTTTCATGGATAGAACGGCGGTTGACTCGAGACTGCCTATACTCAGAGTATTGATTACTGCACTCAGGGCAGTTGTTCTTAACAGGCAGCTTCAAGCCTTTGTTCCAACAATACTGGAAGAACGAGCATTCCCAATGAGATTGTTCTTGCTCCCTCACATCTTCTCGTTCTTCTCGGTACATCTCTTCTTCGTACCTTCGTTGTCTCTCCAGGAACTTCTGTTCTTCATAAAATCTCTGCTTCTGGTACCGTTCCTGTTCCTGACGCCATTTATTCAACAGAATACGTGTCGTGACCCTGGGTCTGGAAGTTTCACCCGTCTCAGCTCGACTATTTTGGAACCGAACCCTTTGCTGAAGCTCTTTATTTGTAATCTGCCGATCAGGGTCAACAGCACCAGTTTCCCTCGCTCTATCAGAGGTTAACACTTTCATTTTGCTCTTACCCCTGGGATCAGCTGCATTGACCATATTAACAGAGAAGGACACAGTGTTTTGTCCAAAAGGGCTATCATCAACCTTCATCTTTCCATCAAACCTCAGATGCCCATCATGGATAGCTTTCTGGATCCGCACTCTGAACACTCGACAATCGTTTATGGAGTGGGATCTAGTATTATGGAAACCACAATACTTCTTGTCCTTGACTCCTTCGGGATGCAGCATAGGGTGACCTTCTGGTAACTTGATGCGTCCTTCCTTCAACAAGTACTCAAATAATTTATCTGACTTGGAAACATCAAAGTCATAAGTACCTTTTTGTTGCCTTAGCCATCGCTGGTTGACTTGAGTCGGCTCTTTAGCCCAGACTATCTCGGCTGCAGCTATTTCATCTTCATCATCGTACTCAGTTGCTTCTTCTAGGAAAGCCTGATACATTTCAGCAGCCACATCACCTTTCTGGAATTGATTATTCCTCTTGAATCCCTGGGCTTGACTACTCATCGTTGCCAACCTTTGTGATAACTGCCCGGAGGTCATCAAACTCCATGCCGAATAGTTTCTCTTTGATACTCGGCAACATACCAGCTATGGCTATCCCCGGCAATTGGTCATCCGGCAAATTCAGAGAATAGCAAAGATTCTTGGTTTCCCTCCTGAATCGGCGCAGATATTCTTGTGGCGTCTCGCCGGTTTCATCCTCAGGCTCATGAGATCGAAACTTCTTCTCGCTGGTACCCGTAAAGAAATATGAGTGGAATTTCTGTTCTAGCTCTGCCCAGGTATTGATAGAATTTGCTGGCAGAGAAGCAAACCACGAGAAGGCCGGTCCTGTCAATGACAATGGGAAGTACCGAATCCTCCAAGCTTCATCCGTAGATGCCTCTCCAAGTTGCATCAAATAGCGGCCAATGTGCTCTATAGTACTAGTGTCGTCCTGGCCTGAAAACTTAGTAAAATCAGTGGGAGGCTTCACTCTTGGAGGAAGTGCTACCCGATTGTACCATTCCGGGTAAGGGGACTTGTAAGCATATGACTGACTCTTTGGCTTTAGGCCGAATTGATTTTGCATCATATCAGCCATCCTATGCATGATGAGGTCAATATTTGAATCAGGAGCTGCTTGTGCTTGCCCCCCAGGATGTAGTCCTGCTGAACTCTTGTAGCCTGGATTTGGAAGGGCATTAATTGAGCTATAATCGATGAATTCTTGATATCCATCTCCAAACATATTCCTCTGTATCCTGTTTGCTGCAGGAGATACTTTAGAAGCAGATTGCGGGACATTCCCTGTCGTGCCGAACGTGACCTGGCCATAAGTCTGGGGAGGTTGTTGCGTCTCATGAGGAACCACCCCACCTATGCTTGGGCCAGCTCTGCCCTCTTCGGCAACCTTTCGACGTTGAGGCACCGGGAACAATAGCAGTCCTTGCATTGGACCAGCAGTTTCTTCAAAGCGTTTATCCGCTGCTGGACCGAAAATGTTAACCATGACAGCACGAAAAGTATTCAAGAAAGCTGCCTGATGATTGGTCATGGCTTCCGATACATCTTTGTACACTAATTCGGTCATCTTCCGAATAGCTTCCTCTTCATCATTGTCAGACGGCTCGGATTGGGGATGAGGAATGATCTTTGGGAATTCTTGCTTCTGGAAGACTTTGCCGCTCTTGTTCTTGGAGAAAGACGCCAAGCATTTGTGCTGGAATTCATCACAGGCCTGCTGTACTAAACTTTTCAACTCTGGCGGCAAGTCATCCATGATCACATCCAGAATTTGATCATCGCTGATCTCAGGTATCTTGAAACGAAGTGGTCCCACCGGGCGTGCCAAAAAGTGTGTTGGTGCAAAAAGTGACACCTCGCGTCAAGCACACAGCAAGCCGAAAGCTGGCTTCAATCGGTGCCCGGAGTATGTTGATTCCGGAGACGTGCCAGTCGGTTTGACCTGAAAACCAACAAGGGATAAAAACGTGAGAATACCTCTGGAACGTGCCAGGTGAGACCAGACAGTTCCATATCGGCTTTGAAAGCCAATCACGACGGCACACAGCTATAGAAGCTGTCTGTCAAAGCATGTTTGTAAAATCATTCGGCAAGTATGAAAACAGAGTACGTAAAGCATATTTAACTGCCGAATGCGTATGTAAAAAGAGACATACTTTGAACGAATTAAAGATGTTATAAACAGGTAACTTGCAAAAATAGATCTATTCAAATAACACATGCATAGGCTAATCCAACTAATCTGCCGCACGTTTAGTCTTCATAAACCCGTCAGGCATAAACTCAAGCGAAGCTAATCCACCGCATGATACCACTTGCTATAAGTCTACACCACTTCTTATAATTAGATTAATCCACCGCATGATACAATCTAATTATAACAAGCTAAAAGCATGTATATATTTGAACAGATCTATAAAAGCTCGTTACTCATGTAAGCATAACCAAAATCGGCAAACCAGCCGAATTGGGGTCCATGAAGAGGAACAACAGGAACAACAAGCACGATCAGACTAATCTAAAACCTGCATCTGCCGCACGATACCTAGTTTTATCAAAGCCTAATCGTAATTAACATGCATGAACCC
Organism: Coix lacryma-jobi var. lacryma-jobi; assembly: GCA_009763385.1. Taxonomy (NCBI): domain Eukaryota; kingdom Viridiplantae; phylum Streptophyta; class Magnoliopsida; order Poales; family Poaceae; genus Coix; species Coix lacryma-jobi. Next base: position 68,499,108 of record CM019823.1, read on the forward strand.
GCGACATGTAACAATCTGGATTGAAAGTTGATCCGGCCATCATGATATTATGATTAGCAAAAGCACAAACAAACTTGTGGAACAAGGCCGAACAAAGATCAATCTAGATTGGGCAAAAGAGTGTTACAAGAATTAAATAAATAAAACATATAACACATGATAACTTAATGAATCTATTAGATCTGCCAAATCTAATAGAGCCGATAACTATTTTTACTCATGACTTAATCCGCCGCACGATACAAGGCACAAGCAAAAACTTCCCGTCATAAGCTTAAATCCGCCGCACGATACTAAGCTTAACATACGAGACTACTTGCATCATATCTAAATCCACCGCATGATACTAGACATGATAACAAGGTTGTCGGTACTTACGGAGGTCCTCGACAGATCGATGATTCCTCTCGAAGAACTCGACGACACGACTAAGGACTCGAAGATGGCACGGGATAATTTTATAATGACAACGTGGTCTACAGATGATTTCACCCCGGTTTGTATTGATGTGGTTGTGAACAGTTTTTACAATGGTCGAGGTTATATTTATACCCTGATGAAATACGAGTCATAACGATTACGATTTACATAATAAAATATGGAAAGATACAAATTCTACTGCCAATCTTTTCGGCGTCCTCCATTGTCACGTGTCTTCTTGTGCAAGCCGGCTTTGCTTGCAACATCCATCTCCCGAATGGAGCCACCGCCTTGTAGAATAGCCGACCGCATAAGCATTCACCGAAACCCTGAGGACCAAATAGTCACCCGATTGCTTGCCGAATCCTTTCTCCTCTGCTGGCTGGGTCCACTTGTCATATTCTTGTGCGTGCGAAATTCTGGTGTCAACACTTAGCTCACTTGGCCTAATCTGAGGATTGCCCAAGTTGTCCATGGAGAAGGATCTTGTTTGCCATTCTTGTAGACATGGGAAGATGGTAGCCGCTCCCCACCATCCAGTGACTCAGGTCATGACTAAGCGCCCTGGAGAGCTTTTGCACATGGACCTTGTTGGTCCGGTTTGGGTGAGCTCGGTTGGGGGGAAGTGGTACGTGCTTGTTGTTGTTGATGACTTTTTGAGATATTGTGGGTTTTCTTTTTAGCTGAGAAAACCGAGACTTTCTCCTTTGCTCGCAATCTGATTTTGTGTCTTCAGAATGAGTTCCTATGAACTCAATGCGAGCAATTCGGAGTGATAATGGTTCCGAATTCAAGAATCCGGATTTTGAGAAGTTTTGTAACTCTTTGGGTTTGGAGCATCAGTTTTCTTCCCCCTACACACCGCCACAAAATGGTGTTGTAGAGAGGAAGAATCGGACCCTTTTAGAGATGGCCAGGACGATGCTCGATGAGCATAGGACTCCTAGGCGATATTTGGTCGAAGCTATGAGCACTGCATGCTATATCTCAAATCGCATTTTTCTCCGAGCTTTCTTGAAAAAGACTTATTATGAGTTGCGTTTTGGAAAATTGCCCAAGGTGAGTTATTTTTGAGTTTTTGGTTGCCAATGTTTTATACTCAAAAAGGGCAACTTGGACAAGTTTGAGTCTCGTTCTTCTGACGGTGTATATTTGGGTTATGGCACTCATACTCGTGCATATCGTGTACTTAACCTTGATACTAACCGAGTCATGGAGACATCCGATGTCACCTTCGACGAGACCATGGTTTGTCCTTCTTCTCGTTTTGAGCGTGCAGGTGATCATGAAGTTGGCGAGCCTCTTTTTGATGATGAGGAAGAAGGTGCTGAAGGGATGGATGACCCAGCACCTCCTCCACCTGCTGTGCCGCAAAGAGCAGCCTCTACTACCACTCACGGCCCCGATCCCTCTTCTTCGACTTGGGGGCCGTGGGATCCGCCACCTCGAGCGGTACCTTTTGTACCCGAGGAGGCACCAGCTGCTGTTGAGGGGGAGGTTTCTTTAGCTCAGGAGGCGCCACAACACATCCAGCGCCAACACCCGCCTCAACAGATGATCGGCAGCATCAGCGAATATGTCACTCGGTCAAGGTCACAACAAATCTCTCACTTTGCTCATTCTGCATTTGTTGCTGATTTTGAACCTCGAGATGTTGGACATGCTTTATCTGATCCGGATTGGGTCAATGCCATGCATGAGGAGTTGGAAATTTTGAAAGAAATCGAGTTTGGGTTCTGGTTCCACCTCCTCCTGAGTGTCACCCTATTTGTACAAAATGGGTTTTCAAAAACAAACAAGGAGAGGATGGCCATGTTGTGAGAAACAAGGCCAGACTTGTAGCCCAGGGGTATAGTCAGAAGGAGGGGATAGACTATGAGGAGACGTTTGCTCCTGTAGCTCGTTTGGAGGCAATTAGGATACTCTTGGCTTTTGCTGCATCCAAAGGGTTTAAACTTTTTCAAATGGATGTCAAGAGTGCCTTCCTAAACGGCTACATAGAAGAAGAGTTGTATGTGAAACAACCCCCGGTTTCGAAAATCCCAAGTTTCCAAACCATCTTTTTAAACTTCACAAAGCTTTGTATGGTTTGAAACAAGCCCTGGAGCCTGGTATGATAGGTTGAAAACCTTTTTGCTTGCTAAGGGTTTTAAAATGGGATGTGTGGATAAAACGCTTTTTCTCCTCAAGCAAGGCAATGACACTCTCTTGGTCCAGATTTACATGGATGATATCATTTTCGGTGGTTCTTCTCATGCTTTGGTTGCCAAGTTTGCAGACACTATGAGCAGGGAGTTTGAGATGAGCATGATGGGCGAGTTGACGTTTTTCCTTGGGTTGCAAATCAAGCAATCTCGAGAGGGAACGTTTGTGCACCAGGGTAAGTATACCAAGGATATCCTGAAGAAATTCGATATGAGTGAGGCCAAGCCTCTTCCAACACCCATGTCGACCATGACGGCCCTGGATGCGGACAAGGATGGAGAAGCTGTGGACCAGAAGGAGTACCGGAGTATGATCGGGTCGCTGCTGTACCTGACGGCGACACACCCGGACATTCAGTTCGCGGTGTGTCTTTGCACGCGATTTCAATCATCGCCGCGCACCTCTCACTGTCAGGCAGTCAAGCGCATTATGAGGTACTTATGCTTCACTCCAGAGTTTGGGATTTGGTATTCTGCTTCCTCCACCCTCTCCCTTTGCGGTTATTCTGATGCCGATTTTGCTGGTTGCCGAATTGAGCGCAAGTCCACTTCTGGGACTTGTCAGTTTATTGGTTCTTCTCTTGTTTCATGGTCTTCTCGCAAGCAGTCTAGTGTCGCCCAGTCTACCACGGAGGCTGAGTATGTTGCTGTGGCTAGCTGTTGTTCCCAGTTGCTCTGGATGATGGCCACTTTGCGTGATTTTGGTCTGAGCTTTTCTCGCGTTCCTTTGCTTTGTGACAGCACGAGTGCTATTAGCGTTGCTAAGAACCCCGTGCTGCACTCTAAGACCAAACACATTGATGTGCGCTTTCACTTTCTGCGAGACCACTATGAGAAGGGTGATATTGACCTTCGCCATGTCGATACTCATCATCAGTTGGCTGATATTTTCACCAAGCCTTTGGACCAATCAACTTTGCTAGGTTGAGAGGTGAGCTTGGTGTGTGTTTCCCCTTTTAGATGGGGGAAACATTTTGGTTCGTGTATTATAAACTGACTCTTTTCCTTCTTTTGGTTTCATCATGCATCTTTGCATATCATCTTGCATATTTACATTCAGAGCTTCATTGATATAATCCTTAGAATGTGACTATGCTCTGTTTAGTGTATGCTCCGATGCTATATAATGATGATTGTAGATTATGCTCTTTCTGATCACTGATACATGTTGTGAGCTGAGCTATTTTATGAATGGTGAATTTGCTTAATGAACATAAAACTTGAAAATGTTCACCATTGAGATATGCAACTAGCATGTGTAGAATGTGTTGAAATCACTTGTGCTTTTCATATATGCTAGGTTGCTATGTCTCTAGTTCTGAGTCATTCACTTGCTTGGTATGTTCATATTCTGTTTTAAAATTTGAACCAAGTTAAGTGAATTGGAAAGATCGAGATGGGATTGCTTGTCAGCACATCACAGTATCGAGACTGTTTCTCATTGCACTTGAGTTAAACTTGAGTTGTGTAGTGTATGACGAAAACTGTTGCTTTAAGCTTCTAATTGCTTCTGCATAGGCTTCGCATAGTTGAAAAGTTAGGCAATGACAAGCTTTCAACCTCTCGCAATCACATGCTGAAATTTGAACTTGTGTAATTTAACCGCTGCAACTCCGATAAAATTGAATACACAAGTCTATGTTTCATTCTATAGCATGATGATTGAACCTTGCTAGGGGTAGTTCACCTTGTATACATGGTTAGCACTTGTTTGACTTCCTGTCTATACATGTTTAGTGCTTTTGATGGTGAATACCTTTTTTGGTCAAAAACTGCTCACTTGCTCAAATGTTCATATTTCATATTTGGTGATCAGTTTGAGCCTTTACTAGCATTTTGTGCTTATTATTAAGTCATCGTATCCGCACTTTGTCGAGCATCTTCATATTCTATCGACTATATTCTGAAGCTGCTAACTTGCATTTTAACCCATATGCATTTGGAGGGAAGACTTTGATAGTGCATTTTCAACTAAGGGGGAGAAATTCTTGCCAAATCATAAGGGGGACTTGGTTGTGTGCACTATTGGAGGGGGAGTTTGAGAGTTGGCTCGGATTTTGAGGATTTTGAATTTTCCAATTGGTCTAGAGCTTTTCTGCTAGTTGTGTTGAGCCTCTGTGCCTCTATCTTGAGGGACTAGCATTTTGGCTTTGTTGTTCAATTGGTTCGGAGCTTTCTGCTAGTTGTGTTGAGCCTCTGTGCCTCTATTTGGGGACTAGCAGTTTTCCTTGTGAGTGTGACTCTCATTTGGTATCGAGCCTTTCTGCTCTTTAGTCGGTATTTTTCAGTTGGTATCGAGCTTTTCACGCTAGCGGTGTTGAGCCTGTTCTACCTCTTCTTGAGGGCTAGCTTTGCTTTGCTTGGTTGCGTCGAGCCGTTGCCCATGTCTTTGGGGACCAAGTTGTCTTGCTCTTACACTTGACCCTCTTCTGGCTTTGATATGCTTTTGGGTCATTTGGATGAGTTTTCTACTTCTCCTTCTTCCTCCTTATATTCTGTTATGATTTGTGTTGGTAGTTGACAATGCACTCATCAAGGGGGAGATTGCGGATACATGGGTGTATGCCGAGTCTCTGAGTGATGAGTGATTGTCAACTGGGATAATGTGCATGTTCTTTGGCTTGTGTTGTGCAGGTGTCGAGCACAGATACAGTGATCAAAGGCAAGGTGAAGGTCAAGTAGAGACGTGCCGTGCCGATGGACCGAGAGTGGCGAAGGGCGGACATGAGGCTTGGACTGAGGGACCGGTGGCCTGAGGATCAGCTGTGGTGGCTGACAGCCTGGGACAGCGACGAGCGAAGACTTGCGGGCACAGTGTTGCTTGGGTCGAGGACCTGGGGACATGTGTCGGTGGACGGGGTGCACGGGTGGTGCATCCCCTCTACGGCTCGGTTTGGTGGTTGAGCCACAGAAAAAACACCGAGTGGACGGTTTCCAGGTTTGGGCCTCAAAACCTGGGCGCTGACGGTTTCCGAGTTTGGCCACAAAACTCGGGCTGAGAACGGTTTTCAGGTTTGGGCCTCAAAACCTGGGCGCTGCAGGTTTCTGAGTTTGGGCCACAAAACTCAGGCGATGGACGGCTGGTTTCCCGGTTTGGGCCTCAAAATCGGGGGTTGGTCGTGAAGGCTGGTTTCCCGGTTTGGGCCTCAAAACCCGGGGCGAAGTCCAGGAAAAGGACGAGCGGAGCGGTGGCGGCACGTGGCGGCAATCAGTGAGGTTGCGTCGAGGCAACGCTACCAGTTGTGCGGGCGTGGCCGTCGGATTACCAGCAACTTCGAGTTGGCCCAGAATAACCCTAGGGTTTAGCTGGTTCGCTCTGTAATTAGTTGGGGTAGAGTGGGAGAATAAATTAGGATAAGTAGAGGGAGACACCCACCTCCCATCCTATCTCAGTCATTTGCTCTTTGCCTTCTAGGTTTTCCTGCTCTCACAATCCCCTGCTGTAGCAACTAAGATCCGCAGAGAACCATACCTCTGTGTACTGGAGATTTTGAGGAAGTGAGACCGTAATCTCACTGTTGTAGCATGTGGTAGCCACACGGTTGCAGATCGATGTGTTGATTCGCGTTTGTTCGTGTTCTTCGCGTTCTTCGTTTCTCCGCGATTTTCCCGTCACTCGATCTCCCTCTACTCGTCTTTTCAAAATCCGTTTGAATCAACTTGTTCTTTATAGTGAGGAGATCATTTCCACCGAAGGAATTCATCTAACTCCTCACGAACAAGTAGATCGGGTTGATTTTGTTTTCGTGGTGCTTTTTTGTTCATACTCCTTCCCTTTCGATTTCCCGATGATTGAGTTGTTTTGAGCGGATGATTTCTTGGGGATAGTCTCCTAACTACCTCGTGGTCATCCTCTCCAAGTTTGGGAACTACGGATTGTGAGTTGAATTGGATTTGGGAGGAATTGAGTTGAGGGCGACCGAAATCGCCCTCTCTGGGCACTCGCGGATAGTCCGCCGTTGTGCCCGCAGACAGTCCGCGCGTCGGGCTCCGACCGAGGCAGTGGTCGCGCGGCTCGGCTGTGCTGTTTCAGTTTGACCGGCGGACAGTCCGCCGTAGTCGGTCGTGGACCGTCCGCGAGCCGACCAGGGAGGTTCAGCAGACTTGCTGTTTTGGTGAAGTTGCCGGTGGACAGTCCGCCCCTTCTTAGCGGACAGTCCGGAACTACTGCGGACAGTCCGAGACTACTGCGGACAGTCCGGGACTGTACCCGCGGACAGTCCGGGAATCGGTTGTGTGTTGAGTTTTAGTGCGTTTGCTCTCGCGGTTTCTTCGCTTGATTTCCGGACTTCTCGGTTGGCCCTTTAGTTCACCTAGGAACCTCTCTAAAGTATCTTTGCTACTTGTTAGCATCAGTATTTGGGGATTTCCCGACGTAGCCTTCAATCTATGTTTGGGACTCGGTTTTTAGGGTCGAACTTGTGCCGGTGCTTTTGGTGTTTGGCTTGCTATCATTTTGTGGTGCCTTGCTGTGATCCTAGGGATCATCCACCCTCTTCCAAGGGTCGTGGGCATCACGGTTTCGATCAAAGCTTTTGGGGGTTGATTTTGGGAACAAAGGACAAAGTTTCGAGAGAATTTTTTGTGCTCCCATTCACCCCCCCTCTGGTCACCTTGCTATTGCATTCTCGGTCCTTCACCTAGGGCTATGAAATAACAAGTGTGCACCACACCTACCTCAATAGACTCATATAGGTCAAGCTACTGATTCACGCTCTCCTTTATAGTACGACCAAAGGAAAAAAAGACCTAAGACTACCTAAGTGTCCTCCAACACCATGTGACACTTAGCCTAGCCTATCACCGTCTTCGTCGTCCGTCCTTTGAAAACCGGATTGATTTTCATCGCCAGGGGACATGAACTCCATATGCCCATATCGTCGCCATTACCGTGTCCTAACTCATCCCTGTTTCTGCAAAACACACGTTAGTCACAGTAATCTTGTGTTTCATCCAATCACCGAAACCCACTAGGGGCCAAGATGCGTTCAATCTCCCCCTTTTGGTGATTGATGACAACACGACCTCGAGTATAGAGAGAAGAGGTTTTCAAATCATGACGTGTATGAACATGCGATAAATAAGAGAAAATGATTAGGGGCAAGCTCATACACATCATGCCAACATCCTGCACTCAACAAGTTAGAGTGAATAGCAAGTGCAAGAGTAATATAGTTCGAATACATAATGGATGAGAATTAAGCGCAAGTAATCGAACGAAACGTAATGACATGGCATATATGATATCATAGTGAGCACAAACATGTCATAATGTCCATATCACACATATAATAGACATAATGCAAAAGATATGATGCAATATGCAGAGCGTATGTGAATCATAACAAACATAAGATCTAAAACCCTCTCACATCGCTCCCCCTATCGCTATACTCGACCACTCTCCCTCTTTGGCGTCAAGCACCAAACTAAGCGCCAGAGGGTGGAGGTGGCGAAGACGAGTCAAGAGCCGCAGTCTCTGGAGTGCGCTGTGCTATCTCAAACTGCTGAAGGAGCTCCTCGGAGTCTGAAGAGGACGAACCGACAATCTGACCCTCTGAAGCTGGAAGCTGAGGTGAAGCGGTCTGGGTTCGCTCTGTCTGCTGGGTAGTTGCAGTCTCAGTCACAGTCGTTGTGGCTGTGCCCGCCTGACCCTCGGAGTGCGGAAGCTCTGGAATAGAAGATAACTCAGGCTGCACCGTCATGGTAGTCTCTGACTGGACTGGCTCTGTCTGCTCGGAAGACGCGATTGAGCTCAGAAGGGTCTCGGTAGTGGAGGTAATCGGAGCTGTCGACGTCTGTACTGAACCCGGGAAGTCTGGAGTAACCATCCCGGTCAACTCGCTAAAACTGGCAGACAAGTCGGTAGTCGTCATCACGAACAGAGACTCTGTCGAATGTGGAGTGAAACCCATGTGAAGCGGACTGAAGAGCGAGGCCCCTCCAGGTGGAGTGGTGTACCAGATAGACTGGGAGGGACCCGAGAACTGCGGTAGCTAACTCTGCTACTGCTAGGGTGGGACAGGAGGCAGCCACTGAAGCTGCTGCTGAGGTGGAGGCTGCTGCCACTGCCACTGAGGGGGGTCAGCTCATAATCCTCTCCATGAAGCTCAAGGTTTGCTATTGAAGCGCTAACATCTACCTCTGGAGAGCGTCTGACCGCTCTTGTGCCTACTACTGAGCCAAAGCCTAGGCCTCTGGGAGGCGCTACTGCTTCTGGGCTAACCACTGGACGTCCTGAGTGACCGTCCGCTGCAGCTCCTCCATCCGAGATAGAATAGCAAGAAGTGCTGGATCAGAGGAAGCAGTACCAGACGTCACGGCCTCTGAAGGGTACGATTGAGAACGAGTGTGAGGCGGGAGCTGGTAGTCCTCATCAGAGCTATCTGTGGGGTCTTCAGTGACAAACTATCCCTCGCTCTCTAAGTCTGCTAGCTCCTGCTCTACAAGGACTCTGACCGTCTCGTCCTGCTCCTGTGCTAACTCTGGCATGACTAGGCGTTGTCGGGAGCTGGACTATGCTGAAGTTGTCTGCGGTCTCGACTGTGTCCAAGTAGCTGACTCATGTTGTACTCGGGGAACACGGTCGCTGAGCCGGTGAGAGATTGCCCTGGGTCTGTCCCTGTGGTGACAGCTACCTTGTATAGGATATAAGAGATCTAGTGGGCGTAAGGTAGCTGCCTCCGGACCTTGATGCCCTCTGTCACTGTGTCCTCCATTTTAGATAGGATAACATCCCAAACGTCATACTCCTGCTGATGGACCATGTAAGCAAGAAGCCAAAGCTGTAGACGTGACAGTCCCTCTCTGAAGCCCACCCCGGGAAGCAAGGTACGCCGTAAGACCTCATTGAGGATTCGAGTCGTAGTGGTGAGATCCCTAGGCATGTGACTCGAACCCTCGCCGAAGGGCTCAGTGAAGCACGAGCGTACCAAGTCTGTGCTCGGCTCCTCTCCGCCGTGAGGGTGTTTGGTTGGCTCAGTCCGGTCGTAGCACAGGGTGTGGATCTAGGTCTGTGAGTGCTGAAGGCCAAACCATTGCCGAATCTCTAAAGAAAATATCCTGTAGTGCTTCCCTTGAAAAGCAACCTCTATCGTCTCGTGGTCCGGGTGCACCTAAAGCAAAGCGTAAAACTAAAACACCCGGTCCTCGATATACGAGATAAACCGCCCCAACAGGTCTGCCAGACCAGGTAGAAAAGTGAGGATGAGGCAAATCTGCTCTCCAACTGCTGTAACCCCAAGCGACACACGCGCTGAGAACGTAGGCTGATCCCGACGTTTCTATAGCCCTGGTAGAAGTCCTCCTGTAGGACAGTGTAGAACTCTGGACTAGCCTATGCCTGACGCTCTCTCGGAAACCACTGCTCCACTGGTACTAGCCTGAGGGTCTGAATCTGTGAGCAGGTGGCCGCGCGGAGGACAAGTCGTGGAATCTGCGGGGGCGCACGCCTCGACGGAGCACATGCACCACGCAGAGGGACCTGGGGTCAGGGTGGCACCTCAGGCCTGCGACGAGACGACTGACGCCTGGGCTACTCCTGTGGCACCTCCTCTGCCTCTGCCTTTGGCTCTGCTGTCTCTGTCTCAACTGCCTCGGCCTCTGGCTGGCCATGCCCGGAGCCCTGTGGCTCGTCCACTGGGTCGATGAAAGCAAAACGGCGCCCGACTATCATTAGTGTACCTAAAGGAGATCTGTGTCAATGCTTTGTCTCCTCTATCACTCTCCTCTGGTCGGGGGTGAGTGTATCCTGGATACGCAAACCGTCACTGCGGCCTCCCCGCTCGGCACACTCTGCGGCGTCTGCGACTGCCTGTGCCTGCTCTGCCTCCCTCTGCTCCGTGGTGCGCTTCCTGCGCGTAATCCGCTTCGCCTTCCCCTTCTCGGCACGAGAAGGCGGAGGACATGGAGGAGAGTCCTCCGGTACACCACCGACGTTCTTGCAGCGCATGGCTGACAAGAACGGAGTCAAACTGTCGCTAAAAAGAGCTGAACTACCGCTGAAGAATCAACTGCCAATCAAGACCAACTGACAAGCTCAACTGACAAGAAATACTGACAGAAACTCCCCCTGACTCACTGAATCGCTGACACTGACACTCGCGAGGCTTGGCCTCGATCCGTACCCGTGGGCTTGGCCCCGGGTTCTCTGCTACTGATAAACTGTCACTGCACTGGCCACAGACTCGCTGCAATAGAGTAGGGGGGATATATATAAGAATTTATAATTTAGAGATGAGAGAGACCTAGCGGATGCAAAGCAAATTGGACAAGAGATAGAAGAGACTTTGCTACCTAATGATCGAACGAACTTGACCAAGAGGAGGTAAGGCACCGGCGTTCTAGCACCCACACAACGCACCGAAGGAACCTGCGAAGGATAGGAAGGAAGATGAGGTTCAATCGGCTTGGAACATTGGCTTGGGAATTTTATCGAGAATGTGTAGGGCACTGTTTTGGGAGGAGGAGGGGGGAGCTCACGGTAGGGCGCTTGGCTGGCCGGGGAAGAGCACGCCGCGTAGAAGACCGTCGCCGGGGAAGACGAATTCGAGTCGAGATCGAGTTCCGGCGATGTGGCGACCGACTCCGGCGAAGACCTTGATGAACAGCGACGGGTGCGCTCGGCTGCGAGGAGGGAAGGTGGGGCGCGGCGGCGGAGAAGGACGGGCGCGGGAGTCTGGGAGCTAGCTGACAAGGGCAGCACAACAGCCGTCGAAGGGCGGACGGAGGAGCTAGGGTTCGAGGGTTCGGAAGATGCAGCGGCGCACGGGCTCGACTTCGATGCGGAGAAGACGAAGGCAAAGGTTATGACAAGTGGGACCAGCATGTCGGTTAAAAGAACTGACTGCACCGCTTAAAGGAGCATCGGACGCGCCGATGCTCGACCAGAGAGCTCCAAAACATGTCATTTTGCATCGGACGCGTCCTATGGGGGCATCGGACGCGCCGATGTTGACACACCGGACGCTACCCCGTCACTGTTTCCCGATCTGTCTATAGTGGGGGCATCAGACGCTAGGCTCAGCGTCCGATGCAGCGTCTGAGGCTGCATTTTGGGCAGATTTGAAGTGTTCTGTTGCAGCTCCCTCTCTGAACCAAGTTCCAACTCAAATAAGAAGCAAATAAACACCAGTTGGAACCTAGTATGAGCATCCCCGCATAAACCCTCAATTTTATAAATAGTTTGCCATAGGCTAAGTATCTTTTTATTGAAGATAAGCAATAAAACCAGCGAGGAGACAACATGTGGCCACCAAAACTAGGGGTTTCAACCAGTAGGAGCCTCAAACACTCCCCCTAGCGGTGGACGAACACATCGGTTTCTCAAGCTTAACCGAAAAGAAACGACAAACAACACACATGCATATGCAATATAATACGAAATTTAAATCTAGGTTGCTTGACAAGTTTGCTCATGGGTAAGCTTCTTCACACGGTTTTTAGGGCGGTTATCTTAACCACATCTGACAAGCCTATGTGCATAGCATAAATTAAACATGGCATATGATACAATGCAATGCAAAGACAACCACCTTTCACCTTTTGATAAAGTTACTTAGATCAAGCACATTAATCTCACTATGCAATCTACAAAGAGTACTCTCCTCTAGGGGTTTTGTGAAGATATCCGCCAATTGATCTTCGGTTCTAACTCCTTCTAGAGATATATCTTTCTTTGAAACATGGTCTCTTAGAAAGTGATGGCGAATATCTATGTGCTTTGTGCGAGAGTGTTGAACCGGGTTGTTAGCAAGCTTAACCGCGCTGTCATTGTCACACAACAAAGGTACCGCTTCTAAAACTACACCATAGTCTAGAAGGGTTTGTTTCATATAAAGGATTTGTGCACAACAAGCTCCCGCGGTTATGTATTCCGCCTAGGCGGTAGACAAGGCCGCACTATGTTGCTTCTTCGAACTCCATGAAACTAGTGATCTCCCAGGCAAATGGCACCCTCCGGATGTGCTCTTTCTATCAATTTTGCAACCTGCGTAATCCGAATCGGAATACCCAACGAGTTGGAAGTTAGCTTCTTTGGGATGCCAAAGGACAATGCTTGGGGTGTGCTTTAGGTATCTAAGGATTCTTTTTACAGCTATGAGGTGTGATTCCTTAGGATTGGCTTGAAACCTAGCACACATGCACACACTAAACATGAAGTCGGGCCTAGATGCAGTCAAATATAACAAGCTACCAATCATAGAACGGTAGAGAGTTTGATCAACCGAGTTACCTCCCTCATCTAGGTCGAGATGTCCATTTGTTGGCATTGGAGTCTTGATAGGCTTGCAATCATTCATATTGAAGCGCTTGAGGAGGTCTTTTTATACTTCTCTTGAGATATAAAAGTCCCCTCCTTCATTTGTTTGACTTGGAAGCCTAGGAAGAATGTGAGCTCACCAATCATGGACATTTCAAACTCCTTCGACCTCAAGTCACCAAATTCCTTGCAATATGCTTCATTTGTTGACACAAATGAAGATCTCTCCATCAAGCTTCTTGGTGAATAGTGTGGTGTCGACCTTCCCAATGGTGAAGCCCTTCTCAATGAGGAAGTCCCGGAGGCGCTCATACCACGCTCCAGGGGCTTGCTTGAGCCCATATAGCGCCGTGGACAACCTATAAACATGATTAGGATATCTAGGGTCTTCAAACCCGGGAGGTTGATCAACATAGACTAGTTCCTTTATGAAGCCATTTAAAAATGCACTTTTCACATCCATTTGATAAAGTTTAATGTCATGATGTGATGCATATGCAAGGAGGATACAAATGGCTTCAAGTCTTGCAACCGGTGCAAAGGTCTCTCCAAATTCTAAGCCTTCAACTTGAGAGAACCCCTTTGCCACTAGCCTTGCCTTGTTTCTAACAATCTTGCCTTGATCATCTTGCTTGTTTCTAAACATCCATTTGGTTCCAATGACACTTGCGCCTTTGGGTCGCTCTTCAAGGGTCCAAACTTGATTGCGGGTAAAGTTGTTCAATTCTTCATGCATAGCACTCACCCAATCCGAATCCTTTAGAGCATCATCTACAATGGTAGGCTCAACAAGAGAAACAAAGGAGTGATGTTCCATAAATGAAGCAAGTTTTTGAGATCGAGTCATTACACCCCTTATTGGACTCCCTATGATGAGATCTTGAGGATGAGCATGTAGTAGAGGAGTAGTCCTTCGATCAACAACTTGAGGGGCCACTTGTGGAGCACCAACATCTTGTGCTTGTACCACAATTTGATCATGGGAGACATGAGTGTCTTCATTTGGATCTCTCCCATCCTTGTCATCATCTGTGATACATTTGATGAGGATGGCTTGTCAATGACTTGCACATCATCATCATCATCTTTAGGCTTGATGGCTCCAACCGACATGTTCTTCATGGCTTCCCTCAATGGTTCATCACTGTTGACACTCCTTAATGGATCCACTCTAAGAATGAGTCACATAAAATAATAATCTAGTGAAAGCACAAAAGAGTGTACGGGACACTACTAACTCCACTTAACGTCAAGTTGTCATCCCAACATGAAGCTAGCAATGTAATTATATCAGGGCACTGGATTTTAGAGACAGATATTTACTCGCAAGCACACAGATAAACAAACCCGTTGTAGAGCATTTCACCCAAGCTAGTCTCAGGTATCGTTATTTATATTTTAGCCTAGAGACTAATCAATTCAAGATATGATGGTATTATAAGGACTTAACAGTATTTAATATGGCACACACTTATAGCAAGACTGATAACACACTAACTAATATGAACAGGAATCGGGTACAGAGTAAAGGATATGGTAAATAATTGATAAAAGATAACAGAGATCAGATCAATCAAGGATAAACTTAGAACAGTACCGCCTAGCAAGATGATGATTAGAACAGGTATTAATAAGCAACATCCCTAAGTTATTCTAATTACAAGTCATAGCATACATTGATTAGTGCAATTATATTTGGCAATCATTGGCTAGGTCACATCATATTTATAATCAAGAGGCAACTCCATAGCTAAGGTGTTAAGCAAAGTAACCCTTAAACCATGAGTTAACTGAGCCATACGGAACACTATATTCGGGAGGTGGAATACAGAGGACTCAACAGGTCTGTCACACCCGCGATCTACCACTCTATCCGGAACATAGGACGCATTCGCAGATAAATAATGTATAAGCACCATGCCTACACAGCATTCATCACTCACCCGTTGTACTTTAAGATGAGCGTTATACAAACATGAGTATAAACATAAAGATGAACTATCTATGCCAAATATATAATCAAAGCAGACTATAAGCATTATAACTAAGAATATAATCATTGATGTCTTAATCATATCAATTGTATTGCTATCTAGAACACAATAATGAACAATAAGGTGAATTAGATCATCGAGAAGAACTAAAGTACGAACTAGAACATTAACTAGAATAGGATTATGAACTAGAAGATGAACTAGACGATGAACATGAACTAGACGATGAACTAGAACATAAACAATGAAGAACAATGATGAACTAGAAGAGCAATTATGAAATAGATCCATAATGTTAATACAAGAGAGAAGATCTTGGGTTTACCGAGCCTTCTCGTGACTAGATCAGGAATCCAAGCGAAGCTTGCCTCCTCTAATCATATTCTATCTACTAATCTAGGTGGATGTAGTCCTAAAGCTTTCGATTGATCTCCCTCTGGTGGGTCTAACCCTGATGAATGAATTGCCTGAAACCCTATTGCCTATAGAGGGGGGTCAGGGGTCTGTTTATATAGCCCTGGGCGATGAATCGTGGCCCTTGGATCAAACTGACTTGAGGTACGGTCGAGATGCATCCTGGAGGTCGGTGGAAGTAGCTTGCAGAGGACGGAAGCGTGGGAGCTCCCTGGCCGACCGACCGGTGGGCCCTGTGGGACCGGTCGGTCCCACAGGTCGGCCTCTGGTGGTGTCCTTCCTTGTGGTGTCTTCTTACGTCCTCTGGAGTCTTCTAGAAGTATCCCGATGTGGCGGTTGCGTTATCTCCCATCGGTTTCCTTCTATGGGAAGCTATTGGTGCTAATTTCCTGGTTTAGTCCCTGCAGAATCATAACTCACCAAAACTCATGGAATATTGTCAAATGAAACCCTAAACCTTTGTTGGTGATCATATTCTTGCCCTTTTCATATTTATTTATCTCTTAATTATGATAGTTAACCAGTGTCAACAATCACCTACATCATCAAGATTCTCATGCTCTCCTTGAGAGCCATTAGATTCATCGAATTCCACATCATATGTTTCTTCTACCATCCTGGTGGCATGGTTGAATACACGATATGCTTTGGACTTCAATGAGTAACCAACAAGAAAACCAATATCACATCGGCGTTGAAACTTCCCTAGGTGTTGGCGCTTCTTGTAGATGTAGCATTTGCAACAAAACACTCTAAAGAATGATACATCCGACTTCTTGTTGTTGAGTAGCTAATAGGGGGTCTTGCCAAGGAGAGGATGGGGGAACAATCGGTTGGATGCATAGCATGCGGTGTTGATTGCTTCCGCCCAAAATCTTTCCGGTGTAGAGTACTCATCTAACATTGTTCTTGCTAGGGTGATTAGAGTTCTGTTCTTCCTCTCAACTACCCCATTTTGTTGCGGTGTGTAGGTTGCGGAGACTTCATGCTTGATCCCAACTTCATCACAATATTGGTCAATGTGGGTGTTGTCAAATTCTTTCCCATTATCACTTCTTATTTTCTTGATCTTCAAGTCAAACTCATTTTGGGCTCTCTTGGCAAACTTCTTGAATGAAGGGGTTGCTTCGGATTTGTCATGAAGAAAGAACACCTAAGTGTATCTTGAATAGTCATCGACAATCACTAGACAATAGAGATTTCCACCCAAGCTAGCATATGTTGTTGGCCCAAATAGATCCATGTGAAGTAGCTCCAACTCTCTTGATGTTGATACAAAGGCTTTGGTAGGGTGAGTATTTGCAACTTGCTTGCCGGCTTGACATGCACTACACAATTTGTCCTTCTCAAATTTGACATCCTTCAAGCCTCCAACCAAATCCTTCTTCAGTAGCTTGTTGAGAGTGTTCATTCCAACATGTGCCAATCTTCAATGCCATAACCAACCAAGAGATTGCTTAGTGAACAAACATGTCTTCAAGTTGGCATCTTCGGAGGAGAAATCCACTAGATAGAGATTGTTGTATCTAAAGCCTTGGAATATCACTTGAGAATCATCCTTCTTTGTCATAACCACTTCTTTCTCGGTGAATAAGAATTGAAAGCCAAGATCACATAGTTGCCCAACGGATAACAAGTTGAAGCTCAATGAAGCAACTAGAAACACATTTGATATTGTATGATCATTTGATATTGCCATTTTACCCAAAACCTTGACATTATCCTTTGAGTTGTCACCAAATGTAATCTTTTCTTGGTCATTGACATTCTCTTCTAGTGAGGTGAACATCTGGGGATCACCCAATGAGATCCACCGATCTTGTAGTTCACCTACACACACAAGAAATCAAGCTTGAGCTTTCGGGACCCAAACTTGTTGAGGCCCCTTAACCTTCTCTACTAGAGACTTTGGAACCCAAATTTGCCTAGGCCTATTCTTGTTTGGAGGCCCCATAAACATGACTTTCACTTTGCAACTTGAATCTTGTCTAAGCATGTAGTGAGCATTGAAAGCAAAGGGCCTAGCATGCTTGGGCAAGGGTGTGGGTTTTGGTTCTTCACAATTGTGAGCAAAGTGTCCTTCTTTACCACACTCAAAGCATCTTCCCAACTTCTTTTTCTTGGGCTTTGTGTTGCTCTTGTGTTACTTCAAGCTCTCTTCAAGGTAGCCAATACCACTTCTATTTGTCTTCATGACAGTGTTCATGAGTAACTCACTTTGAAGACATTGACCCTTGGTGAAGTTCCTCAACCCGGTGGCTAGGTGATCCTTTTCTTTCTTGAGCTTGTCATTCTCTTGTTGGAGTTCCACTTGGGATGGTGTCATCTTGCAATCCCTCTCCATCTTCAATATCTTGTTCTCTTCTTTCAACATGTCAAGCTCATGTGTTTCCATGACAACTTGCTTGGTGGTTGTTAGCTTCTCTAGATCAATCTTAAGCTTTGCATTCTCATTCTTGATCTTGGTGTAATCATCATAGCTGTCGGTCACAACCACTTTCTTGCCCTTGCTACTAGCTCTTTGCTCATCATGCTCACTAACCAAGTCCTCACAAGATGTTGCTATGTCACACTTAACAACATGGTTAGGGGCATCATGTGTCTCATGAGAAAGTATATCATACGCAATAGCAAGTGCATCATGATCAACTTTAACTTGAGTATATTGATCCTTGAGCAAGCTATAGCTAGTGTTGAGCTCACTATGCATCTTATCAAGTTTCTCATTTTTAGTTTTGAGCTCTTTGTTAGAGGACTTGAGCTCCTTGATGGAAGATTACATACTAGCAAGTTCATTTTGTAGTTCATCACTAGCATGTGTGGCATTGTTATAATTTTCAACAAGAGATTCATTGTCTCTAACAAGCCTTTCATTTTTAGCTCTAGTCTTTCTTATGATTTTAGAGTAGTTGTTAAGCAGTCCAACAAGTTCATCATAAGAAGGAGCTTGGAACTCTCCATCACTCTTTGTACCTTCTGGTCACCCTTTGCCAAGAGGCATAGGTGTGTAGAGGATGATGGCGACGGTGGTGGAGGTGGTGTAGAGGTCTCAATCACTAGAGCGGCCACCTTCTCCTTCTCATCATCACTATCTTCATTGGATGAGCCACCGGAGGAGTCAATGTCGGTGAGCCAATCACCAACAATGTAGACTTTGCCACCTTTTTGTGGTATTGCTTCTTCTTGCCTTCCTTCTTCTTGCAAGGCTTCTCACTTTTCTTCTCATCTTCACTTGATGAGTCATACTTCTTGCCCTTGTTGTTGTTCTTGTAACTTTCCTTTTTGGGCTTGGTGCATTGGTGAGCAAGATGGCCAAGATCACCGCAATTGTAGCAATCCATTTCGGATAGTGGCCTTCTCTTGCTACTAGTGAAGAACTTCTTCTTTCTTGAGTCAAAGTTGACTCCATTGTTGTGAAGCTTCTTCATCATCTTTGTGGTCTTCCTCACCATGAGAGCAATGTTGGTGTCATCATCATCATCACTTGTGCTTTCATGGTGAACCTCAATTGCCTTGGACTTGCCCTTCTTGTCAAGACTTGCTTTGAAGGCCAAGTCCTTCTTCTTTTCGGTGGAAGGACCACCACTGGGTGTGATGTGCATGTACATCTCATGAGCATTGATCTTTCCCAAGATTTGAGTTGGTGTAGCAGTGGAAAGATCACTCTGATGAAGCACCGTCACAATGTGTCCATATTTGTCAATTGGAAGGACACAAAGAATCTTCCTCACAACATCAAATGGTTGCATTTGTGTGAGGCCAAGTCCATTCAACTCTTCTACAAGAACATTCAAGCGTGAGTACATTTCATTTGCGCTTTCATGAGCATGCATTTCAAAGGAATTAAGCTTTTGCATGACAAGATGATATCGTTCCTCACGCTCACTCTTTGTTCCCTCATAGAGCGCACAAATGTTATCCCATAGCTCATGGGCATTTTTGTGGTTCCGAACGCGATTAAACACATCCTTGCAAATGCCTCTAAAGATGATGTTTTTGGCCTTTGCATTCCACTTCTCGTTTTCCTCCTCATGAGGAGTAAGACTAATGGACTCCTTGGGCTTGGGAAAGCCGGTTACGGCAGCTTGACGGCATTTGACATCTACCGCCTCTAGGTACGACTCCATATAGATTTTCCAATATGGAAAGTCATCTCCCTCGAACATGGGAGGTGGTCCATCACCTCCGGACATCTTAACTCTAGGCAGTTAAGCCTAAATCGAGAGCACGAGGCTTCGATACCAATTGAAAGGATCAAGATGCCCAAGAGGGGGGGTGAATTGGGCTTTTCTAAACTTTTTGCAAGAATAAAAAACTATCAAGCCCAATTAACCCCTTTGTGCTTTCAAGTGTGTTTCGCTAAACTCTACCGCACAAAAGACTATACCTATTCCTTTCCTACTCTAGCATGGCAATTCAAATATGAAAAGACAACAAGTAAATTGTGGAATTGAATTGCTCAAAAGTAAATGCGTATGTAAAGAGAGTAGAAATGACTCGATGACTTTTTCCCGAGGTATCAAGGTGTCGGCACACCCCCTAGTCCTCGTTGGAGCACCCGCGCAAGGGTATAGCTCCCCCTTGATCCGCGCAAGGATCAAGTGCTCACTATGAGCTGATTCTTTGCCACTCCGGCCCGGTGAATCACTCACTACCAGTCACAACTTTGCTTGGTCACCCACAATGCCACCGGATGATCACCAAGCTTCTTGATCGCCACCAAGTCGTCTAGGTGATGCCGATCACCAAGAGTAACAAGCTAGAACTCTCACTTGACCAAGCCAAGGCCAAAGAGATGGATGGATGCACACTTGCTACTTAATTCTCACTTGGAGGTCACTAATTCTCACAATTAGCAATTCTCTCTACCTCACTAGGGCTCTTGCCCTTCCTTGCACGCACAAGGTGTTTCTCAGCAGGTTGAATAGGCAAGAACACTCTAAAGGAGGTGGAGGAGGAGTATAAAGACTCCCCCAACTGGCCATCCAATAGAGCTCTGAAACAGTACAATTTCGGGGGCATCAGATGCTCCGATGCCCTCGATCCAACGGTCAACTGTACTTTTCTGACACGCAGTTTAAAGTGGCATCGGACGCTGGCAACGTCTGATGCCCCTGCCTCAGACGCGTCCGATGCGGAAACTGCCTCTCTGGAACCTCTCTGCATGACTATCGGACGCTGGCTCCCAGCGTCCGATGCCAGCGTCTGATGCAGCTCTCAGTTCACCCTCAAGTGAATAGTGGCACGGTAGCGTCCGATGTGACAATATCAGAGCATAAGATGCCACGCACCAGAGACTCTCAAGTCTAGTAAGCATTGGACGCGCGTACGATGCCCACCAGGCTAGCGTCTAATGCCCTTCTGAGGGACGAAACGACTTTGGATCGTGACGCGGCCTTAACGACTTTTCATCCTCACGACATAAGGGCTCTCTCTGAGCTACCTAGGGCTATGAAATAACAAGTGTGCACCACACCTACCTCAATAGACTCATCTAGGTCAAGCTACTGATTCACGCTCCCCTTTATAGTACGGCAAAAGGAAAAACAAAGACCTAAGACTACCTAAGTGTCCTCCAACACCATGTGACACTTAGCCTAGCCTATCACTGTCTTCGTTGTCCGTCCTTTGAAAACCGGATCAATTTTCATCGCCAGGGGACATGAACTCCATATGCCCATATCGTCTCCATTACCGTGTCCTAACTCATACCTATTTCTACAAAACACACGTTAGTCACAGTAATCTTGTGTTTCATCCAATCACCGAAACCTACTAGGGACCAAGATGTGTTCAAGAAGAATGCTGCCATCGTGGTAGCAGCTACAGCAGGTTGCCTGATGGAACGGTGATCGAGTAGTGTAGCTACACAATTGAAGTCCATCAACATCTACAGCTCCAAAGCTGTAATCACTACTGCATCCAAGTTAACACCACCTATAAGTCATTCATCTTCCATGGTTACTTTTGACGAAGTGAAAGAGCTTTGGGAGGATCGAGAATCCAAATTGTTTGAGAGCACTCTTACTATGCAACATAATGCTACTCTTAAGAAACCCTTCAAACATGTGTCTGTCATGCCTAGATCTTCCCTATGGCATGTCGATGAATTACCGTAAGGGTCAAGTAGATCCTTCACCAAGTGTTGTGGGTACTAATGTTTTGACTGTTCATCCTACATATACTAATCCCATTACATGTGTCCCACAATCATATAATGTGCAGGATTGGGTCGATGACGACCAACTTAGTGAATTGGCAGGTGGATCTTTTTACTAATGTATATTATGGGCCTAGCAAGCCTTCTGAGGGCACTGCTGAATCAAATCTGGTTGCTCTCTATGTTTTTAATGAATGATGGAAGAACTAGCAAGCAAAGCAAAATCATGCAAGGCTAGTTCAAGAAATCAACTAACCTAATGTAGGATCCTCGGCTAGATTGACTTTTCAAGTCAGACATGTTGATCCTCCTCTAGGTAAATTGTCTTGCTAGAGGTAAAAGAGATTCTCATCGAGCATGAAGCCTCAATGGTTAGGAGAATCAAATAGAATCTCGAAGTTGATTAGGGGCAATACATCGGTTTATCAAAAGCCATATCCCTCTCATTTTGATTGGGCTTTGTCTCCTCCTAATTTTAGGTTGCCTGATTTTATTAAGTTGAATGGGGAGAATAATCAAACTAGCTAATTGGGGGAGTAAATATTTAGCTAAACTCAAAGAAACTAGTTTAGTTAATGCTTTAAAATTTCATATGTTTTCTTTTTCTTTAACCAGAACTGCTTTTTTCTAGGTTTGCATCTTTAGCTCCCAATTCGATTAATTCATGGTATGATTTAGGGAAGAAGTTTCATGAACACTTCTTTTCTCGTTGTAATGAGCTTAAGCTTTCTCACTTGACATCAATTAGGCAACAACATGATGAATCTATTGTTTACTATATTAAAAGGTTTAGAAACACCAACAACCGATGCTTAATGTTTTTATTGCTAAAAAAATTATCTAGCTTGGATCTTAATGGTTTGCATTTTTATTTGAAAGAAAAGATTGAAGGTTTTGATTTCTTTAGCATAAACCAAGTTTTTTAGCAAGCTTCAACCATTGAAAGCCAGAGATAAAGAGCCTAGGGAACATCATAAGCAACATCGTCCTAATATGCATGCCATAGAATACTATTCAATATGATTCTAATGAATGTCATCTTGATGAATTTGCATGGCCAACTAATTCTAAAAATATTATGGTTCCATCTCTTAAGTTGATTCTAAAGAATCAAAAAGATGGTACAACTAAGAGCATCTCCAAGTGTTCGGTAAATTGTACTGGACAAATCTTGTGTTTTGCCAACTCCCAAAACAATTTGACGAGTAAAAAAGAGCCCCTCTCCAATAGTTGCTATTTTTAACTTGCCATAATGAAAGAAGTAGGCCCACAAAGATTTTTTTACTGGCCGCACCCTATTCCTGTCGTTGTCCTCACGCATGTAGGAGGCTGCCGAAGCGTTCCTGCTCGTGCCTTCGATCCGAGACGACAATCTCCCATTCCTCTGCCGCTCATCTCCTCCACCCTCTGTCGGTCATCTCCTCCACCAGCCAGCCATCTCCTCCTCCCTCTGCCGCCCATCTCCTCCACCCTCGACCGACCATCTCCTCTTGCTGCTCCTAGGAATCATGACTTTCAAGAGATCCCTTGTTTAGAGAGAATTGGATGATTCATCATTTGATGACGATGACTACGTGATATTCTCGGCTGCCCAAATTGTGCAAAATTTTTTCAATGCCAAAAGAAGTCAAGGTGGCTTCGTAAGGTCATAGAGTTATTTATCGCGATAGAGAAGGCAGACACGATAGGATATTTCAAGATTATTTGGCGGTTAATCCAACATACGGCCCTGAAATATTCCATCGAAGGTTGTTGTTCTTTCAGTTCAGTTTGGTTGGTAGTATGTGGTTATTTATTATATGAGTTTGTACACTTCAGTTTGTTTTCTTCAGGTATAGGATGTCCAGGGCACTTTTCCTTCGCATCGTGAATGTCGTTGAATCACATGATGATTATTTTGTGCAAAAGAGGAATACGACCAATGTTCTTGGATTGAATTGCTTCCAAAAAGACACTGCCGCATTTCGTATGCTCACTTATGGGGCTCCTGCTCATGCTACAGATGAGTATGTTCGCATTGGCGAAAGTATTGCACTTGTGAGCCTCCGTAGGTTTGTTGCTGCAGTTGTTGATATTTTCGAAGATGAGTACCTATGATATCCCAAGCGGCAGACACAACACACTTACTGGCACTCGGTGAGAAAAGAAGCTTTCTAGGAATGTTAGGGTCCATTGATTGTATGCATTGAGCGTGGAAGAATGGTTCGTAGAATCACCGGGTCGGTACAAGGGGCACGTTGAGAAGCCCACTGTCATTTTGGAAGCGGTTGCTTCAAACAACCTGTGGATATGGATGTCTTCTTTGGAATACCTGGGTCTCATAATGATATAAATGTTCTTCACAGGTCTCCCACTACGCCAGGATTGAATTACTGCAGCATGGGCCTTTGGTGCCCCGCAGCGGGCGCAGCTGGTGCCCGATGTGGTAGTTCGGCAGCTGGCCATGGCCGACCGGCCACCGAGGCGTCCGCTGTGGTTGACATATTAACCGTAGCGGACAACGTAAAGAGCCCGCTACGGTAAACCGCGATTAACCGCAGCGGGTGGCCTAACGTGCCCGCTGCGGTAAAAAAATTAACCGCAGCGGGCATGTTAGGCAGCCAGCTACAGTTAATGGCTAATTTACCACAACAGGCTTGTTAAGTTGCCCGCTGCGGTAAATGCCACCGTACAAATAGCCGCCGCTGCCACCATCGTCTTCCCACGACTGCTCTTCTTCCAAATCGTGGGAGGGGAGGTTTTGCCCTATTTTTTTTACCACACCATTAAATTGATTTTTAGGGCTTTGATTTAGAGAAGAGGACACAATAAGAGGTACATAAACCCTCTCCCACCCCTCTTTTCCTCTCTTGCCTCACCTTTTTATCGCCTTTTGTGTGTCTTGTGTATAGTTCTACTAATATAGATCTAGATATCCATGATTGGAAGAGATGAAGCTTGCTTTTTTTTTAATCTAGATTCACCATTGATGCATAAAAGCTCTCTTACGCCCCTCTTTTTCTCAATTTCCTCTCTTGGTCTCTCTCTTTTTCTTGATTTTGGATGTAGATCATCAATTTTTTCTAATTCTTCTCTATTTCGCTGCTTGTGTTGTGTACAGCTACGATAGACAGGTCCGAATGGATGTACCGGATCGATAGGGTGATTGATCCTCGGTACCTCGTAGAATTGAGGAAGTTCATGGCCGTTGTGAAAGCTCACCATGAGAGTTGGAAGCGGAGGACAACCATATGTCCATGTGAGAGATGTGAGAACATGAAAGGCTACCCAGATGTCGTGGTGCAATCTCATTTGATTGTGAATGGTTTTATGGAGGGTTACATGGTCTCGACTTGTCATGGCGAAAGGCTTGATGCGAGTGGCAGTGCATCTAGAGTGAGCTCGTCGACGACGACGGTAAACCAAGATCTTGTTTGACCACACGTGTCACCTTTGGCGGCAGCTGTGCCAGTCGCCGCCGACGATGCTCGTGATTACATCACGGTGGACGAACTACTCCAGGGCATGCCAGATGGTGCCGATAGCGGTGACGATGATCAGGAGGCTACTTTGAGGGAACCAGAGGATGTGCAACTGTTTGAGGACATGTTGAACCACATGGACGAGGATGACGTCGTGTTTGGCTACCCGAAGTGGTTGGAGAATTTTAGAGAGATGAAACAGGCGGCAATTGATCCCCTTTATCAGGACGACGGGAAATATCCGGATGGGTGCACGGCGCTTCGTTTCAATCTGCAACTGCTGATGATGAAGGCCGGTCGGACAATAGCTTCAACGAGCTGTTAGGTTACCTTGCTAAAACGTACCCAACAAGCGGTAACAAGGTGCAAGCCAATACCTATCGGGCGAAAAAGCTGATTCAGCCAGTGGCGATGAAAGTTAGAAAGTTCAATGCCTGCCCTAACCACTGCATCATGTATCAGGGAGGGAAGTACGAGAAGCTAACCAGCTGTCCACACCGTGACTTCAGTCGATACAAGAGGAATGCCGGCTGTCGCGTGGATGACGACGACGAAGCCTTGGGGGTACCAGTGGTCCGAAGAAGAGGAAGAAGGGGGGCTAAGAAGGATCCTTTGTTTGATAACTTGATGGAAGGTAGAGCTCCAGAAGTGAACTATACTGTTAGTGGGCATGGTTACACAATGAGATATTATCTTGCAGATGGTATATACCCTACCTGGGCTACTTTAGTCAAGTCCATCACTCTATCTATGGGGAACAAGAGGCAATATTTTGGCAAAGCGCAAGAATCAGGATGTTGAAAGAGCTTTTGAGGTTCTTTAATCTAGGTTCACCATTGTTCGAGTACGAGCTTGTATTTGGTACAGAGAGACATTAACATTGATCATGAGGATTTGTGTGATCATGTATAACATGATTGTTGAAGATGGGTTTCTCGTGGACTCTAAAATGAGCGTTTTGATCATTTTTTTATAAAGGTTTTTAAATTAAGCATGGTGCTTAGGTTAAAATACCTTCCTTAATCCAATTAGACATGGAGTCTAGTTTGATTATTGATATAAAATTAGCTTGTGTAGATATTGGATATTTTGTTGGACTAACCCCTGCAGAAAACTCTCAAATACAATTTGGGAAAGTCCTGAGATGAATTCACATCAGAGATGAAGCAAGGCATATGATGAACTGCACAAAGAAGACTCAGCTCATTCATCATGGATGAAAGAACTGTGAGTATTAAAGTTTATTTAAGTCTATCTTCTACTGCAAGTTATCTTTTGCCTTGAACCATGTTAAAATGCAGCCAACACATAAAATACTAGTCTATGCTAAAGTAATCCTAAAATCATCTTTTCATTAGCATGGATGAATAACACATAAGTTGTGGATAACAACCCATGTTTCAAATTTAGTGCAATCCTTCGGGTATATGTCCACTAACATTTTGTAGGAGATGAGATTTGCTTGTTCATGGTGTGAACTTAAAGATCCAAAACCCAACCCGTGGATAGACAAAACTCATCATCAGACAAAGTCACTAGTGATGTCGAAGGCAGCCAAGCTTTTAGCCGTCCCAAGGCCTAAGCCAGGACACTGATGACGAGCAGGATGCAACTCACCCCGTAAGGGTCAATCTATGCCTACGCTCATCATCGTCGAAGACATCAACACCGACACAAACAACAAATATCAGGGTGACGATATGCCACTACATTATAACATGCATCTGTGTGTCATCCAAAGGAAGTTTGTTGGTGGTTCACTATGAAGACAAGCAGTGGAAGTTCTCCTCACTACTAATGAATGCAACACAAGAGCTAGTTTGGGGGACGAGGTGGTACGACTTCAACAACAACAAGGTCTACAAATTCAACACATGAACATGTTGTTGAACAAATTTTGGCGTCCACCTACTTCACAAGCCAGCTTGGGGGAGACACAATTCCGTTGTCTAGATTTGTTTCATGATCAAGGGAAGGAAGGAGAAATCCAGCTTCAAGACACTTTGACCTCCTTCTGACCACTTTGATCAGTACAAGTCACTAGACGCTGCCCCAGCCAAGAAGAAGAATATAATCCATCAATCATTTTTGAAAGATCGTTCTTGTACACCACCAATGTTGTCATCTATGTCGGACCTGGAGACGTCCACTTTTGGATCTTCGATCAAAAGGTCGCTGCTTCTTTAACAACTACACCACTTATGAGTAGCCGAAGAAAACCAAGAGAAGACGTTGACTCAACCGATAAAGGAAGAACCAACTGCCAGGAATTGAGGGTTACATCATGAAGGATGAAGCCACTGCACTGCAAGAATTCAGAGATGGAGAGATAGTACTCGAGCCTAAAAATCAAGAGAATAGTTGACCAAGTCTCCATCATCTGGACCTGTTGAGAACAAGACTCAGCTGTCCCACTGAGAGATAGGCAAGAGAAGACAAGCTAACCAATGAACAACAACCAGCTAGACAAGAGAAGCTTTTACAAGGTGGTTTGACACCATCACTCTTCAATGATAAAGGTAACATTTCAAGGTAAGTGCCATCACTTTAAAAGCTTCTCCTTGATTCTGGTATGCACATAAATAAAGAACCAAACATGTTTAAGTTGCACCTCACATGATCCAACCTAATCAACTCAACATGTTCAGTTCTTTACTCTTTGTTCCTAGCTTTACTCTCTTGAATCTCACTATCTTAACCAAATGAGCTAAATTGTTATGCATCCAACCTTTGGAAGATAATATATCACAATCATGAAAAGATTGACACATTATGCATAGATTATCTATCCTTGGGTTAAGCAATCTGATCTGTTAAATATTTTAAGATGCTACTTTCATGCTCATCTTCTGATCCTTTCACTCATGTTAAGTTTGAATAGAACACATAAACAACAAGTTTATCTTGTGCAATGTGCCTAAGGTTAGAGAGGAATGAACAAAACTTTTGGTTCTGTTGGTATTTTTCCACCAACAGAGCCCATGCACTTGATCTCTACCTTGTCTTTATGAGTAGGATACACTCTTGAGCAAAACATAGAGGAGTTTGTCAACTCCTAAATTCTACAGATTGAAGGTCCTAGATCTACAAGAACATGCACACTGAGCAAGATGCCGCCAGCCTCGATAATTAATGTTTCACTTCAAATTGCTGGGCGAACGAAAAACATGGGTGACACCATATCAAGAGGTGTCATTATCAAGGTCTACATATTGGGATCAAATGATGCACCTCAGGAATGAACATGGTGAGAAATCCTGTTCAGAGGACTTAAAACATTGAACCCTCGCCGAAAGGTAAAATTGGTAGTTATCTATATTTATCTTTTCTGCATTAGTTTCTCTTTTGCATGTTTACTTCTCATCATTAGTCCTCCATAGCATATTTACTTTTCTGCATTAGCATTGCATAAAAAAAGAGAGAAAATGCTTCCAAGTACCTAGCCTTTAAAGCATGAGTCCTCCTGATTAATAATGATGCTTAAAAATGAAATTAAAAATATGGGTAGTAAACATGCTATTGACAGGTATGATATGTGATGATCTGAGCTACTGTTATCTTGTTCTAAAACAACACTATAGTTCCGGAGAGTTTCCAATATTAATATGACAATAATTGCATTGAGTTAAATTAAGCTTTGTTGACCCTATGAGAAGTTATCATGCTATTGAATTGAGATCACTTACACATTTCATCCATCCTCCGTATAAATGCTCATGATTATCTATTGTTATCCTCTCAAAAGTTTGTTGGAAGCATGTGGCTATTGAAAGAAAAAAGAAAAAAAATCCGAGGAAATAAAAAGGGACAAGTGTCCAAAACCTCAAAAAGATAGATCCCGAGGAAATAAAAAGGGACAAGTGTCCGGAACCTCGAAAAAAAAGAAAAGAAAAAAAGAGAATATCAGAAAAAAATGGGCACGTGCTCGTCAGTAGAATTAGCCTGATAGCTATGTATCTCTGATAAACAAAAGAGAGTGATATATTTCAAAAGAGCATCCAACTCCATTTTCCATACACATGCACTTCTCGATTCAATGGTGTGGTTGACTTTCTCTTTGGACCCATTGTTTAATTTGGCAACATATGTTTTTAATCTTTTCTAAAAATTCATAAAACTCCGGGATAATGGTGAAGTGACAGAGCAAGAGACATAATGCTTGATTTGGTCATTCTATCTTTCAATTACTCAGGATTCAAGGTAAAGTACTAAGCTCCGTGATGAATAATATGATACTTGGCTTAGTACTTTACCTTGAATCCTGAGTAATTGAAAGATAGAATGATCGAATCAAGCACTATGTCTCTTGCTCTGTTACTTCACCATTATCCCGGAGTTTTATGAATTTTCAGAAAAGATTAAAAACATATGTTGTCAAATTAAACAATGGATCCAAAGAGAAAGTCAACCACACCATTGAATCGAGAAGTGCATGTGTATGGAAAATGGAGTCGGATGCTTTTTTGAAATATATCACTTTCTTTTGTTTATCAGAAACACATGGCTATTAGGCTAATTCTACTAACGGGCACATGCCCATTTTTTCTGATATTCATTTTTTTCATCATTTTTTCGAGGTTCCGGACACTTGTCCCTTTTTATTTCCTCGGGATCTATCTTTTTGAGGTTTCGGACACTTGTCCCTTTTTATTTCCTCGGATATATATTTTTTTTCTTTTTTTCAATAGCCACATGCTTCCAATAAACTTTTGAGAGGATTGGAACAAATAATCATGAGCATTTATGAGGAAAGTGGATGGAATGTGTAAGTGATCTCAATTCAATAGCATGATAACTTCTCATAGGGTCAACAAAGCTTAATTTAACTCAATGCAATTATTAGTCATATTAATATTGGAAACTCTCCATAACTCTAGTGTTGTTTTAGAACAAGATAACAAAAGCTCATATCATCAGATATCATATCTGTCAATTACCTAGACTCTGGATCAAGCATTTGCTACCCATATATTTATTTTTATTTTTAAGCATCATTATTAATCAGGAGAACTCATGCTTTGAAGGCTAGGTACTTGAAAGAAATTAGATAGAGCAACTATTCAACATTTCCATGTAAAAGATTAGAGAGAGCGTTCTTCTTTTATTATTAACTTCTTAAAACAAACTAAACAAACTTAACACATTATTTATTTAACCTAACACACTTATTATAAATAACTAAGATAGTGAATAATACATACCTAGATTCAGAAGATAACGGGGGTGCGTCTCCCCCAAGCTGGTTCCCTTAATAACGTTGAGCCTGGATACACGGGGGTGCTTTCGCCCAAGCTGAATGTTGACATAGTCGTTCATTCTTGCCAGAAAGCTTGTTGGTGGAAACAGTGCTCCGACAGTGGATAGAACATCTACTTGCTCGTCGGCTTTTCCTGGTCTTTCAAATCCTGTGAAACTCAAATAGACAACAAAACTTGTGGAACAGATTAAACATTAGTGGTTGGCCACTCAAGCCTTAGTTGTCCAAAGTTTCAGTAAGATCTCTTTCTTAATATTTTTTGTATTTTTATTTTTATGATGCAATGACAACTTAACAAAATAAATGAATTTTTATTTTTATTTTTATTTTTATGCCACCACGGTGAATATTTCATGTGGGTTTTTACACACCACAGAATTATTCGAATGAGGCTTTTAGGTTTTATGAAGTAGTGCAATATTTTTATTTTCTTTCTTTTATGCAATGCTAATGCAAAAAAGTAAATATGCTATGGAGAAATGATTATGCAAATAATAAAAGTAAACATGCAAAAAGAGAAATTAATGCAGAAAAGATAAATATGGATAACTACCGATTTTACCTTTTCGGCGAGAGTTCAATGTTTTAAGTCCTCTGAACAGGACTTCTCACCATGTTCATTCCTGAGGTGCATCATTCGATCTTGATAGGTACACCATGGTAACTACACCTCTTGATATGGTGTCACTCATGTTCTTCGTTCGCCCAGCAATTTGAAGTGAAGCATTAGTTGTGAAAGCTGGCAGCATCTTGATTTGTGCACATCTTCTTGTAGATTATCGGTATAAATTAACGCACACTCTACTTTATCCGCAAGCGCACAGATAAAATCTACCGATGTAGCACTTCACCGGAGTAACCCAATTTTAATATCGAACCCAAAGGAACGGATAGTGTTAAGTCTTAGAGTCTAACCCCTAAGTAGCTAACAAGGACGGAGAATCTAGAAGTATAGAGGGGATCATTAAGGCGGTCTAATTCCAATTTAAGAGTGATATGTTTATATTATTCTTAGTGGGGAAGTTGCCATAAAAGGTCACAAACAGAGTATGAATCTTTTATGCAAATGTATAATCCTACCGAGCCTACACACGGGTAAGTGGACTATAGAAGAATCAACAAGGCTATAAGAGTCACCCTTGCGAACAACCACTACTACCGGCGTTATAGGAGGCATATATGAGCTATCAAGTCTAAGCACCACGCTTACACTATCCAACTACTCTAACTCTAGAATGACTAGAATTAAAGTACCCAAAAGAGAGTCATAAATCTTTAAGAATAATAAGAACAATAGCTCAAACTTAAATATAGACGTTGATTACCGATACAATCGCTGAAGTTGACGATGAACTTGAATCCACAGGTACAAGATGAAGAAGTGGATCCGACAGGCCGGAGCTCCTTCTTGATCTCTTCCTCTCTCTCTCTTCTAGTTCTAATATAAGACTAGGTTCTAAACCTAAACTAGAGGGGTAACTAGTCTTCTACTTGATAGCTGGCTCTTGATTACAACTAGATGAACTAGATGTAATTCTAGATGAACTAGAAGAGATTCATTTAGAGGGACCTCTACTTCTAATTGAAACCCTAGTTTCTGATGTGGAGATGAATAATGAAGATGAAGATGCCTGGAGAGGGGGGTCTGGGGCTGCTTATATAGCCCTGAGGGATCAACCGCGGCCGTTAGATCAAACCGACTTCAGGGACGGTGGAGATGAGTCCTAGGGTTCGGTGGAGGAAGCTTGCAGAAGACGGAAGCCAGCGGGCTCGGGGGGAGACCGGTCGGTCTCATGGTGGGATCGGTCGGTCCCACCTGGCAGGGTCCCGCGGTGCCCGACCTCCTGGTGTCTTCTGGTGTCCTCTGGAGTCTTCTAGAAACTTCTAACGTGGCGGTTGCGTTATCTCCCGTTGGTTTCCTTCTAGGGGAAGCAATCAACGCTGGTTTCCTGGTTTAGTCCCTGCAGAATCACAATTCACCAAAACTCATGGAATATTGTCAATTAAAACCCTAAACCTTTGTTGGTGATTGAATTCATGCCATTTTCATATTTATTTATCCTTTAATTTTGATAGATAACTAGTGTCAACATAGATCTAGGACCTTCACTCTATAAAATTTGGGAGTTGACAAACTCCTCCATGTTTTGCTCAAGAGTGTGTCCTGCTCATAAAGACAAGGTAGAGATCAAGTGCATGGGCTTTGTTGGTGGAAAAACACCAACAGAATCAAAAGTTTTGTTCATTCCTCTCTAACCTTATGCACATTGAACAAGATGAACTTGTTGTTTATGTATTCTATTTAATCTTAACATGAGTGATAGGATCAAAAGATGAGCATGGAAGTAGCATCTTAAAATATTTAATCAGATCAAATTGTTTGACCCAAGGAAGGATAATCTATAATGTGTCGATCTTTTTATGATTGTGATATATCATTTTCCAAAGGTTAGATGCATAACATTTTAGCTCATTGGTTAAGATAGTGAGGTTCAAGAGAGTAAAGCTAAGAACAAAGAGTAAAGAACTGAACATGTTGAGTTGTTTAGGTTAGATTAAGTGAGGTGCAACTTAAACATGTTTGGTTTTTATTTATGCACATACCAGAATTAAAGAGAAGCTTTTAAAGTGATGGTCACTTACCTTGAAATGTTGCTTTATCATTGAAAAGTGTTTGTGTCGAACCACCTTGTGGAAGCTTCTCTTGTCTAGCTGGTTGTTGTTCAGAAAGCTTGTCTTCTCTTGCCTATCTCACAATGGGCCAACTGAGTCTTGTTCTCAACAGATCCAGAAGATGGAGACTTTTTCAACTATTTTCTTGATTTGTAGGTTCGGGTACTATCTCTACATCTTCTAATTCTTGCGGTGCAGTAGCTTCATCCTTTATGATATCCCCTATATTCCTGGTAGTTGATTCTTCCTTTGTCGGTTGAGTTAACGTCTTCTCTTGGTTTTCTTTGGCTGCTCATAAATGGTGCAGTTGTTGAAGAAGCAGCGATCCTTTTGGTCAAAGATCGAAAAGTGGATTTCTCTAGTTCTGACATAGATGACAACATTGAAGGTTTTCAAAAACGATCTTCCAAGAATGAGTGGTGAATCATATTCTTCTTCTTGATTGGGATAGCGTCCAGTGGCATGTACTGATCAAAGTGTTGAAGCTGGATTTCTCCGTCCTCCCCTTTAAGCAGATCCAGACAACAGAATTGTGTCTCCCCCAAGCTGGCTTGTGAGGAAGGTGGATGCCCAAATTTCTTTAACAACATGTTCATGTGTTGAATTTGTAGACCTTGGTGTTGTTGAAGTCGTTCCACTTCATCCCCCAAACTAGCTCTTGTGTTAGAAGACAAGATAAGTTCTCATTGCTTGTGTTTGTACTGTTTGATCTGAGGGTTCAGAGACGAGTGCCCCCATGATGGTCTTTGTCTTCTAGTGGCCCAGCTTAGACTTGTTCATCTATTCCCATGGAGTGAGTGCTTTGATTGTAGGTATTGTTTTGTGGCACTCATCATCTGTCTTGTTCTACAGATCTCACTTCTCCATGATCAGTGAGTTGTGTCTCCCTTGCGCAAGTTGTTGAAATTCATGTGTCTCTTCATCTCTAGTGTGAGTTCATCTCAGGACTTTCCCAAATTGATATTGAATGTTTTCCTGCATGGGTTAGTCAAACAAAATAACCAACATCCACTATAGCATACTATCGGCTCAAAAACCAACCTAGACACCACGTCTAATTTGATTTAGGAAGGCATTTTAACCTAAGCACCATGCTTAATTTAAAAACCTTTGAAAGAAAGATCATTACTCCTAAACTAGGCACCATGCTCAATTTAAGAGATGTATGAAAGCACTTCAAACCTAAACATATACTATAGCAAATGAAGGTAGTATTAAAGCATTAAAGGGATTTACTCAAATGGTGACGAGAGAGCATGATTAGTGTATAGCACATGAGCATGTCTTAAAGGTAGGGGCAACCAATATAGCAATATGGTAAGAGATGTTCTTACAAAGTGTTGGAAACGCACTTGCCCCACCTCCGCACTTGTGCAGAGGGAAGAGCGAAGGCGGCCAAGCGTCGGAAGCGGTAGCGAAGGTAAGGCGGAAGTGGAAGATGCTCAATTTCCCAAAAGAGTCGTCCCCTTACACTGTTCATCCCCTTGGTATTTATAGGGAATGCCAAGGGGCACGGGTCAAATTACAAAAGGGTACAGGAAAGATTCCTCGCCTCCACGCAGGGAGGATGGGCAAAAGCGTAAATACATAGCTGAAGCGGAAACCCTAATCGGCCACCCTCCAACGCGCCGCCACCTGGCCCTTGTTCACCTTCGGGGAGAGGTGCGGCGGTTTTGACCTTCGGCCGCGCTCGCCCTTGGGCTCGCGCCCCTCCGCCATCTGCCGGACCTCCAGCTTTACTTGCCTCCGGGGGAGAAGACCGAAGGTTTGACCTTCGGCCGTGCTCGCCGGACCTTCGGCTTCGCTTGCCTCCGGGGCAGCGCACACTCGCCGCTTGCCTGAACCTTCGCTCCAAGCGAAGGTGGCGTTGTGAGTCAGCGAAGGTTTCCTGCAGTGCGACCGTCGACTTAGACCTGCATGGAAATGCAACAAAGCGACGAGGGTCGAACCCGCATCCGGGGGTTAGGGTAATGGTCTCCAATAGGAGAGGGACCTTGCAAAGACACATAGACTGCGCGAGGGTTATTTCGAGCACTAGATCGAGCGGCGCTTCTGCCGAGGGTCCTTTCCCCAACAGTAGCCCCTCGTTGTCTTGGATCTAAAAACCTGTGTTTAGGCTCAAGCAGCGCCTTTCAAAGGGGACAACAAACGGGACCCTCGGCAGCGACGCCCGCGACTGCTTTGGGCTGGGCCGTTGTAATGTTGTTTGTACTGTTGGAGCCTATTTCGTTTTTTTGTGCCGCGTTTTTCGGTTGTCGAGCTGATTCCGTTGGGTGAGGGGGTCGTCTCCCAGCCTATAAATAGAGAGGGTGGGTGAAGACTTTGAATTGTGCCCTCTGC
This sequence comes from Coix lacryma-jobi var. lacryma-jobi, assembly GCA_009763385.1. Taxonomy (NCBI): domain Eukaryota; kingdom Viridiplantae; phylum Streptophyta; class Magnoliopsida; order Poales; family Poaceae; genus Coix; species Coix lacryma-jobi. The sequence continues at coordinate 68,534,292 of CM019823.1, forward strand.
TATAGCCGTCCTGCTGTTGCGATTTGCTTGTAGCGAAGGTTTGTTTTAGCTTGTGTGCGAGGGTTGAGACGGGCATTGGCGAGCACTCTTGTGTGCGAGGGTTTGTTTGATAGTGTAAGGATCTAGAGAGATGGCCAGATTGAAGCAGACTGCTCGCGCTATTTCTCCCACTATGGCGGATGAGGGGATTGCCTTCGAGTTCGGTCTCAGCCGTGTTTGCGCCAGCGAGATCGCATCTTATGTGAGGTGGGGCTGGATTGAGGAAGGAAAAGCGAGGACCAGTGTCGGGGAGACCGTGCCAAAGCCGGACGCAGATGAAGTTGTAGTGTTTGAAGAGTTCTTTTCGGCTGGTCTTCGCTTCCCAGCTGACTCCTTCGTGACTTCGGTCCTGCGAAGGTTCAATTTGCGGTTTCATCAGCTTACGCCTTCTTGCTTCACAAAGATGTCGGTCTATGTCTGGGCCTGCAGGTCTCAGGGGGTTGTCCCTCATGTCGAGGGTTTTGTTCGCACTCATCGCGTTCATATGCAGCCTCGCAAGATTACGGACAGCGAGGGCAAGACCAGCCTTGGACAGTTCGCGGTGTACACTTTTTGCCATCGCGCCGGCGCGGAGCTGCCGGTGCAAGCGCAGAAGAACAAGTGGAGCAGCGGGTGGCAGGAGTTTTGGTTCTATTACAAACTCAGTGATAGCTCCGAGCTTTGCGGCGAGCTTCCAGTGCTTGGAGATGTGAGCGCCGAAGCTAAGATGAGCATCGAGGCCCATGCTGTTGTTGATTGCCTGAGAGTCGTTGTGCGTTCTCAGTGTGCGCGTGATTTAGTGGAGGAATATTGTTGTGCCAAGATTTGGCCTCTTGGCCGGAGGCGGACTTGGTTCACTGTGGAGAATGACCCTAGGTACGAAGGTAGGGGCTTGAAGAAACCGAGTTTGGATCTGGAGAAGGTTTGGGAAAAAACTCTTAAGAAATTTCCGAGGCGCGAGGACGGGAACGAAGCTGTTTTCAAACGAGTTCAGCAGTGGACGGACGAGCTTGTGGGGAAGCTTTCCCCGCTGGAAGTGAAGGCTATCCATAGCTTGGTGGGCGGCGAAGGTCGAGTGAACAGAATGTTTGACATTCTTGGTATTCGGTACGCAGACTGGCCCGCTCCTTCGAGCGACGACGCGCCGAAGAAGAGGAAGCGTAAAGCTTCGGGAGAAAAGGAGATCGTCTCTCGGCCGAAGAGAGGCCGTGGTCGAGGCCGTGGCGGAGCTGGTGGCCGAGCGAAGGTGCTTGCGATGAAGGACGCTGCTGGCTCTGTTGCTGCAGGTACTTCCTCCTTGGCCGTAGCTCCAAGCGGCCGAGGTGCCGGTGCAGTCGGGGGACGCGTGCCTCGCGTTGGAGGGATCGGCGCTTTAGTCCAGATTTCGGGCGGCGAGGATGAATCTGATGATGATGAGGTGGAGGAGAAGGACGCAAAGGAGGGGGGGACGGACGAGGGTTCGTCTGATGAAAGCAGTGAGGGTTCTATTGAAAGACACGACACGGATGAGGAGGTGTCCATTGGAGGCGGAGCCTCGCCGAGTGTTGGTGCGTTGGTTGCCCAGGGCTCAGTTGAAATCGCACAAGATATTGAGCCAGGTAGCCCTCGACGAGGTGCGGTTCCCAGCTTTGCGGGCTCGCACCTTTGGGTGGAGGGGTTTGAGTTCGATGGGGAACTTGACTCTGCGCGATCCCGGGGAAAGAGACCGTTCGGCGAGGCTAGCCGGTCGAGCCTCCCGGAATATGCTAAGAAGCTTGGGATTTCTGATCCGGCGACTGCGCTGTTCACTAGTCCGGACCTTCAGGATTGCCACTTGCAGTGTAGCCCGGAGGAAAGGCGTTTTCTAGCCAGATCTTCGGCCGCATTTGTGTGCCGGAGGCGGAGGTTCTACTTGCGGATCAAGCGGTTGGTGACACCTTCGACGACGTTGACGTCAAGTTGGCGGAGCTAATGCTCTTGAACCACTCAGCGAGGCGGAAGGTTAGCTCCGACATGGAATTTATGAGGAACCATATTACTGATTTTGAGAAGGAGAATAGCAAACTGGCGCGGAGTCTAGAGAATAAAGAAATTGAAATGAAGATTGCTTCGGAGAAGGCCGCGAAGGCTCGAGAGGAGGCGGTTGAGCTGGCGAAGCGTAATGCTGATCTGATTGCCGCGGGAAAAGAGAAAGACAAGGCTTTGGCCGAGGCCGAGGGTCGGCTAGGTGATTTGAACAAATCTTGGCGAGCGAGTATGGAGAATGTCAAACGCAAACTTGATTGTTGTCTGACCGAGGCTGGGGGCTCTGCCGGAGAGCCATTGCCTGCAGCTGGCGCAGAGGCCTTCGAGGGCTGGCTGGGTAACGAGCTTGATGTATTTAGCTCGCTAGTTTCCAATGCAGCCGATTTTGGTGGCTACGCCGGGGCCTTGGCAATGGCGAGCACGCTTCGTCTGGCGGATTGTGATCATCTTCGCAAGATCAAAAGGCCGAGCCATGTCTTTCCGTCGGTTGATGAAGTTCGTCGGATGAAGGTTGATGACGCAGAAGTTCAGAACTGTGCGATGCGTTTGCTTTGCAAGTTTTGGATCTCCGGAGGTGGCCGAGCTCTCGCCTTCGAAGAAGCTGCCGAGGCTACACGCCAGGTTCGCATTCTTTTTAAGATTTTTGATTTTTGTTGGTTTGTTTTAGAGGGGTTGTTGTTGATTTTGGCGAGGTTTGTCTTTTGTTTTGCTTATAGGCTCGACGAGATGCAATGCCCTCGCCGCCCACGGAAGTTGCAGCGAGGGGTGGCTCCGAAGCTGCCCCTAAGCCAAGTTGTGCGGGGGTTACGCTCGCCGAGATCGAGGCGTTGACCGGGGACGTGCCGATTACTGAAGGAAATGCTGCGCAGGCGACGGCGATGGAAGAGGAGACTGCTACGAATGTCGAGGCTGTTGCGGAGGAATCCACGGCGGAGGAGGCGTCAGCTGGGACTTCGACTGTCGCCGTTGGCGAGGGTTTGGAGATTATCCGAGGGGAAGCTGGTCAGGTGTGATCCCTGGGTTTGTTGTGGGGAGGTAGCCGTTTTGTAGATACTGTGGTTGTAAAGACTTGATGAGGCTGAAGCAACTTTTGTATTTTGGTGAAACGTGCAGGTTCCTGATGGAACCGTGCTAAACGTGTTGGACGTCACTCCGCTGGTGTTAAATTATCAAGATGTTTTCATAACTGGTGAGTCGTGGGCTCGCGCTAAGTTTAAACATCCTTCGCTGTCCTTTGAACGTTTTTGGTGGTCAAAGGTGCGAAGGTATGATTTAAAGAATGGTAGGTCGGATCGTTTTTGGCGCGAGGCAGATTATACTGATCGTCAAGCCGACCGCTATTTGTTTGGATCTTCTTCGATCTCGCAAGCCAGCGGAGATGATGATATTGACGAGAACACAGCTTTGGAATATTTATTCGGGCAAAGGGAGCTTGGAGTTGGTTCGGATGGGGCGCTTTTGATCCCGAAGGAAGAACCTTCGGAAGTTAATGAGACGAGGCATAGATACATGTATAGGGCGAGGGTTTTGCCCGGGGAGCTGCCAATTGTCCCTGCAGCTCCTTTGTTGTGGGGGCCCCTGGTTTCAGTGGAGGGGGGGTTTGAGGAGGAGGCCGAAGGTTTCGGTGATCTGGTGTTGATTGAGGGGAGCGATGGTTCCTTGTAAAGAATTTTTATTTTTGGGATATGTTCGTTGTTGTAACGTTACTTTGTAACGGCATGAGAAAGACGTAAGGGTTGCGTGCCATGTTTGCTGTGCTATTTAACGTTTCTTATATTGTTTTAACAGCGACGCCCTGTTTTATTTTTGGCGAGGCTCGCGCGCTTGCTCGCGTGAGCTTGTTTTGAAAAAACAGCGACGCCCCCTTTTTCTTTTAGCGAGGCTCGCGCATTTGCTCTCGTGAGCTTGTTTTGAAAAAACAGCGACGCCCCCTTTTTCTTTTAGTGAGGCTCGCGCATTTGCTCTCGTGAGCTTGTTTTGAAAAAACAGCGACGCCCCCTTTTCTTTTAGCGAGGCTCGCGCATTTGCTCTCGTGAGCTTGTTTTGAAAAAACAGCGACGCCCCCTTTTTCTTTTAGCGAGGCTCGCGCATTTGCTCTCGTGAGCTTGTTTTGAAAAAACAGCGACGCCCCCTTTTTCTTTTAGCGAGGCTCGCGCATTTGCTCTCGTGAGCTTGTTTTGAAAAAACAGCGACGCCCCCTTTTTCTTTTAGCGAGGCTCGCGCATTTGCTCTCATGATGAGCTTCTGTTGTGCTTTGCGGGGGTGCTTGACTTTTTTGGACTTCGCGCCTCCCTTTGTTTTAGGCGGAGGTGAAGTTTGCTTTTTTGCGAGCCCCTGTCATTTGTGCCAGGGTGCTCGACTTTCCTCCCCTTGTCTTAGGCGGAGGTGAGTTTGCTTTTTGCGAGCCCCTGTCGTTTGTGCCAGGGTGCTCGACTTTCCTCCCCTTATCTTAGACGGAGGTGAAGTTTGCTTTTTGCGAGCCCCTGTCGTTTGTGCCAGGGTGCTCGACTTTCCTCCCCTTATCTTAGGCGGAGGTGGAGTTTGCTTTTCGCGAGCCCCTGTCGTTTGTGCCAGGGTGCTCGACTTTCCTCCCCTTATCTTAGGCGGAGGTGAAGTTTGCTTTTTGCGAGCCCCTGTCGTTTGTGCCAGGGTGCTCGACTTTCCTCCCCTTGTCTTAGGCGGAGGTGAGTTTGCTTTTTGCGAGCCCCTGTCGTTTGTGCCAGGGTGCTCGACTTTCCTCCCCTTATCTTAGGCGGAGGTGAAGTTTGCTTTTTGCGAGCCCCTGTCGTTTGTGCCAGGGTGCTCGACTTTCCTCCCCTTATCTTAGGCGGAGGTGGAGTTTGCTTTTCGCGAGCCCCTGTCGTTTGTGCCAGGGTGCTCGACTTTCCTCCCCTTATCTTAGGCGGAGGTGAAGTTTGCTTTTTGCGAGCCCCTGTCGTTTGTGCCAGGGTGCTCGACTTTCCTCCCCTTGTCTTAGGCGGAGGTGAGTTTGCTTTTTGCGAGCCCCTGTCGTTTGTGCCAGGGTGCTCGACTTTCCTCCCCTTATCTTAGGCGGAGGTGAAGTTTGCTTTGAAAGGAAAAGGAATGTTTTTCGAAGCAATCTTAGCAGGTTTTCATCGAATGTAGCGCTCTTGAGAGAGACCCGCTTTTTCGATGTTTGGGAGTAGAGGTTTTGAGATTTTACTTTTTTGGGGGTTCTAACCTGTATTGATGCTTTGGATACTGCCTCGTTAAAAAACCTTACACCCCTTCGTAAGGAAAAAGAGTGCAGCTCCTTTGTTTGGTTACATTCATAGAAATGGAAACATGAGAAGCGAAGATGAATTACAACTTGCGAGGGCTTGCTAGGGCCCCGCTATGGGTAGTACTTGCGAAGGTCGTCGATGTTCCAAGTGTGAGGCAGGATGTTACCCTCGCTGTCGGAGAGGTGGAAAGAGCCAGGACGGTTGCTTTCCACAATCAAGTATGGACCTGTCCACTTGGGCTGAAATTTTCCTGCCAAGCTGGCATTTTGTTTTCTGATGAGGACGAGGTCACCCTTCTGCAACTCTTTGATTCTGATCTTTTTATCTCTCCATTTCCTGGTTTCTTCTTGGTACTTGCGAAGGTTGTGCACTGCATTGCATCTTGCTTCTTCGAGTAGGTCTTTATCGAGCGATTGGGCTTGCTCGTCAGATGCGAGGGTTGTTCTGAGCGATCCGTATTTTAGCTCTTCTGGAAGCACCGCTTCTTCGCCGAACAGCAGCTTGAAAGGAGTGAATTTTGTTGCTCTGCATTCTGAGGTGTTGTGAGACCAGGTGACCGAAGGTAGTTCATCGGCCCATTTACCCTTGGGTCTACCCTGCAGCTTTTTGGAGATAGCTTGGAATATTGTCGCATTGGCTCTTTCAACCAGGCCGTTGGATTGCGGGTGTCGGACGGAGGCGAAGCATAACATTGTCCCAATTTGTGCACAGAATTCTTTGAAGACCTCGCTATCAAACTGAGTGCCATTGTCGACGGTTAGGTGCTGAGGAACTCCAAAGCGACAAACTATTTGTTGCCAGAAAAACTTTTTAACTGTGAGGGAAGTGATGGAGGACAGTGGCCTTGTTTCAATCCATTTTGTGAAGTATTCCACAGCTACCACCGTATAGCGAAGGTTCCCGGGAGCTGTCGGTAATGGGCCTACGAGGTCCATCGCCCACCTTTGCAGAGGCCAGGTTGGGCATATGAGAGTTGTGGGTGCCCCTGGGGCGTTTTGGTTTTTTGCCATCAGTTGACAACCCTCGCAATGCTTGACGATGGTTTCCGCATCTCTTAATGCTGTTGGCCAGTAGAAGCCTTGCCGGAACGTTTTGCCGACTAGAGCCCTCGGGCCGTTGTGAGAACCACAAATGCCCTCGTGGATTAGCTTGAGAATGTCATTGCCTTCGGACTGTGACACACATTTGAGCCATGGCGAGGTTACCGAAGCTTTGTACAACGTATTGTCAATGATCTTGTATCCTCGCACTCTTTGTTTTAGTCTGTTTTCTTCTTCTCTGTTGTTTGATTCATGGAGCCCCTTGATGTAGGCCATGATAGGTGCTCTCCAATCCTCGCACTGAATTGCGCTGATCAGCTTGATGCTGATTTCAGAAGCCTCGAAGGCTGACCGAGTGGAAACCTCATAGAACACATCTGGAAGAAGCTGTGACTGCTGCGCGGCTGCTTTGGCTAAGCAATCTGCTTCGCTGTTTTCAGTCCTCGATATTGCTTTTACGGTTATGCCGAGGAAGAAAGATTCTAACCTTCGGACATATTGAAAATACTTTTGAAGCTCTGGATCTTTTGCTTTGTAGTTCTTTTCAATGTGCCCCGCAATGACTTGAGAGTCTGTGTTGATGAGTGCCCTTCGGACTGATAACGATCGCAGCCTTGAAAGTGCCAGAATCACAGCCTCATATTCAGCGGAGTTGTTTGTGCATTTGAAGTCAAGCCTTTGTGCGTATCTCAGCTTCGACCCGGAAGGCGAGACTAGAATGGCCGAGGCACCGGCTCTAGTTGCACCCCAGGCCCCGTCGACGTAAACGATCCAAAACTGGTCCTGCTGCAGCTCACCGGGGCGAGGGTCGGGTGTCCATTCTGCTATGAAATCAGCCAGCACTTGTGATTTGATCGCTGTTCTGCCAACGAAGGTTACAGCATAACTGTTAAGCTCGACTGCCCATTTTGCTATTCTTCCAACGGCTTCGTTGTTTTTGAAAATGTTCTCGAGAGGGTACGTCGAAGGTACATGGATCTCGTGCGCCTGGAAATAGTGCTTGAGCTTTCTTGATGCCATGACGACGGCGTATGCTATTTTCTCAAGCTCCGAATAATTTCTCTTTGGGCCTTCGAGGGTTTCTGAAACATAGTAGATTGGGGCTTGTCTGGTTTTGTTGTTTTCGCGGAGCTCCTTGATGAGGACTGCGCTTGCTGCGTGTGGCGAAGCTGCGACGTAGAGTAACAATAAGTCTCCCTTGCTTGGGCTGGTTAGGGCAGTCAAGCTGGTCAGGTACTTTTTCAACTCCTCGAAGGCCTTTTGCTGCTGGGGACCCCAGTTGAATGAAGCGTTGCTTCTGAGTGTTTCAAAAAAGGGTAACCCTCGCTCTGCGGATCTTGAGATGAATCTGCTAAGTGCTGCCAAACGACCGGTCAGACGCTGAGCTGCTTTCTTGGTCGCCGGAGGTTCCATGTTCATGATGGCATCAATCTTCTCAGGGTTGGCTTCGATTCCTCTCGCTGTGACGATGCAACCTAGCAATTTACCTTCGCTTACCCCGAAAACACATTTTTCTGGGTTTAGTTTCAGTCCGGCGGACCGGAGGTTGCTGAATACCCTCGATAAGTCTGGTATGTGGTTCTCTTTTAGTTCACTCTGGACGACTAGGTCGTCGACATAGGCGGAGACAGCATGCTCATCCTTGAAAACTTCGGAGGTCATGCGAGCGAAAGTTGAGCCTGCATTTTTCAAACCTTCTGCCATCCTTCGGAAGCAAAAGGTGCCCGAGGGTGTGATAAAGCTTGTTTTTTCTTCGTCTTCTTCATTCATCCAGATCTGGTGATAGCCTGAGAAGCAATCAAGGAGGGATAGCATTTGGCAACCTGCCGCTCTGTCGACCAGGGTGCTTATGTTTGGGAGGGGGAAATCATCCTTCGGACAGGCTTTGTTCAAGCAAGTGAAATCGACGCACATTCGCCATTTTTTGTTCTTCTTTTGGACTAGGACCACATTTGAGAGCCAAGTTGGGTATTTGACTGGGTGAATGACGCCTGCGTCCAGAAGCCTTTTTACCTCAGCCTTCGCTGCCTCCTTTCTTTCTTCTGACATCTTGCGAAGCTTTTTGTTTGATTGGGCGATAGCCTGTTTTGATGTTCAGGCTATGCTCGATCATTGATCTGTTGACTCCTTTTAGGTCTTCTGCGGACCAAGCGAAGGTGTCAGAATTTTCTCTGAGGAAGGTGACGAGGTTGCCTTCTGATTGAGGGCCTAGATTGGCTGAAATGATCACCTTTCTTTCGGCATTACCCTCGAAGAGTTGGACTTGTTTGGTTTCCTCCTTTGGCGCTGCCTTCACTCTGTCATTGCAGACCTCGCCCTCGACGCTGATACCGGGGGTTTGAGGTTTTGACAAATTGTGTACATTACGTTGCCCCGGGGCTACGTTCCCTTCAGCTGTCCTTGCAATGTCCTGGTCCCCAAATACTGCGACCACACCCTTCGGAGCGGGAAGTTTCATGCATAGGTAGGCGGGATGGATGACCGCATTGAACGCGTTTGTGACCCCTCGGCCAAAAATGGCATTGTATGGGTAGAACATGTCGATGACATCAAATGTTATATGTTCCGTCCTGCAGTTGATTTGGTCGCCGAAGGTCACGGGCAGAGAAATTTTCCCGACGGCTCTCACTTGTTGACCACCAAAACCGTATAGGGGGTTGTCGGCCGGTTGCAGAAGGTTCCTGTCAAGCTTCATGTTGTCGAAGGTTGAAGCGAACAAGATGTCAGCGGAGCTTCCTGTATCGACCAGTATTTTGGTGACAGTCCACCCAGCGAGGTTGGTTTCGATCACCATAGCATCTGTGTGAGGGTAATCTCTTAGCTTCATGTCACTGGAATCGAAGGTTATGGGGATGTGAGACAAACGACCGAATTTATGTGGTCCTTCGACGGCCACGTGGTGAACGCGTCTGGCATGTTCCTTCCTCTGCCGTTTGTTACCATGGTCCTCATTTGAACCTCCGGTGATAGCTAGAATCACACCGAAGGTTGAAGTTGGATTGTTGATGGTTGTTTGGCTCGGGGCTTCGGCTTTCACAGGTTGTGGTGCTGGTAACGCGGGGATTGACGGTGGTGGTGGCAGAGCGTTGGTGGCTTGGTGGGTTGTTGGGATTTGGTTTTGGGGGGTGGTTGGGTATGTAACTGTGTAAGTTGGATTTTGGCGTTGTGGGATGGTGGTTGGCTGATAAGAGGTTTGGTTGTAGAGTGGGTGATGAGTGTAAGGGGGTTGTTGTGAAGGTAGGCCGTAGTTTATGGGGGTATAGTGGTATGGTGGATTTGGTGGGTGGAAACTTGGTTTCCTTGTGTGGTTGATGGTTCGGGAGTCTGACAAAGCAGCTTTCCTGGATTCCTGGTATTCTTTTCCCTTGGCGAAGCATTCGCATTGCTTTGTTGTGTGCCCCTTTCCCATTCCACAGAAGTGACAATACATTTTGGCAAGATCTCGCTGCTGGTACCGCTGATTCGGTGGAGGTGGCAAACCCTGCGGGGCTTGGCTGCTCGGGTGTTGAGCGTCCCGTCTTTGATCTTCATAATTTGTTGCTTTGTTGATTGCACTGACGTTGTTTTGCTCTTAGCGAAGGTTGCCTTCTCTCGGTTGAGGTCTCGGCTGTGGCCTCTGCTGAGACCTCCGAGCATCAGACTTCGCTCAGAAGTCCATGTCTGCTCTACAGTATCTTTCCATTGTCTCGTGCAATTCTTCGATTGTATTTGCCGGTTTCCGAGCAAATTTCGAAGAGCACGGGCCCGGGCGGAGGCCGCTGACTGCAGCGAGGATGACAGCCTCGTCGGATATGCCCGGGGTTCTTGCTCTGATTTGAATAAACCTCCGCCAGTAATCTTGGAGGGGCTCGCGCTCTTCTTGCTTGCAATTGAACAGTTCGATGGGGTTTGACGGGGCTGGAGTGATGCCCTTGAAATTTGTACACAGCTTGTCTCTGAGGGTGGCCCAGGAATCCACAGTTCCGGGGCGAAGGTTGTTGTACCATGTTTGTGCGATGTCTCGCAGAATGATGACAAAGGATTTTGCCATTGTTGATTCATCACTGCCTGCTACGACAACTGCTGCTTCGTAGCTCATGATGAACTGGCGAGGGTCGGAAAGTCCATCATAGCGAGGTAGGTTTTGTGGATTGTAACATGGTGGCCAGGGCTGGGTTTGGAGTATTTGGGAGAGTGGTGACTTTGAATCATATGGCATTTGGTGTTGCTGATGCCTTCGCTGAATGCGAAGGTTTTGTTCTCTCTCATCTGGGTAGAGTTGGCGGAAATTTGGGGGTCTCACAGGATATGGCTCTGGGTGTACTGGTGGTGGTGGGGGTGGTGGATGGTGACGAAGGTTATCTTGATTCGGCTCCTCATTCCCCTCTTGCAGCGGGGGTATCTCCTCATCATTACAGCCTTTGGCTTCGGCTTCTGCCGCGGCGAGGGATTCCTCCATACGGCGAAGCCGCTCCCTGGCCTCGTCTGCCCTCTGTCTGATCGAGCGCAGTTGGTTATGCCTCTCAAGCTGTTCCAGGCGCCTCTTCTTCTCTTGCAGCTCAGCCTCGAGCCTTTCAAGGGCCTCGAGGCCCACCTCTTCTTCTTCTCCCTCTCCTTCTCCCGAAGTGTGTGGGTGCGGCTGCGTCGCCACTCGGGCCTGGGGGCCCAGGGATTGGGGTTCCGGGGTGACATTCTCTCCTCCCGAGGGCTGTACAATTTCCTCAGCAGGCGGGACCACCGCCGCCGTCTCTCTAGCAACGCGCTGGTCCCTCGTCGAAGGTGCTCTCCTGTTTCCCGTCATTTCAGACTTCGAATCCCCACGGACGGCGCCAAACTGTTGGAAACGCACTTGCCCCACCTCCGCACTTGTGCAGGGGGAAGAGCGAAGGCGGCCAAGCGTCGGAAGCGGTAGCGAAGGTAAGGCGGAAGTGGAAGATGCTCAATTTCCCAAAAGAGTCGTCCCCATACACTGTTCATCCCCTTGGTATTTATAGGGAATGCCAAGGGGCACGGGCCAAATTACAAAAGGGTACAAGAAAGATTCCTCGCCTCCACGCAGGGAGGAAGGGCAAAAGCGTAAATACACAGCTGAAGCGGAAACCCTAATCGGCCACCCTCCAACGCGCCGCCACCTGGCCCTTGTTCACCTTCGGGGAGAGGTGCAGCGGTTTTGACCTTCGGCCGCGCTCGCCCTTGGGCTCGCGCCCCTCCGCCATCTGCCGGACCTCCAGCTTTACTTGCCTCCGGGGGAGAAGACCGAAGGTTTGACCTTCGGCCGTGCTCGCCGGACCTTCGGCTTCGCTTGCCTCCGGGGCAGCGCACACTCGCCGCTTGCCTGAACCTTCGCTCCAAGCGAAGGTGGCGTTGTGAGTCAGCGAAGGTTTCCTGCAGTGCGACCGTCGACTTAGACCTGCATGGAAATGCAACAAAGCGACGAGGGTCGAACCCGCATCCGGGGGTTAGGGTAACGGTCTCCAATAGGAGAGGGACCTTGCAAAGACACATAGACTGCGCGAGGGTTATTTCGAGCACTAGATCGAGCGGCGCTTCTGCCGAGGGTCCTTTCCCCCAACACAAAGTGTATCCCCAAGCTTAGATTTGCAAAAATCAAGATTGGATGAATGTAATTTAATGTTGCATGATGATTGGTTGGACATACCTTGTGTTTGTCATTCCTTCAAACTTTTTGCTCCAGACCTGCAAAGGTTAGTGACAAGAATACCCGAAGGAATATTTTAACAATTATATCCTTATGCTCATTACACAAGGGCAGTGTAGCAGGAGAGTGAACACTGATCTAAAAAGTGCTTGTTTTAGGACACTGAGCTTGTCTTTTGGGAAACCTTCAAGATGTGATTTGGTGAAGTGGTTTCACCTCCAACACCAACTTAAGAGCACAACGAGATCTACAAAATTTGTGATAAACATATGCATCTACAACCACCCTTTTGAAGTTTTTGTAAACAGAAAGTGTGAGGGGGTTGAAAATCTCGAGTGTGGCAATGTTAGACAGACCACTTGAACCAGGAGATGTTTCATATGAGCATGGATTTAAAGAGGTGTTTATAAAGTAGCTTCCATGCTCTTTGATATCATCTTCCTTGATTTCAGAGAAGAACACCGAAGGATGGGGTTCATAATTTTCTAAAGTGTGGGGTGTTTTCTCTAGAGAAGGTTCTGTGACAACCAAATTATTAGAAGGATTTGAAGGAATTTCAAATTTGGTTGTGTGTTTCTCCTCGCGTTGGTCGGGATTGGGCTCGACTTCTTCTTCTGGGAATTCGTCAAAAGTGCTAGTGCAAGGAGTATTTTCAAGGATTTTCTCAAGGATGTCTCTTCCTTCACTAACAAGTTTATGTGAGAATGATCCTCCAGAAGCTAAATCGAGATGTAGAGCAGCTTCCTTGCTAAGACCATGATAGAAGTGAAAGTGTAGGACATGGTCAGGTAAGGAAAGATTTGGGCCAAAATTGGTAAGGCTTATGAACCTAGCCCAAGCTGCTTCTAGTGTCTCCTTCTCTTTTTGTTTGAATGTAAGAATTTCGATTCTAAGATCAGCAATTCGAAAAAGAGGGAAGAAAGCAAGACAAAAGTTGTCTCGAAGTTCATCCCAATTCCCATTTACGCCCCTTACGGAATGGTCATACCATTTTCTCGCTCTTCGCAAAAGGGAGAACGAGAATAGTTTCTATTTAATGGTCTCTTGTGTCATGCCGACAATAGTACGGCAAGAACACAACTGCTCAAATTCCCTACGGTGGGTGTATGGATCTTCGTCTTCTGACCCAGAGAAGGATTTTTCCTGAACCATGGCTATAAGAGCAGGGCGAAGCTCATAGACATCTGTAGGAATGGGGTGTGATGATGGTGGAGACTCCAACAAGTCGCCCTTTGGAGCAAAGAATTTATATATAGCAGTTAAGTCCATGTGCGATGGTGGTGAGGTAAAGGTGGTGACAAAATAAAAAGGTGGTAAAAGAAAAGAAACATGGACGATCCTGGTTCGATTCTAGAACAGCTACCGTTCCCCGGCAACGGCGCCAGAAAGCTTGTTGGGTATTTTAAACGCACACAGAAAAATCCGCAAGTGCACGGATACCGATGTAGCTTTCACCCAAGAGTATTCCAGGGTATCGATTTCCACGGGGAACGTGAAGTGTACTAGAAGAATTAAGAACGTCCAAGAAAAGAATGGTAATGTGGTTAGAGAGGGATATATGGTTTTCTAAGCGGGTCTATTTAATTAAAGTCTCACTATACTTTACTTACTTCGGAGCAACAGTACCTTTCCGATTCTCGAAAAAGATTGGGAAAAGGGTAATCGGGGGAAGGCTGCCAAAAAGCTCTACGAAAACACCAATCCTAACGTGGTGGATTATAACAATCTACAAAGCTGTCACCCTTGTAGCTACCACAACTATCCGGAGGATTGGGCGCAAACTCAGGTAAACCCTAGTCTAGACACCGTGTCTACACTAACGCTTACTACTCTAATTACCGCGGATAACTAGAGCACTCAATACGAGCGGAGATCCAGTAAATAAAATAAAGCAAGAACTGAAATTAAATATAATACTCAGAAATAGTAAATGAAGAACCTGGAGATTACTTGAAGACGAACCAGATGTTGCACCAATACAATGTCGGGGAAGATCCGACAGATCCGGCTCCTCCTCAGCTCTCTCCTTCTCCTCTCTAGAACTAGAAGATGAACTAGAACTAGAACTAGACGATCAACTAGAGGGACCTCTACTTCTACTTGACACCCTAGTTTCTGATGTGGAGATGGATAATGAAGATGGAGATGCCTGGAGAGGGGGGTCTAGGGTTGCTTATATAGCCCGAGGTGGAGTAGGGGCAAGGAATCGCCATGTCATCGATCCGCGTCACGTTTATCGCCCACCGTTAGATCAAACCGACTTCGGGGACGGTGGAGATGCATCCTAGGAGGCGGTGGAAGAAGGTTCCAGAAGGCGGAGGCGAAACGGGCTCCGGGGCCGACCGGTCGGTCTCCAAGTGGGACCGGTCGGTCTGGCCCAGTGGGCCCATGTGGTGGCCCACCTCGTGGTGTCTTCTGGTGTCTTCTAGATCCTTCTTTTGTAGATTTCGTTGCGAAATTAATATCTTTTCATCCGGGACTCCAAATATAGCAAATGATATGTCCGTTTTGATTGTCTCGACGAGCTCTTCGCAATGGTGCACTCCAATTCATCACTTGAGATACTTTTATATGGTGAAATATTGATGTCCTACAAAACAAGTGAGAGCACCAAAACTCGTGGAACTTATTAGTTTCAAACCCTACAATTATGCTTTGTAATTCATTTAGTGTCATTTCATGCAATAGTTGATGGTTAATTATGAGCATTAGTGAGCGTCATAAATGCATCAGCAAGCAACGACCATAATTCTGAAACTATAAGGGCTATGATGGTGATTTTGGAACCAAAAGAAAGGTATTAAAGTCTACTACTCAAATATGATTTTTCTATGATTGTTAGGTACATAAAAATATCCATAAACACCACATAAACAACGGATGCACAATCGGAATACACAGCGAAACTTAATTACGAGATTAGAACCCTAACTGCGTTTACTTATCAACAAAATTCAGTAAATCCACACATGGGTTCACATAAAAAACAGTGAGAAAAAGATAACCTTACCCTCAACATCAAGTATAAAGAAGATCCACAACAAAGTCCCTCTCGTTTCGCCTTCTCCCTCGCAGTGATCTCGGACGCCACACCACTTGTTGACTTGATCTACTCCGCGTGCGACATAACCATCAAGAACAACGAGAGAAGCCATGTGATTGAGGGGAAAACAAGACGAGGAGAAGATGACCTACCAATTTATGAGGCAGACATAAGAGCCACAAACAAGGATCAAGCCCTATCACTACAAGAATTCCTGGATTGTGTGACGAATGGAAACTGTCATATAAAGAACAAAAATTGTCATAAAAAGTACTTTATAACAAAAATAGGGTCGTCATGCGGGTCGTCACAAAAGGACCGTCATAAAAAGTATTATGACGAACTTACAAACCACCGTCATAAAATATTTATGACGGTCACTTGACAATCGTCACATAATGTTACTTTTAGTGACGAACCTAATCGTCACATAACCTTGGTCAACGCGTCACGTAATGTCATGAGCCGTCACAAAATGGCAGTAGAAGGTGCTGGTTAGTAGCCTTTTGTGATGACCGTGAACGTCATATATTAATTTGTGACATTTGACTTTCGTCTTGTTTTGGATGTCGCCGGAGACATGTTGTGACGACCAGTGGTGTCATACTATATTACATGACAATTAAACTATGTTATGTTTTGTATGGTGCATGAGACATGTTGAGACGACTGTACCTCGTCACAAAAATGTCGTTGCATTCAATGACAAATGCACATAGATCACTGATCTGTCACCAAAGATCATACAATCACATGAATATAGATACATACCAGAATCAGATTCTATCATCCAACAATATATATCAGTTGGCATCATACACCACACTACCTTCACAGCTCATAAGTCATTCACAACTGAGCCAAACGATCATACACATAATATGCATACATTCCAATTGATAACAAGTTTAACAAGTTCTTCCAACTTTAAAAATCCCTTAGCCACATAAAACTCTCTCAAAATTTGAATTTCAAATCTTAGATCATATAAATAAGTGCCAAATGAAGGGATGGCCTATACAAAATATGTGCATGATGTCGGTACCTACAACTTTGGTACTCAACACTTCGTCATTAGAGGTAATTTAGTGTCCTAAATTTCATTTGCTAGTTGTCGGGCTTTAAAATTCCTAGAACTTAAAAAAACATCAGTAATTCACTATTTTTTCAAAAAATCCTCAAATTTGGTGTGTTGGCATATTTTGGACACCTAAACTCCAGAAAAAAGAATAAAATGATTTCAACAAAGTGGCATCGTAGATGCTTCACAAGTGGGCACATCTCTTATAGAGTTTAGGTGAGTTTTATGAAAGTTTAGAGTAGATGTGGTCAATGTGTGCTACAACAGTGTCAAATGAAGCAATGACCAAAACAAAAATTATAGATCTTGTTGTCCCCTTCAACTTTGGTATTCAACACTTTTTCATTAGAGCCACTTTTAAATCCCTTAGCAGCATAAAACTTTCTCAAAATTTGAATTTCAAATCTTAGATCATATAAAAAAATGCCAAATGAAGGGATGACCTATACAAAAGATGTGCATGATGTCGGTACCTACAACTTTGGTACTCAACACTTCCTCATTAGAGATAATTTAGTGTCCCAAATTTTATTTGCGAGCTGCTCGGCTTTAAAATTCCTATAACTTAAAAAAATTCAGTAATTCACTGTTTTTTAAAATATCCTCAAATTTGGTGTGGTGGCATGTTTTGAACACCTAAAATCCAGGAAAAAGAATAAAATCATTTCAACAAAGTGGCATCGTAGATGCTTCACAAGTGCGCACATCTCATATAACATTTAGGTGAGTTTTATGAAAGATTACAGTAGATGTGGACAATGTGTGCTACAACATTGTTAAATGAAGGAATTACCAAAACAAAAATTGTAGATCTTGTTGTCCCCTCAAAGTTTGGTATTCAAAACTTTTTCATTAGAGCAACTTTTAAATCCCTTACCCGCATAAAACTCTCTCAAAATTTGAATTTTAAATCTTAGATCATATAAAAAATTGCCAAATAATGGGATGGCCTATACAAAAGATGTGCATGATGTCGGTACCTATAACTTTGGTACTCAACACTTCCTCATTATAAATAATTTAGTGTCCCAAATTTCATTTGCGACCTGTCGGGCTTTAAAATTCCTATAACTTAACAAAAAGTTTAGTAATTCACTGCTTTTTTTTTAAAATCCTCAAATTTGGTGTGGTGGCATGTTTTGGACACCTAAACTATAGAAAAAAGAATGAAATAATTTCAACAAAGTGGCATCGTAGATGCTTCACAAGTGGACACATCTCTTATAGCATTTAGGTGAGTTTTATGAAAGATTGGAGTAGATGTGGACAATGTGTGCTACAATAGTGTTAAATGAAGGAATGACCAAAACAAAAAATGTAGATCTTGTTGTCCCCTTCAAGTTTGGTATTCAAAACGTTTTCATTAGAGCCACTTTTAAATCTCTTAGCCGCATAAAACTCTCTCAAAATTTGAATTTCAAATCTTAGATCATATAAAAAAGTGTCAAATGAAGGGATGGCCTATACAAAAGATGTGCATGATGTCGGTACCTACAACTTTGGTACTCAACACTTCATCATTAGAGGTAATTTAGTGTCCCAAATTTCATTTGCGAGTTACCAGGCTTTAAAATTCCTAGAACTTAAAAAACATCAGTAATTCACTATTTTTCAAAAAAATCCTCAAATTTTGTTTGTTGGCATGTTTTGGACACCTAAACTCCAGGAAAAAGAATAAAATGATTTCAACAAAGTGGCATCGTAGATGCTTCACAAGTGGGCACATCTCTTATAGAGTTAGGTGAGTTTTATGAAAATTTGGAGTAGATGTGGTCAATGTGTGCTACAACGGTGTCAAATGAAGGAATGACCAAAACAAAAATTATAGATCTTGTTGTCCCCTTCAACTTTGGTATTCAACACTTTTTCATTAGAGCCACTTTTAAATCCCTTAGCAGCATAAAACTTTCTCAGAATTTGAATTTCAAATCT
Organism: Coix lacryma-jobi var. lacryma-jobi; assembly: GCA_009763385.1. Classification (NCBI taxonomy): domain Eukaryota; kingdom Viridiplantae; phylum Streptophyta; class Magnoliopsida; order Poales; family Poaceae; genus Coix; species Coix lacryma-jobi. The sequence goes on from CM019823.1 coordinate 68,552,293, forward strand.
TAGATCATATAGAAAAGTGTCAAATGAAGAGACGGCCTATACAAAAGATGTGCATGATGTTGGTATCTACAACTTTGGTACTCAACATTTCCTCATTAGAGATAATTTAGTGTCCCAAATTTCATTTGCGAGCTGCTCGTCTTTAAAATTCCTATAACTTAAAAAAATCAATAATTCACTGTTTTTTAAAATATCCACAAATTTGGTGTGGTGGCATGTTTTGGACACCTAAACTCCAGGAAAAAGAATGAAATCATTTCAACAAAGTGGCATCGTAGATGCTTCACAAGTGCACACATCTTCTATAACATTTAGATGAGTTTTATGAAAGATTATAGTAGATGTGGACAATGTGTGCTACAACAGTGTTAAATGAAGGAATAACCAAAACAAAAATTGTAGATCTTGTTGTCGCCTTCAAGTTTGGTATTCAAAATTTTTTCATTAGAGCAACTTTTAAATCCCTTAGCCGCATAAAACTCTCTAAAAATTTGAATTTTAAATCTTAGATCATATAAAAAATTGCCAAATGAAGGGATGGCCTATACAAAGGATGTGCATGATGTCGGTACCTACAACTTTGGTACTCAACACTTCCTCATTAGAAATAAGTTAGTGTCCTAAATTTCATTTGCGATCTGCCAGGCTTTAAAATTCCTATAACTTAACAAAAAATTCAGTAATTCACTGTTTTTTCAAAACAAAATCCTCAAATTTGGTGTGGTGGCATGTTTTGGACACCTAAACTCCAGGAAAAAGAATGAAATAATTTCAACAAAGTGGCATCATAGATGCTTCACAAGTGGGCACATCTCTTATAGCATTTAAGTTAGTTTTATAAAAGATTGAAGTAGATGTGGACAATGTGTGCTACAATAGTGTTAAATGAAGGAATGACGAAAACAAAAATTGTAGATCTTGTTGTCCCCTTTAAGTTTGGTATTCAAAACGTTTTCATTAGTGCCACTTTTAAATCCCTTAGCCACATGAAACTTTGTCAAAATTTGAATTTCAAATCTTAGATCATATAAAAAGTGCCAAATGAAGGAATGGCCTATACAAAAGATGTGCATTATGTTGGTACCTACAACTTTGGTACTCAACACTTCCTCATTAGAGGTAATTTAGTATCCCAAATTTCATTTGCGAGCTGTCGGGCTTTAAAATTCCTATAACTTAAAAAAAAATCAGTAATTCACTGTTTTTTCAAAAAATCCTCACATTTGGTGTGTTGGCTTGTTTTGGACACCTAAAATCCAGGAAAAAGAATGAAATGATTTTAACCAAGTGGCATCATAGATGCTTCACAAGTGGGCACATCTTATATAGCATTTAGGTGAGTTTTATGAAAGATTGGAGTAGATGTGGACAATGTGTGCTACGACAGTGTTAAATGGAGGAATGACCAAAACAAAACTTATAGATATTGTTGTCCCCTTCAAGTTTGGTATTCAAAACTTTTTCATTAGAGCCACTTTTAAATCCTTAGCCGCATAAAACTCTCTCAAAATTTGAATTTCAAATCTTAGATCATATAAAAAAGTACCAAATAAAGGAATGGCCTATATAAAAGATGTGCATGATGTTGGTACCTACAACTTTGGTACTCAACGCTTCCTCATTACAGGTAATTTAGTATCTCAAATTTCATGTGCGAGCTGCCGGGCTTTAAAATTCCTAGAACTTAAAAACATTTCAGTGATTCACTGTTTTTCGAAAAATCCTCAAATTTGGTGTGGTGGCATGTTTTGGACACCTAAACTGCAGAAAAAAAAGAATGAAATAATTTTAACAAAGTGGCATCGTAGATGCTTCACAAGTGTGCACATCTCTTATAGAGTTTAGGTGAGTTTTATGAAAGATTGGAGTAGATGTGGACAATGTGTGCTACAACAGTGTCAAATGAAGGAATGACCATAACAAAAATTATAGATCTTGTTGTCCCCTTCAACTTTGGTATTCAACACTTTTTCATTAGAGCCACTTTAAATTTCTTAGCCGCATAAAACTTTCTCAAAATTTGAATTTTAAATATTAGATCATATAAAAATGTGCCAAATTAACGGATGATCTATACAAAAGATGTGCATGATGTCGGTACCTACAACTTTGGTACTCAATACTTTCTCATTAGAGATAATTTAGTGTCCCAAATTTCATTTGCGAGCTGTTGGGCTTTAAAATTCCTATAACTTAAAAAAAAATCAGTAATTCACTGTTTTTTCAAAAAATCGTCAAATTTGATATGGTGGCATGTTTTGGACACCTAAACTCCAGGAAAAAGAATAAAATAATTTTAACAAAGTGGCATCGTTGATTCTTCACAAGTGGGGCACAACTCCGAGTCAAACAAACATGGTCAAAGACCCAGCCCGTACTGAGACATTTTATGACATCGGGAGTTGTCATATTTGATAAAACATCTAGTGACGGTCTGATATCGTCACATAAAAACTTTATGAATCGTCAAAAAACATAACCATCAATCGACTCCTGGCGCACAACAATTTGTGACGAAACTCGGTACCTTTATGTGACATAAGAAACAATATCGTCACAAATATTTCCGAGTCCCATAGATTTATGACGAAACATAATTTTGCATCGTATTATGTCACATTATATGACGAAAATAGGCCTTGTCACAAGAGATTTTGTCAAAAAAAGAAGGATTTCTTGTAGTGCTAACTCCCCCTCTCTTCTCCATCCTCCGATCTTCTATTGTGTTTCTCCTATGCTTGAGAGAAGTGGCGACTCGATAGACGAAGGGGATTTGGTTTTGAGAGAGGGGAGACCTGAAAAGGGGAGGTGTCGCTACAGTAATACGAGTACTGTTCATGTGTTTTTTTTGTCCTTTAAGCTTCCAATGGTGGCAGGTTTTTTATCTGAACTTTGAACGGTGCGTATGAGTAGTCAAATGGAATACGCTCGATGAGCTCTACGCATCTATGGTCTCCGATCATCCATCCGGGTGATGTATAAAAATTTATTTTTTGCCACTCATTAAAACACCCTTTAACACCCTTTGAACCATTTGCCATTTTACGCTTTCTAACATACAAAACGTATTTTGGGTATTACAGTCTACCCCCCTTAAAAGAAAACAGACCAGCACAATTTTCTCCATGCATGCAAAAATATCGAGTGGCAAAAGGAAGCCGCGCACCCGCAAAGCCTCGGTCGGACCATTCACGTGCATGTTGCCGCGCCCCGCCCCGCCCGATGAGGCGAGGCGAGCGCGCGTGTGAATTTTCTTTCTTTGTCTCTCCTCAATAGCTTTAACCAGTTGGAGATAGCTCAACTATATAAGTTGGTCTCCCTACTTCTAGAGTAGCAGTGTGGGACTAAAGTCTCCCACCATACTATGCATGTGTGAGTGGATCTTTGGATTTATTTGGAATATTGATTTGGGTCAAGCTCTAATCTTCTAACATATAATACATGTATGCATGTATATCTATGAAAAAGATCAAGAAAATTTACCTGGAAGAGGTCTCCTGCGGCCTGCAGTTGCTTTGCTCTCGCGAGAGAACAGGCTTCCCACTTCCTGGCCCACGGCCTGGGGACGACTAGCGTCCGACCGGGGTGGCAATTAGCACCGCGCCGACCAGTGTCCGTTCCGTGTGCAGCCCAGCACCCGTTTCCATGTCCTACGGCCCAGTTATCCTATGCATGGCTGACAGCCCACTCACTTTCCGCGCCCCTCCCAGAAACTGCTTCCCGTGTTCCCTACAGAAAAAAGAAACTGCTTCACGCGTTGCTCTCTCTCTCTGAAAAAAAAAATATGAACAAAAATAGTGTGAGTGAAAGAAATTGAACACGAGTCTTATGGACTAAAAATGTTATTCTCTGAAAATACTAGTATTCTCCTACCACTACACTACAAGATGTTTTGTACTATAGATAAAATGTTTTAATACTACATTTATCTGACCATTTAAGTATGAGAAAAATATTGCACCTCACAAAAATAATATTCTAAAACAAAAATATACCTAGGTTAAGTCTGGGTGTTCGGGTTAGCCGATTTTTTTCGGGTCGGGTAATTCGAAGTTCGGGTAATAAAAATTACTACCCGAATTTAGTCAAAAAAAACACTACCTGCAATTTCGGGTACCCGATAATTCGGGTTCGGGTATTACCTGATATAGCTGAATTCATATAAAAGAGCAAATTATACAAAATTTTAGTAGAAATTCATACATAATTTCAGCAGCATCTTGTATAGAATTCCAACACTAATTTGCAGAGAATAACATATTACAGTCACTTGTACAAACAGAGAGAATAGTATACTAATGAAATGATAAATTTATTTATTTAACTAACAACACATGATAAATACAAAGATAAAAAAAACAACTTTGGATAATTCGGGTACCAGGGGATATTACGCGAATTACCCAAACTAATTTCGGGCAAACAAAATTATTATCCAAATTTGGTATCGAGTACCTCAAGTTCGAGTAATTCGGGTACGGGTAATGGGTAGCGGGTATTTTGTCCAGGCTTAACCTAGGTCATCTCATAAAGAATTAAACATATACTCAGGTGGCGCCATCCGAGAATATATCACATATATATTGCATGAATATCACAAAATAAAATAAATGTATCAAACCATTTAATGAATGGGAATTAAATAAAGAAGAAGGAAAATAACTAAACACATTTTTTATACTCCGAGAATAACCGAACAGAGTAAAATAAAGAAGGAAAAGGAAATTTTTAAAAAATGTATCAAACCATTTAATGAGTGGGAATTACTTGAACAACTAAAATATATCATACCCTCTAAAAAATATTGTGTCAATGCTTAAAGATAATTATAAAAGTTAGGCTTATACTATGTGAACATCATATATATACTATGTGAACATTACATATATAATGTATGAACATCACAAAATTCATTGTAGAAGATACATGTATAATAAGTGAACATCATATATATATTGCATGAATATCACAAAATACATCATAAAGCATCATATGTATACTATAAAGCATGATAAAATAAAATCATAAAACATTAGTATACTAGCTAAACATCAAGTGCATATGAAAATCAAAGGAATAAAAGATAAAATACAAATAAAAAACTTAACAATAAAGGCTAAACATATACAACATAAATAAACAAGTTAAATAAGAAAAAGAAAAAATTAAAAGATCACATTTCAAACACATTTCAAACGTGACATATATCTCATGTAGCATATGAAATAAAAAAATAAAAAATAAAAAACTAAAGCATGAAAATGATTAAATAAAAAACAACTAGAGTAAAAAAGAAAATGAAAAAATATACATGAAACATAAAAGGAGAAATGAGAAGTAAATCGACGAAAAAAGAAAAATAAAGAACATGAAAACAAATGAAATTAAAATAATTAATGAGGGCAAAAGAAAATAAATACAATAAAGATAAAAATATAAAAAGTAAAAACAAGAATAAAAGGCTACATGATACAAGAAAACAAAAAAATCAATGAAAGGAAAGAAAAAAAAGAAACGGAAAACCACACAAAGAAATTAAAAAGATAAATAAAAAATAAGAATAAGAATAAAATAACATTAAAATGAAGAAAACTAATTACTTAGAGAAGAAAAATGAATAAAAGAAAGACAAAAATATTAAAAAGTTAATATCAGAATGAAAATATATAGGAAAAATAGAAAAAGAAAAAAGAAATGAACAAAATGGTATACGGAAACAACGTGATGAATGAGAAAAAAAGAAAAACTACGGAGAACGTAACTGTCAGCATGCACTCTACACCGTCCGGTAATGGTCCGCTCTCTATGCTCTCGTGGGCCGCTACCTATCTATTGCGTTGGGCCTGGGAGACAAGCGCTGTCGCGGTGAACATCGTACTCGTACACCAGTCGGCAGCGAAGATTTCCGCCACGGCCTCACATAGTGATGATGCGGCCTATGACCATACAATGCCAGGACGGTATATGCGATGACACATTGACTACATGACGGTAGACGTGAGTCCATCGTCTTCTGACACCGCACATCGGATTGGCTACCGTATATTTGGAGCAACTTTGCGATGCGCTACCAGCGAGGGGGTCTCGTCCTCTGTCTCTAATTGATGGATCCATGCCGTGACTAATTGGGATTGAGATCGTCAGATCGAGGATCCGCTCAGCCACTAAGGTGAGATCTAATCTCTACTCTTTTATCATTTTCTTTCTATAGAAAAAACACATCTACTTTCATTGCTAACGACGTCACGAGACATCCCTCATGCGTTGAGATTAGGAATTCGCTCAACATCAGAGACAATTGCGTTTGGTAAAAAAATTCAGTAGATAACATCATGCGAGTGTTTCGAGTGTTTGTATAATCACGTATGAATCTATATATGTGCAACCGGGCCGCCCGGCCCGACACGGCACGGGCCGGTCTAGGCACGGCCCGACCGGGCCGGGCCACCCAAGGCACGGTGGGCCGCCGGGCCGTGCCGAAGCAGGCCACCGAGCCGTGCCATCGGCCCAGGCATGGCCCGGTCGGGCCACGGGCCGGCCCAAAGGCCCGCGCCCACCAGGCCCAATAGGCCCGCAGTGAAATTAGTACATATATTTGCATTTATAAATATATTTTTATATTTATTTATATATATTTATAAATATTTATATTTATTTATATTTCTATTTCTATTTATATATATACCGGGCCGGGCCGGGCCGGCCCGCGGGACGAGGGTGCGGCCCAGGCATGGCCTGCTGTGGGCTTCGGGCCGGTCCGGGCCCGGTAGCAACCGTGCCGAGCCGTGTTTGGGCCGGACCGAATTATCGTGCTTTGGGCCGTGCCTTCGGCCCACGGGCTGCATGCTCATCTTTATATGAATCAAGAATTTAGGGGTTGTTCGGCTGATAAGCCAGGCAATGTTCTTTTGTTGCGAGAGAAAAACATTGTAAATTGGCTGATAAGTCGGACTGATAAATTCAAACAAATAGTGTGTTAATCCTACTAATGCAATTTATTTAATTGTTTCAATTGTGTTTTTTAATAATTGTGTAATTATAAAGAGAACAAGAGACATTGCATCTATTTTTTCCAGAAGCATGCAACAAATAAGACAACGAAGTTGCAAATTTAAGATTGATTGTGTTATTTAATGCATGTATGCCGAATTACGTTGGAAATATTATTTTTTTTTATTAAATTATCGAATGGTATTACTGAATTTTGTATAATTTTTTTTAGGCGGCGTACCCTGACGTAAAATCTTGGATCCGCCACTGCTCCAAAGAAGGATTGTGAGGGGCATTGTGCTCGCCCCGCGGGGATCGCGAAGAGCAACTCTAATAGAGCGTGTCATTGAGTTACCCTCACTTGTGGGGTGAGTTCTTGCAGCGCTTGAGTGTCGAGCTAGGTGTGGTGCCTATTAGCCGCCGAATTAACAAAGTGTGTGGTCGACACAACGAGGACTAGCTTGGTGGCAACCAAGTGAACCTCGGGATAAAATCACCGTGTCAACCTTGTTCATCCCATTGGTTTGCATTCCCCTTACACAAGCTTGTATTTACTTTCAAATATATTGTGCTTGTGTAGTTGCTCTTGTAATTAGTTAGCTTGTGTAGCTTGCTAGTTACTTTCATTGCTTGTGTAGCTGTTGACGCTCACTAATGCTCATAATTGACCATCAACTATTGCATGAAAGGACACTAAATGAATCACAAAGCATAGTTGTAGCATAGTTGTAGGGTTTGAAACTAACAAGTTCCACGAGTTTTGGTGTTCTCACTTGTTTTGTAGGACATCCATGTTTTTACCATATAAAAGTATCTCAAGTGATGAATTGGAGTGCACCATTGCGAAGAGCTCGTCGAGACGATCGAAACCGACATATCATTTGGTATATTCGGAGTCCGGGATGAAAATATATTAATTTCGCAACGAAACGTGCAAAAGAAGGATCTAGAAGACACCAGAAGACACCACGAGGCCGCCCGCCATGGAGGCCCACTGGGCCAGACCGACCGGTGGGGCCCACCGACCGGCCAGTCGTCCACGGAGGCCGTTTTGCCTCCGCCTTTCAGAATCTTCTTCCACCGCCTCCTATGATGCATCCCCACCGTCCCTGAAGTCGGTTTGATCCAATGGAGAGTTGTAAACGTGACGCAGATCGATGACATGGCGATTCCTTGCCCCCTACTCCACCTCGGGCTATATAAGCAGGCCAGGAGGTGCCCTCAGAGGCCATCTCCATCTTCATTATTCATCTCCACATCAGAAACTAGGGTTTCAATTAGAAGTAGAGGTCGCTCTAGATGAATCTCTTCTCGGTCATCTAGAATTAGATATAGTTCTAATTCTTCTAGTTCTAGTTCTAGTTGTCTAGTTCATCTAGTTGTAATTAGAGGTCGGATTAGAGAGAGGAGGAGGAGAGAGCCGAGGAGGAGCCGGATCTGTCGGATCTTCCTCGACATTGTATTGGTGCAGCATCTGGTTCGTCTTCAAGTAATCTCCAGGTTCTTCATTTACTACTTCTAAGTATTATATTTAATTTTAGTTCTTGCTTTATTTTATTTACTGGATCTCCGCTCGTATTGAGTGCTCTAATTATGATATCTGATTAGAGTAGTAAACGTTAGTGTAGACGTGGTGTCTAGACTAGGGTTTACCTGAGTTTGCGCCAAATCCTCCGGAATAGTTGTGGTAGCCCCAGAGGTGACAGCTCTGTCAGGTCTTTGTAATCCACCACGTTAGAGTTGGTGTTCTCGTAAAGCTTTTGGCAGCCTTCCCCCAACTACCTTTTTTCGAGTCTTTCTCGAGAGTTGGAAAGGACCTGCCGCTCCGAAGTAAGTAAAGTATAGTAAGCCTATAATTAGATAGACCCGCTTAGAAAACCCTATATCCCTCTCTAACCACATTACCATTCTTTTCTTGGACGTTCTTAATTCTTCTAGTACACTTCACGTTCCCCGTGGAAATCGATACCCTGGAATACTCTCAGGTGAAAGCTACATTGGTATCCGTGCGCTTGCGGATTTTTCTGTGTGCGTTTAAAATACCCAACAAGCTTTCTGGCGCCATTGCCGGGGAACGGTAGCTGTTCTCGAATCGAGCCAAGTTCGTCCGTGTTTCTTTTGTTTTTACCACCTTTCCCTTTTTACCACCTTTTTCTTTTACCATCCCATCACCACATAAATTCCACTCCTATCTTTAAATTCTTTGCTCCAAAGGGCGACTTGTTGGAGTCTCCACCATCATCACACCCCATTCATACAGATGGCTATGAGCTTCGCCCTGCTCTTATAGCCATGGTTCGGGAGAAATCCTTCTCTGGGTCAGAATACGAAGATCCATATACCCACCTTAGGGGATTTGAGTAGTTGTGTTCTTGTCAGACTATTGCTGGCATGACACAAGAGACCATTAAATGGAAACTATTCCCGTTCTCTCTTTTGGGAAGAGCGAGAAAATGGTATGACCATTCCATAAGGGGCGCAAATGGAAATTGGGATGAACTTCGGGACAACTTTTGCCTTATTTTCTTCCCTCTTTTTTGAATCACTGATCTTAGAATCGAAGTTCTTACCTTTAAACAAAAAGAGAAGGAGACACTAGAAGCAACTTGGGCTAGGTTCAAATGCCTTACCAATTCTAGCCCAAATCTTTCCTTGCCTAACCATGTCCTATGAAGGACCGAAAGTGCTACCAGAAAGCGACCAGAGGGGGGGGTGAATGGGAGCTTCAAATTTCTTTTCAGAAACTTGTTGCCGCTGTCCCGAGAATCAACCCCAAGAGCAAACTCAGAGCTTGCGAGTGTCCACGACCCTAGATGTAGGGTGGATGCTTACAAGAAGCACAACGAGACACTACACAACTCTAGAAACCCTACGCAAAAGCCGAAAATCAAAATCGACAACGGACGAACGAACTACGAACGAAACAGTGCCGAAGAACCAGCATCAGATGCTGGCAGCGTCCGATGGTCAGGCGTCGGAAGCTTCCGATGTAGAAAGGCCAAGTCTGGAACCTTACTGCATAGGCATCGGAGGCTGGCTACAGTGAAGCCCTAGTGTCCGATGCTTGACCCTCGGACGCTCCGATGGCAACAGAGACGCCGATGGTCAGCGTCTGATGCTCCTTAGAAAACCCTATCAGATGACACGTGGCGACGGAGCGTCCGATGTGACGAACTCAGCGTCCGATGTACTCGACGTCAGCGCCCGATGCCCCCGAAACAGCACAGTTCTTCCGCGGATTCAACCCGATCTCATCCGAATCAAAAGCTCTAAGGATTAGACTTGGTATGAGGAGTTCCAAGGAGGTTAGTGAGCTATCCCAAAGAGATCATGGCTCGAACCTAACTCCAAATCGATGAATCGGAAGAATTCGGGGCAAAAGAGGCAAAACTTGATCCGAAACAAAAATCGACCGATCTACTAGCTCGTAAGGTTAGAGAAGAATTCCTTCGGTGGAAAGATGCGCCTCACGACCTAGAACAAATGAGTTCAAATGGAATCGCAAAAGATGCAACGATGAAGGAGATCGATCACCGGGAAAATCGTGGAGAAAAGCAACCCGCGAAGAACAACATCAAAACGCGAATCACAACCACGAATTTGCAACCGTGTGGCTACCACACGCTACAACAGTGAGATTACGGTCTCACTTCCTCAAAATCTCATGAACACATAGGTATGATTGTCTTCTCTGTGGATCTCAGTTGCTACAGCAGAGGATTGGGAGAGCAGGAAAACCTAGAAGGCAAAATAGCAAATGACTGAGATAGAATAGGAGGTGGGTGTCTCCCTCTACTTATCCTAATTCTAATTCCCACTCTACCCCTAGTTATTTACAGAGCGAACCAGTCAAACCCTAAGGTTATCCTGGACCAACTTGAAGATAGTGGTGATCCGACGGCCACGCCCGCACAACTGGTAGCGTTGCCTCGACGCAACCTCACCGATTGCCGCCACGTGCCACCACCGCTCTGCTTGTCCTTTTCCCGGACTTCGCCCCCGGTTTTGTGGCCCAAACCGAGAAACCAGCCTTCACGACCAACCCCCGGTTTTGAGGCCCAAACTGGGAAATCAGCCGTCCATCGCCTGAGTTTTGTAGCCCAAACTCAGAAACCCGCAGCACCCAGGTTTTGAGGCCCAAACCTGGAAGCCGTCCTCAACCCGAGTTTTGTGGCCCAAACTCAGAAACCATCAGCGCCCAGGTTTTGAGGCCCAAACCTGGAAACCGTCCACTCGGTGGTTTTTCTGTGGCTCAACCACCAAACCGAGCCGTAGAGGGGATGCACTGCCCGTGCACCCCGTCCACCGACACATGTCCCCAGGTCCTCGACCCAAGCAACACTGTGCCCGCAAGTCTTCGCTCGTTGCTGTCCCAGGCTGTCAGCCACCATAGCTGATCCTCAGGCCACCGGTCCCTCAGTCCAAGCCTCACGTCCGCCCTTCACCGTTCTCAGTCCATCGGCATGACACGTCTCTACTTGACCTTCACCTTGCCTTCGATCACTGTATCCGTGCTCGACACCTGCACAACACAAGACAAAGAACATGCACATTATCCCAGTTGACAATCACTCATCACTCGAGACTCGACATACACCCATGTATCCGCAATCTCCCCCTTGATGAGTGCATTGTCAACTACCAACACAAATCATAATGAAATAGAGGAAGGAAGAAAGGAGAGAGAACTCGACCAAATGACCCAAAAGCATAACAAAGCCGAAGAAGGTCAAGTGGAAAGAGCAAGATAACTTGGTTCCCAAAGACATGGGCAATGGCTCGATGCAACCAAGCAAAGCTAAGCTAGCCCTCAAGAAGAGGTAGAAGAGGCTCAACACCACTAGCGAGAAAGCTCGATACCAATTGAAACACCAATTGAAATTCAAGCAGAATAGAGCTAGCCCTCAAGAAGAGGCAGAACGGGCTCAACACTGCTAGTGAGAAACCTCGATACCAATTGAAGAGCACAAAGGCAAAGGCGCTAGTCACTCAAGAAAGAGGCAAAAACTCAACACAACTAGCTACCAAAAGTGCTCCGAACCAATTGGAAAAACCAAAATTATCAAAATCCGAGCCAACTCAAGCTCCCCCTCCAATAGTGCACACAACCAAGATAAGGTTTCTCCCCCTTAAGATTTGGCAAATTTCTCCCCCTTAGTTCAAAATGCACTATCAAGTGTCTCCCCTCCAAAATGCATATGAGTTAAAATGCAAGTTAACAGCTTCAGGAATATAGTCGATAGAATGAGAAGATGCTCGACAAAAATGCTGATCCGATGACTCAACAATATGCACAGAATGCAAGCAAAAACTCAAACTGATCACCAAATACGAAATCTGAGCATTGGAGCAGAATGAGCAGTTTTCAGCCAAAAAGGTATTCACCATCAAAATAACACTAAACATGTATAGACAGGAAGTCAAACAAGTGCTAAACATGTATACAAGGTGAACTACCCATAAAAAGGTTCAATCATCATGCTATAGAATGAAACATAGACTTGTGTATTCAAATTTTATCGGAGTTGCAACGGTTAAATTACACAAGTTCAAATTTCAGCATGTGATTGCGAGAGGTTGAAAGCTTGTCATTACCTAACTTTTCAACTGTGCGAAGCCTATGCAGAAGCAATCAAAAGCTTAAAGCAACAGTTTCAGTCATACACTACACAGCTCAAGTTTAACTCAAAGTGCAATGAGAGACAGTCTCGATACTGTGATGTGCTGACAAGTAATCCCATCTCGATCTTTCCAATTCACTTAACTTGGTTCAAAATTAAAACAGAATATGAACAAACCAAGCAAGTGAACGACTCAGAACTAGAGACATAGCACCCTAGCATATATGAAAAGCACAAGTGATTTCAACATATTCTGCACATGCTAGTTGCATATCTCAATGGTGAACATTTTCAAGTTTTATGTTCATTAAGCAAATTCACCATTCATAAAATAGCTCAGCTCACAACATGTATTAGTGATCATAAAGAGCATAAGCTACAAGCATCATCATAAAGCATCAGAGCATACACTATATAGAGCATAGTCACATTCTAAAGATTATATTCATGAAGCTCTGAATGTAAATATGCAAGATGAAATGCAAAGATGCATGATGAAACCAATTGAAAGAAAAAGAGTCAGTCTATAATACACGAACCAAAACCTTTCCCCCATCTAAAAGAGAAAACACACACCAAGCTCACCTCTCAACCTGGCAAAAATTGATTGGTCTAAATGCTTGGTGAAAATATCAGCCAACTGATGATGAGTAACGACATGGCGAAGGTCGATATCACCCTTCTCATAGTGGTCTCGCAAGAAATGAAAGCGCACATCAATGTGTTTGGTCTTAGAATGCAGCACGGGGTTCTTAGCAACGCTAATAGCACTCGTGCTGTCACAAAGCAAAGGAACGCAAGAAAAGCTCAGACCAAAATCACGCAAAGTGGCCATCATCCAAAGCAATTGAGAACAGCAGCTAGCCGTAGCAACATACTCAGCCTCTGTGGTAGACTGGGCGACACTAGACTGCTTGCAAGAAGACCACGATACAAGAGAAGAACCAATAAACTGACAAGTCCCAGAAGTGGACTTGCGATCAATACGGCAACCAACAAAATCGGCATCAGAATAACCGCAAAGGGAGAGGGTGGAGGAAGCAGAATACCAAATCCCAAACTCTGGAGTGAAGCATAAGTACCTCATAATGCGCTTGACCGCCTGACGGTGAGAAGTGCGCGGCGACGACTGAAATCGCGTGCACAGACATACCGCGAACTGGATGTTCGGGCGTGTCGCCGTCAGGTACAGTAGAGATCCGATCATACTCCGGTACTCCTTCTGGTCCACAACTTCTCCATCCACATCCGCATCCAGGGCCGTCGTGGTCGACATGGGTGTTGGAAGAGGCTTGGCCTCACCCATATCGAACTTCTTCAGGATATCCTTGGTATACTTGCCCTGGTGCATAAATGTCCCTTCTCGGGATTGCTTGATTTGCAACCCGAGGAAAAATGTCAACTCGCCCATCATGCTCATCTCAAACTCCCTGCTCATAGTGTCTGCAAACTTGGCAACCAAAGTGTGAGAAGAACCACCGAAAATGATATCATCCACGTAAATCTGGACCAAGAGAGTGTCATTGCCTTGCTTGAGGAGAAAAAGCGTTTTATCCACACATCCCATTTTAAAACCCTTAGCAAGCAAAAAGGTTTTCAACCTATCATACCAGACCTAGGGGCTTGTTTCAAACCATACAAAGCTTTGTGAAGTTTAAAGACATGGTTTGGAAACTTGGGATTTTCAAAACCGGGGGGTTGTTTCACATACACCTCTTCTGCTATGTAGCCGTTTAAGAAGGCACTCTTGACATCCATTTGAAAAAGTTTAAACCCTTTGGATGCAGCAAAAGCCAAGAGTATCCTAATTGCCTCCAAACGAGCTACAAGAGCAAAAGTCTCCTCATAGTCTATCCCCTCCTTCTGACTATACCCCTGGGCTACGAGTCTTGCCTTGTTTCTTACAACATGGCCATCTTCTCCTTGTTTGTTTTTGAAAACCCATTTCGTACCAATAGGGTGACACTCTGGAGGAGGTGGAACCAAAACCCAAACCCGATTTCTCTCAAAATTTTCTAACTCCTCATGCATGGCATTGACCCAATCCGGATCAGATAAAGCATGTCCAACATCTCGGGGTTCAAAATCAACAACAAATGCAGAATGAGCAAAGTGAGAGATTTGTTGTGACCTTGACCGAGTGACACGTTCGCCGATGCTGCCGATCATCTGTTGAGGCGGGTATTGGCGCTGAATGTGTCGTGGCGCCTCCCGAGCTGAAGAGACCTCCCCCTCAACAGTAGCTGGTGCCTCCTCGGGTACAAACGGTACAACCAGAGGTGGCGGATCCCACGACCCCCATGTAGTCGAGGAAGAAGGGTTGTGGCCGTGAGTCGTCGTAGTAGAAACCGACGCTTCCGACACAGCAAGTGGAGGTGGTGCTGGATCATCCATCCCTTCAGCACCCTCGTCCTCATCATTAAAAAGAGGCTCGCCAACCTCATGATCACCTGCACGCTCGAAACGAGAAGAAGGACAAACCATGGTCTCGTCGAAGGTGACATCGGATGTCTCCATGACTCGGTTAGTATCAAGGTTAAGTACACGATATGCACGAGTATGAGTGCCATAACCCAAAAATACACCGTTAGAAGAACGAGACTCAAATTTGTCCAGGTTGCCTGTCTTAAGTATAAAACAGTGGCAACCAAAAACTCTAAAATAACTTACCTTGGGCAGTTTTCCAAAACGCAACTCATAAGAAGTCTTTTTCAAGAAAGCTCAGAGAAAAATGCGATTGGAAATGTAGCATGCAATGCTCATAGCTTCGGCCCAATATCTCCTGGGAGTCTTATGCTCATCGAGCATCATCCTGGCCATCTCAACAAGGGTGCGATTCTTTCTCTCTACAACACCATTCTGTGGCGGTGTGTAGGGGGAAGAAAACTGATGCTCTAAACCCAAAGAGTTACAAAACTTCTCAAAATCTGAGTTTTTAAACTCGGAACCATTATCACTCCGAATAGCTCGCATCGAGTTCAAAGGGAACTCGTTCTAAAGACGTAAAATCAGATTGCGAGCAAAAGAGAAAGTCTCAGTCTTCTCAGCTAAAAAGAAGACCCACGAATATCTCGAGAAGTCATCAACAACAACAAGCACATGCCACTTCCCCCCCAACCGAGCTCGCCCGAGCCGGACCAACAAGGTCCATATGCAAAAGCTCTCCAGGGCGCTTGGTCATGACCTGAGTCACTGGATGGTGGGGAGTGGCAACCATCTTCCCATGTCTACAAGAATGGTAGACAAGATCCTTCTCCATACACAACTTGGGCAATCCTTGGATTAGACCAAGTGAACTAAGCCTTGCAAGCAAGTCGAAGCTCAAATGTCCTAGTCTCCTATGCCACTTCCAAAGATCAGAGGAGGAAGGTCCAGCCACAAGACAACGAGAAATTCCAAACATTTCCGAGAAATTCGCACAAAAGACTTTCCCAAAGGGCGAAATCAAACACACAAGATTGCCCTGAGGATCCAAAATACGACTGAGATTCAGTTTAAAACGAATCTCATAGTCATCATCGAAAAGTTGCAAAACAGAAAGAAGGGTAAAATGCAAGTTAGAAACAAGAGCAACATCGCACAACACAAAGTGCTCATTAACTCGCACCGACCCACGAGACAACACTTTAACCTTTGCACGGCGCGCCTCTCTCTTGCGCCGAGTTAATGAGCACTTTGTGTTGCGTGATGTTGCTCTTGTTTCTAACTTGCATTTTAACCTTCTTTCTGTTTCGCAACTCTTTGATGATGACTATGAGATTCTTTTTAAACCGAATCTCAGTCGCATTTTGGATCCTCAGGGCAATCTTGTATGTTTGATTTCACCCTTTGGGAAAGTCTTTCGTGCGAATTTCTCGGAGTCGTTTGGATTTTCTCGTTGTCTTTTGGCTGGACCTTCCTCCTCTGATCTTTGGAAGTGGCATAGGAGACTAGGACATTTGAGCTTCGACTTGCTTGCAAGGCTTAGCTCACTTGGTCTAATCCGAGGATTGCCCAAGTTGTCCATGGAGAAGGATCTTGTTTGCCATTCTTGTAGACATGAGAAGATGGTTGCCGCTCCCCACCATCCAGTGACTCAGGTCATGACTAAGCACCTTGGAGAGCTTTTGCACATGGACCTCGTTGGTTCAGCTCGGGTGAGCTCGGTTGGGAGGAAGTGGTATGTGCTTGTTATTGTTGACAATTTTTCGAGATATTCGTGGGTCTTCTTTTTAGCTGAGAAGACTGAGACTTTCTCTTTTGCTCGCAATCTAATTTTGCATCTTCAGAATGAGTTCCCTTTGAACTCAATGCGAGCTATCCGTTGTGATAATGGTTCCGAGTTTAAGAACTCGGATTTTGAGAAGTTTTGTAACTCTTTGGGCTTAGAGCATCAATTTTCTTCTCCCTACACACCGCCACAGAATGGTGTTGTAGAGAGGAAAAATCGGACCCTTGTTGAGATGGCCAGGACGATGCTCGATGAGCATAGGACTCCTAGGCGATATTGGGCCGAAGCTATGAGCACTGCATGCTACATTTCCAATCGCATTTTTCTCCGAGCTTTCTTGAAAAAGACTTCTTATGAGTTGCGTTTTGGAAAACTGCCCAAGGTGAGTTATTTTAGAGTTTTTGGTTGCCACTGTTTTATACTTAAGAAAGGCAACTTGGACAAATTTGAGTCTCGTTCTTCTGACGGTGTATTTTTGGGTTATGGCACTCACACTCGAGCATATCGTGTACTTAACCTTGATACTAACCGAGTCATGGAGACATCAGATGTCACCTTTGACGAGACCATGGTTTGTAACTCTTCTCGTTTTGAGCGTGCATGTGATCATGAGGTTGGTGAGCCTCTTTTTGATGATGAGGACGAGGGTGCTGAAGGGATGGATGACCCAACACCACCTCCACCTGTTGTGCCGCAAAGAGCGGCCTCTACTACCACTCACGGTCCCGATCCTTCTTCTTCGACTACTTGGGGGCCGTGGGATCCGCCACCTCGAGCGGTACCTTTTGTACCCGAGGAGGCACCAGTTGCTGTTGAGGGGGAGGTTTCTTCAGCTCGGGAGGCGCCACGACACATTCAGCGCCAACACCCGCCTCAGGAGATGATCGGCAGCATCGGCGAACGTGTCACTCGGTCTAGGTCACAACAAATCTCTCACTTTGCTCATTCTGCATTTGTTGCTGATTTTGAACCCCGAGATGTTGGACACGCTTTATCTGATCCAGATTGGGTCAATGCCAAGCACGAGGAGCTTGAAAACTTTGAGAGAAATCGGGTTTGGGTTCTTGTTCCTCTTCCTCCTGAGTGTCACCCTATTCGGACAAAATGGGTTTTCAAAAACAAACAAGGAGAGGATGGTCATGTTGTGAGAAACAAGGCCAGACTTGTAGCCTAGGGGTATAGTCAGAAGGAGGGGATAGACTATGAGGAGACTTTTGCTCCTGTAGCCCGTTTGGAGGCAATTAGGATTCTCTTGGCTTTTGCTGCATCCAAAGGGTTTAAACTTTTTCAAATGGATGTCAAGAGTGCCTTCCTAAACGGCTACATAGAAGAGGAAGTGTATGTGAAACAACCGCCCGGTTTCAAAAATCCCAAGTTTCCAAACCATGTTTTTAAACTTCATAAAGCTTTGTATGGTTTGAAACAAGCCCTTAGAGCCTGGTATGATACGTTGAAAACCTTTTTGCTTGCTAAGGGTTTTAAAATGGGATGTGTGGATAAAACGCTCTTTCTCCTCAGGCAAGGCAATGACACTCTCTTGGTTCAGATTTACGTGGATGATATCATTTACGGTGGTTCTTCTCATGCTTTGGTTGCCAAGTTTGCAGATACTATGAGCACGGAGTTTGAGATGAGCATGATGGGTGAGTTGATGTTTTTCCCTGGGTTGCAACTCAAGCAATCTCGAGAGGGAACGTTTGTGCACCAAGGTAAGTATACCAAAGATATCCTGAAGAAGTTCGATATGGGTGAGGCCAAGCCTCTTCCAACACCCATGTCGACCACGATGGCCGTGGATGCGGATGTGGAAGGAGAAGCTGTGGACCAGAAGGAGTACCAGAGTATGATCAGGTCGCTACTGTATCTGACGGCGACACGCCCGGACATCCAGTTCGCGGTGTGTCTTTGCGCGCGATTTCAGTCATCGCCGCACACCTCTCACCGTCAAGCGGTCAAGCGCATTCTGAGGTACTTATGCTTCACTCCAGAATTTGGGATTTGGTATTCTGCTTCCTCCACCCTTTCTCTTTGCAGTTATTCTAATGCCAATTTTGCTGGTTGCCGAATTGATCGCAAGTCCACTTCTGGGACTTGCCAGTTTATTGGTTCTTCTCTTGTATGTTGGTCTTCTCCCAAGCAGTCTAGTGTCGCCCAGTCTACCACGGAGGTTGAGTATGTTGCTGTGAAGGACCGAATTGGCGACCAGAGGGGGGGGGTGAATGGGAGCCTCTAATTCAACTTGTGAATAGGATGGCCCTTGTCCCAGAAAATCACCCCAAAAGCGAAGACTCGAGACGACCGGAGAGTTCACGACCTACGAGTAGGTGGATACCCTAGGAGATGTCCTAGAGGTACAACGAAACTCCCGGAGAAACCCCAAAACCAACTGCCAGAGCTTAAAACCAAAACTGCACACTCTGCATATTTCTGGACTGTCCGGGGTCAGGGTCTCGGACTGTCCGGTGACTGCCGGACTATCCGCGACTGGGGGGCCGGACTGTCCGCCGGCCACAGACCAGAAAACAAACTGTTCTGAAATAGTTCTAGTCATGTCCCGGACTGTCCGTGGGTTTGTACCACGGACTGTCCGCCGTTCACTCGACAGTGAACAGTCAGGGGGCTGCGCCTGACTGACTCGACAAAACCCGACGCGCGGACTGTCCGCCGTTCAGGTCGCGGACTGTCCGCGACTGCACAGAGAACACGAAACTGCACGGGTTCAAAACCAAATCCGATTTGATCTCAACCAAAACGAAAGGGACTTCGATCAAACTCCTCCGAGATGTTCCTCTACGTATTGGGGTGCTAATCCTAAGAAATCATTGCACCAAACCAAGTCTATCAAGAGAAATCCAAGGATCACCGGAAAGGGGGAAAGAATGAAGAACGAACGCGAAATCAACCCGATCTATGGATTCATGAGGTTAGAAGAGAATTCCTTCGGTAGAAAGAAGGGACTCACGACCAAGAACAAATTGATTCAAGTGGAATCGAAAATCATCTCACGGAGAGGGAGAATGAGGCAAAACTCCGGACGATGAAAAACCAAAACGCGAAGAACACCAACACAAACGCGAATCGATTCGATTACAGCTGAAGTTCCTCCACACGAGGAGACAACGAGATTACGGTCTTGTTTCCTCAAAAGATCCAAATACACAGAGGTATGATTCCCGTCTCTACGGATCGCTTGCAGCGAGGTATGATAGAACCTAAGCGGGGGCTAGAGAGAGAGAGAGTGCTCAGGAACAAATGACTGCAAGGATAGAGAGAGAGGAGGGGTGCCTCTCTTATTTATAGCCTAATACAATAATCCCCTTTCTACCCCTAGATACAAGAGTGAAGCGGCCAACCCTAGGGGTATCCCGGTCCAACTCTGCTGATAGTTGATCTGACGGCCACGTGCCTTCCTCACCCTTAGCTTCGCCTCGACGCAAGCCTCAGGATGCCGCCACGTGCCGCCCAGTCGACCGCCGCGCCTTCCTCGTGGATAGCCTCGCCTCCGCGCCAGCCTCTCCACGCCGCCACGCGTCGACCGTCCTTTTTGCCGACCTCCCCCGGTTTTGAGGCCGAAACCGGGAAACCTGGGTCTTCCCCCGGTTTTGAGGCTGAAACCGGGAAACCTGTCCTCAGGCTGAGTTTTGTGGCCCAAACTCAGAAACCCGCGCACCCAAGTTTTGAGGCCCAAACCTGGAAACCGTCCACGCCGAGTTTTGAGGCCCAAACTCGGAAACCGGCCACCCTGAGTTTTGAGGCCCAAACTCGGAAACCGTCGATGGTAGCTTTTCGAGGCTCAGCTACCGAACCCGCGCCGAAGACGGGATGTGGTTCGCACACCCCGAGTTCCAGCACCGATGCCGGAGCATGTCCAGCCTCCACGCCGGGCACAGTGCATTCACCATCCTTCTCGGCTTCCCGCCAAGTGTCACGACACCATCACCTTCCTCCCGACTCGGCGGATGCACGGCACATCCCCATGTGCTCTTGCTTGTCGACCCCACGTGCCAGCTACCACAGCTGGTCCTTAGGTCTCCCGGTCCGTCGGTCCAAGCTCCACGTTCGCCCTTCACCGCTCCCGGTCCATCGGCATGACACGTCCCTACTTGACCTTCACCTCACCTTCGACCACTGCCCGAGCTCCGCACCTGCACATCAACACAGCCAAGAGACATGTTGCCCGTTGATCGATCACTCATCACTCAGGAAGGGAACCACAAGGGCGCATATCAACCTTGTGTTCGCAATCTCCCGCTTGATGAGTGCATCGTCAACTCATAGTAACCGTAACCAAAATAAAAGGAAGCAGAATTGGGTAGAAGGAGAAAACTCACTCGAGATGTCCAAAAGCCAGAGAAAAGGCCGAAGACGAACAAATCGAGATAGGCGAAGCTTGGTCCCCAAAGACATGGGCAATGGTTCAACACAACCAAGCAAAAATCAGGAGAACAACTCTTCAGAGAGCAAAAACCCGATCGAAGCACAAAACTTGGTTCCCAAAGACATGGGCAACGGCTCGTCGCAACCAAGTCAGAAACAAGCTAGTCCTCAAGAAGAGGCAGAAGGGGCTCAACACCACTAGCTGAAAGCTCGATACCCAATGAAGACTGCATAAGAAGCAGCTACTGCTAGTCCCTCAAGATAGAGGCACAGAGGCTCAACACAACCAGCAGTAAGCCCGATACCAATCAAGAACCATCAAAACATGGTGAAGACAGCTAGTCCGTCAAGACAGAGGCACAGAGGCTCGACGCAACTAGCTAAAAGATCGATATCAAATAAAAGCCGATTCGGAGCAGGCAGAAAAGCTCCCCCTCACTCAAAGAACTCCCCCTTAGCAAGTGAAGCATAAAATGCAAATTGTCACCACAGAAAGTCTAAAAATCTCAAAATCTCATCATTGGAAACATTCTCCCCCTTGGGGGCAATTTGCAATCAAAAGAGAGGAGAAAAGGACTCAAGTAAGTAAAACGGAGCTAGGTCATGCCTATCGGAGTCAAGAAAATGCACATGAGTCAAAAATGCATGTTAGCAGCTTCAAGTGTATACTCGAAAGAGTGAAAGAATGCTCTAAAGAGTGCTGATCTGACTACAAAGCAACAAACAAAAGTGCTAGCAAAGGCTCAAACTGATCACCAAATACGAAATATGAGTGCATAAGCCAAGTGAGCAGTTTTAAACCATTCAGAAAGGAGTTTCACCATCAAAATAGCACTGAACATGTATAGACAGGAAGTCAAGCAAGTGCTAAACATGTATACAAGGTGAACTACCCCTAGCAAAGTTCAATCATCATGCTATAGAATGAGACATAGACTTGTGTTTTTAAATTTTATCGGAGAATTTGCAGCGGTTATTAACACAAGTTTAAATTCAACATGTGATTGCGAGAGGTTGAAAGCTTGTCATTGCCTAACTTTTCAACCGTGCTAAGCCTATGCATATGCAATTAGAAGCTTAAAGCATCGGTTTCCGTCTTACACTACACGGCTCAAGTTTAACTCAAAGTGCAATGAGAAACAGTCTCGATACCGTGATGTGCTGACAAAGCAATCCCATCTCGATCTTTTCAATTCACTAACACTTGGTTCATTTTAAACAGAATATGAATAATCCAAGCAAGTGAAAGACTCAGAACTAGAGACATAGCAACCTAGCATATATGAAATAGCTCAAGTGACCTCAACACATCCTACACATGCTAGTTGCCAACCTCAATGGTGAACATGTATCAAATTTCAAGTTTCATTAGACATGTTCATCATTCTGAAAAAATATAGCTTAGCTCACAACATGTATCAGTGATCAAAAGGAGCCTAAACTACAAGCATCATCATATATCATCGAAGCATACACTAATCAGAGCAAAAGTTCATTCTCAAGAATATAGACATGAAGCTTGAAAATGCAAGATGCATATATGATGGA
This sequence comes from Coix lacryma-jobi var. lacryma-jobi, assembly GCA_009763385.1. Classification (NCBI taxonomy): domain Eukaryota; kingdom Viridiplantae; phylum Streptophyta; class Magnoliopsida; order Poales; family Poaceae; genus Coix; species Coix lacryma-jobi. The sequence goes on from CM019823.1 coordinate 68,575,039, forward strand.
GTCAGAATCGGAGCAAAGACAAAACCAAAACGACTGAAGACCTGAAAACAAAAAAGATCAGAAAGTCAGTCTATGGTACATCAAGCAAAATGCTTCCCTCATCTAAAAGGGGAAACACACACCAAGCTCACCTCTCAACCTAGCAAAAGTTGAGAGATCCAAAGGCTTGGTGAAAATATCCGCAACCTGGTTATAGGTGTCTACATGCCTAAGGTCAATGTCGCCTTTCTCATAGTGGTCACGAAGAAAGTGAAAACGAACATCAATGTGTTTGGTCTTGGAGTGAAGAACAGGGTTCTTTGCTACACTAATGGCAGAAGTACTGTCGCAAAGCAAAGGGACCCAACTGAAATCTAGACCAAAGTCACGCAATGTAGCAACCATCCATGAAAGTTGCGCACAAGAAGCAGTGGCAACATACTCGGCTTCTGTAGTAGACTAGGCTACGTTTGACTATTTGCGAGAAGACCACGAAACCAAAGAAGAGCCAAGAAACTGACAAGTCCCAGAAGTAGACTTGCGCTCAAGCCGACAGCCGGCAAAATCCGCATCGGAATAACCACAAAGCGAGAGGGTCGAAGAAGAAGAGTACCAAAGTCTGAACTCAGGAGTGTATCGGAGGTACCTCATGATGCGCTTGACCGCTAGCTTGTGGGAAGTCTGAGGGGACGCCTGAAAACGAGCACACAGACACACAGAAAACTGTATAACCGGCCTCGTCGCCGTCAGGTACAGGAGCGAGCCTGCGGATACATGGGTGTAAGCCGAGTCTCTGAGTGATGAGTGATTGTCAACTGGGATATTGCGCATGTTCTTTGGCTTGTGTTGTGAAGGTGTCGAGCACGGATACAGTGATCAAAGGCAAGGTGAAGGTCAAGTAGAGACGTGCCGTGCCGAGGGACCGAGAGTGGCGAAGGGCGGACGTGAGGCTTGGACTGAGGGACCGGTGGCCCGAGGATCAGCTGTGGTGGCTGACAGCCTGGGACAGCGACGAGCGAAGACTTACGGGCACGGTGTTGCTTGGGTCGAGGACCTGGGGACACGTGTTGGTGGACGGGGTGCACGGGCGGTGCATCCCATCTACGGCTCGGTTTGGTGGTTGAGCCACAGAAAAACCATCGAGTGGACGGTTTCCAGGTTTGGGCCTCAAAACCTGGGCGCTGATGGTTTCCGAGTTTGGGCCACAAAACTCGGGCTGAGGACGGTTTCCAGGTTTGGGCCTCAAAGCCTGGGTGCTGCGGGTTTCTGAGTTTGGGCCACAAAACTCAGGCGATGGTCGGCTGGTTTCCCGTTTTGGGCCTCAAAATCAGGGGTTGGCTGTGAAGGCTGGTTTCCCGGTTTGGGCCACAAAACCGGGGGTGCGACGTCCGAGAAAAGGACAAGCAGAGCGGTAGCGGCACGTGGCGGCGATCGGTGAGGTTGCGTCGAGGCAACGCTACCAGTTGTGCGGGCGTGGCCGTCGAATCACCACCTACCATGAGTTGGTCTAGAATAACCCTAGGGTTTAGCTGGTTCGCTCTGTAATTAGTGAGGGGTAGAGTTGGAATTAGAATTAGAATAAGTAGAGGGAGACACCCTCCTCCCATTTTATCTCAGTCATTTGCTCTTTGCTTCTAGGGATTCCTGCTGTCCCAATCCCCTGCTATAGCTAGCTGAGATCCGCAGAGAACCATACCTCTGTGTACTGGAGATTTTGAGGAAGTGAGACCGTAATCTCACTGTTGTAGCGTGTGGTAGCCACACGGTTGCAGATCGATGACTTGATTCGTGTTTTGTTCATGTTCTTCGCGTTCTTTGTTTCTCCGTGATTTTCCCATCACTCGATCTCCCTCTCTACTGCGTCTTTGCGAAATCTGTTTGAATCAACTTGTTCTTTATAGTGAGGAGATCATTTCCACCGAAGGAATTCATCTAACTCCTCATGAACAAGTAGATCGGGTTGATTTCGTTTTCGTGGTGCTTTTTTGTTCATACTCCTCCTCTTTTGATTTCCCGATGTTTGAGTTGATTTGAGCGGATGATTTCTTGGGGATAGTCTCCTAACTACCTCGTGATCATCTTCTCCAAGTTTGGGAATGTGGGATTGAGTTTTGATTCGGATTTGGGAAGAGTTGTGTGAGGGGTGACCGAAATCGCCCTCACTGGGAGGTCGCGGACAGTCCGCCGTTCCTCCCGTGGACAGTCCGCGCGTCGGGATTTGGCCAGAGCAGTGGCCGCGAGTTCTTGCTGTTTGGGTCTCGGTTGACCGGCGGACAGTCCGCCGGTATAAACCATAGACAGTCCGGGACTGTCCAGGGGACTTGCAGGAGCAGTGTTGTTTCGGTGTTTTGACCGGCGGACAGTCCGCCATCCCCTCGCGGACAGTCCGCAGTAGGGGCAGACAGTCCGGGACCCCAAGGCCGGACTATCCGGGATTTGGCTGAAGCCTCCGGTTTAGTTCGTTTGCTCTTCCGGCTTCTTCGCTTGGTTTCCGGACTTCTCGTTTGGCCCTAGAGCTGATCAAGAAACCTCTCTAGGTATCTTTTCTACTTGTTAGCATTGGTATTTGGGGATTTCTCGACGTAGTCTTCTATCTACGTTCGGGACTTGATTTTTGAGGGTCGAACTTGTTCCGGTGCTTTTGCCGATTGGTTTGCTATCGCTTTGTGGTGCTCCGCTGTGATCCTAGGGATCATCCACCCTCTTCCAAGGGTTGTGAGCATCACGGTTTCGATTGAAGATTTTGGGGGTTGATTCGTGGGACAAAGGCCAAAGTTTCGAGAGAAATTTTTGAGCTCCCATTCACCCCCCCTCTGGTTGCCTTGCTATCGCATTCTCGGTCCTTCAATTGGTATTAGTGCGGGTTAAGGATCTTCCACCTTAGCCGGTTCCAGATCCACCGAAGGCGACATGGATCGCGGCATGGGCAAACCGCCGTTTTTCGATGGGATGAACTATGCGTATTGGAAGATACGCATGTCGGCCTATCTGCAGAGTATGGGTGCTTCCATCTGGGATATTTGCAACTCTGCTGATTACGTGGTCTTGGCTGCACGTGTGACTCAGCATCAGATCGATGATCACGATGCCAATAGCCGAGCCCGTAATGCTCTTTTCTCATGTTTGAGCATGACGGAGTTTGATCGCGTTTCTCACCTCGCTACGGCTCAGGAGATTTGGGCATCCCTCATGCGTTTCCATGAGGGAACCTCTCAAGTCAAAACCCGTCTCTACGAGTCGCACAAGCGAGAGTATGAGAACTTTCGACATATGCCTGGCGAGAGCATAGAGAGTTTATTCGCTCGCTTTCAGGTGATTGTCAACAAGATGAGGGCTAACAAGGAGCTGTTGCCTTTCGACGATCATGAGAGAGCTTTAAAGCTTTTGCATACTCTCGATCGGTCGGTGTGCGATTCCAAGGTTCAGGCGATCATCGAATCGCCTAACTATGAGACCCTCACGTGCGCCGAGCTCTTCAGTAAGCTTAAGTCCAGTGAGATCGATGCCATGGCGAGGGCTTCTTATGAAAATCCTTCTGGGCCATCGATGGCTTTGCTTTCTGGCTCTTCTGCTAACCCCTCTGGAGGCTTTGCCTTGTCTTCACTTCTTTCTGTCAGAGAGGAGCAGCTGGAGTTCATGGGGGATAACGAGCTGGCTATGCTCGCCAACCGGTTCTCACGGTTCCACAACAACCGCATGAACCGTCGCCGCGGAGGAGGACGCTCGGGATGTTTCGAGTGCGGCGACCCCAACCACTTCATCGCCAATTGCCCAAAGAAGAACAAGCACACCTTCGGCAAGGCGGATCATGGGCACAAGTATGACTCCGGCAAGCGCAAGGAGAAGTACGTCCCCGCGAAGCACAAGCGGAAGGGCGGCTTCGACAAGGAGTACATCAAGACAAAGTACTTGGAGAAGGCCCAAGCTGAGCAGCGTGCGTTCTTCGCCACGCTCAGTGACGTCGATGACTCGGACGACGACTCCGCTGTCTCCAGCGACGATGAGTTCGAGAAGAAGAAGAGGATCGAGGACAAGCTGAACGGCCTCTGCTTCTTCGCCGACGACGAGGGCTTCTGCACCATGGCCCTCGGCAAGGAGGTCGACGACGAGCTGGAGGACACCCCTCGGAACGATGACGATGACGACGACACCTCCCAGGTATCTCAGACCCCCGACGAGCTTTCTGCTGAGGTCGAGAAACTTACTGCCGCGCTCCTTAGTCAGGACAAGTTGCTTAGGCGCGCTGCTAGAGAGCGTAAGGAGTTTAGGCAGAAGTGGGAGGATACGGTGAAGGAACTTGAATCTGTCAAGTCCACCGTTGTTGTTACCGATGAGGAGGAGTGTGAGATGTGCTCCACGCACATGACTGACCTTCTCACTTTGAGAGGTAAGTATGTTGCGTTGGTAGGAGACGTGGATGAGCTGAAAGCTAGATCTTTGCTGTTGTGCAAGTCCTGTGCGGGCTTGCAATCTGAGTTGGCAGAGAAGAATGCCAAGATTGTGTCTCTTGAAGAGGCCAACTCAGGTAGCACGTGTGTGGCTAGGTGTGTTCTTTGTGAGGGTTTGGAGATGGAGATAGCCAACGTGAAGCATGACAAGATGCAAACCGAGGAGGAAAACACATACCTTCGGACCATCTTGTCATGGGTGTCTAGTGGAGAGCCACAGCTCGGGATGATGATCTCCCAATTCAAGCGAGCTGTCGGAGGCCCCGGTGTTGGTTTTTGCTCAGGGTGTTGATGTTTCGTCTTTTGGGAAGATTGGAGAGTCGAGTGGTCTTAACCCATGTGAGAAGCCCAACTCCACCACTACTCCCAAGCTTATCAAGATTCCACCCAAAGAGCCTCTCAAGCCTAACACCGAGGATGGAGTCTTTGTTGAACCCCCGAGAGCTCCACCGAAGAAACAATCATGGGCTCCCAAACCAAACCACCTCAAGAACAAGCTGGACACAATGCCACCCATCCAGGAAGAGCTTATGCCACAGAAGGGCAAAGTGATCCACACCCACTACCGTGAGTACCAACAACCCCCTATGAGAGCGGTGAGGTACCATTGTGAGCATTGTGGGAGAGATGGACACTTGAGTGAGTTTTGCTTTCGGCGCAAGAGAGAGGCGCGCCGTGCAAAGGAGATAAACAACACGGACATGTACCATCCTTTCCATGATGTACATGTGACGAACGTTCAGAGGCGTGCTGCTAGGCCTAGAGGTCCAAAACCTCAAGTTTCTAGGCCTAGGCCGAGAGGAGGTCGTGCCCGGCGGGAGCCTGCAGTTGTAGGCTATGGACCCCGTGGCGGTGGCTTTGTAGTTGAGCGTTTTCCCCCACCGCGTTTTGAGTATCACGATGGACGCTCTTCCCTTAGCGGACCACGTTTTCCTCAGCGTGGTGATCGCTCTTCCCGTAGGCGTGCTAGGAATGGTTTTTCTGCTAACCGTTTTTTTGAGCAGCCGGCCCAACACTGGTATTCTTCCTACTTCACTAACCCCAGTGTTGGTCCGTATGCTCACCCTATGTCTTTTTATTGATGTAGGTAAAACGGTTGGAGGACATTTGGTTGGTGGATTCCGGTTGCTCGAGGCACATGACCGGAAACGCCAAGTGGTTCTCCAGCCTTAGCCCTGTTGCCGGAAAGGAGTACATAACCTTTGGCGACAATAGCAAAGGTAAGGTATTGTCTCGCGGGTCGGTGCGAGTTAATGAGCACTTTGTGTTGCGCGATGTTGTTCTTGTTTCTAACTTGCATTTTAACCTTCTTTCTGTTTCGCAACTCTTTGATGACGACTATGAGATTCATTTTAACCCAAATCTCAGTCGTATTTTGGATCCTCAGGGCAATCTTGTTTGTGTGATTTCGCCCTTTGGGAAAGTCTTTCGTGCGGATTTCTCGGAGTCTTTTGGCATTTCTCGTTGTCTTGTGGCTGGACCTTCCTCCTTTGATCTTTGGAAGTGGCATAGGAGACTAGGACATTTGAGCTTCGACTTGCTTGCAAGACTTAGTTCACTTGGCCTAATCCGAGGATTGCCCAAGTTATCCATGGAGAAGGATCTTGTTTGCCATTCTTGTAGACATGGGAAGATGGTTGCTGCTCCCCACCATCCAGTGACTCAGGTCATGACCAAGTGCCCTGGAGAGCTTTTGCACTTGGATCTTGTTGGTCCGGCTCGGGTGAGCTCGGTTGGGGGGAAGTGGTATGTGCTTGTTGCTGTTGACGACTTTTCGAGATATTCGTGGGTTTTCTTTTTAGCTGAGAAAACTGAGACTTTCTCCTTTGCTCGCAATCTGATTTTGCGTCTTCAGAACGAGTTCCCTTTGAACTCAATGCGAGCTATTAGGAGTGATAATGGTTTCGAATTCAAGAATTCAGATTTTGAGAAGTTTTGTAACTCCTTGGGTTTGGAGCATCAGTTGTCTTCTCCCTACACACCGCCACAAAATGGTGTTGTAGAGAGGAAGAATCGGACCCTTGTAGAGATGGCCAGGACGATGCTCGATGAGCATAGGACTCCTAGGCGATATTGGGCCGAAGCTATGAGCACTGCATGCTACATTTCCAATCGCATTTTTCTTCGAGCTTTCTTGAAAAAGACCTCTTATGAGTTGCGTTTTGGAAGACAACCCAAAGTGAGTTATTTTAGAGTTTTTGGTTGCCACTGTTTTATACTCAAGAAAGGCAACCTGGACAAGTTTGAGTCTCGTTCTTCCGACGATGTGTTTTTGGGTTATGGCACTCATACTCGTGCTTATCGTGTACTTAACCTTGACACTAACCGAGTCATGGAGACATCCGATGTCACCTTCGACGAGACCATGGTTTGTCCTTCTTCTCGTTTTGAGCGTGCAGGTGATCATGAGGTTGGTGAACCTCTTTTTGATGACGAGGACGAGGGTACTGAAGGTATGGACGATCCAGCACTTCCTCCACCTGCTGCTCCTAGTGGGTCGACTTCGACCACGACTGCACGGGCCCCGACCCTTCTTCCTCTACTACATGGGGGTCGTGTGATCCGCCACCTCGGGCTGTACCGCTTGTACCCGAGGAAGCACCAGCTGCTGTTGAGGGGAGGCCACTTCGGCAAGGGAGGCGCCACGACACATTCAGCGCCAGCACCCGCCTCAACAGATGATCGGCGACATCAACGATCGCGTCACTCGGTCTAGGCAAATCTCTCACTTTGCTCATTCTGCATTTGTTGCTGATTTTGAACCCCGGGATGTTGGACACGCTTTGACGGATCTAGATTGGGTCAATGCCATGCATGAGGAGTTAGAAAATTTTGAAAGAAATCGGGTTTGGGTTCTAGTTTCTCCTCCCTCTGAGTGTCACCCAATTGGCAGAAAATGAGTTTTAAAAAACAAACAAGGAGAGGATGGCCATGCTGTGAGAAACAAGGCCAGACTTGTAGCCCAGGGGTATAGTCAGAAGGAGGGAATAGACTATGAGGAGACTTTTGCTCCTGTAGCTCGTTTGGAGGCTATTAGGATACTCTTGGCTTTTGCTGCATCCAAAGGGTTTAAACTTTTTCAAATGGATGTCAAGAGTGCCTTCTTAAACGGCTACATAGAAGAGGAGGTGTATGTGAGACAACCCCCTGGTTTCAAAAATCCCAAGTTTCCAAACCACGTCTTTAAACTTCACAAAGCTTTGTATGGTTTGAAACAAGCCCCTAGAGCCTGGTATGATAGGTTGAAAACCTTTTTGCTTGCTAAGGGTTTTAAAATGGGATGTGTGGATAAAACACTCTTTCTCCTCAAGCAAGGCAATGATACTCTCTTGGTCCAGATTTACGTGGATGATATCATTTACGGTGGTTCTTCTCACGCTTTGGTTGCCAAGTTTGTAGATACTATGAGCAGAGAGTTCGAGATGAGCATGATGGGCGAGTTGACGTTTTTCCCCGGGTTGCAAATCAAGCAATCCTGAGAAGGGATGTTTGTCCACCAGGGTAAGTATACCAAGGACATCTTGAAGAAGTTCGATATGGGTGAGGCCAAGCCTCTTCCAACACCCATGTCGACCACGACGGCCCTGGATGCGGATGTGGACGGAGAAGCAGTGGACCAGAAGGAGTACCGGAGTATGATTGGGTCGCTGTTGTACCTGACGGTGACACGCCCGGACATTCAGTTCGTGGTGTGTCTTTGCGCGCAATTTCAGTCGTCGCCGCGCACCTCGCACCGTCAGATGGTCAAGCGCATTATGAGGTACTTATCCTTCACTCCAGAATTTGGGATTTGGTATTCTGCTTCCTCCACCCTCTCCCTTTGCGGTTATTCCGATGCCGATTTTGCTGGTTGCCGTATTGATCGCAAGTCCACTTCTGGGACTTGCCAGTTTATTGGTTCTTCTCTTGTTTCGTGGTCTTCTTGCAAGCAGTCTAGTGTCGCTCAGTCTACCACGGAGGCTGAGTATGTTGCTGCGGCCAGCTGCTGTTCCCAGTTACTCTGGATGATGGCCACTTTGCGTGATTTTGGTCTGAGCTTTTCTCGTGTTCCTTTGCTTTGTGACATCACGAGTGCGATTAGCGTTGCTAAGAACCCCGTGCTGCACTCGAAGACCAAACACATTGATGTGCGCTTTCATTTTCTGTGAGACCACTATGAGAAGGGTGATATCGACCTTCACCATGTCGATACTCATCATCAGTTGGCTGATATTTTCACCAAGCCTTTGGACCAATCAACTTTTGCTAGGTTGAGAGGTGAGCTTGGTGTGTTTTTCCCCTTTTAGTTGGGGGAAACATTTTGGTTCTTGTTCTATAGACTGACTCTTTTTCCTTCTTTTGGTTTCTTCATGCATCTTTGCATTTCATTTTGCATATTTACATTCCAAGCTTCATCTATATAATCCTTAGAATGTGACTATGTTTTACTTAGTGTATGCTCCGATGCTATTTACTGATGCTTGTAGCTTATGCTCTTTCTGATCACTAATACGTGTTGTGAGCTGAGCTATTTTATGAATGGTGAATTTTGCTTAATAAACATGAAACTTGAAAAATGTTCACCATTGAGATATGCAACTAGCATGTGTAGAATGTGTTGGAATCACCTGTGCTCTTCATATATGCTAGGTTGCTATGTCTCTAGTTCCGAGTCATTCACTTGCTTGGTATGTTCATATGCTGCTTTCATTTTGAACCAAGTTAAGTGAATTGGAAAGATCGAGATGGGATTGCTTGTTTGCACATCACAGTTTCGAGACTGTTTCTCGTTGCACTTTGAGTTAAACTTGAGCTGTGTAGTGTATGACCGAAACTGTTGCTTTAATCTTCTAATTGCTTTTGCATAGGCTTCGCACAGTTGAAAAGTAAGGCAATGACAAGCTTTCAACCTCTCGCACTCACATGCTACATTTTAAACTTGTGTAATTTAACTGCTGCAACTCCGATAAAACTTTGTATACACAAGTCTATGTTTCTTTCTATAGCATGATGTTTGAACCTTGCTAGGGGTAGTTCACCTTGTATACATGTTTAGCACTTGTTTGACTTCCTGTCTATAACATGTTTAGTGCTATTTTGATGGTGAATACCTTTTTGGCTAAAAACTGCTCACTTTGCTCATTTGTTCATATTTAGTATTTGGTGATCAGTTTGAGCCTTTGCTAGCATCGTGTGCATATTGTTGAGTCATCGGTTCGACATTTTGTCAAGCATGTTCATCTTCTAAAGACTATATTTCTGAAGCTGCTAACTTGCATTTTGACTCATATGCATTTTGGGGGAGAGTTCTTCTGTCGAGGGACAGAAATTTAGTTGATAGTGCATTTTCAACTAAGGGGGAGAAATTCTCCAAATCATAAGATCAACTAAGGGGGAGATTCCCTAGTTGTGTGCACTATTGGAGGGGGAGCTTGAGTTGGAGTTTGCTCAATTTTGAGGTTGTTTGGGTCTCCAAATTTGGTTCGGAGCTTTTCTGCTAGTTGTGTTGAGCCTCTGTGCCTTTGTCTTTAGGGACTAGCATTTTTTGGCTTTGTTGTCCAATTGGTTCGAAGCAGTTTTGGTAGCTAGTTGTGTTGAGCCTTTGCCTCTTTCTAGAGGGACTAGCCACCTTGTCTTTATGCTGTTTCAGTTGGTATCGAGTTTTCTCGCTAGTGGTGTTGAGCCTGTTCTACCTCTTCTTGAGGGCTAGCTTTGCTTTGCTTGGTTGCGTCGAGCCGTTGCCCATGTCTTTGGCAACCAAGTTGTTCTGCTCTTTCCACTTGACCTTCTTTGGCTTTGCTATGCTTTTGGGTCATTTGGTCGAGTTCTCTCTCTTTCTTCCTTTCTTCTTCTATTTCATTATGATTTGTGTTGGTAGTTGACAATGCACTCATCAAGGGGGAGATTGCGGATACATGGGTGTATGCCGAGTCTCTGAGTGATGAGTGATTGTCAACTAGGATAATGCGCATGTTCTTTGGCTTGTGTTGTACAGGTGTCGAGCACGGATACAGTGATCAAAGGCAAGGTGAAGGTCAAGTAGAGACGTGCCGTGCCGAGGGACCGAGAGTGGCGAAGGGCGGACGTGAGGCTTGGACTGAGGGACCGGTGGCCCGAGGATCAGCTGCGGTGGCTGACAGCCTGGGACAGCGACGAGCGAAGAATTACGGGCACGGTGTTGCTTGGGTCGAGGACCTAGGGACACGTGTCGGTGGACGGGGTGCACGGGCGGTGCATCCCATCTACGGCTTGGTTTGGTGGTTGAGCCACAGAAAAACCACCGAGTGGACGGTTTCCAGGTTTGGGCCTCAAAACCTGGGCGCTGATGGTTTCCGAGTTTGGGCCACAAAACTCGGGCTGAGGACGGTTTCCAGGTTTGGGCCTCAAAACCTGGGTGTTGCGGGTTTCTGAGTTTGGGCCACAAAACTCAGGCGATGGTCGGCTGGTATCCCGGTTTGGGCCTCAAAACCCGGGGTTGGCTGTGAAGACTGGTTTCCCGGTTTGGGCCACAAAACCGGGGGTGCGACGTCCGGGAAAAGGACAAGCAGAGCGGTAGCGGCACGTGGCGGCGATCGGTGAGGTTGCGTCGAGGCAACGCTACCAGTTGTGCGGGCGTGGCCGTCGGATCACCACCTACCATGAGTTGGTCCAGAATAACCCTAGGGTTTAGCTGGTTCACTCTGTAATTAGTGAGGGGTAGAGTAGGAATTAGAATTAGGATAAGTAGAGGGAGACACCCTCCTCCCATTTTATCTCAGTCATTTTCTCTTTGCTTCTAGGGTTTCCTGCTCTCCCAATCCCCTGCTATAGCTAGCTAAGATCCGCAAAGAACCATACCTCTGTGTACCGGAGATTTTGAGGAAGTGAGACCGTAATCTCACTGTTGTAGCGTGTGGTAGCCACACGGTTGCTGATCGATGACTTGATTCACGTTTTGTTCGTGTTCTTCGCGTTCTTCGTTTCTCCTTGATTTTCCCGTCACTCGATCTCCCTCTCTACTGCGTCTTTGCTAAATCCGTTTGAATCAACTTGTTCTTTATAGTGAGGAGATCATTTCCACCGAAGGAATTCATCTAACTCCTCACGAACAAGTAGATCGGGTTGATTTCGTTTTCGTGGCGCTTTTTCGTTCATACTCCTCCTTTTTCAATTTCCCGATGTTTGAGTTGATTTGAGCGGATGATTTCTTGGGGATAGTCTCCTAACTACCTCGTGATCATCTTCTCCAAGTTTGGGAACGTGGGATGGAGTTTTGATTTGGATTTGGGAAGAGTTGTTTTAGGGGCGACCGAAATCGCCCTCACTGGGAGGTCGCGGACAGTCCGCGCGTCGGGATTTGGCCAGAGCAGTGGCCGCAAGTTCTTGCTGTTTGGGTCTCGGTTGACCGACGGACAGTCCGCCGGTATAAACTGCGGACAGTCCGGGACTGTCCACGGGACTTGCAGGAGCAGTGTTGTTTCGGTGTTTTGACCGGCGGACAGTCCGCCATCCCCTCGCGGACAGTCCGCAGTAGGGGCGGACAGTCCGGGACCCCAGGGCCGGACAGTCCGGGATTTGGCTGAAGCCTCCGGTTTAGTTTGTTTGCTGTTCCGGCTTCTTCGCTTGGTTTCCGGACTTCTCGTTTGGCCCTAGAGCTGATCAAGAAACCTCTCTAGGTATCTTTGCTACTTGTTAGCATTGGTATTTGGGGATTTCTCAACGTAGTCTTCTATCTACATTCAGGACTTGATTTTTGAGGGTCGAACTTGTTCCGGTGCTTTTGCCGATTGGTTTGCTATCGCTTTGTGGTGCTCCGTTGTGATCCTAGGGATCATCCACCCTTTTCCAAGGGTCGTGAGCATCACGGTTTCGATTAAAGCTTTTGGGGGTTGATTCCTAGGACAAAGGCCAAAGTTTCGAGAGAAATTTTTGAGCTCCCATTCACCCCCCCTCTGGTCGCCATGCTATCGCATTCTCGGTCCTTCAGAGCCGATCATGCTCCTGTACTCCTTCTGGTCAACCGGCTCTCCGTCCTGGTCCGCATCCATCGCAACAGTCGTCGGCATGGGCGTCGTAAGAGGCTTGGCCTCGCCCAAGTCGAATTTCTTCAGGATGTCCTTCGTGTATTTTCCTTGATGCACGAACGTCCCGTCTCGGGTATGCTTAATTTGCAACCCGAGGAAGAAAGTCAACTCACCCATCATACTCATCTCAAACTCCCTGCTCATAGTATCTGCAAACTTGGCAACAAGCGCATGAGGGGAGCCACCAAAGATGATGTCATCCACGTAAATCTGGACTAACAGGGTATCGTTGCCTTGCTTGAGGAGAAACAAAGTTCTATAGACCCGTCCCATTTTAAAACCCTTGGAGAGTAAAAAAGTTTTCAACCGATCACCATGCTCTCGGGGCTTGTTTCAAACCATACAAAGCTTTTGAAAGTTTATAAACATGGTTTGGAAACTTGGGATCCTCGAAACCCGGGGGTTGCCTAACATAAACCTTTTCCTCTATATACCCATTTAAGAAGGCACTCTTGACATCCATCTGGTAAAGCTTAAAACCCTTCGAAGCAGCAAAGGCTAGAAGGATTCTAATGGCTTCTAAACGGGCTACAGGGGCAAAGGTTTCCTCATAGTCTATCCCCTCTTTCTGGCAGAAACCCTGGGCTACTAGCCTAGCCTTGTTCCTCACTACCATCCCATCCTCACCCTCTTTGTTTTTGAAAACCCATTTGGTACCTATAGGGTGACATTCTGGTGGAGGCGGAACTAGGGTCCAAACTTGGTTTCGCTCAAAGTTTTCTAGCTCCTCATGCATGGCATTGACCCAGTTAGGATCAGAAAGTGCGTGTCCAACATCTTTGGGCTCAAAAGAAGCAACGAATGCAGAATGAGCAAAGTGAGAGATTTCATACGCTCGCGACCGCGTGACTCGCTGGTCGATGCCGCCGATCATCTGCCGCGGGGGGTGAACTTGCTGAACGCTTCGGGGCGCTTGCCTCGCCGAAGTTGCCTCCCCCTTGCCAGATGCTGTCGCTCCCTCAGGTGCAACGGGTGCTCGCTGGAGAGGTGGCTCTAGAGGACCCCAAGAAGAAGACGTCGTGGGATCGGGTCCTCGAGCTGAAGTAGTCGTCGTAGGGTCGATGGGGGCAGCCAGTGGAGTTGGCTCGGGATCACCCCAATTGGCATTCTCCTGCTCCTCCACAAAGATGGTCTCTCCCAGCTCCTATTCTCCTGCAACATCGAAAGCAGAAGAAACACAAGGCATAGTCTCGTCGAATGTGACCTTACAGGTCTCCACTATCTGGTTAGTCTCAAGGTTAAGAACTCGATAAGCACGTGAATAAGAAGCATAACCAAGAAAGACGCAATCAGCAGAGCGAGATTCAAATTTGTCCAAATTGCCTTGCTTCAGGATAAAACACTTACACCCAAACACCCGAAAATGAGGCACCTTGGGTACCCGTCCAAAACACAACTCATAAGACATTTTCTTCATGAAAGCCCGAAGAAAGATGCGATTTGAAACATGGCAAGCGGTGTTGATCGCCTCGGCCCAAAAACGCCTAGGAGTCCTATGCTCATCGAGCATCGTGCTGGCCATCTCAACAAGGGTCCGGTTCTTGCGCTCAACAACACCGTTCTGCTGGGGGACATAAGGAGAAGAAAACTGATGCTCGATTCCGTTAGAAGAACAGAAAGAGGCAGACTGTGAGTTATCGAACTCAGTACCATTACCGCTACGAATAGCTCTAATGGTATCAGGGAGAAACTCAGTTTTCAACCTCAAAATCAAATCACGAGCAAAAAGGAAAAGCTTCATCCTTACCCTCCATGAAAAACACCGAAGAGTACCTCGAAAAATCGTCAACGATCACTAGAACGTACCACTTCCCACCCGCTGAGCAAACCCGAGCTGGACCAACTGTGTCCATGTGTAAAAGCTCACCGGGTCGCTTTGTCATTACCTGGTTAACAGGTGGGTGAGAAGTAGCAACCATCTTTCCGTGACGACAGGGATGGCAAACAAGGTCCTTCTGAAACTTAAGCTTGGGCAATCCTTGGAATAGGCCAAGTGAGCTAAGTCTTGCAAGCAAGTCAAAACTCAAGTGACCAAGCCTCCTATGCCACTTTCACAAATCAGAAGAAGGACCAGCAATCAAACATCTAGCAGAGCTGAAAGAACAAGAAAAGTCGGCTCTGAAAACACGGCCAAAAGGGACGATCCAACAAATAAGATCTCCCCGAGGGTCTAAAACACGACTCAAACCCTTCTTAAAGCGCACTTCACAATCATCCTCAAGAAGTTGCGAAACAGAAAGCAAATTGTAATGCAAGTTAGAAACCAAAGCAACATCCTTAAGAACAAAGTTCTCATTGAGCCGAATAGCTCCATGAGAAACAACCTTACCTCTACTATTATCCCCGAAAGTGATGTACTCCTTTTGCATCACGGGGCTAAGGCTGGAGAACCATTCCTTCTTTCCGGTCATGTGGCACGAACACCCGGAATCCATGAGCCACATGTTCTCCAACCGAAGTTCCTGCATCAATAGAAAGGCAGGAAGTGAGCATATGGCACAACACTGGGGTTAGTATACTGAGAAGGATACCAGTGCTGTGTCATAGGCCCAAAAAAGTGTTAGTAGAAACACCAAACTGTACTCGTCCCATGGATGGATAGCGATCACCACCAACCTGAAAGGGTGGTCCGCTATGGAACGGAAAACCTCCAAACTGACCTACTTGTCCCATTTGATCAAAGCGATCACCACCATACTGAAAAGGTGGTCCGCTATGGAACTGAGCAGCAAAGCCTCTTACACTCGGCTCACGATCGTATTGAGGATGACCGGAACCGCGACGGGCACGACCACCACCCCATGGTCTAGCTGCCTGGGGCCTAGCTACCTGAAGGGGTGCACCTCCAAGCCTAGCGCCCTGCCTCTGAACTCCCTGACCTTGCACACCTTGGAGAGGCTGGTGCCTGGCCTGGTTGTTCAGCTCCAACTCCTTCCTAGCGTCTCTCTTCCTCCGAAAGCAAAATTCAGTTAGGTGACCCTCACGGTGACAGTACTCGCACTCGAACCTCACCACTCTCTTGGATTGTTGGTTCCTAGGGTTGTGAGGGTTGTTCACTCTGGCTGGCTACTTGCCTCTCGGAAGGGGATCACTAGAGATGTCAGGAAGGGTGTCAAGTGTGTTCCTGAGATGGTTAGGTTTGGGAACCCACACTTGCTTGTGAGGTGGATCCTTGGGAGGTTCATCAAGGATGCCATCCTTGGTGATATGCATGGGAGGCTCAGGTGGGGTGATCTTGGTAAGCTTAGGGATAGCGGATGGCTTCTCACTAGGACTCACTCCACTAAACTCACTGATCTTGCCAAAGCTACTAGCGCCCTTCCCACCTGAAGCAAAGCCTACTCCCGAGCAATCAGTTCCCCTCTTGAACTGACTGATCATCATGCCCAACTGCGGCTCACTGCATGACACCCAACTCAGGATGGACCGGAGGTATGTGTTTTCCTCCCCGGTTTGCATCCTGTCATGCCGACAGTTGGCAATCTCAAGCTCCAACCCCACGCATCACTCACATGGAGCGGACAAAGTGCTGACTAAGCTGGCCTTCATGGCTTCAGCAAGCTTGACATTAACTTCTGCCAGCTCAGTTCGCAAGCTAGGACAGAGCTTGCACGCACCCAGCAAAGAAGGCCTCGCCTTTACTTCCTCCAGCTCCTTCTTCAGGGAGGGACACTCTTTGCAATCACCCACCAAGTCTAGCCTACTCTTCAGCTCATCATACACCTCAATCAAAGAGGCATACTTGGTTTGCAAGGTGGCAAAGTTTGTCATATGCATCGTGCACTCCTCACACTCCTCCACATCGGTCACCTTCACCTTGGACCTAGCGAACTCAAGCTCCTTAAGCGCTTCATTCATCTTAGCCTTAAACTCGTTGTGCTCTCGGATAGCTCGCTTGAGTTGCTTGTCCTGACTGAGAACTATGTCGACAAGAGAATCACGCTCACTGGTAAGACGATCGACAAGAGAAGAGGTTGATACCTCAGAAGCATCATCGTCGTCGTCGTCGTCGGTGTCGGCGTCCTTTGCCTGGCACTTGTGGTCCTCTTTGTCCAAGGCCATAGTGCAGAGGCCCTTGGAGGAGTGGCCGAAGAAGCAGAGTCCATTGAAGCGTTCTTCTGTCTTGTGCTCGGACCCATCGTTGCTGGAGTCGCCGTCGGAGGTCTTCTCGCCATCGCTAATGGTGGTGAGGAAGGCACGCCGACCGGCATCAAAAGCCTTCTCCATGTCCTCTCGGCGATAGCTGCCCTTCTTCTTCTTCCCGCCCTTGTTCTCCGACTTGCCCTTGCGCCTGGAGTTGCGGTTCTAGCCGGGGAAGCTCTTGTCGTTCTTGGGACAGTTCACCATGAAGTGGTCTAGATCACCACACTTGTAGCAGCCCTCGCGTGCGCCACCACGCCGGCGATTCAGGCGGTTGTTGTGAAACCGCGAGAACCGGGTGATGACGAGGGCAAGCTCGTCGTATCCGAACGCCTCCAACTGCTCCTCCATGACTGTAAGCAAAGAAGACAAATAAAACAAAGGAGGTGAAGCGTCAGCAGAGAAAGTCGATCCACCTGTGCCTGAGACCAAAGCCATGGAATGTGAAGATGGGTTCTTCAGCTTGGCTTGAGTCAGGTGATCGATCTCGGTGGACTTGAGCTTGTTGAACAGCTCGTCCACGGTGAGGGTGTCATAGGATGGAGACTCTATGATGGTCGACACCTTCACCTCCCATACCCTCCGATCCAGGGCGTATAGCAACTTGAGAGCCCTCTCATGATCGTCATAGGGTAGGTTAGCCCGATTGGCACGCATCTTGTTCACAATTGTCTGGAAACGAGCGAACATGGCATCAATCGTCTCTCCCTCCAACTGAACAAAGTTCTCATACTCTCGCTTGTAGGTCTCGAAGAGTCTGGTCTTGACCTGAGCGGTCCCCTCGTGATAGCTCTGAAGCTTCACCCAGATCTCTCGTGCCGTCTCAAGCTCAGAGACACGCTCGAACTCAGGAAGGGAGATGCTGGCCAAAAGAGCATTTCGAGCCTTGGAGTTGGCCTCGTGTTGGTCAATCTGGATCTGACCCACACGAGCCGCAAGGACTACGTACTCAACATTCTCACATATCTCCCAGACAGAAGATCCGATGCTGTTGAGATAAGCACGCATCCGAATCTTCCAATAGGGATAGTTCGTCCCATCGAAATAGGGAGCCTTGCCGTTCCCTCGATCCATGTCGCCCTTAGGATCCGAAACCGATTAAGGTAGTGTAGATCCCTTAACCGGCTCCGATACCAATTGAAGGACCGAATTGGCGACCAGAGGGGGGGGGGGGGTGAATGCGAGCCTCAAATTCAACTTGTGAATAGGATGGACCTTGTCCTAGAAAATCACCCCAAAAGCAAAGGTTCGAGACGACCGGAGAGTTCACGACCTACGAGTAGGTGGATACCCTAGGAGATGTCCTAGAGGTACAACAAAACTCCCGGAGAAACCCCAAAACCAACTGCCAGAGCTTCAAACCAAAACTGCACACTCTGCATATTTCTGGACTGTCCAGGGTCAGGGTCTCGGACTGTCCGGTGACTGCCGGACTGTCCGCGACTGGGGGGCCGGACTGTCCGCCGGCCACAGACCAGAAAACAAACTGTTCTGAAACAGTTCTAGTCATGTCCCGGACTGTCCGCGGGTTTGTACCGCGGACTGTCCGCCGTTCACTCGACAGTGAACAGTCAGGGGGCTGCGCCTGACTGACTCGACAAAACCCGACGCGCAGACTGTCCGCCGTTCAGGTCGCGGACTGTCCGCGACTGCACAGAGAACACGAAACTGCACGGGTTCAAAACCAAATCCGATTTGATCTCAACCAAAACGAAAGGGACTTCGATCAAACTCCTCCCAGATGTTCCTCTACGTATTGGGGGTGCTAATCCTAAGAAATCATCGCACCAAACCAAGTCTATCAAGAGAAATCCGAGGATCACCGGAAAGGGAGAAAGAACGAAGAACGAACGTGAAATCAACCCAATCTATGGATTCATGAGGTTAGAAGAGAATTCCTTCGGTAGAAAGAAGGGACTCACGACCAAGAACAAATTGATTCAAGTGGAATCGAAAATCATCTCACGGAGAGGGAGAACGAGGCAAAACTCCGGACGATGAAAAACCAAATCGTGAAGAACACCAACACAAACGCGAATCGATTCGATTACAGCCGAAGTTCCTCCACACGAGGAAACAATGAGATTACGGTCTCGTTTCCTCAAAAGATCCAAATACACAGAGGTATGATTCCCGTCTCTGCGGATCGCTTGCAGCGAGGTATGATTAGAACCTAAGCGGGGGCTAGAGAGAGAGTGCTCAGGAACAAATGACTGCAAGGAAAAAGAGAGAGGAGGGGTGCCTCTCTTATATATAGCCTAATACAATAATCCCTTTTCTACCCCTAGATACAAGAGCGAAGCGGCCAACCCTAGGGGTATCCTGGTCCAACTCTGTTGATAGTTGATCTGACGGCCACACGCCTTCCTCACCCTTAGCTTCGCCTCGACGCAAGCCTCAGGATGCCACCACGTGCCGCCCAGTCGACCGCTGCGCCTTCCTCGTGGATAGCCTCGCCTTCGCGCCAGCCTTTCCACGCCGCCACGCGTCGACCGTCCTTTTTGCGGACCTCCCCCGGTTTTGAGGCCAAAACCGGGAAACCTGGGTCTTCCCCCGGTTTTGAGGCTGAAACCGGGAAACCTGTCCTCAGGCTGAGTTTTGTGGCCCAAACTCAGAAACCCGCACACCCAGGTTTTGAGGCCCAAACCTGGAAACCGTCCATGCCGAGTTTTGAGGCCCAAACTCGGAAACCGGCCACCCCGAGTTTTGAGGCCCAAACTCAGAAACCGTCGATGGTAGCTTTTCGAGGCTCAGCTACCGAACCCGCGCCGAAGACGGGATGTGGTTCGCACACCCCGAGTTCCAGCACCGATGCCGGAGCATGTCCAGCCTCCACGCCGGGCACAGTGCATTCGCCATCCTTCTCGGCTTCCCGCCAAGTGTCACAACGCCATCACCTTCCTCCCGACTCGGCCAATGCACCACACATCCCCATGTTCTCTTGCTTGTCGATGCCACATGCCAGCTACCACAGCTGGTCCTCAGGTCTCTCGGTCCGTCGGTCCAAGCTCCACGTCCGCCCTTCACCGCTCCCGGTCCGTCGGCACGGCACGTCCCTACTTGACCTTCACCTAACCTTCGACCACTGCCCGAGCTCCGCACCTGCACATCAACACAGCCAAGAGACATGTTGCCCGTTGATCGATCACTCATCACTCAGGAAGGGAACCACAAGGGAACATATCAACCTTGTGTTCGCATGCTGCGGCTAGCTGCTGTTCCCAGTTGCTTTGGATGATGGCCACTTTGCGTGATTTTGGTCTGAGGTTTTCTCGCGTTCATTTGCTTTGTGACAGCACGAGTGCTATTAGCGTTGCTAAGAACCCCGTGCTGCATTCTAAGACCAAACACATTGATGTGCGCTTTCATTTTCTGCGAGACCACTATGAGAAGGGTGATTTCGACCTTCGCCATGTCGATACTCATCATCAGTTGGCTGATATTTTCACCAAGCCTTTAGACCAATCAACTTTTGCTAGGTTGAGAGGTGAGCTTGGTGTGTGTTTCCCTTTTTAGATGGGGGAAACATTTTGGTTTGTGTATTATAAACTGACTCTTTTTCTTTCTTTTGGTTTCTTCATGCATCTTTGCATTTCATCTTGCATATTTACTTTCAGAGCTTCATGTATATAATCTTTAGAATCTGACTATGCTCTGTATAGTGTATGCTCCAATGCTTTTTAATGGTACTTGTAGCTTATGCTCTTTCTGATCACTGATACATGTTGTGAGCTGAGCTATTTTATGAATGGTGAACTTGCTTAATTGAACATAAAATTTGAAAACTGTTCACCATTGAGATATGCAACTAGCATGTGTAGAATGTGTTGAATTCACTGGTGCTTCTCATATATGCTAGGTTGCTATGTCTCTAGTTCTGAGTCATTCACTTGCTTGGTATGTTCAGATTCTGTTTTAAATTGGAACCAAGTTAAGTGAATTGGAAAGATCAAGATGGGATTGCTTGTCAGCACATCACAGTATCGAGACTGTCTCTCATTGCACTTTGAGTTAAACTTGAGTTGTGTAGTGTATGACCGAAACTGTTGCTTTAAGCTTCTGATTGCTTCTACATAGGCTTCGCATAGTTGAAAAGTTAGGCAACGACAAGTTTTCAACCTCTCGCAATCACATGCTAAAATTTGAACTTGTGCAATTTAACCGCTGCAACTCCGATAAAATTTGAATACACAAGTCTATGTTTCATTCTATAGCATGATGATTGAACCTTGCTAGGGGTAGTTCACCTTGTATACATGTTTAGCACTTGTTTGACTTCCTGTCTATAACATGTTTAGTGCTATTTTGATGGTGAATACCTTTTTGGCTAAAAACTGCTCACTTTGCTCATTTGTTCATATTTAGTATTTGGTGATCAGTTTGAGCCTTTGCTAGCATCGTGTGCATATTGTTGAGTCATCGGTTCAGCATTTTGTCAAGCATCTTGTCATTCTATCGACTATATTCCTGAAGCTGCTAACTTGCATTTTGTCTCATATGCATTTGGTGGGGAGATACTTGATAGTGCATTTTCAACTAAGGGGGAGAAATTCTTTCAAATCATAAGATCATCTAAGGGGGAGATTTCCTGGTTGTGTGCACTATTGGAGGGAGAGTTTGAGGAGTTTGAGCTCGGATTTTGAATTTTCCAATTGGTTCGGAGCATTTTTGGTAGCTAGTTGTGTTGAGCCTTTGCCTCTTTCTTGAGGGACTAGCGCCTTTGCCTTTGTGCTCTTCAGTTGGTATCGAGCTTTCTCGCTAGTGGTGTTGAGCCCGTTCTGCCTCTTCTTGAGGGCTAGCTCTATTTTGCTTGAATTTCAATTGGTATTTCAATTAGTGTCAAGCTTTCTCGCTAGTGTTGTCGAGCCTGTTCTACCTCTTATTGAGGGCTAGCTTTGCTTTGCTTGGTTGCGTCTAGCCATTGCCCATGTCTTTGGGGACCAAGTTGTCTTCTCTTTCCACTTGACCTTCTTCGGCTTTGATATGCTTTTGGGTCATTTGGTCGAGTTCCTTCTCCTTCTTCTTCCTTCTATTCTGTTATGATTTGTGTTGGTAGTTGACAATGCACTCATCAAGGGCGAGATTGCAGATACATGGGTGTATGCCGAGTCTCGAGTGATGAGTGATTGTCAACTGGGATAATGCGCATGTTCTTTGGCTTGTGTTGTGCAGGTGTCGAGCACGGATACAGTGATCAAAGGCAAGGTGAAGGTCAAGTAGAGACGTGCCGTGCCGATGGACCGAGAGTGGCGAAGGGCGGACATGAGGCTTGGACTGAGGGACCGGTGGCCTGAGGATCAACTGTGGTGGCTGACAGCCTGGGACAGCGACGAGCGAAGACTTGTGTGTGGACGGGGTGCACGGGCGGTGCATCCCCTCTACGGCTCGGTTTGGTGGTTGAGCCACAGAAAAACCACCGAGTGGACGGTTTCCAAGTTTGGGCCTCAAAACCTGGGCGCTGATGGTTTCCGAGTTTGGGCCACAAAACTCGGGCTGAGGACGGTTTCCAGGTTTGGGCCTCAAAACCTGGGTGCTGCGGGTTTCTGAGTTTGGGCCACAAAACTCAGGTGATGGACTGTGGGTTTCCCGGTTTGAGCCTCAAAACCGGGGGTTGGTCGTGAAGGCTGGTTTCCTGGTTTGGGCCTAAAAACCGGGGGCGAAGTCCGGGAAAAGGACAAGCAGAGCTGTGGCGGCACGTGGCGGCAATCAGTGAGGTTGCGTCGAGGCAACGCTACCAGTTGTGCGGGCGTGGCCGTCGGATCACCACCTACCATGAGTTGGTCCAGAATAACCCTAGGGTTTAGCTGGTTCGCTCTGTAATTAGTTAGGGGTAGAGTGGGAATTGGAATTAGGATAAGTAGGGGGAGACACCCACCTCCCAAACTATCTCAGTCATTTGCTCTTTGCCTTCTAGGTTTTCCTGCTCTCCCAATCCCCTGCTGTAGCAACTGAGATCCGCAGAGAACCATACCTCTGTGTACTGGAGATTTTGAGGAAGTGAGACCGTAATCTCACTGTTGTAGTGTGTGGTAGCCACACGGTTGCAGATCGATGTGTTGATTCATGTTTTGTTCGTGTTCTTCATTTCTCCGCGATTTTCCCGTCACTCGATCTCCCTCTCTACTGCGTCTTTTCGAAATCCGTTTGAATCAACTTGTTCTTTATAGTGTGGAGATCATTTCCACCAAAGGAATTCATCTAACTCCTCACGAACCTTGCTAGGGATAGTTCACCTTGTATACATGTTTAGCACTTGTTTGACTTCCTGTCTATAACATGTTTAGTGCTATTTTGATGGTGAATACCTTTTTGGCTAAAAACTGCTCACTTTGCTCATTTGTTCATATTTAGTATTTGGTGATCAGTTTGAGCCTTTGCTAGCATCGTGTGCATATTGTTGAGTCATCGGTTCGACATTTTGTCAAGCATGTTCATCTTCTAAAGACTATATTTCTGAAGCTGCTAACTTGCATTTTGACTCATATGCATTTTGGGGGAGAGTTCTTTTGTCGAGGGACAGAAATTTAGTTGATAGTGCATTTTCAACTAAGGGGGAGAAATTCTCCAAATCATAAGATCAACTAAGGGGGAGATTCCTTAGTTGTGTGCACTATTGGAGGGGAGCTTGAGTTGGAGTTTGCTAGATTTTGAGGTTGTTTGGGTCTCCAAATTTGGTTCGGAGCTTTTCTGCTAGTTGTGTTGAGCCTCTGTGCCTCTGTCTTGAGGGACTAGCATTTTATGGCTTTGTTGTCCAATTTGTTCGAAGCAGTTTTGGTAGCTTGTTGTGTTGAGCCTTTGCCTCTTTCTTGAGGGACTAGCCACCTTGTCTTTATGCTGTTTCAGTTGGTATCGAGTTTTCTCGCTAGCGGTGTTGAGCCTGTTCTACCTCTTCTTGAGGGCTAGCTTTGCTTTGCTTGGTTGCGTCGAGCCGTTGCCCATGTCTTTGGGAACCAAGTTGTTCTGCTCTTTCCACTTGACCTTCTTCGGCTTTGCTATGCTTTTGGGTCATTTGGTCGAGTTCTCTCTTTCTTCCTTTCTTCTTCTGTTTCATTATGATTTGTGTTGGTAGTTGACAATGCACTCATCAAGGGGGAGATTGCGGATACATGGGTGTATGCCGAGTCTCTGAGTGATGAGTGATTGTCAACTAGGATAATGCTCATGTTCTTTGGCTTGTGTTGTACAGGTGTCGAGCACGGATACAGTGATCAAAGGCAAGGTGAAGGTCAAGTAGAGACGTGCCGTGCCGAGGGACCGAGAGTGGCGAAGGGCGTACGTGAGGCTTGGACTGAGGGACCGGTGGCCCGAGATCAGCTGTGGTGGCTGACAGCCTGGGACAGCGACGAGCAAAGACTTGCGGGCACGGTGTTGCTTGGGTCGAGGACCTAGGGACACGTGTCGGTGGATGGGGTGCACGGGCGGTGCATCCCATCTACGGCTCGGTTTGGTGGTTGAGCCACAGAAAAACCACCGAGTGGACGGTTTCCAGGTTTGGGCCTCAAAACCTGGGCGCTGATGGTTTCCGAGTTTGGGCCACAAAACTCGGGCTGAGGACGGTTTCCAGGTTTGGGCCTCAAAACCTGGGTGCTGCGGGTTTCTGGGTTTGGGCCACAAAACTCAGGCGATGGTCGGCTGGTTTCCCGGTTTGGGCCTCAAAACCCGGGGTTGGCTGTGAAGGCTGGTTTCCCGGTTTGGGCCACAAAACCGGGGGTGCGACGTCCGGGAAAAGGACAAGCAGAGCGGTAGCGGCACGTGGCGGCGATCGGTGAGGTTGCGTCGAGGCAACGCTACCAGTTGTGCGGGCGTGGCCGTCGAATCACCACCTACCATGAGTTGGTCCAGAATAACCCTAGGGTTTAGCTGGTTCGCTCTGTAATTAGTGAGGGGTAGAGTAGGAATTAGAATTAGGATAAGTAGAGGGAGACACCCTCCTCCCAATTTATCTTAGTCATTTGCTCTTTGCTTCTAGGGTTTCCTGCTCTCCCAATCCCCTGCTATAGCTAGCTGAGATCCGCAGAGAACCATACCTCTGTGTACTGGAGATTTTGAGGAAGTGAGACCGTAATCTCACTGTTGTAGCGTGTGGTAGCCACACGGTTGCAGATCGATGTGTTGATTCGTGTTTTGTTCATGTTCTTCGTTTCTCCGTGATTTTCCCGTCACTTGATCTCTCTCTCTACTGTGTCTTTTCGAAATCCGTTTGAATCAACTTGTTCTTTATAGTGAGGAGATCATTTCCACCGAAGGAATTCATCTAACTCCTCACGAACAAGTAGATTGGGTTGATTTCATTTTCGTGGCGCTTTTTCGGTTCATACACCTTCCCCTTCGATTCCCCGTTGATTGAGATGATTTGAGCGGATGATTTCTTGGGGATAGTCTCCTAACTACCTCGTGATCATCCTCTCCAAGTTTGGGATCAAGGTATTTTGAGTTGAATCAATTTGGTGGAGATTTGGAGAGAAGGCGACTGAAATCGCCCTCTCTGCAAGGTCGCGGACAGTCCGCCACCTGACCGGCGGACAGTCCGGGCATCGGGGAGGCGACTGGATCAGTGGCTGTGCTCCTCGGCGCTTTTGCCTCGGGTGACCGGCGGACAGTCCGCCGTTGGCAGGCGCGGGCAGTCCGGTCCCGAACAGGGGACTTTCAGCAACTGTGTTGTTTGGTGATTTTTACCAGCGGACAGTCCACCAGGGGACTGCGGACAGTCCGCCCCTGGCGCGGACAGTCCGGGAATCAGCTGCTTGTTGAGTTTTAGTGCGTTTGTTCTCCCGGCTTCTTTGCTTGGTTTCCGGACTTCTCGTTTGGCCCTAGAGTTGACCAAGGAACCTCTCTAGGTATCTTTGCTACTTGTTAGCATTGGTATTTGGGGATTTCTCGACGTAGCCTTCCATCTACGTTCGGGACTTGGTTTTTAGGGGTCGAACTTGTACCGGTGCTTTTGGCGTTTGGCTTGCTATCGTTTTGTGGTGCCTCGCTGTGATCCTAGGGATCATCCACCCTCTTCCAAGGGTCGTGGGCATCACGGTTTCGGTCGAAGCTTTTGGGGGTTGATTTGTGGGACAAAGGCCAAAGTTTCGAGAGAAATTTTTGAGCTCTCATTCACCACCCTCTGGTCGCCTTGATATTGCATTCTCGGTCCTTCAGTTGAGGGACCTATGTTTGGTTTTAATATGAGTTAGAAGCATGACAAAGATGAGTACAAGGTCATTCAATTCAGAAATGTATTTGACATATAATTTGGTACTCAAATTGAAGATCAAGACCAACATCAAGATAAAGATGGAGATCAAGTTCTAGTATCCATTGAAGATCATTTTTGGAAGAAAGTAAATAACTCAAAGAAGGATTCAAAGTCACATTTCAAGAAGATTTCAAATGGATCAATCAAATAAAGTCAACTCAAGTGAGTATCAAGAATGATTCTTTGGAGAGAGGTCACTTCCGCCTTTTGTAGGGGCTTGCCGCCTTTTGTAGGCTAACCGAGCACGTGGCTTGGAAGGCTAACATGGAAGTGGTGATCTAAAGTATCATTGGAGATGCTTAATTGAAGAAATAAAAAAGATTAATCAAGAAAGCAAGCAACACCCAAAAGAGAGCAAATCATCACAATTCAATGTAGTATTCACATGCAAGCTATGATCAAATGAAGAAGAAAGCCAACCACAACAAGATAGTGCACTTGATCGTTAGTGGTTCTTAATTCATATGGGTGAAGAATGGTATTCAAAATTGGTATCTACTAATCTTCACCAAGCTTTGAATTGGACTTCACATTGCTATTGGAGAAATAAATTGGAATCTATGTGACTATCCTCTTCTCCAATATAGCAAAGGTATCATTGTAATGTGCATGATCATTTTTCACCCCTTACTAGTATGCGGTTAGTGCATATATTACATGCTTAATAGGATCATGCATAACAAATGAAAAGTTTAAATTCATAGCCTACCACTATTGCTTGATTGATTATATGATCTAGTGGTTAGTATATGAGTTTGTTCATGAGCTAGTGAACCCAAGTACTTGATGTAGAAGATGAGCATTCAAGTGTCTAATTCAACATGAGTAAGATAACCATTGGAAGATGTGTGAAGAAGCTTACTCTAGAGCAAACATAATTAGATATCTTGTGCAAATTTAATAGTTCAAGTCACAAATGAGAAGCTCATGAAGATGATAAGAGTTCAAGAAGCAAACAATAATGCAAATGGATATCAACTTCAACTCATTCAAGTTATATCTAGACTCACTTATACTTCAAATGGTATTTTCAAGTGGTATCTTACCAAGTGGTGTCTAGATCAAACTCTCAAGTGGTATCCTACAAATATGTCAAGTGATCCTCAACCTTAAGTGATCAAATTAAGCAAGCATCCCTCACCAACAAGAGTTGAAGCTTATCAAGTGGATGACCCATGCTATGACATAAGAGAAGACGCCCCACCGATTGGTATCAAGGTCAAAGATTCTACAAGTGGCTTTCATGCATCTACACGGGGTATCTACAAGTAGTGTCATTCCCACCATATATGGTAGTGTCCATAAAAAAATACAAGACTCAAGTGTCAAGCATCTACCCTAGTGTCACCCTTTTTGTGAAAAGAGCATACCTTTTATGGTCATTGATGACAAAGGGGGAGAAATTGTGACAAAGATATGTAAAGGACAAAGGGGGAGAAAGCAAGAAAATAAGATGGACATGGATCAATAGGGAGCAAGATTGGAAAATGCAAAAGGATCAAAATTGTTGGACAAAAGGAAGCACACAAATAGGGGGAGCAAGCTCATGAATACATGATTGATGCATTTGTTTGTGCATTATATTTTCTTGCTTGCATGATGCATATGTTTTACATTTGATATATATGCTTGTGTGCAATATTTGCTAGACCTAAGACTTGGATGATGATTGTTTTCCTTCTATTGGTATTTAGAGCATAGTCTTAGTGTAGCAAGTGGTAACTAGAACCTTGATTATAATGTTGATCTCACGTGGTATCTAGTTTCACTTGTTTCTAGCAAGGTTGATGCTAAGGATGAATTAAAATGTGGTATACATGCTACAAAGGTACAATTCTATCTTGTATACCTTAGCATCACTTAGTAGTGCTAACATTGCCACAAATTTCATATTATGCATGTGTGCAAGCTTGAAACCAAACCATTTGAGCACACATGTAGGGGGAGTTAACACTACAAAGTCAGGTTGTATGGTGCTTATCCAAATCCTCTCATATGGTCTTAATGTTGGATAAGTAACATATAATCCAAACCAAGTTAGCAATTTACATTATTGTGAAGTGCTAGCTTGTAATAAGCTTAATTTCCATATCTCTGTAGAGTTGTCATCAATTACCAAAAAGGGGGAGATTGAAAGGTCCTAGTTTGGTTTTGGTAATTGAATGACAAATTAGGCAGACTAATATGTGTTTGAAGTGAATTACACAGATGATTAGTCCACAAGTGATCATGTGTGGGCAACATATGCCATGGAGGTGAAATGGCTTGGGGATGTTGCAAAGGCTCACACATGTGATGAAGGAGCTTATTTCATATGTGACATGACATGGAGTCATGTGGCTAAGATGGTGAAGATCAAGGCAAGACTTGGCTTGATGGACCAATTGCAAAGGTGAAGGGCAAGTTGGAGGCTTTGAAGTCGTTGGTACCGAGTGTCGGGAGGTTTGAGCAAAGACTTGGCGCCGAAGGACCAAAGCAATGGTGAAGAGCAAGTGAGGTCAATATCGATGGACCATGGAGGCCATGTGATGATGTGAAGTGGATCATATCATTTGATGATAGGTTGGTGCATGTGTTGCATCAACACCGAAGGAGAAGGAATGGAATGCGCAGGGCAAAGGTATATTTGTAGGGCATTTTATTTCACCGGTCATAGGTGTGTAGAGAAGTTTATGACCGGATTTAGGATAGATGACCGTTCTATCAAGAGGAGCAAACTTGTTTGCATATCGGTCATCTTGTGCCACTTGAGCGATCTAACATTGCGATGTTGTTAGGATCGAGTGGCGTGATGAGTGCAAGTGCTAATCCTTTGAAAAATGATTGTGAAAATGCTAACACACATGCATAAGGTGGTGTATACTTGGTGGTGTTGACACATTTGCAAAGGAGAAGTTGTTGGAGTTGAATTGGATCAACTCGGAGAAGAGAAGAAGGCTTTTCGGTGTGTTCCAGACTCTAGGATGGCTCTTGAATTGGAATTCTGTACTAATCCTTTGTGATATGGATTAGCTCTGTATATGGGTTGTGTATCCCTCTGAGTTAGCTTTACAAAATATCCAAGATCATCGAAATCAGAGTTCGGAGCTAAGAGTTATAGCCGTTTGAGAGCTGAAAGGTCAGTGACCGGACTCACTGACAGGACGTGTTCGGTCAGTAGAGTGAGTCCGGTCACAAGAGTCCGGTCAGTGTATTTTGAGGGCTGAATTGAGCTGTATTGACAGGACGCTCGGTAGAGTCCGATCACTGAAAAATAGCCCCAAAACCTCTCTGTTTGCGACCGAACCCAGGCATAGGCATGTCCGGTCATTATGACCTGACACGTCCGGTCAGTAGAAGGCTGAACGCGCACGAAAACTAGCCATTGGGGATGAACGACCGGACTCTAGTGACAGGACGCGTCCAGTCAACCTATAGTGAGTCCGGTCAGTACGAAAAGTGCCCAGTGAAGGGGGTAACGGCTAGTTTAGCCCTTGGGGCTATAAAAGGAGTGTGTGGTCGGCCTTGGCTGATGCTTAGCACCCTTGGGACTTAGTGTCCATGCTTGGGGAGTGCTAGGAAGCCCTCTAACTCGCTTGTGCTTGCTAGTGCGCAAATCGTTGCGAGTGAGTGATCGCTAGTGCGTTGCATTGAGAGATTGCATCAAGTGGCACTAGGTGATCATGTTGCAAGGCGGTGATGCTTGTTACTCTTGGAGGTTGCCACCTCCTAGACGGCTTGGTTATCGAGTCTCCATCGTGAAGCCCACGTGAAGATTGTGCGTGGCTCCAAAGAAGGATTGTGATGGGCATTGTGCTCGCTCCGCGGGGATCGCGAAGAGCAACTCTAGTAGAGCGTGTCATTGAGTTACCCTCACTTGTGGGTGAGTTCTTGCAGCGCTCGAGTGTCGAGCTAGGTGTGGTGCCTATTAGCCGCCAAACTATCAAAGTGTGTGGTCGACACAACGAGGACTAGCTTGGTGGCAACCAAGTGAACCTTAGGATAAAATCATCATGTCAACCTTGTTCATCCCGTTGGTTTGCATTCCCCTTACACAAGCTTGTATTTACTTTCATATATATTGTGCTTGTGTAGTTGCTCTTGTAATTACTTAGCTTGTGTAGCTTGCTAGTTACTTTCATTGCTTGTGTAGCATAGAAGTTGATCTCGTGAGTGACTAGTTGACTTGTAGTCTTGCTAGTCACATTTCTTAGTTTGTGTAGCTAAGTTGAGCTATCTATTTTGGCTTGTGTAGCCTTGTTATTGAGCATTTCTAGTGAGCTTAGGCTTGGTGCTTTTGCTTAGTGGCATGTGTAGGAGCTCCCCGGTTGATTGAGTACTAGTTGCTTAGGTTTGTGTAACCTTGCAAGCTAGAACTATTTAGGTGAGATCTAGCTAGCCTGGCACCTTATTTGCTTTGTTTAGGATCTTTTATAAGGTGCTAAAGAGTATAGGTAGAGGGGTGTAGTCTTGGCTAGACCGATAGTTTTAATTCTGCATTTGTTTCGGTTAGCCGTCGTGATTATTTTTAGAAAGGACTATTCACCCCCCCTCTTGTCCGCCATCTCGACCCTTGAACCATGGACTTGACCCATGCAAAAGGCAAGACGAAGCAAACCCGAACTCATCAAGATAACACCGTCAAGGGAGTGAAGAAGCTTGATGAGGAGCAAACCGTAGTTTGCTACGTTTGCCACAAGGAAGGCCACAAGTCCTATGAGTGCAAGGTAAAGCATGTGGAAGATAAAAAGAAGAAAGAGAAAAACAAAAAGCAAACAAGCAAACTCTCCAAAACCTACACCAACAAGGTGAACAAGAATGCCTCCTGTTGACACCAGATTTTCGCATGCATAAGGATATGACAGGTGGATCCGGCCAGCAGAGGGGACAGATTCGGCAAACGATCGGCAGCTGTTTGGTCCTCAGAGTTTTGGTAACTGTCTACGCGGTCGGCTATTTCACGAGACCATGGTTCCATTCGGAAAACGCGTATTGTGAGTAAAGCTGGCTTGTACGGGAAGACACGGGGTGATGGAAGGCACCAAATAATGTAGGGCTTATATCTTTCCGTATTTCATTGTAAAGTCGTAATCGTCTAGGACTCGTGTTTTCGTCCAGGGTATAAATATAAGCCCTCGACCATTGTAAAATTGTTCACAACCACATCAATACAACCGGCCCCGTGCCACCTTCGAGTCCTTATAGTCGTGTCGTCGAGTTCTTCGAGAGGAATCATCGATCCGTCGACCTCCGTAAGTACCGACAACCTTGCTATCATGTCTAGTATCATGCGGTGGATTTAGATATGATGCAAGTAGTCTCGTATGTTAAGCTTAGTGTCGTGCGGCGGATTTAAGCTTATGACGGGAAGTTTTTACCTATGACTTGTATCGTGCGGCGGATTGAGTCATGAGTAAAAATAGTTATCGGCTCTGTTAGATTTGGCAGATCTAATAGATTCATCAAGTTATCACGTGTTATATGTTTTATTCATTTAATTCGTACAACACTTTTTGCCCAATCTAGATTGATCTTCGTTCGGCCTTGTTGCATGAGTTTGCTTGTGCTTTGCTAATTATAAGATCATAATGGCTGAACCGACTTTCAATCTAGGTTGCTACATGTTGTGGGTTCATGCATGCCGATCATGTTTAGGCTTTGATAGAGCTGGGTGCCGTGCGGCAGGTGCATGTTTTAGATTAGTTTAACCATGCTTGGTTTGTATGTTTCTTCTTCATGGACCCCAGTTCGGCTAGTTTGCCGATTCTGGTTAAGCTTACATGAGTAATGAGTATGTATAGATCTGTTCAGGTGTATGTGTGCTTTTAGCTTCTTATAATTAGATCGTATCATGCGGTGGATTAATCTAATTATAAGGAGTGGTGTAGATTTATAGCAAGTGGTATCATGCGGTGGATTAGCTTTGCTTGAGTTTATGCCTGACGGGTTTATGAAGGCTGGACGTGCGGCAGACTAGCTGGATTGGCCTATGCACATGTTATCTGAATAGATTTGTATTTACAAGTTACCTCTTTTATTCTTTTGTCACGTATGTATTCGGCATTCGACATGTTTACATGCTTTCTCTTTATACTTGCCGAATGATATCTTAAACCCGTTTCGACAAGCAGCTTCTATAGCTGTGTGCCGTCGTGATTGGCTTCCAAAGCCGTACATATGGAATTGTCTGGTTTTTGCCCAGCATGTTCCAAGGTATTCTCACATTTTATCCCTTGTTGGTTTTCAGGTCAAACCGACTGGCACGTCTCCGGGTTCGATACACCCCGGGCTCCCGATTGAAGCTAGCCTCGTTCGGCTTGCTGTGTGCCCTTGACGCGAGACGTCACGTTTTGCGTCAACACACTTTTTGGCACGCCCGGTGGGACGACTTCATTTCAAGATGCCTGAGATTAACGAAGATCAAGTCTTCGAGGTGACCATGGACGATTTGCCGCAAGAATCAAAAGATCTGTTGCAGCGGGCTTGTGATGAATTCCAGCGCAAGTGCTTGGAGACCTTCTCCAAGAATAAAAGCGGCAAAGTTTATCAGAAGCAGACGTTCCCGAAGGTTGTTCCTCATCACCAACTCGAGCTGCCTGACGGTAGCGAAGAAGCGGCTCTCCAGAAGATGGCAGATATGATGCATAGGATCGTATCAGGAGCAGTGACCAGTCATCAGTCGGCTTTCCTGAACACCTTTCGTGCCGTCATGGTTGATACTTTCGGTCCAAACGCAGATAAGTATTTTGAAGAAGCTGCTGGTCCAGTGCGGGGGCCATTGTTGTTCCAAGTACCTCAACGCCGAAGAGTTGTCGAAAACAGTGGAGCCGGCCCAAGCACGGGTGGGATGGTTTCTCAGGAAACACAACAACTTCCCCAGACCTATGGCCAGCTCGCGTTCGGCACAACAGGGAACGTCCCACCATCTGCTTCTAGAGTATCTCCTGTGGCAAACAGGATCCAGAAAGATATGTTTGGGGATGGATATCGGGAATTTATGGTCTATAACTCGATTAACGCTCTTTCGAATCCCGGATACAGGAGCTCAGCAGGGTTACATGCTGGGGGGCAGACACAAACAGCTCCTGATTCAAATGTTGACCTCATCATGCATAAGATGGCTGATATGATGCAGAATCAGTTCGGCCTAAAACCAAAGAATCAAACGTACACATACAAATCTCCTTACCCAGAATGGTACAATCGGGTGGCTCTTCCTCCGAGAGTCAAGCCTCCTACCGACCTTACCAAGTTCTCAGGCCAAGATGACACCAGTACGAGGGAGCATATCAGCCGTTACCTGATGTAGCTTGGTGAAGCATCGGCAGATGAAGCTTGGAGGATTCGATACTTCCCGTTGTCGTTGACAGGACCAGCCTTCTCTTGGTTCGCCTCACTGCCAGCGAATTCCATCAGTACGTGGGCGGAGCTGGAGCAGAAATTCCACTCATACTTCTTTACGGGAACCTGTGAGAAGAAGTTGGTCGATCTCATGAGCTTGAGGATGAGACCCGGCGAGACACCGCAAGAGTATCTGTGCCGATTCAGGGAGACCAAAAATCTCTGCTATTCTCTGAATTTGCCGGATGACCAGTTACCGGGTATAGCCATAGCTGGCATGTTGCCGAGTATCAAAGAAAAGCTATTCGGCATGGAATTTGAAGACCTCGGGCAGTTATCACAAAGGTTGGCAATGATGAGCAATCAAGCTCAGGGATTCAAGAGGAACAATCAGTTCTAGAAGGGTGATGTAGCTGCCGAGATGTATCAGGCTTTCCTAGAGGAAGCAGATGAATATCATGATGAAGATGAGGTGGCTGCAGCCGAGATAACCTGGTCTAAAGAGCCGACTCAAGTCAACCAACGGTGGCTGAGGCAACACAAAGGTACTTATGACTTTGATGTGTCCAAGTCGGACAAATTATTTGAATACTTGTTGAAGGAGGGACGCATCAAGTTGTCGGAAGGTCGTCCTATGCTATTTCTTGGGGGCGTCAAAGACAAGAAGTATTGTGGTTTCCACAACACTAAGTCCCATTCCATAAATGATTGCCGAGTGTTCAGAGATCGGATCCAGAAGGGTATTCAAGGCGGACATCTGAGGTTTGATGGAAAGATGAAGATTGATGGTAGCCCTTTTGAGAAGAATACTGTGTCTTTCTCTGTTAACATGATCAATGTAGCCGATCCCAGGGGTAAGGGTAAGATGAAAGTTTTAACCTCTGATAGAGCGAGGGAAGCTGGCACTATTGATCCCGATCGGCAGGTTACAAAAGGAGAACTTCTGCGGAGAGTTCGGTTCCAAGATAGCCGAATTGAGACGGGTAACACCTCCAGACCCAGGGTCACGACGCGCATTCTGTTGAATAAGTGGTGTCGGGAACAGGAACGGTACCAGAAGCAGAGGCTTTATGAAGAACAAAAGTTCCTGGAGGAGCAGAGGAGGTACGAGGAAGAGATGTACCGAAAAGAAAGAGAAGATATGGAGGAACAGGAACAGTCTCATTGGGAATGCTCGTTCTTCCAATATTGTTGGAACGAAGGCTTGAAGTTGCCTGTTAAGAACAACTGCCATGAATGCAGTAGTCAGTACTCCGAGTACAGGCAATCTCGAGTCAACCGCCGTTCTATCCATGAAAGGCTTGGGGCGCGAATCCCTAAGGACGATCGACGCTTAAAAATAAGTAGCTTTGAGAATCGGCAGGGAAGATTTGCCGATCAAAGTTGGGCTCATACTAAAGAGGAAGAATACCGTGAGTATGTCTGGCAAAAAGGACAATGGTGTCCGCCAGGTTTAAGGAAGAGCCAGAAAAGGAGAGTGCAACGCTTGAGGAACAGAGAATTAGAGCAAGCAGGCACCAAGACAAGACAAGTTTGGCGTCCTAAAGAGAAGCCGGATGGAGGTAATCGTTCGGCTGATACATGCATGGCGTTCTTTCTCCCGTCAGAGTTTGTAGCTCCGGAGAATCAAGATGTCCAGGACGAGACATATTCAGACTTCGATGAAAGTGAATTTCAGGAATTATTGGCTCATCTTGTCTTGGCTGAAAAGGCAGTTTTTGATAAACCAATCAGACACCGACACTTGAGGCCATTATATATGAGGGGGTATGTCAATGGCAAGCCATTAACCAAGATGTTCATTGATGGAGGAGCTGCCATAAATATCATGCCGTATACCACTTTCAGGAAGCTTGGCATGACAAGTGAAGATCTACTGAAGACCGACATGGTATTGAGGGATTTTGCGGGAAATTCTTCTGACACCCGAGGAGCAGTCCATGTCGAGTTAATGATTGGATCTAAAACCTTGATCACTACCTTCTTCATCATTGAAGGCAAGGGGGCATACAGTTTGTTGTTAGGAAGAGATTGGATACATGCAAACTATTGTGTACCATCAACTATGCATCAGTTCCTCATACAGTGGATTGGAGATGATATTGAGATCGTTCATGTTGATGATTCGGTTAGTGTAGCTAATACAGAACCAATCTATTGGGAGTATGAAGGTGTCGAGTGTTTCTCTGGAAGAGCCTGGGAAGCAGGTCCTGTGAATGTCTTCGACGAGGACCAACAGTCGATTCAGACAATCGGCTCTCAAAGTAATTTTTAAGTCTAACTAATGGTAATGGAGAAAGCTAGAGCCAAAGTCTCGTATCGGCTGACAAGGAATAAAGTGTTGATAATGAAGCCGAAGTTGGATCAATGTGTGCAAGTTGGGATCTCAGATATGATTCAAAATTTGCAAACCTTTAAGGGGATTTCAATTATTTCTTCGTTACCAAAGCTCATGGAAGTTCAGGGAAGATTCATACAAGGTGACGTGCAACAGAAGCTTTTTGATGAGATTGAAGATATATGGAGGTGCTTCCACAACTTGGGGATTATTTCGAGTTGTACGTGACGGCCGGTAGCCTTATAAGTAGGGTCGGCCCTTATTTTGGAGTTTAGAGGAAAGATAATTAGCAATCTGTTTTAGCCAAAAATGTCAAACATAAGAGAGGGGTATTCGGCTGTGACAAGACTTTTCGGTTTGTGTACTTGTCAGTTGAAGCTTCGGCACTACTTGTTAAAGCCGAACGCGTGGGAGTCGTGTAACTCGAGAAATATTTTGTATACAGCCGATGTGAAAAAACATCACCTTTAGCAGAAAAAATATTCCAAGGAATTAAGTTATAGCCGATATTTTTACATATCGCCTTTAGTACAAGGATGTTTATGACCTTGGTAACCCTGGCATTTTCAAGTTAGCAGGTTTATCGGGGAAAGAGAAAGGTGAGAAGCAGTAAGTGAAGATGCCGAGTGACATGACATGTCAGAGGTGGGATTCAGTCGGCTGAGACGACGTCATACATTCGGCGGACGTTCTTCTGAAGAAATTCTGCAATCGGGGAAATCACTGAAGGATTGAAAGATGCAGATAGACGCTATTCAGAGAAGGACAAGTTCATTCACTACAAGCTTCATTTATAGATCCATCCTAAGTACAAGCTACCCTTGGAATAATCTGTTTACAATGGATTGCGGATCAACAATCTCAGCAATAGCAGCAACATGGTTATTATAAACTTCAAGGTCTTCAAACTCATCCGGATCGCAGGTGAATCCAACCGGTAGGGAGGTAATCTTCTTTGGTCCAGGAACTCATTACTGCTAGCCCGAAAGAAACCCCGGCGCGCACACCTTGGATGAGGGCCGGATCTGTACGGTCATCTGCAGCGTACACGCCTTCGATGATAGCCTGATCTATGCGATCGTCAGTAGTATCAAGACTAGCCTCAGCTATGTTCTCGAGGACATTCTTCTCTGCAGGGAAGTTTATTCAGAGGAGAAGATCTTGTAAGGATTTTATTAACCTATGACGATGTTGTAGATCTGTTTCCACTGACACGACTGTTCAGTTTTCTTCGGTGTCATATCTCCTGGGCAAGTCTTCTGAGGAGAGAGCCTGAGCTCAGTCAAAGATAAGGTGAGTGAAGAAAGCTATCACAAGGGGGCAGAAAATAGCTTTTACCCGTGACGTTGGTGAGTCGGTGCTCTGTTGTCTCCTATTTCAACTATGAAAGGGACATTTGCTGAGATCACTACTACTGAGCATTGGTGGAATTCTTGAGCAGAAGAGGGTTTTTCCCTTTGGTTTGAGCCAAGAGCACAGGATTGGGATTTTTGTGAGTCAGGCTTGAGGTTGAAGATAGTGGCTTGACTGAGGTCATATTTATAGAGCTATAACCTGAGCATTGGAGTCAGGCGCCAGGCTAGGGTCTTTCATTGTTGGGCCGATATTGAGCCAAACCAAATCTGTGCTGATTTAAATGGTTCAGGGTTTTGAAGTCTAAAAGGTTGATCAAGGTTCGGCTGACAGAAGATTGTAATTGTGAGGTACTCGGTTTCGGTTAATTATTCGAAAAAAAAATTTCTGAATCATCAGTTGGTGCTGAAGACAAAAGACTGAAGGGGTGCTATCCTGGTACCATCATAAACCGAAAAAACCGGAAGGGTAATTGAAGAGATGCCAAATCTGAGATAATCGGTTGGGTTGAACATGGTCATCAACAACAATCGATAAGATGTGCATCACTAAGAAGAGAATCAGTGGCTAGTGCACGGGATAGAACACGCATTGATCTCGAAGGATCAATCTCAGGTTGGTTTCGGAAGGACGAACGGAGGAGTTTTCACTTATTTACAAAAGGGGAAGCAAATTACAATAAAGGGTCAGTTCGTCCATTCTATTCTATTCCTAATCGGGAGATCAAAGTCAAAGGAATCGGCCAGATCTGTTCCAGCTTCTTTCATGTTATCAACAGAGTGTGCCACCCTGAATTCTAGTCCTTGCTCACAAACATCAAAATGACGGTAGTCAGCGCCGGAGTGGATCCGAACAGCGTTGAAGGCGAGTGCTGCACCGTAACCCATGCCAGCCCTAGAGATATCAGGGAGAACCTGGTTGACCTCGTTCACCCGCCTCAGAGCCGTCGTACCTGGCACGTTGGCTGTGACAGCAAGATCGGCAATGGCAGCTTCGAGGGAATGAAGCTTAGCCTCCAGAGCTAAGAGGAGGAAGGATCAATAAAACAGGGGAGAAGAATAGGGAAAGAACAGTGGAAGGATGCTTACCAATGGCCTGTTCCCGAGCGGCATCACGCTCTCAAGAGACTCGGGTAATCTCCCGATTCCTCCTTTCTAGATCAAATTGAAGATCCGTAATCTTCTGAGCCAGGACCTTGGGAGAGTCATCATCGACCCTCCTAAACAAGAACAACAATGTGAGGGCGAATGCTTCATCTTCGAACGAAAAGCGATTAGAAGGAAACCTTCTCCTGGAGGTACTGGAAGCCCCAAGCTCAAGGCTATGACGGCTCGCCTGAGAAGATATCTTCTAGCTGATTAGGAACAGCAAGAGAGAAAAGGGATTTTCTGGTTTGCAAACAAAGCAGGAGAGGTCGAGAAGCACGGGCCGAAATCAAGTGAAAGGGGGAGTTTAAAGGATCCCGAGTGCATAGGGAGATGAATTGGCAGGTATGGTAATTATGGCGAGTGAAGGCAGATGCTTCTGGGGGTTCCACGTCAGTGCGAAAAGGAAAAGAAATTTTGGAATAAACATTTATCCCAAAATTAGGGGGCATGTGTTGACACCAGATTTTCGCACGCATAAGGATATGACAGGTGGATCCGGCCAGCAGAGGGGACAGATTCGGCAAACGATCGGCAGCTATTTGGTCCTCAGAGTTTCGGTAACTGTCTACGCGGTCGGCTATTTCGCGAGACCATGGTTCCATTCGGAAAACGCGTATTGTGAGTAAAGCTGGCTTGTACGGGAAGACACGGGGTGATGGAAGGCACCAAATAATGTAGGGCTTATATCTTTCCGTATTTCATTGTAAAGTCGTAATCGTCTAGGACTCGTGTTTTCGTCCAGGGTATAAATATAAGCCCTCGACCATTGTAAAATTGTTCACAACCACATCAATACAACCGGCCCCGTGCCACCTTCGAGTCCTTATAGTCGTGTCGTCGAGTTCTTCGAGAGGAATCATCGATCCGTCGACCTCCGTAAGTACTGGCAACCTTGCTATCATGTCTAGTATCATGCGGTGGATTTAGATATGATGCAAGTAGTCTCGTATGTTAAGCTTAGTATCGTGCGGCGGATTTAAGCTTATGACGGGAAGTTTTTACCTATGACTTGTATCGTGCGGCGGATTGAGTCATGAGTAAAAATAGTTATCGGCTCTGTTAGATTTGGCAGATCTAATAGATTCATCAAGTTATCACGTGTTATATGTTTTATTCATTTAATTCGTACAACACTTTTTGCCCAATCTAGATTGATCTTCGTTCGGCCTTGTTGCACGAGTTTGCTTGTGCTTTGCTAATTATAAGATCATAATGGCCGAACCGACTTTCAATCTAGGTTGCTACATGTTGTGGGTTCATGCATGTCGATCATGTTTAGGCTT
Organism: Coix lacryma-jobi var. lacryma-jobi; assembly: GCA_009763385.1. Lineage (NCBI taxonomy): Eukaryota > Viridiplantae > Streptophyta > Magnoliopsida > Poales > Poaceae > Coix > Coix lacryma-jobi. The sequence continues at coordinate 68,614,334 of CM019823.1, forward strand.
TGATAGAGCTGGGTGCCGTGCGGCAGGTGCATGTTTTAGATTAGTTTAACCATGCTTGGTTTGTATGTTTCTTCTTCATGGACCCCAGTTCGGCTAGTTTGCCGATTCTGGTTAAGCTTACATGAGTAATGAGTATGTATAGATCTGTTCAGGTGTATGTGTGCTTTTAGCTTCTTATAATTAGATCGTATCATGCGGTGGATTAATCTAATTATAAGGAGTGGTGTAGATTTATAGCAAGTGGTATCATGCGGTGGATTAGCTTTGCTTGAGTTTATGTCTGACGGGTTTATGAAGGCTGGACGTGCGGCAGACTAGCTGGATTGGCCTATGCACATGTTATCTGAATAGATTTGTATTTACAAGTTACCTCTTTTATTATTTTGTCACGTATGTATTCGGCATTCGACATGTTTACATGCTTTCTCTTTATACTTGCCGAATGATATCTTAAACCTGTTTCGACAAACAACTTCTATAGCTGTGTGCCGTCGTGATTGGCTTCCAAAGCCGTACATATGGAACTGTCTGGTTTTTGCCCAGCATGTTCCAAGGTATTCTCACATTTTATCCCTTGTTGGTTTTAGGTCAAACCGACTGGCACGTCTCCGGGTTCGATACACCCCGGGCTCCCGATTGAAGCTAGCCTCGTTCGGCTTGCTGTGTGCCCTTGACGCGAGACGTCACGTTTTGCGTCAACACCTCCACACCTTATCTTTTGAAGAAGAATAAGAATGACAAGGTGGTGGCCATCAAGGTGAACAAGCAAGCCAACAATGGGGCCAAACGCATTTGGGTGCCTAAGGACATTATCTCAACCATGAAGAGCACCAAAAAGGTTTGGATCCCGAAAGGGAACTGAGTAGTCAATTGGACAACGGGGAATTTGGAGACTTGGCAAAATTTGGGTGCATATCATGGGGTGCATCACATTGGACCATGTCATTGCCAAGCGGGTTAGTGAATATTATGAACCCAAATTCCCCTTCCCATGTGAGGTAACTAGATTTAAATTCTTGCAATTTCTTTTAGCATCTAGTTCCCTCCTTTGCCTAGGTTTGCATTTGCATATTTAAATCCTTTTGTTATTCATACACTAGGCTTATCATATGGTAAGATTGCTTGGTATCATTCTCATTCTTGGAGCAAACCTACATGGTTTAATTTTCTTAGGAGCACGTCACATAGCTTCTCTTACTTGTATTTATCTTATATGTTCCAAAGTCCAAATAGTAAATAAACTACCTCGATTATCATCTTCAATTTGTGTCACTTTTCTAGTGATGTCAACATGCAAAATGGTAATTTTACCATACAAGTCAATATGCATGTTGTCGGTGTTTGTTAATCGGCAACTCATCACGGGGTTACCCAGGACAATTGTTCGGTGGGGATCAGCGTATGCAGAACTCGATGGTAAATGCAGAGACAAGGATTTATACTGGTTCGGTATGCTGAATAGCATCCCTACGTCCAGTTAGGGGGAATAATATATTGCGCCTGCGCTTCGGGTGTCTGGTTGTGTACCATGACCCCTGTGTCTCTGTCTCTCCCGATCTAGGGAGCTCTGCCTCTCTTTATATAGTGCAGGAGGCAAGAGTCCTAGTCAGTTGCAATCTTAGGAGTCATAGTAGGATTACAAGGTAACAATACTACTAGGATTACATAGAGAGTCCTAGTTGGACTAGGTCTTCGCCCTTCCTTGCGGAGTACCCGGGGACTCTGTCCCACACATGTCTCCTGCAAGTATTTCAAACTTGTATGCACACTTTTAGGGGGATTTTACTCTATAATTTGGAAGCTTTGAGACTAACACTACTTTCAAGTTTATCATGTGTGCAGTAGTCTCATTGCAAGGAAAATGGAGTTCCGAAGACAAGCATCATGTGTGGCGATAATCCAATTGTTATCTACATGTGGTATTTCTAACCGATATCATTATGTTGATTTCAATTTGATATTCTTATATGCTTTCTCCATGCATTATATAGATTAAACTCCTTTGTGCAGTAATTTTCCCTTTATGCATATACTTTGCCATACACCATATGTATGCATACACTTAGGGGGAGTTTAGTTTATATAATATGAGAGTCAAGTTTTGTGATCAATTTCACTACACCCTCCCTTGTGCCACTAATGTCTTCCTTTTCGGTGTTTGATTCCAAAGGGGGAGGATTTGAAGGGACCAAAAGCAAGCCCATCTCTAAAACCAAATAAATAACCAAAATCAAATTTTCAAATTTTTATGGTTATTTTTTGGAATGGTCCAAGAAAGGGAGGAAGTGGATTATGGACTTAGTGGGAGACTTAAATCCATAAAGCCACAAAGGGACTCTATGGCAAGGGCAAGATAAGTTATAATAGTGTTTTCCAATTTGTATCTTTTAGCATTATATGATCTTGTCCTTGCATTGCATCCTAGCAAGTAGATTGCATCTTCAATTATGTATCTATTATTTGCTTGCTTTGGTTGTGTTGTCATCAATCACCAAAAAGGGAGAGATTGTAAGGAAAATGGACTCTGACCCATTTAACTTTGGATTTTGTTGTTTGATGAACAACATAACCAAATTGGACTAATGTGTTTGCAAGTGTTTGTTTTCTAGTCCAATGGGGTGCAAATGTGACTTGGACGAAGGCAACGTGGTGATCCAATGATCAACACCTCAAGAAAGACATTTGAAGCTTAGTAGAAAACTTTCAAGATCAAGCAAAGTCCAAGGCACAAAACTGGAACCAAGACGACGCAAAGAAATCACGAAGAAACGAAGAAGAAAGTACATCGGACGCTGACTGTACAGGCATCGGACGCACCGATGGCAAATCCTAGCTCAAGACAGCGCCAGCAGAAGCATCAGACGTTGAGACTGAGCACATCGGACGCGACGGTAACACTGTGCAAACCTGGATAGCGTACATCAGACGCTACAGGACCCCTACGTCTGATGCCTATGCAAAAAGGTTCCAAAGAGGCTTTGAAGACATTGGATGCGTCAGATGCCGCCACTTCGGACGCTGTCAGGGTCCGATGTGACTCAGTGCCAGGTCGACAACTAGCCGTTAAAGTGACATTGAACGCACGTCCTATGCTTCCGACAGGAGTGTCTGATGCTACGCAGAAAAGTCCATCTTTGGTTTCCAATGGCTCTATTTGCTTGGGGCTCTATATATACCCCCATGGCTGGCCAAAAACACAAGGTTGGAGCTCAAGGAAGTGTACCAAGTGCATAGACACATATTTAGTTGATCTAGCCACCAAAGTGCTTAGTGATATACTAGGTGATTAGTGTAGGTGCTTTGCGAAGTGCTTAGGCTAGTTAGACCATCGCTTTGCGCTTGCTCTAGGTGTTAAGCCTAGTGTTTAGTGAGGTTTGCATACCTCTTATCTACCGGTGCTTGCGCGCACCGTTGTTGTAGGGGCTTGTAGTCTTGCGAGATCACACCAACCGAGTCTGTGGTGTGGCCGTCACCGTGTACGAAAGGGAACATGGCCCGTGGTGGTTCGACCAGAAGCTTGATAGTGAAGACGACAGGGAGCATCCGGGAGAGGCTTTGCCACGAGTGGCTTAACGGGAGACCCACTTGCGCGTGGGGAAGGCCCAGAGCTATCCACGGAGTTACCCGACCGGGAGCTTGGCCCTTGCGAAGGATTCCTTGCGAGGGGCTCCAACATGGACTAGGGGGAAGCTTGCGTGCTTCTCGATACCTCGGTAAAAATACCAGAGTTATCGACGAGAGTTTGCATCTCTACCTCTCTCTTTAGCTTACGCATTTACTTTGCTACCTTGGTTGTGTGCTTTACCTTTCCTAGCTTAGTTGATAAGCTAGTTGATAGGTTTAGAACCTAGGTTGCATAACTCTTTTTGCGGTAGAGATAACAACACACCTAGCAAAACCTTAGTTGCACTCTAGATAGTTTACTTTGTTGCATAGGTTTTGACTAGGTGGTAATTAGAGGCCATAGTTTAGAGTAGAAGTTTTTTAGTTGCCTAATTCACCCCCCTCTTAGGCGTCACGGTCCTTTCACCTCCGACTCTCCTGGCCATCCGATTTCACTTAGACGACCATGATTAGGTACACCGGCGAAAGGGTATGAACTCGGTCCACCTGCGTTGTGGACACGGTCCCCCTACACCGCGTCAGCTGACCACCACACTCGTGGTACGCTGCAACCACTCGTAGCAAGCCACGTGGCGCAGTGTCAGCGTCGCGCCGTTCGCTCTGCCCATTTTGCAAAAGAGCCCTCCTCTTTGTGAGAGATCAACTTGCGGTCCTCATGCATAGTGCACAAAGTCAACTGGTTTCTTCCAATCTAGCCCTCGATCTTTTGCCAAAATGAGGCCGGGTCCAGCCACAATTTTCTTTTCTGATTTTATTTAAATATGAAATTGAGTTCAAACAATTTAGAGAAATGCCATCCAACTTCAAACGCTTATAACTTTTGCGTTTTTACTCTGATTTGACCCGTTCAAGTTGCATTAGATTCGTACCGATGAGCTCTATGTAATAGATCTATTTACAATCCATTTTTTATAGTTTTTTTGTACAGTTTAGTACAATATGTTTATATTATCCTTGTCACTTGTTTGGGAGTTATGGTTAGATGTAAATGCTTAGCCCTGCAGTCATGGTTGGGGTGAGATGAGTGTTAAATATAAATCCTGATTAATGATCTATGGAACAAGGTGGGTTGGTAATTTTTTTAGTAACATGGTGATTAGGTAAAATTCGGCAGGATGGACCATTTGGTGGGGTTTTGGTTGCCATGGACTTGGCAGATGATGTTAGTGGTTGGGCACGTGCTTGTTATCCTGCCTGGATCCCTAGTACCAGCTCTTGGAGCATGTAACCCGGTTAAACATCGCAACCATAATGTCTCGATGGGCTAAACCTGGCTAATTAATTTGTTTCCTCCAAGTTATGCTACACGGGGACGGTTTAGTGGCTCAAGAGGGGTCCCTTGGGGTCGTTGACTTATGTACACGGGAACAACCTTAGATGTATGTGTAACACAGGCTTGGAGGGACTTTGTAAAAGTCTTCTAGTGCGACCCTGCTATGCACCTTGGCAGTGTTTAGCGTGACGAAGAAATGCACGACTCGTGGGTAAAGGTGTGGAACCTCTGCAGAGTGTAAAACTGATATAGCAGCCATGCTCGGCTTGGACTTCTTCAGGATTAGTTGGTTGGGTTGGTTTCTGGTTTGGGTTGCTTGATGGACTTCAGGTGTGTTTTGCCTAATGTACTTTAGGTGTGGGTTTGCTTGGTGGACTCCAAGTGTGGTTGCTTGGTGGATTCCAAGTGTCGGTTGCTCGGTGGATCTCCGAGTCTTATTTTTCTTGGTGGACTCCTAATGTTGGTTCTGTTCTAAGGAGATGTTGTTTAAAACTTAGTAAATAGGTGTATAGGAAAATAAGATTTAATAGGGTGTGTCGTTTTAGGTGCTCGAGTCAAATGGAGTCAACCTACCTTTGATAATAGCCCCATGTCATATTTTTCCTACACTTGCGGAGTACATTTTGATGTACTCACCCTTCCTCTTTGTTCCCCCTGCTACCCTACCTAGACGTTGGAGGGTACGACGAGGAGCAGGAGTATCCAGAAGACGATGGCCTTGACCCAGACGAGTTGTACTAGGCTGGTGCTACCCCCGGTCGACGTTCCTATGGAGATGACGTCCAGTTTTCGTGAGTCTTCATTAAGTCTACATCCGAGTCAGTTTGAAAGTCTGTACTTTTCTTTTGGACCCACTACTAGAAATATGATCATCAGTGACGATTTGCTAGTGACGCCGATAAGTTTCATCACTGAATGATACCTTTCAATGATGAAATTTTTGTTTTCGTCACAAGGTACAAGTGACGATGTTTTGGCTTCACTTTCAATGACGAAAATGAGAGGAACGTCATCGATTACCAAATGGAATCGTCATAGATCATATTGTCGGTGTGCTATATTGTAATGATGAAAATATTCGTCACAGATTATATTTCGATATGGTCATAGATAATTTGCCTCGTGTGGCCCACGTAGTGATGAAACGAATTGGTCACAGATCATTTTTCCTAACGTCATAGTTAAGTGTCTAGTTTGCCCCCGCCTGTACCACTTGACGGCGTTGGATGATTGGGCTAGACGGCCCGGTTGACCTTTTTATCATATTGGATGCGTGGGCCGTCGGTCGACCTTTTTTCAAATTGGGCTACAGGTGCACACAGTAGGCTGGACAATTTATGGCAAAAAAATGCGATGGTGGAGCTTTGATCTCGCGACCTGCCGTTAGGCGAGTAACAACCTTACCACTGAGCTACTTGACTATTTTCTTGTGAAAAAAACAAAGTTACTCTATTTGTAAGGTATCAACATGATAATTGAATGGTGGTTCTCTTAACTCTTTAGATCACAAGTTCTGGGCCGTAGACTGAGATTTGTCATCTGTACCTAGTGAGCAGATATGAAACCAAGCCCCGGACATGAGTATTATTGGTTCTCTTGAAAATTGGCTACTAAACACAACCATTGAGCAAGCACCTGTCACTGATGTTATATCCTCTGATTGATTTGTAAAACAGGAGGACACGCATGCAATCGCCTAACAACACAAAATCCTGAAGAAAACCAAAGTAATCGCCTAACAAAGTACTTTTACTAATCCATAATGCAAGCACTTGTAAATCCATCGCATACACAGACCAAAGCAAAGATTATTCATTTAGTACTTAGGAACATTTCGATTTCACCAGCTTCCAAAAGCACTTCATAGGTTATAGTCAAACCATTGGCTGCGGATTAGCTGCCAAACTTGTTCTTCTAATGAAGAGGTAAAGAGACACGCGAAAAGAACGCAGAGTACTCATGCCTAATCCGACAGCCTTCGCTACAAAAGAAGGCATAGTCATTAGCCCAGCCTTCCGGCACGCCACATCCGTTGGCACCGCAACCTTGTCCGTCCTCGTCCGCCGGTGGTACGGGTGGCAGTGCCCCCAATGGGGCTGTTCCGGCCACTTTCCATGTCACATCATGGACCACCTTGACGGCGTGCGCACGGTACCTGGCGCACTACCGGTTGGTCATGCGACTGAGTGCCGAGCGGCGTGCACCGTTTCGCGAAAACGAATGTGACGCCGAGGATGAAGCAGGCCTCCGGGTTGTTGGCGGCGGCCAGGTTATCGACAAGAGTGAGGTAGCGGTCGTTCTGGAACCACCTAATGGATTCCTCTCACTCCAGCGCCCAGCGCCTCCCGACGGAGGCATCCTTGCACGCCCTGCACATGTCTTGGCATCTGCAAGAAACACAAATGCAAGAAACACAAATGCAGTTCATCACCGAGTTGAAGGTTGCATAGTTGGTGTACTGGTGTCACGCACTTACGTCGCTCGTAGGCTGCAGATGTCCTCCATCGGATGCGTGGACGTCTTGGCGATGCTCCCGACGATCTGGACCAACATGTCGTCCGGGAGAGCCAGCGGGTATCGCCTCGCCGCCATGGCGCTTGGGATCGAAGATTGAACACAGCGTAAGGTCCGGAAGGAAAGAAAAGATTTGGTCGATAGATTTGGTCGCCCAAGAAATTGAGGGAAGCGAAGGGACGATGACGAAATCGAGAAGAAAACCCTTGCGTCTACACGTCTACGGAGTACTCCATATTGAATGCTACTCCGTATTCAATGCGCACGACCAACTACGGTAGGATAGGCATGACCAGCCAGGGGGAAACGGGCCAGATGGGCTGGATTTGTCGGGCCAGAAGCGAGAAGGATAGAGATTTACTCTTTTTTATTAATAATCTCATCAAAGCCTTTTTTTGGCAAAAAAATGCGATGGTCGAGGTTTGATCTCGCGCCCTGGCGTCAGGCAAGAAATATCCTTACCAGTGGGCTACACGACCTTTCTTGCAAAAAAAAGAAAGTTACTCTATTTGTTAGGTATCAACATGATAATTGAATGGTGAGTCTTTTAACTGAATGGATCACAGGTCCTAGGCCATAGACCCATGATCGGGCAACTGTTCGTCGACCTAAACTCCCCATCGACGACGTGGCGGCGAAGGAGAACTGGCATTGGGATCGAGGGCATCGGCCTCCGTGAAAGCAGGGAAAGCAGGGGCCGACCTTCGTTTCGCAGGGAAAGCAGGGGCTTCGGGCGCAGGAAAGGTTGTTTGATTTTGTGTTCGAATTTTGGTTGATATAGCATGTGTTCGATGTGTGTTTAGTGCAATCACAGTTAGAGAGTTAATACAAGGTTTCTTTTATTGTCACAACAGATGGATAGAAGTTGGGTTTATGGGAAACAATTCACACCTGCATATGTGAAGGGAGTTGAAGAGTTTATGAAATTTGTTAGTGAAAGATACCCCAAAGACGAACACATTCGTTGTCCGTGCATCAATTGTCATAATCGAAGGCTATTACATCAGACTGAAGTAGAAACCCATATACACATTTATGGAATTTCACCTACATACACTAGGTGGATTCATCATGGGGAGCCTGCAGATGTTGTAATTGATGAGGGTATAGATCAGGAGGTCGAAGAACATGATCATGACTTTGGGATACATGTGGATGGGGATGATGATGTTTACGATGATGATCATGGAGTACCAGAAATGATAGGCGAACTGTATGCAGCCGCAGAGGCTAATGGAGAAAAGCCAAGTTTTGCAAGAGTTCTTGAAGATGCGAAGAAGGCGCTTAGCCCGGGTTCTAGCCATTCAAAATTTTACTTTATGGTGAGGATGTTGTATATGAAGTCTCGTTATCGAATCACCAATACAACATTTACCGCAATGATGAAGCTGATGTCAGATGCATACCCTCAGAGTGAGTTGCCAAAATCATATGACGAGGCCAAGAAATATCTTAAAGAATTGGGCCTTGCATTCGAAAACATCCATGTGTGCAAGAACAATTGTGTGTTGTTTCGTAAGGATTATGCTGAAAAGAATGCGTGCCCAGTATGCAAGGAGTCTAGATGAAAAGACGAAACAGGGACGAAGAGGGTTCCACATAAGGTTTTGAGGCATTTTCCGCTCTTGCCAAGGTTGAAAAGAATTTATGCTTCGAAACGAACTTCAGAGGAAACACAGTGGCACAAGAAAGTGAGGAAGCCAGTCGCCAATGTGATGAGCCATCCAGCTGATGGGGAAGCATGGAAGGACTTTGACAGGAGGGAACCAGCTTTTGCAAATGATCCGAGGAACCTGAGGCTTGCCTTAGCTACCGACGGATTCAATCCATTTGGCAACATGAGTACACAGTACAATATGTGGCCAGTGCTTTTGACACCGCTGAATCTCCCACCATGGGAATGCATAAATCCAGCAAACTGCTTTATGTCTTTACTCATCCTAGGTCCAAGATCTCCAGGAAAGGATTTTGATTTGTTCCTTGAGCCCCTAATCGAAGAACTGCTCGAGCTATGGAAGGGTGTCAGTACCTTAGATGCATGTACAGGTAAGAAGTTCAAGCTTCGTGCTGCTGTGTTGTGGTGTATACATGATTATCTAGCACTGGGCACGTTATCTGGGCGAACAACAAAAGGGTATTATGCATGTATTCATTGCGACAAGGATCCATTGTCTCGGGGAATAAGGAACAAGATATGCTACATCGGACACCGTCGTTACCTTGAAATGACACACGCATGGCGGAACAGCTTGGCTTTCGATGGTAAGCGTGAAAAGAAAGATCAGCCTGGCAAGTTTACTGTGGAGGAGGTCCTACAAGAGCTAGAGAAGGTGAAAGATATCAGGCCAGGGAAGCAACCTCAGATTACTGGAAATAAAAGGAAGCGCAGTGACGGTCCAAAGATTTTTAGCCGCAAAAGTGCATTGTGGAGATTGCCATATTGGGAACATTTGAAGCTTCCACATAATCTCGACGTGATGCACATAGAGAAGAATATATGTGAAAATATTTTTGGCACATTACTCAATATACTAGGCAAGTCCAAGGACACAGAAAATGCTAGGCTAGATTTGTATGATATGGGCATACGACATGAATTGCACTTGCAGGAGGATGGCAACTCAATCTGCAGGGCTCCACCTGCTCCATATTGCAGATACATGGGTGTATGCCGAGTCTCTAAGTGATGAGTGATTGTCAACTGGGATGATGCGCATGTTCTTTGGCTTGTGTTGTGCAGGTGTCGAGCACGGATACAGTGATCAGAGGCAAGGTGAAGGTCAAGTAGAGACGTGCCGTGCCGATGGACCGAGAGTGGCGAAGGGTGGACGTGAGGCTTGGACTGAGGGACCGGTGGCCCGAGGATCAGCTGTGGTGGCTGACAGCCTGGGATAGCGACGAGTGAAGACGTGCGGTCACGGTGTTGCCTAGGTCGAGGACCTGGGGAGACGTGTCGGTGCACGGGGTGCACGGGCGGTGCATCCCCTCTACGGATCGGTTTGGTGGTTGAGCCACAGAAAAACCACCGAGTGGACGGTTTCCAGGTTTGGGCCTCAAAACCTGGGTGCTGATGCTTTTCGAGTTTGGCCACAAAACTCGGGCTGAGGACGGTTTCTAGGTTTGGGCCTCAAAACCTGGGTGTTGCGGGTTTGCTGAGTTTGGGCCTCAAAACTCAGGCCATGGATGGTTGGTTTCCCGGTTTGGGCCTCAAAACCAGGGGTTGGCTGTAAAGGCTGGTTTCCCGGTTTGGGCCACAAAACCGGGGGTGCGACGTCCGGGAAAAGGACAAGCAGAGCGGTGGCGGCACGTGGCCGCAATCGGTGAGGTTGCGTCGAGGCAACGCTACCAGTTGTGCGCGCGTGGCCGTCGGAACACCACCTACCACGAGTTGGTCCAGAATAACCCTAGGGTTTAGCTGGTTCGCTCTGTAATTAGAGAGGGGTAGAGTAGGAATTAGAATTAGGATAAGTAGAGGGAGACACCCTCCTCCCATTGCATCTCAGTCATTTGCTCTTTGCTTCTAGGGTTTCCTGCTCTCCCAATCCCCTGCTGTAGCTAGCTGAGATCCGCAGAGAACCATACCTCTATGTACTGGAGATTTTGAGGAAGTGAGACCATAATCTCACTGTTGTAGCGTGTGGTAGCCACACGTTTGCAGATCGATGTGTTGATTCGCGTTTTGTTCGTGTTCTTCGTGTTCTTCGTTTCTTCCGTGATTTTCCCGTCACTCGATCTCCCTCTCTATTGCGTCTTTGCGAAATCCGTTTGAATCAACTTGTTCTTTATAGTGAGGAGATCATTTCCACCGAAGGAATTCATCTAACTCCTCACAACAAGTAGATCGGGTTGATTTCATTTTCGTGGCGCTTTTTCGTTGATACTCCTCCCCTTTCGATTTCCGGTATTGAATCGATTTGAGCGGTGATTTCTTGGGGATAGTCTCCTAACTACCTCGTGATCATCCTCTCCTGTTTGGGAACAAGGGATTTTGATTTGGATGGATTTGGAAGTTTTGGAAAGGGCGTTTTGAAATCGCCCTCTCTGAGTGACCGCGGACAGTCCGCCACTCAGGGTGCGGACAGCCCGCGCGTCGGGCTCCGACCGAGCAGTGGTCGCACGGCTCGGCTGTGTTGTGTTGGATTGACCGGCGAACAGTCCGCAGTTGTAATCCGCGGACAGTCCGAGAGTCGTCCAGGGACTGTTCAGCAGCCTTGCTGTTTCGCTCAGTTGGCCAGCGAACAGTCCGCCACCAGAGCCCGGACAGTCCGTCGTTGGGTAGACAGTCCGCGGTCCGTAGCCCGGACAGTCACGAGTTGCTGATGTTGAGCTTTAGTGCGTTGCTCTCTCAGCTTCGTTGCTTGGTTTCCGACTTCTCGTTTGGTCCTATATTCACCTAGGAACCTCTCTAGGTATCTTTGCTACTTGTTAGCATCCGTATTTGGGGATTTCCCTACGTAGCTTTCAATCTACGTTTGGGACTCGGTTTTTCTAGGCATTGAACTTGTGCCGGTGCTTTTGGCTTTTGATTGCTGTCGCTTTGTGGTGCCTCGCGTGATCCTAGGATCATCCACCCTCTTCCAAGGGTCGTGGGCATCACGGTTTCGATCGAAGCTTTTGGGGGTTGATTTGTGGACAAGGCCAAAGTTTCGAGAGAAATTTTTGAGCTCTCATTCACCCCCCCCTCTGGTCGCCTTGCTATTGCATTCTCGGTCCTTCAATTGGTATCGAAGCGGGTTAAGGATCTTCCACCTTAGCCGGTTCCAGATCCACAGAAGGCGACATGGATCGCGGCGTGGGCAAACGCGTTTTTTTCGATGGGACGAACTATGCGTATTGGAAGATACGCATGTCGGCCTATCTGCAGAGTATTGGTGCTTCCATTTGGGATATTTGCAACTCTGCCGATTACGTGGTCTTAGCTGCTCGTGTCACTCAGCGTCAGATCGATGAGCACGATGCCAATAGCCGAGCTCGTAATGCTCTTTTCTCTTGTTTGAGCATGTCCGAGTTTGATCGCGTTTCTCACCTCGCTACGGCTCGGGAGATTTGGGCTACCCTCATGCGTTTCCATGAGGGAACCTCTCAAGTAAAAACCTGTCTCTACGAGTCGTTCAAGCGAGAGTATGAGAACTTTCGACATATGCCTGGCGAGAGCATAGAAAGTTTATTCGCTCGCTTTTCAGGTGATTGTCAACAGGATGAGGGCTAACAAGGAGTTGTTGCCTTTCGATGATCATGAGAGAGCTATGAAGCTTTTGCATACTCTTGATCGATCGGTGTGGGATTCCAAGGTTCAGGCAATCATCGAATCGCCTAACTATGAGACCCTCACGTGCGATGAGCTCTTCAGTAAGCTCAAGTCCAGTGAGATCGATGCCATGGCGAGGGATTCTTATGAAAATCCTTCTGGCCCGTTGATGGCTTTAGTTTCTGGTTCTTCTGCTAATCCCTCTGGAGGCTTTGCACTCTCTTCTCTTCTTTCTATCACAGAGGAGCAGCTGGAGTTCATGGGGGATGACGAGCTGGCTTTGCTCGCCAACCGGTTCTCGCGGTTCCACAAAAACCGCATGAACCGTCGCCGCGGAGGAGGACGCTCAGGATGCTTTGAGTGCGGCGACCCCAACCACTTCATCGCCAATTGCCCGAAGAAGAACAAGCAAGTCTTCGGCAAGCGGATCATGGGCACAAGTACGACTCCGGCAAGCGCAAGGAGAAGTACGTCCCCGCGAAGCACAAGCGAAAGGGCGGCTTCAACAAGGAGTACATCAAGACGAAGTATTTGGAGAAGGCCCAGGCTGAGCAGCGTGCGTTCTTCGCCACGCTCAGCGACGTCGACGACTCGGATGACGACTCCACTTCCTCAAGCGACGACGAGTCCGAGAAGAAGAAGAGGATCGAGGACAAGCTCAACGGTCTCTGCTTCTTCGCCGATGATGAGGGTTTCTGCACCATGGCCCTCGGCAAGGAGGTCGATGGCGAGCTGGAGGAGACCCCTCGGAACGACGATGACAACGACGACACCTCCCAGGTATCTCTGACCCCCGACGAGCTTTCTGCTGAGGTCAAAAAACTTACTGCCGCCCTCCTTAGTCAAGATAAGCTGCTTAGGCGTGCTGCTAGGGAGCGCAAGGAGTTTAGGCAGAAGTGGGAGGATACGGTGAGGGAGCTTGAGTTTGCCAAGTCCACCATAGTTGTCTCTGAGGAGGTTGAGTGTGAGATGTGCACCACGCACATGACTGACCTTCTCACTTTGAGAGGTAAGTATGTTGCATTGGTAGGAGAGGTGGATGAGCTGAAGGCTAGATCCTCGCTGTTGGGTGCGTGCAAGTCCTGTGCAGGCTTGCAATCTGAGTTGGCAGAGAAGAATGCCAAGATTGTGTCTCTTGAAAGAGGCAACTCAGGTAGCACAGTGTGGGCTAGATGTGTTCTTTGTGAGGGTTTGGAGATGGAGATTGCCAATGTGAAGCATGACAAGATGCAAACCGAGGAGGAAAACACATACCTTCGGACCATCTGTCATGGGTGTCCAGTGGCCACAGCTCGAGATGATGATCTCCCAATTCAAACGAGCTGCTGGAGGTCCTGGTCTAGGTTTTGCTCCGGGTGTCGATGTTTCGTCTTTTGGAAATTGGAGAGTCGAGTGGTCTTAACCCATGTGAGAAGCCCAACTCCACCACTCCCCAAGCTTACCAAGATTCCACCCAATGAGCCTCTCAAGCCTAACGCCAAGGATGGGGTCTTTGTTGAACCTCCGAGAGCTCTACCAAGAAACAATCATGGGCTCCAAAACCAAACACCTCAAGAACAAGCTTGACACCATGCCACATCCAAGAGGAGCTTATGCCACAGAAGGGTAAAGTGATCCACACCCACTACCGTGAGTACCACCAACAACCCCTATGAGAGTGGTGAGGTACCATTGTGAGCATTGTGGGAGAGATGGACACTTGAGTGAGTTTTGCTTTCGGCGCAAGAGAGAGGCGCGCCGCGCAAAGGAGATGAACAACCCGGACATGTACCATCCTTTCCATGATGTACATGTACCGAATGTTCAAAGGCGTGCTGTTAGGCCTAGAGGTCCAGAACCTCAAGTTCCTAGGCCTAGGCAGCGGAGAGGACGTGCCCGGTGGGAGCCTGCAGTTGTAGGCTATGGACCCCGTGGAGGTGGCTTTGTAGTTGAGCGTTTTCCCCCACCGCGTTTTGAGTATCGCGATGGACGCTCTTCCCTTAGCGGACCACGTTTTCCTCAGCATGGTGATCGCTCTTCCCGTAGGCGTGCTAGGAATGGTTTTTTTGCTAACCATTTTTTTGAGCAGCCGGCCCAACACTGGTATTCTTCCTACTTCACTAACCCCAGTGTTGGCCCATATGCTCATCCTATGTCTTTTTATTGATGTAGGTAAAACGATTGGAGAACGTTTGGTTGGTGGATTCTGGGTGTTCGAGGCACATGACCGGAAACGCCAAGTGGTTCTCCAGTCTTAGTCCGGTCACCGGAAAGGAGTTTATTACCTTCGGCAACAATAACAAAGGTAAGGTATTGTCTTGTGGGTCGGTGCGAGTTAATGAGCACTTTGTGTTGCGCGATGTTGCTCTTGTTTCTAACTTGTATTTTAACCTTCTTTCTGTTTCGCAACTTTTTGATGATGACTATGAGATTCATTTTAAACCGAATCTCAGTCGCATTTTGGATCCTCAGGGCAATCTTGTTTGTGTGATTTCGCCCTTTGGTAAAGTCTATCGTGCGGATTTCTCGGAGTCTTTTGGCATTTCTCGTTGTCTTGTGGCTAGACCTTCCTCCTCTGATCTTTGGAAGTGACATAGGAGACTTGGACATTTGAGCTTCGACTTGCTTGGAAGGCTTAGTTCACTTGGCCTAATCTGAGGATTCCCCAAGTTATCCATGGAGAAGGATCTTGTTTGCCATTCTTGTAGACATGGGAAGATGGTTGCCGCTCCCCCATCCAGTGACTCAGGTCATGACCAAGCACCCTGGAGAGCTTTTGCACATGGACCTTGTTGGTCCGGCTCGGTTGAGCTCGATTGGTGGAAAGTGGTATGTGCTTGTTGTTGTTGACGATTTTTTGAGATATTCGTGGGTCTTCTTTTTAGCTGAGAAGACCGAGACTTTCTCCTTTGCTCGTAATCTGATTTTGCGTCTTCAGAACGAGTTCTCTTTGAACTCGATGCGAGCTATTAGGAGTGATAATGGTTCCGAATTCAAGAATTCGGATTTTGAGAAGTTCTGTAACTCCTTGGGTTTAGAGCATCAGTTTTCTTCCCCCTACACACCGCCCCAAAATGGTGTTGTAGAGAGGAAAAATTGGACCCTTGTTGAGATGGCCAGGACGATGCTCGATGAGCATAGGACTCCTAGGCGATATTGGGCCGAAGCTATGAGCACTGCATGCTACATTTCCAACCGCATTTTTCTCCGAGCTTTCTTGAAAAAGACTTCTTATGAGTTGCATTTTGGAAAACTGCCCAAGTGAGTTATTTTTCGAGTTTTCAGTTGCCATTGTTTTATACTTAAGAAGGCAACCTGGACAAGTTTGAGTCTCGTTCTTCTGACGTGTGTTTTTTGGTTATGGCACTCATACTCGTGCATATCGTGTACTTAACCTTGACACTAACCGAGTCATGGAGACATCAGATGTCACCTTCGACGAGACCATGGTTTGTCCTTCTCGTTTTGAGCGTGCAGGTGATCATGAGATTGGTGAACCTCTTTTTGATGACGAGGATGAGGGTGCTGAAGGTATGGATGATCCAGCACCCCCTCCACCTGCTGTGCCGCAAGGAGCGGCTTCTACTACGACTCATGGCCCCGACCCTTCTTCCTCGACGACTTGGGGGCCGTGGGATCCGCCACCTCGAGTGGTACCTTTTGTACCCGAGGAGGCACCAGCTGCTGTTGAGGGGGAGGCTACATCAGCTCGGGAGGCGCCACGACACATCCAGCACCAACACCTGCCTCAACAGATGATCGGCAGCATCGGCGAACGTGTCACTCGGTCAAAGTCACAACAAATCTCTCACTTTGCTCATTCTGCATTTGTTGCTGATTTTGAACCCCGAGATGTTGGACACGCTTTGATGGATCCGGATTGGGTCAATGCCATGCATGAGGAGTTGGAAAATTTTGAGAGAAATCGGGTTTGGGTTCTAGTTTCTCCTCCCTCTGAGTGTCACCAATTGGGACAAAATGGGTTTTCAAAAACAAACAAGGAGAGGATGGCCATGTTGTGAGAAACAAGGCCAGACGTGTAGCCCAGGGATATAGTCAGAAGGAGGGATAGACTATGAGGAGACTTTTGCTCCTGTAGCTCGTTTGGAGGCTATTAGGATACTCTTGGCTTTTGCTGCATCCAAAGGTTTCAAACTTTTTCAAATGGATGTCAAGAGTGCCTTCTTAAACGGCTACATAGAAGAGGAGGTGTATGAGAGACAACCCCCCAGTTTTGAAAATCCCAAGTTTCCAAACCATGTTTTTAAACTTCATAAAGCTTTGTATGGTTTGAAACAAGCCCCTAGAGCCTGGTATGATAGGTTGAAAACCTTTTACTTGCTAAGGGTTTTTAAAATGGGATGTGTGGATAAAACGCTATTTTCTTCTCAAGCAAGGCAGTGACACTCTCTTGGTCCAGATTTACGTGGATGATATCATTTTCGGTGGTTCTTCTCACGCTTTGGTTGCCAAGTTTGCAGACACTATGAGCAGGGAGTTTGAGATGAGCATGATGGGCGAGTTGACGTTTTTCCTTGGGTTGCAAATCAAGCAATCTCGAGAGGGAACGTTTGTTCACCAGGGTAAGTATACCAAGGATATCCTGAAGAAATTCGATATGGGTGAGGCCAAGCCTCTTCCAACACCCGGACATTCAGTTCGCGGTGTGTCTTTGCACGCGATTTCAGTCATCGCCGCGCACCTCTCACCGTCAGGCAGTCAAGCGCATTATGAGGTACTTGTCCTTCACTCCAGAATTTGGGATTTGGTATTCTGCTTCCTCCACCCTATCCCTTTGCGGTTATTCCAATGCCGATTTTGCTGGTTGTCGCATTGATCGCAAGTCCACTTCTGGAACTTGCCAGTTTATTGGATCTTCTCTTGTTTCATGGTCCTCTCGCAAGCAGTCTAGTGTCGCCCAGTCTACCACGGAGGCTGAGTATGTTGCTGCGGCTAGCTACTGTTCCCAGTTACTCTGAATGATGGCCACTTTGCATGATTTTGGTCTGAACTTTTCTCGTGTTCCCTTGCTTTGTGATAGCACGAGTGCGATTAGCGTTGCTAAGAACCCCGTGCTGCACTCTAAGGCCAAACACATTGATGTGCGCTTTCATTTTCTGCGAGACCACTATGAGAAGGGTGATATCGACCTTCGCCATGTCGATACTCATCATCAGTTGGCTGATATTTTCACCAAGCCTTTGGACCAATCAACTTTTGCTAGGTTGAGAGGTGAGCTTGATGTGTGTTTCTCCTTTTAGATGGGGGAAACATTTTGGCTCTTGTATTATAAACTGACTTTGTGTTTTTCAGTTAGTTTTTGCTTCTTTCAATTGGTTTCAGCATGCATCTCTGCATTTCATCTTGCATGTTTACATTCAGAGCTTCATGTATATAATCTTTAGAATGTGACAATGCTCTGTATAGTATTTGCTCCGATGTTTTATGATGATGCTATAGCTTATGCTCTTTCTGATCACTAATAAATGTTGTGAGCGGAGCTATTTTCAGAATGGTGAATCTGCTAAATAAACTTAAAACTTGAAAATGTTCACTATTGAGATATGCAACTAGCATGTGTAGAATGTGTTGAATTCACTTGTGCTCTTCATATATGCTAGGTTGCTATGTCTCTAGTGTTGAGTCATTCACTTGCTTGGTATGATCATGTTCTGCTCTAAAATCTGAACCAAGTTAAGTAAATTGGAAAGATCAAGATGGGATTGCTTGTCAAGCACATCATAGTTTCGAGACTATTTCTCATTGCACTTTGAGTTAAACTTGAGCTGTGTAGTGTATGACCGAAACTGTTGCTTTAAGCTTCTGATTGCTTCTGCATAGGCTTCGCACAGTTGAAAAGTTAGGCGATGACAAGCTCTCAACCTCTCGCAATCACATGCTGAAATCTAAACTTGTGTAATTTAACCGCTGCAACTCCGATAAAATTTGATACACAAGTCTATGTTTCATTCTATAGCATGATGATTGAACTGTGCTAGGGTAGTTCACCTTCTATACATGTTTAGCACTTGTCGAATATCCTATCTATACATGTGTTGTGCTATTTTGATGGTGAACCCTTTTTGGCTGAAAACTGCTCATTTTTCTCTCATGATTCATAATTCGTATTTAGTGATTAGTTTGAGCCTTCGCTAGCTTCTTATGGATGTTGTTGAATCATCGGATCAGAACTGTGTAGAGCATCTTTGCCCTCTCTTGATTATATTCCTGAAGCTGCTAACTTGCATTTTGACTCATATGCATTTTGGACGGGGAAGAAATTTGCTTGTTGGCACATTGATGGTGCATTTTCTAAGGGGGAGCAATCTTTGGTTGATGGTGCATTTTCAACTAAGGGGGAGAAGTTGCAAATCATGTGTTCCCTGAGTTCTATGCACTAGCTGAGGGGGAGTTTGCTAGTTGTGTTGAGACTTTGCCTGTTTCTTGAGGGACTAGCAAACGTTTTCAGCTCATTTTCAGCTCTTTAATTGGTATCGAACACTTTTGGTTTTGAGTTGGTAACAGTTGGTATCGAGCTGCTTCGTTAGCGGTGTTGAGCCCGTTCTGCCTCTTCTTGAGGGCTAGCTCTGGTTTGCTTGAATTTCAGTTGATTTTTCAATTAGTATCAAGTTTTCTCGCTAGCGGTGTTGAGCCTGTTCTACCTCTTCTTGAGGGCTAGCTTTGTTTTGCTTGGTTGCGTCGAGCCGTTGCCCATGTCTTTGGGAATCAAGCTGTTTTGCTCTTTCCACTTGACCTTCTTTGGCTTTGTTATGCTTTTGGGTCATTTGGTCGAGTTCTCTCTCTTTCTTCCTTCCTTCTTCTTTCTATTATGATTTGTAT
This sequence comes from Coix lacryma-jobi var. lacryma-jobi, assembly GCA_009763385.1. Taxonomy (NCBI): domain Eukaryota; kingdom Viridiplantae; phylum Streptophyta; class Magnoliopsida; order Poales; family Poaceae; genus Coix; species Coix lacryma-jobi. The sequence goes on from CM019823.1 coordinate 68,633,812, forward strand.
TGGTAGTTGACAATGCACTCATCAAGGGGGAGATTGCGGATACATGGGTGTATGCCAAGTCTCTGAGTGATGAGTGATTGTCAACTGGGATGATGCGCATGTTCTTTGGCTTGTGTTGTGCAGGTGTCGAGCACGGATACAGTGATCAGAGGCAAGGTGAAGGTCAAGTAGAGACGTGCTGTGCCGATGGACCGAGAGTGGCGAAGGGCGGACGTGAGGCTTGGACTGAGGGACCGGTGGCCCAAGGATCAGCTGTGGTGGCTGACAGCCTGGGACAGTGACGAGCGAAGACGTGCGGTCACGGTGTTGCCTGGGTTGAGGACCTGGGGACACGTGTCGGTGGACGAGGTGCACGGGCGGTGCATCCCCTCTATGGCTCGGTTTGGTGGTTGAGCCACAGAAAAACCACTGAGTGGACGGTTTCTAGGTTTGGGCCTCAAAACCTGGGTGTTGATGGTTTCCGAGTTTGGCCACAAAACTCGTGCTGAGGACGATTTCTAGGTTTGGGCCTCAAAACCTGGGTGCTGCGGGTTTGCTGAGTTTGGGCCTCAAAACTCAGGCCATGGATGGTTGGTTTCCCGGTTTGGGCCTCAAAACCGGGGGTTGGCTGTAAAGGCTAGTTTCCCGGTTTGGGCCACAAAACCAGGGGTGCGACGTCCGGGAAAAGGACAAGCAGAGCGGTGGTGGCACGTGGCGGCAATCGGTGAGGTTGCGTCGAGGCAATGCTACCAGTTGTGCGGGCGTGGCTGTCGGATCACCACCTACCACGAGTTGGTCCAGAATAACCCTAGGGTTTAGCTGGTTCGCTCTGTAATTAGAGAGGGGTAGAGTAGGTATTAGAATTAGGATAAGTAGAGGGAGACACCCTCCTCCCATTGCATCTCAGTCATTTGCTCTTTGATTCTAGGGTTTCCTGCTCTCCCAATCCCTTGCTGTAGCTAGCTGAGATCCGCAGAGAACCATACCTCTGTGTACTCGAGATTTTGAGGAAGTGAGACCGAAATCTCACTGTTGTAGCGTGTGGTAGCCACACGGTTGCAGATCGATGTGTTGATTCGCGTTTTGTTCGTGTTCTTCGCGTTCTTCGTTTCTCCGCGATTTTCCCGTCACTCGATCTCCCTCTCTATTGCGTCTTTGCGAAATCCGTTTGAATCAACTTGTTCTTTATAGTGAGGAGATCATTTCCACCGAAGGAATTCATCTAACTCCTCACGAACAAGTAGATCGGGTTGATTTCGTTTTCGTGGCGCTTTTTTGTTCATACTCCTCCCCTTTCGATTTCCCGGTGATTGAATCGATTTGAGCAGATGATTTCTTGGGGATAGTCTCCTAACTACCTCGTAATCATCCTCTCCAAGTTTGGGAACAAGGGATTTTGATTTGGATCGGATTTGGGAAGTTTTGGGAGAAGGGAGTTGTTGACGCTCACTAAGTGTCATATTCTTAGCATCAACAAGGTCATATAACACAACACAAGGGCCTAAAATCAACCAAAAACCTTTTATAAACTAACGATTTCCACTTGTCCTTGAGTTTTATTTGAATGTAGGAAATTGCAGGGTTTTTGAGCAAAATGACCAAGAGGACCCACCAGGAGGCGAGCACACTCACGTGGGCTCACTTTGGGCCAAGGTGGGGTGGCGCCCGCCACCCATCACTGGCGGCCGCCAAGGGAGTGAGGCCCAAACTCCTCCCCTGCCACGTCACTGATCCAGGGGAGGCATGCCACACTCATTTGCAGCCATTGATCACTTAGGTCAGTGCATCCAAGGGCCAAGAAGGGATGTCACATGGATCATGACCCAATTACCCATGTGACGGTTATTTGGACATGCAACCGACCTTGGAACCGCCTCTCTGGAGCTCCTGGATGCCGTTGAAGCAAAGGCGGTGGATCCAACGGCCAGGGGGGTGGCGGCCGCCACCTAGGGCTGGCGCCCGCCACCACACTCACCCCACCCCCCTGACCTAACCCTAGGTCCATAAGTACCCCCCTAGGTCCCTTAGGCTATAAATAGGACCCCCGAGCTCATTTGTACTCAGACCTCACCTCATTAGTCCCACTCTCTGTAAGCGAAGCTCTGGTGAAGGAACACTCTAGTTGAGAGACTTAGAGTGAGAGCGAGAGTGAAGAAGAGAAGAGCTGGAGTTGTAATAGAGGATCTTCCAAGTCTCTGGTATAATTCCAAGTCTTTCTTCATTTATCTTAGTGTTCTTCTACTTTCAGCATTTACTTTAAGTACTTTACTTATTGTTCTTGTTGAGTGCTTTCGATCATAGATAACTTAGTATTTAGGTTGCATCTAGTTTGGGTTCTTCGCTGAGTAATTGTTGACGTCTATTAACTATCATTATTTATTGTCAACAAGACTTGAATAAATGTCAAAAAGGATTGCCAACTTAGAAATAGGAGTTTAAATTAACAAATTCCATGAGTTTTGGTGATTCTACATTTTCCAGGGATTAAACAGGAAAACCAACCACATTGCTTCCCCAAGAAGGAACCCGACGCAGATTTCTTCACCGCCACGTCGGGATACTTCTAGAAGACTCCAGAGGACTCCACAAGACACCACGAGACGGGGCACCACAGGAGGCTTACCTATGGGACTGACCGGTCCCATAGGGCCCACCGATTGGTCGGCCATAGAGCCGCCACGGCTCTGTCTTCTGCAAGCTACTTCCACCGACCTCTAGGATGCATCTCGACCGTACCTCAAGTCGGTTTGATCCAACGATCGCGATTCCTCGCCCAGGGCTATATAACCAGACCCCTGACCCCCCTCCAGATCATTAGGAGATCAAGATCAGAAAACAAGACAGAAATTAGGGTTCCTAGAGAGAGAGAGTTAGAGCTCTACATTAAGATTAGAGTTTAGTCTAGTTAGATTCAAGTAGAGGCAGGCGACTTCGTCGGCATATCCGGCTAGAAGCTTCGTCTGAGTCTCCGGATCATTGTTGAAGACTCGGTAATTTGTATCTTTATTCAACTTTATGCTACTTTAATATATTTTAGTTTATTCAGTTTTGGAGTTTATTCTAGTTGTATATTTAATATAGATCTGATTATGATAGAGTTTATGATCATTATTATCTTTACCTTGTCTTACCCCTGCTTAGACATGTGAGTAATGAATGAATGATAATCTCTGCCACTTTTACTAGTTCCCAGCTTCGTTACTATCTTCGGTAAAATATAAATAACGATACCTAGATAACCTGGGTGAAATGCTGCTACAACAGGTATATTTATCTGTGCGCTTGCGGATAAATATTTGTTTATATCTTTTGAGCTAGTGTCACATATAATTTACATTTCTAGTATTATGTTAGGGATGACAACTTGACTTTAAGTGATGCTAGGAGTGTCCTGTACATTTCTGAAGGCTTTTGCTAGAATCAGTTCATCAAAGTTTATTAAAAGCAATTGCATTAAGAAGTGTCAACAAGCATTTCTGGCGCCGTTGCCGGGGATATCTATCTAAGTAACGGAAGCCATCAGGAACTAAATCAGGGAAACCAAACTTATTAGGAATTTAACAACGGAGATTATTCATTCATTCACTTGTACCTCTGTCTTGGCAGGCTTACCCTTGTCTTTCTTTGTTTATATCATATACAGGGTATACAGGTTCAGTTGTAATCCATCACTTTCAAATCAGAAATCAACTTGATCGTGTAGAGATCTACATTAGTAGTCAAGCCATGGCCAACAAGACTCTGCTGGAGTTCTCTACTCCAAGTGTCAGGAACATTCGCACCGGACCTACACTCCAGACGAACAACCTTGAGTTCGAACTCAAGCCAAGTCTTATCAACATGGTGCAAGCTACTACATTTGGTGGAAAGGAAGAAGAAGATGCAACCGCTCATCTACAAGATTTCTTGGAGATTGGAAGCACCATCATCATCAAGGACGTTCCCCAGGACATTATACTTCTTCATCTTTTTCCCTTCTCACTGAAAGGAAAAGCGAAGCAGTGGTTCTATTCAAACATGGATAACATCAAGACATGGGAGAAGTGTTTAGAGACCTTTCTATCAAGATTTTTCCCAATTAGCAAAGTCAATATCTTAAGGGAAAAGATATACAACTTTTAGCAACAAAAAGGAGAAACCATTCCAGAAACTTGGGAGCATTTTCAGGAACAAATCTTAAGATGCCCACATCATGGAATAAGGAACGAATTGCTCATGCAACTGTTTTATCATGGATTATTACCAAGAGCAAGAGCAACTTGATGCTATGCTGAAGGATTATTTATGTCACTCACCTTCGGAAAAGCAGAATGTCTAATGGATAAGATAGCTGAAAATCAAGCTGGAAACAAGTTACTACTCAACGCTGTCACCAAATTGAAGAATTTCCAGAAGAAGTATATGCACTGTCAACTAAGATGGATGTACTTATGGATCGACTTATTCAGAGAGCCAACTACAAGGAAGAACGTCAAGCTATTCAAGACGCATTTGATGCTCAAAATAGAAGTGGAGAATATTTAGGAATAGAATTTCCCGAAGATCAAGAAGAAGCTAACATCATCAACAACTCCACCACTCTACACAAGCAAGGATTGCGTCTACAACACCTTCCAAACCAGATAAGTATACCAGTAAATGCAGTTCCTCCGATTCTAAGCAACCTACTTTAAGAGATTTAATTTTAGAACAGGCCAGGATAAATGATAGCATTACTAAAAGACTTGCTTTAAATGACAAGACTCTTGAAAACATAAATGCTAAGATGGATGATTTTTCTTCTGCCATTAAAGATCAACTCAATTATAATAAAAGAATAGAAACCCAAATATCACAATTGGTTGTTGTTTTGCCTGTTACCACTAACCATGAGCAGATTAAGGGGATAACTACTAGACATGGGAGAACCACTCGAGATCCACCATACCCTGAAGGAGCACAAAGAAGACAGACAGCACCATTAACCCTTCCAAGGGCAGAAGAAAGAGATGATCAAGAAACTCAAGTACAAAATGAAGAAAGACCGATAGACTTTCAAGACACCAACATTCTACCATTCCCATGCAGAAATTGGAACACCAAGCTAGATGCGCAGTTCAGTAAGTTTGTTGAAGTAATTCAGAAACTATATATCAATATTCCTCTGCTAGATGTGTTACAGGTACCTACCTATGCCAAGTATGTGAGGGATACACTTAACAACAAACGACCACTGCCAACTACTGAAGTAATCGAGCTGACGGAAGAATGTAGTGCGGCTATCCTCAATCAAATACCAGAAAAGAAGAAGGACCCAGGATGCCCCACTATTGAATGCTCAATTGGAAATCAACGGTTTAACAATGCACTGTGCGATCTTGGAGCTAGTGTTAGTGTGATGCCCGCATCAGTCTACTATAAGCTCAACCATTCAGCACTTGTGTCAACACCAATGTGTCTTCAGCTAGCTGATCAATCACTCAGATACCCTATAGGAATTGCTGAGAACATCCCAGTCAAGATTAGAGAGTTCTTCGTACCAGTAGACTTCGTGGTACTAGAAATGCATCCGGATTCAAAAGTATCACTCATTCTCGGAAGACCATTTTTGAGCACCGCCAAGGCCCACATTGATGTCGGAGTTGGAGAAATCAAATTCACTATAAATGAGAAGGAAGAAAAGTTCTCATTCAAACCACGGCCCGAACAATGCTCAACTCTAGTAGACCATAAAGCTCAAGAGACAAAACCACTATCTCCGGTAGCAGAGATCCATCAAGGAGAATGAAGAAGACTGGAGAGTCCAATTCGGTGGACTTTAAACCCCGAACCTTCGCCGGAGGTAACTCGGTAATTATCAGCATTTACTTTTACATTTCATAGAAAAACAAAATAAAATTTATTTACATCATTACTGCATCATAAAATTGGCCTCATGTAATTAATATTTACGAATCCCGTAAGTATTATTTACTACGACAATAAAAACATATATGAATTTCATCATTAGAATCCTCATTTTCTATAGTTTCATAAAAGCAATTTCTTTTATACTTGCATTGTACAAATACGGGAGACATACGGACCCACAGACGCCCGGGACCCACATCATATCACTTCACATTATCACATGCACTCACAACCACTCATCTCACCTACCACCACATGCAACCGTCGGCATATACTCCAAAGAGAGGGAACTTGAGCAAGGTAGGTGAGGGAGCAAGATGGAAGGAAGTGGGCCCCACAGGGGACCAGTCGGTCCCACCACTAGACCGACCGGCCATCCCCTTCTCCCCCTATAAAATGGCAAGCATTCTTCACTCTCTTCACACACTCCACTCTCCAGAAATACTAGCCTCACTTCGAAATTCAGAATTCCAATTTCGAGTTCACTTAGCACTTCATTTGGATAGTTTCAGAGAAGATATAAGAGTAGAGAGCAGGAAGCTTTGAGCAAATAGCAAGTAGGAAAGGGAAGTGGGAACAAGTAAGAGAATCAATAAGAAAGGGAAGTGCTGCCCAATTAGTTAATAAACTAGGAGAAGTTGAAATAAAAATTGTCAACTTGAACGACTGACTCCTGGACTACTGACTTTTGGACCGCTAACTCTCTAACATTTATTTGCTCTAACCCTCACTTGTTCCACTAGTTTTGTTTGTATGTTCTCTTGTTTTTGCAGCAAAGATGAGCAACTTCTTGACAAAGGCAAAGAACACGCTCACTTTTCGATCAACAAGAAGTCATTCGCGAGCTGTCTCATCACAGGGAGGCTCGGACATGGATACTTATCTTTGCCTCGATCCTCTACCACAAGCCGGTCCAAGCCACGTGATCTTCTTCATGAAAGACACATCAAGCTTCAAACAGCCTACAAGAAGGACCTATTTAGGCATTACCACGATAAAGAGTACACTCACACCCCCACCTTCGATTCACAATTTCTTCGAGACACAGGTATGGACTCTGAGTTCGATCTAGTCTTCCATAACATTGGGTGGGAGAACACTTGTGAGCTCTCCGAAGAGGGTTGTAGATTGCTCACTCTAGAATTTCTTTGCACTCTCTCTTCGGATGACACATATGTCTATTTTAGGTTGTACAATGAACCTTTCACTCTCACTTGGAAACAGTTCAGCCTAAATCTGGGTTTTCCTAAACCTGCACTGTAGACTTATATGTAGCCTTAAGAAACTTTGACAGAAATAGCTTTTGGGAGGACATCACTGGTAAGAGAACAAATCATCACCCTTGCACCAATGATATACACAACCCCACATTAAGGGTGATGCACAAAGTGGCTAGGCTTTACTCTCTTCCCTAGGCAAGAAGGTCGTATTGTTAGAACTGAGGAGTTAAAGATTATGTACGCAATGGTTAAGAAAACTAAAATTTCACCTATAAAACTTCTGGTAGACTACTGGCCTTACATTCACACTCTACAAGGCCCCATATCCATCACTTCTTGGGTTACTCGTTTTGCTGGAAATTTGAACTTGCACGGAAATATTATGTACATCTCCACTCCACGTCCAGTCATAGGCTTCTACTTCTTCAGCCAAGCACATCTTATTAAGAGAGAAATAACAAACTCTATATGCAATATAAAGGATATGTAAATGAATATGAGTTGCCAAACAGATCACTTGGTCTGTATGTCGTGGAAACCTTTTTGCTTAACTTACAGAGACCTGGCGCGGGAGTAGGAAGAAGCCCCTCCGCAAGATTCACTAGAAACGCTGCCCCAAGATATCAAGGAGAAGACGCTACACAGCCGGACCAGCCTATACTCACTATCAAGGATTCGAACGAGCTGGACCATCTTCATCACACAATCAAGCCTGGGAAGATACTACTGCCTATGAGCCACATACACCACAAGATTCATGGGGGCAAGGAAATTTTCGCAACTACACTCCACCTCATCGTGAAGAGGATACGATGTATGACTTCCAGGGAGGACGAATGTCTTTCTCTGGGAGAGGTGTTCATGACGCCACTCATCATCCACACTCTTTCCATGCCACCCATGGTTACCCAGAATACCAGCCACACCACCAGTTCCCGTACCACAGAGACCCCTACTTTCAGGGCATCGACACTCGTCTTACTCATCTGGAGACGGGTCAAGAAGATATGCGCCACACCCTTGAAGAGATACATCATCAAGGCGCTCAGACGAACGAGAATTTCTACTACCTCTTCGGGCAGATGGGAATCAATCCACCTCAGCCACCACCACCGTACGAGAAAAACTAGCTTGGGGAGGACCCCCTATTCCCAAGGTAAGTATGTTGTACCCCTCTGTTTGTTTATATTTAGTAACTACTATAGTTAGTTTATGTTTAGTATTTGAATAAAATAATCTTGATGTAGAATAATATCTTTCAAATTTCAGAAAATCTCAAAATAATAATCTTAACCAAAGTTCGGATAGTTGAGAATTAGAGATGAAAAAGTCTAAGCTACTACTTATCTTGTTCTTAGTTTCAAGGAATCTCCGGAATTTTAATTTTGAAAACTTCAAACATATGATGAGAACCTGTATGACATAATAACATAAGCCTGATAATAATAATTCATACTTTGAGGCTGCTTGCTCTGTTTGTAAGTTTTAGCTATGGTAGAGAGGATTATCATGCTCTAAAGATCAAGCTTCTATAAATGTAAAAGATTCACTCTTCCGAAGTAGTATTGTGTTAGAGGCATGGGCTTTGCAAAAATATGATAAGGAGGAAAGAAAAAGGGACAAGTGTCCGACTACCTCAGAAAAAAAGAGAGAGAAAGAAAAGAAAAAAAATGTATGACAAAATATGAAAGAAAAAGAATGATAGCCCATGGTTCCTCTAACTACAATATGCCAGTAAGAGTTGACAATTTCAAAAAGTTTCAAATACTTGATCTAAGAGTATGACATTTCTCTCCCTAAGCTCTGAACTTCGACTTAGTAAGGTATGCTTTTAAATTTAAAAATATATATGCAATTTGAAAAATGTCATATAGAGGATCTCTGAATTTTTATGAAAGTCATGCAAAACTCCGGAGTAAAGTTGGAATAAAGAATTTGAGACATAGTGCTTGACTTGATTACTTCTAACTTTCAATTATTCTGAACTAAGATAAAAGATTTGCAAAAAGGAACATGAGAAAATTCTTCCAAACTCTTTTTAAGAAAGTTTTAAGTTGATGACATGTATCTTACTCTCAGAACCCGATGTTTGCTAAGGGACTAGCAAAAGTTTAGCTTGGGGGAGTTTGTTGACGTCTATTAACTATCATTATTTACTGTCAACAAGACTTGAATAAATGTCAAAAAGGATTGCCAACTTAGAAATAGGAGGTTTAAATTAACAAATTCCATGAGTTTTGGTGATTCTACATTTTCCAGGGATTAAACAGGAAAACCAACCACATTGCTTCCCCAAGAAGGAACCCGACGCAGATTTCTTCACCGCCACGTCGGGATACTTCTAGAAGACTCCAGAGGACTCCACAAGACACCACGAGACGGGGCACCACAGGAGGCTTACCTGTGGGACTGACTGGTCCCATAGGGCCCACCGATCGGTCGGCCATAGAGCCGCCACGGCTCCGTCTTCTGCAAGCTACTTCCACCGACCTCTAGGATGCATCTCGACCGTACCTCAAGTCGGTTTGATCCAACGATAGCGATTCCTCGCCCAGGGCTATATAACCAGACCCCTGACCCCCCTCCAGATCATTAGGAGATCAAGATCAGAAGACAAGACAAAAATTAGGGTTTCTAGAGAGAGAGAGTTAGAGCTCTACATTAAGATTAGAGTTTAGTCTAGTTAGATTCAAGTAGAGGCAGGCGACTTCGTCGGCATATCCGGCTAGAAGCTTCGTCTGAGTCTCCGGATCATTGTTGAAGACTCGGTAATTTGTATCTTTATTCGACTTTATGCTACTTTAATATATTTCAGTTTATTCAGTTTTGGAGTTTATTCTAGTTGTATATTTAATATAGATCTGATTATGATAGAGTTTATGATCATGTTCGTAAAGTACTTAGCTTTATTCCGGATAGAGTTAAGTGGTCAAACTGGTGTAAACATGGTGTTTAGGCTAAGTTTACCTGCGAATACATCCTATGTTCCGGGTCAAGTGGTAGATCGCAGGAGTGACAGTCCTGTTGAGTCCTTTGTAGTCCTCCCCCCGAATGTAGATCTTAGTAGGACGCGGTTGCAAGTTAGAATTCATTACTGTGTTCTTGATTCTAATTTAGTAATGTCCCTTGATCATGGATGATAGATTAATTAGCTATAAATGATTGTATATTAACTAGAGTAATCACTAGGCTTAGTAAATGCGAAGTAACTTAGGATTCGAATCTCTTAATTAATCTCCTGACTCTCTGCTTGATCTATGTAGTTCGCTCTATCTCTAGAATTCCCGTTTTTATTATCATTATTACCTTTACCTTGTCTTACCCCTGCTTAGCCATGTGATTAATGAATGAATGATAATCTCTGCCACTTTTACTAGTTCCCAGCTTCGTTACTATCTTCGGTAAAATATAAATAACGATACCTAGATAACCTGGGTGAAATGCTGCTACAACAGGTATATTTATCTATGCGCTTGCGGATAAATATTTGTTTATATCTTTTGAGCTAGTGTCACATATAATTTACATTTCTAGTATCATGTTAGGGATGACAACTTAAGTTTAAGTGATGCTAGGAGTGTCCTGTACATTTCTGAAGGCTTTTGCTAGAATCAGTTCATCAAAGTTTATTAAAAGCAATTGCATTAAGAAGTGTCAACAGTAATCAGTGCTCTAGTTTTGGACGCAAGATTAGAGTAGTATATATTAGTGTAAGCGCGGTGCTTAGACTAATTATACCTTAGTTTGTGGCTAGCCCCCTGGATAGCTGTCGTAGCAAACAGGTGCTGACAACCCTGGGAGCCTTGAATTCCACCACGTAGTTGGGTTAGTTCTTAAATCATAAACCTCGTTGTGCACGTCTGAGGTAAATAGTCCAGAGGGTGTGTACGGTTCGAAGAACTAGATAAAACCTTTATTGCTAAGATAGTTGTGATCGTAAGTGTGTAGAAAAACATTAATCTGTTCATCGGCCAGACCCCACCGATTTAGTAGTAGTTAGTCCTTCTTTCTTTTCTTTTTAGTAGTAGTAGAAACCAACCCCCATTCATACATTTCGATCAACCTTGCTAGAATCACTAGTTGTTCATAGTAGTCCTAGTGTTAGTTCTGCCATAGTAGCTTCCCTGTGGAAATAAATACGATACTCGGTTACTCCCGGGTGAAGTGCTACAATTGACTTATTTTGTGTGCTTGCGGAATTTACCAATAGTCATAAGAATAGTTAGTTATACTTCTTACATTAAGAAGTACCAACAGGCCTTTCTGGCGCCGTTGCCGGGGATAGATTCCATAGTCTACTCCTAGTGACGACGTTAGCAAGAGTCAACAGGCGTTTGAAATCGCCCTCTCTGAGTGACCGCGGACAGTCCGCCAATCAGGCCGCGGACAGTCCGCGCGTCGGGCTCCGACCGAGCAGTGGTCGCACGGCTCGGCTGTGTTGTGTTGGACTGACCAGCGGACAGTCCGCAGTTGTAATCCGCGGACAGTTCGGGAGTCGTCCAGGGACTGTTCAGCAGCCTTGCTGTTTTGCTCAGTTGGCCGGCGGACAGTACGCCACCAGAGCCCGGACAGTCCGCCGTTGGGCAGACAGTCCGTGGTCCGTAGCCCGGACAGTCCGCGAGTTGGCTGAGTGTTGAGCTTTAGTGTGTTTGCTCTCTCAGCTTCGTCGCTTGGTTTCCGGACTTCTCGTTTGGTCCTATTGTTCACCTAGGAACCTCTCTATGTATCTTTGCTACTTGTTAGCATCGGTATTTGGGGATTTCCCTACGTAGCTTTCAATCTACGTTTGGGACTCGGTTTCTAGGCATTGAACTTGTGCCGGTGTTTTTGGCTTTTGGATTGCTGACACTTTGTGGTGCCTCGCTGTGATCCTAGGGATCATCCACCCTCTTCCAAGGGTCGTGGGCATCACGGTTTCGATCGAAGCTTTTGGGGGTTGATTTGTGGGACAAAGGCCAAAGTTTCGAGAGAAATTTTTGAGCTCCCATTTACCCCCCTCTGGTCGCCTTGCTATTGCATTCTCGGTCCTTCACATATGTTTTGGGGAAGGATCAAAAAGTCGAGTTTTGCAAGTTTCTCAAAGGTATCAAGTTTTCTGATGGATATGCGGCTGACCTAGCAAGATACATAAGTGAAGATGGTTCCAGGGTGGTTGGTAAGCTGAAGACACATTCTTGCCACATACTCCTGCAAAGAATCATACCTGCTGGCCTTAGAGGACTAGTGAGGAAGGATGTATATGAAGCAATTGCAGAGCTGGGGACCTTCTTCAGGGAATTATGCAGTAGAAATCTAAGGATAGATGTTGTGAAATGACTGAAAGGAGAAATTCCATTGATCCTATGCAAGCTTGAGAAAATCTTTCCACCTGCCACCTTTGATGTCATGGTGCACTTGTGTGTCCACCTTCCCGATGAGGCACTGCCTAGAGGACCTGTTCAGTATGGATGGATGTACCCAATAGAAAGGCGATTAGGCACTTTGAAGAACTTTGTAAGGAACAGGGCTAGGCCGGAAGGATCAATTGCTGAGGCATATATGGCAAGTGACACATTGACCTTTTGTTCTACGTACATGGAGGATGTTGACACTAAATTTAACCAGGAGGACGATAGTGGTACAGAGATGCCATTGCCTAATGACATATCTGTTTTTAAGCATGGTGCTACTCTTGTTGGAGCTAATAGGACCGAGTACATTGAAGATGTCGTCATGAATAAGGTAGTTTGGTATGTGCTACATAATGCTGAAGAAGCAGAGGAATATTTGGAGTAAGTATGTCTGAGACTTAGTTTCTGTTTTATTAAATTTGAAATTATTCTTACGAATCGATTTTTTTCCTACAGCATGTACAGGGAGGAGCTACTGCAGCAAGGTGCACGTCCAAATGAAGTAGATCAAATGGTCAAACAGGGATTTGCAAAGTGGTTAAAGTCCCATGTAAGTCACTCATCATTTTGTTTATAGGCATATTAAATGGTTACCTGATCAATTTTGTATTTTCGTTCCACCAGCTTGAGAACAAGCGCAGTGAGAATCCAGAATCGGTTAGCGAAGGACTGTGGGCACTGGCATGTGGTCCAGTTCGGCGAGTTAAGATTAGTGCAGGTTGCAAGATTAATGGAGTGCGGTATAGCACTGCGGATCATGAGAAGTTCTTACAGACACAAAACAGTGGTGTAATGACTGCAGGTTCACATGCTGGAAAGACCATAGATTTTTATGGTGTCCTTAAAGAGGTTATTGAGTTGCTATATCCCTCAAATTATGAAGTTTGTCGGTCTGTGGTTCTATTTCGATGTGATTAGTACAACCAAGTAGGCAAGACTGTGGGCCTTCGAGATGACAAATATTTCAAGTTCATCAATGTTCAGTCATTTTGGTACAAGACTGATCCTTTCATCTTGGCAGAGCAAGCAAAAAACATATTTACCTGCAAGATACAACTCCACATTGTACAGATTGGCGAGTTGTGCAGAAATTTGAACATAGGAATATTTATGATGTGGTTGAAACAGAACAGGGCAGTCATGATGTGCATCAGGACGATTATTGTTCTGATAGTGAGCATGTAGTGGAAGAAGGTGATGATATGAGGTTATGCATACTGTTGAAGGTGGAGAAGCGACTATAGTTGAAGGCAATTTACAACAACTTATAAGAAACAAGAAGGAAGCTGTTATTAATCTTGAGGAGAGTGATGATGAGGATGATACAGTGCTGCAATACTTTAGTGATGGTGGCGATGACAACAATGATGTCATGTCCACAGATGATGAAGATGATGACTTGTAGTATGCATATATAACTGTATATATAAGATCACTTGGAAACAAACCAAACATCACAGGCAATACTGTATATATAAGATCACTGCATATATAAACATTACTGCTATTATGTTCTTACATACATCACCAAGTGAGACTTAAGTTCATACATCCAACTTTGTAGAATTACGTCGATGTTATTCAACTACACCAAAATACATCACTGCTGTTGGCTTCAATCCAAATCAAATCTATTGAAGTATCTGCGCTTCAGGAGGACACAAAGGTTCTCGGCCTTTTTCCTGATCTGTAATTGAAATTCATAGTGGGGCAAGTTAGCATATATATAATTGAAATTTAGGAAACTTATTAGGTATGGGTAGACTTATAACACCTCCTTTTTGTGGGCCATCGGCCATTGTCCCGTCTCCTCATCGCTGTCATGGCTAAGCGTGCAATGCAGTGAAACTTTGTCACTGATCACAAACACGTGGATGAACATCAGGAGCCTTCATTAACAAAATCAGTGTCAGTAATGAAATAAAGTCAGCAATCAGCTTCATTAGTAGACATGGATTTCACTTAAGACTATGTATAGTCACTAATGATTGCAATAAGTGCTAAATTAGCATGCAAACCACACAGATCGAAACCACACTACATTTATCTCAGATCGAAACCACATAACATTAATCTAGGGTCGAAATAACAATAATCTATCTCCTAACCCACACAGAAAACCCCAACCCCAATAAGTTTCGAACCCTAACCTGGTCCAGTGGAAGCGGTCGGGGGATTTGGTATGGCGCATCGGCTTCGACTTCGGGCGCCTCTTCTGCGTCAATGCGAGTGCGTCTCGCCATCTTCGTCCTCCTCCTCGGTTGCACGGTCATGGTCCCAGCGGCGGCGATGAACCTTCCGCTGCTGTCACGCTTCTGCTTAGCCGAGTGGTGCTGCTCTTTAGGCGGCGCATCAATGGCGGTGGCGGCAGGAGGAGGGGAGGCTGTGGAGCCGAGGGAGTAGGTTCGGGAGTGGGTTGCGCAAACCATGGTCGCGGTGGAGGAAAGCGATGCGACGAGAGCGAGACGAGAGTGTTGATGCGACAGATTGGGGTGACAGGCGCGTTGAAGGGGCGAGACGTGGGGGGTGGGTGGAAGACTACGCCGACCCTTCACTCATGCATGTAAAGGGAGACGTGTCACTGAATCATGGGCCCCATCATCATTGGACCCAGCGTCATTGAGTAAGACCATGGCAGAGATGATTTCTTTGTTTAAGTAATAGAATACAGATGTAAATGAGCATTAATTTGTCATCCTGGACTACCAATAACGTGCAAGATCTCAAACACTCCGTGTCATTAACAAAAAATTACAAGCAATAAAGGGTGACATGAGTCATGCACATACAATCATCAGACCATAAGATATGCTCACCACTGTCATATAATCCATTGGAGCTTATGTGAATCCTATCAAAACACACACATGTATGCTCACATATTTATACAGGTACCAGGTCTGCATCCAGCACACTCACTCAGAAATGATTGCAGACACACAAAATCCACAAAATATATAGCACCATATATATAACTAGCACACACATATTTAAAAGGTACCAGGACTTAATTATATATTTACAAAGTACTAACATCTATATAGTTATAGTGTTTGTTCCCAAAAGCACCACCACAGTCCTACTAGTCCAGATTCTAAGTCTACTACTGCTAGATACTAGATCAATCTGCTCCATCATAAGCCCAAAAATGTCCATACCAATCGTAATCTCAAAGCAGCCTCATCCACAGCTAGTCCATTGAATGATCAATTTTTTTGTTCACCTCCTGCTGAATCTTGTCACAGACTGTGTTACTGTCTTGACCAGTCTGCAGGTCCTTCTTCATCTTCTCAAAGACATCCACAATGTCTTCTTGCAGCTGTTCTTTTGCAGTTTCAGCCCAGAAGCGGAAAGTTGCTTCTGGTTCTTCTTCTTCTTCCGGCTCCTGTAATTGATCATATGCAACAAACATTGATAAACAATTAATCTGACCATGCAAAACTTTAATTAAACGAACAATGCATGTAGACTAAACATATGATCATTAATGATATGTTGAATTATCAGAATTTCTAATGCAACAAACTTGTGATAAACAAAAGTAAATACGTCTAAACTGGACAAACAAACATATATGACAAACTCATTTCACTATTTTATTTTTTACTGATAATCTCTCAAAGCATGTACAACAACAATCTTCATTTCAATTTATTTGATTTTAACAAAACAATTAAAGCATCAAGGCTGTAAACATATAGTTAAGGCAAAACATTAATTAAAGAACAATGCATGTAGGGCAAAGATATGATCATTAATGCATAAATAATTGACACAACTAATAATCACTACAATAATATTAGCAAATACTTAAATCAGTAGGCCAAACATATGATCCATATATATATCACCCATAATAAACAGTAAACTTCGGATTGCCAACAGAATTGTGAAACCTGACAGCAAACTAAATCTGACCATGCAAAACTAACATTGATGATATGTTGAATTATCAGAATTTCTAATGCAACAAACTTGTGATAAACAAAAAGTAAATACGTCTAAACTGGACAAACAAACATATATAACAAACCCATTTCACTATTTTATTTTTGAGAATATATATGATGAATGATTGACTTTGTGAGGAAGGTTTGAGGCTTTTACCCGGTTGAGTCCATATCTAGTTATGTGCTTATTGTTATGACTAACCGGTGGCGTTGAGTTGTGTGTGTTTCTGTGTTGATGTGCGTGAGCAATATGTGTCTCTTGGCTGTGTTGATGTGCAGGTGTTGAGCTCGGATACAGTGGTCAATGGCGAGGTGAAGGTCAAGTAGAGACGTGCCGTGCCGATGGACCGGGAGCGGTGAAGGATGGGCGTGCCGTGCGGCGGACGTGCCATGTCGATGTACCCAGAGCGGTGAAGGGCGGACGTGAGGCTTGGACTGACGGAGCAGAGAGCCAGAGGACCAGCTGTGGTAGCTGGCACGTGGCATCAGCGAGCGAGAGCACATGGGGATGTGCAGTGCATCGGCCGAGTCGGGAGGAAGACGATGGCGTCGTGGCACTTGGCGGAGGTCGGACACGGGCTTGCGTGCGGCGCAAGTGCCGTTGGCCAAGTCAAGAAGGATGGCGAAGGCGTTGTGCCCGGCGTGGAGGCTGGACATGCATCGGCATCGGTGCCAGTGGTCGGGGTGTGCGAACCACATCCCGTCTACGGTGCGGTTCGGTAGCTTAGCCTCAAAAAGCTACCATCGACGGTTTCCGAGTTGGGCCTCAAAACTCGGATGGCCGGTTTCCGAGTTTGGGCCTCAAAACTCGGGATGGACGTTTCCAGGTTTGGGCCTCAAAACCTGGGCTCGCGGGTTTCTGAGTTTGGGCCTCAAAACTCGGGGTGGACGGTTTCCAGGTTTGGGCCTCAAAACCTGGGCTTGCGGGTTTCTGAGTTTGGGCCTCAAAACTCGGGGTGGACGGTTTGCCAGGTTTGGGCCTGAAAACTTGGGCTGGCAGGTTTCCCGGTTTGGGCCTCAAAACCGGGGGAAGGTCCGAAAGGACGGTCGACGCGTGGCGGCACCGAGAGGCTTGCGTTGTGGCGAAGCTATCGGTGAGAAGGCGCGGCGGTCGACGATGACGGCACGTGGTGGCATCAGGGAGGTCGCGTCGAGGCGAAGCTACCGGATGTGCGGGCGTGGCCGTCGGATGAAACTGCTTGGGTTGGACAGTTTTACCCCTGGGGGTATTTGGGGTGAGTGCTTAATGTAAGGGCGTTTTGGTCTTTGGACGTGCGCCTATATATAGATGAAGGGGGCTGCTAGGGCAGCTATCCCGGGGAATCCATGGAGGTGCCACTCTCATTTTGTTTAGATGAGAGGAGGCTAGGGTTAGGGAGAGACCGGCTCTTGTTCTTGAGCTTTTCGCCATCCAAGCTTTGTGTTGCTAGGAGTGGCTTGTAGCCCAACACCGATTGCTTAATCAATCATCTATTCCTTTGAATCCAAGGATCAAATTCGTGCTTTAATTTGTCTTGCGATTTTGTTCTTCGCTTTGCACGTTTTCCCCTCTTTCGATCTTCACGAGATTTCTTGTTTCAAGGGAAGATTCGCAAATCCGTTTGAACCATCTTCTAGAGCATCGTGAGAGACATCTTTCTACCAAAGGGTTTTCTCTAATTCCTCACGAGCTAGTAGATCGGACGGATTTCGTTTTGGATCACGTTCTTGCTCTTTTGCCCCGAAATCTTTCGATTCACCGATTTGGAGTTAGGTTCGAGCCATGATCTCTTAGGAGTAGCTCACTAACATCCTTGTGACCTCTCAGATCGAATCCTAGCCCTAGAGCTTTTGATTCGGACGAGATCGGGTTGAATCCGCGGAAGAACTGTGCAGTTTCGGGGGCATCGAACGCTGGTCACGGGAGCATCGGACGCTGCTGTTCATAGCATCGGACGCTCCGGTGACACGTGTCAGTTCTGGTGTTTTTGAGTGGGCATCGGACGCGCCGGACCCTGACCATCGAACACTCCGTTGTCCATCGGACGCGTCCGAGGGTTGAGCATCGGACGCTGAGGGCGCACTGTAGCCAGCGTCCGATGGCTATGCAGTGAAGTTCTAGAAAGGGTCTTTTGGCATCGGACGCGTCTGGTGCTTGTACATTGGACGCAGGTCAGCGTCCGATGCAGTGCAAACTTCACTGTTTCGTCCACCGTTTGTTCGTACAACTTCGGATTTGGTTTCCGTTTTTTGCGTTGGATTCCCGACTCTGTGCTCTACAGAAACAGGGCTTCCCGCTTTGCAAAAATGCCTGAATCCCCCTCGCGTTGCTCGGGGGAGGTTGAGGTTACCCAAAGTCCATCTTGTCACTAGTTGACTCGCGTGGATTTGGGTGAGGGAACTTTTTGGGTGTCTCGCTGTGTTCCTAGGGAACATCCACCCATTCTCTTCGGTCGTGGACATCACGTGTGTCGGCTTTGCTCTAGGGGCTGATTTTGTTGGGACAGAGGCCGGAATTTCGGAAGAAATTTTTAGGCTCCCATTCACCCCCCCCCCCTCTGGTCGCCTTGCTTTAGCATTCTAGGTCCTTCAATTGGTATCGGAGCCAGTTAAGGATCTCTCTACCTTAACCGATTCCGGATCCGCGAAGGCGACCTTTTGAGAGCGGTTGTGTTTCCGACTTTTGTTCGTCGAGGTGTTTGAGCTTTTGTTTGGCTAACACTAATGGTGCTTTTGGAAGTGGCACCAAGTTCTTCTTCAAGTATGTCTTTGTCCTTAGGTTTGAGTCTTGGACATGCGATTGAGGACGACACTTTGGCAAGAAGGAGGAGTGCGGCTCTAGAGGCGGAACGCGAGGTGGATGCTTTGCTGGGCTTCCTAGGAGATGATGAGCATTCAACGGAGGATCGTATACACGAACTTGGCAAGGCCAAGAAAGGTATTCTCGCTACTTGTCTTGGGATTTTATCCCGACAATTTGAACGTAGAAAGATTGAGAAATTGAATTGCTCCATCACTAGGTTGAAATGTGGCCTTTTTCATTGGAAGTCTAGAGCATCTTTACCTTGCACTTCTTGTAGTGACATGGTTAGGAAGAATAATGAGCTATGCTTTGAGTTTGCTAGCTTAGAATCTAAAAATGAAATATTGAAATCAATGCTTCCATACCATGTCTTGTTTGCTTTGACTTGCGCAAGGACCTTGTTTATGCTAAATCTGAATAGCCTTGCTTAGGTCAAAAGCTTCTTTACCATGTGTTTCATGTGAGTCTTTGCATGCTGAAATTAATGAATTAAAATTGACTCACACCACATGTGTAGATGAACTTGAGCATGCTAGGCTGAATTGATGAGATAAATGCTAGGCCTTGTAGCTCATTCTCTTTGAATAAAAATGCTTGCCATGCTTCTAGGGCTATTCATGATTCTTTTGCTTGATGTGAATGGTGATTTTCTTCCACCGATTTCATGTGCACATCATGCATTGATTTAGAGAAAGAAGTTTTGGCTTTGAAAGCTTTGCGCGATGAAATGAGCGCCAAGTTGGTTGAGCACAATGATATGAGTGCCAACCTTGAAAAAGAGATTGAACTCTTGCGTACCACATATGCCGAGTGCATTAGACAGGAGATGGACAATCTGAAAAATACTCCTTGTGGTACTTGCGATCGCCTCATGTTTGAAAATGAGGTTTTAGCCAAAAGATGCAAGAGTCTATGTGCTAAGTCTTTTGAGTCACGCATTTCTTCCAACTCCGATGTTGATATTTCTAAGTTTGCATCTTTGCAACCGGAGTTGAGTTCTTGTGCTGCGCGTCAGTCTTTTGACGATAGCACTTATGTCAAGGTTTCGGATAGCTCTTTCATAGCTACTCCTAACCTTGCTGTCTCTTCGAGTGATGTCCAAGGGACTTCTCTTGACAAGGGTGTTTCTCATATTTTTGGACTCGTGCTCCCATCCGATTTTCCATTGCACCTTTTGCAAGAAGGATGGACACTCATTCGATTTTTGTTTTCGCCGTGTCAAGCACGAGCGGCGTATTCGAGCTAAGGCTTTAGGAACCGCGTAGCCTTTCCCATGGCACGTGTGCTCCTAGTATTGGCACCCAGTTGGTTGTTGATGCTTCTTGTTCTAAGCCCCAGGGACTTCTCACTTATCGGAGAATGGTGTGCCTTCCAATAGGCCTTTGTACCATTGCTCTTTTTCTGAGAAAGATGGGCATCAAGAAAGCTTTTGCTATCGGCGTGCCAAACGCTTGCGCCAAGCTCGCTCTTCTAGAAGATGGTGGTTCATAGCCCTTCCCATGGCATGAACGCTTGTGCTCCTAGTAAGAAGCCCCTCTTTGTTGATGGGTTTTATGACTCCTTTTCTAGTGGGATAGGTCATGGTCGTGGACATGCTCCTAGTGCTTCTTCTCTCGGTCCACGTCATGCTTTTCATGGTGTTTCTATTGGTTCTTCTACAAAAACCTTGGAAGATGTTTGCCTCTTTTCCCGTGGTACGACTCGTTCTTCTCCTCGAGTTGTCCTTTTGAGGAATGCTTCCAAGGGTGTTTCACAATTGCATTTGAACCAACATTTGCATCATGCTAACCCACAAGATAAGTTGAGTTTTGTGACCAAGTCTTGGGTTCCCAAGTATATGCTTGCTAACCCTTCGGGATCCAAGACTCGGGTTACTTTGTCCTCTTGTGTGTAGATATGAGGACGCGGGGTGGAGAACATGCGCCTGATGGAGCTTGATCTTTTAGATGTGATCAAGAGTTGATGTTCTC
Organism: Coix lacryma-jobi var. lacryma-jobi; assembly: GCA_009763385.1. Taxonomy (NCBI): domain Eukaryota; kingdom Viridiplantae; phylum Streptophyta; class Magnoliopsida; order Poales; family Poaceae; genus Coix; species Coix lacryma-jobi. The sequence continues at coordinate 68,654,992 of CM019823.1, forward strand.
GACACCCCGCTTAGATTTGCCTCCAAGAGGCTTTTGTAGCTCAGTGAGCTTTCTTATACACTCATACCTTGTACATCCATGATTTATGTCTTGTGGTATGAGATGTTTTTCATGTGCTCACTCGTATAGTTCTTGCATGTACTTTTTCCTGTGTATCATGTTTTATTTTAGTCTAGCATGTGCTATCTTGTATATCTTGTCATGCTAGTCTTGTGTACAGTTTTGGTGGCTATTCCACTTTTCATGCTACTTGTGATCCTCATGAACATTATGCCATGCTTTATCATACTTCTCCATGAGATTTATTTGTAGAGGTATGATGTTCATTAGGTATCACTTTTTAGGTGCTAGTTTCTGTATAGCTACATGTACCCTGTTGATATGATTAGTTTGAGCACTAGACTTTCCACAATTTTATCATGATACATGCTTCTGGATCTATTGCTATCATTATCTTGCATTGTAGCATGTGTTGAGTTTAGGCTGTGTTTGGTTGATCATGTCTCTAGGTTGCATTTTGCTATATAGTGTTTTATCCTGTTGCATGGTAGTTTTGACTAGTTTGGGTTCAGATCTCCTTGCGGTATCATTCATAGGTAGATCTCTTTTTGTTGAGAGTTCACCTTATGCTTATTATGTGACTAACCATTTTCGTGGAGACTTTGAGGTCACACTAGACGAGACAATACCTTGTGCTTTCTTCTGCTTTTGAGTGTGCAGGAGAAAAGGAGCCTAGAGAGAGCATTTCGGCTAACGGACCCGATCCCACTTCTTCCACGACTTGGGGTTCCGTTCGAGCAACTCTCTAGCGAGCACTAGCTGCACATGTGCGAGCGACAGCATCAGGCGAGGGGGAGACAACTTCGGTGAGGCAGGAGCCCCGAAGTTCAGCAGTTTCAGGCGTCCCCTCGGGTATCACACCAGCAGGCGGTCATGCGCTTCATGAGGTACCTTCGACACACTTCTGAGTTTGGTTTTTGGTACTCTTTTCTTCTCTCCGACCCCTTTCTGTTGTGTGGGTCTTTTCGATGTGGATCTTGCTGGCTGTCGCTTGAGCGTTTCTCGGCTCTTTATTTGTGAGTTTGGTGTGTTTCCCTTTTTAGTTGGGGAAGCATTTGCTTGTTGTATCTTAGTTGGATTTTTCCGATACCCTTTTGCTTTGGGTTTTTCTTTGTAGGCTTTTCTGCTTTGTCTTTGATAGACTAGCTTTTGCATCATTCATCATGTATATCTTGCATTTTAGAGCTTCATGTATATAATAATGAGAATGAGACTATGCTCTTTTTGGTATGCCCTATTGATTCATGATGATGCTTGTAGCTTAGGCTCTCTTTTTGATCACTTGATACATGTTATGAGCTAGCTATTTTTTCAAATGGTGAACTTGACTAATCAACTATGAAACTTTAATTGTTCACCATTGAGTTGGCAACTAGCATGGGTAGATGTGTTGAGATCACTTGTGCTATCTTTGTATGCTAGGTTGCTATGTCTCTTGCACTAAGTCACTCACTTGCTTGGATTGTTCACATTTACCTGTGCTAAATTTGATCCAAGTCTAAGTGAAATGAAAAGATCGAGATGGGATTGCATGTGTCAGCACTCACGGTATCGGGACTGTTTCTCATAGCACATTTGAGTTAAACTTGAGCCGTGTAGTGTAAGACCGAAACCGGTGCTTTAAGCTTCCGATTGCTTTTGTTGCATAGGCTTAGCCCGGTTGAAAAGTTAGGCAATGACCATGCTCTCAACCTCTCGCAATCACATGCTTTTAATTTGAACTTGTGTTAATACCGCTGCAAATTCCGATAAAATTTGGAAATAACGCAAGTTATGCTTCATTCTATTGCATGATGATTGAACTTTGCTAGGGGTAGTTCACCTTTTATACTTGAGTTAGCACTTGCTCGATTTCTTGTCTATTCATGCTAAGTGCTATTTTAGTGGTGGACTCCTTTTCAAATGGCTTAAACTGCTCATATGCTTAATTGTTTATATTTCATATTCATTTGATCAGTTTTGAGCCTTTGCTAGCATTTGTATTGGTTGCTACACTTTCAGGGCAGCACCCTTTTGAGCATCTTTACATTCTGATTGCTATACACTTGAAGCTGTTGAATTGTGCAATATGCATGCATTTTAGCTTAGTGTACATACCCCCAGCTCCGATACACTTTGTGGTCACTTCAGTGCTTTTCATTGCCCCATATGCTTTTTGGATGACTTGTCTTGTGTTTGTGTCAACTTTGAAAAATATCCAAAACCCCTTAGCATGTTCCCTTTTGTCAAGGGGGAGAAGCTGTTTGCAAGGGGAGCTTGTGGTTGGCACAAAGGGAGAGTCATGCATTTTGGGGAGAGCTTGGAGCAAGGGGAGTTAGCTCTTTTATGTCCTTCTTCACTTGGTATAGCTCTTTTATGTGTTTCAATTGGTATCCATCTTTTGGTATGGAGTGTAATTGGTGTCATGAGCTTTGTTGCATAGCTTTTGTATATAGGCTTGCTTTCAGGGGGAGTCGCTTTTGTCTTGCTGCTTCTCCGCGTGCTCCGAGTGTTTGTGCTCCACTTAGTGTTGAGCTTCTCTTGTGGTTTTTCTCAGTCGGTATCAAGCCTGCTAGTCGTGTTGAGCCGTTTTTTGCCTCTGTCTAGAGGGACTAGCAGTTTTTGCTTGGTATTCTTGATTCGTATGGACCCTTCAGCTAGTTGCGTCGAGCCTATGTGCCTCTGTCTTGAGGAACTAGCTATTTTCACCAATTCTTGGATGTTTGTGATTGGACGCATTTTAATGCGTTGTTTCAGCCTCAATTGGTATCGAGCCTTGAGCTAGTGGTGTTGAGCATTTTCTCCCTCTTCTTGAGGACTAGCTCATTTTTGACTTGGTTGCGTCGCCATGCCCATGTCTTTGGGAACCAAGTCTCTTGCTCTATGTGATCGAGTTTTGCTCTTTGATGAGTTTTTGCTCCGATCCTTTGCTTGTTGCGTTAGCCGTTGCCCATGCTTTGGGACCAAGTTTTTGGTTTTGGTATCTCAAACCATCTCTTGTGCCTAGTTTGTCAATTCAATCATCAAGGGGGAAAAAAAGGGGAGAAATTTCGACCCAGTGAACCAAGTGAACCCATGGAAAGTAACCTTGGTTTCTTTTGTGATGATTGTTGACAGTTTTTTTTGAAGATTGGTTTTCGAGTACCTTTTGGGGATTCATGCACTCTTGTTTTATCTTGACTCTTCGGTTGTGTGGAGGCTTTGCCCGCTTTCCCGTTTCTTTCGGGACCGAGAGGTGCTTTTATTTGGAGTTTTCATGATCCTTCCTCATCTCAAGTAGCCTTGTGTTTGCTTTTGCTTGGCTTTTGGGCACTTGAATGAGGCTTGCCTTCAAACCCTTCCTTTGTGATTTTATTTTTAGTCAATGCATTCATCAAGGGGGAGATTGAGAATATACATGATGAATGATTGACTTTGTGAGGAAGGTTTGAGGCTTTTACCCTGTTGAGTCCATATCTAGTTATGCGCTTATTGTTATGACTAACCGGTGGCGTTGAGTTGTGTGTGTTTCTGTGTTGGTGTGCGTGAGCAACATGTGTCTCTTGGCTGTGTTGATGTGTAGGTGTTGAGCTCGGATACAGTGGTCAATGGCGAGGTGAAGGTCAAGTAGAGACGTGTCGTGCCGACGGACCGGGAGCGGTGAAGGATGGGCGTGCCGTGCGGCGGACGTGCCATGCCGATGTACCCAGAGCGGGTGAAGGGCGGACATGAGGCTTGGACTGACGGACCAGAGGGCCAGAGGACCAGCTGTGGTAGCTGGCACGTGGCATCGGCGAGCGAGAGCACATGGGGATGTGCGGTGCATCGACCGAGTCGGGAGGAAGACGATGGCGTCGTGGCACATGGCGGAGGTCGGACACGGGCTTGCGTGCGGCGCAAGTGCCGTCGGCCAAGTCAAGAAGGATGGCGAAGGCGTTGTGCCCGGCGTGGAGGCTGGACATGCATCGGCATCGGTGCCAGTGGTCGGGGTGTGCGAACCACATCCCGTCTACGGTGCGGGTTCGGTAGCTGAGCCTCAAAAAGCTACCATCGACGGTTTCCGAGTTTGGGCCTCAAAACTCGGGTGGCCGATTTCCGAGTTTGGGCCTCAAAACTTGGGATGGACGGTTTCCAGGTTTGGGCCTCAAAACCTGGGCTCGCGGGTTTCCGAGTTTGGGCCTCAAAACTCGGGGTGGACGGTTTCCAGGTTTGGGCCTCAAAACCTGGGCTCGCGGGTTTCCGAGTTTGGGCCTCAAAACTCGGGTTGGACGGTTTGCCAGGTTTGGGCCTCAAAACCTGGGCTGGCAGGTTTCCCGGTTTGGGCCTCAAAACCGGGGGAAGGTCTGAAAGGACAGTCGACGCGTGGCGGCACCGAGAGGCTTGCGTTGCGGCGAAGCTATCGGTGAGAAGGCGCGGCGGTCGACGATGACGGCACGTGGCGGCATCAGGGAGGTCGCGTCAGGGTGAAGCTACCGGATGTGCGGGCGTGGCCGTCGGATGAAACTGCTAGGGTTGGACAGTTTTACCCCTGGGGGTTTTTGGGTTGAGTGCTTAATGTAAGGGCGTTTTGGTCTTTGGACGTGCGCCTATATATAGATGAAGGGGGCTGCTAGGGCAGCTATCCCGGGGAATCCTTGGAGGTGTCACTCTCATTTTGTTTAGGTGAGAGGAGACTAGGGTTAGGGAGAGACCGGCTCTTGTTCTTGAGCTTTTCGCCATCCAAGCTTTGTGTTGCTAGGAGTGGCTTGTAGCCCGACACCGATTGCTTAATCAATCATCTATTCCTTTGAATCCAAGGATCAAATTCGTGCTTTAATTTGTCTTGCGATTTTGTTCTTCGCTTTGCACGTTTTCCCCTCTTTCGATCTTCACGAGATTTCTTGTTTCGAGGGAAGATTCGCAAATCCATTTGAACCATCTTCTAGAGCATCGTGAGAGACATATTTCTACCAAAGGGTTTTCTCTAATTCCTCATGAGCTAGTAGATCAGACGGATTTCGTTTTGGATCACGTTCTTGCTCTTTTGCCCCGAAATCTTTCGATTCACCGATTTGGAGTTAGGTTCGAGCCATGATCTCTTAGGAGTAGCTCACTAACATCCTTGTGACCTCTCAGATCGAATCCCAGCCCTAGAGCTTTTGATTCGGAGGAGATCGGGTTGAATCCGCAAAAGAACTGTGCAGTTTCAGGGGCATCGGACGCTGGTCCCGGGAGCATCGGACGCTGCTGTTCATAGCATCAGACGCTCCGGTGACACGTGTCAGTTCTGGTGTTTTTGAGTGGGCATCGGACGCAGGGCATCGGACGCGTCCGTTGATCATCGGATGCGCCGGACCCTGACCATCGGACACTCCGTTGTCCATCGGACGCGTCCGAGGGTTGAGCATCGGACGCTGAGGGCGCACTGTAGCCAGCGTCCGATGGCTATGCAGTGAAGTTCTAGAAAGGGTCTTTTGGCATCGGACGCGTCCGGTGCTTGTACATCGGACACAGGTCAGCGTCCGATGCAGTGCAAACTTCACTGTTTCGTCCGTCGTTTGTTCGTACAACTTCGGATTTGGTTTCCATTTTTTGCGTTGGATTCCCGACTCTGTGCTCTACAGAAACAGGGCTTCCCGCTTTGCAAAAACGCCTGAATTTGGGTTACTCAAAGTCCATCTTGTCACTAGTTGACTCGCGTGGATTTGGGTGAGGGAACTTTTGTCGTGTCTCGCTGTGTTCCTAGGGAACATCCACCCATTCTCTTGGGTCGTGGACATCACGTGTGTCGGCTTTGCTCTTGGGGTTGATTTTGTTGGGACAAAGGCCGGAATTTCGGAAGAAATTTTTAGGCTCCCATTCACCCCCTCTGGTCTCCTTGCTTTAGCATTCTCGGTCCTTCAATTTTTTTACTGATAACCTCTCAAAGCATGTACAACAACAATCTTCATTTCAATTTATTTGATTTTAACAAAAATAATTAAAGCATCAAGGCTGTAAACATATAGTTAAGGCAAAACATTAATTAAAAGAACAATGCATGTAGGGCAAAGATATGATCATTAATGCATAAATAATTGACAACACTAATAATCACTACAATAATATTAGCAAAAACTTAAATCAGTAGGCCAAACATATCATCCATATATATATCAACCCATAATAAACAGTAAACTTCGGATTGCCAACAGAATTGTGAAACCTGACAACAAACTAAATCTGACCATGCAAAACTAACATTGATGATATGTTGAATTATCAGAATTTCTAATGCAACAAACTTGTGATAAACAAAAAGTATGTACGTCTAAACTGGACAAACAAACATATATGAAAACCCATTTCACTTTTTTTATTTTTTAATGATAACCTCTCAAAGCATGTACAACAGCAATCTTCATTTCAATTTATTTGATTTTAACCTAATCAATTAAAGCATCAGGGCTGTAAACATATAGATAAGACAAAACTTTAATTAAAAGAACAATGCATGTAGGCCAAACTTATGATCATTAATGCATAAATAATTGACAACACTAATAATCACTTCAATAATGTTAGCAAAAACTTAAATCAGCAGGCCAAACATATGATCTATATATATCAACCCATAATCTCAATTTAAACCCTAATGAACCTAATTAACAACAGTAATTTTTTGAATCCGTACAGAAATAAACCCTAGCCCCTTCGGATTGGGCGACGTCGCGGTGGAGCATACCTTGTCCTCGCCGATGACCGTCTTCTCCGTGTCGGCGGCTGGGCGTGGGAAGGTGAACGCCGACTCCATGAAATCAGCATAGGACGAGCCGCCACCCAAGGAAGAGTTGGTGTGGTGCCTCGGCTTCTTCACCACCTCCTCCGCATCGTGAGGGCGCCTCTTCCGGCCAGTGCGGCCCTCGCCGCCGCCGCCACGGGTTCCGCGCTCCATCTCCAAGCCTCGCCGCCACGCAATCCGCCTTGAAACCGCCCCTCACCTCACCGACTCTGGAAGAAGAAGAGACCCGCCGACTGTGGAAGAAGAAGAGACTAAAAAAAACCGAGGAAACCGCACCGAGTAGGCCACCGTGCTTAATATGGAGGTCACACAGAGTAGGTCCCACTGAGTACTCCCTCCGTCCCAAAACTAATTTTTGTTGATTTTCCCGAGGATAAATGGTAAAATATCCTAAGCTACCTACAAAAAAAACTCAAAACTTGCATGGACACCTCGTTTAGGTGTATAGTGTTAACAAAAAAGTTTCAACAGATTCTGAGAAAGTTGTGATGCATATGATTACAAAGGGACACATCTCTTACACATGACCATGTGAGTAAGTGAGAGATGCTCATCCGTTTGGGGATGTGTAGTACAACTTTCACCAAATCATTCGAATTTTTTTGGGATGCTTATGTAGGTGTCCCATGATGGTGTGTGCATTTGTTCAATTTTAGACCAAGTTTACCTATTACTGTAATTATTTGTTGATTTTCCCGAGGATAAATGGTAAAATATCCTAAGCTACCTACAAAAAAACTCAAAACTTGCATGGACACCTCGTTTAGGTGTATAGTGTTAACAAAAAGTTTCAACAGATTCTGAGAAAGTTGTGATGCATATGATTATAAAGGGACACATCTCTTACACATGACCATGTGAGTAAGTGAGAGATGCTCATCCGTTTGGGGATGTGTAGTACAACTTTCACCAAATCATTCGAATTTTTTGGGATGCTTATGTAGGTGTCCCATGATGGTGTGTGCATTTGTTCAATTTTAGACAAAGTTTACCTATTACTGTAATTATTTGTTGATTTTCCCAAGGATAAATTGTAAAATATCCTAAGCTACCTACAAAAAACTCAAAACTTGCATGGACACCTCATTTAGGTGTATAGTGTTGACAAAAAAGTTTCAACTGATTCTGAGAAAGTTGTGATGCATATGATTACAAAGGCACACATCTCTTACGCATGACCATGTGAGTAAGTGGGAGAGTGGGAGATGTTCATCGTTTGGGGATGTGTAGTACAACTTTCACCAAATCATTCAAAATTTTTTTGGGATGCTTATGTAGGTGTCCCATGATGGTGTGTGCATTTGTTCAATTTTCAGACCAAGTTTACCTATTACTGTAATTATTTGTTGATTTTCCCAAGGATAAATGGTAAAATATCCTAAGCTACCTACAGAAAACTCAAAACTTGCATGGACACCTCATTTAGGTGTATAGTGTTGACAAAAAAGTTTCAATTGATTCTGAGAAAGTTGTGATGCATATGATTACAAAGGCACACATCTCTTACACATGACCATGTGAGTAAGTGAGAGATGTTCATCCGTTTAGGGATTTGTAGTACAACTTTCACCAAATCATTCGAAATTTTTTTGGATGCTTATGTAGGTGTCCCATGTTGGTGTGTGCATTTGTTCAATTTTCAGACCAAGTTTACCTATTACTGTAATTATTTGTTGATTTTTCCATGGATAAATGGTAAAATATCCTAAGCTACCTACAAAAAACTCAAAACTTGCATGGACACCTCATTTAGGTGTATAGTGTTGACAAAAAAAGTTTCAACTGATTCTGAGAAAGTTGTGATGCACATCACACATACCCTTGTTACTAAGAGAGAGATATTCATCCTTCTGGGAAATATGAAGTACCACTTTCTCCGAATCATTTAATTTGAATCTTTTTGGAATGACCATACACCAAAATATGTCAGTGCTAAAACTCAAAAAAATTGTACCAAAAATATATTCAAAAATCAATAGGAAAACAAAACTAGTGAAGATCACAAAAATTAGAAAAAAACAAAAAATGCCTTTTGAAGGATTCGAACCCGTGACCAATGCACCAAAATCAGCCTACCTTACCACTATGCTATTCAAATAATTTTGATAACCTTTCGATGCGGTTTAGTTTAATGACGACATACCCCAGCTTGTGGCCGAAAAATAAGAGCGCCAAAACAAGCGTCGTCCCGAAAATTGATCCTGCCACTAATCACATATTTATCCCCTTATTAATTCATTCCTTCCATCCCCCATTTCTTCTACCCTAGCCGCCGCCGCCTGGACTCAACCGCCCTCGACGAGCTGCTTCCTCGACCACGACGACCAGGTACCTCATCGCCAAGACGGAACACAACCGCCGTCGATGAGTTGTTCCTCCCCCTTTCCACCTAAATTCCACCCCCACCAAACCGCCATCCCCGGGGGGACCACAGCCGGCGACGAGCTGCGTCGTCGCCGACTACTTCGCTCGCAACGACCTAACCCTAACCATCGCAGGATTTGGGTCATCGCCGTGGACTTTTCACTGGATCTGCTTCGTCGTCGACTAGGGTTCACCGCAGCAGCTCTGCTTCCCCTTTGACGACCTCGATGGTGGCAACTAGGGGGCAACGGAACAAGCAACCTGCACAAGAAGAAGGTAATCCACCTGTATGCATGGGCTTTTAAGTTGGTACTGCCCTTCAGCTTTCCATACGCCTTGCAATTAATAATGTATATATAGATGTGGAATATATATGCCTCCAATCTCACTTCAATGTAGTAATCCATGAACTACTGTTATGGAACATATCACCTCTAGTCTTTCTTCGCTCTAATCTATAACCTATCACCTCTTTTCTATTTGCTCTATAGTAGGCAATACTTGCTCTTACCTCTTTTCTCTATGCCAATTAGTATTACCTCCTAGTTCTTAGTAATCTCCTTCACATGAACTAATACACACATTGTTGCTATGTGTGTAATACAACCTCCAATAACCGATTATGAGAGGAACCGGGATAAAACATGTGGCGAACAATTAAAGAGGATGGGGAAGAATTGGAGACGCACAATCTATGTGCCAGTTTTAATAATTCTTTACCACAACCTGCATCAACAAAGAGGAAAAAAAACAACAAACAAGAAAACCAATAGTTCAGATTCGGATTCATCAGAGTATCTCCTTGGCAAAGATGATCAAGGAGATAGTGATGATGACGACACTGAATCTGAAGAGCATCCAGAACCCCTGGCAATTAAGGTGCTTCTTTAACCTTCCAAGTAGTGGATGGGGAGTATTTGAATTGCATTTAAATGTTTTCAATCTCATCTATAATGTATGATCCTACTTTCAGATTCATCATGTTTTTTTCATACCTGTAATTAATATATGGTCTTGCTTAATATTGCACATGGCTGACTTTTTTTTACAGTATCCTCCAAGTGCTAGAAGGAAAACCCTCGCTTCTAATAAGAGAGATCCTAACATGACTCCAGGAACTAGGAGCAGAGAGTGAGGGCATCTGAAGAATCACAGGTGCAGCATTCTGGAGCCCAAACAAGATCAACAAAAAGGCTTAATAGTGCAGATACAAATGGGGACAATGTAGAGGCTCCTACAGATGGTTATGATGACATATCAGATAGGTTTACTAAACCTGGACCTAGTGATCATGAGAGACTACCTCCAGAGGAAGACAGTGGAGCTGCTGATCTTGACACTACAGGTGCTGATGAAGGCAATGTAGATGGAGGTGAACAAACTGAAGGCAAGTTATAGTAATTTTGTCAGTACAATATGACATCTCTTTTGCTGATTTACATGAAACTAAAACATTTCATTAAATGCGGCTTCTATTTTGTAGCTACTGCAGAGCGAGCTCCAAGGAGACCTAGGCAACCAACTAAGGGAAAACAGCTGGACAAGATGACTAAAGCTATGGGAAGGAGATTGCCCATACTTGTTGATGAAGGCAATAAAAGGCCTCATGAACCTGTTCAAGCTGCCAAGTTTGCATCAGAGACTGGCATCATTGTTCGGGTTCGGGAAAAAACATGCCTGTCCTGCCTCATTGGAAAGATTACAAGAAGACGACAAATACTACAAGAGTTTTGTAAATCAGCTAAATGTAAGTGCATTATTGTTTTTATGGGTAACTTGTATACATTATTAACCTGAATTGACTAACTAACTATGGAACTATAATTTACCTAGGGACGCTTGGCAATTAACACAAAAAACGGGCCAACACAAGAAGCTTGGACAGATATGATGCGCTCTACGGTTAAAACAAATGTGTTCTCGGCTGAAGCAGAAATACTTCAATGGTGTTCCTGCAAATGAGATTAGGACAACTTCACCTGTTTCTTACATGTCTGATGAACAGTGGAGGGCACTAGTTGCAAAGTGGTCTGATCCAAAGAACATGGTATGGATATCTTACCATATATGCTTCTTTCACAATCATTTTGCAAAGGCTCTTCTCTTATTGAACCTATAATCTCATCTGACATGTTAATTCTCTTGTAGGAAACGTGTGAAAAGAACAAGCAGAACCGCAGTAAAGTCAAGTATCATCAGGCTACGGGTTCTCGCTCCTATGTGGCACACTTGCATGAATATGTAAGCTCAAAGTACCTTGTACTAGTCTCCATACACATTGGAACATATCAAATTCTCTTGCATGTAATCTGAGTCAACTTTTGTTGTGATTGTTTATCCATGAAACAGAAGGAGAAGAGAAATAGAGAAGAACTCAGCACAGATCTCAATGAAGATCTAGATGCGGTGGAGGCCTTTGAGACCTGCCATACCAGCTCCAAACGTGGCCTCAGTCAAGCTGCAAGAGAAGCACTTGTAAGTTCCTTTGTTTGCTATGTTCATCTTGTGGTGACATGTCTTTCTCAAATTATTGCATAAGTAACAACTCTCATCTTGTGGTTCGTAAGTAGCATGAACATGTAACTATTTTCTGTCCATGATATTTTAGCTTGATATGGAAGCTTTGAGGGATGAACCTGTTGATGAAGATGGGACGAACCATCAAGTGTGGACCTCGTGTCCAAGGTGCTCTCCCAGACCAGCTCAAATCATTTCCTGAAGAGTGTTGGCATGAAAACACCAAAATCCTCCAAGTCAAATGAAGCGAGCTTCGGGAACGGGAAAACTTGAAGCTGAAGCGGCGGCTGCTGTTCAAGGTGAACTCGATGAGCTCAAGAAGAAAAGTGAAGAAGCTGAAGAATAGCTGGCGAGGACACAAAAAGAGATGCAGGAGTACAAGATGCTGACCGAGAAGAACAGCAAGGAGATGGAGGAGACCAATGCGCTGATCAAGAAGTTGTTATCCTTGCATGGTAATCTTTCTTCGTCGACATGAGGGCTCGTGGTCAGTGCTCCTGTGTTTAGGTTGTTCATTTTGGGAAGTCAAACTTAACTTGCTTGTGGTTGGCAACATATACATTAAATGTTGTAATGTTGGTTGGCAACTTTTAATTATATGTTGTAATGTTGGTGTTGATGTGAAGCACTGAGTTGTATGCTCGTTGGAATGTTGGTTTCTTAAGTATGGAATTGTTTGGTCCTTTCTAGTATTCATTCCAAATTGCAATTAAATATTATCTGCATTTCTCTGACGAAAATGAAGCGTCTTCAGTGACGATTACAAATCGCAATATGTGACCAAAAAGTGTCATCTTCGAGTGACGATTACAAATCGCAATATGTGACCAAAACTGTGTCATCTGCAGTGACGATTACAAATCACAATATGTGACAAAACTGTGTCATCTCAGTGACGATTTCAAGTAGCACATCTGTGACCAAACTCTTTCATCTTCCACTGACGATTTCAAACCGTAATCTGTGACGAAATAAGAACCAATCAAACCAAGCCACGTGGCAGAATATGATTCGTCCACATGGCAACAAAGGCAGCAGTCGGGCTAGCTATGACGCCATCGCCACGTCGCGTGACACGTCATCGATGATGTCATCGCCACGTCACGTGACACGTCATCGATGACGTCATCGCCACGTCACGTGACACATCATCGATGACGTCATCAGCCATGTCAGCATCCTACGTGGCAAGCGCCGTCGGGGCTTCCAAACGGACCATTATGACGAAAACAGAGTTCAAGCTGTGACCAAAACGGGCCGTCACAGGTTACAAACGCCGTTAACGACGTCGTTACGGCGCGAGGTCAGACGGTGGATTATGACGAAGACCTGGACCCATCCTTGACCAAACCCGATCGTCACAGAATGGTGTCACATCCGTGACCACATCCATTTCGTCACAAAACGGAAGCACATCAGTGACGAAAATTAACATTTCGTCACAACAGAACAAATGTGACGCGACCCCAATGACGATATAGTTTTCGTCACAAAATCATCTCAGATTAAACTTGGTGACGGTTTGCTCATCTACAATGACGAAAGAACTACGTCACTGATGATCACATCCCTAGTAGTGACCTGAAGGTTATTTTTGTAATAATGTTTGATATTATAACAAAACATTGTTTTTGATATTATAACAAAATATTGTTTTTGATACTATTGTGATGTCGATATATGTATGAATATTGATCCTGACATACATATATTGTGCCCTCAATTTTGTTTTTAAAATCGGGGTGCGACAATCTCCTTCGATGTTAATGCAACACATGCACCAACCTTGATCACCAAAGGATATGATTCACTTCGTATCATCATATGGCCTCCATAGTCCATTGATCTTGACCTCACTTGCTCTTTACCATTGCTTCAGTCCTTCGGCGCCAAGTCTTTGCTCAAGCCTTTCAACACTCGGTACCAACGACTTCAACGCCTCCAACTTACCATCCACCTTCGCAATCGGTCCATCAAGTTAAGTCTTGCGTTGATCTTCACCATCTTAGCCACATGACTGTATGTCATGTCAAATATGCAATAAACTCTTTTATCATATGCATGAGCCTTGCAACATCCTCCAAAGTCATTTCACCTTTATGATATATGTTGCTCATACATGATTACCTATGGACTAAGCACTTGTGTATTACACTTAAACACATATTAATCCACCTAAATTGTCAATCAATTACTACAACCAAACTAGGATTTTTCAACCAGGTAGTGGGAAAGGACGTTGAGCGGCTTAGAGGCCTTGGTGGCAATGGATGCGGTCGAGTCAATGAGGAGCGAGGGCGCTATGGTCGGAGGAAGGTCAGTGCGGTGAGAGATCAACATCACGGCGGGGCGGTGGTTGGCAATGAGGGCATGGAGGAGAAGGAGGAGTGTTGGGTCAAGGACGAGCGTGGGGACTGGGGACGAATACAAGGTCCGATGGTGGAGGGCAGAGGGAGAGGGCAACAGAGATGGGATGCGGATGGTCCGATCGTGACATACCCTTGTCTTTTTTTTGTGTGGACGTGGTTGGAGGGGTGGAGCACTCCAATCATTTGTGTGCAGATATCTTCTATGTTGGGTTGAGAAGCACGTGGCCCCTACATGTAACATGTAGATGAGAGCAGCCGAAGGCGGAACTAGGGGGGCTAGCAGCCCGCTGCCCCCCCCCCCCCCCCCCGAATGCGGCGAAAAAATTTCATGCCCCCCACAGCGATTCAGTGGCCCAGCCCATGAAAGGAAGCAGAAAGGTCGCGCAACGCCTCGGCCTGGCAACTCGCGTCGGCGCTGCTTCTAGTTCCCCGTGCGGCATGATCAATCATCATTTATTAGGGCATCAGGCGATCAGTAGAAGTGGAGGCGTGGAGCGAACAGGGCGACAGGCGGATAACAGATGCAGTTTGCTCGCGTCCAGCCGAAGCTTTGCGCTGTCCGCCGTCAGCGGCCGTCGCCGCGTGCCAGCGTCCGCCGCGAATCGAACTCGCAAGCACCAAGCAGCCAAGCGCCTGAGCCCAAGCGAGCAGTCGATCAAGGCATCGAGCATCACTGATTGACTACGAACTCTCCGATCAGTCGATCGAGCAGCCGACAGCCGCAAAGTAAGTATAATTTATATGATCTAATTTTTTAATTGTTCAATGATTATCCGTCAGTTGTGGAAAAATTTAATTCAAGTGTGTATCATTTTCTGCTTATGCGAATTCAAGTAAAAAATAATGTCTTCCTAAAAGGATAATCGGTTCTTTTTTGAAGGGGTTAGATAGAGATGGCGATCGATATGAGCAAAATAATTCTCCTCGGTCAGATGAAGTTAGAGCATCTCTAACAGTTTGGTATTTTTCACTTGGTAAATCTTGTAGTTTGGCAACTCTCAAAACTGTAACGTAACGGCTCTAATCCCATGGCCCACTGATCACCGTCAACCACTGACAGTCGATCCGTACAGCCAAGAGGTTAGGACCGGTTCCGCTACTGGGCTACATCAGTGCCCGTTGTCCGCAGGATCATCTCACAATTCAGTTACAATCTCTTTAACATTTTGACAAGTAACATCGGAGTAAATAGCGGAAGACTTAGATAACAATAGTTTTACAAACCAGGGTTCCACATAAAATTAAAGTGAAGTTATTACAGACCATAGTTCAAATAGATAGAGTCGGCAAGTAGCATATGACAACAACTTAAGAAGGTAAAGATACATCACCCAGCCCGAGGGTGAATAATCACTCATCGGCCTCATCGGCCTCCTCCTGAACAACGGTCACACAGCAGGGTCCAAGGCATACTGAGGAATCTGCCATACCTGCAACATGGGTAATAAAACCCTGAGTACAAAGGTACTCAACAAGACTTACCCGACTAAAGAAAAAGGGAGAAGACTCAGGAATGAAAGGCTTAGGGTAGTCAAGGTAAGGCTTAAGCAAGATCAAGTATTTTGCAGAAAAGCATTTTTTTGTAAATCTTATTTTATTTTGAAAGGTTCAGAATTTCCTCAATTCTTCATCATTCATGATTCATTTTACATTTCAAAATATTCCTAGTTGAGAACCACTCTCCGTTGACAGTCAGTGGACCAAGTCTCCATAACCGAGGAGCAACGTTAATCCGGATAAAGAATACTCAGCTGAGGATCCCTATTCACACTGCATATGTAGCACCCAAGCTTGCATATGCCAACTCGTCTACCACGATTCCTCTAAGATTGGGCCCGGTCCTACGCCACCCGGAAGTACAGTACACCACTCCAATCCGGGCCTCTAACCCACGTGGGTACATGCTACTTCCGCCATCTCTCCACTCCCAGTGCGCGGTTGTCGGTCCAATAATGGATTTCTCGGAGCCAGAGCTTTCCGTAGTATGTGAATAGTTACAAGTCTTGACCAGCAGGCCCCCATACGGATGGTCCCTACATTTTTCCGCCAGCGACAAGCACCTCGGGCCTCTAACCCAAGAGTACAGGTCCTGTCGGTTTTTCAACCCTGTCCCGGTCGGTGTCAACTGTTGAGTCCCGGACTACAACATGACGGCACCGTACGCAAGGACAACCTCTCCTTCCCATTGACTAAGTACGGATCAGATACTTAGCCAATAGTGGGAGTAAAGCCAAAATCCCATAAAGATTCTTAAGTGATCACACTTTTGATTGGCCTTTTATTGCAAATCTATTTAATAGCATTGCTAAGCATTTTTCAAATACTTTTTGAAAGGCAGGTATCGGGTGTATCAGTGGTCAAGGTGGATAGTGCATCAATTAGGATAGCACACAACTCCTATAAACCTAATGCAATAATTTAACTCAAAAGCATTTAAGGAAACATTTTATAAATTCAAGGAAAGGGGTTAAATGCACCGGGGCTTGCCTTGGATGGCAAAAAGAGCAGACTCGGGGTTGGTGGTGTAGGTGCCGGAGCTCGGGGTCGCCTCGGGGACAGATCCTTCGGTGGCTACCTCGACTTCAGGTCCTTCTTCGTCAACTATACGGATGCAATGATGAATGCTCATGAGAATGATGATATGGACTTAAGGTGCAAGACAATTCCACTGATTTTAGATTACTTTTAAACAAAGCATGATTGAATTCTAGGTTGAGCAAAAAAGGTAATCATTTCTTCCTTAAGCAATATTGATTAACTAGCCCTTAATATAATTATCCTAAGCACCAACCAAACCTAGCATCACAAACATCATAGACCAAAGGGTAGGGGTCTATGAACATCAATCAATCCAAAGATCACATCATCAACACTTATTACCAACCCTAATCCATCTTTTCTATTTTCTTAATTTATTTAAAAGGTCATTTTATGAAGTTGCTCCAAAAATTACCAAATTAATCACATAAGTTCATTATGGTGTAGATAGATGGAAAAACAAATTTCATAATTTTTGGAGGTCATTAAGGTGCTCAAATAAAATCAGACATTAATTAGCAAAAGGCACTATTTAACAATTAAAATAAAAGCTCAAAAATCAACTTGTTCCAAAAGACTTCAAAATTTTACCAGAGACTAAACATGGCATAAGAAGCTCACAAAAATTTGTCTCATGATTTTTGGAGTTATAAATCACTCTCCAAAAATACCAAAACCTTCATTTTTCAATTAAAGGGGAATTTTATATTTCAAATTTTTGCACAAAACTCAAGTTTCATATTTTTATAAATACTTCAGAGCATAAAGAGTCTACCACAAAATTTCAGAATTTTTGGATGCACACAGAAAATCATACAAAAAAGAGAAAACAGAACACTATTCACATCTCTCAGAAAAGAGAAGAGCACTGTGCTCGTTCTAGGCCGGCTCGGCGAGTCGCGGGGCTCGGGCGAAACGGAGAAGTGAGCCTCGGTCCGAGGCCGGACTCGGGCAAGACGGAGAGCATGCGTCGCCGAGGCTTGGGCTCGGTCGAAGCGGAGGGTCATGCGCTTGCCGAGGCTTGGGCTCGGGCGAAGCGGAGAAACAGCCTCTGCCGAGGCGTGACTTGGGCTCGGGCGAAACGGAGTTGAAGCAGAGGCCGAAGGCTCGGATGCTTACCACGTGTCGGAGGCAGGGCTCGAGGGTGAGGCTCGACTCGAGGGTGAGGCTCGACACGAGGGCGAGGAGAAGATGACCGCGGCGGCGCTCCGGCGGTCCGGCGGTCCTGAGCAACAACAGCGACCGCAAGGGCCGGGTTAGAGTCGCACGGGGTCAAGGAACAAACACGGGGGTCGGGAGAAGGTATCTGTGGCCGGAGACGGCGAATTCCACGAACCCGAGCTCGCCGGGTTTCGGCCGGGGATGGGGACGGCGAGCTTACGCCGGGCAAACGGCGGCGGGGAAGGTGAAATTGAAAGGTGGGAAAGCTTCACGAGCTCAAGGCGGAGCTTCTGAGCTAGGAGGTGGAGCGGAGGAGTGTCTGGAGAGTGCTGGCTACGGTGGCGGAGGTGGATGCGGAGGTCGAAGCTCCGGCGGCTTATATAGCCGCGGCTATGGGACGGTAGAGAGCTCGAGGTCACGCGGTTAAGGTTTGCGGGGGCGTGCGCACTCGATTGCGCTCTGGCGGATAAGCTGGCGCGCAGCCGGGGCTCGGGCGCAATGCTCGGCCGGCGATGGCCACGCGGCGGCGGCGGCTGGGCACTGTAGGGGCCGAGAGCGATGGTCAGCGCTCGCGTGCGAGCGCGGAGGGAACAGGGGAACATCGGTGGCAGGTTGGTGGCGCGTGGGGAGCAGCCGCCTGCGCTGCAGCCGCAGCGCCGGCGCCATGGCCGGGCCCCCCCTGGCCTCTGGCTCTACGGGAAGAAGAACAGTGCTAGGGTCTAGGGTTTGACTTTTGGCTGGTTTCTGAATTTTGCAAAAATCTCCCAAAATTTGAACTGTGCGACAAAAACTCAAAACACCAAAGTTGTTCAGAAAAGAGAGGTCTACAACTTTGTCAATATGAACATTTTCAAATTCCAAATAGTTTTTGAACTACATTCAAAAACAGAAAGGGGACACTTTTCAAATTTGATTCAAATCAAAATTACTTTGGATTTCAAACTGAAACTTGAAAATCTTCCAATATGAAAGTTGTTCCATTTGACAAAACCTATAACTTTGCTAATATACACTTTTTCTGAAACTCAATAGTTTTTGAATAACTTTTTAAAACCGAAAAGGGACAAAACTGGAATTTGAATGAATTTGAAATTACTGCAAACTTTATATAGAAACATGGAAATCTGTAAATACCAAAGTTGTTCCTCTAGGTCAGATTCACAACTTTGCTTTTTGAACCAACTCAAAATTTTGAATTTTGAAAAAGTTATCAAAAGGGAATAAATCCAGGATTTGGGATTTTAGGGTTTTGCAAAAGGAAACTCAATTCAAATCTGATTTTTGAACTTTGATCAAAGCATCAAACATCAGGGCACTAACTTTGAACAAAATTACATAGAACTAGGCACAGAGGTGAAATTACCATTTTGCCCCTATAGGAAGAAGTGGGCTAATAAGGGTTTTTGCAATAGGGATACATCACATAAAATGATACATTAAGCAAATGCATACATGAAATCATGATCAAGATGATTAATGATGCTAATGATGATATGTCAAGTTAATTACATGCTTAACACCAGAGGTGTTACAGCCTCCCCCCTTAAAGAAATCTCGCCCCGAGATTCTGCGTCTTAAGAAAGGACAAAGAAGAGATAAAGGCAAAACTTTACATAGACAGAGATTCGAGAAAGTCGGGGTAGTTCTTTGCCAAGAAGTCTTCAGATTCCCAAGTAGCTTCTTCTTCTGAGTGCTGGTTCCACTGGATTTTGTACCACCTTGTGGTAGTTCTTCGAGTAACTCGATCTTTGTGATCCAACACGCGAACTGGATATTCCGAGTAGGATAGATCAGGCTCTAGCTCGACACCTTCAACTTCCACGACATGTTCTGGTACTCGGAGGCACTTCTTGAGTTGGGAGACATGGAAAACATTGTGGACAGCAGAGAGATGATCGGGCAACTTCAGCTTGTAAGCTACCTTGCCACAACATTCCAAAATCTCAAACGGACCAATGTAGCGGGGTGCTAACTTTCCCTTTACTCCAAAACGAGTGACTCCTTTGGTTGGTGAGACCTTGAGATATACGTAATCTCCAACTTGAAACTTCAGAGGTCGACGTCTCTTGTCAGCATAACTCTTTTGTCGGGATTGGGCAATCTTCATGTTCTCTTGTATCTGCTTGACTTTCTCTTCCATATCTTTGACCAGGTCAACTCCAAAGAATTCTCTTTCTCCGGGCTCAGACCAACTGAGGGTGTATGACAGCGACGACCGTACAGTGCTTCAAATGGTGCCATTTTGATGCTTTCTTGATAACTGTTATTATATGAGAACTCTGCCAAGGGCAAACAGTCATCCCAAGTATCAGCGAAAGTGAGCACACATGCTCTCAACATATCCTCTAATACTTGGTTGACTCGCTCAGTTTGTCCATCTGTTTGCGGATGATAGGCTGTACTATGCAAGAGCTTGGTTCCAAGTGAGGTATGGAACGCTTTCCAGAACTTTGCGACAAACTGAGTACCACGATCTGAGATGATGGTCTTGGGAATACCATGGAGCTTCACTATGTTGTTCTTGTACAAAGTGGCATACGTGGGGACGGTGTAACTGGTCTTGACTGGCAGAAAGTGAGCTTGTTTAGTGAGTCGGTCCACGATTACCCAAATGGAATCAAAACCTTTCTTAGTCTTGGGTAGTCCATTGATAAAATCCATGCTAATGTCGTCCCACTTCCAAGCGGGTACTGATAAAGGTGCAATTCTCCTCCAGGCTTCATGTGTACGGCCTTGACTTTCGGCAGGTATCACACTGAGCGACATACCGGGCAATTCAATCTTCATTTTTGTCCACCAGAATCTCTGCTTTAGTCTTGGTACATCTTGTTACTGCCGGGGTGGATAGAAAATCTGACAGTGTGCTTCATCAAGGATCAACTGTCTCAATTCAGGCACCTTGGGAACTACTAGACGGTTCTTGAACCAAACAACTCCTACATCATCGATCCTGAAACAATCAGCCTTACCGGTCTGGACCTTTTCGATGATGTGCTTGATTCCAGGGTTATCCTTCTGTGCAGCGATGACTTGTTCCTTGACCGATGTTTCTATCCTGACATTGTTCAGGCTTCCTTGCGGAACTATCTCAATACCCATCCTTTCAAGGTCATGGCACAAGGAAAGATCATAGGGCTTCGTCGTCAGACAGTTGCAGTATGACTTGCGACTGAGGGCATCGGCAACTACATTTGCCTTACCAGGATGGTAATGCACTTCGATATCATAGTCCTTGATTAACTCAAGCCATCTTCGCTGCCTCATGTTCAGCTCTTCTTGGGTGAAGATATACTTCAGGCTCTTGTGATCGGTGTACACATTGCAGGTACTGCCCAACAGATAATGACGCCATATCTTCAAAGCATGTACCACTGCTGCTAACTCAAGGTCATGGGTTGGATAATTCTCCTCATGTCGCCTAAGCTGCCGTGAGGCATACGCGATCACTCGACCTTCTTGCATCAAAACACAGCCTAACCCAGTACCAGATGCATCACAGTATACATCAAAGGGTTTCTCGATATCTGGTTGAGCTAGGACTGGTGATGTAGTTAGCAGTTTCTTCAAAGCTTGAAAGGCTTGCTCACAGGCTGGTGACCAAACGAAATCCACGGAATTCTTCAACAACTCTGTGATAGGCTTGGCGACTCTGGAGAAATCTGGGATGAATCGACGATAGTATCCAGCCATTCCCATGAAGCTGCGAACTTCGCGGACAGTGGTAGGTGGCTTCCAATCCAAGATATCTGCCACTTTTTCAGGGTCAACTGACACACCTTCAGAGGACAGGACATGACCAAGGAATTGAATTCGATCCAGCCAGAATTCGCATTTACTGAACTTGGCATACAGCTGGTGATCTCTGAGACGAGAGAGAACGACACGAAGATGCATGGCATGATCTTCAGGAGTTCTTGAATAAACAAGGATGTCGTCAATGAACACGACTACAAACTTATCGAGCTCTCTGCATGAACACAGAGTTCATGAGATACATGAAATGAGCGGGGGCATTGGTCAAGCCAAAAGACATGACCAAGTACTCATATAGGCCGTATCTGGTGGTGAAAGCTGTTTTGGGAATATCTTCGGGACGAATCTTTATTTGGTGATAGCCAGATCTGAGGTCAATCTTGGAAACACTCTGGCTCCAGATAACTGGTCAAACAGAAGATCAATGCGAGGCAAGGGATATTTATTTTTGATGGTGACCTCGTTGAGCGGGCGATAGTCAACGCACAGACGAAGGCTTTTGTCCTTCTTCTTCACAAAGATAGCAGGACAGCCCCAAGGAGATGAACTTGGGCGAATGAGACCCTTATCCAATAGCTCTTGCAATTGGATCTTCAGCTCTGCCAACTCTCTGGGAGGCATTCGATAAGCTCTACGGGCTATAGGAGCAGTCCCGGGCTTTAGCTCTATGGCAAACTCAACATCACGGTCAGGAGGTAGACCAGGTAAATCTTCAGGAAAGACATCAGGGAACTCGCAGACCACGGGATATCTCGATCCCTTGATCATAGGTAGCATTTAGCTGTGTGGTAGCTGGTTTTGAAGGCATAGGAAGTTGGAGAAGGAGTTTGGAGGTACTGTTAGGAATATCCACTCTCACAACTCTATTCAAGATGTCTATCATGGCTTTATACTGACACATCCAATTCATGCCTAAGATGACATCTATCTCTTGATCGCGCAGTACTATCATGGTGGTAGGAAAGACATGTTTCCCCAACATTACTGGTATACTGCGGACCACTTCCTTAGTATTTATCCGCCCTCCAGGCGAAAGTATGCAGAAACTTTCTTTTAACTCTCCCATGGGCAACTCATGCTTGATGACAAAAGTGCGACTGATGAAGGAATGCGATGCACCAGAATCAAACAACACAACTGATAGCTTCTTCTGATACAAAGGCTGATGACTTGATAAGGTGTCTGACAGATGATACAGGCCGATAAAGGGAAAAGATGTGAAAAGAAAGATACATGCCAGACTTGGCAACAGACAGACTAACGCCCCCAAACTAGTCTAAGGTTTTAGATAAGCAGATGGTACAGACACAGGAGTCTAGTCATCATCGATGAAGATCAACTCTTCGTCATCATCATCATCCTCGATGATAAGCTCAGGCTCTTCCTCCTCTTCTTCATCTTCAACGTGGACATCTTCAGCAGGTTCCACTTCCTCATTCTGATCGGGCTCGTGTTCCACTTCAGGTTCCTCCACGACTCCGTCTTCGGGGTCTTCCATAACCGGGGGTACCAAGGGATGGAGTTGATCATGCAGCTGATGCACTTCCTCATGAAGCATATCATTGTACTGCTCGATCTGGGCGGTGTATTGCTGCAGTCCATGGAGCTGGGCTCTGGCAACGTCCTCGCGGGTCCAAGCATCATTGCGCTGCTCGATAGCGCGAATCGTGTTCCGGTTAGCCTGTTCCAAGGAAGCTCGTGCCTCATAAAACTCCATGCGAGAAAGGTAGAAGTCATGCTCCATGTTCTCCATTTCAGCCTTCAGATTTTTGATTTCCTCCTTCAGCTAGCTGCTTGCGGGTGCGGCGGGGAAGCGACGACCATTGGAGGATTCTCCAGTCTCTTCTCCGGTGCGAGGCGCCAGCTGGTGACGCGGCACACCGTTCGGTCCAGTCGACTTGCGGGCAGTCCGCTTGATGATGGCCATATCTGGACAAGAGGTTATAGATGAGAAAGGCTAGCAAGAAAAAGGTATAGGCATACTAACCCAACGAACTCTTTTATAAACTTAAGTGAATGTGACATGATGCATGAATCGTTCCTACGGAACAAGGCAATGCAACTACTAAGGTAAGGTACATAGGGCTTATACAAGTTGTCTTGCTACTAGTTGCCAAAGACAAGATGAGATGAGAGAAGCAATTTGGACTCAAAATAGTCAAGTTTAGTTTCCGTTAAAAACATTTTGAAGTTTTCGCAAAAAGATTGCAACGTCATAGTGAGATGCTCCGATACCACTCTGTAACGTAACGGCTCTAATCCCATGGCCCACTGATCACCGTCAACCACTGACAGTCGATCCGTACAGCCAAGAGGTTAGGACCGGTTCCGCTACTGGGCTACATCAGTGCCCGTTGTCCGCAGGATCATCTCACAATTCAGTTACAATCTCTTTAACATTTTGACAAGTAACATCGGAGTAAATAGCGGAGACTTAGATAACAATAGTTTTACAAACCAGGGTTCCACATAAAATTAAAGTGAAGTTATTACAGACCATAGTTCAAATAGATAGAGTCGGCAAGTAGCATATGACAACAACTTAAGGTAAAGATACATCCCCCAGCCCGAGGGTGAATAATCACTCATCGGCCTCATCGGCCTCCTCCTGAACAACGGTCACACAGCAGGGTCCAAGGCATACTGAGGAATCTGCCATACCTGCAACATGGGTAATAAAACCCTGAGTACAAAGGTACTCAACAAGACTTACCCGACTAAAGAAAAAGGGAGAAGACTCAGGAATGAAAGGCTTAGGGTAGTCAAGGTAAGGCTTAAGCAAGATCAAGTATTTTGCAGAAAAGCATTTTTTTGTAAATCTTATTTTATTTTGAAAGGTTCAGAATTCCTCAATTCTTCATCATTCATGATTCATTTTACATTTCAAAATATTCCTAGTTGAGAACCACTCTCCGTTGACAGTCAGTGGACCAAGTCTCCATAACCGAGGAGCAACGTTAATCCGGATAAAGAATACTCAGCTGAGGATCCCTATTCACACTGCATATGTAGCACCCAAGCTTGCATATGCCAACTCGTCTACCACGATTCCTCCAAGATTGGGCCCGGTCCTACGCCACCCCACCCGGAAGTACAGTACACCACTCCAATCCGGCCTCTAACCCACGTGGGTACATGCTACTTCCGCCATCTCTCCACTCCCAGTGCGCGGTTGTCGGTCCAATAATGGATTTCTCGGAGCCAGAGCTTTCCGTAGTATGTGAATAGTTACAAGTCTTGACCAGCAGGCCCCCATACGGATGGTCCCTACATTTTTCCGCCAGCGACAAGCACCTCGGGCCTCTAACCCAAGAGTACAGGTCCTGTCGTTTTTCAACCCTGTCCCGGTCGGTGTCAACTGTTGAGTCCCGGACTACAACATGACGGCACCGTACGCAAGGACAACCTCTCCTTCCCATTGACTAGTACGGATCAGATACTTAGCCAATAGTGGGAGTAAAGCCAAAATCCCATAAAGATTCTTAAGTGATCACACTTTTGAAATTGGCCTTTTTATTGCAAATCTATTTAATAGCATTGCTAAGCATTTTTCAAATACTTTTTGAAAGGCAGGTATCGGGTGTATCAGTGGTCAAGGTGGATAGTGCATCAATTAGGATAGCACACAACTCCTATAAACCTAATGCAATAATTTAACTCAAAAGCATTTAAGGAAACATTTTATAAATTCAAGGAAAGGGGTTAAATGCACCGGGGCTTGCCTTGGATGCAAAAGAGCAGACTCGGGTTGGTGGTGTAGGTGCCGGAGCTCGGGGTCGCCTCGGGGGATCCTTCGGTGGCTACCTCGACTTCAGGTCCTTCTTCGTCAACTATACGGATGCAATGATGAATGCTCATGAGAATGATGATATGGACTTAAGGTGCAAGACAATTCCACTGATTTTAGATTACTTTTAAACAAAGCATGATTGAATTCTAGGTTGAGCAAAAGGTAATCATTTCTTCCTTAAGCAATATTGATTAACTAGCCCTTAATATAATTATCCTAAGCACCACCAAACCTAGCATCACAACATCATAGACCAAAGGGTAGGGGTCTATGAACATCAATCAATCCAAAGATCACATCATCAACACTTATTACCAACCCTAATCCATCTTTTCTATTTTCTTAATTTATTTAAAAGGTCATTTTATGAAGTTGCTCCAAAAATTACCAAATTAATCACATAAGTTCATTATGGTGTAGATATGGAAAACAAATTTCATAATTTTTGGAGGTCATTAAGGTGCTCAAATAAAATCAGACATTAATTAGCAAAAGGCACTATTTAACAATTAAAATAAAAGCTCAAAAATCAACTTGTTCCCAAAAGACTTCAAAATTTTACCAGAGACTAAACATGGCATAAGAAGCTCACAAAAATTTGTCTCATGATTTTTGGAGTTATAAATCACTCTCCAAAAATACCAAAACCTTCATTTTTCAATTAAAAGGGGAATTTTATATTTTCAAATTTTTGCACAAAACTCAAGTTTCATATTTTTATAAAATACTTCAGAGCATAAAGAGTAGTCTACCAAAAATTTCAGAATTTTTGGATGCACACAGAAAATCATACAAAAAAGAGAAAACAGAACACTATTCACATCTCTCAGAAAAAGAGAGCACTGTGCTCGTTCTAGGCCGGCTCGGCGAGTCGCGGGGCTCGGGCGAAACGGAGAAGTGAGCCTCGGTCCGAGGCCGGACTCGGGCGAGACGGAGAGCATGCGTCGCCGAGGCTTGGGCTCGGTCGAAGCGGAGGGTCATGCGCTTGCCGAGGCTTGGGCTCGGGCGAAGCGGAGAAACAGGCCTCTGCCCGAGGCGTGACTTGGGGCTCGGGCGAAACGGAGTTGAAGCAGAGGCCGAAGGCTCGGATGCTTACCACGTGTCGGAGGCAGGGCTCGAGGGTGAGGCTCGACTCGAGGGTGAGGCTCGACACGAGGGCGAGGGAGAAGATGACCGCGGCGGCGCCGGCGGTCCGGCGGTCCTGAGCAACAACAGCGACCGCAAGGGCCGGGTTAGAGTCGCACGGGGTCAAGGAACACAACACGGGGGTCGGGAGAAGGTATCTGTGGCCGGAGACGGCGAATTCCACGAACCCGAGCTCGCCGGGTTTCGGCCGGGGATGGGGACGGCGAGCTTACGCCGGGCAAACGGCGGCGGGGAAGGTGAAATTGAAAGGTGGGAAAGCTTCACGAGCTCAAGGCGGAGCTTCTGAGCTAGGAGGTGGAGCGGAGGAGTGTCTGGAGAGTGCTGGCCACGGTGGCGGAGGTGGATGCGGAGGTCGAAGCTCCGGCGGCTTATATAGCCGCGGCTATGGGACGGTAGAGAGCTCGAGGTCACGCGGTTAAGGTTTGCGGGGGCGTGCGCACTCGATTGCGCTCTGGCGGATAAGCTGGCGCGCAGCCGGGCTCGGGCGCAATGCTCGGCCGGCGATGGCCACGCGGCGGCGGCGGCTGGGCACTGTAGGGGCCGAGAGCGATGGTCAGCGCTCGCGTGCGAGCGCGAGGGAACAGGGGAACATCGGTGGCAGGTTGGTGGCGCGTGGGGAGCAGCCGCCTGCGCTGCAGCCGCAGCGCCGGCGCCATGGCCGGGCCCCCCCTGGCCTCTGGCTCTACGGGAAGAAGAACAGTGCTAGGGTCTAGGGTTTGACTTTTGGCTGGTTTCTGAATTTTGCAAAAATCTCCCAAAATTTGAACTGTGCGACAAAAACTCAAAACACCAAAGTTGTTCAGAAAAGAGAGGTCTACAACTTTGTCAATATGAACATTTTTCAAATTCCAAATAGTTTTTGAACTACATTCAAAAACAGAAAAGGGACACTTTTCAAATTTGATTCAAATCAAATTACTTTGGATTTCAAACTGAAACTTGAAATCTTCCAATATGAAAGTTGTTCCATTTGACAAAACCTATAACTTTGCTAATATACACTTTTTCTGAAACTCAATAGTTTTTTGAATAACTTTTTAAAACCGAAAAGGGGACAAAAACTGGAATTTGAATGAATTTGAAATTACTGCAAACTTTATATAGAAACATGGAAATCTGTAAATACCAAAGTTGTTCCTCTAGGTCAGATTCACAACTTTGCTTTTTGAACCAACTCAAAATTTTGAATTTTGAAAAAGTTATCAAAAGGGAATAATCCTCCAGGATTTGGGATTTTAGGGTTTTGCAAAAGGAAACTCAATTCAAATCTGATTTTTGAACTTTGATCAAAGCATCAAACATCAGGGCACTAACTTGAACAAATTACATAGAACTAGGCACAGAGGTGAAATTACCATTTTGCCCCTATAGGAAGAAGTGGGCTAATAAGGGCTTTTGCAATAGGGATACATCACATAAAAGATACATTAAGCAAATGCATACATGAAATCATGATCAAGATGATTAATGATGCTAATGATGATATGTCAAGTTAATTACATGCTTAACACCAGAGGTGTTACAAAAACAATATAGGGAGTAAAAAAAAGATCTCTTCTCCAAGTGTTTGGTATATTGACTTGCCAAAATCAAATTTGGAGACCCACGACCTTTTTTTCGTCAGGTTTCGCGCGAAACCTTGGCACCACACAAGGATCAGATGACTTTTGCAAGCAATTGTAACGACCATTATTTCTAAAAGTGTGAAATCAGTATATTGTTTAATCTATGATACAACAGCAGGTACAAAATCGGCCAGCAACAATCGCTAGTAGGAGCCATTCAGCACTTGTACAGCAGGTCTTCTGGCCACCCAGCACTTGTCCCAACCCGGTCTTCAGCACTTGTCCCATCAGCAGGTCTTGTCTGTCAGACACGAAGAACGGACGACTGGAAGAGGTACTGATCAGGTTTCGCGCGCGCGGGAAGTAGCGGCGGCGAGCGATGGCAACCCGGATACGCGCGCGTATTTTTACGCGCTAGAGTGGGAAATATACCAAGTTGCCAAGGATGAGGAGCTAGCATGCCAAACTGTTGGAGCCTGTTTTTTCATGTTTTGCCAAAATATTATGGATGAGGAGTTGGTATAGCAAACTGTTCGAGATACTCTTAGTGTGGCAAAAGAGGAAACCCCAATCCTGAAGATGCGCAGAATGAGACTTGGATAAAAAAAAGTAAGTCTTTTGTCCTCTTATATACAATTTTATCAGTCCTAGTATTTTGTCTGGTCACGGTGGCCCCCCTTTCTCACTTTGCTGGTTCCGCCGCTGAGAGCAGCTAGAAAAAGTCTATTAGACACCCTAAACTATATTGCATAATATATACGTTCTATTTATCGATCACCGATTTTTTAGACTCCTTCAACTATTGAAATCGTCCAGCTTACCTCTCTAAATTAAACGGTTATGAGAGTGGCTTTGAATGATGTGACACAACCTTACGCCTTGTTCAGTTCGCGATATTTTTAGGGAAAGTTCATGTAGCACTTTCGTTGTTATTTGACAATTTTATATTCAAACATGGACTAACTACGCTCAAAAGATTCGTCTCTCAATATGAACAAACTAAAAATACAATTAGTTATTTTTTACCTACATTTAATGCTCCATGCATACGTCTAAAGATTTGATGTGATGGGTATTGCGCAACATTTTTTTGGAGATTTTGCCAATTGAACATGGCCTTAGTCATCCTACGTGGCCAGTTTGGTAGAGCTCCATCTCATTCTGATTCTCTATAGAAGCTGATTCTTTGACAGAAGTGATTTTTATGGCTGAAAGTGATTCTCTTTGATTCTTTAATATAAGTTCTTAAAATCAGCATGAAGAATCATTTCACAGAATCAGGGAAGCTACTTTTTCAGGCCAGTTTGGTAGAGCTCTATCTGATTCTGATTCTCTATAGAACTGATTTTCTGAGAGAAGTGATTCTATGACTGAAAGTGATTCTCTTTGATTCTTTGGCATAAATTCTTAAAATCAGCATGGAGAATCACTTCATAGAATCAGGGGAAGCTACTTTTTTTAAGCTCTCAGCCTCTTAGTTCATTTTAGAGGAATCACTTCACACGAATCAGCAGAGAAAATCACTTCTCGCAAAAGCGTTTGGGCAGAGCCTCCTGTTGTATTCATCAGAGAATCAGCTCTGGGAGCTCTGCCAAACGGGCCCGAATTCAGCTCTCAGCCTCTTAGTTCACTTCAGAGAATCACTTTACGGATCATCATAGAATCACTTCTCGCTGAAAAGCTGTTTGACAGAGCTTCTGCTGGATTCAACAGAGAATCAGTTCTGAGAGCTCTGCCAAACAGGCACCAAGTCAGCCACGAGGGAGCTAGATGAGAGTTTCACAATAGCTCAGGAGATCAATTACACTTTATAAAAAACTATAAATATTTTTTAAAAATTTGTCTCAATATTTTTTGGAATAAATGTGTTTAAGTAATACTAAAAATGATTTATTATTATAAATTTGTTTAAACTTATGTAAAATCATGCTCTACCTTTTTGTTTCTTCTTAGATTTTTTTTTAATCTTATACGGTCTCCTAAAATTTGAAACTAGGCCAACATGAAACGGAGGATACAAATCCTAAGATATTATTGCAGACCACAACGTGTATCGTCGTGCAACCCACCATGTAAACTACAAAAAAAATTGTTCTGCAATGTCTTGCTTAACCATCAAGACATGCACAGAAAATCCAAATAAACATATAATTCAAACTCTCATTGCATATTAGGAAAATGTATCATGTGGTCTAACTTTTGTAGACTCAATAGACCATCAACATCAATTAGCATGCTGATTTCTATAGTAGAAAAATATAAAGCAGAATTTTAGAAAAAAATGAATCCGGTTCATATTTTTCTAAGTTGAAATTCATTTTATATGACTTTTCTAATATTAAATAAATTTTAAAATTAAAATACATATTGTTCTAGAAAACTATTTGAATATGTTTTTGAAAATTATTTAAACAAATTTTCCATGATTTTCTAATATTAATCAGATTTTAGTACTTTAAATTCATATTTATTCTAGGATAATATCTGGATATTTTTAAAGATATTTTAAATTTTTTAATGAAGTCCAATTAACCTCATGAACTATCATAGAAATCATACTTATCGCCCAGTGTGAAATAAAGCCCTTGATGCTGATGCTTCATTGACAAAGTTTGTAGAAGGTCAGTTAGCAACACAAAAAGGAGAGATAGCGCCCCTTTTACTGGAAAGGTTTCCTAGAACCCGCTAAGAAGGACAGAAGAAGTCGCAGGTTTTTAGAATTTGTCCATGAAATCCTCTTGCCAGTAAATCCTTTTGCTTCAAACATCCGAAGAATGACCTGGCGGACCACTTTATTGAAAGCTTTTTAAAAAGAATTTTTTTTTACTATGGTTGAAGAAGCAACATGAAGCGATGGACGTGTCTATTATTAGTGGGCCCATATGAGACAAAAGCGATGAGAGACGATGAGATGGACGTGTCTATTATTAGTGGGTCCATATGAGACAAAAACAATGAGACATGATGAGAGTAAGGCGATAAGAGGCCATAGATGAGTCTATGGGGGAAGCGATGGACGTGTCTATTATTAGTAGGCCCATATGAGGCAAAAGCGATGAGAGACGATGAGAGTGAGGCGATAGGAGACGATAGGTGAGTCTAAGGTCGGTGGGCCTATATGTGTTACGTCGTCTCCCATCGCCTTTAAAATTGAAGGGATTACGACTACAAATAATGGAGTGGTAATTCCTCTATCACAGTTCTTTTATTTAATAATAAAGGGTAAAAGGGTAAATTCATAATTGTAAAGTTAATGTTTTAAGTAGTATGTATAGTAGGGTGTATGATTTAAGTATTATAGGAAAGAGCGCATTGGGGCGGCTAGGGAGAGGTGCGTGCAAATGGGAGCCGGGGGCAGCGGGGTGAGGGGAAGTGATAGGGAGGTGCAATGACCATCTTGCCCTTCAACAAATCAAATCAATAAAATGAACTATTTTATGGAGACGATGAGAAGCGACAGGACAAGAAGTCATTCCAACCATAGTAAAAGGTCTCTTTTAAAAAAATTAATTTGAGGATTATAATTTCTCTCTTGGACTGATGGCACACAGATATTGAAAGGCCCAAACAAGACTGATCGGACTTATTTATAAACTCGTATTGATTTGCATGGACCACTGACAGTATCACACTTCGCAAACGGACTGATCGGAGCTTTGTTAGAAGTTTCAAGCTATGGTTCAAGGTGGAGATCGACCTATAGTCATTTACTATTTTTGGAGCTTCATTTTTCGGCATTAAGGTGATTACCAAACATTGATACATTCCAAGAAATGTGAGCAAAGTCTAAAGAAATTTGCCTTGATAATATACCAACACTTTTTGAAAAACATCGTGAGAATCCATCTGGACGAGGTGCATGATTCAGAGGCATTATTTCTAAAAGAGTAGCGTTGATATCCTCTTCAGTGAAGGGGCCATCCAAGGTTGGCAATAAAACTGGCCGTATCAACTCCTCAAAGTTAAAGAGCATATGATTAAATTTAGCAACGGTTAGAAAATTAGGCAATTTAATGTCACATTTAATCCAGCAATTCAGTAGTAAAATTATAACAAAAATTAATTGCACGTTTATACTATTGACAACAATTGCAAATGAGATAAACATATTGATCATAAACGAAATAAAGATACGGTATGCACTAACAAATTGAGTATTCGAGATATACCCTATGAAGGGACCAGAGCCGGAGACACTAGTGGCTCCATCCACATTCTTGGTGAATGTGTTGCTCGATGTCGCGGACCACAGTCGGTGCAGGACCTTCCCATAGAAGATCAGGTTGGCGGCGATGCGGTGTAGTCGAACAGAGAACCGACGGCGGGGACGTTGAGCAGTCGCAAGAATGCTCCCCAAAAACCTAATCGCCCGCACCCCGTGCAGGGTTCGCGGCGGACGGAGGTTCCTGAGGCACCTGCTCTCTTGCGCGTAGAGGTACGGGACGGGGAATCAGAGGAGGGCAGCGCGGAAGAGTGAGTTGAGTGTGTGCGGCGGCGGCGGAAAGTTTCAGTTGATCTCACGCGAAGAGGTACCCTGGTTTTATGCCCGGTACGAGAGAGGAGGCAGCGCCGCAGCCACTCGTTCGCCCACAACGCCGCATCCATTCGTTTGTCGTTTTCCCCCGTTACCGCCTCGTCCATGCAGATCGGAGTTTGACCAAAACTTAACCGCACGTCACGTCACGTCATGCACGCACGCACGCACGCAGACTGGCTGGCTCGGCTCGGCATGCCATGCCTCGCCTCGTCTGCACGCCACGCCACGCCTCGCCTTGCCTCGGCGGCGGCGGCGCGCACGCGTGTGGCACTCTTTTCTCCTTCCTTGAATTCTCTATAGATGCAACGAAAGTCGATCTATTTAAGTCAAGTCACATTACAGTTAACGTCCCATGTAGGACTAAACTATAACAAGACACAACATTTAATATGGGCCTAAAATTAATTATTACTAAATATAATATGGGCTAGGCCTAATTATATATTACAATCCCCACCAAATTCAAGGACTCATAAGAAACTCTTTCATTTGATATATCAGTGTTTCGATGAAGACTGTTAAATTGAACATCCACCTAGAATAGAGGTTACACTTATTCACAACTGTACGATGGACTATTTGAAGGACCGAAAATGCTAAAGCAAGGCGACCAGAGGGGGGTGAATGGGAGCCTAAAAATTTCTTTCGAAATCCTAGCCTCTGTCCCAACAAAATCAACCCCAAACGCTTCAGACTGAAACGCGATGCCCACGACCCTCGGAAAGAGGGTGGATGATCCCTAGGATCACATCGAGGCACCACACACGAGGACACACCACTACGAGTACAACCAAAACTCTCAAAACTCTGAGTCAAGTTCTTAGCTAAAAGACCCTCCTAATGTAGATGGAGGCTACGTCGGATTCCTCCAAATACCGATGCTAACACGTAGCAAAGATATGTAGAGAGGTTCCTAGGTGAACTCTAGGAGCAAACGAGAAGTCTGGAAACGAAGCGGAAAAGCCGGGAGAGCAAACGCAATAAAACGCAACCTACAGCAGGTTCCCGGACTGTTCGGGCTGCTGGTGCCGGAGTGTCCGCGCCAGGGACGGACTATCCGCGAAACCCTGGCAGACTGTCCGCCGGTCAAAAGGCAAAATCAGCAAGGCTACTGAACCCTCCCTACGCAACTCGCGGACTGTCCGCGCCTTATACGGCGGACTGTCCGTTGGTCAAAATGACCGAGAACAGTGCGCGCTGCGCTGATCTGGTCTGGCCAAAACCCGATGGTCGGACAGTCCGCCACCAAGGGGCGGACAGTCCGCCACTGTGCAGAAAGCCCAAAAATAGCTCGGAACAAAACCAAAATCGATTGGATCTTAACCAAATCGAACGGGGCTGCAACCAAACTTCTCCCAAGTGTTCTTCTACGTGTTGGGAAGCTAATCCTAGGATATCATCGCTCCAAACCAACTAATCCATGAGAAATCCGAAGAAGCACTAAAAAAGGGGAAGAACGAAGAACGAACGCGATTTCGACCCGTTCTATGTGCTGGTGAGATTAGAGAAGAAATCCTTCAGTGGAAAGAATGAGCTCACGACATAGAACAATCTGATTCAAACGGAATCGCAAATCGTCGCTTGTAGAGGGAGAACGAGGCAAATCTCCGAGAAGGGAAAAACCAAAACGCAAAGAACAAAAACGCGATTCGATCCAAATTTCAGCCAACACAAGAGGAGTAAGAAATTGATCCTTGGATTGCTACGGGATGATGAATTGTGTAGCACACGATGTTGGGTGACAAGCCACTCCTCGCAACAACAAAGCGTGGATGGCGAAAAGCACAAGAACAAGAGCCACTCCTCTCTCTAACCCTAGCCTCTCCTCACAATAGCAAAATGAGAATGACACTCTCCAAGGATAGCTGCCCTAACCAGCCCCCTCACATATATATATGCGCACGTCCAAAAGACATAAACGCCCTAACATGAAGCACTAACCCCAAATACCCCTAGGGGTAAAACCGTCCAACCTCGTCAGGTTTCATCCGACGGCCACGCGCCTTCTCCTCCTCCTTCTTCGCCTCGACGCAAGCTCCAGGATGCCGCCACGTGCCGTCACGTCGACCACCGCGCCTTCCTCACCGATAGCTTCGTCGCAACGCAAGCCTCTCAGTGCTGCCACGCGTCGACCGTTTCGCATAGGAACCTCCGCCCGGTTTTGAGGCCTAAACCGGTAAACCCGCTGCCCAGGTTTTGAGGCCCAAACCTGGAAACCGTCCACCCTGAGTTTTGAGGCCCAAACTCAGAAACCCTTGAGGGTAGTTTTTCGAGGCTCAACTACCAAACCCGCGCCATAGACTGGATGTGGTTCGCACACCCCGACCACCGGCACCGATGCCGATGCATGTATGACCTCGCGCCGGGCACAACGCCTTTGCCTTCCTTCTTGACTCGGCCGACGACACTTGTGCCGCACGCAAGCCCGTGTCCGACCTCCCGCCAAGTGCCACGACGCCATCGTCTTCCTCCCGACTCGGCCGATGCATCGCACATCCCCATGTGCTCCTGCTCGTCGATGCCACATGCCAGCTACCACAGCTGGTCCTTTGGCCTCTCGGTCTGTCGGTTCAAGCCTCACGTCCGCCCTTCACCGCTCTGGGTACATCGGCATGGCACGTCCGCCGCACGGCACTCCCATCCTTCACCGCTCCCGGTCCGTCGGCACGGCACGTCTCTACTTGACCTTCACCTCGCCATCGACCACTGTATCCGAGCTCCACACCTGCACATCAACACAGCCAAGAGACACATGTTGCACATGCACACCAACATGGTAACACACCACAACTCAACGCCACCGGTTAGTCATAAACATTAAGTGCATAGAGAAATAATGACTCAACCAAGAAAAGCCTCAAACCTTCCTCATAAATGTCAATCATTCATCATATATGTTCTCAATCTCCCCCTTGATGAATGCATTGACTAACAATAAAACCAAAAAGGAAGGGTTTGAAGGCAAGCCTCATTCAAGTGCCCAACAACCAAGCAAAAGCAAACACAAGGCCACTTGATATGAGGAAGGATCATAAAAACTCCAAATAAAAGCTCTCGGTCCCGAAAGAAACGGGAAAAGCAGGCAAAGCCTGCACACAACCGAAGGGTCAAGAGAAAACAAGAGTTTCATGAATCCCAAAAAGGCACTCAAAAACCAATCTCAAATAAATTGTCAAACAATCATCACAAAAGAAACCAAGGTTCTTATCCACTTGGAAGGTTCTGATCCACTTGCGTTTCGAAATTTCTCCCCCTTGATGATTGAATTGACAAAAACTAGGCACAAGAGATGGTTTGAGATACCAAGACCAAAAATCTCATTCAAGTGATCAAAAACCATAGAAAGGCAAAGATCAAAATCACTCGATATGAGAAGATTGCTCATCCAAATGCCCAACAAGCCGAAGAAAAGCCAAGAGAAGGGCAATTTGAAATGAACAACGCTTGGTCCCCAAAGACATGGGAAACGGCTCAACACAACCAAGCAAAGTCTGAGCAAAATTCCCAAAAAGAGTGAAAACTCAGACAAAGAACGAAAGACTCGGTTCCCAAAGACATGGGCAACGGCTCGACGCAACCAAGTCAAAAATGAGCTAGCCCTCAAGAAGAGGCAGAAAAGGCTCAACACCACTAGCTCAAAAGCTCAAATCACCAAAGACTGCTCCAATCGAAAAATGCCAAGCCAAAAAACTGCTAGTCCCTCAAGACAGAGGCAAAACGGCTTAACACGACTAGCAAGCTCGATACCAATTGAGAAAACACAAAGAGAAGCTCAAAACCAATTAGAACACAAGCAAGCACTTAAGACGCGAGCAAGCAAAACGCAAAAAGCCACTCCCCCTGAAAGCAAGCCTATACACAAATGCTATGCCACAAAGCTCAGGACACCAAATGCACTCCATACCAAATGATGGATACCAAATGAAAGACATAAAAGAGCTAAACTCCCCCTAGCTCAAAGCTCTCCCCAAAATGCACGACTCTTCCCTTTGTGCCAACACTCAAGCTCCCCCTTGCAAATAGCTTCTCCCCCTTGACAAAAGGGAACATGCTGAGGGGTTTTGACATTTTTCTACAAAGTTGACACAAACACAAGACAAGTTATCAATCAAAAGCATATGAGGATAGAGAAAGCACTAAAAGTGACCATGAAGTGTATCGGAGCTGGGGGAATATACACTAAGCTAAAAATGCATGATACCAGCATAATGCAACAACTTCAAGTGTATAGCAATCAGAATGAAAAGATGCTCAAAAGGGTGCTGCCTTTGAAAATGTAGCAACCAATACAACTGCTAGCAAAGGCTTAAACTGATCAAATGAATACGAAATATGAACAATTTAGCATATGAGCAGTTTTAAGCCATTTGAAAAGGAGTTCACCACTAAATAGCACTAAGCATGAATAGACAGGAAATCAATCAAGTGCTAAATCAAGTATAAAAAGTGAACTACCCCTAGCAAAGTTCAATCATCATGCCATAGAATGAAGCATAAACTTGTGTTATTTTTCATATTTTATCGGAGATTGCAGCGGTATTAACACAAGTTCAAATTAAAGCATGTGATCACGAGAGGTTGAAAGCATGGTCATTGCCTAATTTTTCAACCGAGCTAAGCCTATGCAACAAAAGCAATCAGAAGCTTAAAGCACTGGTTTCGGTCTTACACTACATGGCTCAAGTTTAACTCAAATGTGCAATGAGAAACAGTCTCGATACCGTGATGTGCTGACACATGCAATCCCATCTCGATCTTTTTATTTCACTAGATGTTGACGCTCACTAATGCTCATAATTAATCGTCAACTATTGCATGAAATGACACTAAATGAATCACAAAGCATAGTTGTAGAGTTTGAAACTAACAAGTTCCACGAGTTTTGGTGCTCTCACTTGTTTTGTAGGACATCCATGTTTTTACCATATAAAAGTATCTCAAGTGATGAAATAGAGCACACCATTGCGAAGAGCTCATCGAGACGATTGAAACGGACATATGATTTGCTATATTTGGAGTCCCGGAGCGAGAGTCCTCGATGGATACGACTTGGAAGATTCTAGAACATTCCATAACATTCCAGAAGACATGAGAAGGCGACCCACGGAAGGTGGGGCCCACCTGTCATAGAGGCAGACCGACCGGTCTCCCTCCTGGACCGACCGGTCTGGTGTAGGGCCCAAACTCGCCCCCCCCCCCCCCCCCCCGTTCGCGTGGCGCACTCCAACCGACCTCTCCAACGCGTTTTGGCCCATTAAGGCCCATGTGCATATGGCTAAGGATTTAGTCCCACATCGCTTGCCCAAGGTGGAGGGGAGGCCAGGAGCCCCTATATAATAAACCCAGGACCCCCCTGAGGCAATACACCATCATTAGGGAGTATTTGTAGAGGCGTCCCTCGAAGGACAACCTCTCATCTCTATGTAATTAGGTTTAGATTTTCCAATGTAATAGCTTAGCTCTAGTCGGGAGTTAGGGAGAGTGGAGCTGCGCTCCGGTTCCGGAGAAGTCTTCAGAGTTTTGGTATGTCTTTGTATCTTTTCTTTGTAAGACTTATGCTTTAATATATTTATCTTCTCTATTTACTTTATGTCTTTCATATTATGATTAGTATAGTTGTTATGTTCTAGCATAGGATCTCCGCTCGTATCGAGTGCTCTAGTTATAGGCCATAATTAGAGTAGTAATCGATAGATTAGACTTGGTGTTTAGTCTATAGGTTACCTGAGGTTGCACTCAACCCCACGGATAGTTGTGGTAGCCCCAGGTGGTGACAGCCCTAATGGCCGACGTATTCCACCACGTTCAGGTTGATGTTCGTAGGACCATAGTCAGAGCTTCCCAAACCCCCTTCTCATCCCTTTCTGTGGTTGGTGTTCTGATGTCCCGAAGTGTTATTATATGACTGCTATATCTTTTCATCCTTGTTACCTTAGAACCCAAGTAATAGAGAAGAGCATAGGAACCTTGATCTCTCCCGTTGTCCTCCCACTATAGTTATCTATACATTTATCATTAAATTCTCTTTATTGTGCTTTTATTCTTTATCATATCATATATCATTTACTCCTACTTTAGTCTATTTAGTACTCTGAGTTAGTAGATGCATGATAGTGAAGTATCAGATTCTTGACCCTTGCTTCCCTGTGGTAAAATATAAATAACGATCCTGGAATACTCCCGGTAAAATGCTACAATGATGTTCTGTGCGCTTGCAGAATCTTTCATATTCTATTTGCACTAACAAACGTCAACACTAGACTTGGATCAAATTTTAAGCAGAGGGTAAATATGAACAATCCAAGCAAGTGAATGACTCAGTGCAAGAGACATAGCAACCTAGCATACAAAAGATAGCACAAGTGATCTCAACACATCCTACCCATGCTAGTTGCCACTCTCAATGGTGAACAAATTAAAGGTTTCATAGTTGATTAATCAAGTTCACCATTTGCAAAAATAGCTTAGCTCATAACATGTATCAAGTGATCAAAAAGAGCCTAAGCTACAAGCATCATCATGAATAAACAGGTCATACCAAAAAGAGCATAATCCCATTCTCATTGCTCTAAACATGAAGCTCTAAAATGCACTAGAGAACATGATGAAATGTATGCAAAAGCAAGTCTATCAAAATCAAAGCAAGACTAGCCTAAAAAAGAAAAACCCAAAACAAAAGGGTATCGGAGAAGACCAAACAAGCAAAATGCTTCCCCCATCTAAAAGGGGAAACACACCAACCTCACAAGCGAAGAGCCAAGAAACGCTCAAGCGAACAGCCAATAAAATCCACATCGGAAAGATCACAAAGCAAAAAGGGGTCGAAGAAGAAGAGTACCAAAACCCAAACTGAGAAGTGTGTCGGATGTACCTCATGAAGCGCTTGACCGCCTGCTGATGTGACACCCGAGGGGACGCCTGAATCTGTTGAAATCTCCGGGGAGCCTGCCTCGCCGAAGTCGTCTCCCCCTCGCCTGATGCTGTCTCTCCCGCAGATGCAGCTAGTGCTCACTGGAGAGCTGCTCGAACGAAACCCCAAGCCATGGAAGAAGTGGGATCGGGTCCGTGAGCCAAAATGCTCTCTCCAGGCTCCTGTTCTCCTGCATACTCAAAAGAAGAAGAAAACACAAGGCATTGTCTTGTCCAGTGTGACCTCAAGGTCTCCACAAAATGGTTAGTCACGTAAGAGCATAAGGTGAACTCTCAACAAAAAGAGGTCTACCTATGAATGATACCGCAAGGAGATCTGAACTCAAACTAGTCAAGACTACCATGCAACAGGATAAAGCATTATATAGCAAAATGCAGCATAGAGACATGATCAACCAAAACACAGCCTAAACCTCAACACATGCTACAATGCAAGATAATGATAGCAATAGATCCAGAAGCATGTAACATGATAAAATTGTGGAAAGGCTAGTGCTCAAACTAAACATGTCAACAGGGTACATGTAGCTAACCAAAACTAGCACCTGAAAAGTGACACCTAATGAACCTCATACCTCTACAAG
Organism: Coix lacryma-jobi var. lacryma-jobi; assembly: GCA_009763385.1. Taxonomy (NCBI): domain Eukaryota; kingdom Viridiplantae; phylum Streptophyta; class Magnoliopsida; order Poales; family Poaceae; genus Coix; species Coix lacryma-jobi. The sequence continues at coordinate 68,695,024 of CM019823.1, forward strand.
TAAAGCTCATGGAGAAGTATGGTAAAGCACGGCATAATGTTCATGAGGATCACCAACTAGCATGAAAAGTGGCTACTCCACAAAAAAACTATACACAAAGCTAGCATGACATGATATACAAGATAGAACATGCTAGACTAAAACAAAACATGATACAAAAGAAAATGTACATGCAAGAACTATACAAGTGAGCACATGAAAGACCATCTCATACCACAAGACATAGATCATGGATGTACAAGGTATGAGTGTATATGAAAGCTCACCAGATAGCTTAAGCCTCTTTGGAGGCAATTCTAAGCGGGGTGTAGAGAACCATCAAATCTTGATCACATCTAAAAGACCAAGTTCCATCAGGCGCATGTTCTCCACCCCGCGTCCTCATACCTACAAGAGGACAAAGCAACCCGAGTATTGGATCCCGAAGGGTTAGCAAGCATGTACTTGGGAACCCAAGACTTGGTAAGAGCATCTCCAACAACTCCTTATATTGACTTTGTATTCTTATTATTTTGGCAAAAACTCAAAAACACCTCTCCAACAACTCCCTATCCCCACTTGGTATTTTTCCCAAGTTTGTAAATCTCCTCCTCGCGCGCGTACTTCTCCGCGCGCGGTGCCGGCTTGCTATCGGTGATTTTCCTTCCCTCCCGCGCTCTGGTCGCCTCTCCCGCGCTCTGGTCACACTCACACCAATCCTGTGTTCCGCCGCCGCTTGCCTGCTTCCCACATCCCACCTCGGCAGCTCCAATCCCAAACGGCCAAACCCTAGCTGGTCCGGTGGCGTCCGCCGGCGCGCGGCGATGCCTGCCACCGCCTTCGCCTCCATCGCCGCGCCCTCGTCGTGTCCGTGGTCCCTGCGTCCGCCTCCTCGCCGCGCCCACGTCCGCGTCCGCCCACCCCCGCTGAGAAGCGGAAGCAGCGCGGGCGGTGGCGGGGGCGGGGGCCGGGGCGAAGAGCCCTCCACCGCCTCCACCCCGTGGGCGAGCCCCGACTGGCTCACGTCTCTCTCGCGCACGGTCGGCCGGAGCGGCGGCGGCGGCACCAACGACTCCGGGATCCCCGTCGCGTCCGCCAAGCTTGACGACGTGCGGGACCTCCTCGGCGGCGCGCTCTTCCTATCGCTCTTCAAGTGGTTCCACGAGGAAGGGCCCGTGTACCGCCTCGCCGCGGGGCCGCAGGAGGTGCGGCGGGCATAGCGGCGCGGACGCGGCCGACGCCGAGGCTGGCGGCGCGGACGCGTGCAGGTGCGCGGTGGTCGTGGCCGCGACCGCGGCCGGGGACGAGGCGGCGGGGGCGGGCACGCGTTCGGCGTTCTGGCGTTCTTGAGGAGGGGATGAAGAAATAGACAATGACAGGCGGGTCCCATCTGTCATCCTCTATTTTTACCAAGTGAGAATAGCAACTTATTGGAGACATCTCTGTTTTTTACTTGGCAAACAAAATAGCAACTTGCTATAACCCAAGATTTAGCAAGTAAATTTTACAAACTTGTTGGAGATGCTCAACTTATCATGGGGGTTAGTATGATGCAAAAGTTGGTTCAAATGCAATTTTGAAACATCCTTGGAAGCATTCCTCAAAAGGACAACTCGAGGAGAAGAACGAGTCCTACCACTGGAAAAGAGTCAAACATCTCCCAAGGCCTTTTTAGAAGAACCAATAGAAGCACCATGAGAAGCATGTCGTGGACCAACACAAGAAGCATTAGAAGCATGTCCACGACCATGACCTAACCCACTAGAAAAGGAGTCATAAAACCCATCAACAAAGAGGGACTTCTTAATAGGAACACAAGTATTCATGCCATGAGAAGGGCTATGAACCACCAAGTTCCTAGAAGAGCGAGCTTGGCGCAAGCATTTGGCACGCCGATAGCAAAAGCTTTCTTGATGCCCATCTTTCTCACAAAAAGAGCAATGTTACAAAGGCCTATCGGAAGGCACACCATTCTCCGATAAGTGAGAAGTCCCTTGGGTCTTAGAACAAGAAGTATCAACATTCAACTTGGTGCCAACACTAGGAGCACACGTGCCATGGGAAAGGCTACGTGGCTTCCTAAAAGCCTTAGCTTGAATACGTCGCTCGTGTTTGACACGGCGGAAACAAAAATCAAATGAATGTCCATCCTTCTTGCAAAAGGTGCAATGGAAAATCGGATTGGGAACACGAGTCCCCAAAATGTGAGAAGCACCCTTGTCATGAGAAGTCCCTTGGACATCACTCGACGAAACAACAAGGTTAGGAGTAGGTATGAAAGAGCTATCCGAAACCTTGGCACAAGTGCTACAGTCAAAAGACTCACTCGCAACACAAGAACTCAACTCCGGTTTCAAGGAATCAAGCTTAGAAACACCAACATCGGAGTGGCAAGAAACGCGTGAATCAAAAGACTTAGCACAAAGACTCTTGCATCTTTTTGCTAAAACCTCATTCTCAAACATGAGGCGATCACAAGTACCACAAGGAGCGTTTTTCAGATTTTCCATCTCCTCTCTAATGCACTCGGCATATGTGGTACGCAAGAGTTCAACTTCTTTCTCAAGGTTGGCACTCATATCATTGTGCTCAACCAACTTAGCGCTCATATCATCACGCAACACCTTCAAAGCCAAAACTTCTTTTTCCAAATCAATGCATGATGTGCACATGAGATCGGTGGAAGAAACATCACCATTCACATCAAGCAAAGAATCATGAATAGCACAAGAAGTAAGGCAATCATTTTTATTCAAAGAGCACAAGCTACAAGGCCTAGAATTTATCTCATCAATTTCAGCCCTAGCATGCTCAAGTTCATCTACACATGTGGTGTGAGTCAATTTTAATTTATTAAGTTCAGCAAGCAAAGACTCACAAGAATCACATGGTAACAAAGCATTTGACTTAAGCAAGGCTATTTCAGATTTAGCAGAATCAAGGTCCTTGCGCAAGTCAATGCAAACTAAACATGGTTTGGAAGCATTGGATATCAACATTTCATTTTCAGATTTTAAGCTAGCAAGAGAAAAGCATAGCTCATCATTCTTCCCAACCAAGTCAACACAGGAGGTGCAAGGCAAAGATGCACTAGACTTCCAATGAAAAAGACCACATCTTAATCTAGCAGCAGAGCATTTCAACTTCTTGATCTTACTACGCAAGATATCACAAAGCTCATCATATTTACTGTTGTCATCACAACAAGCATTAAATTGTTGGGACACAGTCCCAAGACAAGTAGCAAGTGTACCTTTCTTGGCCTTGCCAAGTTCACGTATAAGATCCTCCGTCGAATGCTCATCATCTCCTAGGAAGTCTAGCAAAGCATCTACCTCACGTTCCGTCTCAAGAGCCGCACTCCTTCTTCCCAAAATGTCATCCTTGGTAACATTCAAACCTAAGGACAAAGACACACCAGAAGAAGAACTTGGTGCCATTTCTAAAAGCACTGTTAGTGTTAGCAACACAAAAGCTCAACACCTCGACAAACAAAGTCGGATGCAAAATCGCTCTCAAAGGTCGCCTTCGCGGATCCAGAACCGGTTAAGGTAGAGAGATCCTTAAGTGGCTCTGATACCCATTGAAGGACCAAAAATGCTAAAGCAAAGCAATCAGAGGGGGGTGAATGGGAGCCTAAAAATTTCTTTTGAAATCCTGGCCTCTGTCCCAACAAAATCAACCCCAAACGCTTCAGACTCAAACGCGATGCCCACGACCCTCAGAAAGAGGGTGGATGATCCCTAGGATCACATCGAGGCACCACACACGAGTGCAAACCAAAACTCCCAAAACTCCAAGTCAAGTTCTTACCTAAAAGACCCACTCCTAAATGTAGATGGAGGGCTACGTCGGGATTCCTCCAAATACCGATGCTAACACGTAGCAAAGATATGTAGAGAGGTTCCTAGGTGAACTCTGGGAGCAAATGAGAAGTCCGGAAACGAAGCAGAAAAGCCGGGAGAGAAAACGCACTAAAACGCAACCTACAACAGGTTCCCGGACTGTCCGGGCTGCTGGTGCCGGAGTGTCCGCGCCAGGGGCAGACTGTCCGCGAAACCCTGGCGGACTGTCCGCCGGTCAAAAGGCAAAATCAGCAAGGCTACTGAACCCTCCCTGCGCAACTCGCGGATTGTCCGCGCCTTATACGGCGGACTGTACGCCGGTCAAAATGACCAAGAACAGTGCGCGCTGCGCTGATCTGGTCTGGCCAAAACCCGATGGTCGGACAGTCCGCCACCAAGGGGCGGACAGTCTGCCACTGTGCACAAAGCCCAAAAATAGCTCGGGACAAAACCAAAATCGATTGGATCTTCACCAAATCGAACGGGGCTGCAACCAAACTTCTCCCAAGTGTTCTTCTACATGTTGGGAAGCTAATCCTAGGATATCATCGCTCCAAACCAATTAATCCATGAGAAATCTGAAGAAGCACTAGAAAAGGGGAAGAACGAACGCGATTTTGACCCGATCTATGTGCTCGTGAGGTTAGAGCAATCTGATTCAAACGGAATCGCAAATCGTGGCTTGTAGAGGGAGAACGAGGCAAATCTTCGAGAAGGGAAAAACCAAAACGTGAAGAACAAAAACGCGATTCTATCCAAATTGCAGCCAAAACAAGAGGATTAAGAAATTGATCCTTGGATTTCTACGGGATGATGAATTGTGTAACACACGATGTTGGGTTACAAGCCACTCCTCGCAACAACAAAGCGTGGATGGCGAAAAGCTCAAGAACAAGAGCCACTCCTCTCTCTAACCCTAGCCTCTCCTCACAACAGCAAAATGAGAATGACACTCTCCAAGGATAGCTGCCCTAACCAGCCCCCTCACATATATATAGGCGCACGTCCAAAAGGCATAAACACCCTAACATGAAACACTAACCCCAAATACCCCTAGGGGTAAAACCGTCCAACCTCATCAGGTTTCATCTGACGGCCACGTGCCTTCTCATCCTTCGCTTCGCCTCGACGCAAGCTCCAGGATGCCACCACGTGCCGTCACGTCGACCACCGCGCCTTCCTCACCGATAGCTTCGCCGCAACGCAAGCCTCTCAGTGCCGCCACGCGTCGACCGTTCCACATAGGAACCTCCGCCCGGTTTTGAGGCCCAAACCGATAAACCCGCCAGCCCAGGTTTTGAGGCCCAAACCTGGAAACCGTCCACCCCGAGTTTTGAGGCCCAAACTCGGAAACCCTCGAGGGTAGTTTTTCGAGGCTCAACTACCAAACCCGCGCCACAGACGGGATGTGGTTCGCAAACCCTGACCACCGGCATCGATGCCGATGCATGTCCGACCTCACGCCGGGCTCAACGCCTTCGCCTTCCTTCTTAACTCGGCCGACGGCACTTGCCCCGCACGCAAGCCCGTGTCTGACCTCCCGCCAAGTGCCACGACGCCATCGTCTTCCTTCTGACTTGGCCGATGTATCGCACATCCCCATGTGCTCCTGCTCGTCGATGCCACGTGCCAGCTACCACAGCCGGTCCTCTGGCCTCTCGGTCCGTCGGTCCAAGCCTCACGTTCGCCCTTCACCGCACTGGGTACATCGGCATGGCACGTCCGCTGCACGGCACGCCCATGCTTCACCGCTCCCGGTCCGTCGGCACGACACGTTTCTACTTGACCTTCACCTCGCCATCGACCACTGTATCCGAGCTCCACACCTGCACATCAACACAGCCAAGATACACATGTTGCACACGCACACCAACATGGTAACACACCACAACTCAACGCCACCGGTAAGTCATAAACATTAAGTGCATAGAGAAATAATGACTCAACCAGGAAAAGCCTCAAACCTTCCTTATAAATGTCAATCATTCATCATATATATTCTCACTATGTCTTGAATTGATAGTTTTGTGCGAAGTAAGTTTTACCTAGGTTCTTAGCTGATACTGGGCTGCCAACAAGATTCCCCTCTGGTTGGAGCATATAAGTCATACTCCTGGCCTCTTCATGAGTATCTAGAGATCACCCAAATCTCATAGACTGTGACTAGAAGTCGAACTCATATAGGTGTGTTTCTCAAAGATGTTCTGTAGGACTACATCTTTGCTTCTTATAAGCCACTTGGAACACATTAAGGTAAAAACCAACCTGTCTTATAGTATAGGAAAGAAGTGCATCTGAAATGGACTTTATAAAAGGGTCTTTCCTCACAGTCTACCACAAGCTTGTTTCGCCATTCTACTTCATGGGATCTCAGCCTGGGCAATCGGTTTTAACCGACATTTCGGTTTGGTTTGTTCGGTTCCTAGAAATTTCGGTTTGTAGAAATTAGCAGCTGATCGGTTAGTGAGAAAATCAAGAACCGACGAGTTTGATTTTGGCTTTTTTGTTCGGTTTTTCGGTTATAACCGAACAAACCGATGGAATGTGAATCAACAAATCAAGGAAGAAGCAAATTGGCGCACAACTTCATCAGGCACAAGCCAACAAGCATTAATGCCAGAGAGAAGCAAGCAAGCAAAAGCAATCAAGTAGAGACAGTAGCAACGCATTCACATCCGCCTCGCTGCTTGTTCATGCGAATCGCTGCCAGCGTCCAGCGGCATGCCTGCAACCGCGACGCGCCACTGCCGTCGCGCCGTACAGCAGCCACGCGCTCATGCCTCCGCCTCAGCGTCGCGCTCAGCCGCTCACCTCGCCCACGCCACAGCCCATCTGCGCCTCGCAGTGCCCCAATGTCGCTGCTGCCCATCATGACTCGCATGCAGCGGAGAAGCCAAGCAGAACAGGAGAATGCGAATGGATGAGGATGAGATTGGAAATTTGGGGATAGGGTTTTCACTATTTCAGACTGGTGTAGTGGTGCGTGTTCACCATTGGGCCATCTTGGGCCTTTGTTTTGGGCTGCTGCTAATCTGCTATGGGACAACAACACAAGTGCCTTTGAATCCTGGATTGCTTGTTCGGTTGTTCGGTTGTTCGGTTGTTTGAACACCAGAACCGAAGCCGAGCACCGAAGCCGAAGTACTCCAAAACAGAAATCGAAGCCAAACCGAATAACCGAAAAACCGACTTTTCGGTTCGGTTTTCAGCTTTCGGCTAAAATGTGCCCAGCCTGAATGGGATCTCCGATCACATAGAACAGGTTACCACTCTGATAGACTTCATGTGGGTCTCAAGCCCATCTCACTCGATGCTCTCTCTATCACATTTAGTGATAGTCCCTTAGTGAATTGATCTGCTAGATTATTAGATGTATGGACATAGTCCAACGTTATGTTGGCACAAAATGCGTCGCACCGTGCCTCACACACAGCAAGCCGAAAGGCGTGGCTTCAATTGGGTGCCCGGACGGTTTGAAATCCGGAGACGTGCCAGTCGGTTTGACCTGAAAACCAACAAGGGATAAAACTGTGAGAATAAAACTGGAACGTGCCGGATGAGACCAGACAGTTCCATATTTACGGCCCTGAAGCCATTCACAACGACATATAGCTATAGAAGCTATCTGTCAACAAGTTTTAAAGATCATTCGGCTAACCCTAAACATGAACATATGTAAACAAATGGTTACCGAATGTACATATGTAAAAGACATGCTTGAATAAGAGATAGATTATAAAATGATGTATAACCAAGCTTGGCAAATCAACCGAATTAGGGTCCATGAAGAAGGAACATGCAAGCAAAAAACGATCAAACCAATCTAAAACCTGCATCTGCCGCACGATACCTAGTTTTATCAAAGCTTAAGCGTAATTGACATGTATGAACCCGCAACACGTGACAATCTAGATTAGAAATTGATTCGGCCATCATGGTTATTCGATTATTAGAAGAAACAAGTAAAAAACTTGTAAAGCAAGGCCGAACAAAGTCAATCTAGATTGGGCAAAAGAGTGTTGTAAAACTAATTAAATAAATCATGCAACACATGGTAACTTAATGAATCTACTAGATTTTGCCAAATCTAATAGAGTCGATAACTATCTCGCTCATGCTAAACGTATTAAGCAAACGCCTTCCGCACGGTATTTACTCATAAGCATAACATAAGCAAAGACTTCTTGATTGTCGACATAATTCCGCCGCACGATCTTTGTAAACAAACAAGACTACTTGCATCACATCTAAATCCACCGCATGATACTAGACATGATAACAAGGTTGTCGGGACTTACGGAGGTCGACGGATCGATGATTCCTCTCGAAGAACTCGACGACACGACAAAGGACTCGAAAGTGGCACGGGGCCGATTTGTATTGATATGGTTGTGAACAATTTTACAATGGCCGAGGGTTTATATTTATACCCTAGGCGAAATACGAGTCCTGGAAGATTACGATTTACACAATGAGACTTGGAAAAATATGAGTCCTATTTCTATTTCTTTTAGCGCCTTCCGTCGTCACGTATCTTCTTATGCAAGTCGGCTTCACTTGCCATATTTGCCTCCCGAATGGAATCACCGCTTTGCAAGATAGCCGATCGCACAGGCATTTGCCGAAACTCCGAGAACTAACCGACCGCTTGGTCGTTTGCCGAATGCCCCTTTCACTGATGGCTGGGTCCACTTGTCATTCCCTTGGTCCAAAATTTGGTGTTAACACGTTATAACTTCGGAGTTCCTCAATTTTCTGACAGATTTTAGGCGCCTCATTACATGCTTTGTAGACTTCATGTTATCCCTTGAACTGTTCACCTTGATTATCACAGTTTCATTATCACAGTTCATGAAAATAGCTGGTATAGGTTTTTCAACCACCAGTAAATCCATTAGGAATTCATGAAGCCACTTGGCCTCTGCGCGAGCAGTATCTAATGCTGTGAGTTCTGCTTCTATTATAGACTTCGTTATGATAGTCTGCTTGCAAGACTTCCAGGAAACAACGCCACCTCTAAGCAAGAACACATATCCGCCCGTGCCACGTAGTTCATCAGCATCAGTTACCCAATTTGCATCATAGTAACCTCTAGTACCTTCAGGTACCCGGTGTAATAGATGCCATTGCACAATACTCTCTCAAGAGCACGCCAGTGACTATCTCCCAGATTTGAGACAAACAGGCTTAGCTTGCTCACAACAAACGAGATATCTGGCCTTGTAGCGCTAGCTAGATACATGAGTGAACCAATGATTTGAGAGTATCTTAATTGATCCCTTGCTATCCTTCGATTTTTCCTCAATGGCACACTGGGATCATAAGGCATAGGAGCAGGTTTGCAGTCAATAAACCCAAAGCGACTCAAAACCTTTTCCACATAATGGGATTGCAAGAGTGTAACCCCACCATTGCCTTCTTTTAGTAGCTTGATATTAAGAATAACATCAGCCTCTCCCAAATCTTTCATCTCAAAGTTATTAGACAAAAAGTCTTTAACCCCCTTGATCACATCAAGGCTGGTCCCAAAGATCAATATGTCATCCACATATAGACATAAGATCACACCTTCACCCCCAACAAACCGATAGTACACATATTTGTCAGCTTCATTCACAACAAAGCCTGCAGATGTTAAAGTTATATCGAACTTCTCATGCCATTGCTTAGGTGCTTGTTTTAAGCCATATAAGGACTTCAATAATCTACACACTTTGCCCTCTTGACCATTTGCTACAAACCCATCAGGCTGATCCATATATATCTCCTCTTCTAACTCTCCATTCAGGAAAGTTGTCTTAACATCCATCTGATGAATGATAAGACTATGAGAGGCTGCCAGGAAAATTAGCACTCGAATTGTGGTCAATCGAGCAACAAGTGAGTAAGTATCAAAGAAGTCATCTCCCTCTTTCTGGGTATAACTCTTGGCCACAAGTCTTGCCTTGTACCTCTCAATAGTATCATCAAGCCTAAGCTTTTTTTTTGAACATCCATTTGCATCCTATGGGTTTGCACCCATAGGGACATTGAACGACTTCCCAAGTACCATTAGACATAATTGAGTCCATCTCACTCTATACTGCTTTCTTTCATAAGTCAGCATCAAGAGAGGAATATGCCTCTTTAATGGTTGTTGGTGTGTCATCTACAAGGTACACAATGTAGTCATCACCAAAATACTTGGTAGCCTTTTGTCTCTACATTGTCATCTACATTGTCATCCTCCTCATAGTTTTGCACATGGGGTTCCTCAACATGTTCTATCGGAATAAATTGCTCATGGAAAAATATAGATTCATGGCTACATGTGCTAGGTGCAATTTTCATAGGAAATTCAGTCTCGAAAAATATAGCATCTCTGGACTCCATTATTGTACCAACCAACATCTCAAGTACTTCAGAGTTTATAATTAAGAACTTATACCCAATGCTACGAATAGCATAGCCAAGGAACACACAATCAACAGTTTTATGTACAAGTTTGCGTTTTTTGTTGATTGGCACATTCACTTTGGCCAAACAACCCCAGGTGCGCAAATAAGAGAGATTTGATCTTTTCTTTTCCCATTCCTCGAATGATGTCATTTCTTTATTCTTTGTGGGAACTCTATTCAGGATATGACACGCAGTCAAGATCGCCTCACCCCACCATTCATTGGATAGACCCGAAGTCTCTAACATGGCGTTAACCATCTCTGTTAGAGTGCGGTTCTTTCTTTCGTCAATCCTATTGGACTGTGGTGAGTACGACGGTGTCCTCTCATAAATAATACCATGTTCCACGCAGAAATCAGAAAATTCATTTGAAAAGTATTCTCTCCCATGATCAGACCTTAACCGTTTAATTTTCCTTTCAAGTTGGTTTTCTACTTCAGCTTTATAGGTCTTAAAATGCGATGTTTCATCTTTTGACTTTAACAAATACATATAGCAGAACCTAGTACAATCACCTATAAATGTTATGAAGTATCTTCTGCCACCTTTAGTCAACACGTCGTTCATTTTGTACAAATCGAATGAACTAGTTCTAATGCTGCTAAGTTCCTCACCTCCGCTGCCTTGTAAGGCTTGCGAGGTTGCTTAGATTGCACACACACGTGGCATTTAGAACCTTTGACTAAATTAAATCTCGGGATTAAATTTAGATTTGCTAGCCGCGAAAGACAGCCGAAGTTAACATGACATAACCGAAAATGCCAAATATTTGATTCATCAACAATAACAACATTGTTCACAATTTTATTACACACATCATTCAGCAAAGATAAGCGGAACAAGCCTCCGCAATCGTAACCTTTGCCAACAAATGTTCCGTACATTGAAAGTACACATTTATTAGCCTCTAAAATAATTTTAAAACCATCACGACATAGACTAGATCCGCGGACTAGATTCTTTTTGATGGAGGGGACATGTTGCACGTTCTTCAATGGCACCGTCTTTCCCGAAGTGAACTTCAGATTGACCGTACCAACACCAAGAACACGCGCATGAGATCTGTTTTCCATCAGCAAGGCTCCAGTCCCGCCGGTCTGATAAGAAGAAAACAAAGAAATATCAGCACACACATGAATATTAGCGCCTGTGTCCATCCACCACTCAGATGAATGACAAACTCAAAGAACAGTAGGTAAATAATTACTGTACCCTGATGTTCCTCCATCAGTCTCGCTAACGACCATGTTTGTTAATTTCTTCTCTTGCCGGAATTTGCGGTCTGGGCACGCACTTGCCCAGTGCTCAGTACTAACGCAAACGAAGCAACCTTGATCTTTGTTCATTTTTTTCTTAAAATTTATTGTCTGTTTTGGTTTCGAATTGTTCGGTTGCTGCTTGTTTTTCTTCTTGTTATAGGGTACATTTGAGCTTTTCTTCTGCACCATATTGGCACTAAAAAAACTCAACTCCTTTCCCACGTGTGTCTTTTGCTCTCGCCCGCTCTTCAACATCAAGAGATCCAATGAGCTCAGCCACATTGAACTCCTTTCTCTTATGTTTTAGAGAGGTAGCAAAATTCTTCCAAGAAGGTAGCAGCTTAGCGATTATACCGCCGGCCACAAACTTATCAGACAGCACACATGAGAACGGTTCGAGATCTTTTGTCAGTGCTGGTATCCCATGAGCTTGTTCCGCTACAGAACGGTTATCAACCATTTTGTAGTCATAGAGCTGCTCCATGATATACAACTTACTACCAGCATCAGAAACACCAAACTTTGCATCAACTGCATCCCATGATTCTTTGCCAGATGTGCAGATGATATAGTTGTTCTCATACTTGCTATGAATTGCACTTATCACAACGCCTCAGAACAGGTTATCATCGGCAGCCGCAAAATTTTCCTCCTGAGTCAATTTTTTCGGCTTCCCCTATGCGACGTGATAACAATTCATTGCAGTTAACCACAATATCATCTTAGCACGCCATACCTTATAATTTAGTCCATCAAATATATTTCGATTCAGTACAGCAGCAAATCCTCTAACAGAAAATTGCTTAATATTAGGTTTTTGGATTGTTAGAAAATTAGGCAATTTAATGTCACATTTAATCCAACAATTCAGTAGTAAAATTATAACAACAATTAATTACACGCTTATACTACTGACGTCAATTGCATACGAGATAAACATATTGATCATAAACGAAATAAAGATGCGGATGGATCGAGGTTCCGGAGGCACCTGCTCTCCCGTCTCGGGGAATTACAGGAGGGCAACGCGGAAGAGTGAGTTGAGTGTGTGCGGCGGCGGCAGAGAGTTTCGGTTGATCTCGCTTTATGCCCGGTACGGGAGAGGAGGCAGCACTACTTTGGCTTTATGCCCGGTACGGGAGAGGAGGCAGCGCCGCATCCACTCGTTCGCCGTTTTCTCTTGTTACCGTCTCTTCCATGCAGATCCGAGTTTAACCAAAACTTAACCGCGTCACGTCACGCTGGCTCGGCACGCCACGCCTCGCATTAGATGCAACGAAAGTCGATCTATTTAAGTCAAGTCACATTATAGTTAACGTCCCATGTGGGACTAAACTATAACAAGACAAAACATTTAATATGGGCCTAGAATTAGTTATTACTAAATATAATATGGGCTAGGCCCAATTATATCTAACAGCAACTCCCAATCTCTCTTTAAAACAACTCCCAATCTCTCTTTAAAAGAGATCCAAAAGAGCTGCAGACTTCAGTGATAACAGAATTATCCAACAAAGTGAGATGTGAGATTTTATTCCACCTATGGGGTTTGTCGATATTCTGTTCAATGAACCTGCTAGTTAAACTTGGGATTGTTTGATTCTCAGGAAACGAGACTTCCATTCGATCTTTATGGAATGAAGGGAGTAATTAATAATCTTGTGGCTGGGATTAGTAATTTGATCTTTTCTCCTCTCACTTAAAGGATAATGAGAAAAACATGAGTTGCATGTTCTAATACAGGTTATTCGAATGGTCGTTTTTTTCTTCTACATTTATTTCAAAATTTAATAACATTATTCTTTCACTAATGGATGAAGTGTCCGTCAATAGCAAGACGCTTATGACGTCTTCATTGATCTCGAGATGTGTTGGCGAGTGTATTATAATTCAAAAAAATGAAGCAGTAACATGCAGTACTATAAGAGAGCTAGGTATAGTCCTGATAAATCTAATGCCCAAATGTCATAGAGTTATATATCCTAAAATATATATATCGAACGCCATACAAAGATCCTGACTGATTTTGAAGAAACAAACGATATCGCACATATATAGAAGTTGGCATCGCGATTTTATTATGAATGAACAGCTGAAGCAAATCAAACGTCCTCACATTTATAGGGCTCAAACTTCAAACTTGGGATGCAGGTTCTGTGGCTTGTGGCAATACAGGAGCCGAAGGCGGCGGCACCTGGCCACCGACTGGTGCGACCGCGACCGCGGCCGCGGCCGCCTCCTCTGCATTTTGCTGCGGCTCCAGCTCTACTACCGGCTGCTGCGTTGGCAGCGGGGGCTTGGTGGAGCTTGCAGTAGGCGTCGTCACCTGGAGCAGGATGTAGGACGCGATCTGCATGACCGTGGTGGCGACGGACAGGACTGTCGCTGCCGCGAACAATGGGCTGCCTGGGTCCAGGTAGCAACCGCCGTCGGCGTTGGGTCGTCTCTCTTGGTCCGCGTTAAGCGCAGCGCCAGCGATGAACAGCGCCGCCACTATAATCACAGTGACCCTGCATGCAAAATATAACGCTAGCTGTTTATCGCTGTGGAGAAAATAACATGCTTTTACAGTTTACTAGAAGAAGAAGACACAGCCAGCTGAAATTTGTGTAAGCATTAAGCAATACATATATACCACGAGACGGCGGCGAGGACGATGCCGACGATGCGCCTTGTCTCCGTGGGTACCTCCCATGTCCGGCAGCACCCGCAGCAGAGGCTGGTGGCGGTGACCGCGACCTGAGCCGTGATCGCCAGCAGCGCCGCGATGACGCCGCAGGCCAGCGCCGGCGTGGCCTGGTACTGGCACTTTCCGTCGGAGTTCAAACCGACTAAGGCCTTCGCCGGCGGTTTCCCCGGCGACTCCGAGGATGAGGATGACGAAGCCGAGGAAGCCCACTGCGGAGCACACCACCGCGACGTGCACCGGCATGCCTCTCTTCTCCGTCGTCGTCGTCTTGGACGACATACTTGACGTCGCTTCGTCCTGCTTAGCAGCAGATTCTTCTTGGCTGTACTAGCTAGTACCTGACCTGACATACTACGTGCCCACCATCATTCCACATATACTAGTAGATAGTTACATTGTTGCATGCACTTTGTACTTTTGTGTATACCTGCGTGCAGCTTGCTGCATTGCATTGTCTGCCTCCCCGCTCCAATGTACGTGCAAGATTTCACTTTGGGCTCTCAGCTGCCATTTTTTTTTTGTGTGTGTTTTACTTTGATCTTAACTCGACGCAAATTAAGATGGCAGAATAAATAAAGTATCCATAAGCAGGAGACTTCGTCAACGCACAGCTAAGGCGTTGGCAACGAAATGATCCAGGAAAACAAGGAAAAGATAAGGAGGACGAAATTTCATAAAAATCGTCGCGCCTTCCTTTTGCCACGCTGCCACCTCTGTCCCAAATTCAGATAAATCAACTAGTAAAATGCATGTTGGGTCCTTAAACTTTTGGAGGAATTCTCATTTAGATCCTCTCGGACTGAAAAGAAAAACTTTTGGAGATGGGGCACTTCGCTGACGCCCAAGTGGTGGTGGCGCGACAGGGTGCAGGGGGACGTCGTGGAGCTATGGTGGTGGCGATCGATTGGGTGCCGGACGGCCGGAGGAGTTGGAACCAACGGCGGCAGATCATGGCGGACGGTGAACAGAGCAACGAGAGAGGGAGAGAGGTGGCGTAGAGCAAGTGAGGAGAGGAGCAGCTTCCACCGCTACGACAACGCCTTCAACGACCACACCTGCCGCGGCGTCCTCCCGACGCTCTCTGTCATCGAGCCCGATACGAGGCGGGCGCCGCCGGTCCAAGGGTGCGGGCGACGTGGGGGCAGCAACTGCCCAGACGGCGCCGCCGCACTTTGCCGAGTCCATGTAAGCAGCCGCGACGTGTCACATGACAATGACATGATGCCTAGTCCGCCAGGAACCCCGTCCACGACGGCGCCGCCGTCCCAAGGCCCAGAGGCCAGAGGCGAGAGCACGATCCAAACGCGTGCTATGACTATACCTGAAGCGTGTTCTCGCGTCCGGCGGCGTCGCGGGGCACGGCGAGCGGGAGTGTGTGAACTGTGAAGCCGCCGCGCCACCGGCCGCGATCAGCAGCAAAAGCATCGACAACATCCTCGCACCGGCCGGCCATATCGTGCGCGACGCCGTGGGCTATATAGCAGCGGGGCACATGAGCGCCATTATTCAAGTCTGGCGATGCGAATAGAACGCGCGTGGCACCCCGTAGGCCATGTTTGGATGTTAGGAAAATATATACACATGTAAAATCATTCACTTATAATCTTATGTGCACAGGAATATCCCACTATTGCCCGTTCATGATGACTCATCGCTTCACCTGCTAGCTTCCAGAGCAATATCTTATTAGATTCCATCAAAGGTGGGGCGCCATGGACAAAGAAACCAAGGTGCATCCATCATTGCCGCCCAAGCTCACAGAAGCAAATTCGAGCAGCCTGAGCACCTATCTATCGATTCTTCATGCATGCACCTTGCTTAAACACCGCTCATCGTCCACACAATTTTATACGCTATACTCATCCAAAATGGTCCAAGTCTCTGCCAAGATATCTTTGCCTCAATGTGCCCAGCACCCAGCTGGCCTCTCCGCCATCGATCTCTGCCTCAACTAAACCACCTCTCCTCTTCGTCCATCGACGGCCTCCATGCCTCCGTCGTCAAGACGCTGGCGCACGTACATCATCGTCACATCCTCCTCAAACGCCGATGAGGCGTTCGTAGTCGAGGCTCCTCCGTCCGCCGGAGCTATGACGCACACGCGATGCGCACAGCGACATCGTGGTCGAGATGCGGCGCAAGGAGGCGATAAATTTGACGGGGTATAAGAAAGTTATGATTTTCGCAAGGTGACAATTATTTATACGTGATTAGTTTAACGGAAATGCTCTGGCCGTCCGAACGCTCGGACGTTGCGTTGCCGGGCCGCAGCCCAACTACCCCGCCTATATCTGTTTAGCTTTAGTTCCAAGAAATATTTCGGAAACACACTGTAGTACTTTCGTTGTTATTTGTCTAAATATAGATCGACTAACTAGGCTCAAAAGATTCATCTCGACATGTAGATACTAAAAGTACAATCAGTTATTTTTTTTATCTACATTTAATGCTTCATGCATGCAGTTAAAGATTGATGTGACGGGAAATCTAGAAATATTTGGGACAAATTGGGGAAACTAAACAAAAGCCGTGTGTGGTCAGGGTACGGTCTAGTAGACTCGTAGCTGTGACTTACTAGCACCCATCCTTTTGATTGGTCAGGGCAGGGCATGGAAGTTCGTGTGGCCAAGTCTCACTGGTACGGGATGATGCAATGTATGGTCTCCTCGTATACTCGTAGTGCAGATACTTCAACATATGATTGGACTAGTCTGTGTGATTGGACTAGCCTGTAGGGCTTCTGCATACAATATGATTATAGAGAGAAGGATTGCATGAGGTTCTAGATCTTGCATGCGATGTGATTACAGACGTTGGACGTTTGTGAGAGGACATCAACACAGAGTCTACATCTGCATCGTCATGCGTTGTTTGAGTGCGGTTGTGCGAATCTGAATTGTTTGGCACACCAGGCCGCTAGTAAGCTTCGCACCGATGTCAAGCTTCTTATCCTTCATTAATGTGTTTTACATATATGTTACATATATTTTTATCTCGATGTTACATGTGTTTTTTCTAGATGTTGTAAAAGTAGGTTTAGTGTTGTATATGTTGTAATGGTTATATACATATGTTGTAAATGTATATTTTAATTGTTTTAGCTATTTTAGACGTATGTTGCAAGTATTTTATCTCGATGTTAGATAAGTTGTAGTAGCTATATATGTATGTTGCAAGTGAATGTTTTAAATGTTTCAACTATTTCAAACATATGTTGCAAGTATTTTATCTCGATGTTACATAAGTTGTAGTAGCTATATATGTATGTTGCAAGTGAATATTTTAAATGTTTCAACTGTTTCAAACATATGTTCCAAGTGTTTTATGTGAACATTACATATATGTTACAGTGAATATACACATATGTTGCAAGCTTATGTTTTAAGTATTTTATCTGTTTTAGGCGTATTTTTGTTGTAAATACTTTATATGTTATAAACGTTTCACTCATTTCAAACATATTTTTTATAGTAAATATTTCATGTTGCAAGTATTTTCGTTAGCAGATGAGGGAAGTGAGCACATAAATAAAGACGGCCCCGTGAGCACACCGAAAACAAGCACAGATGGTCCCCATATACATACAGTAGGCACGGACAGACGTGCAACAGAGCTTCAGACGCACAACAGCAGCAAGGCCAGCAGGCCGCATGCAGGCAGGCGACATACGGGAAACAAGCGCAAATGGGCCTTGTTTAGATACCATAAATTTTCAATTTTTTTTTTTGACTCTCTCCGTCACATCACCGCCACATCAATGTTTGGACGCATACATGTAACATTAAATGTTGATAAAATAAATAACTAATTATAGTTTTATGATGTATATGTTGAGACGAATCTTTTGAGTCTACATAGTCCATATTTGGACAAAGTTTGTCAAATAACAACGAAAGTGCTACAGTTGAGAAAAAAAAATCACCACATGCATCTAAACAAGGCCATGGTCTTCATGTGCATTCAATAGGTATAGGCAGACGTGCAGCAACATGCATAGCAGTAACAAGGCTATAGTAGGAGCATGCATAGCAGGTGGGCAGGCCTAGGCTTCAGGCGCACAGCAACAACAAGGGTAGCAGGCCGTATGCTGGCAGGCGCGGGCGTTAGTTTGAGCTATTATGGGGACACGCGCGGGCGTCCGGACCGATCCTAATATCCGGACGTCAACACCGTTAATTTAATGCTAAAACTTTATATTTTTTGTTTTAGCATATTAACGATCTTAGATGGTAAAACTCAAAACTATCAAAAACTATAACTTTCATACACAAAGTATTTTCATTTGACACAATATAAGAAAGTACGATTTTTTTTAAGACGGCGAGCACTAGTATGCGATTAATGTACTATGAAATTTTTATTAATTGGTTTTAACATTTTAATGATCTTAAATTAAAAAACTTAAAACTAGAAAGTTATAGATCTCATCGAGAGCCGTAACTTTCACATAAAAATATCTCCATTTGACACCATATAAGAAAGATACGATTTTTTCAAGAGGACAAGCACTAGTGCACGATTAATATATTGTTGAAACATTGTTTATTTTTTTGAGCATCTTAATGACCTTAAATTAAAAAAATCATAAAACTAGAAAGTTATAGATCTCGTCGAGAACTACAACTTTTATATAGAAAGTATCTCTATTTAATACCATATAAGAAAGATATAAATTTTCAAGTCGATGAGCACTAATACACGATTAATATACTGCTAAAATATTGTTATTTTTAACATCTTAATGACCTTAAATTTAAAACCTCGAAACTAGAAAGTTATAGATCCTGTCAAGAGATACAACTTTTATATTAAAAGTATCTCTATTTGACACCACATAAGAAAGATATGATTTTTTTTCAAAACCAGAAGCACTGCTGAAATTTTGTTTAATTTTTTGAGTATCTTAATGATATCAAATTAAAAAACCTCAAAACTAGAAAGTTGTAGATCTCGTTCTTGTCGCAAACTACAATTTCATATAAAAATTATCTCCATCTGAGGTCAAATGAAAAAGATATGATTTTTCTAAGTCTGTATCTTGTCGTGCCGTCGGGGTGCCGCGACAAGAATTTTCACGTAAAAATCCTTGTCCGACGTGGTAGATCATGCCACACCGATGCATATGGCGCGACAACATATTTTTGCCGCGTCATGGTGCTAGGCGCGGCCAAAAGGGTTAGTTTTAAAAATTAAATTTAAGTCCTGTTAGATTTAAAAATAGTATTTGAAAAGTGTTAAAAATAAAAAAATCTAGATAACAATGGGTTTTAGCTTTTGATGCGCGACAGAAGTAGATCAGGGATTTTTATAGGATGGATGGAGTATTTAAAGTAAGAATACATCATTTAGAGTCTGTTTGGATGCACTCAACTAAAATTTAGCTAGCTGAAATTTGAAAACAAAACTGTAGCTAGCTAAAAGTTCTTTTAGCTAAACTTTAGCTGGAGTATTTGAATGCTCTAGTTAATAGACTCAGCTAAATTTTACTTAGCTTTTTGCTAGGTTGAAATATATAAATATAACTACTCCCTCCGTCCCATTAAAAATATCATTTTTAACTTCTAGACTTCTTGTTTAATTACGCGTCTTATTTAATTTTTTTTCTAAATATTATTTATTTTGTTATAAGTTATTTTATCACTAGAGATATTTTAATATTATTTATTTATTTTAATATTTGTATAAATATTTTAAATAAGACAAATAGTCAAAAGAGAAGTCTGAAAGTTAAAAATAACACTTTCAATGTGACGGGGAGACAGTAAACTTTATAGTTGTTAGACTATTTGAATGTCTAACAACTAAATTTAGCTAGAAGTTTAGTTGGTGCATTCAAAGAGGCTCGTACCGAGAGAAAGAAGTTATAGCATGTGGTCCGAGGAAAAAACAATTTTATTGGAAGGGAATAGACACGCAAACTACTTCAATCTAATTGCAAGAGAAACATAGATAAACATGATTTTTTTTATTAGATGGGATAAAATACAATAATCAAGGACCAAGCAAAGATTAAAGAACATATATTTTTTCTTAAAAAACAAGAAGTATCATTTTGCTCCCTGCTTATGAAATAGGAAAAAGTCTAGATAATAACCTCCACTTAATCCCACCACCTATAAAACCAGTTTTCTGACACCCTATTCTTTGAAAACAGTTTAATTAACCTCTTAAACGGTATTGGAGGATGGTTTTGGCTGACATGGCGTGCTGCGTTGCAGCCGCGGCCACCGTGGCCTATGGGCGTGGCCCAGACCCACCCGTCAGGCAGTGTACCAGCTGGACGGGACCCAGTAGTTACGTTCAATTTGTGGTAATCGATGCTCCCGCTCGCGCGGCCTACGGCATCCGCGAGCAATCGCCGGGGCAGGGACCTGGTGTTGTACAAGGGGTAGCTCTCGTACCTAGCCACGCATGTGAGCCGCAACACCTGCCACTACTGGATTCGAGCGGTTTGCCGAGTGCCAGGGACACTCGGCAAACCGGACTCGATCAGCACAATATTAGTCGTTGAACCACGCTTTGCCGAGTGTCAAAAGTCGGACACTCGGCAAAGTGTTTGCCGAGTGTCAAATCCGTCACATGGCAAAGGAAGACATGGACGGACCAAATCCTAACGGCAGCTTTGCCGAGTGTCAACTGTTCGTCACTCGGCAAAGTGTGGAGAGTTTGCCGAGTGTCATGTATGTGACACTCGGCAAAGTCACACGTTTTGCCGAGTGTTAACACTCGGCAAACTTGTAAACTTTGCCGAGTGTCAGACCTCTGACACTCGGCCAACTGTGCATGCTTTGCCGAGTGTCGGTGAGCTGGCACTCGGCAAACTGACCGCACGTGGCATTAATCACTTTGCCGAGTGTCATGGTGTTGACACTCGGCAAACTGACCAGAATCTGTAATTTTTTTTGTTTGTTCCATTACACAATGCACAGATATATCACAAGAATCATAAATCACAATCACAATAAGTTGACAAGTTCAAATATACCACAAACACACATGTTCACATATATGACATGTTCATAACCAAAAGTACGCCACAAGTTCACAAGTTGACAAGTCTACAACCAAATATCTTAATCGAAGTTCACAACAAGCTTCGAGCTGAATTTGGCGCAATTTGTGATGTCGGCGACCCTTCGAGGTGATTTGGCGCAACTTGTGATGTCGATGACCCACCGACATGATTCGATGCCGCGGCCGATTGATGCTGTAAAAAAATAAAAAGAATGTTGTCAATTAGAAATTTCGGCAGAACCTCCCCTGCACGGTGAGGTTTCCAACCCTACAAGAAAACAAATGACTTGATGGTCGTCAAACACATATATATCAATACACCGCCACCAACGACACCACCACCACCCAAACACCACAATCACCACCGCCAGAGTGATTTTTTTTGCGAGCTGCAAGTGATGGGTGCGAGCGTCCGAGTGGATAAGGGTGCTGGGCGCGGGCATTTAATTTTTTTACTCCTTTGCCGAGTGTCCCAGATCGGACACTCGGCAAAAATTTCAATTTTTTTAACCAAAAAAATATTTAATGAACCTTTGCTAATTTCTAAATTTTTTTACTTTAAGTTCGCCGAGTGTCAAACACACGACACTCGGCAAAGTTTAAATATTACACATTTGCCGAGTGTTCAAAGCTAACGCTCGGCAAACTTCCCACTTTGCCGAGTGTTTTTAGTTGACACTCGGCAAAACAATTATTTTTTATTGTTTTTGGGTTCTAGTTTTTTTCTTTAGGCTTCCTATAATAACTTGATCAACATGTTGAAATTTGGCACAATTTTAAGATATTTTGCAATATTTCTTTGGTTTATTGGATTTCATTGATTTTTTTTTTGAAAATACAAGTTTGAGCTGCAAGTGCATTGAATAATGACATTTTATGGATGCAAAATTGATATTCAGGTTATTGGGTATTGTTTGAGGTTGTATCCAGGAAGAGAGCCAAAATTTCACACATTTTCTTCGCGAAACAATACCACAAAGTTGCGAACGAATAGTTTTAAATTATATAAAAAGCAAAAGGAGTCATAAATTCATAAAACTTGTTGAGAAGTCATCATATCACATGTGGATGCGGTGATAAAAAACTGAGAAGATTTCGAGCACGTCGTCATCTACGATGCTTACAAACCCTAACAACTACACCTCCTTCTCAGGTTATCACATATAGAGATGGTCAGATTTCTAAGCAGTGTACGTGATGAAATGATCGAAATCTTTTTAAATTTTTATCACCACATTAACATGTGATATCTTGACTTCTCGCCAAGTTTCATGAATTTCGGACTTCGTTTGTTTTTTATACAATTTTAAAACTGTTCGTTCGCAAGTTCGTGGTCATGTTTCGAGAAGAAAATGTGCGAAATTTTGGATCTCTTCCTGGATACGGCCTCAAACAATACTTAGTAACATTAATATCAATTTTGCATATATGAAATATCTTTATTCGATGCACTTGTAGTTCAAACTTGTATTTTCCAAAAAAAATCAATGAAATAAAATAAACTAAAGAAATATAGCAAAATATCTTAAAATTGTTCTGTGACGTAACGGCCCTAATCCCATGGCCCACTGATCACTGTCAACCACTGACAGTCGATCCGTACAGCCAAGAGATTAAGACCGGGTTCCGCCACTGGGCTACATCAGTGCCCGATGTCCGCAGGATCATCTCACAATTCAGTTACAATCTCTTGAACATTTTTACAAATAACATCGGAGTAAATAGCGGAAGACTTAGATAACAATAGTTTTACAAACCAGGGTTCAGCATAACATTAAAGTGAAGTTATTACAGACCATAGTTCAAATAGATAGAGTTGGCAGGGTAGCATATGACAACAACTAAAAGATAAAGATACTTCACCCAGCCCGAGGGTGAATAATCACTCATCGGCCTCATCGGCCTCTTCCTGAACAACAGTCACACAGCAGGGTCCAAGGCATACTGAGGAATCTGCCATACCTGCAACATGGGTAATAGAACCCTGAGTACAAAGGTACTCAACAAGACTTACCCGACTAAAGAAAAAGGGAGAAGACTCAGGAATGCAGGCTTAGGGTAGTCAAGGTAAGGCTCTAAGCAAGTTCAAGCATTTTGCAGAAAAGCATTTTTCTATCCTTATTTTGAAAAGACTCAAAAATTCCTTGTTCCATCATAATCCTTGATTCATTTTACTTTCCAAAAATCAGACCTAGTTGAGAACCACTCCCTGTTGACAGTCAGTGACTAAGTCTCCATAACCGAGGAGCAGCGTTAATCCGGATAAATAATACTCAGCTGAGGGTCCCTATCCACACTGCATATGTAGCACCCAAGCTTGCATATGCCAACTCGTCTACCACGATTCCTCCAAGATTGGGCCCGGTCCTATGCCACCCGGAAGTACAGTACACCACTCCGATCCGGGACTCTAACCCACGTGGGTACATGCTACTTCCGTCATCTCTCCACTCCCAGTGCGCGGTTGTCGGTCCAATAAAGGATTCCTCGGAGCCGAAGCTTTTCGTAGTATGTGAATAGTTGCAAGTCTTAGTCAGCAGGCCCCCATACAGGTGGTCCCTAAATTTTCCAGCCAGCGACAAGCACCTCGGGACTCTAACCCAAGAGTACAGGTCCTGTCAGTTTTTCAACCCTGTCCCGGTCGGTGTCAACTATTGAGTCCCGGACTACAACATGACGGCACCGTACGCAAGGACAACCTCTCCTTCCCATTGACTAAGTACGGATCAGATACTTAGCCAATAGTGGGAGTAAACTAGAAATTCCCATAAATATTCTTAAAGTGATCACACTTTTGAAATTGGCATTTTTATTGCAAATCTATCATATAGCATTGCTAAGCATTTTGCAAATAGTTTTTGAAAAGCAGGTATCGGGTGTATCATTGGTCAAGGTAGATAATGCATCAGTTAGGATTTCACTCAACTCCTATCAACCTAATGCAATAATTTAACTCAAAGACATTTAAGGAAACATTTATAAATTCAAGGAAAGGGTTAAATGCACCGGGGCTTGCCTTGGATGGCAAAGAGAGCAGACTCGGGGTAGGTATAGGTGTCGGAGCTCGGGGTTGCCTCGGGGACAGATCCTTCGGTGGCTACCTCGACTTCAGGGCCTTCTTCGTCAACTATACGGATGCATTGATGAATGCTCATGAGAATGATGATATGGACTTATGGTGCAAGACAATACCATTGATTCTAGATTACTCTAAGGCAAGGCATAATCGAAATCTAGGTTGAGCATAAAAGGTAACCATTTCTTCCTTAAGCAAGATTGATTAAACTAGACCTTATCATAATTATCCTAAGCATCATCTAAACATAGCATCACAAACTTCATAGACCAAGGGTAGGGGTCTATGAACATCAAGCAATCCAAAAGTCACATCACAGGGCTTTCAACGCTAACCCTAATCACCTTTTCTATTTTTCTTAATTATTTAAAAAGGTCATTTTATGAAGGTGCTCCAAAAATTACCAAATTAATCCCATAAGTTCATTAGGGTACAAGTATATGGCAAAACAAATTTCATAATTTTTGGAGGTCATTAAGGTGCTCAATTAAATCTAGACATTTAATTAACAAAAGGCACTATTCCTTAATTAAAATAAAGCTCAAAAATCAACTTGCTCCAAATGCCTTCAAAATTTTACCAGAGACTCATCATGACATAACTAGCTTGCAAATTTTATCTCAAGATTTTTGGAGCTATAGAACACTCTCCAAAAATACCAAAGCCTTCATTTTTCAATTAAAAGGGGAATTTTTCATTTTCAAATTTTTGCACAAAACTCAAGTTTCATATTTTTATAAAATACTTCAGAGCATAAAGAGTCTACCACAAAAATTTCAGAATTTTTGGATGCACACAAAAAATCATACAAAAAAGAGAAAACAGAACACTATTCATATCTAAAAAGAAAAAGGAAAAACAGGACACGGCGGCGCTCTGCTCGCCGGCGGCGACCCGAGCGCGGCGGCGCGCTTACGCCGGCCAACCTGGGCACTCCGCGGCAGAGCTGAGGGCACGGGAGGCAACAGGGAGCTCACCGGCGTTGATAGGGCAGCTCGGTGAGGGACGGGGATGAACGGTGGAGGTGGTCGACGGTGACCGGCGGACGGCGAGCGACGGCGATCGGCGCAGTGGCGACCCTGTGCAACAAACGGAGCCGCGATGGCCGGGTTAGAGTCGCACGGGAGTAAGGAAGGTGATGCGGGGGTCGGAGGGAGATGATCAAGGCCGGAGACGGCGAATTTCACGAACCCGAGTTCGCCGGGTTCTCGCCGGAGATGACAACGACGATCAACGCCGGGCGATTGAGGGCGGTAGAGGTGAAATTGGAGGGTGGTGAAGCAGCACAAGAACACGGCGGAGCTTTTGAGCTAGGTGGTTGAGCACGGGAGGCTCTGGCTGGTGCTGGCGACGGTGGCGGAGCTGAGGAAGAAGCTCGGGCTCCGGCAGCCCATTTATAGCCGCGGCCAGAGGCCGGTAGAGAGCTCGAGGGTGGGTGGATAAGCTTGGCGGACGCGTGCGCACTCGATTGCGCTCCGGCGGGGGTGATGGCGTGCAGCCGGGGCTCGGGCGTGTGCTCGCCGGCGATGGCCACGCGGCGGCGGCGCGCAGAGCTCTGTAGGGGACGGGAGCGCGGGTCAGCGCTTACGTGCGGGCGCGGAGGGGATAAGGGAACATCGGCGACAGGTTGGAGGCGCGTGGGGAGCAGCCAGGCGTGCGGCACGCGCGACGCCGGCGGGGCGCCATGGCCGGGCCCCCCCTGACCCTAGGAAGAAGAGGAACAGTGCTAGGGGTAGGGTTTGACTTTTGGCTAGTTTCTGAAATTTGCAAATTACTTTCAAAATTTGAACTGGGCAACGAAAACTCAAAACACCAAAGTTGTTCAGAAAAAAGAGATCTACAACTTTGTCAATATGAACATTTTCAAAATCCAAACATTTTTTGAACAATATTCAAAAACAGAAAAGGGGACATTTTTGAAATTTGAATCAATTCAAAATTACTTTGGATTTTATACTGAAACTTGAAAATCTGCAAATATGAAAGTTGTTCATTTTGCCAAAACCTACAACTTTGCTATTATACACTTTTCCTGAAACTCATTAGTTTTTGAACTCATTTTGAAAACTAAAAAGGGGACAAAAACTGGAGTTTGATTGAATTTGAAATAACTCAAAACTTTGTACTGCAACTTGAAAAGTTGTAAATACCAAAGTTGTTTCTCTTTGACAGATCTACAACTTTGCTTTTTGGACCATCCCCAAATTTTGAATAATTTTTTGAATAACAAAAAGAGGGATAAAATCCAGGATTTGGAAATCAGGGTTTTGCAAAGGGATTTGAAATCAAATTCTGATTTTTGAACTTTGGCCAACACAACAAAACTTCAAGACACCAAAGGAACAAGAATTACACAAGCTAGTCACAGAGATGAAATTACCATTTTGCCCTAGTAGAGAGAAGTGGGCTAATTAGGGTTTTTGCAATAGAGGGACTTCACATAAAATGATACACTTAACAAAATGCATACACATGAAATCATGATCTAGATGCTTAAAGATGATAATGATGATATGTCAAGTTAATTACATGCTAAACACCAGAGGTGTTACAGCCTTCCCCCCTAAAAGAAATCTCGCCCCGAGATTCCACGTCTTACGAAAGGACAAAGAAGGGATAAAGGCAAAACTTTACATAGACAGAGATTCGAGAAAGTCGGGATAGTTCTTTGCTAAGAAGTCTTCAGATTCCCAAGTGGCTTCTTCTTCAGAGTGCTGGTTCCACTGGATTTTGTACCATCTTGTGGTGGTTCTTCGGGTAACACGATCCTTGTGGTCCAACACGCGAACTGGATATTCCGAGTAGGATAGATCAGGCTCTAGCTCGACACCTTCAACTTCCACGACATGTTCTGGTACTCGGAGACACTTCTTGAGTTGGGAGACATGGAAAACATTGTGGACAGCGGAGAGATGATCGGGCAACTTCAGCTTGTAAGCTACCTTGCCACAACATTCCAAAATCTCAAACGGACCAATGTAGCGGGGTGCTAACTTTCCTTTGACTCCAAAACGAGTGACTCCTTTGGTTGGTGAGACCTTGAGATATACATAATCTCCAACTTGAAACTTCAGAGGTCGACGTCTCTTATCAGCGTAGCTCTTCTGTCGAGATTGGGCAATCTTCATATTCTCCTGTATTTGCTTGACTTTCTCTTCCATATCTTTGACCAGGTCAACTCCAAAGAATTCTCTTTCTCCGGGCTCAGACCAACTGAGGGGTGTACGACAACGACGACCGTACAGTGCTTCAAAGGGTGCCATTTTGATGCTCTCTTGGTAACTGTTATTATAAGAGAATTCTGCCAAGGGCAAACAGTCATCCCAAGTATCTGCGAAGGTAAGAACATAGGCTCTCAACATGTCCTCCAACACTTGGTTGACTCGCTCCGTTTGTCCATCAGTTTGAGGATGATAAGCTGTGCTATGTAAGAGCTTGGTTCCAAGTGAGGTATGGAACGCTTTCCAAAACTTAGCGACAAACTGGGTACCACGGTCAGAGACAATGGTCTTGGGTATGCCATGAAGTTTCACTATGTGGTTCTTGTACAAAGTGGCATACGTGGGGACGGTGTAACTGGTCTTCACTGGCAGGAAGTGAGCTTGTTTGGTGAGTCGGTCCACGATTACCCAAATGGAATCAAAACCTTTCTGGGTCTTGGGTAGTCCATTAACAAAATCCATACTAATGTCGTCCCATTTCCAAGCGGGTACTGACAAAGGTTGCAATTCTCCTCCAGGCTTCATGTGTACTGCCTTGACTCTTTGGCAGGTATCACACTGAGCGACATACCGGGCAATCTCAATCTTCATTTTAGTCCACCAGAATCTCTGCTTTAAGTCTTGGTACATCTTGTTACTGCCGGGGTGAATAGAGAATCTGGTCAAGTGTGCTTCATCAAGGATTAACTGTCTCAATTCAGGCACCTTGGGAACTACTAGACGGTTCTTGAACCAAACAACTCCTACATCATCGATCCTGAAACAATCAGCCTTTCCGGTCTGGACCTTTTCGATGATGTGCTTGATTCCAGGGTTATCCTTCTGAGCAGCAATGACTTGATCCTTGATGGATGTTTCTATGCTGACATTGTTCAAGTTTCCTTGCGGAATCATTTCGATACCCATCCTTTCAAGTTCATGGCACAAGGAAAGATCATAGGGCTTCGTCGTCAGACAGTTGCAGTATGACTTGCGACTAAGGGCATCGGCAACTACATTTGCCTTACCAGGATGGTAATGTACTTTGAGATCATAATCTTTAATCAACTCAAGCCATCTTCTCTGCCTCATATTCAATTCTTCTTGAGTGAAGATATACTTTAGGCTCTTGTGATCCGTATACATATTGCAGGTGCTGCCTAACAGATAGTGACGCCAAATCTTCAAGGCATGCACGACTGCTGCTAGCTCAAGATCATGGGTTGGGTAGTTTTCCTCATGTCGCTTAAGCTGTCGTGAGGCATAAGCGATTACTCGTCCTTCTTGCATCAAAACACAGCCCAAACCAGTACCAGATGCATCACAGTATACATCGAAGGGTTTCTCGATATCTGGTTGAGCTAGGACTGGTGATGTAGTTAGCAGTTTCTTCAGGGCTTGAAAGGCTTGCTCACAGGCTGGTGACCAAACGAAATCCACGGAATTCTTCAACAACTCTGTGATAGGCTTGGCGACTCTGGAGAAATCTGGGATGAATCGACGATAGTATCCAGCCATTCCCATGAAGCTGCAAACTTCGCGGACAGTGGCAGGTGGTTTCCAATCCAAGATATCTGCCACTTTTTCAGGGTCAACTGACACACCTTCGGCGGACAGGACGTGACCAAGGAATTGAATTCGATCTAGCCAGAATTCACATTTACTGAACTTGGCATACAGCTGGAGATCTCTGAGACGAGAGAGAACGATTCGAAGATGCTCGGCGTGATCTTCAGGAGTTCTTGAATAGACAAGGATGTCGTCAATGAACACGACTACAAACTTATCGAGCTCTGGCATGAACACAGAGTTCATGAGATACATGAAATGAGCGGGGGCATTGGTCAAGCCAAAGGACATGACCAAGTACTCATATAGGCCGTATCTGGTGGTGAAAGCTGTTTTAGGAATGTCTTCTGGACGGATTTTTATTTGGTGATAGCCAGATCTGAGATCAATTTTGGAGAACACTCTGGCTCCAGATAACTGGTCAAAAAGAAGGTCAATGCAAGGCAAAGGATATTTATTTTTGATGGTGACCTCATTGAGCGGGCGATAGTCAACGCACAGACGAAGGCTTTTGTCCTTCTTCTTCACAAAGATAGCAGGACAGCCCCAAGGAGATGAACTTGGGCGAATGAGACCCTTATCCAATAGCTCTTGCAATTGGATCTTCAGCTCTGCCAACTCTCTGGGAGGCATTCGATAAGCTCTACGGGATATAGGAGCAGTCCCGGGCTTTAGCTCTATGGCAAACTCAACATCACGGTTGAAAGGACCGTGACGCCTAAGAGGGGGGGGGGGTGAATTAGGCAACTTAAAAACTACAACTCTAAACTATGGCCTCTAATTTTCACTTAAGCAAAACCTATGCAAGAGAGAAAACTAACCAATGTGCAACTAAGGTTTTGCTAAGTGTGTTTGCTATCTCTACCGTAAAAAGAGTTATGCTATCTAGTTTCCAAACCTATCAACTAGCAAGCAAGCTATGAAAGGTAAAGCACATGAACTAGATAGCAATGTAATGCGGAAGGTAAAGAGTGTGATAGAGATGCAAACTCCCGTCGACGACTCCGGTATTTTTACCGAGGTATCGAGAAGCGCGCAAGCTTCCCCCTAGTCCTCGTTGGAGCCCCTCGCAAGGAATCCCTCGCAAGGGCCAAGCTCCCAGTCGGATACTCCGTGGATAGCCCCGGTCCTTCCCCACACGCAAGTGGGTCTCCGGTTAAGCCACTCGTGGCAAAGCCTCTCCCGGATGCTCTCCGCCGTCTTCACTATCAAGTTTCCGGCCGAAGCGCCGCGGGCCTTGTTCCCTTCGGTACACGGAGGCGGCCACACCACAAACTCGGTTGGTGTGATCTCGCAAGACTTACAAGCCCCACCGATGTACAACCACGGTGCGCGCAAGCACCGGTAGATAAGAGGTTTTCAAACCTCACTAAACACTAGGCCTAACACCTAGAGCAAGCGCAAAGCGGTGGTCTAACTAGCCTAAGCACTTCGCAAAGCACCTACACTAATCACCTAGTATATTCACTAAGCACTTTGGTGGCTAGAGCAACTAAATATGTGTCTATGCACTAAGATCACTTCCTTGAGCTCCAACCCTCCTATTTTGGCCGGCCATGGGGGTATATATAGAGCCCCAAGCAAATAGAGCCGTTGGGGAGAAGGATGGGCTTCACTGCGAGGCATCGGACGCTCCGGTCGTAACCATCGGACGCGTCCGATGCTGCATCGGACACTCCGGTCGATACCATCGGACGCGTCCGATGCTCCTTCAACGGCTAGATGCCGACCAGGCACTGTTCAGCAACGGCTAGTCAGCATCCGATGCGTTTGGACCGGACGCGTCCGATGCCGCCAGAGCCTTTCTGGAACCTCTCTGTTCAGGCATCGGACGCAGGTCACTGTAGCGTCCGATGGTGCATCGGTGCGTCCGATGCGCATCGGTGCGTCCGATGCTTTCGGACAGGCACGTCCGATGCTCCTGTTTGCGCTGTACACGAGCTAGGGTTTACCACCGGACGCGTCCGGTGCTTTTGAGCAGCGTCCGATGAGTGCGTCCGATGCACCATTTGCATCGTTTCTTCGCGATTTCTTGCGCCGTCTTGGTTCCATTTTTGTGCCTTGGACTTTGCTTGATCTTGAGGGTCTTCTACTGATCTTCTAATGTCTTGCTTGAGGTGTTGATCATGGGATCACACCGTCGCCTTAGTCCAAGTCACATTTGCACCCTATTGAACTACAAAACAAACACTTGGAAATACATTAGTCCAATTTGGTTATGTTGTTCATCAAACACCAAAATTCAAAGTTAAATGGGCCGAGGTCCATTTTCCTTACAATCTCCCCCTTTTTGGTGATTGATGACAACACAACCAAAGCAAGCAAATAATAGATACAAAATTTAAAATGCAATCTACTTGCTAGGATGCAATGCAAAGGCAAGATCATGTGATGTTAAAAGATACCAAAATGAAAAGACACTTTTATAACTTATCTTGCCCTTGCCATTAAGTCCCTTTGTGGCATTATGGATTCAAGTCTCTCACTAACTCCATAATCCACTTCCTCCCTTTTCTTGGACCATCCCAAAAGATATAACCATAAAATTTTAAATTTTGGTTTTGGTTTGCTTTGGTCCCTCAAATTCTCCCCCTTTGGAATCAAACACCGAAAAGGAAGACATTAGTAGCACAAGGGAGGGTCAAATTTTGTGATCCTTTTTATGTGGAGTGGAATAGATCACAAAACTTGGCTCTCACATTATATAAACTAAACTCCCCCTAAGTATATGCATACATATGATGTATGGCAAAGCATATGCATAACCGGCAAATTAATGCACAAAGGAGTTTAATCTATATAATGTATGGAGAAAGCATAATAGAATCAATTGAATAAAACATGATGATATCGGTTAGGAATACCACATGTAGATGCCAATTGAATTGTCGCCACACACGATGCTTGTCTCCAGGGACTCCATTTTCCTTGCAATGAGACTACTACACACATGATAAACTTGAAAGTGATGTTAGTCTCAAAGCTTCCAAATTGTAGAGTAAACTCCCTCTAAAAGTGTGCATACAAGTTTGAAATACTTGTAGGAGACATGCACATTGACTTGTAAGGTCAAATTACCATTTTACAAGTTGACATCACTAGAAATGTGGCACCAAATTGAAGATGGTAATAGGGGTAGTTAATCTACAATTCGGTGTTTGGCACATATGAAATAAAGCAATTAAGAGAAGCTATGTGCCATGCTCCTAAACAATTTAAACCATGTAGTTTTGCTCCAAAGATGAGAGTGACACCGAGCAAAACTACCATATGACAAGCCTAGAGATATGAACATACTAATGCAAACATAGGCAATGAAGGAACTAGATGTTAAATTGCAAGAAAATATACCATTGAAAGTAATTGCAAGAATTTAAATCTAGTTACCTAACATGGGAAGGGGAACTTGGGTCCATTGTATCCACTTACATACTTGGCGATGACATGATCCAATGTGATTCACCCCATGATATGGACCCAAACTTTGCCAAGTCTCCAAATTCCCCGTAGTCCACTTGACTACTTACTTCCCTCTCGGGACCCAAACCTTTTTGGTGCTCTTCATGGTGGAGATAATGTCCTTTGGCACCCAAATGCGTTTGGCCCCATTGTTGGCTTGCTTGTTCACCTTGATGGCCACCACCTTGTTATTTTTCTTTTTCTTCAAAAGGTAAGGTGTGGAGGCCTTCTTGTTCACTTTGTTTGTGTAGGTGTTGGAGAGCTTGCTTGTTTGCTTTTTGTTTTTCTCTTTCTTCTTTTCTCCCCCATGCTTCACCTTGCACTCATAGGACTTGTGGCCTTCCTTGCGGCAAAGGTAACAAACCACGGTTTGCTCCTCATCAAGCTTCTTCACTCCCTTGACGGTGTTATCTTGATGAGTTCGGGTTTGCTTCCCTTTACCTTTTGCTTGGTTCAAGTCCTTGGTGAGGCGAGCCACTTCTTGCTTTAGTTGCTCATTCTCCATTGCAATTTCTTGTGTGCAAGTATCTACAATCACATTCTCAACACAAGCTTGTTTGCACATGGGTGAGTCTAAATCAAGTAAATCAATGCAAGAAGTAGAGGCATCCTTTTTAGGCAAATCAAAGATTGATTTTTCAATTTTAGGTGCCTCGATGGGGTTTGCTCCGATGGCTTCTAGATTAGCAACTTTGTTAGTTAGCTCATCACAATGCTTGCACATGATTTCCATTTTAGCAAGCAAACTTTTGTAAGCATCTTGTGTGCTAGCTAACTTTGCTTTTAGTTTTTCATTTTTCTTAGCAAGTTGCTCATCATTGCTTGTGCTATCATATGTGCTTATACTACCCTCAAGTTTCTCAATTTTATTAGATAGCTCAACATTCAAATTTGAAAAAGTTTCATATTGATCTAGCATAGCATTGTAGGCTTGTTGAGAACTATCTAATTTTTCTTTTAAGATATTAATCTTCTTTTGTTGGCTAGTACAAGCTTTAGCATATTTAAGATTATCTTGCACAAGTTGATTGTAAGAAGGTAGCTCATCATCACTATGACTATCACTATCACTAGAGATAGGGGTTGTGTTACCTCGTGCCATAAGGCACATACGTGAGGAGCTTGATGATGAGTGCTTGTGGCCGTGCCTTTTGTGTCGGGCTTCATCATCACTTGATGAATCATCCCATGTCTTGATGGTGGTGAGGGCTTTGGCCTTGCATCCCTTCTTCTTGTCATTGGGTGTGGGCTTTTGTTTTGGACAATCTTCCACAAAGTGCCCTTTCTTGCCACATCTATAGCATCCCTTTTTTCTTTGCTCTCTTCTTTGATTGGTGAAGAGGCAATCTTCTATGGTGATGGGCACACCCTTGACATTGAGCTTGCGGATCATCCTCTTTACTCCCTTCATGAGCTTGATTGTTTCTTCTTCATCTAAGGAGGAGTCGGAAGAGGTGCAGGCTTGATCATCATCACTTGATTCTTCATCTTCATCATCCTCTTCTTCACTTGAGGAGCTTGAGCTTGTTTCAACTTGCTTCTTGCTCTTCATTTTTTTGTGCTCACATGAGAGAGCGGTGTCTTTGCTTGATGAAGTAGCTTCTTCTTGACCCATCTTGCGTGACATCTCAAATGCCACCAATTTGCCAATGACAATGGCCGGGGACATGGTGCTCAAGTCCTCCATGTTGTGGAGGATGGTGATGATGGTTGCATATTTGTTCTTTGGAAGCACGGAGATGATCTTCCTCACAATATCCGCATCACCTAGCTTTGTGATTCCTATAGAGTTGAGCTCATTGATAATTAGATTCAAACGAGAATACATATCACGAACAAGCTCATTATCATTCATTTTAAAGGAATCGTAACATGATTTAGCTAGATGATATTTTTGCTCTCTAACATTACTTGTACCATCATGGAGCTCATGGAGTTTTAACCAAATATCATGAGATGTTTGCAAAGTAAAAACTTGGTTAAACACATCCATGCTAAAAGATTCAAACAAGCAATTCTTAGCTCTAGCATTAAGATGAATTTCTTTTTCATCACTCGCGGTGGGCTTCTCGGGATTCTTGAGGGGTTTCATCCCGTCGCGAGTGACTCTCCAAACACCTAGATCAACGGCTTCTAAAAAGCAAGCCATTCTAGCACTATAGTATGGGAAGTTTGTGCCGTCAAAGTGCGGAGGCCTAGAGGTATCCATCCCAACCACTCTTAGGGCGTCGGCTCGAAGGCGATGAAACCAAGAGTCCACAAATGAGCCAACTTGGCTCTGATACCAATTGAAAGGACCGTGACGCCTAAGAGGGGGGGGGGGTGAATTAGGCAACTTAAAAACTACAACTCTAAACTATGGCCTCTAATTTTCACTTAAGCAAAACCTATGCAAGAGAGAAAACTAACCAATGTGCAACTAAGGTTTTGCTAAGTGTGTTTGCTATCTCTACCGTAAAAAGAGTTATGCTATCTAGTTTCCAAACCTATCAACTAGCAAGCAAGCTATGAAAGGTAAAGCACATGAACTAGATAGCAATGTAATGCGGAAGGTAAAGAGTGTGATAGAGATGCAAACTCCCATCGACGACTCCGGTATTTTTACCGAGGTATCGAGAAGCGCGCAAGCTTCCCCCTAGTCCTCGTTGGAGCCCCTCGCAAGGAATCCCTCGCAAGGGCCAAGCTCCCAGTCGGATACTCCGTGGATAGCCCCGGTCCTTCCCCACACGCAAGTGGGTCTCCGGTTAAGCCACTCGTGGCAAAGCCTCTCCCGGATGCTCTCCGCCGTCTTCACTATCAAGTTTCCGGCCGAAGCGCCGCGGGCCTTGTTCCCTTCGGTACACGGAGGCGGCCACACCACAAACTCGGTTGGTGTGATCTCGCAAGACTTACAAGCCCCACCGATGTACAACCACGGTGCGCGCAAGCACCGGTAGATAAGAGGTTTTCAAACCTCACTAAACACTAGGCCTAACACCTAGAGCAAGCGCAAAGCGGTGGTCTAACTAGCCTAAGCACTTCGCAAAGCACCTACACTAATCACCTAGTATATTCACTAAGCACTTTGGTGGCTAGAGCAACTAAATATGTGTCTATGCACTAAGATCACTTCCTTGAGCTCCAACCCTCCTATTTTGGCCGGCCATGGGGGTATATATAGAGCCCCAAGCAAATAGAGCCGTTGGGGAGAAGGATGGGCTTCACTGCGAGGCATCGGACGCTCCGGTCGTAACCATCGGACGCGTCCGATGCTGCATCGGACACTCCGGTCGATACCATCGGACGCGTCCGATGCTCCTTCAACGGCTAGATGCCGACCAGGCACTGTTCAGCAACGGCTAGTCAGCATCCGATGCGTTTGGACCGGACGCGTCCGATGCCGCCAGAGCCTTTCTGGAACCTCTCTGTTCAGGCATCGGACGCAGGTCACTGTAGCGTCCGATGGTGCATCGGTGCGTCCGATGCGCATCGGTGCGTCCGATGCTTTCGGACAGGCACGTCCGATGCTCCTGTTTGCGCTGTACACGAGCTAGGGTTTACCACCGGACGCGTCCGGTGCTTTTGAGCAGCGTCCGATGAGTGCGTCCGATGCACCATTTGCATCGTTTCTTCGCGATTTCTTGCGCCGTCTTGGTTCCATTTTTGTGCCTTGGACTTTGCTTGATCTTGAGGGTCTTCTACTGATCTTCTAATGTCTTGCTTGAGGTGTTGATCATGGGATCACACCGTCGCCTTAGTCCAAGTCACATTTGCACCCTATTGAACTACAAAACAAACACTTGGAAATACATTAGTCCAATTTGGTTATGTTGTTCATCAAACACCAAAATTCAAAGTTAAATGGGCCGAGGTCCATTTTCCTTACAACGGTCGGGAGGCAGACCAGGTAGATCTTCTGGGAAGACATCAGGGAACTCACAGACCACGGGAATATCCCTGACTTCCGGAACACAGGCGGTATTCAACTGGGTGGTTGCTGGTTTTTGAGGCATAGGAAGTTGGAGAAGGAGTTTGGAGGTGCTGTTAGGAATATCCACTCTCACAACTCTATTCAAGATGTCTATCATGGCTTTATACTGACACATCCAACTCATGCCTAAGATAACATCTATCTCTTGATTGCGCAGTACTATCATGGTGGTAGGAAAGACATGTTCCCCCAACATTACTGGTATACTGCGGACCACTTCCTTAGTATGTATCCGCCCTCCAGGCGAAAGTATACAGAAACTTTCTTTTAACTCCCCCATGGGTAACTCATGCTTGATGACAAAAGTGCGACTGATGAAGGAATGCGATGCACCAGAATCGAACAAGACGACTGCAGGATGATTGGCAACAGGGAACCTACCGAGCATGACGGGCTCTCCTTCTGGGATGTTACTGACGGTGGTGAAGTAGACTTGCCCGTGCTTCTTGACAAACTTGCCCTTCTGGACGTGCTGCTGCGGTACACAGTGCTGCTGCTGTGATCCTCCAGGGCCTTTCTGTGCATGCTGGGCATTCTTCTTGGGTTTTGGACACTCGCGAGACCAGTGACCAACTTGGCCACAGTTGTAGCATGGGTGGTTGTAAGCTGTTTGAGGGGTGGTGACACGAACACCTGGGGCGTTCGGCTGAGTGGCACTTTGCTGGTTGGCATTATGGGTGGTGGCCGCGGTACGAACGACCACTTGCTGATGGGGGTATGGGGCACGGTTTTGGTGGTGGCTGGGGTGATAGAGGATTCTTGGGCGCTTGTGGTTACTGGAGAAGCTACTAGACTCAGCCTTCTTCTTCTTCTTCTCCTCCTGATACTGGCGGTTGCTTTCCTCGAAAGGGACAGCACGGTCAACGACATCATGATAGGATCCGTTTAGGTTGTTGGATAGACCTCTGCGAATCTTAGGGTGCAGACCCCTGAGAAAACAATCTCTCTTCTTTTCCTCTGTGTTGACATAGTCGGAGGCATACTGGCTCAGGTGGTTGAACTGTCCCACGTACTGCATAACGGTGGAATCTTTCTGTTGCAGGGCCAAGAACTGATCCAACTTCATTTTCATCAATCCCGAAGGGATGTGATGTGCCCTGAAAGCGGTGCGGAACTCTTCCCAGGTCAGCTGGTGACCTTCAGGCTGGGCAGCCAACAGGTTGGCGTACCAGGCACTTGCGGGACCACGGAGCTGCTGAGAAGCGAACCGAGGCTTCTGGATCTCTGTGCAGTGTAGAAGACTGAACTTCTGTTCCATGGTGCGTAACCAGTCGTCAGCCTCGAGAGGTTCATCGGCCTTCGTGAAGACCGGTGGTCGGGTTTCAGTGAAGTCCACGTAGGTTGTTTCTTGGTTGTTGCGACGACCACGGTTGCCGTTGTTCTGCTGCCCTTGGTTCTGAGCCATCAGGTTGGCAGCGGCGGCCAAGGCTGCAATGGCATCTGCCAGGGTAGCTGGGACTGGTGGAGGGTTTGGGATGTTGGCATCATTAGAACCTCCAGCTCCAGTGCGGGTGTTCACAGGCATCTGTATAAGCACTTGGGAACTTAGCATCCAAAGGTTGATTTTGAACGAAACTGACTGATAAGATTCATTGATGCAAGGGTAGATAACTGATACAGAGGTTCGATAGATAACCACCGACTGACAAAGGAAAGATACAAGACAAGATACAGACT
Organism: Coix lacryma-jobi var. lacryma-jobi; assembly: GCA_009763385.1. Lineage (NCBI taxonomy): Eukaryota > Viridiplantae > Streptophyta > Magnoliopsida > Poales > Poaceae > Coix > Coix lacryma-jobi. Next base: position 68,733,199 of record CM019823.1, read on the forward strand.
CGACTAGACAGAAGACCAACTAACGCCCCAAACCTAGACTTAAGGCTTTAGGTGAGCAGATGGTACAGACACAAGGAGTCTAGTCGTCATCGATGAAGATCATCTCTTCATCATCATCATCATCCTCGATGATAAGCTCAGGCTCTTCCTCCTCATCTTCATCTTCAACGTGGACATCTTCAGCAGGTTCCACTTCTTCATTCTGATCTGGCTCATGTTCTACTTCAGGTTCCTCCACGACTCCATCTTCTGGATCCTCAGCAACTGGTGGAGCCACGGGGTGAAGTTGGTTGTACAGTTGATGTACCTCCTCATGAAGCATATCATTGTACTGCTCAATCTGGGCAGTGTACTGCTGCAGTCCATGGAGCTGGGCTCTGGTGACGTCCTCGCGGGTCCAAGCATCATTGCGCTGCTCGATAGCGCGAACCGTGTTCCGATTGGCCTGCTCCAGGGAAGCTCGTGCCTCGTAAAACTCCATGCGAGAAAGATAGAAGTCATGCTCCATGTTCTCCATCTCAGCCTTTAGATTCTTGATCTCCTCCTTCAGCTGCTTGCGGGTGCGGCGGGGAAAACGACGACCATTGGAGGATTCTCCAGTCTCTTCTCCGGTGCGTGGCGCCAGCTGGTGACGCGGCACACCATGCGGTCCAGTCGACTTGCGAGCAGTCCGCTTGATAATGACCATATCTGGACAAGAGGTTTTAGGTGAGAAAGGCTAGCAAGAAAAGGTAAAGGCATACTAACCCAACAGACTTAGAGAGGAAGTTAACTTAAGTGATTATGACATGATGCATGATTCGTTCCTACGGAACAAGGCAATGCAACTACTAAGGTAAGGTACATAGGGCTTATACAAGTTGTCTTGCTACTAGTTGCCAAAGACAAGATGAGATGAGAGAAGCAATTTGGACTCAAAATAGTCAAGTTTAGTTTTTGGGCTTAAAAACCTTTTGAAGTTTTTCGCAAAAAGATTGCAACGTCGTAGTGAGATGCTCCGATACCACTCTGTGACGTAACGGCCCTAATCCCATGGCCCACTGATCACTGTCAACCACTGACAGTCGATCCGTACAGCCAAGAGATTAAGACCGGGTTCCGCCACTGGGCTACATCAGTGCCCGATGTCCGCAGGATCATCTCACAATTCAGTTACAATCTCTTGAACATTTTTACAAATAACATCGGAGTAAATAGCGGAAGACTTAGATAACAATAGTTTTACAAACCAGGGTTCAGCATAACATTAAAGTGAAGTTATTACAGACCATAGTTCAAATAGATAGAGTTGGCAGGGTAGCATATGACAACAACTAAAAGATAAAGATACTTCACCCAGCCCGAGGGTGAATAATCACTCATCGGCCTCATCGGCCTCTTCCTGAACAACAGTCACACAGCAAGGTCCAAGGCATACTGAGGAATCTGCCATACCTGCAACATGGGTAATAGAACCCTGAGTACAAAGGTACTCAACAAGACTTACCCGACTAAAGAAAAAGGGAGAAGACTCAGGAATGCAGGCTTAGGGTAGTCAAGGTAAGGCTCTAAGCAAGTTCAAGCATTTTGCAGAAAAGCATTTTTCTATCCTTATTTTGAAAAGACTCAAAAATTCCTTGTTCCATCATAATCCTTGATTCATTTTACTTTCCAAAAATCAGACCTAGTTGAGAACCACTCCCTGTTGACAGTCAGTGACTAAGTCTCCATAACCGAGGAGCAGCGTTAATCCGGATAAATAATACTCAGCTGAGGGTCCCTATCCACACTGCATATGTAGCACCCAAGCTTGCATATGCCAACTCGTCTACCACGATTCCTCCAAGATTGGGCCCGGTCCTACGCCACCCGGAAGTACAGTACACCACTCCGATCCGGGACTCTAACCCACGTGGGTACATGCTACTTCCGCCATCTCTCCACTCCCAGTGCGCGGTTGTCGGTCCAATAAAGGATTCCTCGGAGCCGAAGCTTTCCGTAGTATGTGAATAGTTGCAAGTCTTAGTCAGCAGGCCCCCATACAGGTGGTCCCTAAATTTTCCAGCCAGCGACAAGCACCTCGGGACTCTAACCCAAGAGTACAGGTCCTGTCAGTTTTTCAACCCTGTCCCGGTCGGTGTCAACTGTTGAGTCCCGGACTACAACATGACGGCACCGTACGCAAGGACAACCTCTCCTTCCCATTGACTAAGTACGGATCAGATACTTAGCCAATAGTGGGAGTAAACTAGAAATTCCCATAAATATTCTTAAAGTGATCACACTTTTGAAATTGGCATTTTTATTGCAAATCTATCATATAGCATTGCTAAGCATTTTGCAAATAGTTTTTGAAAAGCAGGTATCGGGTGTATCATTGGTCAAGGTAGATAATGCATCAGTTAGGATTTCACTCAACTCCTATCAACCTAATGCAATAATTTAACTCAAAGACATTTAAGGAAACATTTATAAATTCAAGGAAAGGGTTAAATGCACCGGGGCTTGCCTTGGATGGCAAAGAGAGCAGACTCGGGGTAGGTATAGGTGTCGGAGCTCGGGGTTGCCTCGGGGACAGATCCTTCGGTGGCTACCTCGACTTCAGGGCCTTCTTCGTCAACTATACGGATGCATTGATGAATGCTCATGAGAATGATGATATGGACTTATGGTGCAAGACAATACCATTGATTCTAGATTACTCTAAGGCAAGGCATAATCGAAATCTAGGTTGAGCATAAAAGGTAACCATTTCTTCCTTAAGCAAGATTGATTAAACTAGACCTTATCATAATTATCCTAAGCATCATCTAAACATAGCATCACAAACTTCATAGACCAAGGGTAGGGGTCTATGAACATCAAGCAATCCAAAAGTCACATCACAGGGCTTTCAACGCTAACCCTAATCACCTTTTCTATTTTTCTTAATTATTTAAAAAGGTCATTTTATGAAGGTGCTCCAAAAATTACCAAATTAATCCCATAAGTTCATTAGGGTACAAGTATATGGCAAAACAAATTTCATAATTTTTGGAGGTCATTAAGGTGCTCAATTAAATCTAGACATTTAATTAACAAAAGGCACTATTCCTTAATTAAAATAAAGCTCAAAAATCAACTTGCTCCAAATGCCTTCAAAATTTTACCAGAGACTCATCATGACATAACTAGCTTGCAAATTTTATCTCAAGATTTTTGGAGCTATAGAACACTCTCCAAAAATACCAAAGCCTTCATTTTTCAATTAAAAGGGGAATTTTTCATTTTCAAATTTTTGCACAAGACTCAAGTTTCATATTTTTATAAAATACTTCAGAGCATAAAGAGTCTACCACAAAAATTTCAGAATTTTTGGATGCACACAGAAAATCATACAAAAAAGAGAAAACAGAACACTATTCATATCTAAAAAGAAAAAGGAAAAACAGGACACGGCGGCGCTCTGCTCGCCGGCGGCGACCCGAGCGCGGCGGCGCGCTTACGCCGGCCAACCTGGGCACTCCGCGGCAGAGCTGAGGGCACGGGAGGCAACAGGGAGCTCACCGGCGTTGATAGGGCAGCTCGGTGAGGGACGGGGATGAACGGTGGAGGTGGTCGACGGTGACCGGCGGACGGCGAGCGACGGCGATCGGCGCAGTGGCGACCCTGTGCAACAAACGGAGCCGCGATGGCCGGGTTAGAGTCGCACGGGAGTAAGGAAGGTGATGCGGGGGTCGGAGGGAGATGATCAAGGCCGGAGACGGCGAATTTCACGAACCCGAGTTCGCCGGGTTCTCGCCGGAGATGACAACGACGATCAACGCCGGGCGATTGAGGGCGGTAGAGGTGAAATTGAAGGGTGGTGAAGCAGCACAAGAACACGGCGGAGCTTTTGAGCTAGGTGGTTGAGCACGGGAGGCTCTGGCTGGTGCTGGCGACGGTGGCGGAGCTGAGGAAGAAGCTCGGGCTCCGGCGGCCCATTTATAGCCGCGGCCAGAGGCCGGTAGAGAGCTCGAGGGTGGGTGGATAAGCTTGGCGGACGCGTGCGCACTCGATTGCGCTCCGGCGGGGGTGATGGCGTGCAGCCGGGGCTCGGGCGTGTGCTCGCCGGCGATGGCCACGCGGCGGCGGCGCGCAGAGCTCTGTAGGGGACGGGAGCGCGGGTCAGCGCTTACGTGTGGGCGCGGAGGGGACAAGGGAACATCGGCGACAGGTTGGAGGCGCGTGGGGAGCAGCCAGGCGTGCGGCACGCGCGACGCCGGCGGGGCGCCATGGCCGGGCCCCCCCTGACCCTAGGAAGAAGAGGAACAGTGCTAGGGGTAGGGTTTGACTTTTGGCTAGTTTCTGAAATTTGCAAATTACTTTCAAAATTTGAACTGGGCAACGAAAACTCAAAACACCAAAGTTGTTCAGAAAAAAGAGATCTACAACTTTGTCAATATGAACATTTTCAAAATCCAAACAGTTTTTGAACAATATTTAAAAACAGAAAAGGGGACATTTTTGAAATTTGAATCAATTCAAAATTACTTTGGATTTTATACTGAAACTTGAAAATCTGCAAATATGAAAGTTGTTCATTTTGCCAAAACCTACAACTTTGCTATTATACACTTTTCCTGAAACTCATTAGTTTTTGAACTCATTTTGAAAACTAAAAAGGGGACAAAAACTGGAGTTTGATTGAATTTGAAATAACTCAAAACTTTGTACTGCAACTTGAAAAGTTGTAAATACCAAAGTTGTTTCTCTTTGACAGATCTACAACTTTGCTTTTTGGACCATCCCCAAATTTTGAATAATTTTTTGAATAACAAAAAGAGGGATAAAATCCAGGATTTGGAAATCAGGGTTTTGCAAAGGGATTTGAAATCAAATTCTGATTTTTGAACTTTGGCCAACACAACAAAACTTCAAGACACCAAAGGAACAAGAATTACACAAGCTAGTCACAGAGATGAAATTACCATTTTGCCCTAGTAGAGAGAAGTGGGCTAATTAGGGTTTTTGCAATAGAGGGACTTCACATAAAATGATACACTTAACAAAATGCATACACATGAAATCATGATCTAGATGCTTAAAGATGATAATGATGATATGTCAAGTTAATTACATGCTAAACACCAGAGGTGTTACATGTGCCAAATCTTAACATGTTGATCAAGTTATCGTAGGAAGCCTACATAAAAAAATTGGAAGCCAAAACAAAAAAAATTATTTTGCCGAGTGTCAAATAAAAACACTCGACAAAGAGTGCAATTTGCCGAGTGTTTTACTGAGGCACTCGACAAACTGGTCATTTTGCCGAGTGCTAACGGTTGACACTTGGCAAACCGCTGACGGCGACTACTCCCGTTAATCTTTGCCGTGTGTTTAGGTTACCGAGTGTTGACACTCGGCAAAGTAGGTTGTTTGTTGTGTGTTAAAGTTTGCCGAGTGTTAACACTTGGCAAAGCATATTTTTACCGAGTGTCATTTTTGTGTCGTGTGTTTAGAGTCTAACACTCGGCAAACTCCCTTTATGCCGAGTGTCCGCGTTCTGACACTCGGCAAAATGGTAAACACTCGGCAAATCTCGGTTTTCCAGTAGTGGGCATCCCCGCGCTGCCGTTGAACTCCCTCTCCACCACCGCGAGGGCGCCGCCGAGGCAGCGGTGGCAGTCGGCACACGAGATTCCAGCGGCGCATCGCGTGAGTCCGTAGACCCGGCCACCGCCAGCCGTAGTCCCAGTCCCAGCACCGGCGCTCTGGCACATGTGGCTGCTCGGCGTGCTCTTCCCCACGGCGGTGACGAGGTGCCTCATCACCGCGTCCGCGGGCGACGGTAGCGCGCGGCTCGCGATGAACACGGTCGTCGTGTACTCGTCCTCGCGGAACCGGCTGGGGTCGTCACGGGCCGAGTACCGGAGGAAGCAGGCGTCGTGCCAGACCACCGACGCCGCGCACACCCGACGAAGCAGCAGCAGCAGCGCCGCCCACTTCCTCACGGTCGCCGCCAACCCTAACTCATCGGTGCGCCGGCCGCCTTGATTGTGAGCGAGATTAGGGTGAGGGAGAGACGGGAAAGGAGGCTGGGTTGCCTGACGGGTGGGCCTGGGCCACACCCATAGGCCACGGTGGCTGCGGCTGCCACGCAGCACGCCACGTCGGCCAAAACCACCCTCCAATACCGCTTAGGGGGTTAATTAAACCGTTTTCAAAGAATAGGGTGTAGGAAAACTGGTTTCGTAGGTTGTGGGATTAAGTGTTCTAGGTATCAAACTAGAGGGGGTTATCTAGACTTTTTTCTTATGAAATACATTTAACTAATCTTTATTAGCTCTGCAGAAGCAGATGCGGCCGCAGCCAGCCTTTCACTGATGAAACCGAGCTCTCAAAAAGCACCAAACACATGACTACTAAAAGCGGTATGCACTACATAATTTTTTATGGAGACGGGCAAAAACGATTTACGAAGACGGTATTATACGTGCAACTGTCACGGTTAATACAGCAACGGAGACAGTTAAATTGCCCGCCTCTGTAAATAAATAAATAAACAAAAAAAACTAGCATGGGCTTGGATCTGGGCCTCACCTCGCCACTCCTGCCTCAGATCGAGCACCAACCGCCGCGAGCGCCGCTGGAAAGAGGGGATCAGGCCCCACGAGCGCAAATATGAGCAGGAGGGATATGAGCAGGAGGGAGCCAAGCCTGTGAGCTCCGCCGGGAGGAGGAGACCGAGGGCCGCACCGGAGAGTGGGGCTGGGGCTGGGGCTGAGCACCGCAGGGAGGAGGGGTCAGGCCCTGCACACTGCCCCTGAGGAGGGGCTAGAGGAGGAGTCGGAGCTGCGACATTGGATCTGGGCCCTCCTGCCACCGCCACGGATGGTGGCAACCCTGCCCAACACCACCGCTAGTGGTGGCCACCCACCCGCCGCTGCCACAGGTGGTTACCACCTCGCCTGGTACTTCTGGTGGTGGCCGTATGGCGCGCTGCCACCATCGGTTTGGGCCGCCTTGCACACCACCTCCCTATGTGTCGTCGTTGTGCCACTCAGAGACGGGGGAGAGAGGTGGATCCACCGAAGGAAGACAAAGATGAGGAGAGAGAGGCATAGGGTGCTCAGGCAGGGGCAGAGGGCGTGTGAGGGAGAGAGAGACTAGTGAGAATGATACCCTAATCTCAGTATATATATTCTGGATATGATATTGGGTCTGGTATGGATCTCGTATTTTCCCCGGTGAGTCTCAACGTGTGTCCATCTCCGTAAATCGATTGATAGAGATGATTGTCTTAAGACGACTGTCTATTAAAAAATCGGTTAATTTGACCACCTCGTTTAATAAAAAGTGACCGCCTCGAACCAACAATATTTCATTGCTTTTCTTTCTTTCACTAGATCAGAACCAACAAGTAGAAATGTAAAACGTGAAACCCTAATGGATATCCCTTGTTTTTTTTTTTTACTTTACATCTGCTAATTAGAGTTACCTAGACATGTCGAAGAACAATCAGAGATGAAGACACGTACACATACATAAGTGTGGTGTGGGGCGCCGGAGCGTAAGGCTCACGTCCCCGGCTGGATGGCCATCATAGCCTTAAACTCGTCGAAAGAGATGACACCGTCGCCGTCTCGGTCCACCGCCGCGACCATCTCTGCGCAGCGCTCGGCCGTCATCTCCTCCCCGACGATCCCCAGCCTCCGCAGCGCGCGGCGCAGCTCCTCCGCGGTGATGACGCCGTCGCCGTTCTCGTCGTACTCGGCGAACGCAGCGCGCAGCGTGTCCGACTGGTCGCCGTCCTCGAACAGCGCCCCGAGCTCCTCGAGGCTGATGAACCCGTCCCCGTCGCGGTCCGCGGCAGCGACCATCTCCTCCGCCTCCGCGGCCGTGCACCCGCAGGAGTCGCGCATCTCGGCCGCCGAGATGCGGCCGTCGCCGTCCGCGTCGAAGTGACGGAACACACGGGCGAGCTCCGGCTCCGGCGTTGTGTCATCGTCCGTGGGTGGTGGGGTGGTGCTAACCGCGGGGGTAGCAGTTGGGGGAGCCGGAGTTGGGGAGCGGCGTCGGCCGAAGATGTCGCAGCAGGAGGCGGTGGCGGAGACGACGAGACCCATTGCCGCCGCTCGCGTGACGGCGTCGGCGTGGGATGATGGTTTCGCTCGTTTTGATTGGGGTGTCCGCAGGGTTTTTGGGCTGTTGGCCTATTCGATCGGGATTTGATTGAGGAGGGTTTTGGCTCTGTTTCTATATCTATATATAAATAACTCGTCGGATTCTTCGATTGGAAATAGGATCGAAATCCAGCAGGAGGCTGCCTCTTCTTCCAAACGCGCATCAAATAAATGGAAACAAAATTGAAAACGGAAAAGGAAAAGGAAACCCCTCCGCAGGAGGCGCCGCTTCTTCCCCACCTTGGCCTCCTCGATGACGAACTCCGGCCTCCAGCTACTGCCGCGCACAAGGTGGACAACGAGAATTCGCATCAAACAAGTGCATTTGCCCGTGGCTCCAACCTCAGCTCCAAGGCCGACTGATCAATTCCCTGAACTTGGTTTCTCTTGTTATTACGATTTCACTTTAGCTTTTTCATGTTTTGCTTGGTTATTTGATCCTTTTTTTATGGGATTATTTAATTTTCTGATATGCGCCATCAATCAAATTAACAGAGGTATGGTTTTCTGTACGAAAAGAGAGGAAAGATAAATGAGAGATGCTTAAATGGTTCAAATTATCAAACCATGCACAGTACAATCAGACTAATAATTCAGTTGGCAAGTCCTAATTTCTATACACTCCATTCCAAATTACAGTATAAGTCATTCCAAAAATCTTGTAGACTCAAAACATTTCAAATTTGACCAAAATTTATAGAGAGAAATATAAAGATTTATGATATCAAATAGCTATACTATAAAATATAGCTAATTAAAAATCTAATAATACTTAGTTGGTATTTGTCATACGCCTAATGAGAGGCCCAACTCCCCGGCTCACGGGCCCCAGCCCGGCCCAGCAAGCTGCCCGTGCAGGGGCAGCCAGGTTCAGGCGCGCCCTGCAGGGAGCGCGCGGCAGCAGGAGGGGGACGGCGCAGGAGGCGCCGCCGCCTGCCTCCCCTCCTCAGGTCGAGTCCGAATCGGATTCCAATTCAGTTATGGAATAGGATAAGGAGTTGTAATAGATTAGGAAAGGAATAAGAATAAGTTAGGAAGTCTTAATAAATTAGGAAAGAAGAGTCTGGATCTATAAGCTAGGAACTCTTTTCTAAAGTTTGCTTGCTTTACAAGTCCATTAGGGACTATAAAAATAGGGGTATGTACTCTCTTCAAAGGCAATAAAGAATTAGGGTTCGACCCTTTGCTCTCTGCTCTCCCTGCCTACCTGCGCTCGCCGCCCTCTCCCTGCCCCTGCCGCGCATAGCAGCAGCAGCAGGAAGCCGCCGCCGCGCCGCTCAGCCCAACAGCCCGGACGCCGCCTTACACCTGGTATCGGCAGACCACTAGATCCCTCGGCCGCCACCATGAGCACCGTCGACGTGCAAACCCTCTTCGACAAGATGACGACAGACTTCAGCAAACGCTTCGATGTCATCGATAGAAACCTCAACTACCTCGACGACCGCCTGAACACCATCGAGGCACGGAAGCCGGAGGATGATGCTTAGGCCAAAGCTCGCAAGGAACGGGTAGATGCTGCTGAAAAGATTGAGAAGGACGTTCGCGCTGCCATGGAGCAAGCGGGGCGTGACTTCCTCAAACAGCAAAAGACGAACGCGTCCTCATCGACAGTTCCAAAAATTGTAGATGAATTGGAGGCGACAATCTTCGACGACATCTTCCGTCCTCCTCAAACGGCGCCAGCCGCTACGCCTCCGCCGAATTCTGATCTACCTCCACCGTACGCGCATACTGGGCCACAAACAGGCGCCTTCCCCTGCCTGAGCCAAAACACCACAAGCTGGTCTTTCCGACATACGACGGGAAGAGCGATCTGCTGCCCTGGATCAACAGGTGTGAGCAATTCTTCAGTGGCCAAAATACACCACCTCAGGAGCAGGTCTGGTACGCAGGCTACCACCTCACGGTTGGAGCCCAACAATGGTACATGCGCCTCAAGCAGGATAGGAACATCTCCGACTGGTCGTACTTCGCCAAGTGCGTCAACGAGCGCTTCGGACCCCCGGCAAGGCGCAACCCCCTCGGCGAGCTTGCAGCCCTTCGCAAGACGGGCTCAGTGGACGACTACACCGAGCGCTTCCTGGCGCACGTAGCTCGTGTCGGCCTCCTCGACGAGCAGCAGCAGATCAACATCTACACCGTCGGTCTCCTCGAGCCCCTCAAAACAGATGTGGAACTCCAGAACCCTTAGGATCTGGAGATGGCCATGAATCTGGCCAAAGCATATGAACGGCGTCTCGCGGTCGTCCTCAACTCCACCAAGCAGCAAACCAAACCGCAGGGACGGATGCCTCTCCCTCGGGCACCCGCGGCCACTTCTACACCAACTCCGACAACCACGATGACGACACCACCGGCAGCTAGGCCATTCAAACGCCTAACGGTGGAAGAGATGGCAGAACGACGACGCATGGGCCTATGCTTCAACTGCGATGAACCCTTCTCGCGTGGTCACAAGTGCAGCCACCTCTTCGACATCACCATCGTCAATGATGATCATGAGAAAGATGACGGCAACACCCTGATGATGGTGATCGGCAAGCAACAGGCATCAGTTCCAGGTAATCCACCTATGTACCTAACAGGCGTCATTAACAGAGCAGAAGTTCACATCCTAGTGGACTCGGGCGCAACACACAATGTGATCGACATCAACTCTGCTCGCCTACTAGGACTTCGGGAGCGCCGCATCGACACCATTGTCCTTATAGGAAGTGGCAATGAGGTACCTTGCCGTACAGCAGCCTTCGCCGTACCTCTACGCATCGACGGCGAGATCTTCAACATCGACGCCTTCCTCCTCGGCATCGGCAACGACATCAACATCGTACTTGGCACCCCTTGGCTCGCAAGCTTGGGGCGCCTCACCTGGGACTTCACCAACATGGAGCTCCAATACTACCGCAACGGCAACCCCATCACCTTCACCACTCTCCAGCGACCACAACGGGCTCCAGCACCAACATAGGTGCACACTGAGGTGATGAACATGGCGCAACATATGCATCATCCATCGATCTGCGACCACATCAACCTCGACGATGATATCTTCGCTAACATGAGACAAGAGGTGCTACAGCAGCGGGAACTACGACGCATCGCCCTAGCGATCACCAACGGCACAGCAGCGCCGGCGTGGTCCTTGGAGCACGACCTCCTCTTCTTCGATGGACGATTCTATATCGGTATTACCTCTCCTCTCTTGCCACGCTTGATGAGAGTCTTGCTACATGATGGGGAACAAAACATGAAGCTCTTGGCAATTGGCGCGTACAACTTGACATCATTGATACATGACCGTTCGACGCCATCAACCATACTTCTTAGCCGATCTTGGCCGGTCGGAAGTGTGATTTCAGCAGCAACGGTGACCTTCGTCGACACCTTGGGCCGACAATTCGCAAGCATCGACAACGTCTACATCGCCCTACGTCCGGAATCACGTCTACACATACTCTCACCTGACGACTTCAACTTGGGCTCCTTCGTCTTTGGCAGCATGATGGATCTCACAACAACTCCACCAACAAGGCGTAGCTCAGCTATATGGCGTCTACTTCCACTCTACATCATGCCGACTTCATCCTACCACTACCACAACTTCATCGCTCCGCCTCGTGACATGAGGACCTTCCAAATAGATGCTGGTGTTGTACAACACCTACTACGAGCAACTCATACAGGAGTCATTACAGCAGGACTACGTCAACCACCGGAACCGCGGCTGGACTTCTACATCATTCACGGCTACATCGGCAACCTGCTCTACAGCTTCAATTTTGTGCCGGAACGAACCCGACGGAACATGATCAAGAACAACCCCACCCTGGGACGTCTCACGGTACGTCTGGAAGCCATCTTGCCAGGACAAGCACCCCCACCAGACGGCACAAACAACTGGATATGGCATCAGCGCGTGGACGCTGAAGGACCGAGAGTGCAACCAGAAAGCGACCAGGGGGGGTGAATGGGAGCTTCAAATTTTCCTTTCGGAAACTTGTCACCACTGTCCCAAAAATCGACCCCAAAGACAAACCCTAGAGCTCGCTAGTGTCCACGACCCTGCTGGTAGGGTGGATGCTTCCAAGAAGCACAGCGAAACACTACACGATTCTAGAAACCCAACGCAAAAGCCGGAAATCAAAACCGACAACGGACGGGCGAACCGCGGACCAAACAGCGCGAGACAGCACTAACCGGACTCACCCTGCGTCCGGTCAACACACACCGGACGCGTCCGGTCATGGCAAAACAGATTTTGGACCTTACTGTTTCTGACCGGACTCTTGATGGAGATGCGTCCGGTCAGGCTACCAGCGTCCGGTCGATTCAGACAAAAGCCGGGAACAGTAACAAAAGCGCGTCCGGTCACTCCCAAGAACCAGCGTCCGGTCAAGTCAACAAAAAACGCACGAGTCAAACCTTCATCGACCGGACTCTGACCAAGAGTCCGATCGTCCCGACACCAGCGTCCGGTCACCCCAAAACTGCACTGTTTGTCCACCGATTCAACTCGATCTCACCCAAAACAAATCCTCTAGGGATCAAACTCGGTGAGAAGAGTCACGAAGATGATAGTGAGCTATCTCTAAGAGATCATGGCTCGAACCTATCACCAAATCGATGAATCGAAGAAATTCGGGGAAAGGGAGAAATACTTGACCCAAAACTAAAATCAACCGATCTACTAGCTCGTGAGGTTAGAGGTGAATTCCTTCGGTGGAAAGAAGTGCCTCACGCACGATCTAGAACAACTTGGTTCAAAAAAATTTGCAAGAGATGCACCAAACAACGTGAAGGACCGAGAATTCAACCAGAAAGCGACCAGAGGGGGGGGGGGGGGGTGAATGGGAGCTTCAAAATTCCTTTCCGAAACTTGTCGCCACTGTCCCGAAACTCAACCCCAATAGCAAACCCTAGAGCTCATAAGTGTCCTCGACCCTAGATGTAGGGTGGATGCTTCCACGAAGCACAGCGAGACACTCTACGACTCTAGAAATCCAACGTAAAAGTTGGAAACCAAAACCGACAACGAATGAGCAAACCGCGGACGAAACAGCACAAAACTGCACTGACCGGACTCACCCCGCGTCCGGTCAACAGACACCGGACGCCTCCGGTCACGTGAAAACCGTTTTCGGAGCTTACTGTTTCTGACCGGACTCTCGATGGAGATGCGTCCGGTCAGGCTACCAGCGTCCGGACGCTTCTGACAAAAACCGCGAACAGTAACAAGGGCGCGTCCGGTCGCTTTGAAGAGCTAGCGTCCGGTCAAGCCAACAGATAACACGCGAGTCAGATCTTCAACGACCGGACTCTGACCAAGCGTCCGGTCGCCCCGACATCAGCGTCCGGTCACCCCGAAACTGCACTGTTCGTTCACCGATTCGACTCGATTTCACCCAAAACAAATCCTCTAGGGATCAAACTTGGTGAGAGAAGTCACAAGGAGGATAGTGAGCTATCTCTAAGAGATCATGGCTCGAACCTATCTCCAAATCAATGAATCGAAGAATTTCGGGGGGAAGGAGAAAAACTTGACCCGAAACCAAAATCGTTCGATCTCCTAGACCGTGAGGTTAGAGGTGAATTCCTTCGGTGGAAAGAAGTGCCTCACGATCTAGAACAACTTGGTTCAAATGTATTTGCAAACGAAGCACTAAGCAATGAGATCGATCAACGGGGAAAAACGTGGGGAAAAGCAACCCGCGAAGAACACGAACAAAACGCGAATCACAACCACGAATTTGCAGCCGTGTGGCTACCACATGCTACAACAGTGAGATTACGGTCTCACTTCCTCAAAATCTCACGGGCACGGAGGTATTGTTCTCTTCTCTGTGGATCTCAGTTCGCTACAGCAGGGAGTGGGAGAGCAGGAAACCCTAGAAGCAAAGAGCAAATGACTGAGATAGATGGGGAGGTGGGTGTCTCCCCCTACTTATCCTAATTCTAACTATTCCTAATTCCCACTCTACCCCTAACTACTTACAGAGCGAACCAGCTAAACCCTAAGGTTATTCTGGACCAACTCGATGGTAGGTGGATCTGACGGCCACGCCCACTCAACTCGTAGCGTTCCTCGACGCAACCTTCCGATTGCCGCCACGTGCCGCCACCGCTCTGCGTCCTCTTCACGGACTCCGCCCCCGGTTTTGTGGCCGAAACCGGGAAACCAGGCCTTCACGATCAGCCCCCGGTTTTGAGGCCCAAACCGGGAAACCAGCCCACCAACGCCTGAGTTTTGTGGCCCAAACTCAGCAAACCCGCAGCACCCAGGTTTTGAGGCCCAAACCTGGAAACCATCCTCAGCCTGAGTTTTGTGGCCAAACTCGGAAACCATCCGCGCCTAGGTTTTGAGGCCCAAACCTGGAAACCGTCCACCGCCCGAGTTTTGTGGCCAAACTCGGAAACCATCAGCGCCCAGGTTTTGAGGCCCAAACCTGGAAACCGTCCACCCGATGGTTTTTCTCTGGCTCTACCACCAAACCGAAGCTGTAGAGGGGATGCACCGCTCGTACACCCCGTCCACCGACACGTGTCCCCAAGTCCACGACCCAGGCAACACCGTGCCCGCAAGTCTTCGCTCGTCGCTGTCCCAGGCTGCCAGCCACCACAACTGATCCTCAGGCCATTGGTCCCTCAGTCCAAGCCTCACGTCCGCCCTTCACCGCTCCCGGTCCGTCGGCACGGCACGTCTCTACTTGACCTTCACCTTGCCCTCGATCACTGTCTCCGTTCTCGACACCTGCACAACACAAGCCAAAGAACATGCGCATTATCCCAGTTGACAATCACTCATCACTCAGAGACTCGGCATACACCCATGTATCCGCAATCTCCCCCTTGATGAGTGCATTGTCAACTACACACACAAATCATAATGGAAATATAAGGAGGAAGAAGGAGAAGAGAGAACTCGACCAAATGACCCAAAAGCATAGCAAAGCCGAAGAAGGTCAAGTGGAAGGATCAAAACAACTTGGTCCCCAAAGACATGGGCAACGGCTCGACGCAACCAAGCAAAGCAAAACTAGCCCTCAAGAAGAGGTAGAACAGGCTCAACACTGCTAGCAAATACTAAATGAAAAAATCGAAGCAAAATGCTAGACACTCAAGATAGAGGCACAGAGGCTCAACACAACTAGCAAGAAAGCTCGACACCAATTGAAAATCTGAAAGGCGAATGCTAGTCCCTCAAGAAAGAGGCAAAGGCTCAACACAACTAGCAAAAACGCTCCGAACCAATTGGAAATTTCAAAAAACTCAACATGAGCAAGCTCCCTCTTGCATGGTGCACACAACCGATTCCTCTCCCCTTTGAACATGGGAGGTATGATTTGAACCGATTCCTCTCCCCTTTGAACATGGGAGGTATGATTTGTCCTAATTCTCCCCCTTAGTTGAAAATGCACCATCAAGCAAAAAGAACCGAAAACAAATTTTCTCCCCCTCAGAAAATGCACCATCAAAAGTGTCAACAAGAGAATTGCTCCCCCTTCCAAAATGCATATGAGTCACGATGCAAGTTAGCAGCTTCAGGAATATAGTCAAGAAAATGCAAAGATGCTCTAAACAGTATAGCTCCAACGAGTCACTAGAAAGTATACAAGCTAGCAATTTTTAGCCAAAAAGGTATTCACCATCAAAATAGCACAAGACATGTATAGACAGGAAATTCGACAAGTGCTAAACATGTATGCAAGGTGAACTACCCCTAGCAAAGTTCAGTCATCATGCTGCAGAATGAAACATAGACTTGTGTTTTCAAATTTTAATCGGAGTTGCAGCGGTGAAATTACACAAGTTCAGAATTCAGCATGTGACTGCGAGAGGTTGAAAGCTTGTCATTGCCTAACTTTCCAACTGTGCGAAGCCTATGCAGAAGCAATCAGAAGCTTAAAGCAACAGTTTCAGTCATACACTACACAACTCAAGTTTAACTCAAAGTGCAATGAGAAACAGTCTCGAAACTGTGATGTGTTGACAAGCAATCCCATCTCGATCTTTCCAATTCACTTAACTTAGTTCAGATTTTAAATAGAATATGAACATACCAAGCAAGTGAATGACTCAGAACTAGAGACATAGCAACCTAGCATATATGAAAAGCACGAGTGAACTCAACACATCCTACACATGCTAGTTGCATATCTCAATGGTGAACATTTTCAATTTTAAGTTCATTAAGCAGGTTCACCATTCAAAAATAGCTCAGCTCGCAACATGTATCAGTGATCAGAAAGAGCATAAGCTACAAGTATCAACATATAACATCGGAGCATACTACATAGAGCATAATCACATTCTAAAGATTATATACATGAAGCTCAGAGTGTAAAAGCGTATGCTGAAATGCAAAAGAAAAACAAAGCAAACGAGAAAATAGTCAGTCTATGATACAAGATCCAAAAATATTTCCCTCATCGAAAAGGGGAAACACACACCAAGCTCACCCCTCAACCTATTAAAGGTTGATTCGTCCAAAGGCTTGGTGAAAATATCAGCCAACTGATGATGAGTATCGACATGGCGAAGGTCGATATCACCCTTCTCATAGTGATCTCGCAAAAAGTGAAAGCGCACATCAATGTGTTTGGTCTTCGAGTGAAGCACAGGGTTCTTAGCAATGCTAATCGCACTCGTGCTGTCACAAAGCAGAGGAACACGAGAAAAGCTCAGACCAAAATCACGCAAAGTGGCATCATCCAAAGCAACTAGGAACAGCAGCTAGCCGCAGCAACATACTCAGCCTCCGTGGTAGACTGAGCGACACTAGACTGCTTGCGAGAAGACCACGATACAAGAGAAGAACCAATAAACTGACAAGTCCCAGAAGTGGACTTGCGCTCGATACGGCAACCAGCAAAATCGGCATCGGAATAACCGCAAAGAGAGAGGGTGGAGGAAGCTGAATACCAAATCCCGAACTCAGGTGTGAAACGAAGGTACCTGAAAATGGGCTTCATCGTCTGACGGTGAGAAGTGCGCGGCGACGCCTGAAAGCGCGGGCACAGACACACCGCGAACTGGATGTCTGGGCGTGTCGTCGTCAGGTAGAGCAGCGACCCGATCATGCTTCGGTACTCCTTCTGGTCCACAGCTTCTCCATCCTTTTCCGCATCCAGGGCCGTCGTGGTCGACATGGGTGTTGGAAGAGGCTTGGCCTCACCCATATCGAACCTCTTCAGCAAGTCCTTGGTATACTTGCCCTAGTGCACAAACGTCGCTTCTCGGGATTGCTTAATTTGCAATCCGAGAAAGAAAGTCAGCTCGCCCATCATGCTCATCTCGAACTCCCTGCTCATAGTATCTGCAAACTTGGCAACCAAAGCGTGAGAAGAACCACCGAAAATGATATCATCCACGTAAATCTGGACCAAGGGAGTGTCTTTGCCTTGCTTGAGGAGAAAGAGCGTTTTATCCACACATCCCATTTTAAAACCCTTAGCAAGCAAAAAGGTTTTTGACCTATCATACCAGGCTCTAGGGGCTTGTTTCAAACCATATAAAGCTTTGTGGAGTTTGAAAACATGGTTTGGAAACTTGGGATTTTCAAAACCGGGGGGTTGTCTAACATACACCTCCTCTTCTATGTAGCCGTTTAAGAAGGCACTCTTGACATCCATTTGAAAAAGTTTGAAACCTTTGGATGCAGCAAAAGCCAAGAGTATCCTAATTGCCTCCAAACGAGCTACAGGAGCAAACGTCTCCTCATAGTGTATCCCCTCCTTCTGACTATATCCCTGGGCTACGAGTCTGGCCTTATTTCTCACAACATGGCCATCTTCTCCCTGTTTGTTTTTGAAAACCCATTTTGTCCCAATTGGGTGACACTCAGAAGGTGGAGACACTAGAACCCAAACCCAATTTCTCTCAAAGTTCTCAAGCTCCTCATTCATGGCATTGACCCAATCCGGATCCGTCAAAGCGTGTCCAACATCCCGGGGTTCAAAATCAGCAACAAATGCAGAATGAGCAAAGTGAGAGATTTGCCTTGACCGGGTGACGCGTTCGTCGATGCTGCCGATCATCTGCTGAGGCGGGTGCTGGCGCTAAATGTGTCGTGGCGCCTCCCTTGCCAAAGTGGCCTCCCCCTCAACAGCAGCTGGTGCCTCCTCGGGTACAAAGGGTACCGCTCGAGGTGGCGGATCCCACGGCCCCCAGGAAGAAGATGTGTCGGGGCCGTGAGTCGTCGTAGAAGCCGCTCCTTGCGGCAAAACAGGTGGAGGGGGTGCTGGATCATCCATACCTTCAGCACCCTCATCCTCATCATCAAAAAGAGGCTCACCAACCTCATGATCACCTGCACACTCAAAACAAGAAGAAGGGCAAACCATGGTCTCGTCGAATGTGACATCTGATGTCTCCATGACTCGGTTAGTGTCAAGGTTAAGTACACGATATGCACGAGTATGAGTGCCATAACCCAAAAACACATCGTCAGAAGAACGAGACTCAAACTTGTCCAAGTTGCCCTTTTTGAGTATAAAACAATGGCAACCAAAAACTCGAAAATAACTTACCTTGGGCAGTTTTCCAAAACGAAACTCATAAGACGTCTTTTTCAAGAAAGCTCGAAGAAAAATGCGATTGGAAATGTAGTATGCAGTGCTCATAGCTTCGGCCCAATATAGCCTAGGAGTCCTATGCTCATCGAGCATCGTCCTGGCCATCTCTACAAGGGTTCGATTCTTCCTCTCTAGAACACCATTCTGTGGTGGTGTGTAGGGGGAAGAAAACTGATGCTCTAAACCCAAGGAGTTACAAAACTTCTCAAAATCCGAATTCTTGAATTCAGAACCATTATCACTCCTAATAGCTCGCATCGAGTTCAAAGGGAACTCGTTCTGAAGACATAAAATCAGATTGCGAGCAAAGGAGAAAGTCTCAGTCTTCTCAGCTAAAAAGAAGACCCACGAAAATCTTGAAAAGTCATCAACAACAACAAGCACATACCACTTCCCCCCAACCGAGCTCACCCGAGCCGGACCAACAAGGTCCATTTGCAAAAGCTCTCCAGGGCGCTTGGTCATGACCTGAGTCACTGGATGGTGGGGAGCAACAACCATCTTCCCATGTCTACAAGAGTGGCAAACAAGATCCTTCTCCATATGCAACTTGGGCAATCCTCGGATTAGGCCAAGTGAGCTAAGCCTTGCAAGCAAGTCGAAGCTTAAATGTCCAAGTCTCCTATGCCACTTCCAAAGATTAGAGGAGGAAGGTCCAGCCACAAGACATCGAGAAATGCCAAAAGACTCCGAGAAATTCGCACGAAAGACTTTTCCAAAGGGCGAAATCAAACACACAAGATTGCCCTGAGGATCCAAAATACGTCTGAGATTCGGTTTAAAACGAGTCTCATAGTCATCGTCGAAGAGTTGCGAAACATAAAGAAGGTTAAAATGCAAGTTAGAAACAAGAGCAACATCACGCAACACAAAATGCTCATTAACTCGCACCGACCCACGAGACAAAACTTTACCTTTGCTATTGTCGCCGAAGGTGATAAACTCCTTTCCGGCGATAGGACTAAGACTGGAGAACCACTTGGCGTTTCCGGTCATGTGCCTCGAATAACCGGAATCCACCAACCACACGTTCTCCAATCGTTTTACCTATATCAATAAAAAGACATAGGGTGAGCATACAGGCCAACACTGGGGTTAGTGAAGTAGGGAGAATACCAGTGTTGGGCCGGCTGCTCAAAAGAACGGTTAGCAGAAAAACCATTCCTAGCACACCTACGGAGGAAGCGATCACCACGTTTAGAAGAACGTGGTCCGCTGGGGAAGGAGCGCTCACCGCGATACTCAAAACGCGGTGGAGGAAAGCGCTCAACTACAAAGCCACCGCCACGGGGTCCATAGCCTACAACTGCAGGCTCCCATCGGGCATGTCTCTCCGCTGCCTAGGCCTGGGAACTTGAGGTTCTGGACCTCTGGGCCTAGCATCATGCCTCTGAACATTCGGGACATGTACATCATGGAAAGGATGGTACATGTCAGGATTGTTCATCTCCCTAGCACGGCGCGCCTCTCTCTTGCGCCGAAAACAAAACTCACTCAAGTGTCCATCTCTCCCACAATGCTCACAATGGTACCTCACCGCTCTCAAAGGGGGTTGTTGGTACACCCGGTTGTGGGTGTGGATCACTTTGCCCTTCTGTGGCAAGAGCTCCTCCTGGATAGGTGGCATTGTGTCCAGCTTATTTTTCAGGTGGTTTGGTTTGGGAGCCCATTGCTGGTTCTTGGGTGGAGCTCGTGGAGGTTCTACAAACACCCCATCCTTGGTGTTAGGCTTGAGAGGCTCTTTGGGTGGAAGGTTGGTAAGTTTGGGAGTAGTGGTGGAGTTGGGCTTCTCACATGGGATCAGACCACTTGACTCTCCAATCTTCCTAAAAGCAGAAAGATCAACACCCGGAGCAAAACCTACACCAGGACCTCCAGCAGCTCGCTTGAATTGGGAGATCATCATCCCGAGCTGCGGCTCACCACAAGACACCCATGACAAGATGGTCCGAAGGTATGTGTTTTCTTCCTCGGTTTGCATCTTGTCATGCTTCACGTTCGCAATCTCCATCTCCAAACCCTCACACAAAGCGCACCTAACAACACAAGTGCTACCTGAGTTGGCCTCTTCAAGAGACACAATCTTGGCATTCTTCTCTGCCAACTCAGATTGCAAGACAGGACAAGTCTTGCATGCACCCAACAGCATGGGTCTAGCCCGGAGCTCATCCACCTCTCCTACCAACGCCACATACTTACCTCTCAAAGTGAGAAGGCCAGTCATGTGCGTGGTGCACATCTCACACTCCTCCTCCTCGGTGACAACAACGGTGGACTTGACAGATTCAAGTTCCTTCACCGTATCCTCCCACTTCTACCTAAACTCCTTGCGCTCTCTAGCGGCACGCCTAAGCAACTTATCCTGACTAAGGAGCGCGGCAGTAAGCTTCTCAACCTCAGCAGAAAGCTCATCGTGGGTGAGAGATACCTGGGAGGTGTCGTCGTCGTCGTCGCTCCGAGGGGTGTCCACCAGCTCGCCGTCGACCTCCTTGCCGAGGGCCATGGTGCAGAAGCCGTCGTCGTCGGCGAAGAAGCAAAGGCCGTTCAGCTTGTCCTCGATCCTCTTCTTCTTCTTCTTCTTCTCGGACTCGTCGTCGCTTGAGCAAGCGGAGTCGTCATTCGAGCCGTCAACGTCGCTGAGCGTGGCGAAGAACGCACACTGCTCAGCATGGGCCTTCTCCAAGTACTTCTTCTTGATGTACTCCTTGTCGAAGCCGCCCCTTCGCTTGTGCCTTGCAGGGACGTACTTCTCCTTGCGCTTGCCAAAGTCGTACTTGTGCCCATGATCGCCCTTCCCAGATGAGTGCTTCTTCTTGGGATATTTGGCGATGAAGTGGTCGGGGTCGCCGCACTCGTAGCATCCCGAGCGTCCTCCTCCGTGGCGACGGTTCATGCGGTTGTTGTGGAACCGCGAGAACCGGTTGGCGAGCATAGCCAGCTCGTCATCCCCCAAAGACTCCAGCTACTCCTCTGTGACAGACAAGAGAGAAGGGAGTGCAAAGCTTCCAGAGGGGTTAGCAGAAGAGCCAGAAAGCAAAGCCATAGTAGGGCCAGAAGGATTCTCATAAGAAGCCCTCGCCATGGCATCAATCTCACTGGACTTGAGCTTACTGAAGAGCTCGTCGCACGTGAGGGTCTCATAGTTAGGCGATTCGATGATCGCCTGAACCTTGGAATCCCACACCGACCGATCAAGAGTATGCAAAAGCTTCAAAGCCCTCTCATGATCGTCGAAAGGCAACAGCTCCTTGTTAGCCCTCATCCTGTTGACAATCACCTGAAAGCGAGCGAATAAACTTTCTATGCTCTCGCCAGGCATATGTCAAAAGTTCTCATACTCTCGCTTGAACGACTCGTAGAGACGGGTTTTGACTTGAGAAGTTCCCTCATGGAAACGCATGAGGGTAGCCCAAATCTCCCGAGCCGTAGCGAGGTGAGAAACGCGATCAAACTCACTCATGCTCAGGCATGAGAAAAGAGCATTACGGGCTCGGCTATTGGCATCGTGCTCATCGATCTGAAGCTGAGAGACACGAGCAGCCAAGACCACGTAATCGGCAGAGTTGCAAATATCCCAGATGGAAGCACCCAAACTCTGCAGATAGGCCGACATGCGTATCTTCCAATACGCATAGTTCGTCCCATCGAAAAACGGCGGTTTGCCCACGCCACGATCCATGTCGCCTTCTGTGGATCTGGAACCGGCTAAGGTGGAAGATCCTTAACCTGCTCCGATACCAATTGAAGGACCGAGAATTCAACCAGAAAGCGACCAGAGGGGGGGGGGGGGTGAATGGGAGCTTCAAAATTCCTTTCCGAAACTTGTCGCCACTGTCCCGAAACTCAACCCCAATAGCAAACCCTAGAGCTCATAAGTGTCCTTGACCCTAGATGTAGGGTGGATGCTTCCACGAAGCACAGCGAGACACTCTACGACTCTAGAAATCCAACGTAAAAGTTGGAAACCAAAACCGACAACGAATGAGCAAACCGCGGACGAAACAGCACAAAACTGCACTGACCGGACTCACCCCGCGTCCGGTCAACAGACACCGGACGCCTCCGGTCACGTGAAAACCGTTTTCGGAGCTTACTGTTTCTGACCGGACTCTCGATGGAGATGCGTCCGGTCAGGCTACCAGCGTCCGGACGCTTCTGACAAAAACCGCGAACAGTAACAAGGGCGCGTCCGGTTGCTTTGAAGAGCTAGCGTCCGGTCAAGCCAACAGATAACACGCGAGTCAGATCTTCAACGACCGGACTCTGACCAAGCGTCCGGTCGCCCCGACATCAGCGTCCGGTCACCCCGAAACTGCACTGTTCGTTCACCGATTCGACTCGATTTCACCCAAAACAAATCCTCTAGGGATCAAACTTGGTGAGAGAAGTCACAAGGAGGATAGTGAGCTATCTCTAAGAGATCATGGCTCGAACCTATCTCCAAATCAATGAATCGAAGAATTTCGGGGGGAAGGAGAAAAACTTGACCCGAAACCAAAATCGTTCGATCTCCTAGACCGTGAGGTTAGAGGTGAATTCCTTCGGTGGAAAGAAGTGCCTCACGATCTAGAACAACTTGGTTCAAATGTATTTGCAAACGAAGCACTAAGCAATGAGATCGATCAACGGGGAAAAACGTGGGGAAAAGCAACCCGCGAAGAACACGAACAAAACGCGAATCACAACCACGAATTTGCAGCCGTGTGGCTACCACATGCTACAACAGTGAGATTACGGTCTCACTTCCTCAAAATCTCACGGGCACGGAGGTATTGTTCTCTTCTCTGTGGATCTCAGTTCGCTACAGCAGGGAGTGGGAGAGCAGGAAACCCTAGAAGCAAAGAGCAAATGACTGAGATAGATGGGGAGGTGGGTGTCTCCCCCTACTTATCCTAATTCTAACTATTCCTAATTCCCACTCTACCCCTAACTACTTACAGAGCGAACCAGCTAAACCCTAAGGTTATTCTGGACCAACTCGATGGTAGGTGGATCTGACGGCCACGCCCGCTCAACTCGTAGCGTTGCCTCGACACAACCTTCCGATTGCCACCACGTGCCGCCACCGCTCTGCGTCCTCTTCACGGACTCCGCCCCCGGTTTTGTGGCCGAAATCGGGAAACCAGGCCTTCACGATCAGCCCCCGGTTTTGAGGCCCAAACCGGGAAACCAGCCCACCAACGCCTGAGTTTTGTGGCCCAAACTCAGCAAACCCGCAGCACCCAGGTTTTGAGGCCCAAACCTGGAAACCATCCTCAGCCTGAGTTTTGTGGCCAAACTCGGAAACCATCCGCGCCCAGGTTTTGAGGCCCAAACCTGGAAACCGTCCACCGCCCGAGTTTTGTGGCCAAACTCGGAAACCATCAGCGCCCAGGTTTTGAGGCCCAAACCTGGAAACCGTCCACCTGATGATTTTTCTCTGGCTCTACCACCAAACCAAAGCTGTAGAGGGGATGCACCGCTCGTGCACCCCGTCCACCGACACGTGTCCCCAAGTTGACGACCCAGGCAACACCGTGCCCGCAAGTCTTCGCTCGTCGCTGTCCTAGGCTGCCAGCCACCACAGCTGATCCTCAGGCCATCGGTCCCTCAGTCCAAGCCTCATGTCCACCCTTCACCGCTCCCGGTCCGTCGGCACGGCACGTCTCTACTTGACCTTCACCTTGCCCTCGATCACTGTCTCCGTGCTCAACACCTGCACAACACAAGCCAAAGAACATGCGCATTATCCCAGTTGACAATCACTCATCACTCAGAGACTCGGCATACACCCATGTATCCGCACAACGAGATCGATCGACGGGAAAAACGTGGAGAAAAGCAACCCGCGAAGAACATGAACAAAACGCGAATCATGACCACGAATTTGCAACCGTGTGGCTACCACACGCTACAATAGTGAGATTACGGTCTCACTTCCTCAAAATCTCACGGACACAGAGGTATGGTTCTCTTCTCTGTGGATCTCAGTTCGCTACAGCAGAGGATGGGGAGAGCAGGAAACCTAGAAGGCAAAATATCAAATGACTAAGATACGATAGGGAGGACGGTGTCTCCCTCTACTTATCCTAATTCTAATTCCTACTCTACCCCTCTCTAATTACAGAGCAAACCAGCTAAACCCTAGGGTTATTCTGGACCAACTCATGGTAGGTGGTGATCCGACGGCCACGCCCGCACAACTGGTAGCGTTGCCTCGACGCAACCCCACTGATTGCCGCCACGTGCCGCCACCGCTCTGCGTCCTTTTCACGGACTCCGCCCCCAGTTTTGTGGCCCAAACCGGGAAACCAGCCTTCACAGCCAACCCCCGGTTTTGAGGCCCAAACCGGGAAACCAGCCTCCAAGTCCACCCCTGGTTTTGAGGCCGAAACCAGGAAACCCGCCAGCGCCCAGGTTTTGAGGCCCAAACCTGGAAACCGTCCTCAGCCCGAGTTTTGTGGCCCAAACTCGGAAACCCGTAGCACGCCCAGGTTTTGTGGCCCAAACCTGGAAACCGTCCACCCGATGGTTTTTCTCTGGCTCTACCACCAAACCGACGCTGTAGAGGGGATGCACCGCCCGTGCACCCTGTCCACTGACACGTGTCCCCAGGTCCTCGACCTGAGCAACACCATGTCCCGCAAGTCTTCGCTCGTCGCTGTCCCAGGCTGCCAGCCACCACAGCTGATCCTCAGGCCACCGGTCCCTCAGTCCAAGCCTCACGTCCGCCCTTCACCGCTCCCGGTCCGTCGGCACGGCACGTCTCTACTTGACCTTCACCTTGCCCTCGATCACTGTCTCTGTGCTCCATACCTGCACAACACAAGCCAAGGAACCTGCGATCAAACCCGTTGACAATCACTCATCACTCGAGACTCGACATACACCCATGTATCCGCAATCTCCCCCTTGATGAGTGCATTGTCAACTGCACACACAAATCATAATGGTAACAGAATGAAGGAAGAAAGGAGAAGAGAGAACTCGACCAAATGACCCAAAAGCATAGCAAAGCCGAAGAAGGTCAAGTGGAAAGAGCAAGACAACTTGGTCCCCAAAGACATGGGCAACGGCTCGACGCAACCAAGCAAAGCAAAGCTAGCCCTCAAGAAGAGGTAGAATAGGCTCAACACTGCTAGCAGACACCAATTGAAAAATCAAAGCAAAATGCTAGTCCCTCAAGACAGAAGCACAGAGGCTCAACACAACTAGTAAAGCGCTCCGAACCAATTGTGAAAAACCCAAAATCAACTGAAGCAAAGATGCGACTGCTAGTCCCTCAAGATAGAGGCAAAAGCTCAACACAACTAGCAAAGCGCTCCGAACCAATTGGAAATTTCAAAAATTTATCACGAGCAAACTCCCCCTAGCATGGTGCACACAACCGATTCCTCTCCCCTTAGTTGAACATGGGAGGCATGATTTGTCCAAATTCTCCCCCTTAGTTGAAAATGCACCATCAAGTGAAAAATGGAACAATAAGTCTCAAGCAAGGTCTCCTCCTGGGAAAATGCACCATCAAATGTGCCAACAAGAGAAGTTCTCCCCCTTCCAAATTGCATATGAGTCAAAATGCAAGTTAGCAGCTTCAGGAATATAGTCAAGAAAATGCAAAGATGCTCTAAACAGTATAGCTCCAACGACTCACTGGGAAGCATACAAGCTAGCAAAGGCTCAAACTGATCACCAAATATGAATTATGAACATGTGAGCAAGAGTGAATAGTTCTTAGCCAAAAAGGTATTCACCATCCAAATAGCACAAAACATGTATAGACAGTAAATCAGTCAAGTGCTAAACATGTATACAAGGTGAACTACCCCTAGCACAGTTCAATCATCATGCCATAGAGTGAAACATAGTCTTGTGTATCCAAATTTTATCGGAGTTGCAGCGGTTAAGATTACACAAGTTAAAATTTCAGCATGTGATTGCGAGAGGTTGAAAGCTTGTCATTGCCTAACTTTTCAACTATGCGAAGCCTATACAGAAGCAATCAGAAGCTTAAGGCAATAGTTTCGGTCATACACTACACAGCTCAAGTTTAACTCAAAGTGCAATGAGAAACAGTCTCGAAACTGTGATGTGTTGACAAGCAATCCCATCTCGATCTTTTCAATTCACTTAAAACTTAGTTCAGATTTTATTGACAGAATATGAACAGACCAAGCAAGTGACAGACTCAGAACTAGAGACATAGCAACCTAGCATATATGAAAAGCACGAGTGAATTCAACACATCCTACACATGCTAGTTGCATATCTCAATGGTGAACATTTTCAAGTTTTATGTTTGTTAAGCAGATTCACCATTCAAAAAATAGCTCAGCTCACAACATGTATTAGTGATCAGAAAGAGCGTAAGCTACTAGCATCAGCATATAGCATCGGAGCACACTAAACGGAGCATAATTACATTCTAAAGATTATATACATGAAGCTCAGAATATAAAAGCGTATGCTGAAAAGCAAAAGAAAAACAAAGCAAACGAGAAAATAGTAAGTCTATGATACAAGATCCAAAATGTTTCCCCATCTAAAAGGGGAAACACACCCCAAGCTCACCCCTCAACCGATTAAAGGTTGATTCGTCAAAAGGCTTGGTGAAAATATCAGCTAACTGATGATGAGTATCGACATGGCGAAGGTCAATATCACCCTTCTCATAGTGGTCTCGCAAAAAGTGAAAACGCACATCAATGTGTTTGGTCTTAGAGTGAAGCACGGGGTTCTTAGCAACGCTAATCGCACTCGTGCTGTCACAAAGCAAAGGAACACGAGAAAAGCTCAGACCAAAATCACGCAAAGTGGCCATCATCCAAAGCAACTGGGAATAGCAGCTAGCCGTAGCAACATACTCAGCCTCCGTGGTAGACTGGGTGACACTAGATTGCTTGCGAGAAGACCACGATACAAGAGAAGAACCAATAAATTGGCAAGTCCCAGAAGTGGACTTGCGCTAAATGCGACAACCAGCAAAATCGGCATCAGAATAACCGCAAAGGGAGAGGGTGGAGGAAGCTGAATACCAAATCTCGAACTCAGGTGTGAAACGAAGGTACCTGAAAATGCGCTTCACCGCCTGACGGTGAGAAGTGCGCGGCGACGCCTGAAAGCGCGCGCACAGGCACACCGCGAACTGGATGTCCGGACGTGTCACCGTCAGGTAGAGTAGTGACCCGATCATGCTTCGGTACTCCTTCTGGTCCACAGCTTCTCCATCCTTGTCCGCATCCAGGGCCGTCGTGGTCGACATGGGTGTTGGAAGAGGCTTGGCCTCACCCATATCGAACCTCTTCAGCAAGTCCTTGGTATACTTGCCCTGGTGCACAAACGTCCCTTCTCGGGATTGCTTAATTTGCAATCCGAGAAAGAAAGTCAGCTCGCCCATCATACTCATCTCAAACTCCCTGCTCATAGTATCTGCAAACTTGGCAACCAAAGCGTGAGAAGAACCACCGAAAATGATATCATCCACGTAAATCTGGACCAAGAGAGTGTCTTTGCCTTGCTTGAGGAGAAAGAGCGTTTTATCCACACATCCCATTTTAAAATCCTTAGCAAGCAAAAAGGTTCTCAACCTATCATACCAGGCTCTAGGGGCTTGTTTCAAACCATATAAAGCTTTGTGGAGTTTGAAAACATGGTTTGGAAAATTGGGATTTTCAAAACCGGGGGGTTGTTCAACATAAACCTCTTCTTCTATGTAGCCGTTTAAGAAGGCACTCTTGACATCCATTTGAAAAAGTTTGAAACCTTTGGATGCTGCAAATGCCAAGAGTATCCTAATAGCCTCTAATCGAGCTACAGGAGCAAAAGTCTCCTCATAGTCTATTCCCTCCTTCTGACTATAGCCCTTCGCTACAAGCCTAGCCTTGTTTCTAACAACGTGGCCATCCTCTCCTTGCTTGTTTTTGAAAACCCATTTTGTCCCAATAGGCTTACAGTCTGGAGGAGGTGGAACTAAAACCCAAACCCGATTTCGCTCAAAGTTCTCTAACTCCTCATGCATGGCATTGACCCAATCCGGATCCGTCAAAGCGTGTCCAACATCTCGGGGCTCAAAATCAGCAACAAAAGCAGAATGAGCAAAGTGAGAGATTTGAGACCTGGACCGAGTGACACGTTCGTCAATGTTGCCGATCATCTGCTGAGGGGGGTGTTGGCGCTGGATGTGTCATGGCGCCTCCCGTGTAGAAGTGATCTCCCCCTCAACAGCAGCTAGTGCCTCCCCGGGTACAAAAGGTACCGCTCGGGGTGGCGGATCCCACGGCCCCCAGGAAGAAGAAGTGTCGGGGCCGTGAGTCGTAGTAGAAGCCGCTCCTTGCGGCACAGCAGGTGGAGGGGGTGCTGGATCATCCATACCATTAGCACCCTCGTCCTCGTCATCAAAAAGAGGCTCACCAACCTCGTGATCACCTGCACGCTCAAAACGAGAAGAAGGACAAACCATGGTCTCGTCGAAGGTGACATCGGATGTCTCCATGACTCGGTTAGTGTCAAGGTTAAGTACACGATAAGCGTGAGTATGAGTGCCATAACCCAAAAACACACCGTCAGAAGAGCGAGACTCAAATTTGTCCAGGTTGCCTTTCTTGAGTATAAAACAGTGGCAACCAAAGACTCTAAAATAACTTACCTTGGGCAGTTTTCCAAAACGCAACTTATAAGAAGTCTTTTTCAAGAAAGCTCGGAGAAAAATGCGATTGGAAATATAGCATGCAGTGCTCATTGCTTCGGCCCAATATCGCCTAGGAGTCCTATGCTCATCGAGCATCGTCCTGGCCATCTCCACAAGGGTCCGATTCTTCCTTTCTACAACACCATTCTGAGGCGGTGTGTAGGGGGAAGAAAACTGATGCTCTAAACCCAAAGAGTTACAAAACTTCTCAAAATCTGAATTCTTGAATTCGGAACCATTATCACTCCTAATAGCTCGCATCGAGTTCAAAGGGAACTCGTTCTGAAGACGCAAAATCAGATTGCGAGCAAAGGAGAAAGTCTCGGTCTTCTTAGCTAAAAAGAAGACCCACAAATATCTTGAAAAATCGTCAACAACAACAAGCACATACCACTTCCCCCCAACCGAGCTCACCCGAGCCGGACCAACAAGGTCCATGTGTAAAAGTTCTCCAGGGTGCTTGGTCATGACCTGAGTCACTGGATGGTGGGGAGCGGCAACCACCTTCCAATGTCTACAAGAATGGCAAACAAGATCCTTCTCCATAGACAGCTTGGGCAATCCTCGGATTAGACCAAGTGAACTAAGTCCTGCAAGCAATTCGAAGGTCAAATGTCCAAGTCTCCTATGCCACTTCCAAAGATCAGAGGAGGAAGGTCCAGCCACAAGACAACGAGAAATGCCAAAAGACTCCGAGAAATCCGCACGAAAGACTTTACCAAATTGTGAAATCACACAAACAAGATTGCCCTGAGGATCCAAAATACGACTGAGATTCGGTTTAAAATGAATCTCATAGTCATCATCAAAGAGTTGCGAAACAGAAAGAAGGTTAAAATGCAAGTTAGAAACAAGAGCAAGATCACGCAACACAAAGTGCTCATTAACTCGCACCGACCCACGAGACAACACTTTACCTTTGCTATTGTCGCCGAAGGTGATAAACTCCTTTCCGGCGACTGGACTAAGACTGGAGAACCACTTGGCGTTTCCGGTCATGTGCCTCGAGCAACCGGAATCCACCAACCAAACGTCCTCCAATCGTTTTACCTACATCAATAAAAAGACATAGGGTGAGCATACGGTCCAACACTGGGGTTAGTGAAGTAGGAAGAATACCAGTGTTGGGCCGGCTGCTCAAAAGAACGGTTAGAAGAAAAACCATTCCTAGCACGCCTACGGGGGAAGCGATCACCACGTTGAGGAAAACGTGGTCCGCTGGGGAAAGAGCGCTCACCGCGATACTCAAAACGCGGTGGAGGAAAACGCTCTACAACAAAGCCACCGCCATGGGGTCCATAGCCTACAACTGCAGGCTCCCGTCGAGCACGTCCTCTCCGCTGCCTAGGCCTAGGAACTTGAGGTTCTTGACCTCTGGGCCTAGCAGCACGCCTCTGAACATTCGGCGCATGTACATCATGGAAAGGATGGTACATGTCCACATTGTTCATCTCCCTAGCACGGCGCGCCTCTCGCTTGCGCCGAAAGCAGAACTCACTCAAGTGTCCATCTCTCCCGCAGTGCTCACAATGGTACCTCACTGCTCTCAAAGGGGGTTGTTAGTACACACGGTTGTGGGTGTGGATCACTTTGCCCTTCTGTGGCATAAGCTCCTCCTGGATAGGTGGCATTGTGTCCAGCTTGTTTTTCAGGTGATTGGGTTTAGGAGCCCATTGCTGGTTCTTGGGTGGAGCTCGTGGAGGTTCTTCAAACACCCCATCCTTGGTGTTAGGCTTGAGAGGCTCTTTGGGTGGAAGCTTGGTAAGTTTGGGAGTAGTGGTGGAGTTGGGCTTCTCACTCGGGTTCAAACCACTCGACTCTCCAATCTTTCCAAAAGCAGAAACATCAACGCCCGGAGCAAAGCCTACACCAGGACCTCCAGCAGCTCGCTTGAATTGAGAGATCATCATCCCGAGCTGTGGCTCACCGCTAGACACCCATGACAAGATGGTCCGAAGGTATGTGTTTTCCTCCTCGGTTTATCTTGTCATGCTTCACATTAGTGATCTCCATCTTCAAACCCTCACACAAAGCGCACCTAGTCACACAAGTGCTACCCGAGCTGGCCTTCTCAAGAGACTCAATCTTGGCATCCTTCTCTGCCAACTCGGTTTGCAAGACTGGACAAGACTTGCACGCACCCAACAACAGGGGTCTAGCCCGGAGCTCATCCACCTTTCCAACCAAAGTAGCATACTTACCTCTCAAGGTGAGAAGGTCAGTCATGTTCTTGGTGCACATCTCACACTCAGCCTCCTCAGCCACGACCACGGTGGACTTAGCAAACTCAAGCTCCCTCATCGTGTCCTCCCACTTCTGCCTAAACTCCTTGCGCTCTCTAGCAGCACGCCTAAGCAACTTATCTTGACTAAGCAAGGCATCAGTAAGCTTCTCGACCTCAGCAGAAAGCTCGTCGTGGGTGAGAGATACCTGAGAGGTGTCGTCGTCGTCGTCGTTCCGAGGGGTGTCCTCCAACTTGCCGTCGACCTCATCACCAAGGACCATGGTGCAGAGGCCGTCGTCGTCGGCGAAGAAGCAGAGGTCGTTCAGCTTGTCCTCGATCCTCTTCTTCTTCTCGGACTCGTCATTGCTTGAGCAAGCGGAGTCATCATCCGAGCCGTCGACGTCGCTGAGCGTGGCGAAGAACGCACGCTGCTCAGCTTGGGCCTTCTCCAAGTACTTCTTCTTGATGTACTCCTTGTCGAAGCCGCCCCTCCGCTTGTGCCTCGCGGGGACGTACTTCTCCTTGCGCTTGCCGGAGTTGTACTTGTGCCCATGATCGCCCTTCCCAGATGTGTGTTTCTTCTTGGGACAGTTGGCGATGAAGTGGTCGAGGTCGCCGCACTCAAAGCATCCTGAGCGTCCTCCTCCGCGGCGACGGTTCATGCAGTTGTTGTGGAACCGCGAGAACCGGTTGGCGAGCAAAGCCAACTCGTCATCCCCCCAAAAACTCCAGTTGGTCCTCTGTGACAGAAAAGAGTGAAGAAAGTGCAAATCCTCCAGAGGGGTTAGCAGAAGAGCTAGAAACCAAAGCCATAGTCGGGCCAGAAGGATTTTCATAAGAAGCCCTCGACATGGCGTCAATCTCACTAGACTTGAGCTTGCTAAAGAGCTCGTCGCAAGTGAGGGTCTCATAGTTAGACGAATCGATGATCTCCTGGACCTTCGAGTCCCACACCGACCGATCAAGAGTGTGCAAAAGCTTCAAAGGCCTCTCATGATCGTCAAATGGCAACAACTCTTTGTTCGCTCTCATCTTGTTGACAATGACCTGAAAGCGAGCGAATAAACTCTCTATGCTCTCGTCAGGCATGTGTCGAAAGTTCTCGTACTCCCGCTTGTGCGACTCATAGAGACGGGATTTGACTTGAGAGGTTCCCTCATGGAAGCGCATGAGGGTCGCCCAAATCTCATGAGCCGTGGGGAGGTGAGAAACGCGATCAAACTCGGACATGCTCAAACAGGAGAAAAGAGCGTTGCGCGCTCGGCTATTGGCATTGTGCTCGTCCATCTGAAGCTGGGTAACACGAGCATCCAAGACAACGTTATCGTCCCTGTTGCAAAATCTCCCAAACAGAAGAGCCCATGCTCTAGAGATAGGCCGACATGCGTGTTGACGGTGCTTAAAGCATCATTTCACCATCAACATCTCACCCAAAACCAAGGTAAAACAACATAAAAAGTAGAAGATTTGGTTTATAACTAACCTATTTCCACATGTGCATAGTTTCTTATCTTAATGCTAGAAATGATGGAATTTGGGCCAAACAAGAGTACCAGGAGCAAGGCCAAGCCACTCTGGCCCATTTGGGCCTGAGCAAGGTGGCGGCCGCCACCTATTACTGGCGGCCGCCAGGTCACTCGTGCCAAAAGTGGCCCAAGCCACGTCATCGATCCGTGGGAGTCACCTCAAGCTCAAATCTCGGCCATTGCACACTAAGGCGGTTTGATCCAAGGGCTAAGAAGAGTATCACCTGGATAGTGGGCTTTGGACACGTGTCTAAACCCTAACCAACCCTCAAACCGACTTAGGAGAGCAAGTGAAGACCGTTGGATGAATGGCGGTTGCAACAGACGGCTGAGAGGTGGCGGGCGCCAGGGTTTGGTGGCGGGCGCCACCCTCTAAACCCTAACCGACCTCCCCCTCACTCTATAAGTAACCCCTTAGCTTCCTAGCACTATAAATAGGCCCCTTGAGCTCTCATTCGGAGAGCCTCACATCATTCCTCACCAGTTGGTTAGAGTAGCACACTTGATATGATAGAGAGATTAGAGAGAGTGTGAGTGCCTCACTAGAAGAGGAGCTGGAGAGGAAAAGAGTAGAAGTCTGGAGAGTTCCGGAGTTGTCGGAGACCTCTGCTTCGCTCTGCTCTGCGCTTCAACTTTGGTAACTTAGTATCTTATTTCATCTTCAAGTATTTACTTTCATTACTTGTGTGTTTGTTTCATTGCTTGATATTAGTTTCAAGTGCTCTAGTTCTAGTACAGGGCTAGTAGTAGTAGTATATAGATTAAGTGTGGTACTTAGGCTATATATTGCCAGTGAATACGGCTAGGCCCCCGGATAGCTGTGGTAGCAAGCAGGTGGTGACAGCCCTGTGTGCCTTGAATTCCACCACGTAGTTGGTCTAGTTTATCAGTAGGGCTCGTTGTGCTAGCGTTCAACCTAAGTCAGTGGTAAAGGCTAGTACGCCCACAGTACACTAGTAAAGAACTTAAATCACTAGAAGTCTAATAGAACTAGGATCTACCCCAGTAGATAGTGCCCGTTCCCTTGATCTATCCTAGATATCCTTACCCCTTAGTTTTCTCAAAATCACTTCGCGTTCCTCGTGGATTCGATACCCCAGAATACTCTGTGGTGAAAAGCTACAACTGACAGCCGTGCGCTTGCAGTTTCTTCTGTGTGCCACCCGAGGTGTCAACAAGCTTTTCTGGCGCTGTTGCCGGGGAACGGTAGCTGATTTTTGAGACTAGAGTTAGGATCATCCTTATCCTCTCCGCATGGAGAATCAATCTATCTTACAATTCGCAGCTCCTAAGAGTTCGCGATTGGAGCCACAATTATCATCACAACCTATATATGTCGATAGTTACGAATTGCGCCCTGACTTTATTAATAAAGTTCAGGAGCGCATGTTTACGGGATCAGAAAATCCCTACATACATCTACGTGAGTTTGAGCAAGTCTGTGCATGCTTGAACATTTCAGGCATTTCACCTGACACTGTCAAGTGGAAGCTATTTCCGTTCACTTTGACGGGAGCAGCTAAAACATGGCATGCTCGAACCGTGGGAAGTGCCAGAGGAGACTGGGGAACTTTACAGACCAAGTTTATCTTGACGTATTTCCCTGTCCACCGAGTGGTACGACTACGAGTAGAAGTGTTGACCTTTAGACAAAATGATAAGGAGACATTAGGGGAGGCTTGGGATCATTTTATTGGTTTAATCAATTCAGGACCCCATTTAGCCATACCCGATCCAGTGCTCCTTCAGCATTTTTATGCCGGTCTAGAGAAAGAGAGAGCTCTTCACCTTGATCATTCGTCAGGTGGAGCGTTTCTTCATCTTTCTCCACGAGGTGGAAAGGAGGTTCTTGATAGAATTCTCGAGAATACTCCTTATACTGGAGTTTCCGATGAAATCCCTGAGGAAGAAGTCGTAAAAACCCAAGTTTTGACCGTAGAACAACAAGAAGAGCCCGAGTCTAGCTCGTTGGACTTAGCGGAGCCTATTCCGTCCACATCTGGAAGAGAAATTCTTCCGGAATTTTTGGTCGAGATAGAGGATGATGTGTTTGAGGATTATGGAAATTCTATGAACTACTCTGTTCAAGCTCTCCCATCCGACAAACCACTTCCTGAGTCTTCTGATGGAATCTATAGCCAAGAGCGTCTTTTGGAACTTTCAGCTGTCATGAGTCATGAATGGACAATGGAAGCTGAAGTATCAGAAAACATCCCTCGCATAGATAAAGTACCTAGCGTAATAGATTGTCGAATTAGGGGAGAAATAGCCTTTGCCTTTTACGACCCTATCGTGGGAATTAATGTTCTTGCTAGTAATTACATATCCAGAACATTCCCCGACCTTCAATGACATCCAACTAAATGGTGTTTAAGAGACCCAAATGGTGACATCTTGGAAAGTGAAGGAATCCTAAAGATGGTCCCCATCCAAGTAGATGGAGCGGACATGGTCTTAGATTTCTACATTTTCGATGTAGTCCTTTTTGACGTCTTCTTAGGACAACCTTGGTCCATACTTGCCTTGCAAGGACCATGTCAAGAGCACTTTAATGCTCAAATCGGTGGAAAAGAGTACTTAGTACCTTTCGTTCGTGCATTAAATTCTATTGTCGAACAACCACCAAAACCAGATCTTCTCGAGCAAGCTAGAACCTCTACCCTTTATGAGTTGGCTCAGCCTGATTTTGAAGAAGATTCTGAGTTCTTTGTCGAAGAAGAAGCCGAGACAGATGAACCGTTTTGCTTAGACGAATCGGAAAAGCCATCTCAACCTTCCACAGAGCTAAAACCTCTGCTTGAAGGCCTAAGATACATTTTTCTAAACAAAGACCCCGAGACTCCCGTAATCATTAGCAGTAAGCTATCTGAAGAGGAAGTCCGTAGGTTGACCCTTGTCTTAGAAAAACACCGATCTGTCTTTGGCTATTCACTTCAAGATTTGAAGGGAATTAGTCCAAATCTCTGCACCCATCGTATCCCTCTCGATCCTGAGATACCCTCTTCAAGAGAGCCACAAAGACGACTTAATAACGCTATGCGTGAAGTCGTGAAAAAGGAGGTTCTGAAACTCTTGCACGCGGGAATTATTTATCCAGTTCCTTATAGTGAATGGGTAAGTCCCGTGCAAGTAGTTCGAAAGAAAGGAGGCATGACAGGCGTTAAGAATGAGAAAAATGAGTTAATCCCTCAACGCACTGTCACTGGATGGAGGATGTGTATAGACTATAGGAAGCTGAATAAAGCCACAAAGAAAGATCATTTCCCACTTCCTTTTATAGATGAGATGCTAGAGAGATTGGCAAACCATTCCTTCTTCTGCTTCCTGGATGGATATTCTGGTTATCACCAAATCCCAATCCATCCAGATGACCAAAGTAAGACCACTTTCACATGCCCGTATGGAACTTATGCCTATAGACGCATGTCCTTTCGACTTTGCAATGCACCAGCATCTTTCCAACGGTGTATGATGTCCATCTTTTCCGACATGATTGAACAAATCATGGAGGTATTCATGGATGACTTTTCGGTCTATGGGAAAACCTTTGACGTTTGCCTAGCCAATTTAGACAAAGTCCTCCAACGCTGTGAAGAGAAGGACCTAGTTCTTAACTGGGAAAAGTGTCACTTCATGGTGCGGGAAGGAATTGTCCTAGGCCATCGAATTTCAGAACGTGGGATAGAAGTGGATAAAGCCAAAATCAATATAATTGAACAATTGCCACGACCCACTAATGTGAGAGAAATCTGAAGCTTCTTGGGCCATGCCGGCTTTTATAGAAGGTTTATTAAGGATTTCTCACAGGTCGCTAGACCCTTAACGAGCCTGTTAGCAAAAGATGTCCCGTTCAAATTTGATGAGGATTGTCTACAAGCTTTCAATATTTTGAAAAAGGCTCTAACTTCGGCACCAATCATCCAACCCCCAGATTGAAATTTGCCGTTCGAAATCATGTGTGATGCTAGTGATTATGCTGTGGGGGCTGTCCTTGGTCATACTAAAGATAAGAAGCATTATGCTATTTCTTATGCTAGTAAGACCATGACTGGCCCCCAGCTAAACTATGCAACCACAGAAAAGGAACTTCTGGCCATAGTCTTTGCCATAGACAAGTTTAGATCTTACTTAGTGGGAGCTAAGGTGATTGTTTATACCGATCACTCTGCTCTAAAATATCTTTTCACTAAGAAAGATGCTAAGCCAAGGTTGATCCGCTGGATCCTTCTCCTTCAAGAATTTGACCTGGAAATAAGAGACAAGAAAGGAGTGGAGAATTCAGTAGCTGATCACTTGTCTAGACTACAAGTCCATAATTCGGACAATCTCCCAATAAA
The DNA here is from genome assembly GCA_009763385.1 of Coix lacryma-jobi var. lacryma-jobi. Classification (NCBI taxonomy): domain Eukaryota; kingdom Viridiplantae; phylum Streptophyta; class Magnoliopsida; order Poales; family Poaceae; genus Coix; species Coix lacryma-jobi. The sequence continues at coordinate 68,770,646 of CM019823.1, forward strand.
TGACTTCCTTCGCGATGATACCCTTCTAAAAGTCACATATACCAACCCTTGGTATGCAAACATCGTGAATTTTATAGTCGCCGGCTTTGTCCCGCAGGGGGAGAATAAAAAGAAACTGCTATATCAAAGCAGAACGCACCTATGGGATGAACCATATCTCTATAAGGTCTGTGCAGATGGACTCTTGAGAAAATGTGTCCCCATAGAAGAAGCAACGAAAATCATAGATAGATGTCACTCCGCCGAATATGGAGGACACTATGGAGCTTTTCGGACACATGCTAAAATATGGCAAAGTGGTTTTTATTGGCCATCAATGTACGAGGACACAAAGAATTATGTGAGACGTTGTCCTCGTTGCCAAAAGCATGGTAACATTAATGCCCGAGATGCTATGGCTCTCGTGAACAATCTCCAAGTTGAGTTGTTCGATGTTTGGGGGATAGACTTCATGGGCCCCTTTCCTAAATCCTATGACGCCGAGTACATTCTTGTGGCTGTGGATTATGTCTCGAAATGGGTAGAAGCCATACCCTGTCGAGCGGCAGATGCTAAACATTCGAAGAAAATGTTCAAAGAAAACATCTTCCCTCGTTTTGGAGTTCCTAGACTAGTCATTAGTGACGGAGGGCCTCATTTCATAGATAAGAGCTTCCGACATTTCTTAGCTAGTCAAGGAGTCCAACATAATGTAGCCACTGCATACCACCCCCAGACAAGTGGACAGGCCGAAACGTCCAATAAACAAATAAAGAATATCTTGCAAAAGACGGTAGAAGAAATGGGAAAGGGATGGAAACATAAGTTACCCGAAGCTCTGTGGGCCTATCGGACCACCTATAAGACCCCGATCAGAATGTCCCCATACCAATTAGTTTATGGGAAAACTTGTCATCTTCCTATTGAGCTTGAGTTCAAAGCTCATTGGGCCATTAAGAAATGGAACATGGACCTTGACCAAGCTGGCCAAAATAGGAAGATGCAAATTTCTGAACTAGAAGAATGGCGAGAGAAAGCCTATCATAGTGCCAAGCTCTATAAAGAGAAGACTAAGAGATGGCACGATAAACGGATCAAAAAGAAAGAGTTCGAAATAGGAGATAAAGTTTTACTCTTTAACTCCCGTGTTCGACTTTTCGGACATGGTAAACTTCGAAGCAAATGGGAAGGACCCTTCAAGGTTGTTGCAACCTCTTCCCATGGAGCCGTCACATTAGAAAGTGACGATGGGCAAATCTTCAAAGTAAATGGACAAAGATTAAAAATATTCTATGACTTTGATAAAAATGAGCTGAACGAAATTGATATAATTAACTTTGAAGTAGCTGAAGCCCATGACAATTAATGGATGGACCCAATTTACCCCTTGTCCATTTCATACACCTAGTCCATCCAAAACCCCGAGAAAGGCCTCTTTAGGCCCAACCAAGCCATTTCAACCTTGGAACTTTGAAATTTAGGAGGCTTACCTTCTCCCGCTCGATGCCCGGCGAAGGAGGAGTGGCGCCCGCCACTCCCAACTGGCGGCCGCCACCAAACCCTGGCGCCCACCACTCTAGGTGGTGGTTTAGAAGCCCCTCTCCACGTGGCAGCTAATCTCGAGCTCGGGAGATCGAAAGAAGGAGGAGATGAGGACGTGTTAGTTCATCTAAGGCTTATCCCTCCACTTCTCCCCCTTCTTAAAAGAAGAACTCCTTCTTCTCCCTCCATCTACTCACGAAGTCCAGCCACGCCTCCTCCAAAACCATGTCGTCTCCACGGAAATCCGAGTCCTATAACCCTCAAGGATCCATCTCGTCCTCCACCAAAGCCATCATCCGATCTTTGATCGACGACGACATGGAGGTACTTCACGTGCCTCCTTTAGCAATGGTGCTGCCAGACGACACTTATGTCAAGGGGACACCATCGGAGGGCGCAGGGAAGGCACCAGCCACCACTCCAGTGGCGGGCGCCACCCCTGCTGGGCGGCCGCTAGGGGTGATGAAACGCCCCCTGGCCTCGTCTCCGCTCCGTCTTCATCCTCCTCCAGTGGCGCCACCTGAGAAGAAACTGAGAACGCCCACCAGGCCAACCACAGAGGAGATCACCCCGAGGAAGTCTCCGGCCGTCAAGGCCAGGGGTGATGAAACGCCCTCTCCATCAAGGGCAAAATCCCGGGTCAGCTTTGGCTCAGATAGCCACACCCGTAGTTACAGCCCTAATCCCAAGAGGGCTAAACTGGGCATTATGAGAAGAGGCTGCGTGAGCATGAGCCGAGCACTCATGGCTCCAATGGGTCGCTCTCCGAGCCATCCGTGCGCCGCCGTCTCTACCCATCGCCGGCAGGAGTCCCCGGCGAGATGGAGCACAACGGTGGTGAGGAGGGGTTAACCCTCGGAAAACTCGCCGCCGAGGTGAAGAAGCTGTGCAAGGAGAAGAGCGTCTTGGAGGATCAAGTCGCAGAGATAGCCCTCTGGCAAATGGACATGGAGGATCGGTTCACCATCCTCCGCAAGGGCTGCACCTCGAAGATCAAGCGTCTCTTCAAAGAGACGGGCTTCGAGGATCTCTACGAGGCCCCTCCATTAGATTAGATTAGATTAGGGTGTCTAGTTAGATTTTTAGTTTGATTTAGTTTAAGTTTAATTTTTGCTTGATTTAAATTTTAGATTGTTTAATTTTCAATTTAGAACTTTTGTTTAGGAAATTTTTATTTAATGAATAAAAAGACACCCATATTATTTTTTCCCCTTCATCAAGATTGTTAATTTTTAAATAAAAAGTGCCAAAACTTCTAGTGTGGGGGAAATCCCCTCTCTAAACACCTCTGTAAAACGTGACAAAATGTTCAAAGCTATAACCTAAACTTAGCAAGGTAACTACCACGTTGTTTGCAAGCCGCATGGGCCAAAGCCCTTGGCGGCCGCCACTTATTACTAGCGGCCGCCAGGCCACTCTACACCGAAACACCCCCGATGAACCCCTAAACCCGTGTTTTAAATTCTGTACAATTTGAATCACTGGATGTCTCGGTTTGAACTAAAAATGCAGCTAGGAAATTAAAAAAAATGCTGAAATAATTTCTTTTGAATTGAGTGTTTACACGACATGTTATTCTACCTTTTATTCATGTGTAGTAGCCTACTCACTTTGACAGGAAAGTCAACCTAGGTTGTTGTTTGATAAGATATAAAAGTAGTAATTGAAATTCCATTAGTACTCTGCTACAACCTTGGGAGTTTTTATTTTGAAAACCAAAATTACCAAGGTTCATGATCTTTCTTCCCTATCCACCTACCAAAGCCAAAATATTAGAGTATAGGAGAACAGCCCATAAAGCCTTCTAAATCAATCTTTGAGCTTTGTCAAGAATAGTTGATCTAGGTAGAAGAGTTTAGTCATGCTCTAAAAGCCAAGGCAAACCATGCTTTTTGAGAGAACTCTCACACTGAGAGTATACTCATGTAGTTCTCCTCCAAAATTTTGTTCTAAAAGAATTATATAAATTTTCTCATTCCTTCAAAGGACATGGCTATATAGTATCTAAAAAAAAGAGCAAATGCTCTCAAAAGGACAAGTGTCCAAGTATTCAAAAAAAGAGCAAATGCTCTCAAAAGGACAAGTGTCCAAGTATTCAAAAAAAGATGCATATAGCCATGATCCTTGGTAAGAGAAGAGTTTCAAAAAGAACAAAGGAGTTGAGTTAGTCCACCTTATACCTTGGCTAGTGCATGACTATACTCTCCCATGATCCTAAACTTGACTTAGCAATAAAAGAGAGATAGAAGTGCCTTACATTCCTTCCTTTCCCTATAAACTCCACATAAACCATAGGATAGACTCTGGCATTTTCTTTTGCCACAAAGTGAGGATATACACCATGAGTGCCTTGAGATTTAAAGAGAGATTCAATGAACCATGATTTTTCTTTTTGAAAATATCCTAAAACCCCAAGGTATGTAAAAGAGGAAAGTGTGTTTCTCTTATTTGCAAGCTATTCTATCTCTCAACCGCCATAGGTATGATTTATTAGCCACTTGGAAAGGTTACTAAAATGAGTATAGGTAGTTGAACATCTTATGTGAATGCTTAGTTCAATAGAATTGTTTCAATTCTTAAAGCCCATGCTTGCTCGAGACGAGCAAGAGGTTAGTGTGGGGGAGCTTGTTGACGGTGCTTAAAGCATCATTTCACCATCAACATCTCACCCAAAACCAAGGTAAAACAACATAAAAGTAGAAGATTTGGTTTATAACTAACCTATTTCCACATGTGCATAGTTTCTTATCTTAATGCTGGAAATGATGGAATTTGGGCCAAACAAGAGTACCAGGAGCAAGGCCAAGCCACTCTGGCCCATTTGGGCCTGAGCAAGGTGGCGGCCGCCACCTATTACTGGCGGCCGCCAGGTCACTCATGCCAAAAGTGGCCCAAGCCACGTCATCGATCCGTGGGAGTCACCTCAAGCTCAAATCTCGGCCATTGCACACTAAGGCGGTTTGATCCAAGGGCTAAGAAGAGTATCACCTGGATAGTGGGCTTTGGACACGTGTCTAAACCCTAACCAGCCCTCAAACCGACTTAGGAGAGCAAGTGAAGACCGTTGGATGAATGGCGGTTGCAACGGACGGCTGAGAGGTGGCGAGCGCCAGGGTTTGGTGGCGGGCGCCACCCCCTAAACCCTAACAGACCTCCTCCTCACTCTATAAGTACCCCCATAGCTTCCTAGCACTATAAATAGGCCCCTTGAGCTCTCATTCGGAGAGCCTCACATCATTCCTCACCAGTTGGTTAGAGTAGCACACTTGCTATGATAGAGAGATTAGAGAGAGTGTGAGTGCCTCACTATAAGAGGAGCTGGAGAGGAGAAGAGTAGAAGTCTGGAGAGTTCTGGAGTTGTCGGATACCTCTGCTTCGCTCTGCTCTGCGCTTCAACTTTGGTAACTTAGTATCTTATTTCATCTTCAAGTATTTACTTTCATTACTTGTGTGTTTGTTTCATTGCTTGATATTAGTTTCAAGTGCTCTAGTTCTAGTACAGGGCTAGTAGTAGTAGTATATAGATTAAGTGTGGTACTTAGGCTATATATTGCCAGTGAATACGGCTAGGCCCCCGGATAGCTGTGGTAGCAAGCAGGTGGTGACAGCCCTGTGCGCCTTGAATTCCACCACGTAGTTGGTCTAGTTTAACAATAGGGCTCATTGTGCTAGCGTTCAACCTAAGTCAGTGGTAAAGGCTAGTACGCCCACAGTACACTAGTAAAGAACTTAAATCACTAGAAGTCTAATAGAACTAGGATCTACCCCAGTAGATAGTGCTTGTTCCCTTCATCTATCCTAAATATCCTTACCCCCTAGTTTTCTCAAAATCACTTCGCGTTCCTCGTGGATTCGGTACCCCGGAATTCTCTGAGGTGAAAAGCTACAACTGATAGTCGTGCGCTTGTGGTTTCTTCTGCGTGCCACCTGAGGTGTCAACAATGCGTAACTTCCAATACGCATAGTTCGTCCCATCAAAGAACGGCGGTTTGCCCACGCCGCGATCCATGTCGCCTTCTGTGGATCTAGAACCGGCTAAGGTGGAAGATCCTTAACCTGCTCCGATACCAATTGAAGGACCGAGAGTGCAACCAGAGGGGGGGGGTGAATGGGAGCTTCAAATTTTCCTTTCGGAAACTTGTCACCACTGTCCCAAAAATCAACCCCAAAGACAAACCCTAGAGCTCGCTAGTGTCCACGATCCTACTGGTAGGGTGGATGCTTCCAAGAAGCACAGCGAGACACTACGCGATTCTAGAAACCCAACGCAAAAGCCGGAAATCAAAACCGACAACGAACGGGCGAACCGCAGACGAAACAACGCGAGACAGCACTGACCGGACTCACCCTGCGTCCGGTCAACACACACCGGACGCGTCCGGTCGTGGCAAAACAGATTTTGGACCTTACTGTTTCTGACCGGACTCTTGATGGAGATGCGTCCGGTCAGGCTACCAGCGTCCGGTCGATTCAGACAAAAACCGGGAACAGTAACAAAAGCGCGTCCGGTCACTCCCAAGAACCAGCGTCCGGTCAAGTCAACAGAAAACGCGCGAGTCAAACCTTCATCGATCGGACTCTGACCAAGCGTCCGGTCGTCCCGACACCAGCGTCCGGTCACCCCAAAACTGCACTGTTTGTCCACCGATTCAACTCAATCTCACCCAAAACAAATCCTCTAGGGATCAAACTTGGTGAGAAGAGTCACGAAGATGATAGTGAGCTATCTCTAAGAGATCATGGCTCAAACCTATCACCAAATCGATGAATCGAAGAAATTCAGGGGAAGGGAGAAATACTTGACCCAAAACTAAAATCAACCGATCTACTAGCTCGTGAGGTTAGAGGTGAATTCCTTCGGTGGAAAGAAGTGCCTCACGATCTAGAACAACTTGGTTCAAAAGAATTTGCAAGAGATGCACCAAACAACGAGATCGATCGACGGGAAAAACGTGGAGAAAAGCAACCCGCGAAGAACACGAACACAACGCGAATCACGACCACGAATTTGCAACCGTGTGGCTACCACACGCTACAATAGTGAGATTACGGTCTCACTTCCTCAAAATCTCACGGACACAGAGGTATGGTTCTCTTCTCTGTGCATCTCAGTTCGCTACAGCAGAGGATGGGGAGAGCAGGAAACCTAGAAGGCAAAAATAGCAAATGACTGAGATACGATAGGGAGGAGGGTGTCTCCCTCTACTTATCCTAATTCTAATTCCTACTCTACCCCTCTCTAATTACAGAGTGAACCAGCTAAACCCTAGGGTTATTCTGGACCAACTCATGGTACGTGGTGATCCGACGGCCACGCCCGCACAACTGGTAGCGTTGCCTCGACGCAACCTCACCGATTGCCGCCACGTGCCGCCACCGCTCTGCGTCCTTTTCACGGACTCCGCCCCCGGTTTTGTGGCCCAAACCGGGAAACCAGCCTTCACAGCCAACCCCCGGTTTTGAGGCCCAAACCGGGAAACCAGCCTCCAAGTCCATCCCCTGGTTTTGAGGCCGAAACCAGGAAACCCGCCAGCGCCCAGGTTTTGAGGCCCAAACCTGGAAACCGTCCTCAGCCCGAGTTTTTTGGCCCAAATTCGGAAACCCGCAGCACGCCCAGGTTTTGTGGCCCAAACCTGGAAACCGTCCACCCGATGGTTTTTCTCTGGCTCTACCACCAAACCGACGCTGTAGAGGGGATGCACCGCCCGTGCACCCCGTCCACTAACACGTGTCCCCAAATCCTCGACCTGAGCAACACCATGTCCCGCAAGTCTTCGCTCATCGCTGTGCCAGGCTGCCAGCCACCACAGCTGATCCTCAGGCCACTGGTCCCTCAGTCCAAGCCTCACGTCCGCCCTTCACCGCTCCCGGTCCGTCGGCACGGCACATCTCTACTTGACCTTCACCTTGCCCTCGATCACTGTCTCTGTGCTCGACACCTGCACAACACAAGCCAAGGAACCTGTGATCAAACCCGTTGACAATCACTCATCACTCGAGACTCGACATACACCCATGTATCCGCAAACGCGCTGATCGGAGAAGGGGGAGATGTCATACGCCTAATGAGAGGCCCAACTCCCCAGCTCACGGGCCCCAGCCCGGCCCAGCAAGTTGCCCGTGCAGGGGCAACCAGGTTCAGGCGCGCCCTGCAGGGAGCGCGCGGCAGCAGGAGGGGGACGGTGCAGGCGGCGCTGCCGCCTGCCTCCCCTCCTCAGGTTGAGTCCGAATCGGATTCGAATTCAGTTATGGAATAGAATAAGGAGTTGTAATAGATTAGGAAAGGAATAAGAATAAGTTAGGGAGTCTTAATAAATTAGGAAAGAAGAGTCCGGATCTATAAGAAACTTTTTTCTAAAGTTTGCTTGCTTTACAAGTCCATTAGGGACTATAAAAATAGGGGTATGTACTCCCTCCAAAGGCAATAAAGAATTAGGGTTCGACCCTTTGCTCTCCGCTCTCCCTGCCTACCTGCGCTCGCCGCCCTCTCCCTGCCCCTGCCGCGCATAGCAGCAGCAGCAGCAGGCTGCCGCCGCGCCGCTCAGCCCAACAGCCCGGGCGCCGCCTTACAGTATTATAAATGCTATTATCTTATTTTATAAATTTGGCTAAATATGAAAAACTTGACTCTCTAAGATTCTTAGAATGACTTATAATTTGTGATGAAGGGAGTAGATGTTATTACTGCCACCATTTATGTCTTCTTCTTTATCACCTGTAGTGAACTTTGTTTTGGTGCTCTTTCAATCTTTAGTTCCAGCAGCCATGCATAGCACAGTATGCAATAAGGATGTGGGTTTGTTTCTACGTTTGTTCGACATGGTCACATGGTTATCATACATAATTTAAACTAGGTTGATTTGTTTTTTAAGATGACTTGATTTTACACGTTATGGCGTTCCAAAGGTAAGGGCTAAGGCCTAAGGGTTTTGAAGGACTTATGCCTGACTTGGATTTTCTCCCTTGGTTTACAGGTTGTACAAAGCCCCTTTGAACTTTCCTTTCTAAGATCTGAAGGTTGTACATAGCCCCTTTGAACTTCCATTTCTATGATCTGATTCTTCCACATGTTTAGTTCTTTCGGACCATTCTCACTTCATGCTTCGATGCAATGTTGTGATCGATGTGTGTAATTAAGGTTCGCAGATATACAATGGACCGGTCAGAATGGATGTATAAGATCAATAGAGTACTTGATGTGCGGTATCTCGCTGAAGTGAGAAAGTTTATTGCCGCTGCGAAAGCTGACCGTGAGAGATTGAACCAGACGACAAGCATATGTCCATGTCATCACTGCAAGAATTTGACAACCTTCAAAGACGAAGGCACGGTGCAATCTCATTTGATTCATTTTGGTTTCATGGAGGATTACACGATGTGGACTCATCACAGCGAGAGAGTCGATCCGAGTGTCAGGGCGGCATCTGGAGTAAGCTCAGCATCGATGACGACGGTGAACCAAGATCCTGGAGCGCACGTCTCATCAGCAACAGTAGTGTCAGCCTTCAGTGACAGTAGTGCTCGTGACTACATCGCTATGGAGGATGTACTCCAGGATATGACAAATGATGGTGGTGGAGATGTTGAGGACGCTACGGTGCAGGAACCTGCAGATGTGCAACTATTTCAGGATTTACTCAACCACATCGACGAAGACGACGTCGTGTATGGCTCCCCGAAGTGGCTGGAAAATTTTAGAGAGATGAAGCAGGCATCACTTAATCCTTTATATAAGGACGACGAGGAATGTCCAAATGAGTGCATGGTGCTCCATTTCAACCTCCACATGTTGATGATGAAGGCTTGCCATGGGTGGTCAGATAGTAGCTTTGATGAGTTGTTAGGTTACCTTGCTAAAACGTTCCCGACTAGTAACAAGATTCCAGCAAATACCTATCGGGCGAAGAAGCTTATCCGGCCAGTGGCGATGAAGCTTAGAAAGTTCGATATCTGCCCTAACCACTTCATCCTCTATCGGGGCACATAGTATGAGAATTTGATGAGTTGTTCGCACTGTGGCGCCAGTCGCTACAAGAGAAATCTTGGTTGACGCGTGGATGCAGACGACGATGAGGCCTTACGAGGTGGTCAGAGGAAGAAGAAGAAGGGTGCCAAGAAGAGCAGTGTTGTAGCCAATCGCATCTCGGCTTATCAGCAGGACGAGGAAGAAGAGGGTTACACGCTGAGGAGAAGTCTGGAACTGTTGGTGTGGTACATGACAATGATCGACCGCCTGCGTGCGCTATTTGGGAACCCAAAGGACGCGAAGCTCATGTCTTGGCATGGCTGACCGCTTGAAGGACGATGGCATGCTGCGACACCCCTCCGATGCCCAGTAGTGGAAAGATTTCGATAAGGCCTACCCGTAATTTGGCAAAGATCCCAGGAACGTTTGGTTCACGCTGCGCACCGATGGGATGAATCCATTTGGCGAGCTCAATAGCTCCCACAACACCTGGCCGGTCGTACTCACCATCTACAACCTACCTCCCCATCTGTGTCAGAGGCGCAGGTATCTTCTGCTGACCATGCTTATCTCGGGACCGAAGCAGCCCGACAACGATATCGATGTTTTCATGGAGCCGGTAATGGAGGAAATGAAGGAGCTATTTGAAAGGTCCTAAATGGCTAGAGGGGGGTGGATAGCCTAATAAAAATTCTACAAAACACTTAGAGCAACTAGTTAGACAATTACAAAGCGAAGCTTTTTGCTCTAGCTCTACTAAGTGTTGCAAGCCACCTATCCAACAATTCTAGTAACCTATAATCACTATGGCACACAAAAGATATGACACTACTCTCTAAAACAATGAGCTAGCAAGAAATAATTACTTCTAATTAGAGAGCTACTTCTAGCAACAAATATATCTACACAAGTGATAAAGAAAGTAATGCAAAGATAGAGAGATATATACCGAGGCCGGCAAGAGATAATCAATCACAATAAGAATACCAAGAAACTTCGGGAGAAGTCCAAAGAGGCAAGAGACACAAAGATTTTCTCCCGAGGTTCACGTGCTTGCCGGCACGCTACTCCCTGTTGTGTCGACCAACCACTTGGTGGTTTGGCGGCTAATAGGTGTTTCACAAACCTATCTCAACAAATGAGCGCCGCAAGAACCTACCCACAAATGGAGGTAACTCAATGACACGCGCAATCCACTAGAGTAACCTTTTGGCTCTTCGTCGGGGAAGGCACAATACCCCTCACAATCACCAAGAGATGGACACGAACAATCACCACTCGTGCCAAAGCTCCTCCGCTGCTCCAAGCCGTCTAGGTGGCGGCAACCACCAAGAGTAAAGAGAATACCCGCAGGAACAACGATCCCCAAGTGCCACTAGATGCAAACTCACAGGCAAATTTACTTGGAACCACTAGATCTCACTTAGATTCACACTATCAAGCAAGGAGATGAGTGGGATGGAGTATGTCTAGCTCAAGAGGATGTTCAAGAGGTTAGAGTCAAGAGAACCTCCCCAAAGCCGACCACTTCGTATTTATATGAAGGGGAGCAAACAGCACAACGACTACATCTCTTGAGCGGTACCTCCGGTCCTTGACCAGTACTACCGCTCGTAGAGCCGGTACTACCGGTCGACCACCGGTACTTCCGGTCAACCCCTTAGGCGCCTGTTGGAAGAAACTAGGCACGAAACGCAACTTCCAGAGGTCCGAACGATACTACCAGCCCCCGGGACCGGTACTACCGCCCCCCGGACCGGTACTACCGCCCGTCCAGCGGTACTTCCGCTACCAGCCTGAGCTCCGCGCTAAAACGGCCATAACTATTAGCTCCGGACTCCGATTTCGATGATCTTGGACATTTTGGAAAGCTTATTCAGAGGGCTACACAACCCACATGAATACACAATCCAAAACACAAAGTATTAGAACAGATTTCCAATCCAAGATCCATCGCTTCTCTTTTCAAACCAAAGATTTTTCCGAAAACTTCTCCGAGTTGATCCAATTCAACTCCACCACCTTCTCCTTTGCAAATATGCTAACACCACCAAGTGTACATCATCATGTGCATGTGTGTTAGCATTTTCACAATCATTTTGAAAGGATTAGAGGTTAGCACACTAGATCCTAATGCATATGCATGTATGAATTCACCTAGTGGCACTTGATAACCGCAATCACGAGATAGTCCCCTCTTAATAGTACGGCTATCTATCCTAAACACACTCACACCCTCTATGGTGTCTTGAGTGCCAAAACAAAATCCCTATTTATACCTTTTCCTTGATCTCCATACGGTTTTGCTTTTCTCTTCTTCTCTTTCCAAATGTGTTGCACTTGATCCATCTTTTGGTCATCACCACCAATACCATGATCATCATCTAGCTCCCGCACTTGGTGTGTACCAACCTAGCTCATAAACACGTCATGACAAAGGTTAGTACCCTAGGTGACATCAATTACCCAAAACCAAACAAGGACTTTCACTATTTGATGTTGGGGTTGAGATGGTGGATGCGTCCCTCAAAGAGAAGTTCACCCTAAAAGCCATCATCTTTGTCACCATCACCGACTACCTCGACCTCTTCTCACTGTCGGGGCAGATCAAAGGGAAGACCAATTGTGTAATGTGCATCGACAGGAGATGCTACACTTATCTCAAAGGATCGAACAAGATGGTCTACATGAGACACAGGCGGTTCCTTCCAAAAAGGCACAAATATAGAAGAAGTGTCATGAATCAATTGTTCGATGATCAGGGTGAGCCACGGGGTGAGCCACCGGTGCAGACTAGTTGGGGGCCAAAGGTGTATGAGATGGTGAAGGATATTGATCAGATCGAGTTAGGGAAGAAGAAAAAGCCACCAGAGGAGGGGACAAAACAAACGAGAAAGCGAAAGAGAGACACGATGGAGGAAGCGTCGCAGGCTGTCCCCTCATCATCTAGCTCCCGCACTTGGTGTGTACCAACCTAGCTCATAAACACCTCATGACAAAGGTTAGCACCCTAGGTGACGCCAATTACCCAAAACCAAACAAGGACTTTCAATCTCCCCCTTTTTGGTAATTGATGACAACCTTTCACAAAGATATGTATTTGAAAATTTGAGTCACCTCTTTGTTAGTATTAACTTCACCTACATATGTGCTATAGTGTTTGGTTCAAGTTCGGCACATATGCATAGATATGAAATGTGGGAGAGTAATACTATCAAATGATGCTAAGGTGTAAAGAATGGACCTTTGAAGCGTGATACCAATCGGAGTTGCCAATATACACCATCCTTAGCACCATGGTTAGCTAGACTTACAAAAACACTAGATACCTTATGAGATCAACATTATATGAAAGGCTCTAGTACCACTTGTAAGAACAAATTATATCTAGCTACCACCTATGCATGCTAGTTTGCAAATCATCATTCAAAATTTATTTCTAGCATACACCACACAAGCATGGATATCAAGTTAAACAACTTGTGCAATGCAAGCAAGCATATGAACATGCACAAATCAAATACAACAACCAAGTTCATGAGCTTGCTCCCCCTACTTGTGTGCTCAAAAATCATTTTCAAGTTCATGATATGAGCTTGCTCCCCCTACTTGTGCGCTCAAAAATCATTTTCAAAGTTTTTGATCCCCTTCATTTTATCTTTGTTACACTCTCTCCCCCTTTGTCATCTATTTCCATAAAAGGTTTGCATAAAAAGGTTTCAAATTGTTTAGAGAGAGAGAGAGGTAGTTCTTTCACATTTGGTTCAATCTAGTTCATTTGCATGAATCATTTAACACGGTTTGCTCTAGAGTAAGCTTCTTCACACATCTTGCAATGGTTATCTTACTCACGTTGGTTAAAAGTTCCATTGCTCATTCTCTAGATTAAACACTAGGATTGCAAGCCCATAAACATGTCATATGTTACCACTAGATCAAGTAAGCCATATAAACAATAGTGGCATCATACAAGCATCAAAATCATTTTATTTCCATGGATGAGCCTAATGATTGTGAGGAATGACTAGATGCACTAAACATGTTCCTAGCAAAGTATGGATGCATACGCCAATCAACTTTTTACCTTGCTTTGTCAGAGGAGAGGCATGTCATATAAGTGGGGGTGCATCAACACATATTTGAGAAGTCAAGTATGTTCAATTCATTCCTTAGCTTGCAAAACCTCTTCTCATCAAGTGGCTTGGTGAATATGTCAGCAAGTTGATCATCGGTACCAACACTCTCAATTGAAATATCACCCTTTTGTTGATGGTCTCTTATGAAATGGTGCTTAATATCAATATGCTTTGTTCTTGAATGTTGCACGGGGTTGTTTGTGAGCTTCACCGCACTCTCATTGTCACATAGCAATGGCACTTGTTTGAATTTGATTCCAAAGTCATCCAAAGTAATTGAGCACAACAACTACCGGCGGATATGTATTCGGCTTCGGTGGTTGAAAGTGCCACACTATTTTGCTTCTTTGATGACCAAGACACAAGTGATCTTCCCAACAATTGGCATGTACCCGATGTGCTCTTTATATCAACCTTGCAACCCGCATAATCGGAGTCTGAATATCCAATCAACTCAAAGTTTGACCCCTTTGGATACCACAAACCAACATCTTGTGTATGCTTCAAGTACCTCAATATTCTCTTAGTGGCCTTCAAGTGACTCTCTTGGTGAGGATTGGAATCTTGCACACATGCATACACTAAACATAACATCTGGTCTTGATGCGGTCACATAAAGTAGGCTTCCAATCATAGAACGATACAACTTTTGATCCACCATATTGCCACTTGCATCACCATCCAATTGTCCATTTGTCCCCATAGGCGTGCTAATAGCTTTTGCATCTTGCAATCCAAACTTCTTGATCATGTCCTTTATATACTTGCTTTGACTAACAAATGTGTCTTCCTTCAATTGCTTGATTTGTAGACCAAGGAAGTAGCTAAGCTCTCCAATCATGGACATTTCAAACTCATTATCCATCATTTCACCAAACTCTTCACAAAAATCTTGATTGGTTGATCCAAAAATAATATCATCAACATAGATTTGCAACACAAACTAGTCTTTTCCAATCTTCTTGGTGAAGAGAGTAGTATCAACATTTCCCATCTTGAACCCTTTAGAGAGGAGAAAATCCCTTAACCTCTCATACCATGCTCTTGGTGCTTGTTTCAAACCATAAAGTGCCTTCTTGAGATTGTAAACATGGTTGGGCTTCTCGTCATCTTCAAACCGGGTGGTTGCTCAACATATACTAACTCATTGATGTAGCCATTGAGAAATGCACTCTTGACATCCATTTGATATAACTTGATGTTGTAGGAGCAAGCATAAGCTAATAGGATTCTTATTGCTTCCAATCTTGCAACCGGTGCATATATTTCACCAAAGTCAAGACCCTCTACTTGAGTGTATCCTTGTGCCACTAATCTTGCTTTGTTTCTCACCACAATTCCATCTTGATCTTGCTTGTTTCGAAAGACCCATCTAGTGCCAATCACATTGTAGTTCTTAGGCCTCTCTACTAATTCCCATACTTGATTTATTGTGAAGTTGTTAAGCCCTTAATGCATGGCATTGACCCAATCAACATCTTGTAATGCTTCTTCAATCTTGGTTGGCTCGATGGATGATACAAAAGAGTAATGTTCACAAAATGAAGCCAATCTTGATCTAGTTTGCACACCACTTTGAATTCCACCAATGATTTGATCTAATGGATGATCTCTTGCAACATTGGTTGGTTGGAGCACTTGGACTTGATTGCTTGTACTTACTTGATCATTTGTTTGAGATGAACTAGCCACTTGTTGATCTTGCAATTGAGAACCACTAGCTTGCACAATTGGAGAAGTGAGCACTTGATCTTTGTCATCTTCAACATCAATCACTTCCTTAGGCCGAATATCACCAATGTCCATACTCTTCATTGCATTTTCCAATTGAGTTCCTCTCACATCATCTAGATTTTCTTCTTCATCTTGAGAGCCATTTGTTTCATCAAATTCAACATCATGCACTTCCTCAAGAGTACCACTAGCCAAGTTTCATACTCTATATGCTTTTCTTGTAGTGGAGTAACCAAGTAAGAAGCCTTCATCACATTTCTTCTCAAACTTGCTCAATCTAGTGCCTTTCTTCAAGATATAGCATTTGCAACCAAAGACTCTAAAGTATGCAATGTTGGGCTTTCTTCCATTCAATAGCTCATAGGGAGTCTTCTCCATCATGGGGTGACAATAGAGGCAGTTGCTACAATAGCAAGCCATGTTGATAGCTTCGGCCTAAAATGAATGACTCACATTGTACTCACTAAGCATAGACCTTGCCATATCAATGAGAGTTCTATTCTTCCTTTCAACAAGACCATTTGATTGTGGAGTGTACTTGGCCGAGAATTGATGTCTAATTCCAAATTCATCACATAACTCATCAACTCTTGTGTTTCTAAACTCACTATCATTGCCACTTCTTACTTTCTTAATGGTTGTTTCAAACTCATTGTGAGATCTCTTGACAAAAGATTTGAATGTAGCAAATGTATCACTTTTGTAACTTAGAAAGAACACCCATGTATATCTTGTAAAATCATCCACTATCACAAAGCCATATTTGTTTCCACCAATACTAGTGTATGTTGTTGGTCCAAATAGATCCATGTGCAATAAATCAAATGCTTTGCTAGTGCTCATCATGCTCTTTTTAGGGTGAGTATTTCCAACTTGCTTTCCAGCTTGACAAGAGCTACAAAGTTTGTCCTTCTCAAACACCACATCTTTCACGCCTCTAACTAGATCATGCTTAATCAATCTATTCAATTGTTTCATGCCAACATGACCAAGTCTTCTATGCCACAACCAACCCATGCTAGATTTGGTGAACAAACAAGTTGACAATTGAGCTTCACTAGCATTGAAATCAACTAAGTATAGATTCTCATATCTAAAGCCTTTGAAGATCAAATTTGAGCCATCTACACTTATGATCTTTACATCATCAACCCCAAATATGCATTTGAATCCAAGATCACACAATTGAGCCACATATAGCAAATTGAAGTTCAAGCTCTCTACTAGCAACACATTGGATATGCTCATGTCATTTGATATAGCAATCTTACCAAGCCCCTTGACCTTGCCTTTGCCATTATCACCAAATGTAATACTATCAATCCCATTATCATCATTCTTGTTGATTGAATTGAACATTCTAGCATCCCCGGTCATATGTTGAGTGCACCCACTATCAAGCACCCAATGCCTTCCTCCGGCTTTATAATTGACCTACAAGAAAAGATCAATTCTTTTTAGGTACCCAAACTTGCTTGGGTCCTCCAAGGTTAGTCACTAAGCTCTTGGGCACCCAAATTGCCTTCTTATTTGGGCCAACAATGGGAGCACCAATAAACTTAGCCTTCACACCATTTATACCCTTGGTAAGCAAATAACAAGAATCAAATTGAATTGAGGATACATTAGCATTCTTGTTTTTGTTCTTGCAATATTGCTCTATATGCACGGATTGCTTGCATTTGTTGCAAAACCGACCATTGCTTCTCACAAAATTGGTCAGGTGAGTCACAAAAGTCGCCTTGCCATTCTTGGGGGTATAGCCTAATCCCTCTTTGTTAAGAGACAACCGTTGGCTACCCAAGCACTTAAGCAAGCGGGCATCTCCACCATAGGCATTGCCTAAGGCACGAGTGAGCTCATTGACCTCCTTTTTTAAGGTCTCATTCTCCACCATTAGTGAGGCATCACAAGTGAAACCATCACTCATAGTAGAAGTAGTAGTGGATGAGCTACATGAAGCGTTAGTGGGAGCAACAACAATAGGAGTATAGAAAGATTCATCAAGAATATCACAAGTTACTCCTATGTCCATGTTGGAACAACATTCTCAACCTTGACTTGATCAAGGAGGGAGGAGTGAGCTTTTTCAAGCTTGGTGTGAGCTTTGCCAAGCTTCTCATGGGCTACCTCTAGCCTCTCATGAGTAGACTTGAGCTCATCAAGGGATTGCTCAAGAGCACTAAGCTTCTTGCGCAATTCCTTGCACTCCTTCCTCTTCATCTCAAAGCAAGTGTGAGCTTGCTCCAACATGTCCATGAGGTCCTCCTTTGAGTGCTCCTCATCGTCATCGCTCTCACTATCACTCTCATCATCGGATTGTACCTTTGTTGGCCTAGCCATGAAGCATGATGTAGTGTCAAATAGAGAAGGCTTGTTGTTGATTGCAATGCTTGCAAGTGCCTTCTTCTTGGTGATCTTCTTGTTATCATCATCACTTGAGTCTTCACTATCGGATGATGCATCACTATCCCATGTGACAACATATGAGCCACCTTTCTTCTACTTGAATCCCATTTCCTTCTCTTTCTTCTCCTTCTTATCTTTCTTCTCATCTTCATCATTGTCACTATTGTAGGGACAATCCGCTATAACGTGATCCTTGCTCTTGCACTTGTAGCATCTTCTCACATAGTCTTTGTTCTTGTTGTAATCTCTCCTCTTTCTTGCACCATAGCCCTTCTTCTTCATGAATTTGCCAAACTTGCACACAAAGAGAGCTAAGGCTTCATCATCAATGTCACTAGCTTCTTCATTGTCACTTGATTCTTCCTTCTTGGACTTGCCCTTGCTCTTTGATGAGGTGGATTTGAATGCCACACTTTTCTTCTTCTTGTCCTCTTCCTTGATTGCTTCTTCACTATCATCATTGTATTGGTCTTCGGTCATGACATCACCAAGCACCTCATTTGGAGTCACATTCTTCAAGCCTCCTCTAAAGATGATGGTGCGAAGTGTCTTGAATCTCTTGGGCAAGCAACTCAAGAACCGGTGAGTGAAGTCTTCATCTTGCACCTTTTCTCCAAAGGACTTGAGATCATTGATGATGACTTGCAATCTATAGAACATTTCCGGAATTGATTCATCATCCTTCATCTTGAAGTTGGTGAGCTTGTCCTTGAGCATGTACAACTTAGTGCTTTTTACCGTTGAAGTGCCCTCATATGTTTCTTCTAATCTTTTCCACACCTCACTTGCATTGTCAAGATCTTTGATTTGCTCAAACACCTTTGGATCAATGGCATTGTATATGGTGTTGAGCGCCATTGTGTTGCATTGCTTGTTGATGGAGTCATTTGGTGTTGGATTGGTGGGATCAAGAATCACAAACTTATTTTCTACCACATCCCACACCTTGTAATTGATTGAACCCAAATACATTTTCATCTTTCTCTTCCAATAATCAAAAGATGTACCATCAAAGAACGGTAGTTTGCCCCCAACATGGTTGAACACAATTTGAGCCATTTCTAACACCGAAGGTTGTTAATCCTTATGCAAACAATGACCACGGCTTTGATACCACTTGAAAGGTCCTAAATGGCTAGAGGGGGGTGAATAGCCTAATAAAAATTCTATAAAACACTTAGAGCAACTAGTTAGACAATTACAAAGCAAAGCTTTTTGCTCTAGCTCTACTAAGTGTTGCAAGCCACCTATCCAACAATTCTAGTAACCTATTATCACTATGGCACACAAAAGATATGTCACTACTCTCTACAACAATGAGCTAGCAAGAAATAATTACTTCTAATTAGAGAGTTACTTCTAGCAACAAATATCTCTACACAAGTGATAAAGAAAGTAATGCAAAGATAGAGAGAGATATACCGACGCCGGCAAGAGATAATCAATCACAATAAGAATACCAAGAAACTTCGGAAGAAGTCCAAAGAGGCAAGAGACACAAAGATTTTCTCCCGAGGTTCACGTGCTTGCCGACACGCTACTCCCCGTTGTGTCGACCAACCACTTGGTGGTTCGGCGGCTAATAGGTGTTTCACAAACCTAGCTCAACAAATGAGCGCCGCAAGAACCTACCCACAAATGGAGGTAACTCAATGACACACGCAATCCACTAGAGTTACCTTTTGGCTCTTCGCCGGGGAAGGCACAATACCCCTCACAATCACCGGGAGATGGCCACGAACAATCACCACTCGTGCCAAAGCTCCTCCGCTGCTCCAAGCCGTCTAGGTGGTGGCAACCACCAAGAGTAAAGAGAATACCCGCAGCAACAACGATCCCCAAGTGCCACTAGATGCAAACTCACAGGCAAATGCACATGGAACCACTTGATCTCACTTAGATTCGCGCTATCAAGTAAGGAGATGAGTGGGAGGGAGTATGTCTAGCTCAAGAGGATGTTCAAGAGGTTAGAGAGTCAAGAGAACCTCCCTAAAGCCGGCCACTTCGTATTTATATGAAGGGGAGCAAACAACACAACGACTACTTCTCTTGAGCCGTACCTCCGGTCCTTGACCGGTACTACCGCTCGTAGAGCCGGTACTAACGGCTGACCACCGGTACTTCCGGTCAACCCCTTAGGTGCCCGTTGGAAGAAACTAGGCATGAAATGCGACTTCCAGAGGTCCGAACGATACTACCGGCCCCCGGGACCGGTACTACCGCCCGTCCAGCGGTACTTCCGCTACCAGCCTGAGCTCCGCGCTAAAACGGCCATAACTCTTAGCTCCGGACTCCGATTTCGATGATCTTGGACATTTTGGAAAACTTATTCAGAGGGATACACAACCCACATGAATACACAATCCAAAACACAAAGGATTAGAACATATTTCCAATCCAAAATCCATCGCTTCTCTTTTCAAACTAAAGATTTTTCCAAAAACTTCTCCGAGTTGATCCAATTCAACTCCACCACCTTCTCCTTTGCAAATATGGTAGCACCACCAAGTGTACATCATCATGTGCATGTGTGTTAGCATTTTCACAATCATTTTCAAATGATTAGAGGTTAGCACACTAGGTCCTAATGCATATGCATGTATGAATTCACCTAGTGGCACTTGATAACTGCAATCACGAGATAGTCCCCTCTTAATAGTACGGCTATCTATCCTAAACACACTCACACCCTCTATGGTGTCTTGAGTGCCAAAACAAAATCCCTATTTATACCTTTTCCTTGATCTCCATAGGGTTTTGCTTTTCTCTTCTTCTCTTTCCAAATGTGTTGCACTTGATCCATCTTTTGGTCATCACCACCAATACCATGATCATCATCTAGCTCCCGCACTTGGTGTGTACGAACCTAGCTCATAAACACCTCATGACAAAGGTTAGTACCCTAGGTGACATCAATTACCCAAAACCAAACAAGGACTTTCACTATTTGATGTTGGGGTTGAGATGGTGGATGCGTCCCTCAAAGAGAAGTTCACCCAAAAAGCCATCATCTTTGTCACCGTCACCGACTACCCCGACCTCTTCTCACTGTCGGGGCAGATCAAAGGGAAGACCAATTGTGTAATGTGCGTCGACGGGACATGCTACACTTATCTCAAAGGATCGAACAAGATGGTCTACATGAGACACAGGCGGTTCCTTCAAAAAAGGCACAAATATAGAAGAAGTGTCATGAATTAATTGTTCGATGATCAGGGTGAGCCACGGGGTGAGCCACCGGTGCAGACTAGTTGGGGGCCAAAGGTGTATGAGATGGTGAAGGATATTGATCAGATCGAGTTAGGGAAGAAGAAAAAGCCACCAGAGGAGGGGACAAAACAAACGAGAAAGCGAAAGAGAGACGCGATGGAGGAAGCGTCGCAGGCTGTCCCCTCTGTTCTTTTTAAGAAGAGGTCGATTTTCTTCGAGTACCTATCATATGCAAGTTTGTAATGGAGAAATGCATTCTTGAAGGAGAAATGTTCTTCGACAACGACTCCGAGCTGGCGTTGCTACCCCAACACGAGAAGCTCCGAAAATGGAACACAACACTCATCAAGTTGAACTATGAATTATAATTTCAAATTGAAAACAACTAAGTCAATGTGTATATGATGACAAGAACAACTAAGTGACTTTATGAACAACTAAGTGACTTTGTATGTTATGTATGGATGGTTTATATGTGCATATATATCTCTCTGTTTAAAATCTGAAATTGATTTGAAAACTGCAATTTGATTTGAATTCATATCCTATGTTTCTGCTGGCTATATTATTTATTTATTTTAATCCAAAATTAATAACTGTGGCGGGCAACATAAAGCGTTCGCTGCGGTTAAACGTATCTACCGCAGCAGGCAACCTAAAACGACCGTTGCGGTAAATATTTTACCGCAGCGGGCATGTTAGGTTACCCGCTGCAGTAAATGTGATTAACCGCAATGCGGGCTCCATATGTTGCCCGTTGAGATTAAGTATTTTACTGCAGCGGGCAACAGCGCCCGCTGCGGTACTTGCCACGATTAACCGTGGCCTTAGCACCGCAGCGGACGCTGTTGTCCACTGCAGTAAAGCCAAAAGGCCCGCTGCGGTTAAACTCTGTGCAGTAGTGTGTGCAATTACTAATTTATTTTATCAATATTTAATGCTCCATGCATATGTCCAAACATTGATGTGATGGAGAGAGTGAAAAAAGTTAAAAGTTTGATAGAATCTAAACAGGGCCTCAGTTTTGGTCCCGAGTGTTTCACATATAGAATCTTTTTTTCCTATCACATGACCAGTGGCGGAGCGTGGAGAGGGGTAGCTACAGTAAAAATTTCTCTACTGCTGAAAAGGAAAGAGGAACGTCATACAAGGTGCCGTAGATGAGTTATGATGTCTCACCTGTCAACACCAGATTGAGAGCTGAAAAGATAGGACTATTACATGCGTTCAGTGCAAGACAGGAACTCTAGATCATGCATGAGAGGAGCTCAAATTTCCCTAAATATTTCACTTTCTAAGAAACATTTTTGACTAAATATATATTAAAAGATATTAATATTCATCATACATATTTAGTATCATTTGAAAGATTTTTGAATCTAGTTTTCTAACAAAATTATTTGGAGATGCAAATATTACATGTGGCTTTGTTCGTTTAAACTATAAGCTGACTTTAATCCGTACAAAGTAGCTGTGAAATAATATTTTTCTCTCACAACAAATCGCTCATTTCAACTTATTAGCCGGTTCAAAAGTCCTCCCAACAGAGTCTGTATTTGCTACAAATCAAATCAAACTTATAGCATGAACACCAATAACGACAATTAATAGAGTACATGTGTTCAACGCTTAGATAAAGAGGGGGCAGGCGCCTAGTATCGCCTCCCCGAGGCTCCGTCGATGCACATGACAAAGGCTCTATTTATTTAAGTTATTTTGCTGATTTTCATCCGTACAAATTAATGGTAATTTTTTTCTTATAAGAAATCAGCCGTAGGAACTGCTCAAACCGATTTATAGCTTAAACGAACACGACTGAAGTTTAGGAGGGTCTCCAATGGTTCTTTGGTTGGCTCGGAAGCAAGAGAGAAAAAGACTATTCTATTTCTTCTTTCCTCCTTTGAGCATACAAAGCAATGGCTAGATTTTCACACGTTCTTAATGAAGCGAAATCGTCTACCGATTTGTATCCTCAGAGTCTTCTCCAGTTCTCCCTTATCCTTTTTAGTCCACATTAGATCGCGTGAGGCTCGTCTAGCGATTTTGCCAGAACTTACTGCCCTAGGCACATAAACTAGCTATAAGACAATATCTCTAATAATATACTCCCTCCGCCCCAAAATAAATAGGTAAAGACTTATTCCTGGCCGACCGTGTGTTTACGCAACCACGTGCACACATCCAAAGTGGACGTCTACCAGAAAGTTGTGCCCCTATCCTCATTTTGCTCGGCCGGGCTCTCGATCTTTTCCCCAAAAGCCTTATGCTTCTCTCTCTCCCTCTCGGTCGTCTTCTCCCCAATCCCCACCGTGCACTCTCCATCTCTCGCACGATTCGGTCTCCTCCAGAAGCGCCAACGCCGGCTCTACACGTATCCTCCTCACCCGCGCAGGTTCCTACTGTTGGAAATAAGAGCAATTAAGTGATGCATAAATTAATTCCGACAATAAGAAAAAGATAAACAGCATGCATCGTAGATATATAATCTACCACTAGTAGTAAGATCCGAGACATATCCAGGCTATGTATCGGTAGTAACATGAAGAACACGAAATAGAAGAATAATGGGATCAAAGGCATGCTTACAGTGGGGTTGTCGGCACTAGAAACTAGCACAAGAGAAGATGAAGCACACCGTTGATGAAGACCGGCGAAGTCGGCGTAGAGGGAAGAAGACGTCCAGCGAGCAGTCGCGACGACGCTTCCCAAAAACCTTATACGTCCCCTACCCCGTGCAGGTACACGAGGAGACGTAGGCTTCGGAGATCCTGCTTTCCCGGCACCAATGGCACGTCGGCGACGGAATGAGGTCGACAGCAGCAGCGCAGCACTAGGCAGAGGAGGAGGAGAATGTGTTGTCTAGAGGACGACGTCTCGTCCCTCTTTATACACACCGCAGCTGCATCTTTTAGAAAGAGACAATCGCATAATCACAATATTAATGTGATTGAACCTACCATTAATGTATGAGTCAATCACCATTAATACAAGAATAATTGCTTGCTAAAACAGGCCAGCGCAATTTTCTCCATGCATGCAAAAATATCGAGTGACAAAAGAAAGCCGCGCGGCGACCATTCACGCGCATGTCCTGCGCCCTGCGCGAGTCGCCACGCCCCGCCCCGCCCGACCCGGCCCGGTGAGGCGAGGCGAGCGAGCGCGCGTGTGGGTTTATTCCTTTGCCTCTCCTTACTTCTATAGTAGCAATGTGGGACTAAAGGTCCCCACCATACCATGCATGTGTGAGTGGGCCTTTGGGATTTATTTGGAATACTCATTTGGCCCAAATCTTCTAACAATCCTCTACCAGATCCCAAAGACACTCTTCTTCCTCCTTGTACCAAAGTACTGTTAATATACCATCTATTCAGTGGAGACCAGTTAAGGTTGAACATCCACCTAGAACGACAAGCTAGGATCATCCACAACTGTACAATGGACTAGGCCTTGAATTGGCAGTTTGGTGCGAACAAGCTTCACTTAACGCCTTGACTGATACTAGGCTGCCATATGCCTACCCTGCGAGTGGAGCGTATAAGTCATACTCCTGTCTCACTTCATGAGCTTCTTAGAGAGTTCCCAAATCTCACAAACTGCGACTAACAGTTCAGCTCACATAGGTGTGTTCTTACATAGATACTCTGTAGGACAGTATCTTGCTGTAGAGCCTCAGAACACATTAAGACAAAGTCAACCTACCTTACAGAAATGAGAGTACTGCATCTCCAACGGAGTGGGTTAAGTAAAAATGTACTCTCCCGTCAACCAGCAGCTTATTTTTCCCATATCCTAATTCATGGGATCTCCGATCACATAGGTTGGGTTACTACTGAGGTTAACTCACATGGGTCTCAGTCCCATCTCCTTCAATGCATTATCAATCATAGTACGTGATAGTCCCTTGGTAAAGGGATCTACTAGGTTCTTAGCTGTCTGGATGTAGTCCACAGCTATTACTCCAGAGTTTCTCAATTTCCTGACAGACTTAAGTCTATGTTTCACATGTTTGTTGGACTTCGTATTATCTTGTCTATTTTTCACCTTCGTAATAACCATTTGGTTATCACAGTTTATGAGAATAGCAGGAATTGGTTTTTCAACCATAGGTAAGTCCATCAATAGTTCTCTCAACCATTCAGTTTCAGTAGAAGCTGTGTCCAGAGCTGCGACCTCCGCCTCCATTGTCAATTTTGTAATAGTATTGTCTGCTTATAAGATCTCCAAGAGATGACACCACCTCCTAAAGTGAATATATATCCACTAGTGGCTTTTAGCTCATCGGCATCTGTAATCCAATTTGAATTACTATATCCTTCAAGTACACCTAGGTACCCTAAATAGTGAATCGCATAGCTCATTTTATCCTTTAGATAGCGCATTACTCGATCAATACCGCGCCAATGATCATCTCCTGGACTAGATGTGAATCTACTCAACTTGCTTACAACAAATGAGATGTCAGGGCGGGTTGCGCTAGCTAAATACATCAATGAACCAATAATCCGGGAGTATCTCAGTTGATCCTTTCCTAGCCTCCGATTCTTTCGAAGAATTAGACTAGGATCATAGGGTGTTGGAGAAGGTTTGCTATCCATATAGCCAAAGCAGCTCAAAACCTTTTCCACATAATGAGACTGTAAAAGAGTAATCTCATTCTCGCCCTTATTAAGTTTAATATTAAGGATCACATCAGCTTCCCCCAAATCCTTCATGTCAAAGTTTTGGGATAAGAATGATTTTACATCATTAATGTCATCGATGCTTGTTTCAAAGATCAGTATGTCGTCAACATACAAGCATAAGATTACTCCTTTGCCTCCCACCATAACGGTAGTACACACAGGTATCAGCCTCATTTACAGCAAACCCAACAGAGGTTAAAGTATTATCAAACTTCTCATGCCACTGTTTGGGTGCCTGCTTTAGACCATATAAGGATTTGAGTAACCTGCACACCTTGCCCTCTTGTCTTTGTGCTATTAATCCATCGGGCTGATCCATATAAATTTCTTCCTCCAGCTCTCCATTAAGGAAAGCTATCTTCACATCCATTTGATAGACAAGAAGACCATGGGAAGCAGCCACAGATAATAGCACTCGAATTGTAGTTAATCTGGCAACAGGTGAGTAGGTATCAAAGAAATCCTCGTCTTGTTTTTGTGTGTAACCTTTAGCCACAAGCCTCGCCTTGTACTTTTCAATGGTACCGTCAGGCCTAAGCTTTTTCTTAAATACCCATTTGCAGCCAACTGACTTACAACCCACTGGTCTATCTGTCACTTCCCAAGTACCATTTGCCATGACAGAGTCCATCTCGCTATGGACTGCATCCTTCCAATATTCTGCATCAGGTGATGCATATGCCTCTGCAATGGTCGTGGGTGTATCATCCACGAGATAGACAGTGAATTCTTCACCAAAGGATTTTGCAACCCTTTGTCTCTTACTCCTTCTAGGAGCTACAACATTGTCATTCTCTTCATTACCAAGTGGGTTTATAATTGGTTCAATTATGGGTATGGGTTCAAGGGTAAATTCAGTTGACGAACTAGGCAAGGAATAAGCACCTTTCATCGGGAATATATTTTCAAAGAAAGTAACATCCCGTGACTCTATGTCTATAAGTCTATCAACTAAAATATCAGGCGTCTCTGATTTTATCACTAAAAACTTATATGTCGTGTTGTGGTATGCATATCCCAAAAGAACACAATCAACAGTCTTAGGTCAGAGCTTGCGCTTCTTATTAATTGGTACACTAACCATTGCCAAATAGCTCCATGTACGCAAGTAATGTAGTGAAGGTTTTCTTCCTTTCCATCCTTCTTACGGAGTCACGTCACTATTTTTAGTGGGAACTCTATTCAGAACATGACATGCTGTCAAAACAGCCTTCCCCACCATGCCTTTGTCATACCGGACGTTCCTAACATGGCATTCACCAAGTCCACTAGCGTCTGGTTCTTTCTTTCGACAACCCCATTAGATTGAGGTGAATATGGAGGTGCCCGTTCATGAATTATTCCATTCTCCGAATAGAACATACTCCCCCACCATGCCATTGCCATACCGGACGTTCCTAACATGACATTCACCAAGTCCATTAGCGTCCGGTTCTTTCTTTCGACAACCCCATTAGATTGACGTGAATATGGAGGTGTCTGTTCATGAATTATTCCATTCTCTGAACAGAACATATCAAACTTATTAGAAAAATATTCACCACCACGATCAGACCTAACACATTTTATTTTATTTTCCAATTGATTTTCCACCTCAGCTTTATAAGTCTTAAAACATTCTAACGCCTCATCTTTAGTTTTTAGAAGAAACACATAACAATATTTTGTTACATCATCAATTAAAGTCATAAAATATTTTTTTCTCCCTTTGTCAACACAATATTCATCTCACAAATATCAGAATATATGAGCTCTAATAATGTCGTGCGCCTCTCGTCTACAGCCTTGTGTGGC
Organism: Coix lacryma-jobi var. lacryma-jobi; assembly: GCA_009763385.1. Taxonomy (NCBI): domain Eukaryota; kingdom Viridiplantae; phylum Streptophyta; class Magnoliopsida; order Poales; family Poaceae; genus Coix; species Coix lacryma-jobi. The sequence continues at coordinate 68,798,098 of CM019823.1, forward strand.
TTACGAGGTTGCTTCTTTTGCACACACGCTTGACATTTAGAGCCTTTGACAGTCAAAAAATTCGGAATTAAATTCATGCTGGATAGACGCGTCATACAACCAAAATTAATATGACACAAATGTGAATGCCATGCATCAGCCACTGAATTGTTTGAATCACAAATATGGTTCACCAGTTTATTACAAAAATTGGAGAAAGAAAAACGGAACAATCCTCCAGTATCATAGCCTTTGCCAATAAATTGGCCATACCTCGAGATGACTACTTTATTCGACTCAAATACCAGTTTGAATCCATCTCGACACAAGAGGGATCCACTAACGAGTTCTTCTTTATTGAGGGGGCATGCTGCATGTTCTTGAGCCGCACCATCTTTCCTGAAGTGAACTTCAGATCGACCAAACCAACACCAAGAACAGTAGCATGCGAGTCGTTCCCCATCATGACGGTTGAACCTCGTGTCTCTTGGTAAGATGAAAACATGGAGATATCAGTACAAACATGAATATTGGCCCCTGTATCTATCCACCAATCATTAGATTGAAATACAGAAAATACACTTGGTAAATAATTATCGTACCTAGATCCGCTAGGATCGTCAATAGTCATTGTTGACGGAAGTTATAACATGTTTTACCTTATCAAAATACCGTCAACAGGCCTCGGTTTCAAGGAAGAATAGCATATCATGAGCATATTTATCACTAATAAGTTCCACTTGTACTCTTAGATTGTGAACTTGTAGGAGATGGTGAAATGAACAAAATAAGGCCAGGTGGGCCAACCAAGGGTGTTGTTTCGGGTCCGGGGCCCCGAAACAGCGGGTTGTCGCACGAACGAAAACGCAGCACGAAAGCGGAAAACGAAAGAGAAAGTAGAGAAACGGTTGAAGTGAACAGTGTTCTCCCCCCCCCCCCTCCGCGAGGGGCCGGGAGCCCTTTTATATTAATCCCAAACTGTTTGAAAGTACAAAGATGCCCTTCCAACCACTCCGCCAAAATTACAAAGAAGTCCTCTCCTAACCTATCTTGCGGCTTCTTTGGCTCCCCGTGCCTGAAGGGCATCTTTGTAAATACGCGCGGGAGCCACGCAGCCCGCGCGCCCATTCTTCTGACTTGTGGGGGCCCCTCCATGTCATCATCCGGAGAACCCTGCGAAAGGAAAAGACACGTCTCCACGGTCGAAAGGAGGAAACGAAAGCCGGTCGTTGACATTCGGCTTTCGCTCGAAAACCCAACTGGCGCGAGCGCCCCGAGGCACGCCGCACTTTCGCGCGAAAGCAAGCTCTCTGTGGCCTTCTCTCGGCTAATCTTCCTCGCGGACCCCTCATATTCGCGTGAAAGGCGCGCGAGTCCGCCTACCGCGCCGATCATATTCGCGCGAAAGGCGGACCCGCGAATCAGCCTTCCGCGCCACCTTATTCGCGCGAATGGCGGATATCACCCTCGCGACTTTGCGGCTTTCGGTTTTGGTGGTGAAAACTCTACCATGCGAAAATAGGTAGCTCACGTCCGGGCTACCGCCCCAACCATAGCCCCTTAACGTCGTCCTGTGCGTAGCCACGGGTCGACGTTGTCTGCCCATGGTACGCCCGCCCACGAAAGGATATGCGAAGGTATCTCCCTGTTTTCGCCTGTCCTTGATGCACGTTTTTATTTTAGTCTATATATATATATATGTTATATATATATATATGTATATATATTAAGCGCACGCGGTGTTACAGTTGCTGTGTCATGGAGCGACGGTTGACGTTTTGAGGCCCGACGGTTGGCGTTTCGAGGCATATTTAAGCGTCTCCTCGTGTTCTGAGCCGCTCTGTACTCCTCGGTTTCCGGGCCGCGCCCGTACGCGCGGGTATAAAAGGGGGCTTGCTCCGCCCGCCAGAGGTCGCACGCAGTCCGTAGTCCTTTGCTTCCTTCTGACTTTCGGCGTCTTTTCGCTTTTGGCGTTCACCACTTTCGCTCCGAAGCTGGCTTGTGCTTCGGCGCGGTTTTCAGGTGAGCTTTTTTTGTACTTCTTTTCGCTTGCCTGACGAAAGTGCGCGCTTTTGCTTTCATGTTTTTGTATTGTTACTTTTTTGCTGCTTTTGCTTTGGCGATTGTTATTTTTTGAGCGCTTACATATGCGTGCACTTTTTCTAATTCGCCGCCATGCTAGATGGCGTCCACGAGCTCGTCTTCGTCCACGTCCACATCCGACTCGACTAGCGAGAGTTCCAGCGTTTCAGAGTCGAGCAAGACCGTGTCGATTGTGTCCGGCACTGTCAGCGAGCGGGTAGAGGGGTGCGCTGGGAGCGTCCATTCGGATGAAGGGGACTCGGTTTCAGCTCTGATCCCGGAGGACTGCTCGTTCTACCTGGGCTGCTCCCGAGTTACCCCATCAGTCCTGCAAGGTTTCGCTGAGAAAGGCATCATAAGCGAACGCGTGCTTTCGCTGTGTCGCGCGCCTGGAGAAGAAGCGATCCCAAGCCCCAGGCCATATGAAGCTATCGTTTTCCGGGACTACTTTGTGGCCGGGTTGGACTTTCCTCTGGAGGGTTTCGTTGGCGGCGTGCTGGACGCGTTCAAGATCCAGCTTCATCAGCTCACGCCGAATGCCTTTTCGCGGCTGAGTGTATTCGCGATGGCCCTGAAGATGACAGGATGCAAGCTTCGTGTCGAGGTCTTCGCAAAGTATTACGATATTCACCGTCGGCGTAGTCAAGTAATGGATTACTTTTTGCAAGAGGAGCTGCCCAGCGAAATCGGGTGTATCAACTTCGTGCCGCGAAAGACCCGGGGAAATATCTGCATTTCGCCTACATATAAGAACAAATGGCCGCAATGGACGGACTTTTGGTTCTACATTCGCGTCTGCTCGAATGGAGCCGTTCGGGAGGCGAAAGAGCAAGGCTGGGATAGGTCGTCTCCCCTTGTGTCTGTGCTGAGGGAGTTTGTTGGTCTTCATGCGCTGCCAGCGGCTTTGACGGATGACGAAAGTATCGCGTGTGGTGATGCTTTTGCTCTAACTTCCAGGTTTCAGATCAGCCAAGATCTTGTCGAGGAGTGGATTGCTGTCGGCCAAAACCCCCTCTGCTCGGAGACTGAATTTGAAAACTTTGTCAGTGTTGGGGGCTACCGAGGGCCGACGCTTCCAGTTGGGCGTCCGGCGAACTATCGGAATGATGCCGCATTTGTGAGTCATGTCTCTAAGGAGGCGAACAAGATCTGCGGTCCGTACTTAAAGAAAGAGAGTGAATTTAAGATAAATTCTATAGGCGGTCGAGGTTGACTGAACCGTGTTTTTGACGCTTTGGGAGTCGTGTACGGGGAAAGGCCCCTGCCGGCGGATGATAACCGGGTGAGAGGGAGGCAAGCCGTGGCAGCGAAAAGTCGAGCCCCGGCATCGTGAAAACGCGAACTCTCAGAGCCCGGGGATGTTCGTTTTTGCCGCGCTATCGCGAAACCGGTTGGTAAATGCCGAAGATTGGCGCCACGTTTGATCCGAAACGTTGACACGATCCACAGCGCTGAGGTAGAGCGTGACATCGCGTTTCGGTGCTTTACCGCTTTCGCTTTGCTTTTACCCTTGCCGATTTGTTCTTGCATTTAATTTCGCTTTTGCTTGGCGAAAGTTAAGCGTTGTGACTCGCCCTATTCGTCCTTTTCAGGATTCGCTAGGGTCGGCTGACATGGCGTCGCGCAAGGCTGGGGCTGCTTCGTTTTTTGACGACGACGTCTCCTCCGGTGTGCCCCCTCTTGCGAAAGCTGGGGTTCGCAAACCTGCGCGCCCTGCTGCCGTTGAGCCGGCGCCCAAGCGCGCGAAAAGCTCCCTGGCCCCCGCGGAGAGAGGGAAAGGAATCGAAGGGGCGGTTGAGAAAGGTAAGGCGTGGTCTTATCAAAAGTCTATTCGGCTGACGCAGTCTATGGTGGATGACCAGCTGTTGGGCCACGGTCGCATCGAGTTAGATAATCGGCCTAGGGACTACTTAAATCCCTGCCTTTATACCAGGCTGAGCTCTTCGAGCGAAATGGACGATGCCCGTGAAGAATCTTATCGGATTGCTCGTTTTTTGGGTGCAGCTTCCGACTCTCACCTTGCTTCTCATTTTGACTGCCGGAAGCTCGGCATCTTAACCGCCGAGGATGGCGATACGAATAAGTTTATAGAGTGTGCTCAAAGAGCTTTCGTCACTCCAGAAGTCGAGCGTGATCTGCTGAAAGCAGGGAGCGGGCACCTTGGCGATGCCTTGTCCTTCCACCTGGCCAGCGTAAGATTTTCGTTTATCGTGCTTGATCAGTTCTGCCATAGCTTTGCCTCGTTACTAGTTTCTAACATGTTGGGTTGTTGTTGTTTGTCTTTTTTTTATTACTGGCAGGCGTTGGTGCTTGCGCGAAGCCAGACTCGCCAGAGCGAGCTATTCGCAAGCCAGGCTGAAACGGAGAAACAGGACAAGGATCGCCGCCTGAAAGAGCTGGAGAAGGAGAACGCTGCCCTGAAAAAGACGGCGAAGGACGAGAAGACTGTCCGCCGGCAAGCCTAGCGCGAAGCCGAAAAGCTGAAAGGAGAACTTACCGCGCTGAGGAGCTCCCTTGAAGAGGACCGCGCAAGCATTTTGGCTCTCACTGATGGTCTTGTCTCGAAGTATGTGCAGTGCTTAAAAAGCACTGGCGTACTTTCGGACGGGCCGGGCGAAAATGACTTGCGCGGCCACCTGGCTTGGCTTCGCACGGAGCTGGACGCGCTGGAGGGGCATATGTCCCTTTCGCGTGATTATGCTTCCGCCCCAGGCATCAAGGCCATCGGCATCGGCCTGCTGAATGACGGGTGTTCGCATACCGCCGACCTTGCGGTGGCGGATGTGGACGCCTGCTGGCGGACTCCTCCCGAGGTGAAAGTCCTCGACAAGAAGTTTTTCGAGGAGTTCTGGCTCGCCGGCGGCAATGACATGGCTTTGCTCCAATCCGCCGTCGGCCGCGCTAAGGTTAATTTGAGGGGGCTTCTTTTCTCCCTTTCTTTTCTTGTATGATTTCGTCATTTGCGAACTTAGTATTGTGTATGCGCAGACTTCGGCGGAGCGGGCGCAAATCCGGCAGATTTTCGATGCCTACATCTCCGAGCGCCAGAGCCAGGAAACCGAGAAGGACGAGGGCGACGCTACCGGTGCCACTCCTGAAGCGAACCCCGAAAGCTCGGCTGCTGGAGCTGCGCACGCTACGAGTGAAAGCCATGATAGGGTAGCTACATAGTCGACTGGGAGGCGGATGTTTTGTACTTTTGGGCGAAAAAGAGGAGAACGCCGAAAACCTGTGTGATGTACTCATTAATCTTGGCACTATGTTCATCCAGGTTCCGGGCACTGGAACTACGGAGGTTCTTGACGTCTGCCCTCTGATGATTAGATCCGATAACTTGTGTGTTGGCGGCGATTTGTGGCGGACCTTTCGCGCGAGGTTTCCCGCAGCGACGCTTTCGTCGTACTTGAGCAAGCGCGCCTGGAAACTCCAACGGGCCGAGGAGAGACTTCGGGAATTCTACCGTGGTTTCGATCCTCGGCAACTAGAAGAAAGGCGAAAACGGCGCGATAGCAAACGCGCGGCCCTGGATGCTTGCGAACGGCCAGCTATAAAACAAGAGTCGGAGGACTATTCTTTTTCGCCCGACGCTCGCAGATATAGCATGTCCCTAGGCGCAGCGGGTGACACTTAGGCTCTTGTGTGCTACGGCTCTTTTTGTGGAGTGTAACTTTCGCCTTAATAAAGCTTTGCTTTTGATCAACGCGTCCTTTTTCGGGTGTTGAGATCGTCAGCATGCATCTTGCGCATATATTTCGTGCGCTTCTGGAGGAGCTTCCGCAGCGATGCTTTCGCGTGACTAGGCTTTCGATGCGAGCCTTTCGGTGAGACTGTGAAACGCCCGCCCTCGAACACTTAAACAAGGGGCGAAGCCATTCGCGCGAGGGAGCTTTCGGTGCGAGCCCCTCGGCCGATAGTATGGACGCGTCTGCCCCCAAACACTTAGACGAGGGGCGGAGGCATTCGCGCGAGGGAGCTTTCGGTGCGAGCCCCTCGGCCGATAGTATAGACGCGCCCGCCCCCAAACACTTAGACGAGGGGCGGAGGCATTCACGCGACGGAGCTTTCGGTGCGAGCCCCTCGGCCGATAGTATAGACGCGCCCGCCCCCAAACACTTAGACGAGGGGGGAGGCATTCGCACGAGGGAGCTTTCGGTGCCAGCCCCTCGGTCGATAGTATAGACGCGCCCGCCCCCAAACACTTAGACGAGGGGCGGAGGCATTCGCGTGAGGGAGCTTTCGGTGCCAGCCCCTCGGCCGATAGTATAGACGCGCCCGCCCCCAAACGCTTAGACGAGGGGCGGAGGCATTCGCGCGAGGGAGCTTTCGGTGCGAGCCCCTCGGCCGATAGTATAGACGCGCCCGCCCCCAAACACTTAGACGAGGGGCGGAGGCATTCGAGCGAGGGAGCTTTCGGTGCCAGCCCCTCGGCCGATAGTATAGACGTGCCCGCCCCAAACACTTAAACGAGGGGCGGAGGCATTCGCGCGAGGGAGCTTTCGGTGCCAGCCCCTCGGCCGATAGTATAGACGCGCCCGCCCCCAAACACTTAGACGAGGGGCGGAGGCATTCGCGCGAGGGAGCTTTCGGTGCCAGCCCCTCGGCCGATAGTATAGACGCGCCCGCCCCCAAACACTTAGACGAGGGGCGGAGGCATTCGCGCGAGGGCGCTTGATAACTCGATTGACAAAAGTGTCTTTATGAACGCAACATGTGGAGGCTTACAATCGACTATGATTATGATATTGCTCCTGTTGTCATCTAGCGGCATGCTTGCTTTCGCTCGTCTACTAACCGCAGCTTGGGATGGACATGTCGCTTGATAGGACGTTCGCCTAAAGTTACTGGATTGGTGACGCTAGCTAAACGCGATGCCGATGACACAATCATCAAAGCGAAAAGGTGACTCCTGATGCTTCCCATTCCGCCCGATGCGACTGGACCAATCCTTTCGGGGCTTCATGCTTGTGACTGGGTAATTTCTGGATGGCTGGGGGGGGGGGTTTGCCCCCGGGTGTCTATTTATATTGGCTCACCCCTGTTGTGGTAGGATTGCATTTACTCCCTTGGCTGTACTTGTGGGCGTTTGGTAGGTAAAAGGTTAGCATGGCGTTTATGCTCTTAAAGGCTACCGGGGCCTACCAGCTGTCCTTGTCGTCTGGCGGGGACTGCTCGACTTGCTTGCTGGCTTTTGTTCCACCCTCACTTTTTGTTGAAGGGTCGGTTTTTACATAGCCCGCAGGCTTTCGCTCCGCCCTTGCGTTTTGTCGGAGGGTCGGCTTTTACACAGCCCGCAGGCTTTTGTTCCGCCCTCGCATTTTATCGGAGGGTCGGTTTTTACATAGCCCGCAGGCTTTCGTTCCACCCTCGCGTTTTGTCGGAGAGTCGGTTTTTACATAGCCCGCAGGCTTTTGTTCCGCCCTCGCATTTTGTCGAAGGGTCGGTTTTTACATAGCCCACAGGCTTTCGTTCCGCCCTCGTGTTTTGTCGGAGAGTCAGTTTTTACATAGCCCGCAGGCTTTAGTTCCGCCCTCGCGTTTTGTCGGAGGGTCGGTTTTTACATAGCCCACAGGCTTTCGTTCCGCCCCCGCGTTTTGTCGGAGGGTCGGTTTTTACATAGCCCGCAGGCTTTCGAGATTGTCGGTGGAAGTGGAGGGTCCCTTTCGCCCTACTTCCCCGACATTCTCTTTTCATCACATTTTAATGACGAATGTCTCAATCTTATGCATGGTTGACTTCGTCTTTTACCGAGCCGCGTGATATTTTGGGGGGAAATTACGTTTACCTTCGCAATGTAGCGGTTACATTCGGCTGCCTCGTTAAAAAACCTCGCACCCTGATGAAGGGCTTCCCCGGCGAGGAAAAAGAGCGCAGTCGGCCTTTGATTACAAAAATGGTGAAAGGTGGAAGAGAAAATTACATCAAAGTTCAAAAAAGATAACCTACGGGTAGAAACGGCGCAGATTGCTCGCGTTCCATGTGTGGGCTGATTCTTCGCCCTTGTCATTCAACAACCGGAATACACTGGGTGCTGCCATGCTTGCCACGATGAAGGGGCCTTGCCATTGCGATTGCAGCTTACCTTGCTTGTCTGGCTGCTGAATGGTGACCATGTCTCCAGGCTTGATGTCCTTTCGGACTATCGTCTTGTCCCTGTGATGCTTCGTTTCGGCGTGGTACTTCTCGAGATTGTCTGTAGCTTGCAATCTCACTTCTTCGATAGTGTCAAGTTCGAGGTGCCTTTGCTCTTGAGTCGTTGGGGCCATTTCTGTTCGGAAAGAGCCCAACTTTACCTCTTCCGGGGTGACTGCTTCTTCTCCATAAAGTAGCCTGAACGGGGTGAAGCCGGTAGCTCTGGACCGTGAGATGTTGTGTCCCCATACAGCCGTTGTTAGGGTGTTGGCCCACTTGCCTTTCGGCGAGTCATACAAGGTTTTCGAAATTGCCGAAAAAATTAGGCCATTCGCTCTCTCGACAGCCCCATTTGCCTGCGGGTAATTTACCGAGGCGAAATTAAGCTTTATGCTGAGTTCATCGCAGAAACTCCTGAATTCGGCACAATCGAACTGTTTGCCGTTGTCGCAAGTGATGAAGGATGGAACGCCGAAACGACAGATTATCCTCTGCCAGACAAATTTGGTTAAGGAGGTGGAAGTTATGCTGGCGAGGGCTTTCGCTTCCACCCACTTGGTGAAATACTCGAGGGCGACCACTGCAAAACGCAGGTTGCCCGGAGCTACTGGTAGCGGACCTACTATGTCGATGCCCCATCTATGCAAGGGCCAGGTTGGCACTATCGGCGCAGTTTCGTTTGCTGGGGCTTTCTGGTTTTTGGCGAACATCTGGCAACCTTTGCAGCATTTGACCAGCTCCCTGGCGTCTGACGCGGCGGAAGGCCAGTAAAATCCCTGCCTCATTGCTCTGTGCGCTATCTCGTGAGGCCCTCTGTGCGCTCCGCACATTCCGGCATGCATTTCTTCGAGTAGCTGAATGCCCTCACGTTTGCTTATGCATTTCAGAAGAGGGGCTGCTATCCCGCTTTTGAACAGCTGCTCACCGATGATTGAGTAACCTTTCGCTCTGCTGGCCATCCTTTCGGCGTCCTTTCTAGACTCTGGCTTGTATGTTCCGGCTAGGTAAGCGAATACCTGCGACCTCCAGTCATCACTGGCGATAGCATGCACCGAATTTGGATGATCTTCCTCTTCTTTCACTGCTTTGGCCGAAAGGACTTGGTAGAACACATCTGGTGGTAATGACAGATTTTGTGCTGCAGCTTTGGCCAGTTCGTCTGCCTCTGTGTTTTCGGCCCTTGGAATGTGACGTAAGGTGAAACCAGTGAAATACTTCTCCATTCTTCTGATTGTTGCCAGATACTTGGCTAACTCCGGTTCTCTTGCTGTGAAGTCCTTTTCGGCGTGACCGACGACGATTTGGGAATCTGATTTGACTATGCATCTTCTCGCTCCGACTGCTCGGAGCTTTCGTAATCCCAAAAGCACGGCTTCATATTCGGCGGTTTTGTTGGTTGTGAGGAATTGCAGCCTCGCGGCGAATCTCACCTTCGGTCCTCTTGGTGGGGTCAGGATTGCCGAGATTCCGGCTCCAGCCATTCCCCAGGCACCATCACAATTTACGGTCCATACGGGTTCCACGAATTCGAGAGTTGTGTCGAAAGCGGCCGGAGTCCAGTCTGCTATGAATTCTGCCACTGCCTGCGACTTGATTGTGGATCGATGTTGGAAATCGATCACATATTCGTTTAGCTCTGCCGCCCACTTGCCGATTCAGCCGATAGCTTCGTTGTTGCGAAACAAGGCTTCCAATGGCTGAGTCGATAGGACTATGATGTGGTGGGATTGAAAGTAGTACTTTAGTTTCCTGGAAGCCATCACCACCGTATATGCTATCTTCTCTAGCTCTGAATAATTCAGTTTTGCTCCCGACAAGGCCTCAGAGACGAAGTAGATTGGGAACTGCGTCATCTTGTTTTCGTGCTCCCTCTCCTCCACCAGTACCGCGCTTACAGTGGAGTGAGATGCTGCGAGGTACAACAAGAGTGTCGCTTCCGGTGACGGTTTAGACAACATGGTCAGCTTTGTTAGGTACTCCTTAAGCTACTGGAAAGCCTGCCGCTGCTCTTCTCCCCAATCAAAAGGATCGGAGCTGCGCAAAGTTCTGAAGAATGGTAGCCCCTTTTCGGCTGACCTTGCGATAAATCTGTTTAGAGATGCTAGCCTTCCTGTCAACTTTTGCACTTGCTTTCGGCTTGAAGGTGGTTGCATGTTGATGATTGCCGCTATCTTGTCGGGATTGGCTTCAATTCCTCTTGCCGATACCAGGCAACCGAGGAGCTTGCCTTTCTTGATGCCAAAAATGCACTTGTCAGGGTTGAGTTTCAAACCACTTTTTCGGAGATTGCCGAAAGTCTCGAGTAAGTCTGCTTGATGGTCTTGCTGTCTATCGCTCTTGACCACTATGTCGTCAACGTAGGCCAACAAGTTTTTCTTTTGCTTCTGGCTTTCGAATACCATGTCGGTCATCCGCGAGAATGTAGGGCCTGCATTCCGCAACCCTTCCGGCATCCGCCGATAGCAATATGTGCCTGTTGGGGTGATGAAACTGGTTTTTTCCTCATCATCAGGATGGAGCCATATCTGGTGGTAGCCTGAAAAACAATCTAGCAAACACATTGTTTCGCAACCGGATGCAATGTCGACGAGCTTGTCGATGTGAGGTAAAGGATACGGATCCTTCGGGCAGCATTTGTTGAGGTCGGTGAAATCAACGCACATGCGCCACTTCTAATTCTTCTTTTTCACTAAGACAACGTTGGCCAGCCATTCGGGGTACTGGACTGGTCGGATTACTCCCGCATCGAGTAACCTTTGCACTTCGGCTCCTGCCGCGTTTGCCCTTTCGTTCGACATCTTTCTTAGCTTTTGCTTTCTGGGCTTAGCTTCGCTTGCGACGTTCAAACTGTGCTGGGCGAGGTCTCTGCTTACGCCTTGCAAGTCGTTTGTTGACCAAGCGAAAATGTCATCGTTGTTCGCGAGGAAAGATGCCAGAGCGTTTCTTTCTTCTTCCGGCATGCTTGACCCAATGTGTATAGTTCTTTCGGGCCTGGAGGCCGCAAGCGGAATCCTTATTGTTTCTTCGGCTGCCCCAACCTTGCAATCCGACGAGTTGGCGATAGCGTGCTCCTCGGTGGTTGCTTGCATTTCGTCTTTATTTGCCACCTCATTGATAAGGCTGTAGCCCGGGGTTGGTCTTCCCTCAATTCTTCTAGAGGCTTGCTGATCTCCATATACAGCGATGGTGCCGAAAGGGGATGGCATTTTCATGCACAAGTAGCTTTGTTTGATGGCGACATTAAACTTGTTCGTGAAACCTCTGCCGAAAATGGCAGTATAGGGGTAGTCCATATTCACTATGTCAAAAGTCAGCGTTTCAGTGCGGACCTTTTCCCCTTCGGCGAAAGATACAGAGATCTGCTTTTTGCTGATAGCATCAATCTTTCTTCCCCCGAAGCCGTATAGCGAATTGCCAGCGGGGTCCAAACTGCGCCTGTCAAATCCCATCGCCTCGAAAGCCTTGATGAATAATAAGTCTGTTGAGCTTCTGGTGTCGATTAGAATGTTGTGCAAGGTAAAACCGGCCACGTTGGCCGTGGCGACGAAAGCGTCGCAATGCGGGTAATCACGAACTTTGAAATCTGACTCATCGAAGCATATCGGCGCTAGTGACCAAGCTGGCCTGTTCAGTGGGAGCCTTGGTGATACCGTCTGGACTCTTTGGTGGTAGTCCTTTCTCGCTCTCTTACTTTTGTGTTCGAGGTTGGATCCTCCCGTGATGGCGAAAATGTGGCCCCTTGACGGGAGGATGTTGTTGACTGCGCTAGCCTCGTTTTCCATTTCCTGCCCCTGCTGGTAACTAGGCTGTGCTTGCTGCCCCTGAGGTTGGGATTGAGCCGGAAGCGCTAGCGGCGGTGTTGGCTGACGCTGATAGTGCATGGGTGACGAAACTGCCACCGACTGTGGCGCAAAGATCGGAAGCTGGTAACCCTGATACGTCGGATTGTACCAGTGCAAATTTTGATGAGGCATGTACTGCGGAGGATGCATGAGCGTGTTTGTGTAGTTGCTGCAAGCTACTGCTCCTGCTGCCGGGTCTTGGGAATTATGAAAAACATGCTTGGAGCTTACGCCGGAAGCTGAAGCTTGGTCCTTGTCTTTTAGCTCTTTCGCCATCTTGCTGTATTTGCAGTCCCGTGTGGTATGACCAAAATTTCCATCACAGATGACGCAATATGGTGGTTTGGCTCCCCTTCCGCGGCCTATGCCATCTCGGCCGCCGCGTCCTGTCCTTCCACCGCGTCCCCCGCGGAAAGGTTGATCAAAGCCTCTTTGGGGCTGAAAGTTGGCCATGTCAGGCCTCTCCATGCTTGCCACTGATTGGGCTGGCTCTTCGTGCAAACTGTTGATTGACCGAAAGGGCCTGACTATCCTTTGGTTCGGCACGGGCGGTGGTCGACTTTCTTTCGTCGCTTGCCTCTGTACCAGGCGGGCGGCCTTGCGTCGCCGAAAGTCGTCATCCGACCTCGCATACGCGTTCATTACATCGAACAACTCCTTGACATCTTTTGGCGGTTCTCTAGACAGGTGAGCGGCGCACTGCCCGGTCCCCAAGCCTTCGATGGCTGCTGTGATCACCGAAGCTTCTGGCACGTTTGGAGCTTGAGCCTTTAGCTAGATGAAATGTTTGAGGTACTCGGATAGAGGCTCGTCGTCTTGCTGGGTGCAATTCATGAGGGCTCGCGTGGTCTTGACGTCTGGCCGGAATCCTTGAAAAGTGGCGAGCATTTCGGCCTTCAACTGGGCCCATGAATAGATGGACAGTGGTTTGAGGGTGGTGTACCAATCGTGCGCCACATCTTCGACTGCCAGGATAAGGGACTTCGCCAGGGCCTGACTGTCTCCGCCTGCCGAAAAAACAGCTGTCTCGTAGCTTGCCAAGAACTTGCGTGGGTTTGCTTTACCGTCGAAAGTCGGAATGCGCGGCTTGTAGTTGAGCGGCCACGGATGGGCTTGCAACTCCCTCGAGAGCGGAGAGGTTTCGTCGATGGCGTTGCCGAAAGCTAGCGGTTGCTCTCGCCTTGGTATGAATACATTTTCCTGGGCTATCGGATTTGGGTCCGCCCTGGCCCTTTGTAGCTCCTGAATTTCCTTCTCGAGTTGCCTTCTCTGTGCCTCAGCTCGCCGAATGGCGTTGCGAGTCTCGTCCTCTCTTGCTTTTGCTGCTAACCGCTGCTGCAGCTGGTCTCTTTGCGACAACAGCTTTTCGATTTCCTCTTGCTGTTGTGCCAACGTCTTGATTGCTTGGGCGTGTCTTGTAATTTCATCATCATCGTCGTCCTCTTCGCCGAATTCGTCCTCAACAAGTCCTTCTGGTATACCATCTCTGCCGAAAGTCCGCTGATCCTGGGGTTGTGCGTTCTGGCTCGTCGATGCTCCCGGCGGCGGCTGAGTCTCTATCGATAGAGCGCCGCCGAAAGCTGGTTGCTCTGGGGCTGTGCTTGGTGGAACTTGGCTGGATGGAACTGAAGCCGCGACGGTGCCGAAAGCATCCTTCTTCGCGGCGATCGTCTCCAGATTGTCGACTTCGGCGCTTTCCTTGGTGGCATGGTAAGCTCGGGCGACAACCACGGTGGGCGCCAATGTTGTTTTGGGTCCGGGGCCCCGAAACAGCGGGTTGTCGCACGAACGAAAACGCAGCACGAAAGCGAAAAACGAAAGAGAAAGTAGAGAAATGGTTGAAGTGAACAGTGTTCTCCCCCCCCCCCCTCCGCGAGGGGCCGGGAGCCCTTTTCTATTAATCCCAAACTGTTTGAAAGTACAAAGATGCCCTTCCAACCACTCCGCCAAAATTACAAAGAAGTCCTCTCCTAACCTATCTTGCGGCTTCTTTGGCTCCCCGTGCCTGAAGGGCATCTTCATAAATACATGCGGGAGCCACGCAGCCCGCGCGCCCATTCTTCTGACTTGTGGGGCCCCCTCCATGTCATCATCCGGAGAACCCTGCGAAAGGAAAAGACACGTCTCCACGGTCGAAAGGAGGAAACGAAAGCTGGCCGTTGACATTCGGCTTTCGCTCGAAAACCCAACTGGCGCGAGCGCCCCGAGGCACGCCGCACTTTCGCACGAAAGCAAGCTCTCTATGGCCTTCTCTCGGCTAATCTTCCTCGCGGACCCCTCATATTCGCGCGAAAGGTGCGCGAGTCCGCCTACAGCGCCGATCATATTCGCGCGAAAGGCAGACCCGCGAATCAGCCTTCCGCGCCACCTTATTCGCGCGAAAGGCGAATATCACCCTCGTGACTTTGCGGCTTTCGGTTTTGGTGGTGAAAACTCTACCCGGCGAAAACAGGTAGCTCACGTCCAGGCTACCGCCCTAACAAAGGGGGTCGGCCGACCCCATCTTGGGGACACCTCGGCCATGGTGACATGGCACGATCCAAGAGAAGCATGTTCAAGTCAATATCAACCATTGGATCAAACATGTGCTTTTGCTCAATGGTGCAAGATGAGAAGCACATGGATTCATGGGTCCACACTGAAAACCAAATACAACCAACTTCACAAGACTTGCCCCATGACATGTGGGGTCACCAAGGGACAGAAGAAGGTGGGCCAGCCCTATCATAGGGGGGTCGGCCGACCCCCCCTGGTGGGACCCAATAGCACTATTCGTCAGGGTGACATCAGCACCATCTAGAAGATGTACCCCGGGCCCACATGTCAGGGACAGGGGTCGGCCGACCCCATGGTGACCCTCATCCAAGTCGGTGGAAAAGTGCATGTTTCACATGTGAAGAATATCCAAGCCATTCATCCAAGTCGGTTGTTATGGCGGTGGATCCAAGGGTGAAGAGAGGAGGATCACGCGGATCGCTGACGTGGCGCCGGAGTAGCCCCTACTCCACCTCCACTATAAATAGAGGCCTCCACCCTCTCATTCAAAACATCTCACATAGTTTACACATCTCCACTCTCAAGTGAGATCAAGCAAGAGTAGTAGTAGTTAGTCTAGAGTGGGAGTTAGAGTTGAGTCGGGCGAAGCTCGGGTCTCCGGAGTCGTCTTCTAGGAGTCTGGTATAGCCCTTGTATCTTTCTTCTTTTGTAAGACTTTATTTATTTAATATATTATTCTTTCTTTACTTTTCCTTGCATTTACTTAAGTATTTACTTTCCAAGTATTTATTTAAGTATTTACTTAGTGCAAGTCTATATTTATATAGTCTTGTTGTGTGCTTATCTTAGTTCTATAGTTGTCTTAGTTAGATTGATTTCCTTTAAATAGCTTCTTGTGTGTGCGTCATCGTCCTATCTTAGGATAGGGGCTTTAGCTATTTTGATCGATAGCTAAAGGTGTAGATAAGTGTGAGCGTGGTGCTCATACTTCATCTTATCTTCGACTACCGCTGGCTTGCACGGACAGTAGGGGCGCATGGGCAAAAGGTGACATATTTTGCCTGGCTACCTAGATCCCCTCACGTGAACTCAGGCTAGTTTTTAAAAGGTAAGGCGTCCATAAGCCAAATATCTGCTTGAGTACTGGGTTAGGTGAACAACCTTCTATCGCTTTACTCTCTCGTTTATCCCTCTCACACAAGTAGCAAGGCGTCCATCTAGTTAAGTCATCTATTTAATTAAGATTAGTTCATAGGAGTGAAGGTAGAAACATAGGTGTACTTTATACTCACTCGTTGTCCTCCCACCTAGCTAACTCTACTAAACTTATCTTTCATATCATATACTCTTTGCTTAACTTATTTATCTTATCTATCTATCCTCCATTATATCCACTTATACCATTTTGCTTCTCTAATTGATAATAGATTATAGTAAGACTAAAGGATCTATCTTTCCTCTCTCTACATCTTTCCTAGCTTGCTTTCCTTTGGGATAAAATAAATAACGATACCTTGGAATACTCCCGGGTGAAGTGCTACATCGGTATATTATGTGCGCTTGCGGAACTATCCAATAGTCAATAGTTTTACCACCAAGACACTTCTGGCGCCGTTGCCGGGGATAGATTAAAACTCTATTCCTAGTAGCGACGCTAAGAAATACCAACAAGCATTTCTGGCGCCGTTGCCAGGGAAAGCAACCGCCTAGGAGTTTAGAGAGAGTGAATCCATAGTCTGCTATATATTAGTTATCAATTAGTATAGGGGCTAACCCCTCACCTGTCTAGTTTCTTTTTGTTATCGTAAAACTAGTAGGTGTATGAGCAGTTTCCAACTGCCGTCAAACTTCGTTGAAGATCCTGAGCAGTTGTTGAGGAGGACTAGACTTTGTCAAGTTCCACCTCAGAGGTTCATCTCGAACCAGAATCCGTTCGAGGAGGAAGTTTTTGCACCAACTAGAAGAGAAGCCATGGCCCAAAAGACCATCTCTGAGTACTCTGCGCCGTCGGCCGATAATGTCGCCACGGGTCCGTAGCTTAACTTGGGGGATGCGACTTTTGAGCTCAAGCCAGCTCTCATCAACATGGTGCAAGCCAACCCATTCTGTGGGAAGCCGCATGAGGATGCCAACGCCCATCTCCAACACTTCTTGGAGGTATGTGGTACCTTCACTATGAAGAATGTGTCTGCAGACGCCATCCGTCTTCGTCTTTTCCCGTTCTCGTTATTGGGAAAGGCAAAGCAATGGTTCTACACCAACAAGAGTGAAGCCAACACATGGGAGGAGTGCGCCAATGCGTTTCTCAAGAAGTTCTTCCCGACGGGCAAGACCAGTGCCCTTCGTGGAAAGATTTCCAGCTTCTAGCAACAAACTGATGAGACGATTCCCGAAGCATGGGAACGTCTACAAGAGTACAATCGCGCCTGTCCTCATCATGGGATAGAGGAGTGGCTCATCATCCAAGGTTTCTACCATGGCCTGACCGGTATGGCCCGTAGTCACCTAGATGCAGCCGCTGGAGGGGCATTCTTACAACACACTGTGGGAGATGCCAAGGACCTCATAGAGAAGATGGTTACCAACCAAGGATGGAATGAGGAACGTCTTCAGCCAAAGAAGAGAGGTGTTCATGCTCTCAATGAGGTGGACATGCTCTGCGCGAAGATGGACCTCCTGATGAAGAAAGTAGAAGAAAGTTCCAAGAGGGAACAAGAGGTCGTTCAACCTTATGCAACCACACAAGTTGTCGATGCCGACCAATGGTGCGAGGTATGCAGAGGCAATGACCATTCGGGAAATAATTGTCCCGAAACGAAGGAGGAAGTGAGCTTCATCAACAACACCACTAACAACAATGGGTACCGTCCCCAACAACAACAACAAGGATGGAATTCGCGCCCCTTCTACCAAAATCAAGGTAACGGTTATAGCAATGATTTAAATAATTTTTATAATAACCAACCTTCTTTAAGAGATCTTGTCTTAGGCCAATCTAAAATAAATGATAGTATTAATAAAAAGATGACGGCTAATGATAAGATTCTTGAAAATATAAATGAGAAAATGGATAGCTTTAATTCTGCTATGAAAAATCAATTGAGCCTTAATAAAATGCTAGAAACACAATTAGCTCAACTAGCAGCAGCTGTCCCATCCTACGAGCAAGGTAAGATCCCGGGAAAACCCGAAGATCCAATAGAGGGTGTAAAATTGGTTACTACGAGGTACGGTAAGCCTCCGCTCCGGTCAAACTAGGGTTATCTACTTGATCCACCCTTCATCACGAAGAAGGAAGATCCAGGCCTGTCGACCATCACCTGCCAGATTGGATCACAAGTCTTCCACGACGCCTTCTGCGACCTTGGATCGAGTGTCAACATCATGTCCAAGGTAACATATGATAACTTACTAGGGGGACCCTTGCTCCCTATATTTGTTCGTTTGCAGCTGGTCGATCAGACGCTACGGTTCCCCGAGGGACTAGCAACGGACATTCTCATCAAAGTCCAAAACAGCTACGTCCCCGTCGATTTCCTTATATTGGACATGGGATCCAATGTAGACGTCACGATCATCCTGGGAAGGCCGTTCGTCAATACGGTTAACGCCGTCATCTACGTGGGATCCGGCCAACTTCACCTCCAATTCCCGGAATATAAGGTTAAGTGTCCATTCAATGGTTTTAAAGCTAACATGCAGGTGAACGACAAAGAACCTCGAGACAACAACCATCGTCGTCGTCGCCCATGCCGTAGGAACAAGAAAAAGAGCGAGTCGGCCAACAAAGCCGAAGTAAAAGAAGAACTCATCGACGAGGTGCAACCACGGTCTCCATCTCCAGGACCGACCGAAGCACCCAATGAATGACAAGACGGAGAGGTCCTGCTCTACGGACCTGAAACATGGAGCCCTTGCTGATAAGGTAAATCAGTAGTTATCTCATATTTAACTTTTCATGCATTTCAATTTTTGCATTTTCCCTCAATTGCATACTTAGTTAATTCTGCATATTTCATTTCGACAAAATAAATTTTGATGCTAGTAACACCTTGACAATGACTTGCAATAAAACTGAGCCATGGGACCACCCCAAGGTGGGGTCGGCCGACCCCACCAGTGGGCCCACTGGCACATGCTCTATCTTGGCTTAGTACCCTGAGTATGACATAACGCTTTGGTGCTCAAGGAGCATCCAAGGTGGGATCGGTCGATCCCACCATGGTGCCCTCCTGCACCCTGCTGCATTCCACTCAGCATGCTCATGAACATCATGCATATCACCAAAGCCAACATCTGAAAAGAAAAGGTCCTTTGCTTTACTCTTTAAGCATGAGATGTTCCTCTTTATGTTGGATGCTCATGGGACCACAACAGCCAGTCAAAGGCATGTCTTAGTGCTCTCATGGTCCATGGGAATCACTTTAGACATGTCTCCACTTTGGCCATTCATCTTTTTCTCTTTCACCAAACACTAGGCAAGGGAATCTCTGAAATCTGTGTCAACTTTGGACCAAACATAGTTACATCTTTACTAGACACATGATGACACAAAGTTTAAAGATTGAGGGGACATGTAGGGGGGTCGGCCGACCCATGGGTTGGCCCATCCTGAAAATGTATTTACTCACTTTAGACATGTACCCTGGCTAAAGCAAAAGCAAAGTTGAAAGTGTCAAGGAGGGGGGATCGGCCGACCCATGTTGTGGGAGACACCAAGATGCCCTTCTCCCCTATATATACCCTTGCATTGTGAGCTCAACTCCACACCAAAACCACCAGAACCATCTCGAGCTCACAAGTTCTTCCTTTCCATCCCTAGTTGCAAGTTCATTCTCAAGCTTAGCTTAGTAGTAGCCATCCAAAAACCAAAAACCCAAAAATAGTCCCTATTTCATAGTAGTGGTAGAAGCTTGGTAGCTTATCTTGTAGTAAGATGAAGAAGTTGCTTGCCTCCCGTTTCAAAAAGTCCGACAAGGGTGAGAGTTCTTCCCAAGAACCTCACCATGCTAGTGCTCATGAGAGGAGAGAGGTCGAAAGAAGTGAGCTAGTACCCTTCATTCCCCCGGCTAGAGTAATGGAGACCGAGAGTGGCCTCAGGCTAAATGCCGAAGAGATGGGGAAATTCTTCACTCTAAGTGAGTGTAGTTTCTCACACACAAGTGTCATTGATCCGGCCCTCTTGCAAGAAATGGGTATGGATTCAGAATTTTATGCTATTTTGAAGGACCGAGAGTGCAATCAGAAAGCGACCAGAGGGGGGTGAATGGGAGCTACAAATTTTCCTTTCGGAAACTTGTCGCCACTGTCCCGAGAATCAACCCCAAAAGCACAACCGATGCGTGTGATGTCCATGACCCGAGAGAATGGGTGGATGTTCCCTAAGAACACAGCGGGACACCACAAAAACTTTCTCACTCAAGTTCACGCAAGTCAACTAGTGACAGGATGGACTTTGGGTAACCTCAACCTCCCCCGAGCAACGCGAGGGGGATTCAGGCTATTTTGCAAAGCGGGAAGTCCGATTTTTGTAGAGCGCGAAGTCAGAAATTCAATGCAAAAACCCAAAACCAAATCCGAAGTTGAACAATCAAACTGCGGATGAAACAGTGAAGAAATCACTGCATCGGACGCTGGCAGCGTCCGATGGCCAAGCACCGGACGCGTCCGATGCAAACAGGACCTCTCTGGAACCTTAATGGACTAGCATCGGACGCTCCTACAGTGAAACCCTAGCGTCCGATGCTAGACCCCCGGCGCGTCCGATGGCAACGGACGCTCCGATGGTCAGCGTCCGATGTTCCTTCCAAAACACTGTCAGACGACACGTGGCACCGGACGCTCCGATGGAAACAACTCAGCGTCCGATGCACAAGAACACAGCGTCCGATGGTCCCGATACTGCACTGTTCTTCCACGAAAATCACCCGATCTCCTCCGATTCAAAAGCACTAAGGCTTAGACTTGGTATGAGGAGTTCCTAGGAGGTTAGTGAGCTATCCCAAAGAGATCATGGCTCGAACCTAACTCCAAATCGATGAATAGGAAGAATTCAGGACAAAAGGAACAAACTCGATCCAAAACGAAAATCGACCGATCTACTAGCTCGTGAGGTTAGAGATGATTTCCTTCGGTGGAAAGAAGTGCCTCACGATCTAGAACAACTCAGTTCAAACGGATTTGCAAGAGACGCACCGAGTAGAGAGATCGATCAACGGGAAAAACGTGGAGAAAAGCAACCCGCGAAGAACACAAGCAAAACGCGAATCACAACCACGAATTTGTAACTGTGTGGCTACCACACGCTACAATAGTGAGATTACGGTCTCACTTCCTCAAAATCTCACGGGCACAGAGGTATTGTTCTCTTCTCTGTGGATCTCAGGTTCGCTAAAGCAGGGATGTGGGAGAGCAGGAAACCCTAGAAGCAAAGAGCAAATGACTGAGATAATTGGGGAGGTGGGTGTCTCCCCCTACTTATCCTAATTCTAACTATTCCTAATTCCCACTCTACCCCTAACTACTTACAGAGCGAACCAGCTAAACCCTAAGGTTATTCTAGACCAACTCGATGGTAGGTGGATCTGACGGCCACGCCCGCACAACTCGTAGCGTTGCCTCGACGCAACCTCCCGATTGCCGCCACATGCCGCCACCGCTCTGCCGTCCTTTTCCCGGACGTCGCACCCCCCCGGTTTTCTGGCCCAAACCGGGAAACCAGCCTTCACAGCCAACCCCCGATTTTGATGCCCAAACTGGGAAACCAGCCCACCAGCGCCTGAGTTTTGAGGCCCAAACTCAGCAAACCCGCAGCACCCAGGTTTTGAGGCCCAAACCTGGAAACCGTCCTCAGCCCGAGTTTTGTGGCCAAACTCGGAAACCATCCGCGCCCAGGTTTTGAGGCTCAAACCTGGAAACCGTCCACCCGATGGTTTTTCTCTGGCTCTACCACCAAACCGAAGCTGTAGAGGGGATGCACCGCCCGTGCACCCCGTCCACCGACACGTGTCCCCAAGTCCACGACTTAGGCAACACATGACCAGAAGTCTTCGCTCGTCGCTGTCGCAGGCTGTCAGCCACCACAGCTGATCCTCGGGCCACCGGTCCCTCAGTCCAAGCCTCACGTCCGTCCTTCGCCACTCTCGGTCCATCAGCACGGCACATCTCTACTTGACCTTCACCTTGCCTCTGATCACTGCATCCGTGCTCGACACCTGCACAACACAAGCCAAAGAACATGCGCATCATCCCAGTTGACAATCACTCATCACTTAGAGACTCGGCATACACCCATGTATCCGCATATTTTCAATACCATTGGTTGGGGAGGATTCTTTGAAATTCTTGAATTTGGCATAGAGAACCTAACCATCGAGTTTTTATGCACGCTAAAAGTGAATAACGATTGGGTAGCGTTTCGAATGTTTGGGATGGAATATGACTTGACTTGGAGCACATTAAACACTGCTTTAGGGTTTGATCGCTCTTGCCATCTTGATGTAGACCATGCTTTTCATTATGACAAGAATGCTTTCTGGTATGCCATTACTGGCTCTAGTGATTGTTCCAACCCCTCACCACACAAAATTCATAACCCAACCTTACGTTTCATGCACTACTGGCTGTTCACCACTCCTTTCCCTTGCATGAGAGGAGCTTTGGTAAGTGATGATGAGCTGAAACTACTCTATGCCATGGTTAGCAAGGTTAAAGTTTCACCTGTTAAAATGCTAGTGAACTATTGGCTTAGCTACATAAAGCCTAGGAAAGCCATATACTTCACATCATTCATCACACGCATAGCCGAAGCTTTGGGTGCACTAGAATCCCAAACTTTTGAGTACATTAAAACCGTGAGAGATGTTTTGGAAGAAAGTGTATTTTTTGGTTGCGATGTACTCAAAAGGGGTCCCAAGGGTGAACTAATAATGATTTATCCAGGCCATACAGTCGAAATCACTCTCCCTTGTGAGGGACTTCGATTGTATGCGCTTCGTACGCTAACCTTTGATTTGGACCCGGAGGAAAGAGCCCCAAAAGTTGTAGGTACTAGCAGGAGGACAAGGAGAGCGTCTCGTGCTACTCGAATGGAACAAGGCGGACCTTCACATCAGGCTAAAGAAGTTGAAGAGGGAGATGAGACAGCCTCTATGGACATTTTAGGGTCCTTGGGGAGGCCTCCTCGCTCATAGGACACCCCTCGCTCTCAAGACACTCCTCGCCCACGGGGTAGAGGAAGGCAACATCAAAGGACGTCGATGGATGAGCTCATCGACAACATGGGTGCAATGAACATCGAACAAGAGGCAACATTGCTTCTTGCACAACAAAACGCCCAACTCCTGAAGGCCATTCAAGAAGAAGAAGCACGACATTGGGCCGGGTGGTACCAGCATTATCCACCACCACAGTAGGCAAGAACCAAGTGTGGATACATGGGTGTATGCCGAGTCTCTAAGTGATGAGTGATTGTCAACTAGGATGATGCGCATGTTCTTTGGCTTGTGTTGTGCAGGTGTCGAGCACGGATACAGTGATCGAAGGCAAGGTGAAAGTCAAGTAGAGACGTGCCGTGCCGATGGACCAAGAGTGGCGAAGGGCGGACGTGAGGCTTGGACTGAGGGATCGGTGGCCCGAGGATCAGCTGTGGTGGCTGGCAGCCTGGGACAGCGACGAGCGAAGACTTGCGGGCACGGTGTTGCTTGGGTCGAGGACCTAGGGACACGTGTTGGTGGAAGGGGTGCACGGACGGTGCATCCCCTCTACGGCTCGGTTTGGTGGTTGAGCCATAGAAAAACCACTGAGTGGACGGTTTCCAGGTTTGCGCCTCAAAACCTGGGCGCTGATGGTTTCCGAGTTTGGGCCACAAAACTCGGGTTGAGGACGGTTTCCAGGTTTGGGCCTCAAAACCTGGGTGCTGCGGGTTTGCTAAGTTTGGGCCACAAAACTCAGGCGTTGGACGGCTGGTTTCCCGGTTTGGGCCTCAAAACTGGGGGTTGGCTGTGAATGCTGGTTTCCCGGTTTGGGCCACAAAACCGGGGGTGCGACGTCTGGGAAAAGGACAAGCAGAACGGTGGCGGCACGTGGCGGCGATCGGTGAGGTTGCGTCGAGGCAACGCTACCAGTTGTGCGGGCGTGGCCGTCGGATCACCACCTACCTTGAGTTGGTCTAGAATAACCCTAGGGTTTAGCTGGTTCGCTCTGTAATTAGAGAGGGGTAGAGTAGGAATTAGAATTAGGATAAGTAGAGGGAGACACCCTCCTCCCATTCTATCTCAGTCATTTGCTCTTTGCTTCTAGGGTTTCCTGCTCTCCCAATCCCCTGCTATAGCTATTGAGATCCGCAGAGAATCATACCTCTGTGTACTGAAGATTTTGAGGAAGTGAGACCGTAATGTCACTGTTGTAGCGTGTGGTAGCCACACGGTTGCAGATCGATGACTTGATTCACGTTTTGTTCGTGTTCTTCGCGTTCTTCGTTTCTCCGCGATTTTCCCGTCACTCGATCTCCCTCTCTACTGCGTCTTTGCGAAATCCGTTTGAATCAACTTGTTCTTTATAGTGTGGAGATCATTTCCACCGAAGGAATTTATCTAACTCCTCATGAGCAAGTAGATCGGGTTGATTTCGTTTTCGTGGCGCTTTTTTCGTTCATACTCCTTCCCTTTCGATTTCCCGGTGATTGAATCGATTTGAGCGGATGATTTCTTGGGGATAGTCTCCTAACTACTTCGTGATCTTCCTCTCCAAGTTTGGGAATGTGGGATTGTGAGTTGATTCGATTTTGGGAGGATTTTGGGAGAAGGGCGACTGAATTCGCCCTCTCTGGTCGGTCGCGGACAGTCTGCTACCTGACCGGCGGACAGTCCGGCCATCGGGATCGAGCCAGTTCAGTGGCTGCGGGTCTCGGTCGCTTTACTGTTCCTTGATCGACGGACAGTCCGCGGTAGGAATTCGCGGACAGTCCGGGAGTCGTCCAGGGACTGTTTAGCAACCTTGCTGTTTCGCTCAGTTGGCCGGCGGACAGTCCGCCAATCCCTCGCGGACAGTCCGCAGTAGGGGCGGACAGTCCGGGACCTCAGGGCCAGACAGTCCGGAATCCTGCTGAGTGTTGCATTTTAGTGCGTTTGCTCTCCCGGCTTCTTCGCTTGGTTTTCGGACTTCTCATTTGGCCCTAGAGTTGATCAAGGAACCTCTCTAGGTATCTTTGCTACTAGTTAGCATAGGTATTTGAGAGTTTCTCGACGTAGCCGTCTATCTATGTTTGGGACTTGATTTTTGAGGGTTGAACTTGCTCCGAAGCTTTTGGCATTTGGTTCGCTATCGCTGTGTGGTGCCTCGCTGTGATCCTAGAGATCATCCACCCTCTTCCAAGGGTCGTAGGCATCACGGTTTCGATTGAAGCCTTCGGGGGTTGATTTTGGGGACAAAAGGCCAAAGTTTCAAGAGAAATTTTTGTGCTCCCATTCACCCCCCCCCCTCTGGTCGCCTTGCTAGTGTATTCTTGGTCCTTCAATTGGTATCGGAGCAGGTTAAGGATCTTCCACCTTAGCCGGTTCCCGATCCACAGAAGGCGACATGGATCGCAGCGTGGGCAAACCGTCGTTTTTCGATGGGACGAACTATGCGTATTGGAAGATACGCATGTCGGCCTATCTGCAGAGTTTGGGTGCTTCCATCTGGGATATTTGCAACTCTGCCGATTACGTGGTCTTGGCTGCTCGTGTCTCTCAGCTTCAGATCGATGAGCACGATGCCAATAGCCGAGCCTGTAATGCTCTTTTCTCATGTTTGAGCATGAGTGAGTTTGATCGCGTTTCTCACCTCGCCACGGCTCGGGAGATTTGGGCTACCCTCATGCGTTTCCATGAGGGAACCTCTCAAGTCAAAACCCGACTCTACGAGTCGTTCAAGCGAGAGTATGAGAACTTTCGACATATGCCTGGCGAGAGCATAGAAAGTTTATTCGCTCGCTTTTAGGTGATTGTGAACAGGATGAGGGCTAACAAGGAGTTGTTGCCTTTCGATGATCATGAGAGAGGTCTCAAGCTACTCCATACTCTTGATCGATCGTTGTAGGATTCCAAGGTTCAGGCGATCATCGAATCACCTAACTATGAGACCCTCACGTGCGACGAGCCATTCAGTAAGCTCAAGTCCAGTGAGATCGATGCCATGGTGAGGGCTTCTTATGAAAATCCTTCTGGCCCGTCAATGGCTTTGCTTTCTGGCTCTTCTGCTAACCCCTCTGGAGGTGTTGCACTCTCTTCTCTCTTTTCTGTCACAGAGGAGCAGCTAGAGTCTTTGGGGGATGATGAGTTGGCTTTGCTCGTCAACCGGTTCTCGCGGTTTCACAACAACCGCATGAACCGTCGCCACGGAGGAGGATGCTCAGGATGCTTTGAGTGCGGTGACCCTAACCACTTCATCGCCAATTGCCCGAAGAAGAACAAGCAAGTCTTCGGCAAGGCGGATCATGGGCTCAAGTACGACTCCGGCAAGCGCAAGGAGAAGTACGTCCCCGCAAGGCACAAGTGGAAGGGCGGCTTCAACAAGGAGTACATCAAGACCAAGTACTTGGAGAAGGCCCAAGCTGAGCAGCGTGCATTCTTCGCCACGCTCAGCGACGTCGACGACTCGGATGACAACTCCGCTTCCTCAAGCGATGACGAGTCCGAGAAGAAGAAAAGGTCAAGGACAAGCTCAATGGCCTCTGCTTCTTCGCCTACGACGAGGGCTTCTGCACCATGGCTCTCTGCAAGGAGGTCGACGGCGAGCTGGAGGACACCCCTCGGAATGACGGCAACGACGATGACACCTTCCAGGTATCTCAGACCCCCGACGAGCTTTCTGCTGAGGTCGAGAAGCTTACTGTCGCGCTCCTTAGTCAGGATAAGTTGCTTAGGCGTGCTTCTAGAGAGCGCAAGGAGTTTAGGCAGAAGTGGGAGGATACGGTGAAGGAACTCGAATCTGTCAAGTCCACCGTAGTTGTTACCGATGAGGAGGAGTGTGAGATGTGCACCACACACATGACTGACCTTCTCACTTTGAGAAGCAAGTATGCTGTGTTGGTAGGAGAGGTGGATGAGTTGAAGGCTAGATCCTCACTGTTGGGTGCGTGCAAGTCCTGTGCGGGCTTGCAATCTGAGTTGGCAGAGAAGAATGCCAAGATTGTGTCTCTTGAAGAGGCCAACTCAGGTAGCACATGTGTGGCTAGGTGTGTTCTTTGTGAGGGTTTGGAGATGGAGATTGCCAATGTGAAGCATGACAAGATGCAAACCGAGGAGGAAAACACATACCTTCGGACCATCTTGTCATGGGTGTCTAGTGGTGAGCCACAGCTCGGGATGATGATCTCCCAATTCAAACGAGCTGCTGGAGGTCCTGGTGTAGGTTTTGCTTCGGGTGTTGATGTTTCGTCTTTTGGAAAGATTGGAGAGTCGAGTGGTCTTAACCCATGTGAGAAGCCCAACTCCACCACTACTCCCAAGCTTACCAAGATTCCACCTAAAGAGCCTCTCAAGCCTAACACCAAGGATGGGGTCTTTGTTGAACCTCCGAGAGCTCCACCAAAGAAACAATCATGGGCTCCAAAACCAAACCACCTCAAGAACAAGTTGGACACCATGCCACCCATCCAAGAGGAGCTTTTGCCACAGAAGGGCAAAGTGATCCACACCCACTACCGTGAGTACCAACAACCCCCTATGAGAGCGGTGAGGTACCATTGTGAGCATTGTGGGAGAGATGGACACTTGAGTGAGTTTTGCTTTCGGCGCAAGAGAGAGGCGCGCCGTGCAAAGGAGATGAACAACATGGACATGTACCATCCCTTCCATGATGTACATGTGCCTAATGTTCAGAGGCGTGCTGCTAGGCCTAGAGGTCCGAAACCTCAAGTTCCTAGGCCTAGGCCGCGAGGAGGTCGTGCCCGGCGGGATCCTGCAGTTGTAGGATATGGACCCTGTGGCGGTGGCTTTGTAGTTGAGCGTTTTCCACCACCGCGTTTTGAGTATCGCGATGGACACTCCTCCCTTAGCCGACCACGTTTTCCTCTACATAGTGATCGCTCTTCTCGTAGACGTGCTAGGAATGGTTTTTCTGCTAACCGTTCTTTTGAGCAGCCGACCCAACACTGGTATTCTCCCTACTTCACTAACCCTAGTGTTGGACCGTATGCTCACCCTATGTCTTTTTATTGATGTAGGTAAAACGATTGGATAACGTTTGGTTGGTGGATTCCGGGTGTTCGAGGCACATGACCGGAAACGCCAAGTGGTTCTCCAGTCTTAGTCCGGTCGCCGGAAAGGAGTTTATCACTTTCGGCGATAATAGTAAAGGTAAAGTATTGTCTCGTGGGTCGGTGCGAGTTAATGAGCACTTTGTGTTGCGCGATGTTGCTCTTGTTTCTAAGTTGCATTTTAACCTTCTTTCTGTTTCGCAACTCTTTGATGACGACTATGAAATTCGTTTTAAGCCGAATCTCAGTCGTATTTTGGATCCTCAGGGCAATCTTGCTTGTGTGATTTCGCCCTTTGGGAAAGTTTTTCGTGCGAATTTCTCGGAGTCGTTTGGAATTTCTCGTTGTCTTTTGGCTGGACCTTCCTCCTCTGATCTTTGGAAGTGGCATAGGAGACTTGGTCACCTGAGCTTCGACTTGCTTGCAAGGCTTAGTTCACTTGGCCTATTCCGAGGATTGCCCAAGTTATCCATGGAGAAGGATCTTGTTTGCCACTCTTGTAGACATGGGAAGATGGTTGCCGCTCCCCACCATCCAGTGACTCAGGTCTTGACCAAGCACCCTGGAGAGCTTTTGCACATGGACCTTGTTTGTCCGGCTCGGGTGAGCTCGGTTGGGGGGAAGTGGTATGTGCTTGTTGTTGTTGACGACTTTTCGAGATATTCGTGGGTCTTCTTTTTAGCTGAGAAGACCGAGACTTTCTCCTTTGCTCGCAATCTGATTTTGCGTCTTCAGAACGAGTTCCCTTTGAACTCGATGTGAGCTATTAGGAGTGATAACGGTTCCGAATTCAAGAATTCGGATTTTGAGAAGTTTTATAACTCTTTGGGTTTAGAGCATCAGTTTTCTTCCCCCTACACACCGCCTCAGAATGGTTTTGTAGAAAGGAAGAATCGGACCCTTGTAGAGATGGCCAGGACGATGCTCGATGAGCATAGGACTCCTAGGCGATATTGGGCCGAAGCGATGAGCACTGCATGCTATATTTCCAATCGCATTTTTCTCTGAGCTTTCTTGAAAAAGACGTCTTATGAGTTGCGTTTTGGAAAACTGCCCAAGGTGAGTTATTTTCGATTCTTTGGTTGCCACTGTTTCATACTTAAGAAAGGCAATCTGGACAAATTTGAGTCTCGTTCTTCTGACGGTGTGTTTTTGGATTATGGCACTCATACCCGTGCATATCGTGTACTTAACCTTGATACTAACCGAGTCATGGAGACATCAGATGTCACCTTCGACGAGACCATGGTTTGTCCTTCTTCTCGTTTTAAGCGTGCAGGTGATCATGAGGTTAGCGAACCTCTTTTTGATGATGAGGAAGAGGGTGCTGAAAGGATGGACGACCCAGCACCACCTCCACTTGTTGTGCCGCAAAGAGCGGCTTCTACTATGACTCACGGCCCCGATCCTTCTTCTTCGACTTGGGGGCCGTGGGATCCGCCACCCCGAGCGGTACCTTTTGTACCCGGGGAGGCACCAGCTGCTGTTGAGGGGGAGATCACTTCTGCTTGGGAGGCGCCAAGACATATCCAGCGCCAACACCCGCCTCAACAGATGATCGGCAGCATCGGCGAACGTGTCACTCGGTCAAGGTCACAACAAATCTCTCACTTTGCTCATTCTGCATTTGTTGCTGATTTTGAACCCCGAGATGTTGGACTCGCTTTATCTGATCCAGATTGGGTCAATGCCATGCATGAGGAGTTAGAAAATTTTGAAAGAAATAGGGTTTGGGTTCTTGTTCCTCCTCCTCCTGAGTGTCATCCTATTGGGACAAAATGGGTTTTCAAAAACAAACAAGGAGAGGATGGTCATGTTGTGAGAAACAAGGCCATACTAGTAGCCCAGGGGTATAGTCAGAAGGAGGGGATAGACTATGAGGAGACTTTTGCTCCTGTAGCTCGTTTGGAGGCGATTAGGATACTCTTGGCTTTTGCTGCATCCAAAGGGTTTAAACTTTTTCAAATGGATGTCAAGAGTGCCTTCTTAAACGGCTACATAGAAGAGGAAGTGTATGTGAGACAACCCCTCGGTTTCAAAAATCCCAAGTTTCCAAACCATGTTTTTAAACTTCACAAAGCTTTGTATGGTTTGAAACAAGCCCCTAGAGCCTGGTATGATAGGTTGAAAACCTTTTTGCTTGCTAAGGGTTTTAAAATGGGATGTGTGGATAAAACGCTTTTTCTCCTCAAGCAAGGCAATGATACTCTCTTGGTCCAGATTTGCGTTGATGATATCATTTTCAGTGGTTCTTCTCACGCTTTGGTTGCCAAGTTTGCAGACACTATGAGCAGGGAGTTTGAGATGAGCATGATGGGCGAGTTGATATTTTTCCTCGGGTTGCAAATCAAGCAATCCCGAGAGGGAACGTTCGTGCACCAGGGCAAGTACACTAAGGACATCCTGAAGAAGTTCGACATGGGTGAGGCCAAGCCTCTTCCAACACCCATGCCGACCACGGCGGCCCTGTATGCGGATGTGGATGGAGAAGCTGTGGGCCAGAAGGAGTACCGGAGTATGATCGGGTCGCTACTGTACCTGACGGCGACACGCCCAGACATCCAGTTCGTGGTGTGTTTGTGCGCGCGATTTCAGTTGTCGCCGCGCACTTCTCACCGTCAGGCGGTCAAGCGCATTATGAGGTACTTATGCTTCACTCTAGAATTTGGGATTTGGTATTCTGCTTCTTCCACCCTTTCCCTTTGTGGTTATTCTGATGCTGATTTTGCTGGTTGCCGTATTGATCGCAAGTCCACTTCTGGGATTTATCAGTTTATTGGCTCTTCTCTTGTTTCGTGGTCTTCTCGCAAGCAGTCTAGTGTCGCCCAGTCTACCACGGAGGCTGAGTATGTTGCTGCGGCTAGCTGTTGTTCCCAGTTACTCTGGATGATGGCCACTTTGCGTGATTTTGGTCTGAGCTTTTCTCGCGTTCCTTTGCTTTGTGACAGCACGAGTGCTATTAGCATTGCTAAGAATCCCGTGCTGCACTCTAAGACCAAACACATTGATGTGTGCTTTCATTTTCTGCGAGACCACTATGAGAAGGGTGATATCGACCTTCGCCATGTCGATACTCATCATCAGTTGGCTGATATTTTCACCAAGCCTTTGGACCAATCAACTTTTGCTAGGTTGAGAGGTGAGCTTGGTGTGTGTTTCCCCTTTTAGATGGGGGAAAAGTTTTGGCTCTTGTATTATAAACTGACTTTGTGTTCTTTATTTGGTTTCTTCATGCATCTTTGCATTTCATCTTGCATATTTACATTCAGAGCTTCATGTATATAATCTTTAGAATGTAACTATGCTCTATATAGTATTTTCTCCGATGCTTTATGATGATGTTGTAGCTTATGCTCTTTCTGATCACTGATACATGTTGTGAGCGGAGCTATTTTATGAATGGTGAATCTGATTAATGAACTTAAAACTTGCAAATATTCACCATTGAGATATGCTACTAGCATGTGTAGAATGTGTTGAAATCACTTGTGCTATTCATATATGCTAGGTTGCTATGTCTCTAGTGTTGAGTCATTCACTTGCTTGGTATGTTCATATTCTGTTCTAAAATCCGAACCAAGTTAAGTGAATTGGAAAAGATAGAGATGGGTCTGCTTGTCCGCACATCACAATTTCGAGACTATTTCTCATTGCACCTTGAGTTAAACTTGAGTTGTGTAGTGTATGACCAAAACTGTTGCTTTAAGCTTCTGATTGCTTCAGCATAGGCTTCGCATAGTTGAAAAGTTAGGCAATGACAAGCTTTCAACCTCTCGCAATCACATGCTGAAATTATAACTTGTGTAATTTAATCGCTGCAACTCCGATAAAATTTGGATACACAAGTCTATGTTTCATTCTATAGCATGATGATTGAACTATGCTAGGGGTAGTTCACCTTGTATACATGTTTAGCACTTGTCTGACTTCCTGTCTATACATGTCTTGTGCTATTTTTGATGGTGAATACCTTTTTGGCTGAAAACTGCTCATTTTGCTCTCATTAGTGATCAGTTTGAGCCTTTGCTAGCTTCTTGTGGATGTTGTTGAGTCATCGGATCAGAATTGTGTACAGCATCCTTGCACTCTCTTGATTATATTTCTGAAGCTGATAACTTGCATTTTAATTCATATGCATTTTTGGAGGGAGATAGTCTATCGAGGGGGAGATATTTGAGTGCTTCAGCACGTTTGCTTGTTGGTGCATTTTCAACTAAGGGGGAGAAAAATATTGACAAATCATGTGTTCCCTGGGTTGTGTGCACTAGTTGAGGGGGAGTTTGCTAGTTGTGTTGAGCCTTTTGCCTCTTTCTTGAGGGACTAGCAAACATTTTCAGCTCATTTTCAGCTCTTCAATTGGTATCGAACTCTTTTGGTTTTGAGTTGGTAACAGTTGGTATCGAGTTGCTTTGCTAGCGGTGTTGAGCCCGTTCTGCCTCTTCTTGAGGGCTAGCTCTGATTTGCTTGAATTTCAGTTGATCGTTCAATTGGTATCAAGTTTTCTCGCTAGCGGTGTTGAGCCTGTTCTACCTCTTCTTGAGGGCTAGCTTTGCTTTGCTTGGTTGCGTCGAGCCGTTGCCCATGTCTTTCGGAACCAAGTTGTTTCGCTCTTTCCACTTGACCTTCTTCGGCTTTGTCATGCTTTTGGGTTATTTGGTCGAGTTCTCTCTCTTTCTTCCTTCCTTTCTCTATTCCATTACGATTTGTGTTTGTAGTTGACAATGCACTCATCAAGGGGGAGATTGCGGATACATGGGTGTATGCCGAGTTTCTGAGTGATGAGTAATTGTCAACTAGGATGATGCGCATGTTCTTTGGCTTGTGTTGTGCAGGTGTCGAGCACGGATACAGTGATCGAAGGCAAGGTGAAAGTCAAGTAGAGACGTGTCGTGCCGATGGACCGAGAGTGGCAAAGGGTGGATGTGAGGCTTGGACTGAGGGACCGGTAGCCCGAGGATCAGCTGTGGTGGCTGGCAGCCTGGGACAGCGACGAGCGAAGACTTGCGGGCACGGTGTTGCTTGGGTCGAGGACCTGGGGACACATGTCGGTGGACGGGGTGCACGGACGGTGCATCCCCTCTACGGCTCGGTTTGGTGGTTGAGCCACAGAAAAACCACCGAGTGGATGGTTTCCAGGTTTGGGCCTCAAAACCTGGGCGCTGATGGTTTCCGAGTTTGGGCCACAAAACTCGGGCTGAGGACGGTTTCCAGGTTTGGGCCTCAAAACCTGGGTGCTGCGGGTTTGCTGAGTTTAGGCCACAAAACTCAGGCGTTGGACGGCTGGTTTCCCGGTTTGGGCCTCAAAACCGGGGATTGGCTGTGAAGGCTGGTTTCCCGATTTGGGCCACAAAACCGGGGGTTCGACGTCTGGGAAAAGGACAAGCAGAACGGTGGCGGCACGTGGCGGCGAGCGGTGAGGTTGCGTCGAGGCAACGCTACCAGTTGTGCGGGCGTGGCCATCGGATCACCACCTACCTTGAGTTGGTCCAGAATAACCCTAGGGTTTAGCTGGTTCGCTCTGTAATTAGAGAGGGGTAGAGTAGGAATTAGAATTAGGATAAGTAGAGGGAGACACCCTCCTCCCATTCTATCTCAGTCATTTGCTCTTTGCTTCTAGGGTTTCCTGCTCTCCTAATCGCCTGCTATAGCTACTGAGATCCGCAGAGAATCATACCTCTGTGTACTGAAGATTTTGAGGAAGTGAGACTGTAATCTCACTGTTGTAGCGTGTGGTAGCCACACGGTTGCAGATCGATGACTTGATTCGTGTTTTGTTCGTGTTCTTCGCGTTCTTCCTTTCTCCGCGATTTTCCCATCACTCGATCTCCCTCTCTACTGCGTCTTTGCGAAATCCGTTTGAATCAACTTGTTCTTTATAGTGAGGAGATCATTTCCACCGAAGGAATTTATCTAACTCCTCATGAGCAAGTAGATCGGGTTGATTTCGTTTTCGTGGCGCTTTTTTCGTTCATACTCCTTCCCTTTCGATTTCCCGGTGATTGAATTGATTTGAGCGGATGATTTCTTGGGGATAGTCTCCTAACTACCTCGTGATCTTCCTCTCCAAGTTTGGGAACGTGGGATTGTGAGTTGATTCAATTTTGGGAGGATTTTGGGAGAAGGGCGATTGAATTCGCCCTCTCTGGTCGGTCGCGGACAGTCCGCCACCTGACCGGCGGACAGTCTGACCATCGGGATCGAGCCAGTTCAGTGGTTGCGGGTCTCGGTCGCTTTACTGTTCCTTGACCGGCAGACAGTCCGCGGTAGGAATTTGCGGATTGTCCGGGAGTCGTCCAGGGACTGTTCAGCAACCTTGCTGTTTCGCTCAGTTGGCCGGCGGACAGTCCGCCATCCCCTCGCGGACAGTCCGCAGTAGGGGCGGACAGTCCGGGACCTCAGGGCCGGACAGTCCGGGATCCTGCTGAGTGTTGCATTTTAGTGCATTTGCTCTCCCGGCTTCTTCGCTTGGTTTTCGGACTTCTCGTTTGGCCCTAGAGTTGATCAAGGAACCTCTCTAGGTATCTTTGCTACTAGTTAGCATAGGTATTTGAGAGTTTCTCGACGTAGCCGTCTATCTACGTTCGGGACTTGATTTTTGAGGGTTGAACTTGCTCCGGAGCTTTTGGCATTTGGTTCGCTATCGCTGTGTGGTGCCTCGCTGTGATCCTAGAGATCATCCACCCTCTTCCAAGGGTCGTAGGCATCACGGTTTCGATCGAAGCCTTCGGGGGTTGATTTTGGGGACAAAAGGCCAAAGTTTCGAGAGAAATTTTTGTGCTCCCATTCACCCCCCCTCTGGTCGCCTTGCTAGTGTATTCTCGGTCCTTCACCAAGCTTGGGGGAGATCCTCTCCCCCACCAAGGTAAGTCCTGTATCTTAAATTGTTTACGTGTCAATTAGTTTTCTCATTGCATTTAAAAAAAATTATATAAAAATACCAAAAATATTTGCTTAGCACATATGTCTCATATATGTCTATCTTCCCCTTGGAAATGATGACTAGTTGCCTGGTTAATGTTTCTCTAGTGCCTAGTTTACAACTTAGTATTTCTCTAAGTATGGATTACTTAGCTCATTTAAACCATCATGAACCTGAAAACTTTGTGGGTTGCAAATGCTAAAACTAAGTCTAAGTTGTTGAGAGACAACATATAGTGAGACAAGAGCTGCTATAATATTGTTCTAAGCATGATAGATTACCGGAGAATTTATTCTTAAAATGATCAAAATCTTAATTGTTCCTCAATGGTGATAAATTCCTACCACAACCATATATGCTTTACATGTTTACAAACCTCCTACATAGGCTATTTGCTTTGTATTGAGTGTTGTCAAGTCTTGTTGACCCTTGTCAAGAGACTTTTCATGCTCCTAAGATCAAGATCACGTACACACCTCATATACATGCTACTTCTACACTGGAAGTACGCAAAAACATGCCTTTCATTTCCACCAAATAGGTTGCTTCATACTCCAAGTGTTAGGAAATCTCTCTCAATTATTTAGTAGATGAGACTCAAAAGGCTAGGCAAAATAAAGATGAAAAAAAAGATGGACAAGTGAAAGTCCATGAAAAAAAAACAAAAAAAAGAGAAAAAAAAAGAAAAAAATGCTAGCCATGTCTCATTAGAAAAGAGAGAAAAAGAAAAAAATATAGAGAGATAGATCTTATCAAATAAAGAAGCAATCTAGTCCACCATACACCACACACTTACACATCTTGATCTGGGAGTATGACACTTCTCTTCAAGGATCTGAGCTTTGACTTTACAACAAAATGCAAGTAAGTATGACATCTTCTTTCATCTCTACCTTGAGCTACACATAAGCCTGTTTAGAAGTAGGATGAAATAAAGAAGGCAACACTTATCATATGCCTTGGTGAGGAATCATACACCATTTGAGCGACATGAGAGAACCATATGAGGAACATTAAGTCTTTCTTTTGAAAAAATATATAGCAAAACCTCTGGTATGAAACTTGCTAAAAACAAGAAAGTTAGTGCTCAAGTCAAACTGTTCTATCTTTCAACCACCTAAGACAAAGGAAAAGCCATAAGCCCCATAGAGTACTAAGGTAATATGGGTGATTTACATAGCTAATTTTCCATTCAAAGAGAAGAACTTTGTTGTGCACATGGTACTCTTGAAATGTGATGCATAGTAACAATACTGATCCACCGAGGCCAAGTTTATTGTTTGCTCGGGACGAGCAAAGGTTAAGCTTGGGGGATCTTGTTGACGGAAGTTATAGCATGTTTTACCTTATCAAAATACCGTCAACAGGCCTCGGTTTCAAGGAAGAATAGCATATCATGAGCATATTTATCACTAATAAGTTCCACTTGTACTCTTAGCTTGTGAACGTGTAGGAGATGGCGAAATGAACAAAATGAGGCCAGGTGGGCCCACCAAGGGGGTCGGCCGACCCCATCTTGGGGCCACCTCGACCATGGTGACATGGCACGATCCAAGAGAAGCATGTTCAAGTCAATATCAACCATTGGATCAAACATGTGCTTTTGCTCAATGGTGCAAGATGAGAAGCACATGGATTCATGGGTCCACACCAAAAACCAAATACAACCAACTTCACAAGACTTGCTCCATGACATGTGGGGTCACCGAGGGAGAGAAGAAGGTGGGCCAGCCCTGTCATAGGGGGGTCGGCCGACCCCCCCCCCTTGGTGGGACCCAGCAGCACTATTCGTTAGGGTGACATCAGCACCTTCTAGAAGATATACCCCGGGCCCACATGTCAGGGACAGGGGTCAGCCGACCCCATGGTGACCCTCATCCAAGTCGGTGGCAAAGTGCATGTTTCACATGTGAAGAATATTCAAGCCATTCATCCAAGTCGGTTGTTATGGCGGTGGATCCAAGGGTGAAGAGAGGAGGATCACGCGGATCGCTGACGTGGCGCCGGAGTAGCCCCTACTCCACCTCCACTATAAATAGAGGCCTCCACCCTCTCATTCAAAACATCTCACATAGTTTACACATCTCCACTCTCAAGTGAGATCAAGCAAGAGTAGTAGTAGTTAGTCTAGAGTGGGAGTTAGAGTTGAGTCGGGCGAAGCTCGGGTCTCCGGAGTCGTCTTCGGGGAGTCTGGTATAGCCCTTGTATCTTTCTTCTTTTGTAAGACTTTATTTATTTAATATATTATTCTTTCTTTACTTTACTTTGCATTTACTTAAGTATTTACTTTCCAAATATTTATTTAAGTATTTACTTAGTGCAAGTCTATATTTATATAGTCTTGTTGTGTGCTTATCTTAGTTCTATAGTTGTCTTATAGTTGTCTTAGTTAGATTGATTTCCTTTAAATAGCTTCTTGTGTGTGCGTCATCGTCCTATCTTAGGATAGGGGCTTTAGCTATTTAGATCGATAGCTAAAGGTGTAGATAAGTGTGAGCGTGGTGCTCATACTTCATCTTATCTTTGACTACCGCTGGCTTGCACGGACAGTAGGGGCACATGGGCAAAAGGTGACAGATTTTGCCTAGCTACCTAGATCCCCTCACGTGAACTCAGGCTAGTTTTTAAAATGTAAGGCGTCCATAAGCCAAATATCTGCTTGAGTACTGGGTTAGGTGAACAACCTTCTATCGCTTTACTCTCTCGTTTATCCCTCTCACACAAGTAGCAAGGCGTCAATCTAGTTAAGTCATCTATTTAATTAAGATTAGTTCATAGGAGTAAAGGTAGAAACATAGGAGTACTTTATACTCACTCGTTGTCCTCCCACCTAGCTAACTCTACTAAAGCTATCTTTCATATCATATACTCTTTGCTTAACTTATTTATCTTATCTATCTATCCTCCATTATATCCACTTATACCATTTTGCTTCTCTAATTGATAATAGATTATAGTAAGACTAAAGGATCTATCTTTTCTCTCTCTACATCTTTCCTAGCTTGCTTTCCTTTGGGATAAAATAAATAACGATACCTTGGAATACTTTCGGGTGAAGTGCTACATCGGTATATTCTGTGCGCTTGCGGAACTATCCAATAGTCAATAGTTTTACCACCAAGACACTTCTGGCGCCGTTGCCAGGGATAGATTAAAACTCTATTCTTAGTAGCGACGCTAAGAAATACCAACAGTCACGTTGGCAGATTTCTGCCCTTGCTGATTCTTTTTTCCTTTGCGGTTCTTGCACTTCTTGGCGAAGTGCCCAGTCTCACCGCAAACGAAGCACACAACCTCGTCCATGTTCATCTTCTTCTTTTTGAACTGAGTAGTCTGGTTAGGCCTTTGCTTGTTCTTACCCGCGTGTTGCATCACGTTGGCGCTGGACTGCCCTTCAGGTGCTCTTGGTGGAGCATCCTTTGTCCGAGCCTTCTCTTCAACATCAAGACCAGCCAATAAATCTTCAACGAAGATTTTCTATCTTTTATGTTTCAGAGTCATGGCAAAGTTTCTCCATGAAGAAGGCAACTTGGCAATAATGCCACCCTCCACAAATTTATCAGGCAAGACATGCCCAAGTTGTTCGAGCTCCCTCATAATAAGTTGGAACTCATGAGCCTGTTCCATGACAGAACGGTTATCAACCATTTTGAAGTTGTGGTACTGCTCCATCACGTACAGCTCGCGCCCAGCGTCTGAGGCGGAAAACTTATGTTCAAGTGTCTCCCACAGTTCAACAGCACTTTTGATGTTCATATAAACATCACACAGCTGGTCAGAGAGAACGCTAAGAATGCATCCGGCGAAAATCGTCGTAGCCGCAGTGAAATCCTGCACCTCTTTCTCAGATCCGAGAGGTAGTGCGGGAGGATCACTAACGACCCAAAATACACTCATAGCCGTGAGACACAACTGGGCTCTCGTCTGCCATCTCTTAAAATTCATACCAGTGAATTTCTCTGGTTTCATTGCATCAGTATATCCAACCATCACTAAATACGTTTAAGGTTTTTGGATTGTTGGAAATAAGAGCAATTTAGTGATGCATAAATTAATTCTGACAATGAGGAAAAGATAAACAACATGCATCGTAGATGTATAATCTACCACTAATAGTAAGATCCGAGACATATCCATCGGTAGTAACATGAAGAACACGAAATAGAAGAATAGTGGGATCAAAGGCATACTTACAGTAGGGTTGTCGGCACTAGGAACTGTTGACAAAATTTTTGGCTCGTCCAAAATATATGAAAATCCTTTTTGCCATATTAATAAATACAGACAGTCATATTCTATTTAAATGTTAAATAAAAAATAATAAATGCTTGAACAGAAAAATAAAATTAATATGATATGAATTTAGCTATGAAATTTAGTACATCACAGTACGAAACAAGTAAAGATGTACGAGCGAGTATATACTTCTGTACAAGCTAAGTATCACGCACTTGCTTGAACATGTGTTTGATCAGGCGGACAATTGCTCTGTGCAGATGGGGGTGTCATTGGAATGGTAAATAAATGATAAATCAACTATGTGAAGTAATAATTTGATAACTTTGATAGCACAGAAGTGCATGTGATTAGCACTAGAAAAGAGGGTGTCTGCACGTCCATACTACCTTTCTTGCATATATGTGCTGGTTAACTATATATGTCTCGCCTAATTAGTTAACTATATACACGTAATAAAAAAAGAGAACCACACATCATGAGCGTGACAACAAAATGCATCGCGGCTACATTTTCTTAATTATTGTGATTAATAAAGAAATAGAAAAGAAAATACTAAATGGCGCGCATGACTTTCAAACAAAGGAGAAACTGGCAAGGTATAGTCGCTGCCGTGACTAAGTCTCCCTGCACGTCTGCACGTACTGCGCGCGCTGTCCGTTCAAAGAATGGCGCCGGTGCCGCTTAGCGTCAAATACGAATACAAAAATTAAATCAAAGAGCGCCAATTGCCTAGAGCAGCAACTGCTGCCCCCTCCGTTCTATAAATAGAAGGCCATATCAAGCGTTCACCGGGGCTTCCTAATTCACTGCCGTCAGGCAAAGCTCTTGCCGTCGATCAACAACCACATCGCCAGGCTGCGCCCTGCCGTGCTGAGAGCCAACGAGAGAAAAGCAAACCACCACCATCTCCAAATCTGCGTACTGCCGTCATCTCCGAAGCCAACTCCGGAGGTCCTGCAACTGGTCGCTGCACGTCGGAATTCCTGTGAAGGCAGTGTGAGAAGGTGAGAAAGTTCATCCGCGGTGACTCCTCTAGCCCCTGCTACTTCTGGTTGCCGGAGGTAGATTAAGGAGCTAGGAGCCCCGCTCCTATCTGTGCCTCTTGTGCTAGTGCGCGGCAACGTCATCATCCAGCCTCTACGGCCTTCTCATGTTCCGGTAGAAGGGCCAACATCGGTGTATATGGGTTATAATACCCCGGTAACAAAACGTAAAAGAGCCAGTGATGGCTGCGCTTATGCGCATGGGCTTGATGCCCCGGTAAAGGTGTAAAAGGCCAGCATATGTGCCTCGGTGAAATTTGGGTTTGGATGCGTGTTGGCTCCTTCCCGCGGTTGAAATTTGGGTCGGACGCGATTTGGCTCTACCCAGTTCATGGTAAAATGGATGGATGCGATTTTGGCTCCACTCTGTTCGTGGTAAAATGGATGGATGCGATTTTGGCTCCATCTAATTATGGTTCAAGGTATAAAAAATTGGTGGACGCGCTTTGACTCCACCCGGTTTATGGTATAAAAATTGATAGACGCGATTTTGGCTCCATCCAATTAAGGTTCATGGTATAAAAATCGGTGGACGCATTTTGGCTCCACCCGGTTTAGGGTAAACTTGGTATGGATACGAATTGGCTCTACATCCAAAGAAATTTGCATATATGCATTTTAGCCATGGCACCACCAAATGCATGATAAATATGATATAGACGCAAATTAGCTCATGTCCAAATAAATTCGTACATGTTTTTGGCCATGGCAGTGCTGGCCTGTGTGCATTCAAACAGTCTACATAAAGTTTTGTTTGTTCAATGCTTAAGCCTTTTATTGCACGAATGCAATCCGGCTTGCATGCCCCATTTTGCATGGACGATAGCATGACCGAACTACATGCACGAGATATATAAACCAAAAACATTAAATTGATGTTTGCGTCAAAATCAGCATACGGTGCTTTCATTTATGACATCACGCTAAGAATAAGATTCCATCAAGTTCATGGTCCAATAAAATTAATAAGATAACATAATATGGTTTCATGCGTCTGGCATCATGTCATGCACATCCTTAGTGGCAACAGGAGAGATTATTAAATAATCCTATTACACAAAATAAACTGCATCGATGAAAGGTCATGTAACCAGCCGCATCATGTTTATAACGATTAAAGTGCACATAATGGACCATTTGAAACCTCTGCATCTGGGACTTAATTAGATTGCTTCTATAAGAAGTCATTTCTAGCTGAGCCATTCGTAAATAAATTAGCTTATACGCTAATCCATGAGTATTTGCACCTTCTCTGGATCTTGATAAATTAAATCAACCATGTTCATCACGGTCAAATCTGGGGTTGCCTTAACCTAAATAAAATATTTCACCAAATAATAATTGCATCATATGTCAATCCATAATCTTGCTTGATACAACCAGACCATCGAATTTAGTCTCCAAAATAAACTAGATGCATATACATGGATATAATACACAGTCCAAATAAATGATAATTATAAAGAAAAAAGATTGCCTCTTGGTCCATGTGCATGTCTGCCATACTTCATACAGTATATCGAGATATATATGCCCTCCAAAATACGAAAGAGTTCCTCGTGCTCGATCAATAAAAAAGGGGTTTGGCGCCATATCATGGTTTAAATAAACAACACAATATGCATGAATTAAATACGTGCATATCACGGTTTGCTAAAAAGTTAAATCAGCTAGCAATCAGTCATATATATTAGGAGTTTATGTTTACTCCTCAATGAATTCATACCATGTTAAAAAGAAATGACAAGTCCAAGTTTATGTGAAGCATGCACCTGCGTCCATCGGCAACTACAAAAATGAAGACCTTATTTTCTTTTGTAGTTTGTAATAGCCAGCCATATGATGTAATCTTCTTTTTCGTATACTCACGTTGGAACTCTTAATCAGGGGTGTTCTCTACGGAGATGTAATTAACATAATTTTTATGCAAATATAAGAATTATGGAAGTATGGACTCGCAATACCTGTTCTTTTACTTTTGTCCCATTTAAATTTAATCAAAACTAAATTTGTCTCTGCTGACGCGGAGGCGGGTCTTAGCCGCCCGTTTTCCCGCCATCAGGAACTAGCGCAAGAGAAGACGAAGCAGACCGTTGATGAAGACCGGCGAAGTCGGCGTAGAGGGAAGAAGACGTCCAGCGAGCAGTCGCGACGACGCTTCCCAAAAACCTTATACATCCCCTACCCCGTGCAGGGACTCGAGGAGACGCAGGCTTCGGAGATCCTGCTCTCCCGGCACCGATGGCACGTCGACGGCGGAATGGGGTCGACAGCAGCAGCGCAACACTAGGGCAGAGGAGGAGAATGTGTTGTCTAGAGGATGACGTCTCGTCCCTCTTTATACACACCGCAGCTGCATCTTTTAGAAAGAGACAACCACATAATCACAATATTAATTTGATTGACCTACCATTATTGTATGAGTCAAAATATCGAGTGGCAAAAGGAAGTCGCGCACCCGCAAGGCCTCAGTCGGACCATTCACGCGCATGTGGTGCGCTCTGCGCGAGTCGCCACGCCACGCCCGGCGAGGCGAGCGAGCACGCGTGTGGGTTTCTTCCTTTGCCTCTCCTCAATAGCTTCAACCAGTTGGAGATAGCTCAACTATATAAGCTGGTCTCCCTCCTTCTAGAGTAACAATGTGAGACTAAAGCCCCCCACCATACCATGCATGTGTGAGTAGGCCTTTGGAATTTATTTGGAATATTCATTTGGGCCAAGCCCAAATCTTCTGACACCTACTCATCCCTATGGCTCACGTGCGGTAGGGTCGTGCGCTCCGAGATGGGGAGGCTGGGAGCCATGGCATGCCGCTGCTGCACCATGGCTGGATGGCTGGCCGGTGTCGGCGCCCTCAGGACGGGCGAGCTAGCTGTTGGCCGAGCACTACCGCGCGGGTCGACCGCCACAGCTGCTTCCACCATGCTAGTCCTGGGACTGGATGGGCCTGGATGCGGGCTCGATTTGCGTTGACTCCACCCGATCTACATTGTCGCTGCTCCCCATCCTGTGTGGCCTGCAGATCTGACATGCACATCCATAGTAAGCTATTTTCTTCCTCGGATGCCTGTCGACTGCTAGCTGTCTCCCACGGTCCTGTCTGTTCGGGCACAACAGAGTCGTTGTTGATGTTGTGGTTGGAAAATATAGGGGTATTTGGGCTGAGGTAGTGAGTTCTTCCTCCCCAATACCACTGCATCCTGGTGAGTAGCACGACCTAGATGTTGTTTGTATATTAGTGTTGTGTCAGCCTCGATGCAATTTGATGATTTCAATTGAGAGCACACAGATATCAAATAGTTGTTGTGGATGGCTATTGAACTCAATTATTCATGATTTGGTTATTTTGTTGTGCTACTGCCGTAGGTAGTGATGAAACTGGGCTTACAGTAGCACTAGCTTGTACTTGAAATACTAGTCAATTAGAAAAGTATATATACGCAAATATTGTGACGAGATTCATATAGGGAGTTCAGATAATATAATTGGGATGCAACTGGAATTAATGAATCTTACAAATTTAAATGCAACTGGACTATTTTCAGTAGTACTTAGCTCATTCAGAAATGGAAGTTTAATTAAAAATGCTCAAATTTTTCTCCATTTTTATGGAGTATTGCTTGTCTAATTTTTTTTGTTTATGTACTACTATCTACAGAGTATTAGGCATGTTAGTCTCTAAACTACTGCTAGACTTGTTTGTGGGGTATTGCAATCCTATGGATTTATTGTGAACCAGTAAAGCACCATTTAGAGCTTGACCTTGAGCTGCAGCTAACAGGTAGAAGCTTCTTATTTTTATTGTCGTCATTTTCAAGTGCCTTGTCCCCAAGCCGCTTTTAATGCCACCACGATCACAGAGTCTCAATTTGTTGTCTAGATGTTCAATCTGTATCTGCCGGCTCCCAGAACTCTTGGTCACTTTAGCAATGAGAAACTTCAGCGAGCAAGTATTGCTCTTGACCACCAATTTCACATTATATTGCCATGAGCCTGCAACTTCCCAACACCTCCCAATAGTTGCACACTCCAAAAGGCATCGAAGGAGAACTTGCTTGAGAAGGTAACAATTGATCTGTCAATCTGAAAATGGAAAACTGAAGATCCGTCAACTCGGAGCAACTCATTTGTCATGCCTGTAGGTTGTGGTCATGGTTTCAGCTCCGAAATACACAGCTGCAAGTGAACATGTCTTTCCTGCCTTAACACTCTTGTAGATTCAGAAATAGCTTGATAGTTCCTAGAACTGAGCTCCCAAACCAAGCAGGTGGTGTCCAAGAGGTTGTCAGCAAAACAAGCACATCAGACTGATTGTACTGGTTTGCATTTGATAAAGCACCTTCTCCATCACCTATTCTCAGCTTACAGAGGCTTCTGTTGGAATACAGTGTTGCTTCTGGTTCATTATCTATTCCCAAATTATAGAACTTAAATGCCAAATCCACCCATGGCATGATCATAATTCTTCTGCTAGCAAAATGCATCCTATCCAATAGCTTTGTATTATCAGGTTTTGCACGAGAGTGCTTTCCATCAACACTCCAGTTTTGGACATTCAGACGCACCCCTACTTCTTCCTTGCACTCACACAATGCAAAAAGCTCCCTGGATCGTAAGGAATATATTAATGTTTGCTCCAGCCTTCCACGGTAACTGAATGAAGTTGGTACACCATCCATAACATGTAGCAAACAAGCTTCCTGTCTGTGCAGAGGCCATAAACGGTGTTGTACCTTGCTGCAGTCCATGTGCCAAAGCATAGGACAACTTAATTACTTGA
This sequence comes from Coix lacryma-jobi var. lacryma-jobi, assembly GCA_009763385.1. NCBI lineage: Eukaryota > Viridiplantae > Streptophyta > Magnoliopsida > Poales > Poaceae > Coix > Coix lacryma-jobi. The sequence goes on from CM019823.1 coordinate 68,842,847, forward strand.
ACTAATTCTGAATGCCAAAACTTGCCATCTTGATCAGTCGTTGCCATCGTGCCATAGTGCCCTACATTTTAGGTTGTAGTAGGAATGGCACCTACATTTTAGGTTGTAGTAGGAAATTAATACGCTGATCACATGCCTCAAGGAATTTCAGGTTTCAGTAAGAAGCAGTTGATGTCATTTTAAGGACTACTGCTATTACTTAAGCTACTATTTATTATGTGGTAGGACTGAACCGAGAAATTAATATACCAATCACCCTTTGTCTGGTTATTACTTACCACATAAAGCTGAGTATTGGTTGTTGCTTGCAATTTTGATCACTATCTGTTTGGTCACCAGTCCCCAGAATATTTTGGTTACTACTATTTTGCCTAAGAATTGCATCTTCTTACAGCCGGTTACTGCTATTTTGCTTAAGAAAATGCCTAGAGGGCAGAGGTTCCATGGAGTGTGTGCGCCAACGTTCAAAACGATGGTAACGAGGTATTAGATCAGGCAATATTGGGCAAGATCAGGAAAAAATAATTCAAAGCAATTTTTACACCATTCTTCTATAATCTCTTTATTTTTTCTATCCTTCGATTACAAGTTAGTTTCGCTTTTCTTTGCTTTTCTCATTTTAAACTGCTTTCCATTGTTAAACAATTTGTAATAACATCTAGTGCACTTGCTACTATTGTAGCCACTACTAACTACGGTTAGGCAGTATGGAGCTGAGATTGACCACTACTTATTTTACCATACTGCTGCCATGGTGTTACCGTAGATAGAGAAGGTAGCAAAGTTGACCTGCAGTAAAGGTTGTGTGTGCAACACGCTAGATGAAAGTGCAGATGAGCATGATAGTACCACCAAAAAAAATCTGCATATCAATCTAGTTAAACAAATAAATATCATTAGTTAGGCAAGTTATTATTAATTTGGTGACAATTTTATTTGTAGTCAACACCAAAAATGTGCCTATAACCGTATAACCTCTACTCTTTTTTTACTGTCAAGCATTGCTCCATACTCTAAGTGACTTCAACCATGCGCAGGTGACTACACAAAGTCTGAGATTCCATATTCTCAAGTTGAGAAGTACAGATTGGGAGAGGGGTGCTGACTAAGGTGACATATTGTTGCTCACAGACTGTTTTGAAGATCCTTTCTGTTTAAAATTAAATTAGCTTGCCTTTAGTATAAATTAGTTATTGAAATTATCACTCTGCCTATATTTGATATGTATTTTTGCAAATAAACTGAGGATTAGGGGTTGAAGGTGGGGCTATGAGTTATAAATGAACACATACACTATACTTGCTTTTTTAAATACAAAAGTTGTTCAATTAGGAAGGCATTGTTGCCTAATGAATGACATTTAAATTATCTTGAAAAATTGAATCCACTACAACGTTACTAGCAGCAACAGCTGGTAGTAAGATGTGTTATAAAAACATTAGTCATAAACATGTTCAAGATAGGATCATATTTGCTTATCAGTTTGGATGATCTGTTTATGCAGTAGAAACTCCAGCACTATTTTGTGATATAAGAGTACTAAATTGCTTATGCAAAGGAACTAAATTGTTTATCCAAAAGGACTGAATTGCTTATCATTTAGCTATTGTTATCATTTAGTTTGGCTATTGTTGATTATCCGGTTCATACTCTGAATTGACAAACTTTTTTGTTTTGTTTCACTTTTTCCAAGATTCTCAGTGTGCCTTTGCAGCCCCCTATTGCGTACATTGCAGTGGTTTCTCTGTCCATATGGCATGAATGCAGCCTTGTCGTTGAGCGCACATTTCAGGTGAGCTTTATAAACTAGACCTACTTTTCTGTTATGCATGCATCATTTTTTTGTATTACATATGTGTTTGTGGGGTGGCTAGGTGAGATGCTGATTTGTTGTCAATAACGAGGCATTAAGATCAGTATACTGTACCATTATATTTTTGTACTCTTATTTAGTGTGATTGCTCAGTTCAAACCAATACATTAGCATGATCATCATATTAGATTTTTGCATAAAGTAAGTTTATATATTTGCTTTTTGTTAGAGGGACACCACCATTGCTACCCTGTACCAAACAATGTAGAAAGGTGAAGGACCGAGAAGCTAACCGAAAGCGACCAGAGGGGGGGTGAATGGGAGCTTCAAAATTTCCTTACGGAAACTAGATGCCACTGTCCCAAAATCAACCCCAAGAGCGAACCCTAGAGCTTGCTAATGTCCACGACCCTAGATGTAGGGTGGATGCTTCCTAGAAGCACAGCGGGACACTAGACAACCCTAGAAAGCCAACGCAAAAGACGGATCTCGAATCCAATCAAGAACGAACGAACCGCGAACGAAAACGCGCGAAACAGGATCGACCGGACTCTGGCCAGCGTCCGGTCAGCAGGGACCGGACGCGTCCGGTCAACAAAAATCGGCTCTGGAACCTTACTGTTCGCGACCGGACTCACGAGTACAGAGCGTCCGGTCGAGAGCAGTGCGTCCGGTCAGAAACGAACAAGCACGATGAACAGTGGAAGCGATGCGTCCGGTCAAAACGTGAACAGAGCGTCCGGTCAAAGTGAAGAACACGGCTACGTGCTGTTCATCGACCGGACTCACGCGCAGTGCGTCCGGTCACCCCGATGGAACGTCCGGTCGATGCGCAGCAGCACTGTTCGTCCACCGAATCGCCTCGATCTCACCCAAAATAAATCCTCTAGGGATCAAACTTGGTGAGATGAGTCACTAGGAGTATAGTGAGCTATCTCTAAGAGATCATGGCTCGAACCTATCTCCAAATCGGTGAATCGAAGAATTTCGGGGGAAGGGAGAAAACTTGACCCGAAACGAAAAATCGATCGATCTCCTAGTCCGTGAGGTTAGAGGATGATTCCTTCGGTGGAAAGAAGTGCCTCACGATCTAGAACAACCCAGTTCAAACGGAATTGCAAAAGACGAACCGAGCAAAGAGATCAAACGACGGGAAAATCGTGGGGAAAAAGGGTTCCGCGAAGAACACGAACAAAACACGAATCACACCCACGAATTTGCAAGCCGAAGCGCAAACACACGCTACGACAAGGAGGTTACAGCCTCCTTTCCTCAAAATCAACAGTACACAGAGTTGCAAGTCTCTCTGCGGATCTCAGCTACAGCAGGGGTTGGGAGAGCAGGAAACCCTAAGTGTAGGAAGCAAATGAGATGGCTAAAACTGAGATAACTGAGATGGGGGAGGAGGGTGTCTCCCCTGACTACTTATCCTATTCTAGTCTAAGTCTATTTCCTACTCTACCCCTCTCTATTCTAAACCCTAGGGTTATTCTGGACCAACTCGGTGGTAGGTAGATCCAACGGCCACGCCCGCACAACTCGTCCGCGTTGCCTCCATGCAACCTTCCGATTGCCGCCACGTGCCGTCCTCGCTCTGCACCCCCGGTTTTGTGGCCCAAACCGGGAAACCAGCCTTGTGACGTAACCGCCCTAATCCCATGGCCCACTGATCATTGTCAACCACTGACAGTTGATCCGTACAGCCAAGAGATTAAGACCGGTTCTGCCACTGGGCTACATCAGTGCCCGATGTCCGCAGGATCATCTCACAATTCAGTTACAATCTCTTGAACATATTGACAAATAACATCGGAGTAAATAGCGGAAGACTTAGATAACAATAGTTTTACAAACCAGGGTTCAACATAAAATCAAAGTGAAGTTATTACAGACCATAGTTCAAATAGATAGAGTTGGCAAAGTAGCATGTGACAACAACAAAAAGATAAAGATACTTCACCCAGCCCGAGGGTGAATAATCACTCATCGGCCTCATCGGCCTCTTCCTGAACAACAGTCACACAGCAGGGTCCAAGGCATACTGAAGAATCTGCCATACCTGCAACATGGGTAATAGAACCCTGAGTACAAAGGTACTCAACAAGACTTACCCGACTAAGAAAAAGGGAGAAGACTCAGGTATGAGAGGCTTAGGGTAGTCAAGGTAAGGCTCTAAGCAAGTTCAAGCATTTTGCAGAAAAGCATTTTTCTATCCTTATTTTGAAAAGACTCAAAAATTCCTTGTTCCATCATAATCCTTGATTCATTTTACTTTCCAAAAATCAGACCTAGTTGAGAACCACTCCCTGTTGACAGTCAGTGACTAAGTCTCCATAACCGAGGAGCAGCGTTAATCCGGATAAATAATACTCAGCTGAGGGTCCCTATCCACACTGCATATGTAGCACCAAAGCTTGCATATGCCAACTCGTCTACCACGATTCCTCCAAGATTGGGCCCGGTCCTACGCCACCCGGAAGTACAGTACACCACTCCATTCCGGGACTCTAACCCACGTGGGTACATGCTACTTCCGCCATCTCTCCACTCCCAGTGCGCGGTTGTCGGTCCAATAAAGGATTTCTCGGAGCCGAAGCTTTCCGTAGTATGTGAATAGTTGCAAGTCTTAGTCAGCAGGCCCCCATACAGGTGGTCCCTAATTTTTCCAGCCAGCGACAAGCACCTCGGGACTCTAACCCAAGAGTACAGGTCCTGTCAGTTTTTCAACCCTGTCCCGGTCGGTGTCAACTGTTGAGTCCCGGACTACAACATGACGGCACCGTATGCAAGGACAACCTCTCCTTCCCATTGACTAAGTACGGATCAGATACTTAGCCAATAGTGGGAGTAAACCTGAAATTCCCATAAATATTCCTAAAGTGACCACACTTTTGAAATTGGCATTTTTATTGCAAATCTATCATATAGCATTGCTAAGCATTTTGCAAATAGTTTTTGAAAAGCAGGTATCGGGTGTATCATTGGTCAAGGTAGATAATGCATCAGATAGGATTTCACTCAACTCCTATCAACCTAATGCAATAATTTAACTCAAAGATATTTAAGGAAACATTTATAAATTCAAGGAAAGGGTTAAATGCACCGGGGCTTGCCTTGGATGGCAAAGAGAGCAGACTCGGGGTAAGCAGCGCAGTTGACGGGGCTCGGGGTCGCCTCGGGGACAGATCCTTCGGTGGCTACCTCGACTTCAGGGCCTTCTTCCTCGGTTACTATACGTATGCAATGATGCATGCACATGAGTATGCTAGTATGAACAAAGTGCATAGGACAAAACTAGAGTATAGCCTTGCAAAGTATAAGTGGTTGTTAAGTGGACGATAGATTACTTTTCCCTTTTTAGCAATATTAACAAATTTAATTAAGCAACTTTTATTAAACCTAAGCATAAACATCATAAGGCATCACAAACATCATAGACCAGAGGGGTAGGGGTCTATGAACATCAATCAATCCAAAGATCACATCATTAAACACTTATTACCAACCCTAATCCATCTTTTCTATTTTTCTTATTTTATTTAAAAGGTTATTTTATGAAGTTGCTCCAAAAATTACCAAATTAATCACATAAGTTCATTAGGGTACAAGTATATGGCAAAACAAATTTCATAATTTTTGGAGGTCATTAAGGTGCTCAATTAAATCTAGGCATTTAATTAACAAAAGGCACTATTCAACTATTTAAATAAAAGCTCAAAAATCAACTTGTTCCAAAAGACTTCAAAATTTTACCAGAGACTCAGAAAGGCATAACTAGCACATAAAAATTTATCTCCAGATTTTTGGAGTTATAGATCACTCCCCAAAAATACCAAAACCTCCATTTTTCAATTAAAAGGGGAATTTTACATTTTTAAATATTTGCACAAAACTCAAGTTTCATATTTTTATAAAATACTCCAGAGCATAAAGAGTCTACCACAAAAATTTCAGAATTTTTGGATGCACACAGTAAATCATACAAAAAAGAGAAAACAGAACACTATTCACATCTCTCAGAAAAAGAGAAGAGCACTGTGCTCCTTCTAGGCCGGGCTCGGCGAATCGCGGGGCTCGGGCGAATCGCGCGGGGCTCGGTCGAGACGGAAGCGACAGCTTCGTCCGAGGCCTGGCCCGGAGGCTCGGGCGAGACGGAGAAGTAAGCCTCCGTCCGAGGCCTGACTCGGGCGAAGCGGTGAGCATGCGCTCGCCGAGGCTTGGGCTCGGGCGAGACGGAGTGGAAGCAGAGGCCGGAGGCCTCGGGTGCTTACCACGGATTGGAGGCAGGGCTCGAGGGTGTGGCTCGGCACGTGCCCGAGGGTGAGGCTCGAGGAAGGAGGCTCGACACGTGCCCGAGGGGCGGTGGTTCGGTGGAGCTTCTTCGGCGGCGAGCGGCGAACGGCGCTCCGGCAACCCTGCGCAACACACGAGACCGCAAGGGTCTGGTCAGAGTCGCACGGAACCAAGGAACACGACACGGGGGTCGGTGAGGGATGGTCATGGCCGGAGACGGCGAATTTCACGAACCCGAGCTCGCCGGGTTTCTGTCGGAGTTTGGGAAGATGGGGTTACGCCGGGCGATTGGAGGCGGGGAAGGTGAAATTGGGGGGTGGGAAAGCTTCACGAGCTCAAGGCGGAGCTTCTGAGCTAGGTGGTGGAGCGGCGGAGGCACTGGACTGGCCTGGCCACGGTGGCGGAGAGGAGTGCGGAGGTCGGAGCTCCGGCGGGCTTATATAGCCGCGGCCAGGGGCCGGTAGAGACCTCGGGGTTGCGCGGGTAAGGTTTGCGGGGGCGTGCGCACTCGATTGCGCTCTGGCGGATAAGCTGGCGTGCAGCCGGGGCTCGGGCGCAAGCTCGGCCGGCAATGGCCACGCGGCGGCGGCGCGCTGGACACTGTAGGGGACGGGAGCGAGGGTCAGCGCTCGCGTGCGGGCGCGGAGGGAACAAGGAGACAGCGGCGGCAGGTTGGTGGCGCGTGGGGAGCAGCCGTGTGCGCTGCAGGCGCGGCGCCGGCGCCATGGCCGGGCCCCCCCTGTCGCTAGGAAGAAGAGGAACAGTGTAGGGTGTAGGGTTTGACTTTTGGCTAGTTTCTGAATTTTGCAAATTGCTCCCAAAATTTGAACTGTGCGACAAAAACTCCAAATACCAAAGTTTCTCAGAAAAAAGAGATCTACAACTTTGCTAATATGAACATTTTCAAAATACAAATAGTTTTTGAACAATATTTGAAATCAGAAAAGGGGACACTTTTGAAATTTGAATCAATTCAAAATTACTTTGGATTTTATACTGAAACTTGAAAATCTTCAAACATGAAAGTTGTTCCTTTTATCAAAACCTACAACTTTGCTATAATACACTTTTCCTGAAACTCATTAGTTTTTGAACTAATTTTGAAAACTGAAAAGGGAACAAAAGTTAAGGTTTGAATGAATTTGAAATAACTCAAAACTTTGTACTGCAACTTGAAAATTTGTAAATACCAAAGTTGTTTCTCTTTGACAGATCTACAACTTTGATTTTTGGACCAACCTCAATTTTAGAATAATTTTTGAATCACAAAAAGAGGGATAAAATCCAAGGTTTGGAAATCAGGGTTTTGCAAAAGGATTTGAAATCAAATTCTGATTTTTGAACTTTGGCCAACACAACAAAACTTCAAGACATCAAAGGAACAAGAATTACACAAGCTAGTCACAGAGGTGAAATTACCATTTTGCCCTAGTAGAGAGAAGTGGGCTAATTAGGGTTTTTGCAATAGAGGTACTTCACATAAAATGATACACTTAACAAAATGCATACACATGAAATCATGATCTAGATGCTTAAAGATGATAATGATGATATGTCAAGTTAATTACATGCTAAACACCAGAGGTGTTACAAGCCTTTTCCAGCAACCCCTGGTTTTGAGGCCCAAACCGGGAAACCAGCCTCCAGCCTGAGTTTTGTGGCCCAAACTCAGAAACCCGCAGCGCCCGAGTTTTGAGGCCCAAACTCGGAAACCGGCCCATCACCCGAGTTTTGTGGCCAAACTCGGAAACCATCCGCGCCCAGGTTTTGTGGCTCAACCTGGAAACCGAGCACCCGAGTTTTGAGGCCCAAACTCGGAAACCGTCCACCCGGTGGTTTTTCCCTGGCTCAACCACCAAACCGGAGCAGTAGAGGGGATGCACCACCCGTGCACCCCGTCCACCGACACGTGTCCCCAGGTCCTCGACCCGAGCAACACCATGCCCCGCAAGTCTCCGCTCGTCGCTGTCCCAGGCTGCCAGCCACCACAGCTGATCCTCAGGCACTCCGGTCCCTCAGTCCAAGCCTCACGTCCGCCCTTCACTGCTCGATACATCGGCATGGCACGTCCGCCGCATGGCACGCCCATCCTTCATCGCACCCAGTCCGTCGGCACGGCACGTCTCAACTTGACCTTCACCTTGCCCTCGATCACTGTCTCCGAGCTCGACACCTGCACAACACAAGCCAAAGAACATGCGCATCAAACCCGTTGACAATCACTCATCACTCAGAGACTCGGCATACACCCATGTATCCGCAATCTCCCCCTTGATGAGTGCATTGTCAACTACACACACAAATCATAAAATGAAAGAAGAAGGTAGGAGGAAGGAGAGGAAGAGAACTCAACCAAATGACCCAAAAGCATAGCAAAGCCGAAGAAGGTCAAGTGGAAGAAGCGAGAACTTGGTCCCCAAAGACATGGGCAACGGCTCGACGCGACCAAGCAAAGCAAAGCTAGCCCTCAAGAAGAGGTAGAACAGGCTCAACACCGCTAGCAGAAAACCAATTGAAAATCGGAGCTAAAAAATGGCAAAGTGCTAGTCCCTCAAGATAGAGGCACAGAGGCTCAACACAACTAGCACGAAAACCACTCCGAACCAATTGAAAAACAATCGAAAAGTCTTCGAACCAATCGAAATCAAACTCGATGCCAAATGAGGAAAATGTTTGCTAGTCCCTCAAGATAGAGGCAACGGCTCAACACAACTAGCAAACTCCCCTCGACAAGTGCAAGCAACCCGGGACTCCCCCTTAGGTCCAACAAGAGAAGAGCATAAAGATCTGAAAATCTCCCCCTTAGCAAAAACTCCCCCTTAATTGAACGCCAGGAGACATATGATTTGCAAAAACTCTCCCCCTTAGTTGAAAATGCACTTATCAAGCACAAACTCTTCCCTTGAGCCAACAAAACTCCCCCTTCTAAAATGCATATGAAGTCAGAAATGCAAGTTAGCAGCTTCAGTCATATAATCAAAAGAGTGCAAAAATGCTCTAATCGGTATAGCTCCAATGGCACAACTAAGCACTCAAATAGCGAAGGCTCAAACTGATCACACATACGAAATATGAAGCATATGAGCAAGTGAGCAGCTTTTAGCCAAAAAGATAGTCACCATCAGAATAGCACTACACATGTATAGATAGGAATCCAGACAAGTGCTAAACATGTATACAAGGTAAACTACCCCTAGCAAAGTTCAAACATCATGCATAGGAATGAAGCATATACTTGTGATTTCATTTTTATATTGGAGTTGCAGCGGTGAAGACTTCACAAGTTCAATTATTTAGCATGTGATTGCGAGAGGTTGAAAGCTTGTCTTTGCCTAACTTTTCAACCGAGCGAAGCCTATGCCGAAGCAATCAGAAGCTTAAAGCTACGGTTTCGGTCATACACTACACGGCTCAAGTTTAACTCAAAGTGCAATGAGAAACAGTCTCGATACCATGAGGTGTTGACAAGCAATCCCATCTCGATCTTTTCAATTCACTAAAACTTGGTTCAAATTTTATACATGATATGAACAGACCAAGCAAGTGAGTGACTCATAACTAGAGACATAGCAACCTAGCATATATGAAAAGCACGAGTGAACTCAACATATCCTACACATGCTAGTTGCATATCTCAATGGTGAACATTTTCAGATTGTAAGTTATTAAGTAAATTCACCATTCCAAAATAGCTCAGCTCATAACATGTACTAGTGATCAGGAAGAGCATAAGCTACAAGCATCCATATAAGCATCGGAGCATACTAAATAGAGCATAGTTACATTCTAGTGATTATAAACATGAAGCTCAGAATGTAAATGCGTATGCTAAAATGCAAAAGAAAAGAAAGACAAAAGAGTCAGTCAAATATACAAGATCCAAAATGTTTCCCCCATCTAAAAGGGGAAACACACACCAAGCTCACCCCTCAACCGATTAAAGGTTGATTCGTCTAAAGGCTTGGTGAAGATATCAGCCAGTTGATGATGAGTATCGACATGGCGAAGGTCGATATCACCCTTCTCCTGGTGGTCTCGCAGAAAATGAAAGCGCACATCAATGTGTTTGGTCTTCGAGTGAAGCACGGGGTTCTTAGCAACGCTAATGGCACTCGTGCTGTCACAAAGCAAAGGCACGCGAGAAAAGCTCAGACCAAAATCACGCAAAGTGGCCATCATCCAAAGCAACTGGGAACAGCAGCTAGCCGCAGCAACATATTCAGCCTCCGTAGTGGACTGAGCGACGCTAGACTGCTTGCGACAAGACCACGAAACAAGAGAAGAACCAATAAACTGGCAAGTCCCAGAAGTAGACTTGCGCTCAATACGACAACCAGCAAAATCAGCATCCGAATAACCGCAAAGGGAGAGGGTGGAGGAAGCAGAATACCAAATCCCGAACTCAGGCGTGAAACGAAGTTACCTGAAAATCCGCTTCACCGCCTGACGGTGAGAGGTGCGCGGCGACGCCTGAAAGCGCGCACACAGACACACCGCGAACTGGATGTCCGGGCGTGTCGCCGTCAGGTAGAGGAGCGACCCGATCATGCTGCGGTACTCCTTCTGGTCCACTGCTTCTCCATCCACATCTGCATCCAGGGCAGTCGTCGTCGACATGGGTGTTGGAAGAGGCTTGGCCTCACCCATATCGAACCGCTTCAGCAAGTCCTTGGTGTACTTGCCCTGGTGCACAAATGTCCCCTCTCGGGATTGCTTGATTTGCAACCCGAGAAAGAATGTCAGCTCGCCCATCATGCTCATCTCGAACTCCCTGCTCATAGTATCTGCAAACTTGGCAACCAGAGCATGAGAAGAACCACCGAAAATGATATCATCCATGTAAATCTGGACCAAGAGCGTGTCTTTGCCTTGCCGGAGGAGAAAGAGCGTTTTATCTACACATCCCATTTTAAAACCCTTAGCAAGCAAAAAGGTTTTCAACCTATCATACCAGGCTCTAGGGGCTTGTTTCAAACCATATAAAGCTTTATGAAGTTTAAAAACATGGTTTGGAAACTTGGGATTTTCAAAACCGGGGGGTTGCTCAACATAAACCTCCTCCTCTATGTAGCCGTTTAAGAAGGCACTCTTGACATCCATTTGAAAAAGTTTGAAGCCCTTGGATGCAGCAAAAGCCAAGAGTATCCTAATAGCCTCCAAACGAGCTACAGGAGCAAACGTCTCCTCATAATCTATCCCCTCCTTCTGACTATAGCCTTTCGCTACAAGCCGGGCCTTGTTTCTAACAATGTGGCCATCCTCTCCTTGCTTGTTTTTGAAAATCCATTTTGTCCCAATAGGCTTACAGTCAGGTGGAGGTGGAACTAGAACCCAAACCCGATTTCGCTCAAAATTTTCTAACTCCTCATGCATGGCATTAACCCAATCCGGATCCGTCAAAGCGTGTCCAACATCTCGGGGCTCAAAATTAGCAACAAAAGCAGAATGAGCGAAGTGCGAGATTTGCTGTGACCTGGACCGAGTGACCCGTTCGTCGATGTCACCGATCATCTGCTGAGGCGGGTGCTGGCGCTGGATATGTCGTGGCGCCTCCCGAGCTGAAGTAGCCTCCCCCTCAACAGCAGCTGGTTCCACCCCGGGTACAAAAGGTACCGCTCGGGGTGGCGGATCCCACGGCCCCCAGGAAGAAGAGGTGTCGGGGCCGTGAGTCGTCGTCGAGGCCGCTCTTTGCGGCGCGGCAGGTGGAGGGGGTGCTGGATCATCCATACCTTCAGCACCCTCGTCCTCGTCATCAAAAAGAGGCTCACCAACCTCATGATCACCTGCACGCTCAAAACGAGAAGAAGGAGAAACAAGAGTCTCGTCGAAGGTGACATCTGATGTCTCCATGACTCGGTTAGTATCAAGGTTAAGTACACGATATGCTCTAGTGTGAGTGCCATAACCTAAAAATACACCGTCAGAAGAACGAGACTCAAATTTGTCCAAGTTGCCCTTCCTGAGTATAAAACAATGGCAACCAAAAACTCGAAAATAACTCACCTTGGGCAGTTTTCCAAAACGCAACTCATAATAAGTCTTTTTCAAGAAAGCTCTCAGAAAAATGCGATTTGAAATGTAGCATGCAGTGTTCATAGCTTCGGCCCAATAGCGCCTAGGAGTCCTATGCTCATCAAGCATCGTCCTGGCCATCTCAACAAGGGTCCGATTTTTCCTCTCTACAACACCATTTTGGGGCGGTGTGTAGGGGGAAGAAAACTGATGCTCCAAGCCAAGGCGGTTACAAAACTTCTCAAAATCCGAATTTTGTGAATTCGGAACCATTATCACTTCTAATAGCTCGCATCGAGTTCAAAGGGAACTCGTTCTGAAGACGCAAAATCAGATTGCGAACAGAGGAGAAAGTCTCGGTCTTCTCAGTCAAAAAGAAGACCCACGAATATCTCGAAAAGTCGTCAACAACAACCAAAACATACCACTTGCCACCAACCGAGCTCACCCGAGCCGGACCAACAAGGTCCATGTGTAAAAGCTCTCCGGGGTGCGAGGTCATGACCTTAGTCACTGGATGGTGGGGAGCGGCAACCATCTTCCCATGTCTGCAAGAATGGCAAACTAGATCCTTCTCCATCGAAAGCTTGGGCAATCCTCGGATTAGGCCAAGTGAGCTAAGTCTTGCAAGCAAGTCGAAGCTTAAATGACCGAGCCTCCTATGCCACTTCCAAAGATCGGAGGAAGAAGGACTAGCCAAAAGACAGCGAGAAGAACCAAACGACTCCGAGAAATTCGCGCGAAAGACTTTCCCAAAGGGCGAAATCAGACATACAAGATCGCCCTGAGGATCTAAGATGCGACTAAGGTTCGGTTTAAAACGAATCTCATAGTCATCATCAAAAAGTTGTGAAACAGAAAGAAGGTTAAAATGCAGGTTAGAAACAAGAGCAACATCGCGCAACACAAAGTGCTCATTAACCCGCACCGTCCCACGAGACAATACCTTACCTTTACTATTGTCGCCGAAGGTTATGTACTCCTTTCCGGCGACCGGGCTAAGGCTGGAGAACCACTTGGCGTTTCCGGTCATGTGCCTCGAGCAACCAGAATCCACCAACCAAATGTCCTCCAACCGTCTCACCTACATCAATAAAAAGACATAGGGTGAGCATACGGTCCAACACTGGGGTTAGTGAAGTAAGGAGAATACCAGTGTTGGGCCGGCTGCTCAAAAGAACGGTCAGTGTAAAAAACTATTCCTAGCCTGTCTACGGGGGTAGCGATCACCACGTACGGGAAAACGTGGTCCGCTGGGGAAGAAGCGCTCACCGCGGTACTCAAACTGCGGTGGGGAAAGGCGCTCAACTAAGCCTCCGCCACGGGGTCCGTTACCTGCAAAAGCAGGACCCCGTCGGGCACGCTCTCTACGAGGTCTACGCCTAGGAGCCTGGGGCTCAACTGCTCTAGCGTCTCTCCTCGGAGCTCTCTCCTGCCTAGGCCTAACAAACTGAGGTGCTGGACCTCTAGGCCTAGTCTCCCTCCTAGAGGCTCTCATCTCCTGCCTAGGCCGGGGACCTTGACGTCCGGACCTAGCAGCTCTCTCCTGAGCCTTCGGCACATGTCCACCATGAGCTGGATGGTACATGTCCGGGTTCTCCATCTCCCGAGCACGGCGCGCCTTTCGCTTGCGCCGGAAACAGAACTCGATCAAGTGACCATCCCTCCCACAATCACACTGGTACCTCACCGCACGCAAAGGGGGTTGTTGGTGACCAGTGCTGTGGGTGTGGTTCACTTTGCCCTTCTGAGGCAAACACTCCTCTCTAATGGGTGGCATAGCATCAAGCTTGTTCTTGAGGTGGTTTGGTTTGGGTGCCCAAATTTGGTTCTTGGGAGGAGCTCTCGGGGGTTCCTCAACCACACCATCTTTGGTGGTAGGCTTGGCAGGCTCTTTGGGTGGAAGTTTGGCAAGCTTGGGAGTAGTGGTGGAGTTAGGCTTCTCACATGGATTCAAACCACTCGACTCTCCAATCTTCCCAAAAGCAGAAAGATCAACACCCTGAGCAAGACCTACACCAGGAGCCCCAGCAGCTCGCTTGAATTGGGAGATCATCATCCCGAGCTGTGGCTCACTACAGGAGACCCATGACAAGATGGTCCGAAGGTATGTGTTTTCTTCCTCGGTTTGCATCTTGCCATGCTTCACATTTGCAATCTCCAGCTCCAAGCCCTCGCACAAAACGCACCTCGCCACTCTAGTGCTACCTGAGCTGGCCTCCTCAAGAGACACAATCTTGGCATTCTTCTCTGCCAACTCAGATTGCAAGACGGGACAGGTCTTACATGCACCCAACAGAGAAGGTCTAGCCTTCAGCTCATCTAGCTCTCCTACCAACGCAACATACTTACCTCTCAAAGTGAGAAGGTCAGTCATGTGCGCGGTGCACGACTCACACTCCGTCTCCTCCGACACAACCACGGTGGACCGAGCGAACTCAAGCTCCTTCACCGTGTCCTCCCACTTCTGCCTGAACTCCTTGCGCTCTCTAGCGGCACGCCTAAGCAGTTTATCTTGGCTAAGGAGGGCAGCGGTCAACTTCTCTACCTCGGAGGAAAGCTCGTCGTAGGTGAGAGATACCTGGGAGGTGTCGTCGTCGTCGTCGTTCCGAGGGGTACGCTCCGGCTCGCCGTCGACCTCATCTCCGAGCGCCATGGTGCACAGGCCTCCGTCGCCGGCGAAGAAGCACAAGCCGTTGAACTTGTCTTCCAGCTTCTTCTTCACGGACTCGTCATCGCTGGAGTCAGCGGAGTCGTCATCCGAGCCGTCGACGTCGCTGAGCGTGGCGAAGAACGCACGCTGCTCAGCTTGCTGCTTCTCCAAGTACTTCTTCTTGATGTACTCTTTGTCGAAGCCGCCCCGTTTCTTGTGCCTTGGGGGGACGTGCTTCTCCTTGTACTTGGAGTTGCGCTTGCGCCCTTGATCGCCCTTCCCTGAATGCTTGTTCTTCTTGGGGCAGTCGGCGATGAAGTGGTCGGGGTCTCCGCACTCGTAGCATCCTGTGCGTCCTCCTCCACGACGGCGGTTCATGCGGTTGTTGTGGAACCGCAAGAACCGGTTGGCAAGCAAAGCCAACTCGTCGTCTCCCAACGTCTCCAGCTGGTCCTCTGTAACAGAAAAGAGACAGGAAAGTGCAAAGCCAGCTGAAGGGTTAGAGGAAGAGCCGGAAACCAAAGCCATGGAGGGGCGAGAAGGATTTTCAAAGGAAGCCCTCGCCATAGCATCAATCTCACTGGACTTGAGCTTACTGAAGAGCTCGTCGCAAGTGAGGGTCTCATAGTTCGGGGATTCGATGATCGCCTGAACCTTAGAGTCCCACACCGACCGATCAAGAGTATGCAAGAGCTTCAAAGCACGCTCATGATCGTCAAAAGGCAACTGCTCCTTGTTAGCCCTCATCCTGTTGACAATCACCTGAAAGCGAGCGAATAAACTCTCTATGCTCTCGCCAGGCTGATGTCGAAAGTTCTCATACTCACGCTTGAACGACTCGTAGAGTCGGGTTTTGACTTGAGAGGTGCCCTCATGGAAACGCATGAGGGTGTCCCAGATCTCCCGAGCCGTAGCGAGGTGAGAAACACGATCAAACTCACCCATGCTCAAACAAGAAAAGAGAGCATTACGGGCTCGGCTATTGGCATCGTGCTCATCGATCTGTTGCTGAGAAACACGAGCAGCCAAGACCACGTAATCAGCAGAGTTGCAAATATCCCAAATAGAAGCACCCAAACTCTGCAGATAGGCCGACATGCGTATCTTCCAATACGCATAGTTCGTCCCATCAAAGAACGGCGGTTTGCCCACGCCGCGATCCATGTCGCCTTCGGTGGATCTGGAACCGGCTAAGGTGGAAGATCCTTAACCCGCTCCGATACCAATTGAAGGACCGAGAAGCTAACCGAAAGCGACCAGAGGGGGGGGGGGTGAATGGGAGCTTCAAAATTTCCTTACGGAAACTAGATGCCACTGTCCCAAAATCAACCCCAAGAGCGAACCCTAGAGCTTGCTAATGTCCACGACCCTAGATGTAGGGTGGATGCTTCCTAGAAGCACAGCGGGACACTAGACAACCCTAGAAAGCCAACGCAAAAGACGGATCTCGAATCCAATCAAGAACGAACGAACCGCGAACGAAAACGCGCGAAACAGGATCGACCGAACTCTGGCCAGCGTCCGGTCAGCAGGGACCGGACGCGTCCGGTCAACAAAAATCGGCTCTGGAACCTTACTGTTCGCGACCGGACTCACGAGTACAGAGCGTCCGGTCGAGAGCAGTGCGTCCGGTCAGAAACGAACAAGCACGATGAACAGTGGAAGCGATGCGTCCGGTCAAAACGTGAACAGAGCGTCCGGTCAAAGTGAAGAACACGGCTACGTGCTGTTCATCGACCGGACTCACGCGCAGTGCGTCCGGTCACCCCGATGGAACGTCCGGTCGATGCGCAGCAGCACTGTTCGTCCACCGAATCGCCTCGATCTCATCCAAAATAAATCCTCTAGGGATCAAACTTGGTGAGATGAGTCACTAGGAGTATAGTGAGCTATCTCTAAGAGATCATGGCTCGAACCTATCTCCAAATCGGTGAATCGAAGAATTTCGGGGGAAGGGAGAAAACTTGACCCGAAACAAAAAATCGATCGATCTCCTAGTCCGTGAGGTTAGAGGATGATTCCTTCGGTGGAAAGAAGTGCCTCACGATCTAGAACAACCCAGTTCAAACGGAATTGCAAAAGACGAACCGAGCAAAGAGATCAAACGACGGGAAAATCATGGGGAAAAAGGGTTCCGCGAAGAACATGAACAAAACACGAATCACACCCACGAATTTGCAAGCCGAAGCGCAAACACACGCTACGACAAGGAGGTTACAGCCTCCTTTCCTCAAAATCAACAGTACACAGAGTTGCAAGTCTCTCTGCGGATCTCAGCTACAGCAGGGGATGGGAGAGCAGGAAACCCTAAGTGTAGGAAGCAAATGAGATGGCTAAAACTGAGATAACTGAGATGGGGGAGGAGGGTGTCTCCCCTGACTACTTATCCTATTCTAGTCTAAGTCTATTTCCTACTCTACCCCTCTCTATTCTAAACCCTAGGGTTATTCTGGACCAACTCGGTGGTAGGTAGATCCAACGGCCACGCCCGCACAACTCGTCCGCGTTGCCTCCACGCAACCTTCCGATTGCCGCCACGTGCCGTCCTCGCTCTGCACCCCCGGTTTTGTGGCCCAAACCGGGAAACCAGCCTTTTCCAGCAACCCCCGGTTTTGAGGCCCAAACCGGGAAACCAGCCTCCAGCCTGAGTTTTGTGGCCCAAACTCAGAAACCCGCAGCGCCCGAGTTTTGAGGCCCAAACTCGGAAACCGGCCCATCACCCGAGTTTTGTGGCCAAACTCGGAAACCATCCGCGCCCAGGTTTTGTGGCTCAACCTGGAAACCGAGCACCCGAGTTTTGAGGCCCAAACTCGGAAACCGTCCACCCGGTGGTTTTTCCCTGGCTCAACCACCAAACCGGAGCAGTAGAGGGGATGCACCACCCGTGCACCCCGTCCACCGACACGTGTCCCCAGGTCCTCGACCCGAGCAACACCATGCCCCGCAAGTCTCCGCTCGTCGCTGTCCCAGGCTGCCAGCCACCACAGCTGATCCTCAGGCACTCCGGTCCCTCAGTCCAAGCCTCACGTCCGCCCTTCACTGCTCGATACATCGGCATGGCACGTCCGCCGCACGGCACGCCCATCCTTCATCGCACCCAGTCCGTCGGCACGGCACGTCTCAACTTGACCTTCACCTTGCCCTCGATCACTGTCTCCGAGCTCGACACCTGCACAACACAAGCCAAAGAACATGCGCATCAAACCCGTTGACAATCACTCATCACTCAGAGACTCGGCATACACCCATGTATCCGCAAAAGGTGGGAGGGAGGGGAGGGAAGGCACTTCTCTTTGTCAACCACCAAATCCCCCACATGATTCTTTTTTCCCTCCTATATTAGCTGCTAGGCTATAGCTACTTTTTTCCCTCCTATTCTTTTAGGCAGCAGTTAGCGCATACCATAATTAGCTCCTCATGTATTATCAACTTATTATTGCTTGGTCTGAAGCTAGACACAATGCACACTTTGTTGTTTGATGGTACTAGTTTTCAATGGCCCTGCGTGTACAAACGTCCATGCAGTCTAGCCAGGATGCACGAGCGTCGTTTGATTTTCCGTCTAGCTACTTACAATATTTATAATTCATTAGACAATAATATACTACTGGATTAGGCACCTCAATATTTATAATTCATTAGGCAATAACAGAAGACATCAAGAACAGAACTGGTTTGGGCAACATAGGCACCTCAATTAAGCAATACTACTACTATCAAACAATAATGTCTTTTTAAATAGGCAACATAAGGTTTTTATTTTTTAAAAAAACATATACATCTTTTTTATCTCCATTTAGCTACAAACTCCTAACACATGTTATCCTTCTTTTTTAAAGATGCAGGCCATTTACAGAGAAGCATGTAAACCACATCTTGTAGGTCCTATATAGAAGTGTGCAAATATCTATTTTTTCTAGGGACTAGATATATAGTGTTGTGTTTTAGGAAGTGCAGATTCAAATGTGTTCTTCCAAGATAATATGGCAGGCAAAAAAGAGTCTTATGTGAAGTTTACTACATGTTTTTCTTTTTCTGAATACTTTGCCCCACTGCTTTTACAACTCGTAGCAGAAAGCATGTTTTTCCAAGGTCCATAGTGAATACACACATAAGCAAATGTGTTTTTTAGATGGATTATTATGAATATTTTCTGGAGTAGGCAAATTAGCTCTTTATACATGATTGGTTTTTGGTTTTCTTAGCTTGTTTTTTTTGTGCTTACCTGGGGGTTAGAGGTGCCATCCAAGGAAGCCTAATGACGCTAGGAAGCCACCAACACCGTAGTTGCATAGGATTTGCTGCCTTTTTATTTTCTATAATCTGAGTGATGTTGAGAAACTAGGAGAACAGATTTGCTTTTTTTCAAAATATCCGATGATATTTGGGCCTGGGTCCTAAAGCCGCAAGCAGTACCGGCGGGAAACTTTTTTCCGTGCCAACAAACAACGTGATTAGTATTGTTACCAAAAATAGAAACATAACAATTGTACTTACCGTAAATGGAATGGCCGTGCATATAGCCTATATTACGGCCAGCCGTAATATAGCTGCGTCCAAATAAATATAATTGTAGGACTAGGCACGATTATCAATATCTTAATAAAATTACTAAAATACGTTTATAAAGTTGCAATCATTATATTTTGAAAAAAAAAGTATAAAAAGACGAATAGAATTGTCTTATCTTATGTGTAGAGTTACATTTATTTTGGAGCAAAATTTAAACTCTAGAATTATATTTATTTTGGGACAGACGAAGTATCATATAGCTTCTAACATGAATAAATTTACATGTCATCCTCGTATAATCTTGAATGGTATATATGAGATTAGCTTTCGATCAAGAGTTAATTTTTCATTTTTATTAAAATATAAAATAATATGCTTTGAGCTAACTCATAAGTTGTCTTTAAAGCCCAAGAATCAAGTTGAAGTCATTTAGGCCATCCTCAGTGCTCATTTTATGTTCTGATTTTTAACACCTCTATATTTTAAAAATAGTGCAGAAGAGTTTCATCCTGATAAAACTATATCTACACATATGAAACTCTCATTATCTTTTTCTTCATTAATATAATATCATATCAGTGTATTTAATACCCAAGAAACTATATGAAACTTCTATTGAGATTGACCTTATAAAGTTAGTTCTAAAATACTTTATACTATCCCCGTCCCTAAATAACTATTGTTATTGACGTGCGTATCGTAAATTTAATTTGATTTATAACAAATACATACTCATTTGTATTTTTAAATAAGTTTGTTAAAAAAGATTCAACTATTTTTTAATAATATTAATTATGTATAATAAATATATTTATATTTTTAATACATACTCCTTTCGTCCCATAATAGATGACGCTATAGGATCCGTGCCGGTCAAACTTTCTCAATTTTAACTAGATTTCTAGAAAATATTAGCAACATTTATATCTTCAAATAAATTTATTATAAAAATAGATTCCATGATCTATCTAATGATACTAATTATATGCTATAAATATTAATTTTATATATATTTAGTTAAATTTAAAAATGTTTGACTTCTTGGAAAATAAGAATGATTTCTATTTTAGGATGGAGGGAGTATTTAATAAGGGAGCGTATGCTATGAAAACCAACAAGCTGTGCAAACTATGCAAACTTTAATCAAGCCCGTAACATTCTAATCCGATGGTCTCAGGTGGAGGTGGGGCAATTATTTTCTTAAGCCCTCCCACCAGAAACTTCGTAATCACTTACGCCCAAACTGAATCGCGCCGTTACGTTGTTCTCCGTCCGCGTTTTCGCTCCGTCCGGCGGCGTCGAGGAAAATCGAGGGGTCGCGGACGGACGGCGCCGCGTCCAGCGCCGCCGAGGTGGACCTGCCCAGCCCCTCCGCGTCGTTCGCCGAGGCGCGGTCGACCTTCCGC
Organism: Coix lacryma-jobi var. lacryma-jobi; assembly: GCA_009763385.1. Lineage (NCBI taxonomy): Eukaryota > Viridiplantae > Streptophyta > Magnoliopsida > Poales > Poaceae > Coix > Coix lacryma-jobi. The sequence goes on from CM019823.1 coordinate 68,863,536, forward strand.
TTCGTCGGCCTCGGCGTGCTCGACCTCGCCACCTTGCTCGGCTCGCACGCCATGGGGTTCTGCCACTGCGGGCCCATCAGCGGCGGACTGCTTGTTGGAGAGCCCGCTCGTGCGGACGGGATGGGACGGCCGGCGCCTACGGGCTACACGGCACCAGCGAGCACGACGGCGACAGTTTCCTTTGCACGGTGCTAGTAGTATAGTATAGGCTTAGCAGCTAGTAGTACTAGCTTGTACGGCCGGTGCGCACGCATCGGAGGCGAGCGCAGCCGAGACTTGCTATGAAATTAAAGATGTTTTTCAGAAGCGGAAACGACCGTGGAATTGAGAGGTTTCCGGTGGGTGACTAGATATTTTGGGTGGAATGGAAACACGAGCCCAGCAAAGAAGCCCAATAGGCAGGCCACCGGCGCACTACTCGTTCGATTCCAGCCGTCAGTCCTCACGAGCGGAGCGCCAGCCCGGCAGCGGCAGGGGACTCCGCAGAACGCCAGAACCCTTCCAACTCCGACCGGCGACCACCCTACCCTGGCCGCCGCCATCTCCGTCGCTGCAGGCGCCTCCGAGGTCAGTCAGATTCCCGCTGCTCCCAAACCTGGTCCGTTTGTTGGTGTTGGTGAGCCCTGGAGCAGAAGCTGTAACAGGGTGCCGGTTCTTGTTCCCGGCAGGGTCGGTTCCTTCGCATGCGTTTCTCCTTGGACGGATTGTTCGCAAAAGGTTTCTTCTGCTTTGTTATTTCTTCCATTGCGCGACAGAGATTAGTTACGGATGCAGATTAGATCCTGCATTTTGGGATTTCACGGTGCGTTCTTTCGGGGGGCTCGCACCTAGAACCTTGATGGTTGGGTTATGTATATGCGCGTTCGGGGGTTGAAACTTGAAAGTGTTGTGGACCCCTAAGATGATGAAATTGCGAGGGGTGCAGGTGGTAAAATGGAGTAGCAGGGGGCGGATTGTGTCGTTCTAGATCGTGCTTCTGTGTGTGTGTGTCCCGAGATGACTATCAACGACAAGGGGAAACGAAATGGTTGCATTGCCAGTCTATAAGCATTCTTTCCTTTTAATATTGCGCATTTGAAGAAGGAGGCCCAACCAATTGGCAATCGATGGAGATTTTGATCCGACTTGTTTTGTGCCCTGATAGCATCCTTCCGTAGTACTCCGTATTAGTCAGTGAAATGTGCTATGTTAGCCACTTTATCTCTTTTATAAAGATTAGCTTCCAAGTTAGTTTCTTGTGTTTCATACATTGCTTGCAACAATTAAGGGCAGCTGAAGGATAGATACCGATTACAGGGCATGGCATGCTCATTAGGTTTTATCCCCTGTTGGATGATTTGTTTTAGTGTTAACATGGCTGTTGCTCCATTCCAGTTCTTCAAATTTCTTTGAGATCATTATGACTGAATATGTTAACACACTAGAAAAGTAAGCTGTACACAGTAAGGATTAGGAACGGAGAGAATGAAAGAGAAAATGTAGTAGAACCTGTTGATGAAGTGTGCTGTTACAGGCGCTTTATGTTAAGTTGATTAGTTAATTAACATGCCGTGGAGCTTACACCTGTGCTGGTCTTCAGAGATCAGTTTATATAAATATGTTGTCAGTTGTCACTTGTGTCAAGTACTAAAAGTTCATGGAAGGAGTGTTTCTTACGGAGATGACTTTTAATAAATGGAAAAAAAAGTTTGTTTTCTGTGGTCGACGGACTGTAAGGATTGTTTGTAATGTGTAATTATACAAGCACATCAAAATGATGTTGAATTATCATGCAATTTGCCATATGTAGCTTTTTTCTTGTTTTTGTGTATTGAAGGACCGTTTTTTCATGCCTTCTCTGTCAACTACCGGACAAGCAATGAAGGAAAGACAAGTTACATAAACTACCTGCAGTGCAAAGCAGATGCAAAAGAAGAGGAAAAAGGTTATGGAACGTATAGCCACATGGTTCAACGAAGCTGGGATTCCTTCTAATACTGCTTGTCTGGAGAGTTTCAACTTAATGTTAGAAGCTATTGGACAATTTGGCCCTGGTTTACGGGGTCCCTCTCCAGATGAGCTTGATGGACCATTATTACAGAGACAAGTTCTGGCTATTAATGATTCAGTTGAAGCACTCAAGAAATCTTGTGCATTGGAAGGATGTTCTCTTCTTGTTAATACAGGGACTGGTGATAATGAATCTTTCATGCTAAACTTGGCAGTCGATTGTTCGCAGGGTGTGTTTTTCCTTCGTTCTGTCCGTGTACCACCAAGTGAGGACTCTGAATCATATATTGCTGAACTAGTTGACTCTTGTATTGAAGAAGTTGGAGAGAGCAGTGTGGTTCAAGTTGTCACAGATATTAATCCAGGAATGTTGTCAGCAAGACTGCTTATTGAAAAGAGGCCCAACATATTTTGGACTCACTGTGCTGCAGATACCATTGGCTCAATGCTTGAAGACATTGGCAATATTCGTTTGATCAGGAAAACAATTGCTAAGGCAAGGTTACTCACTGCTTTTATTTATGGCCAAACAAATTTGTTGGCCATGACACGTCAGTTCACCAGCCAGCGGGATCTAGTTCATGTTGGGATCAGTTATTACACCACTTGTTTCTTAAACTTGAAGAGCATTTATGACAAGAGGATTGAGTTGAAGGGTATGTTTATTTCCAAAGAATGGGAGGACAGCAAATGGTCAAATGGAGCTGCGGGCAAGAAGTTCTATAACCTAGTAGTTAGTAATGAGTTCTGGCATGGAGTGCTTTATACTATAAACAGTTTTGAACCACTAGTGGATGTTCTGAGGAGGATGGGTGGTGACAGACCCTCTATGGGATATATATATGGTGAGCTTGCAAAGGCTAAAAGAGAAATCGCCCTGCGTTTTGAGAACAAGGAAGAACACTATTTGCCAATATGGGATGATATAGATTTCAGATTAAATAATGACCTTAAGACACCATTGCACCTAGCTGGTTTTTACCTGAATCCATTCTTCTACTATCAATCCAAAGATGATATTGAAGATGCGGGAATCTTCAGAGATGCAGTTGTCGAGTGTATACATAAAATGTACCAAGATCAACCTACACAAGAGAAAATTGTGCATCAATTGAATCTTTACAGAACTGCGTCACAGAGTTTCAAAACAGCTCATGTCATTCATACTAAAATGAACCTCGATCCAGGTAAGTTTCATTTGGGAGGAAGCTCTAGTTTTTTCCGGTTTGTTTGTCACTTTTGTGGTCATGATTATTTGTAGTCCAATATTCAAGGTAACATTTTCGCTATCTGTAGTTTCTTGGTGGGAATTACATGGCGGTGCAGCAAAGGAGTTGAGCACGATGGCAATGAAGTTGTTGAGGTTAACTTGTGGCTCACTGGCATATGAGCAAAGTTGGATCGAGAAGGTACCATAGTGATACGTTAGTTTGAAGTATCTATCTGCCAATTCTTCAAGCTCATCATCCCATATGTGTTCTTTGACCCCTTTTCAGCTTCATGTTAAGAAACCTTGTTGGGTTAAACGTAAGCAATTCGAGGATTCAATGTTTGTGACGGTAAACAGGAGGATACAAGGGAAAGCTCAAATGACAAACAGAGATCATGTACTTGCGTACATTCCTGATGAAGATGAACCTTTTGAATGGCTGGTGGGCAGGTTTCGCGACGATGCTGAACAAGGTGGAAAGCATGCTTTTCGTACGGCACGAGCAAACATCAGTGAGGAAGTAAAACTTTCAATGCAAGAAAAAAAACTATTGGACTACGATGAGTATACTTCAACTGAAGAAGTGGATGAGGATAGTGATGAAGAACCGCCGAGGCGCTCCGGCAACAAGGAGACATCATCCGGTGCCTCGTGCTCAAGGCGAGTGAAGAGGCCACGGTATGGAGATGGATTTGTATGGGACAACAAGCGTGAGGGAAGCGATGGAGAAGTCAGTTACTGAGCTCTGTTGATGTTGTATGGCTTGTTGTATGGCTGGTGTTTGTTTTTTCTGGCTGGAGCCTGAATGCTTTGCCTGTATGACCATGCTCCATGTAGAGCATTTGAACGAGTTATTAACAGGGCATTGTTTATTCGTAGTGGCCTAGTACCGATACAACTAGGAAAAATTAACCACGCTATATATGACAGGACCTTGGAATGATTTCAGACAGAGTAATCTCGCAAGCTAACCACGCTATATAATTATCTACGTGACTGTAAGGAAAATGGACCTCGAACCATTTAAATTCGGATTTTGGTGTTTGATGAATAACATAACCAAATTGGACTAATGTGTTTGCGAGTGTTTGTTTTGTAGTCCAATATGGTGCAAATGTGACTTGGACTAAGGCGATATGGTGATCCGATGATCAACACCTCAAGAAAGACATTTGAAGCTCAATAGAAGACTCTCAAGATCAAGCAAAGTCCAAGGCACAATAACGGAACCAAGAAACAGCGAAGAAACGAAGGAGTGATCGGACGCTGCTTCGCAGTGACCGGACGCTGGCCTGGATGCGTCCGGTCAGTTCACCCAGCCAACAGCGCCACGTCAAAAGCGACCGGACGCTACACCAGTTGGACCGGACGCGACGATGCGACTGTTCATCAGCGTGGCAGCGTGACCGGACGCTACGACGTCGACCGGACGCTGGAGCTCAGCAGAGTCCGATCGAACATAGAGAGGTTCCAGAGGCACAAAATCGTGACCGGACGCGTCCGGTCGTCTGTGACCGGACTCATGCCAGAGTCCGATCAGTGCCTATGCAGGCTGGCAACTAGCCGTTGTGAGTGACCGGACGCGTCCGGTTAGGACGTGAGTGCGTCCGGTCGATGCCTGAGAAGTGCATCTCTTTGCCCAACGGCTCTATTTGGTTGGGGCTCTATAAATACCCCCATGGTCGGCCAAAACAACAAGGTTGGAGCTCAAGGAAGTGACCATAGTGCATAGACACATATTTAGTTGCTCTAGCCACCAAAGTGCTTAGTGAATATACTAGGTGATTAGTGTAGGTGCTTTGCGAAGTGCTTAAGCTAGTTAGACCACCGCTTTGCGCTTGCTCTAGGTGTTAGGCCTAGTGTTTAGTGAGGTTTGAACACCTCTTATCTACCTGTGCTTGCGCGCACCGTTGTTGTACATCGGTGGGGCTTGTAGTCTTGCGAGATCACACCAACCGAGTTTGTGGTGTGGCCGCCTCCGTGTACCGAAGGGAACAAGGCCCGCGGCGTTTCGGCCGGAAGCTTGATAGTGAAGACGGCGGAGAGCATCCGGGAGAGGCTTTGCCACGAGTGGCTTAACCGGAGACCCACTTGCGCGTGGGGAAGGCCCGAAGCTATCCACGGAGTTATCCGACCGGGAGCTTGGCCCTTGCGAGGGATTCCTTGCGAGAGGCTCCAACGAGGACTAGGGGGAAGCTTGCGCGCTTCTCGATACCTCGGTAAAAAATACCGGAGTCGTCGACGGGAGTTTGCATCTCTATCACACTCTTTAGCTTCCGCATTTACATTGCTACCTTGTTTATGTGCTTTACCTTTCCTAGCTCACTCTTGCTAGTCGATAGGTTTGGAAACTAGGTTGCATAACTCCTTTTGCGGTAGAGATAGCAAACACACTTAGCAAAACCTTAGTTGCACATTAGATAGTTTACTTTCTTGCATAGGTTTTGTTTAGGTGGAATTTAGAGGCCTTAGTTTAGAGTAGAAGTTTTAAGTTGCCTAATTCACCCCCCCTCTTAGGCGTCACGGTCCTTTCAGTGACATTGGAGGAACTGAAATAAATAGAAAACAACTAGGGAAAGTTGATGTGTGTAAATTTGTATTATCACCAAGAAAGAAAAATGAACAGAAAGATAGCCACATTCTGTCGATGTGATCAAAATCCAGAGATCAAGAAAGAAAAATCTTGATCCACAAGCTGCTAGGTAATCGAGTACTCAATCGAAAGTAGTTGAGGTTGATTTGAACCACTTCTTGACCGGTACATGTTCACGTGTATGCAAAAATATTTGAGATCAAATAAAAAATTGGACCATGCAAAATAATTTCAGATTTAGTAAAGTTACCTTTTTGATTCTCCAGAGCTAGAGGAACCCCGCTTTCCCTATTTCCTACGTGTAATCTGCAAACTTAGAATACACAAAAGATGAGACTTTGGTACTTAGAAGTCACCATTAGCTTTCTATTAGTACACTGTGAACGCATCTTGGCCCCTAGTGGGTTTCGGTGATTGGATGAAACACAAGATTACTATGACTAATGTGTGTTTTGCAGAAACAGGAATGAGTTAGGTCATGGTAATGGCGACGACACGGGCATACGGAGTTCATGTCCCCTAACGATGGAAATCATTTCGGTTTTCAAAGGACGGACAACGAAGACGGTGGTAGACTAGGCTAAGTGTTATATGGTGTTGGAGGACACTTAGGTAGTCTCAGGTCTTTGTTTTTCCTTTGGTCGTACTATAAAGGGGAGCGTGAATCAGTAGCTTGACCTAGATGAGTCTATTGAGGTAGGTGTGGTGCACACTTGTTATTTCATGGCCCTAGGTAGCTCAGAGAGAGCCCTTATGTCATGAGGATGAAAAGTCGTTAATACGGCGTTGCGATCCGAAGTAGTTTCGACCCTGTTACGGGCATCAGATGTTCGCCTTAGTGGCATCGGACGCGCATCCGATGTCACTCAGACTTGAGTGTGTTGGCGACGTGGCACCGGACGCTCCGATGTGGTCACATCGGACGCTGCGATGCCACTGTTCATGAGAGAGTGCCCTGAGGGGCACATCAGACGCTGGCATCGGATGCTGAGGGCCAGCGTCCGATGTCCATGTAGAGAGGTTCCAAAGAGGTCAGATTTACATCGGACACGTCCTATGTGATGGCATCGGACGTTGCCCAGCGTCCGATGTCCCTTTAAAAAGTCTGATAGAAAGTACAGTTTACCGTTGGGTCAAGGGCATCAGCGCGTCTGATGCCCCTGAAAAACGTGTTGTGCATTGCTCTTTTGGATGGCTGGTTGGGGGGAATATTTATACTCCTCCCTCTCATCCATTAAAGTGTTTTGCCATTCCATTCAGCTGAGAAACACCTTGAGAGAGCAAGAGCCCTAGTGAGGTTGAGAGAATTTCTAATTATGAGAATTAGTGACCTCATTAGTGAAAGAGAGTAGCAAGTGTGCATCCATCCATCTGTTTGGCCTTGGCTTGGTCAAGTGAGAGTTCTAGCTTGTTACTCTTGGTGATCGGCATCACCTAGATGGCTTGGTGGTGATCGAAGAGCTTGGTGATCATCCGGTGGACTTGTGGATGACCCAAGTTGTCTTGTGACCTGTAGTGAGCGATTCACCGGGTCGGAGTGGCGAAGAATCAGCTCACGGTGAGCACTTGATCCTCGCGCTGATCAAGGGGGAGCGATACCCTTGCGCGGGTGCTCCAACGAGGACTAGGGGGGTTTGCCAACACCTCGATACCTCGGCAAAAAGATTGTCGTGTCATCTCTACTCCCTTTACATACGCATTTACTTTTGAGCAATTCAATTCCCCAATTTACTTGTTGTTCATACTTCATTGAATTGCCTTTCTAGAGTAGGAGTGGCATCGAGATTGTCTTTTGTGCGGTAGAGTAAAGAGAAACACACTTCTAGGGACAAGGAGTTAATTGAGCTTAATTGGTTTTAATTCTTGCTAAAGTTTTAGAAAAGCCCAATTCACCCCCCCTCTTGGGCATCTTGATCCTTTCAATTGGTATCCGATCCTCGTGCTCTCGATTTAGGCTTAACTGCCTAGAGTTAAGATGTCCGGAGGTGATGGACCACCTCCCATGTTCGAGGGAGATGACTTTCCATATTGGAAAATCCGTATGTAGTCATACCTAGAGGCGGTCGATGTTAAATGCCATCAAGCCGCGATAACCGGGTACCCCAAACCCAAGGAGGGCACTAGCCTCTGTGACGGAACGACCCTAATCTCATGGCCCACAGGTCTCTGTCAACCTCTGACAGCCGATCCCATGTTCCACTTATTTAAGACTGTCCATCACTGGGCTGCATCAGCGCCCAATGTCCGCAGGATCATCTCACAATTCGGTTACAACATTGCATACTTTTACAAATAATATCGGAATAAAGAGCGGAAGACTTAAATAACAATAGTTTTACAAAGCAGGGTTCCAAATAGAAATTAAGGTGCAGTTATTACAAACCAAGTTCTGATAATAGAAATAGACATAGGCAACATGGTGGAGAACAGCAAAGATATTTATAATCACCCAGCCCGAGGGTGTACAACTATTCTTCGGCCTCATCGGCCTCTTCCTGGACGATGGTCACACAGCAGGGTGCAAGACACATCGGGGATTCTGTCATACCTGCAGCATGGGTAACAAACCCTGAGTACTGGGGTACTCAACAAGACTTACCCGACTAAAGAAAAGGGAGAAGACTCAGGAATGAGAGGCTTAGGGTAGTCAAGGTAAGGCTTAAGCAAGATCAAGTATTTTGCAGAAAAGCATTTTTTTTGTAAACCTTATTTTACTTTGGAAAGATTCAGTATTCCTCAATTCTCCATCGTTCATGATTCATTTTACATTTCAAAACATACCTAGTTGAGAACCACTCTCCGTTGACAGTCAGTGACCAAGTCTCCATAACCGAGGAGCAACGTTAATCCGGATAAATAATACTCAGCTGAGGATCCCTATCCACACTGCATATGTAGCACCCAAGCTTGCATATGCCAACTCGTCTTCCACGATTCCTCCAAGATTGGGCCCGGTCCTACGCCACCCGGAAGTACAGTACACCACTCCTATCCAGGTACGACGACCACGTGGGTACATGCTACCTCCGCCATCTCTCCACTCCCAGTGCGCGGTTGTCGGTCCAATAAAGGATTTCTCGGAGCCAGAGCTTTCCGAAGTATGTGAATAGTTACAAGTCTTGACCAGCAGGCCCCCATACGGATGGTCCCTAATTTTTCAGCCAGAACTATACCTTGGTTATATCTCACCCAAGCGTAATAGTCCTGTCAGTTTTTCAACCCTGTCCCGGTCGGTGTCAACTGTTGAGTCCCGGACTACAACATGACGGCACCGTACGCTCGGACAACCTCTCCTCGCCATTGACAAGGTACGGATCAGATACCAAGTCAATGGCCGGGGAGCAAAGCCAAATTCCCATAAAAGTTCTTTAAGTGATCACACTTTTGAAATTGGCATTTTATTGCAAATCTATTGTATAGCAATGCTAAGCATTTTTGCAAATAGTTTTTTTTAAACAGGGTAGGGGATCTTTGGTGGAGGTAAAGTGCAGGTAATAGGTCATCACACAACTCCTATCACCTAATGCAGTAATTTAACTCAAAAGCATTTAAGTAAGACTTTTATAAAAGCAAGGAAGAGCTAAATGCACCGGGGCTTGCCTTGAAGAGCAAAGAGGGCAGGCTCGAGGGCGGCGGGGCAGTTGTCGGAGCTCGGGGTAGCCTCGGGGACAGGTTCGTCAGCGGCTGCCTCGATCTTGACTCCTTCTTCGGTGACTATACGAATGCAATGATGCATGCACATGAGTATGCTAGCATGAACAATGCAAAACAGGACATACAACATGAACCCTAATCACTTTTTCTATTTTTCTTAATTATTTAAAAAGGTCATTTTATGCTGTTGCTCCAAAAATTACCAAATTAATCACATAAGTTTATTATGGTGTAGATAGATGGCAAAACAAATTTCATAATTTTTGGAGGTCATTAAGGTGCTCAAATAAAATCAGACATTAATTAACCGAAGGCACTATTTAACAATTAAAATAAATGCTCAAAAATCAACTTGTTCCAAAAGACTTCAAAATTTCACCAGAGACTAAACATGGCATAGGAAGCTCAAAAAAATTTATCCCATGATTTTTGGAGTTATAAATGATTTTCTAAAAATCCAAAACCATCCATTTATTAATTAAAAGAGGGATTTTACATTTTTAAATTCTTGCAGAAAAGTCAAGTTTCATATTTTTCTAAAATACTACATGGTATAGAGAGTCAATTGTAAAATTTTCAGAATTTTTAGAGCAATACAGAAAATCATACAAAAAGATGAAATAACAATACTATTCACATTTTTGAAAGAAAAGGGAAAAGAGCACTGTGCTCTTTCCGATCGCTGGCGGCCGGCCGACGGCGGCGGCGCTGCTGCGCCGGCCACGGCGAGGCTCGGCAGACGAAACCAAGGGCATGGGAAGCTTCAGGGAGCTCACCGGCGTCGATTAAGGAGCACGGCGAGGTGAGGGAAGGGACGGAGGAGGATGGTCGACGGTGACCGGCGGACGGTTCACGGCGGCGATCGGCGCTCCGACGATCCTGCGCAACACACGAGACCGCAAGGGCCTGGTTAGAGTCGCACGGAGCCAAGGAAGCTGACACAGGGGTCAGGGGAAGATGATCGTGGCCGGAGAGGTAGTATTTGACGAACCCGAGCTCGCCGGGTTTTCGCCGGAGATGGGAACGACGAGCTACGCCGGGCGATAGGAGGCGGTAGAGACCAAATTGAGGGGTAGGGAAGCTTCACGAGCTCAAGACGGAGCTGTTGGGCTAGTTGGTTGGGCGGCGGGAGCTTCGGAGTGGGCTGGCGACGGCGGCGGAGACGAGTGAGGAGCTCGGACTCCGGCGGCCCCTTTTATAGGCATGGTCGGGGACGGTAGAGAGCACGGGATGGTGTGGATGAGCTCGGCCGAGGCGTGCGCACTCGATTGCAAGCCGGCGGGAGGACGGGCGTGCACCCAGGGCCTGGGCAAAGGCTCGCTGGTGACGGCCACGCGGCGGCGACGCCCTAGGCACTGTAGGGGACGGGGGCGAGGGTCAGCGCTCGCGAGCGGGTGCGAAATGATCACGGGGTCAGCGGCGACACGTTGGAGGCGCGCGTGCGGCTGCCAGGCACGCGGAGTGCGCAGCGCCGGCGAGGCGCCATGGCCGGCCCCCCCTGCTCTGTGCCGGCTAGAGGTAGGGGATGAACAGGGCTAGGTCTAGGTTTTGACTTTCTGTATTTTGCAAATTTCTCCCAAAATTTGAACTGAGCAACAAAAACTCAAAACATCAAAGTTGTTCAGAAAAAAGAGATCTACAATTTTGTCAATATGAACATTTTCAAAATCCAAATAGTTTTTGAACCACATTTGAAATCAGAAAAGGGAACACTTTTGGGATTTGAATAAATTCAAAATTACTTTTGATTTTACATTGAAAGTTGGAAATCTGCAAATATGAAAGTTGTTCCTTTTATCAAAACCTACAGCTTTGCTAATATACACTTTTTCTGAAACTCAATAGTTTTTGAATAAATTTTGAAAACTGAAAAGGGGACAAAAACTGGAATTTGAATGAATTTAGATTTACTTCAAACTTTATACAGAAACTTGAAAATTTGTAAATACCAAAGTTGTTTCTCTTGGCCAGATCTACAACTTTGCTTTTTGGACCAACCCCAAATTTTGAATAATTTTTGAATTACAAAAAGAGGGATAAAATCCAGGGTTTGGAAATCAGGGTTTTGCAAAGGGATTTGAAATCTGATTTTGATTTTTGAACTTTGGCCAACACAACAAAACTTCAAGACATCCAACTGAACAAGAATTACACAAAGCTAGGCACAGAGGTGAAATTACCATTTTGCCCTTATAGGAAGGTTAGGGCTTTTAGGGTTTTGAAAAGAGATTGCTACACCAGTACTAAGCAAACATAAATGCAAGGCAAGAATGATTAATGACTAATGATGATGACATGTCAGATTAATTACATTTTAAAACACCAGAGGTGTTACAGCCTCCCCCCTAAAAGAAATCTCGCCCCGAGATTCCACGTCTTAAGAAGGAAAAGGCAAAACCTTACATCTACAGAGATTCGAGAAAGTCGGGATAGTTCTTTGCCAAGAAGTCTTCAGATTCCCAAGTGGCTTCTTCTTCAGAGTGCTGGTTCCATTGGACCTTGTACCATCTTGTGGTGGTTCTCCTGGTAACACGATCTTTGTGATCCAACACGCGAACTGGATACTCAGTGTATGACAGATCTGGTTCTAGCTCAACGCCTTCAACTTCAACCACATGTTCAGGTACTCGGAGGCACTTCTTGAGTTGGGAGACATGAAACACATTATGAACTGCTGAAAGATGATCGGGCAAACTCAGCTTGTAAGCGACCTTGCCACAACGATCCCGAATCTCAAACGGACCAATGTAGCGGGGTGCTAGCTTTCCTTTGACTCCAAAACGAGTGACTCCTTTGGTTGGTGAGACCTTCAGGTACACATAATCCCCGATCTCAAACTGCAGAGGTCGACGTCTCTTGTCAGCATAACTTTTCTGTCGAGACTGTGCAATCTTCATGTTCTCTTGTATTTGCTTGACTTTCTCTTCCATATCTTTTACTAGGTCAACTCCAAAGAATTCCCTTTCTCCGGGTTCAGACCAACTGAGAGGTGTACGACAACGGCGGTCATACAGTGCTTCAAAGGGTGCCATTTTGATGCTCTCTTGGTAACTGTTATTATATGAGAACTCTGCCAAGGGCAAACAGTCATCCCAAGTATCTGCGAAGGTGAGCACACATGCTCTCAACATATCCTCTAACACTTGGTTGACTCGCTCAGTTTGTCCATCTGTTTGTGGATGATATGCTGTACTATGCAAGAGCTTGGTTCCAAGTGAGGCATGGAACGCTTTCCAGAACTTTGCGACAAACTGGGTACCACGATCAGAGATAATGGTTTTGGGTATGCCATGGAGTTTTACTATGTTGTTTTTGTACAAAGTGGCATAAGTGGGGACGGTGTAACTGGTCTTCACTGGCAGGAAGTGAGCTTGCTTAGTGAGGCGATCCACGATCACCCATATGGAATCAAAACCTCTTGATGTCTTGGGTAGACCATTGATAAAGTCCATACTGATATCGTCCCATTTCCAAGCAGGTACAGATAAAGGTTGCAATTCTCCTCTGGGCTTCATGTGCACGGCTTTGACTTTCTGGCAGGTATCACACTGAGCGACATACCGGGCGATCCCAATCTTCATCTTTGTCCACCAGAATTGCTGCTTCAAATCCTGGTACATTTTGTTGCTGCCGGGGTGGATGGAGAATCTTGTCAAGTGTGCTTCATCAAGGATTAACTTTCTTAACTCAGGCACTTTAGGAACTACTAACCGATTCTTAAACCATACTACTCCTGCATCATTAATCCTGAAACAATCAGCCTTTCCGGATTGGACCTTTTCGATGATATGCTTGATTCCAGGATTATCTTTTTGTGCAGCGATGATCTGCTCTCTGATAGGGGTTTCTATTTTGATATTACTCAGAGTTCCTTGCGGAATCATTTCAATATTCAACTTTTCCAGCTCATAACATAAAGAAGAATCATAGGGTTTCTTCATCAGACAGTTGCAATAAGACTTGCGACTGAGTGCATCGGCGACCACATTCGCCTTACCCGGATGGTAATGCACTTCAAGATCATAGTCCTTAATTAACTCAAGCCATCTTCTCTGTCTCATATTCAGCTCTTCTTGAGTGAAGATATACTTCAGGCTTTTGTGATCAGTGTACACATTACAGGTACTGCCCAACAGATAATGACGCCAGATCTTCAAGGCATGCACTACTGCTGCTAACTCAAGATCATGAGTTGGATAATTCTGTTCATGTCGCTTAAGCTGTCGGGAGGCATAAGCGATCACTCGGCCTTCTTGCATCAAAACACAGCCCAAACCAGTACCAGATGCATCACAGTAGACATCAAAGGGCTTCTCGATGTTCGGCTGGGCTAGCACTGGTGATGTAGTTAACAGTTTCTTCAGAGTTTGAAAGGCTTGCTCACAGGCTGGTGACCAGACAAACTTCACAGAATTCTTTACTAACTCAGTGATAGGCTTGGCGATTCTTGAGAAATCTGGGATGAATCGACGATAATATCCTGCCATTCCCATAAAGCTGCGGACTTGATGAACAGTGGTAGGTGGCTTCCAATCCAGAATGTCTGCCACTTTACCAGGGTCAACTGACACACCTTCAGCGGATAGGACATGACCAAGAAACTGTATCTGATCTAACCAGAACTCACATTTACTGAACTTGGCATACAGCTGATGTTCTCTGAGACGGGATAGAACGATACGAAGATGCTCGGCGTGATCTTCAGGGGTTTTTGAGTAGACAAGGATGTCGTCAATGAACACGACCACGAATTTATCAAGCTCTGGCATGAAAACAGAGTTCATGAGATACATGAAGTGGGCAGGTGCATTGGTCAAACCGAAGGACATGACCAAGTACTCATATAGGCCGTATCTGGTGGTGAAAGCTGTTTTAGGAATATCTTCAGGACGAATCTTTATTTGGTGGTAACCAGATCTGAGATCGATCTTGGAGAATACTTTGGCTCCAGCTAACTGGTCAAAGAGAAGATCAATACGAGGCAAGGGATATTTATTTTTAATGGTGACCTCATTGAGTGGGCAATAATCAATGCACATTCTGAGAGTCTTGTCTTTCTTCTTTACAAAGATTGCAGGATAGCCCCAAGGAGACGAGCTTGGGCGAATGAAACCCTTGTCCAACAAATCTTGTAATTGGGTTTTTAGCTCTGCCAACTCTCTGGGAGGCATTCGATAAGCTCTGCGGGATATAGGAGCAGTCTCGGGCTTTAGCTCTATGGCAAACTCAACGTCACGGTCAGGAGGCAGACCAGGCAAATCCTCAGGAAAAACATCAGGGAATTCACAAACCACGGGGATGTCTCTGGTTTCCAGAACATAGGCGGTATTTATTTGAGTGGCTGCTGGTTTTTGAGGCATTGGAAGTTGGAGAAGGAGTTTGGCGGTACTGTTGGGAATATCCACTCTCACAACTCTATTCAAGATGTCGATCATGGCTTTATACTGACACATCCAATTCATGCATAGGATGACATCTATCTCCTGATCACGAAGCACTATCATGGTGGTGGGAAATACATGTTCCCCCAACATTACTGGTATACTGCGAACCACTTCCTTAGTACTTATACGCCCTCCAGGCGAAAATATGCAGAAACTTTCTTTTAAATCCTTAATTGATATCTCATGCTTGATGACAAAAGTACGACTGATGAAGGAATGCGATGCACCAGAATCAAACAACACAACTGCAGGGTGATTGGCAACAGGAAACCTACCGATCATGACGGGTTCTCCTTCTGGGATGTCGCCGACAGTGGTGTAGTAGACTTGCCCGTGCTTCTTGACAATCCTGCCTTTCTGGGCATGTTGCTGCTGGGCACGGTGCTGCTGCTGCTGAGATCCTCCGGGATTCTTCTGAGCATTCTGAGCATACCTCTTGGGCTTTGGGCACTCACGAGACCAGTGACCAAGCTGACCGCAGTTGTAGCAGGGATGGTTGTAGGCGGTTTGTGGGGTGGTGATACAAACACCTGGGGCGTTCGGCTGTGTGGCACTTTGCTGGTTGGCATTATGGGTGGTGGCCGCGGTACGGACGACCACTTGCTGGTTGGGGTAAGGTAGACGATTGTGGTGGTGGCTGGGGTGATAGATGACTTTCTGGCGTTTGTGACCGCCAGAGAAGCTGCTTGACCCTGCTTTCTTCTTCTTCTTCTCTTCCTGGTACTGGCGATTGCTTTCTTCAAAAGCAACAGCCCGGTCAACAACATCGTGATAAGACCCAGTCAGGTTATTAGACAAGCTCCTGCGGATCTTTGGGTGCAGTCCTCTGAGGAAACAATCCCTCTTCTTCTCATCTGTGTTGACATACTCTGAGGCATACTGGCTGAGATGATTGAATTGACCCACATTGTAACACCCCTGGTGTTTAATGTAATTAACTTGACATGTCATCATCTTAAGCATTAATCATTTCCTGTGATGCATTTGATTTGCCTAATTGCTATGCTTTGATTCCCTTTTCAAAAACCCTAAAAGCCCAATTCTCTCTATAAGGGCAAAATGGTAATTTCACCTCTGTGCCTAGTTCTATTTAATTCTTGTTCAAATTTAGTGCCCTGATGTTTGCTGCATTGATCAAAGTTCAAAAATCAGATTTGATTTGATTTTCCCTTTTGCAAAACCCTGATTTCCAAACCCTGGATTTTACCCCTCTTTTTGTAGTTCAAAATTATTCAAAATTTGAGGTTGGTCCAAAAAGCAAAGTTGTAGATCTGGCCAAGAGAAACAACTTTGGTATTTACAGATTTTAAAGTTCTATATAAAATTTGAAGTAATTTCAAATTCTTTCAAACTCCAGTTTTTGTCCCTTTTTGAGTTTTCAAAATTATTTCATAAACTATTGAGTTTCAGAAAAAGTGTATATTAGCAAAGTTGTAGGTTTTGTCAAATGGAACAACTTTCATATATAAAGATTTTCAAGTTTCAGTTTGAAATCCAAAGTAGTTTTGATTTGAATCAAATTTGAAAAGTGTCCCCTTTTCTGTTTTTGAATATAGTTCAAAAACTATTTGGAATTTGAAAATGTTCATATTGACAAAGTTGTAGATCTCATGTTTCTGAGCAACTTTGGTATTTTGAGTTTTTATCGCACAGTTCAAATTTTGGGAGAAATTTGCAAAATACAGAAACTAGCCAAAAGTCAAACCCTACACCCTACACTGTTCCTCTTCTTCCTAGCGATAGGGGGGGGGGGGGGCCGGCCATGGCGCCCCGCCGGCGCCGTTGCTGCAGCTCGCCTGGCCGCTTCCCACGCGTCCTTAACCTGCCGCCGTTGTCGCCACCATCATTTAGCACCCGCACGCGCACAGTTGACCCCGCTCCCGTCCCCTACAGTCCTCTGCGCGTCGCCGCCGCGTGGCCATCACCGGCGAGGTTCCGCCCAGGCCCCGGCTGCACGCCATCACCTCCGCCAGAGCGCAACCGAGTGCGCACGCGCTCGCCGTGCTTATCCACCCCACCTCGAGGTCTCTACCGGCCTCTGGCCGCGGCTATAAAACGGCCGCCGGAGCCCGACCTCTCTCACTCACCTCCGCCGTCGCCTCCAGCCCAGTCCAGAGCCTCCTGAGCCCAACCACCTAGCTCAGGAGCTCCGCCGCGTTCTTGCACAACTTCCCCACCCACCAATTTGGTCTCTACCGCCCCCGTTTGCCCGGCGTTGCTCGTCGTTGCCGTCTCCAGCAGAAATTCGGCGAGGTCGGAATCGTGAAATTCCTCGCCTCCGGCCTTGATCATCTCCCTCTGACTCTCGCATTCGCTTCCTTGGCTCCGTACGACTATAACCCGGCCATCGCGGCTCCGTTTGTTGCACAGGGTCGCCAGGACGCCTGTCGCCGCCGAGCTTCCCGCCGGCCAGCGTCGTTCACCCCTCTCCGTCCATCCCCGTCCCTCGCCGTGCCGCTCAATCGACGCCAGTGAGTCCTCCGGTGCTCCCTGTGCTCTTGGTTTCGCCCCGGATCCCCTGGTTTGGCCGGCGTGCCGAGCGCCGCCCGCCTATGGTCGCCGGCGACGAGCTCCCGCCGCCGTGCCCGTTTTTCCTTTTTATTTCTAAGTTATGAATAGTGTTCGGTTTTCTCTTTTTTGTATGATTTTCTGTGTTGATCCAAAAATTCTGAAATTTTTGTGGTAGACTCTTTATGCTCTGTAGTATTTTAGAAAAATATGAAACTTGAGTTTTGTGCAAAAATTTGAAAATGTAAAATTCCCCTTTTAATTGAAAAATGAAGGTTTTGGTATTTTTGGAGAGTGATCTTTAACTCCAAAAATCTGGAGATAAATTTTTGTGACCTTGTTATAACATGCTGAACCTCTTGTAAAATTTTGAAGACAATTGGAGCAAGTTGATTTTTGAGCTTTATTTTAATTAAGGAATAGTGCCTTTTGTTAATTAGATGTTTAGATTTAATTGAGCACCTTAATGACCTCCAAAAATTATGAAATTTGTTTTGCCATCTGTTTATGCCTTAATAAACTTATGTGATTAATTTGGTAATTTTTGGAGCAACTTCATAAAATGACCGTTTAAATAAATTAAGAAAAATAGAAAGGATGGATTAGGATTGGTAATAAGTGTTTAATGATGTGATCTTTGGATTGAATGATGTTCATAGACCCCTACCCTTTGGTCTATGATGTTTGTGATGCTATGTTTAGATGATGCTTAGGATAATTATAATAAGGTCTAGTTTAATCAATATTGCTTAAGGAAGAAATGGTTACCTTTGATGCTCAACCTAGATTTCAATTATGCTTTGTTTAAAAGTAATCTAGAATCAGTGGAATTGTCTTGCACCATAAGTCCATATCATCTTTCTCATGAGCATTCATCATTGCATCCGAATAGTTGACGAAGAAGGTACCAGAGTCGAGGCCGCTGTTGACGAACCAACTCCCGAGGCGACCCCGAGCTCCGACACCTATACCTACCCCGAGTCTGCTTTCTTTGCCATCCAAGGCAAGCCCCGGTGCATTTAACCCTTTCCTTGAATTTATGAAATGATTTCCTTAAATGCTTTTGAGTTAAATTATTGCATTAGGTTTATAGGAGTTGTGTGCTATCCTAATTGATGCACTATCCACCTTGACCACTGATACACCCGATACCTGCTTTTCGAAAGTATTTGACAAATGCTTAGCAATGCTTATTGAATTAGACTTTGCAATAAAATGCCAATTTTAAAAGTGTGATCACTTAAGGAATGTTTATGGGAATTTTGGTCTTACTCCCCGGCTGTTGGCTAGGTATCTGATCCGTACCTAGTCAATAACGAGGAGAGGTTGTCCGAGCGTACGGTGCCGTCATGTTGTAGTCCGGGACTCAACAGTTGACACCGACCGGGACATGGTTGAAAAACTGACAGGACTATTACGCTTGGGTGAGATATGACCAAGGTATAGTTCTGGCTGGAAAATTAGGGACCATCCGTATGGGGGCCTGCTGGTCAAGACTTGTAACTATTCACATACTTCGGAAAGCTCTGGCTCCGAGGAATCCTTTATTGGACCCACAACCGCGCACTGGGAGTGGAGAGATGGCGGAAGTAGCATGTACCCACGTGGGTTAAAGTCCCGGATTGGTGTGGTGTACTGTACTTCCGGGTGGCGTAGGACCGGGCCCAATCTTGGAGGAATCGTGGAAGACGAGTTGGCATATGCAAGCTTGGGTGCTACATATGCAGTGTGGATAGGGATCCTCAGCTGAGTATTATTTATCCGGATTAACGTTGCTCCTCGGTTATGGAGACTTGGTCCACTGACTGTCAACGGAGAGTGGTTCTCAACTAGGAATATTTTGAAATGTAAAATGAATCATGAATGATGAAGAATTGAGGAATACTGAATCTTTCAAAAATAAAATAAGGTTTACAAAAATGCTTTTGTGCAAAATACTTGATCTTGCTTAAGTCTTACCTTGACTACCCTAAGCCTCTCATTCCTGAGTCTTCTCTTTTTTTTTCTTTAGTCGGGTAAGTCTTGTTGAGTACCCCAGTACTCAGGGTTTGTTACCCATGTTGCAGGTATGCCTGAGACCCCGATGTGTCTCGCACCCTGTTGCGTGACCTTCGTCCAGGAAGAGGCCGATGAGGCCAATGAGTAAATGTGCACCCTCGGGCTGGGTGTTACATGTATCTTTATGTTATTGTTTCCGCTACGTTGTCTACTTGAATTTCCCGAACAATGGTTTGTAATAATCGTACTCCTTACCTCATTTGAAACCTCGGTTTGTAAAACTATTGTTATTTAAGTCTTCCGCTCTTTATTCCGATGTTATTTGTAAAAGTATGCAATGCTGTAACCGAATTGTGAGATGATCCTGCGGACATTGGGCACTGATGTAGCCCGGTGGCGAACAGGTCTTAATCACATGGAACATGAGTTCGGCTGTCAGAGGTTGACAGGGACACGTGGGCCATGGGATTAGGGTCGTTCCGTCACAGAGTGGTATCGGAGCATCTCACTTTAACGTTGCAGTGTTTCTTTTGCGAAAACTTCAAAAGTTCTTTTGAGTCCGAACAAAATTTAAACTTGACTATTTTGAGTCCAAATTGCTTCTCTCATCTTGTCTCGCATATGGCAACACTAGCTAGCGGAACAACATGTTTTAAGCCCTATATATGTTAAGTATTGCATTACCTTATTCCGTAGGAACGATTCATGCATCATGTCATATTCACTTAAGTTAATTAATGAGTTCGTTGGGATAGTGTACCTATACCTTTCTTGCTAGCCTTTCTCATCTATAACCTCTTATCCAGATATGGCTCGCATCAAGCTGACCGCCCGCAAGTCGACTGGACCGAACGGTGTGCCGCGTCACCAGCTGGCGCCACGCACCGGAGAAGAGACTGGAGAATCCTCCAATGGTCGTCGTTTTCCCCGCCGCACCCGCAAGAACCTGAAGGAGGAAATCAAGAATCTGAAGGCTGAGATAGAGAACATGGAGCATGACTTCTACCTTTCCCGCCTGGAGTTCTACGAGACACGAGCCGCTCTTGAGGAAGCTAACCAGAATGTGGTTCGCCCTATCCAGCAGCGTGATGCAACATGGATCCGAGAGGATGTCACCAGAGCCCAGCTCCATGGACTGCAGCAGTACACCGCCCAGATCGAGCAGTTCAATGATATGCTTCATGAGGAAGTACACCAGCTGCACAACCAGCTTCACCCCGTGATTCCACCAGTTGCTGAGGACCCCGAAGACGGAGTCGTGGAGGAACCTGAAGTGGAACACGAGCCCGATCAGAATGAGGAAGTGGAACCTGCTGAAGATGTCCACGTTGAAGATGAAGATGAGGAAGAAGAGCCTGAGCTGATCATCGAGGATGATGATGATGACGAAGAGTTGATCTTCATCGATGACGACTAGACTCCTTGTGTCTGTACCATCTGCTTACCTAAAACCTTAGGCTAGGTTTGGGGGCGTTAGTCTGTCTGTTGCCAAGTCTGGCATGTATCTTTCTTTTCGTACCTTTTTCCTTATCAGCCTGTTGTCATCTTTATCAAGCCAGCTATCTTTGTATCAATGAAGCTATCAATCGGTCGTTTCAGAACCTTTGTCCTTTTATGCTGAGTTCCGAGTTGCTTATACAGATGCCTGTGAACACCCGCACCGGAGCCGGAGGTGCTGGAGGTGACCGTCTCCCAAACCCTCCACCTGTACCAGCTACCCTAGCAGATGCCATTGCAGCCCTGGCCGCCGCTGCCAATCTGATGGCTCAGAACCAAGGACAGCAGAATGTTGGTCACCGTGGTCGTCACAACCAAGAGACCACCTATGTGGATTTCACTGAAACCCGTCCACCGGTTTTCACCAGAGCCGATGAACCCCTCGAAGCTGATGATTGGCTCCGCACCATGGAGCAGAAGTTTGGTCTCATCCGATGCACTGAAATCCAGAAGCCCCGGTTTGCTTCGCAGCAGCTTCGTGGCCCAGCAAGTGCTTGGTATGCCAACCTCTTGGCTGCCCAGCCTGAAGGTCATGAGTTGACATGGGAAGAGTTCCGCACCGCTTTCCGTGCACACCACGTCCCATCAGGTCTGATGAAGATGAAGCTTGATCAGTTCCTAGCCCTGCAGCAGAAGGACTCCACAGTGATGCAGTATGTGGGTCAATTCAACCATCTGAGTCAGTATGCAGCGGAATATGTCAACACGGATGAGAAGAAGAGAGACTGTTTCCTTAGGGGATTGCACCCTAAGATCCGCAGAAGCATGTCAAACAACCTGACCGGTTCTTATCATGAGGCTGTTGACCGGGCAGTTGCCTTTGAAGAGAGTAACCGTCAGTACCAAGAGGAGAAGAAGAAGAAAAAAGCAGGATCTAGCAGCCACTCTGGCAATCACAAGCGCCAGAGGGTCATATATCCTCCTAGTCACCACCACAACTGTCCACCTTACCCTCACCAGCAAGTGGTTGTCCGTACCGCGGCTACCACCCACAACGCCAACCAACAAAGTGCCACTCAGCCGAACGCCCCAGGTGTTCGTATCACCACCCCACAAACCGCCTATAACCATCCCTGCTACAACTGTGGTCAACTTGGCCACTGGTCTCGTGAGTGCCCAAAGCCCAAGAAGCCTGCTCAGAACTTTTAGAAGGGTCCTGGAGGACCACAGCAGCAGCAACACCGTGCTCCGCAGCAGCAAGTGCAGAAGGGCAAGTTCGTCAAGAAGCACGGGCAAGTCTACTACACCACTGTCAGTGATATTCCAGAAGGGGAGCCCGTCATGATCGGTAGGTTTCCCGTTGCCAATCATCCTGCAGTTGTGTTGTTTGATTCTGGTGCATCGCATTCTTTCATCAGTCCTACCTTCGTCTCTAAGCATGACTTGTCAATCGGGGAGTTGAAAGAAAGTTTTTGCATTTTATCGCCTGGAGGGCGTATAATCACCAAAGAGGTGGTTCGCAGTATACCAGTAAGGTTGGGGGGACATGTATTTCCCACCACCATGATAGTGCTTCATGATCAGGAGATAGATGTCATCCTAGGCATGAATTGGATGTGTCAGTATAAAGCCATGATCGACATCCTGAATAGAGTTGTGAGAGTGGATATTCCTAACAGTACTGCCAAACTCCTTCTCCAACTTCCAATGCCTCAAAAACCAGCAGCCACTCAAATAAATACCGCCTATGTTTTGGAAACCCGGGACATCCCCGTGGTTTGTGAATTCCCTGATGTTTTTCCTGAGGATTTGCCTGGTCTGCCTCCTGACCGTGACGTTGAGTTTGCCATAGAGCTAAAGCCCGGGACTGCTCCTATATCCCGCAGAGCTTATCGAATGCCTCCCAGAGAGTTGGCAGAACTAAAAATCCAATTACAAGATTTGTTGGACAAGGGTTTCATTCGCCCAAGCTCGTCTCCTTGGGGCTGTCCTGCAATCTTTGTAAAGAAGAAAGACAAGACTCTCAGAATGTGCATTGATTATCGCCCACTCAATGAGGTCACCATCAAAAACAAATATCCCTTGCCTCGGATTGATCTTCTCTTTGACCAGTTAGCTGGAGCCAAAGTATTCTCTAAGATCGATCTCAGATCCGGCTACCACCAAATAAAGATTCATCCTGAAGATATTCCTAAAACAGCTTTCACCACCAGATACGGCCTATATGAGTATTTGGTCATGTCTTTCGGATTGACCAATGCACCCGCTCATTTCATGTATCTCATGAACTCTGTTTTCATGCCAGAGCTTGATAAATTCGTGGTCGTGTTCATTGACGACATCCTTGTCTACTCAAAAACCCCTGAAGATCACGCCGAGCATCTTCGTATCGTTCTATCCCGTCTCAGAGACCATCAGCTCTATGCTAAGTTCAGTAAATGTGAGTTCTGGTTAGATCAGATACAGTTTCTTGGTCATGTCCTGTCCGCTGAAGGTGTGTCAGTCGACCCCGGAAAAGTGTCAGATATCCTGGATTGGAAGCCACCTACCTCTGTTCACAAGGTCCGCAGTTTTATGGGAATGGCTGGATATTATCGTCGATTCATCCCAGATTTCTCCAGAATCGCCAAGCCTATCACCGAGTTGCTGAAGAATTCTGTGAAGTTCTTTTGGTCACCAGCTTGTGAACAAGCTTTTCAGACTTTGAAGAAGTTGTTAACCACGTCACCGGTGCTAGCTCAGCCGAACGTCGAGAAGCCCTTTGATGTCTACTGTGATGCATCTGGTACTGGTTTGGGCTGTGTTTTGATGCAAGAAGGTCGAGTGATCGCTTATGCCTCGCGGCAGCTTAAGCGACATGAGGAAAATTATCCAACTCATGATCTTGAGTTAGCAGCAGTGGTTCATGCCTTGAAGATATGGCGTCATTATCTGTTGGGCAGTACCTGCAATGTGTACACAGATCACAAGAGCCTGAAGTATATCTTCACCCAAGAAGAGCTGAACATGAGGCAGCGAAGATGGCTTGAGTTAATCAAGGACTATGATATCGAAGTGCATTACCATCCGGGTAAGGCGAATGTGGTCGCCGATGCACTCAGTCGCAAGTCATACTGTAACTGCCTGGTTATGAATTCCTATGAATCTTCCCTATGCTATGAACTAGAGAAGCTGGGTATTGAAATGGTTCCACAAGGAAGTCTAGGCAATGTCAGAGTAGAAACCTCTATCAGAGAACAGATCATAGCTGCACAGAAAGATAACCCCGGAATCAAGCACATCAGCGAAAAGGTTCGAGCTGGAAAAGCCGACTGTTTCAGGATTGATGATGAAGGAGTGGTATGGTTCAAGAACCGTCTGGTAGTTCCCAAGGTACCTGAGCTGAGACAGATAATCCTTGATGAAGCACACTCAACCAGATTTGCCATCCATCCTGGCAGCAACAAAATGTACCAGGATTTGAAGCAGCAATTCTGGTGGACAAAGATGAAGATCGAAATCGCTCGACATGTCGCTCGTTGTGATACATGTCAGAAAGTCAAGGCTGTGCATATGAAGCCCGGAGGAGAGCTGCAACCTTTGTCAGTACCTGGTTGGAAATGGGAGGATATCAACATGGATTTTATCAATGGATTACCCAGGACTCAAAAAGGATTCGATTCCATTTGGGTGATAGTGGACCGTCTCATGAAGCAAGCTCACTTCCTACCGGTCAAAACAAGTTATACCGCCCCAACTTATGCCACCTTGTACAAGAACAACATAGTGAAGCTCCATGGCATACCCAAGACCATCATCTCAGATCGTGGTACTCAGTTTGTCGCTAAGTTCTGGAAAGCGTTCCATGCCTCACTTGGAACCAAGCTATTGTATAGCACGGCTTATCATCCGCAGACTGATGGACAGACTGAGAGAGTCAACCAAGTGTTAGAAGATATGTTGAGAGCCTGTGTGCTTACCTTCGCAGATACTTGGGATCAGTGTTTGCCCTTGGTAGAATTCTCTTATAATAACAGTTACCAAGAGAGCATCAAAATGGCACCCTTTGAAGCACTGTACGGCCGCCGTTGTCGTACATCTCTCAGTTGGTCTGAACCCGGAGAAAGGGAATTCTTTAGAGTTGACCTAGTAAAAGATATGGAAGAGAAAGTCAAGCATATACAAGAGAACATGAAGATTGCACAGTCTCGACAGAAAAGTTATGCTGACAAGGGACGTCGACCTCTGCAGTTCTAGATTGGAGATTATGTGTACCTGAAGGTCTCACCCACTAAAGGAGTCACTCGTTTTGGAGTCAAAGGAAAGTTAGCACCCCGCTACATTGGTCCCTTTGAGATTCTGGATCGTTGTGGCAAGGTCGCTTACAAGCTAAGTTTGCCCGCTCATCTTTCAGCAGTTCATAATGTGTTTCATGTCTCCCAACTCAAGAAGTGTCTCCGAGTACCTGAACATGTGGTTGAAGTTGAAGGCGTTGAGCTAGAACCAGATCTGTCATACACTGAGTATCCAGTTCGCGTGTTGGATTACAAGGATCGTGTTACCCGAAGAACCACCACAAGATGGTACAAGATCCAGTGGAACCAGCACTCTGAAGAAGAAGCCACCTGGGAATCCGAAGACTTCTTAGCAAAGAACTATCCCGACTTTCTCGAATCTCTGTAGATGTAAGGTTTTGCCTTTTCCTTCTTAAGACGTGGAATCTCGGGGCGAGATTTCTTTTAGGGGGGAAGGCTGTAACACCCTTGGTGTTTAATGTAATTAACTTGACATGTCATCATCTTAAGCATTAATCATTTCCTGTGATGCATTTGATTTGCCTAATTGCTATGCTTTGATTCCCTTTTCAAAAACCCTAAAAGCCCAATTCTCTCTATAAGGGCAAAATGGTAATTTCACCTCTGTGCCTAGTTCTATTTAATTCTTGTTCAAATTTAGTGCCCTGATGTTTGCTGCATTGATCAAAGTTCAAAAATCAGATTTGATTTGATTTTCCCTTTTGCAAAACCCTGATTTCCAAACCCTGGATTTTACCCCTCTTTTTGTAGTTCAAAATTATTCAAAATTTGAGGTTGGTCCAAAAAGCAAAGTTGTAGATCTGGCCAAGAGAAACAACTTTGGTATTTACAGATTTTAATGTTCTATATAAAATTTGAAGTAATTTCAAATTCTTTCAAACTCCAGTTTTTGTCCCTTTTTGAGTTTTCAAAATTATTTCATAAACTATTGAGTTTCAGAAAAAGTGTATATTAGCAAAGTTGTAGGTTTTGTCAAATGGAACAACTTTCATATATAAAGATTTTCAAGTTTCAGTTTGAAATCCAAAGTAGTTTTGATTTGAATCAAATTTGAAAAGTGTCCCCTTTTCTGTTTTTGAATATAGTTCAAAAACTATTTGGAATTTGAAAATGTTCATATTGACAAAGTTGTAGATCTCATTTTTCTGAGCAACTTTGGTATTTTGAGTTTTTGTCGCACAGTTCAAATTTTGGGAGAAATTTGCAAAATACAGAAACTAGCCAAAAGTCAAACCCTACACCCTACACTGTTCCTCTTCTTCCTAGCGATAGGGGGGGGGGGGGGGGGGGGGGGGCGGCCATGGCGCCCCGCCGGCGCCGTTGCTGCAGCTCGCCTGGCCGCTTCCCACGCGTCCTTAACCTGCCGCCGTTGTCGCCACCATCATTTCGCACCCGCACGCGCACAGTTGACCCCGTCCCGTCCCCTACAGTCCTCTGCGCGTCGCCGCCGCGTGGCCATCACCGGCGAGTTCCGCCCAGGCCCCGGCTGCACGCCATCACCTCCGCCAGAGCGCAACCGAGTGCGCACGCTCGCCGTGCTTATCCACCCCACCTCGAGGTCTCTACCGGCCTCTGGCCGCGGCTATAAAACGCCGCCGGAGCCTACTCTCTCACTCCCTCCTCCGTCCCTCAGCCCAGTCCAGAGCCTCCCGAGCCCAACCACCTAGCTCAGGAGCTCCGCCGCGTTCTTGCACAACTTCCCCACCCACCAATTTGGTCTCTACCGCCCCCGTTTGCCCGGCGTTGCTCGTCGTTGCCGTCTCCAGCAGAAATTCGGCGAGGTCGGAATCGTGAAATTCCTCGCCTCCCCTCTTGATCATCTCCTCTGACTCTCGCATTCGCTTCCTTGGCTCCGTACGACTAAACCCGCCATCGCGGCTCGCGTTTGTTGCACAGGGTCGCCAGGACGCCTGTCGCCGCCGCGAGCTTCCGCCGGCCATCTCGTTCGACCCCTCTCCGTCCATCCCAGTCCCTCGCCGTGCCGCTCAATCGACGCCGGTGAGTCCTCCGGTGCTCCCTGTGCTCTTGGTTTCGCCCCGGATCCCCTGGTTTGGCCGGCGTGCCGAGCGCCGCCCGCCTATGGTCGCCGGCGACGAGCTCCCGCCGCGTGCCCGTTTTTCCTTTTTATTTCTAAGTTATGAATAGTGTTCGGTTTTCTCTTTTTTGTATGATTTTCTGTGTTGATCCAAAAATTCTGAAATTTTTGTGGTAGACTCTTTATGCTCTGTAGTATTTTAGAAAAATGAAACTTGAGTTTTGTGCAAAAATTTGAAAATGTAAAATTCCCCTTTTAATTGAAAAACGAAGGTTTTGGTATTTTTGGAGAGTGATCTTTAACTCCAAAATCTGGAGATAAATTTTGTGACCTTGTTATAACATGCTGAACCTCTGGTAAAATTTTGAAGACAATTGGAGCAAGTTGATTTTTGAGCTTTATTTTAATTAAGGAATAGTGCCTTTTGTTAATTAAATGTTTAGATTTAATTGAGCACCTTAATGACCTCCAAAAATTATGAAATTTGTTTTGCCATCTGTTTATGCCTTAATAAACTTATGTGATTAATTTGGTAATTTTTGGAGCAACTTCATAAAATGACCTTTTAAATAAATTAAGAAAAAAGAAAGGATGGATTAGGATTGGTAATAAGTGTTTAATGATGTGATCTTTGGATTGAATGATGTTCATAGACCCCTACCCTTTGGTCTATGATGTTTGTGATGCTATGTTTAGATGATGCTTAGGATAATTATAATAAGGTCTAGTTTAATCAATATTGCTTAAGGAAGAAATGGTTACCTTTGATGCTCAACCTAGATTTCAATGCTTGTTTAAAGTAATCTAGAATCAGTGGAATTGTCTTGCACCATAAGTCCATATCATCTTTCTCATGAGCATTCATCATTGCATCCGAATAGTTGACGAAGAAGGTACCAGAGTCGAGGCCGCTGTTGACGAACCAACTCCTGAGGCGACCCCGAGCTCCGACACCTATACCTACCCCGTCTGCTTTCTTTGCCATCCAAGGCAAGCCCCGGTGCATTTAACCCTTTCCTTGAATTTATGAAATGATTTCCTTAAATGCTTTTGAGTTAAATTATTGCATTAGGTTTATAGGAGTTGTGTGCTATCCTAATTGATGCACTATCCACCTTGACCACTGATACACCCGATACCTGCTTTTTCAAAATATTTGACAAATGCTTAGCAATGCTTATTGAATTAGACTTTGCATAAAATGCCAATTTTAAAAGTGTGATCACTTAAGGAATGTTTATGGGAATTTGGTCTTACTCCCCTGTTGGCTAGGTATCTGATCCGTACCTAGTCAATAACGAGGAGAGGTTGTCCGAGCGTACGGTGCCGTCATGTTGTAGTCCGGGACTCAACAGTTGACACCGACCGGGACATGGTTGAAAAACTGACAGGACTATTACGCTTGGGTGAGATATGACCAAGGTATAGTTCTGGCTGGAAAATTAGGGACCATCCGTATGGGGGCCTGCTGGTCAAGACTTGTAACTATTCACATACTTCGGAAAGCTCTGGCTCCGAGGAATCCTTTATTGGACCGACAACCGCGCACTGGGAGTGGAGAGATGGCGGAAGTAGCATGTACCCACGTGGGTTAAAGTCCCGGATTGGTGTGGTGTACTGTACTTCCGGGTGGCGTAGGACCGTGCCCAATCTTGGAGGAATCGTGGAAGACGAGTTGGCATATGCAAGCTTGGGTGCTACATATGCAGTGTGAATAGGGATCCTCAGCTGAGTATTATTTATCCGGATTAACGTTGCTCCTCGGTTATGGAGACTTGGTCCACTGACTGTCAACGGAGAGTGGTTCTCAACTAGGAATGTTTTGAAATGTAAAATGAATCATGAATGATGAAGAATTGAGGAATACTGAATCTTTCAAAAATAAAATAAGGTTTACAAAAATGCTTTTCTGCAAAATACTTGATCTTGCTTAAGTCTTACCTTGACTTACCCTAACCGCTCATTCCTGAGTCGTCTCTTTTTTTTCTTTAGTCGGGTTAAAGTCTTGTTGAGTACCCCCAGGACTCAGGGTTTGTTACCCCATGTTGCAAGGTATGCCTGAGAACCCGGATGGTGTCTCGCAGAGCACCCTTGTTGTGCTGACCTTCGTCAGGAAGAGGCCGATGAGGCCATGAGTAAATGTGCACCCTCGGGCTGGGTGTTACATGTATCTTTATGTTATTGTATTTCCGCTACGTTGTCTACTTGAATTTCCCGAACAATGGTTTGTAATAATCGTACTCCTTACCTCATTTGAAACCTCGGTTTGTAAAACTATTGTTATTTAAGTCTTCCGCTCTTTTATTCCGATGTTATTTGTAAAAGTATGCAATGCTGTAACTGAATTGTGAGATGATCCTGCGGACATTGGGCACTGATGTAGCCCGGTGGCGAACAGGTCTTAATCACATGGAACATGGGTTCGGCTGTCAGAGGTTGACAGGGACACGTGGGCCATGGATTAGGGTCGTTCCGTCACACACATACTGCATGACTGTGGAGTCTTTCTGTTGGAGAGCCAGGAACTGATAAAGCTTCATTTTCATCAATCCGGAAGGGATGTGATGAGCACGGAAGGCAGTGCGGAACTCCTCCCAGGTCAACCGATGACCTTCTGGCTGGGCAGCCAACAGGTTGGCGTACCAAGCACTTGCCGGACCACGAAGCTGCTGTGAAGCGAACCGTGGCTTCTGGATGTCGGTGCAGTTGATAAGACAAAACTTCTGCTCCATGGTGCGGAGCCAATCATCAGCTTCGAGGGGTTCATCGGCCTTGGTGAAGACCGGTGGACGAGTTTCGGTGAAATCCACATAGGTGGTCTCTTGGTTGATGTTGTGGCGACCACGGTGAATGTTCTGCTGTCCTTGGTTTTGAGCCATTAGGTTGGCAGCGGCAGCCAGGCTGCAATGGCCTCTGCTAGGGTAGCTGGGACAGGTGGAGGGTTTGGGAGACGGTCATCCCCAGCACCTCCGGCTCCGGTGCGTGTGTTCACAGGCATCTGTTTAAGCAACTTGGAACTCAGCATTCATAGACAAAGTTCTGAAACAACTGATAGATAGCTTCACTGATACAAAGGCAGATGACTTGATAAGGTGACTGACAGATGATACAGACCGATAAAGGGAAAAGATACGAAAAGAAAGATACATGCCAGACTTGGCAACAGACAGACTAACGCCCCCAAACCTAGACTAAGGTTTTAGGTAAGCAGATGGTACAGACACAACGAGTCTAGTCATCGTCGATGATGATCATGTCTTCATCGTCATCTTCTTCCTCGAGGATGAGCTCAGGCTCTACCTCCTCGTCCTCGTCCTCGGCGTGGACATCTTCAGCAGGTTCAACTTCTTCGTCCTCGTCTGGCTCCTGTTCCATTTCTGGTTCCTCCACTATTCCGTCTTCAGGATCCTCAGCAACAGGTGGAGCCACGGGGTGAAGTTGGTTGTGTAGCTGGTGTACCTCCTCATGAAGCATATCATTGAACTGCTCAATCTGGGCGGTGTACTGCTGCAGTCCGTGGAGCTCGGCTCTGGTGACGTCCTCGCGGATCCAAGCATCATTGCGCTGCTCGATAGCGCGAACCATGTTCCGGTTGGCCTGCTCCAGGGAAGCTCGTGCCTCATAAAACTCCAGGCGGGAAAGGTAGAAGTCATGCTCCATGTTCTCCATCTCAGCCTTCAGATTCTTGATTTCCTCCTTCAGGTTCTTACGGTGCGGCGGGGGAAAGCGACGACCGTTGGAGGATTCACCCGTCTCCTCTCCAGCGCGGGGTGCGATGTAACACCCCGGTGTTAAGCAATCCCTAAATGCATAATTTGGCATGGCATAAGCATAGCATCCCATCATTTCATGTGCATATGTTTGCTGAAGTGCTTAAGTCCTTGTGTAGTGTCTAAGTGTAACCTTGTTTGCTTTCTGTTTCTGACCAAGTGCCTTATAACAAAGTTGTAGATCTCGATGAAGGGAACAACTTTGCTTTACAGCACTTTCTCAGAAAAAGCTTTTAAAATGTGATTTCTTGCATTAGAAAAATGAATTAGAAGTAAATTTCTTTTTCTAAGCAGAATTTGGACTTGAGCCTTAAAGATGATTTGTTTCTTACAAAATTCTAAGCAACTTTGCTGTTAGGACCTTTTCCTAATTCAGCTTAGTTTAGGAGTTATAGGGCATCCAAGTTTTTAATCAAACTTCTTTAGTTTAATCCCAGTGGACCCCGCCTGGCAGTCTCTCCTTCTTCTCCTTCGCGGACGCCGCTCCCTCCGCGCCGGCAGAATCCGCCCGCAGCCGCGAGACCGCCTCGCCGGCCGGCCAAACCGCCAGCACCGCCGCCCGTGGTTTGCGCCCGAAGTCGCCACGCCGCCCATGCACCCCGTCCCCTCTCGCCGCGTGGAGCTCGACGCCTGACGCCGCCGCGTCCGGTCGGAAGTTTCCCCCGACGGGAACTGGCTGTAACAGAACCGACCAATTTATAAGAGCACAAGTGCGAAAACCTCCGCCGAAGCAGCTGAATTAGCACACTTGAGCCCATATAAACCCGGTAGTCCGAAAATCTCGAAGGATCTCAAACATTTCAACACTCAGCCAAGATCGCATGGTCAAGCAAATACAAATCATGTCCACGGAGCTTGCAGCGGGAATAATATTACAATAGAGTTCACAAATAATGATACAAGTTGAGTTCCAATTAATTTAGAAGAAACAACATAGCTTTGAAATAAATATCATAACATAGGTTTAAATACTTTGCTAGCTTGAGTGACCTCCTCCAACAACAGCATAAGAGAAGAAGTATGGAACTGCCGAGCCCACCAGCACTGGCCATCACCTTTCGGCAGGCCTAACCTTCACCTGCAACAAGGTGGGATAAACCCTGAGTACTCGAATGTACTCAGCTAGACTTACCCGTCATAAACCAGAAATAAAGTGACACCAAGGAGTATGCAAGGCTGTAT
Source organism: Coix lacryma-jobi var. lacryma-jobi (assembly GCA_009763385.1). NCBI lineage: Eukaryota > Viridiplantae > Streptophyta > Magnoliopsida > Poales > Poaceae > Coix > Coix lacryma-jobi. Next base: position 68,895,651 of record CM019823.1, read on the forward strand.
CTGGGGTTGGCCATACTTACCTTTTTGCATAAACGCATTTTCATTATTAAATAATCATCATTAGAGTATTAGCAGTCAATTTTATATAATCAACCTGATTAACTAGATTTGCACCTTATCTAGAGTAAACACTTGACTACTTATTCAAGCAAGAGTGACTATTTCATCAATAGCCTTTCAGATTCAATATCATAACATCTTTAGTTCCATAAGTTCTACGGGAGATGATCTAAAGTCAATTGCTCACTGTCCAGGAGCGATGGCGATTATAATCGATTCCTACCCAGCTGGGGATAAAATGTCTCACACTCGCCCGGCACATTCCAGCCACGGCAGTCGTAAGCTACCAGTCAGGAGATTCGAGAACACAACGCGCGGGACGGCCATGGGCCCTTCTACACCGGGGGTTATCTCAGTGCCAGGTCGCTCAATCTATAACTGCCCACGGTCATGCCAGGTCGATCAGGCCCTGCCTGCCCTCGGACCATGCCAGGTCGATCAGAATAGTTGCCCACGGTACAGCTGAGGCCCTGGGTGTTAGGCGTCAACATCTCCATCACCGGCTCGAATCACCTTACTCGGCTTCGCGGGAGGGTACTTAGACCTACTCCGTTAAGTGATCGACGCGTTCAATTTGACTGAAGGGACATTCCCGAACGGGTCCTATGCGACACAGACGGGAGACTACTAGCACACAGAACCCATGTCCTGCTGCTCTTACATCCCGCCTCTGTCTCAAATTAATTATTACATGGTTATCTCCATGATAGCATAGGCTAATCATGATCAGTATCCACCTATATGCGGGAGACAGGAAATCACCCGACTTTTACCGGTCTAAGCAGGGCTAAGCATATAAATCGAGCCTAGACCTAAACAGGTATATCAAGATATATTGCAGGTGGACAAGGATAAGTAAGTAATGCATCAACGGTATCAGTCAACTCCTATAACTTCATGCAACAATCATTATATTGACTCAATTGTATTTATAAAAGAATGGTAGGAGACTTAGAATGCTCCGGGGCTTGCCTGGGAAACAACACTTAAGCTAGTGTTAGAGGACACCACTTCGGGATCATCGCTGCTCCAGGAACTTGCGGGGTTCGCCACACCTTCTTCGGGATGGCCACCCAACACCATCTTCGGGTTGAGCCTCACCGTCACCTCTTTCACGATGCATCTATCGTACCTAGATGGGATGCATAGTGCAAGCGTATGAATGCAGGGTAAACACTCACGATGCAACATAAGACATATAAGACAACTATGATAAGGTCTATCGACATACTACCTAAGTTAATTAACTTACGCTAGTGCAAGACACTAACAACCATAGCCTAAGTAAGCCGACCAACAAACAACCAGCAGGTTACACACATTTAAGGGTTATTTAGCTTACTAATTAACTCATTAAAGTTAGACCTAACAAGCAATCAAGTTGCACACACAAGTTACACTTCAAACTCTGGACAGCAGGACAGTGGTTCACTAATTTAAACATAACTCGAGATACAGACATCCAAATAAGGTAACTAAGATTTTATGGAAAGATAAAAAGATTACCTACAACTTTGCTATTCAACACAAAAGCTAATTCAAAGTATATATAGCTCGAAAACAGATAACAGTGCAGCTCTGTCCAGCTGTTGGACAGCAGGGCAGACAGAGCTTCAGAGAAGCATAACTCAAGATACAAACATCACATGAGCATGCAATTAGACATTCTAGAAATATTACAAGATTATCTAAATCTTTCTTATTGTTATCTCAAGGTGAATCAATCATTAATAAGGTCAAACAATATGATTAGTGCAGCACTGTCCACACTTGGGTAGAACTAGCCACACATCACAACAGTAAATTAAGACAATCATAACTAAAGATCTATAATACTTGGGAACTTGCCCCTAGACTTTTCAGAAAGGTTATTAAGTTTTCTACAAATCATCTATAATCATCTTAAGAGGATTCACAAGTTAATAAGGTCCAATTAACATAAATAGGCATCTCTGTCCAGACTTGGACAGATTTAGCCATCTATCTTAAAATAGCACTAACTCAAGCTCTATATATCCAATAAGGAGTTCTTAGACTTTATAGAAAGATTAGTAAAGAACTACAACTTTGTTGTAAACACATATAGGTGATTCTATAGTTATCTAAACCAAACAACTCAAACAAACAAATCTGTCCTGACTTGGACAGATTTGGACAGTTAACTTAAAACACGTGTAACTGAAGTGCTAGACCACCAAAAGTATGATCTAAGACAATTTAGAAAGAATATTAAAAGAACTACAACTCTTATATTAATATCAAAGGATGATTCAAAGTTTAACTAGGCCAAACAATCAATTCTTTCAGATCTGCCCAAAGAGCAAGCAATCTGGACATTGAACTTGCACAAGTTATAACTCCTAAACCACTTGGCCTAAAATCATGAAATTTTAGGACAAACAAGATATGATAATTATCTACAATCTTTATATAGATAATATCTACAGAAAACCATATTTACATCACAAGTAATCATTCCAACTGAAACTATACAAGCAGTCCATTAGCCTATTGACATATCAATCTAGACTGCAACAGCAGCTGGTTACTTGGACCATAACTGAAGCTATACTCATCCAAAAGATATGAAACAAGATAATCTAGAAAGCTTATAAAATTGCCTACCAATCATATTTAAACATATCTACATGAATCTCAAGTTAACATGGTCAAATTAATGCATTTCTCAAATCTGGTCCAGAGATTTCAGAGAACACCTATTTCTGAAACTGAACTTTGCACAGCCATAACTCCTAATCCATTTTACCAAAAATTATGGAAATTTAACACAAGCTAGATATGTAAGTTATCTACAACTTTTCTATTATACCCATCTACAGAAAACATGGTTTATATCACGAAAGCATTATCACAACAGGGACTGCTTCAGCAGCCATTCAGCATAGCTAGACATACACTCAACTGCTGAGTAATTAAATCATAACTAGAGCTACATAACTCCAACAAACATGCAACAAGACATTTTGGAAAGCTTATGAAATTATCTACCTTTCACATTTAATCACCATAACATGATTCATAAATTACAAGGGTCAAACATACACCTTTACAGAATCTGCTCTAGGAATTTCAGAGAGCGACTATTTCTGAACCCAACTTTAAACAGCCGTAACTCCTAAACTACTAAGCCAAAAATCACGAAATTTTAACAGCAGCTATATAATGCAATCCTCTACAACTTTTGTATTGACCAAACCTACAGAAAAATAAGATTTCAATCACGAAATTAACATATGAACAGATCCTGCTCCTGCAGCAATTTCAGCACATCAATAAATTGATTCCATCACTTGTTTGATTATATTTGAACCACCTATGCCATAAATATACATCAAGCACTTCAAGAATAGAGCACATTATTTATAAAATCAGTCACATATCAAGCATTAAGGAAAATCACGATTCATCACCATTAAACCCTAGGGTTGTTGCTGCTACAACCATGGAGCTTGGAGAGGAGGGAGTGCGGCCATGGCTAGGGTTAAGGGTTTGCTGTAGGCTTGCCATGGTTAGGGTTTGGGGCTCCATAGAGCTCTTGCTGCTGGTCGGTGCTGCTGTTGCTTGCTGCCATGGATAGGAAAGGAGAATGGAGGGAGGAGAAGGGTGGCTGCTGCTGATTTGTTGCAGCCATGGAGATGGGGAAGGAGAGCACTGCTGCTGCCGGCCTCCCTGCTGGGCGACCAGGACAGGAAGGAGGGAGGAGAAATAGAGGGGCGCTAAGGAGGAGGGCTGCTGCCCTGCAGCTGCCGGCCATGGGAGGAAGGGAGAGGAAGGGGCTGCTGCCATGGAGGAGGGAGCAGCAAGGAAGAAGAGAGGGGAGGAGAGGGAGACCGAGTGGAAGAGGGGGAGAGGCCGTGCTCGGCCTTTTTACCGAGGAGAGGAGGGGCGCGCTAGGAGGAGGCGTGGCCTCGGGAAAAAGCACGACAAATTTTTGTGAGAATTTCTTTCCCAAAATGGCAAGTTTCCGGAAACTTTCGGTCAAGTTCCAAAATTGCGAACACTGCTCAAACGGACTCCGATTTCGATGAAACCAACTTTGTTGTCGCCGTCTCAACGAGTACTCCGACTTTCGTTAAAGGCACTCGGTCAAATTCCCAACGGTTTACCCGGTAACGATCGTCGACGGCAGCTTTGCGGTGACCGAAATTCCAATTTCGCAGTACAGACTTAACCGTTTTCTGCAACCTGAAAACTACGCGGTATTTCATCTTGCGAGCTTGTTTTCACCATTTTCGGCATCGATCCAGGTCTCGGCCATAAAACGAAATTTGTTCCTTTTGATCTGCACTACAACTTTCGTTTAGGGAACACTGACATGCGAACATCCGTAAATACCGTTCAACGCCGGTCAAAGCAATCACCCGGTAGGATCCGAATTAGGGTTTCTCGACGGTCAGGACATTTTTCGGTCATCCGCTCAACACGTAACTTTCATAACTTTTGGTCGTAGGTCCATATACAGTTGACTAGGCATAATTGTGACACCTGGTTGAATTCAAATGATTTTTTTCTTCATTGTCACATAATATACCATGTCTGCGCTGAACAGACAGCTTAACTGACGGCGAACACCTGGGGTGTTACACTGGCCAGGTGCAATGCACCCAGGCACTTGTTCCTTCTGTCTTCGTCCACCTTGCGCTTGCAAGCCAGAAAGCATTCGCTCACCAGCGCGCCAGCCACTCCACCATCTTCTCCAGTTCGCCCAAACCGCCATTGCCGCCGAACTCCGGCGAGCGATTGCTCGCTACTCGCCGCACCGCCGTTCGATTCCTCCCGCTAGTTTCTCCGCCCTAATCTCCTCCTTCTCCGGTAAGGGTTGGTTTCCCCTCTCTCCCTCTCTAGCTGCCGGAACAGCGGACGCCACCCGCAAGCTCCCGCCATGGCCGCCACCGTGACCTTCACGTGGACCGGTCATCTCCGGCCATGCTACCCTGAGCTGAGCCATGTTCTAGTCTTCTCTACCGTCGTAGTAGCTTAGAGTCAGATGGAGACCTCTCTCGTGTCCTGAGTTCGCCGGACCGCGGGCCAGTCGCGCTGTGTCCGCCATGGACCGCCGCCGTGCATCGCGCCGGACAATGCCGGGGATGCCGAAGCCCGAGAGTTGCTCCAATAGGTCGCTTAGGTCTTGCTTGGGCTAGTGCTAACCTCGCCGAGTCGCAAGCCGTCGGGAAGAGTTCCGCCGCCGAGTCGCAGAGCCGCCGCTCCGCCATGGCCGCCGTCGAGCTTGCTCCGGTATCCCTCTGTCTCAGCGAGTCGGTTAGTTGTGTTCGCCTCGCAAACCCGCACCCAGTGATGGTCTCAGTGTCGCCGGAAGCCTCGCCGCCGGTGAGCTAGGGCCGGTCAACGACCACGGCGCAAAACTCCGCCGTTGACCGCCGAGCCTGGCCTCGCGCGGTAACGTGCCGAGCTTGGCCTCGGAAGCTTGGTCACCCTGACCAGCGGGCCCCGACTGGCAGTAAGGAAGAGAGAAAGGGAAGAGCTTGGGTGCCGTAGGCCTCGGTAAGTCGGATGCACCGAGCCTTCGCCTCGAGCCTCGATCGGGTCGGTTGTGTAAGCCTCGGTCGAGTCGAGCCAAGTCAAGTGCTCGGTTGAGTCAGTTAGTCTCGGTTGGGTCAGTAGCCTCGGCTGAATAGGTTAGCCTCGGCTGTCAGTGAGCCTCGGCCGAATCGGTAAGTTGTGCCTGAGCCTCGGCCGAATCGGTAAAATGCGTCGAAGCCTCGGACGAGTCGCGCCGGGTGTGCCGAAGCCGTGTCCTGTGCCTCGGCCGAAGTCCGTACGTTAGGGTTGAGTTTCTTTTAATATGTGTTTTGCAGAATTCATGTAAGGCTTCAAAAATTCATACAAGGCTCATTTTATGTCCAAATCCTGTGAAACAAATTTTGTTAGGTCAAGCATGTTTAGATCTATCACTAAAGTTTGTGAATGCATTCTTGGTGATATTTTTATGGGTAGCTTTATTTACATTAGAAAAGTGCTGATAACTTGGAAAATGCATAACTAATTATATATCAGTCAGAAAAATGTGATTCCAGTTTTGTTAGGTTTGTATGAAGGTGTAGTTTCAGAGAAAAATATAATATGAGGTTGTTCTGTGAATTAATTTGACAGTAGCTTTTAAAATGGTTAAATGTCGTTCCTTGTTTATTTTTGTAGTAATTAAAATATGAGGAATATGAACCTGAGAATTTAAGCACATTGCTCTTGTACTAGGAAGCACAGCAGAAAAATAAGAAATCTGTTGTTTGACACTTTTTGCTAAGGTGTGTAGTTCAAAGCACCTTTCCATGATAGAATTTGTCTTTTTCATAGAGAATGGAGTTTAAGTCCAAATGAGTTGAAATTTGGACAGGGAGCTAGATTAGGTGTTGTTAACTCCCAGTAATTTCTGTAGATTTTTCTGAAGCTGTCTAGGTTAGGTTGCTGTTTAAAGCAAGTGTAAATAGATTTATTTCAGCAAGTAATTAGAGGGTAATAAGCTCGCTAAGTAGACTGTGATGTGGTGACAACATCGCTTAACAAGTTGATCTTAATAGGTTAAATAGTTGGGATGATGTTGACTACCTTGTTGAAGAGAATGCAGTAGATGACATGTGCTTATCTCCTGATTACTGTAATCATGTGCATCACATATGCATTCTATGTGCATTCATCCTATTCATGCGCATTATGCATCATACAGGATCAGCGGAGGAGATCCAGACCCAGTCGATACTGGAAGAGCCCAGTCCGGAGGAGAACTTGACAGAAGAAGCCGGAGGGACCGACGCCGACGAGTTGCCCGAGTGCCGCGATCACCGTCCGTCGGACTTTGAGAAAGGCAAGCCCCGGAGCATTCTAACTCCTACGGTTTGCAAATGTTTTCTAATTTAACCTGATGATGGATGTTGCATTAGGTTATAGGAATTGATTGCTACCGTTGATGCATTATTACTTATCCTTGTCCACCTGCAGTATATCTTGATATCCCTGTTTAGGTCTAGGCTCGTTATATGCTTAGCCCTGCTTAGACCGGTAAAAGTCGGGTGATTCCCTGTCTCCCGCAATAGGTGGATACTGATCATGTTTAGCCTGTGCTACCATGAGATAACCATATGATAATTAATCTGAGACGGAGGCGGGATGTAAGAGCAGCAGGACATGAGTTCTGTGTGCTAGTAGGCTCCCGTCTGTGTCGCATAGGACCCGTTCGGGAATGTCCCTTCAGTCAAATTGAACACGTCGATCACTTAACGGAGTTGGTCTGAGTACCTCCCGTGAAGCCGAGTAAGGTTATTCGAGCCGGAGATGGAGATGTTGACGCCTAACACCCTGGGCCTCAGCTGTACCGTGGGCAACTATTCTGATCGACCTGGCATGGTCCGAGGGCAGGCAGGGCCTGATCGACCTGGCATGATCGTGGGCAGTTATAGGTTGAGCGACCTGGCACTGAGATAACCCCTGGTGTAGAAGGGCCCATGGCCGTCCCGCGCTTTGTGTTCTCGAATCTCCTGACTGGCAGCTTACGACTGCCGTAGCCGGACGTGCCGGGCGAGTGTGAGACATTTTATCCCCAGCTGGGTAGGAATCGATTATAATCGCCATCGCTCCTGGTTAGTGAGCAGTTGACTTTAGATCATCTCCCGTAGAACTTATGGAACTAAAATGGTTATGGAATCTGAAAGGCTATTGATGAAATAGTCACTCTTGATTGATTAATTAGCAAGTGCTTGTTTAGTACAGGTGCAAATCTAGTAAGGTAGAGTTAATGACTAAAAGCAATTGCCAACATTGGAAACTGGGTTTTATTACTAAAGCTTTCATGCAAAAGAGTATGTACAGCCAACCCCACCCCTATAGCCTACATAGTCCTTGGAGTCTCATTATTTTTGGTTTATGACGGGTAAGTCTAGCTGAGTACCTTCTCGTACTCAGGGTTTTATTCCCTTGTTGTTGCAGATGGCCAGTGTTTTTATGGTTACTGCGAGAACTGCTTGTACCCGGTAACGGGTGATGACTAGACCAAGGGCATGGTCAACACTTATCTCATCTGTTGCTTTTGTGGACCCGGTCAACTGATGGCACCATATCTATGAACAATCCAAACTTATGTTTTAAAGACTATGTTGTGCAACACACGAGACCGCAAGGGCCTGGTTAGAGTCGCACGGAGCCAAGGAAGCTGACACAGGAGTCAGGGGAAGATGATCGTGGCCGGAGAGGTAGTATTTGACGAACCCGAGCTCGCCGGGTTTTCGCCGGAGATGGGAACGACGAGCTACGCCGGGCGATAGGAGGCGGTAGAGACCAAATTGAGGGGTAGGGAAGCTTCACGAGCTCAAGACGGAGCTGTTGGGCTAGTTGGTTGGGCGGCGGGAGCTTCGGAGTGGGCTGGCGACGGCGGCGGAGACGAGTGAGGAGCTCGGACTCCGGCGGCCCCTTTTATAGGCACGGTCGGGGACGGTAGAGAGCACGGGATGGTGTGGATGAGCTCGGCCGAGGCGTGCGCACTCGATTGCAAGCCGGCGGGAGGACGGGCGTGCACCCAGGGCCTGGGCGAAGGCTCGCCGGTGACGGCCACGCGGCGGCGACGCCCTGGGCACTGTAGGGGACGGGGGAGAGGGTCAGCGCTCGCGAGCGGGTGCGAAATGATCACGGGGTCAGCGGCGACAGGTTGGAGGCTCGCGTGCGGCTGCCAGGCACGCGGCGTGCGCAGCGCCGGCGAGGCGCCATGGCCGGGCCCCCCTGCTCTGTGCCGGCTAGAGGTAGTGGATGAACAGGGCTAGGTCTAGGTTTTGACTTTCTATATTTTGTAAATTTCTCCCAAAATTTGAACTGGGCAACAAAAACTCAAAACATCAAAGTTGTTCAGAAAAAAGAGATCTACAATTTTGTCAATATGAACATTTTCAAAATCCAAATAGTTTTTGAACCACATTTGAAATCAGAAAAGGGAACACTTTTGGGATTTGAATAAATTAAAAATTACTTTTGATTTTACATTGAAAGTTGGAAATCTGCAAATATGAAAGTTGTTCCTTTTATCAAAACCTACAACTTTGCTAATATACACTTTTTCTGAAACTCAATAGTTTTTGAATAAATTTTGAAAACTGAAAAGGGGACAAAAACTGGAATTTGAATGAATTTGGATTTACTTCAAACTTTGTACAGAAACTTGAAAATTTGTAAATACCAAAGTTGTTTATCTTGGCCAGATCTACAACTTTGCTTTTTGGACCAACCCCAAATTTTGAATAATTTTTGAATTACAAAAAGAGGGATAAAATCCAGGGTTTGGAAATCAGGGTTTTGCAAAGGGATTTGAAATCTGATTTTGATTTTTGAACTTTGGCCAACACAACAAAACTTCAAGACATCCAACTGAACAAGAATTACACAAAGCTAGGCACAGAGGTGAAATTACCATTTTGCCCTTATAGGAAGGTTAGGGCTTTTAGGGTTTTGAAAAGAGATTGCTACACCAGTACTAAGCAAACATAAATGCAAGGCAAGAATGATTAATGACTAATGATGATGACATGTCAGATTAATTACATTTTAAAACACCAGAGGTGTTACAACCTCACTCCACATGAGGAAGAGAATGACAAGTGGAATGCAAAAGCCAAAAATATCATTGTTAGAGGCATTTGCAAGGATGTGTTTAACCGCGTCCGGAACCACAAGGATGCCCATGAGCTATGGGATAACATTTGTGCACTCCATGAGGGAACCAAGAGTGAGCGTGAGGAGTGTTATCATTTGGTTATGCAAAAGCTTAATTCTTTTGATATGCATGCCAATGAAAATGCAAATGAAATGTACTCACACTTGAATGTTCTTGTAGAAGAGCTAAATGGACTTGGCCGCACACAAATGCAAGCATCGGATGTTGTGAGGAAGATTCTATGTGTCCTCCTGTTGACACTAGATTTTCGCACGCACGAGGAGATGACAAGTGGGCCCAGCCAGCAGAGAGGAAGGATTCGGCAAGTAATCAGGCGGCTGTTTGGTCCTCAGAGTTTCGGTGAATACCTATGCGGTCGGCTATTTTGCAAAGCGGTGGCCCCATTCGGAAGATGGATATGGCAAGTAAAGCCGACTTGCACAAGAAGACACGTGACAATGGAGGACGCCGAAGAGATTAAGAATAGAATTTGTGCCTTTCCATATTTTTTATGAAAATCGTAATCGCCTAGGACTCGTGTTTCGTCCAGGGTATAAATATAGCCCTCGACCATTGTAAAATTGTTCACAACCACATCAATACAAACCGGACCCGTGCCATCTTCGAGTCCTTAGTTGTGTCGTTGAGTTCTTCGAGAGGAATCATCGATCCGTCGACCTCCGTAAGTCCCGGCAACCTTGCTATCATGTCTAGTATCATGCGGTGGATTTAGATATGATGCAAGTAGTCTCCTATGTTAAGCTTAGTATCGTGCGGCGGATTTAAGCTTATGACGGGAAGTTTTTGCTTGTGCCTTGTATCGTGCGGCGGATTGAGTCATGAGTAAAAATAGTTATCGGCTCTATTAGATTTGGCAGATCTGATAGATTCATCAAGTTATCATGTGTTATATGTTTTATTTATTTAATTCTTGTAACACTCTTTTGCCCAATCTAGATTGATCTTTGTTCGGCCTTGTTTTCACAAGTTTGCTTGTGCTCTTGCTAATCATAATATCATGGTGGCCGGATCAAAGTTCAATCTAGATTGTCACATGTCGCGGGTTCACGCATGTCATCTACGATTAGGTTCTGATAAAACTAGGTATCATGCAGCAGATGCAGGTTTTAGATTAGTTTAACCGTGCTTGCTTATTTGTTCCTTCTTCATGGACCCCAATTCGGCTGGTTTGCCGATTTTGGTTATACTTACATGAGTAATGAGCTTTTATAGATCTATTCAAATATATGCATGCTTTTAGCTTGTTATAATTAGATTGTATCATGTGGTGGATTAATCTAATTATAAGAAGTGGCGTAGACTCATAGCAAGTGGTATCATGCGGTGGATTAGCTTTGCTTGAGTTTATACCTGACGGGTTTATGAAGACTAAACGTGCGGCAGATTAGTTGGATTTGGCCTATGCATGTGTTATTTGAGTAGATCTATTTTGGCAAGTTACCTGTTTACAACATCTCTAATCTGTTCGAGCATGTCTTTCCTTACATATGTATTCGGCAGTTTATATGCTTTACATACTCTGTTTTCATACTTGCCGAATGATTTTTACAAACATGCTCTGACAGACAGCTTCTATAGCTGTGTGCCGTCGTGATTGGCTTTTAAAGCCGTACATATGGAACTGTCTGGTCTCACCCGACACGTTCCAGAGGTATTCTCACGTTTTCGTCCCTTGTTGGTTTTTTCAGGTCAAACCGACTAGCACGTCTCCGGAATCAACACACTCCGGGCACCCGATTGAAGCCAGCTTTTTTGGCTTGCTGTGTGCTTGGCGCGAGGTGTCATGTTTTGCGTCAACACACTTTTTGGCACGCCCAGTGGGACCACTTTGTTTCAAGATGCCTGAGATTAGTGATGATCAGATTCTGGATGTGATCATGGATGACTTGCCGCCAGAGTTGAAAAGTTTAGTACAACAGGCCTGTGATGAATTCCAGCGCAAATGCTTGGCGTCTTTCTCCAAGAACAAGAGCGGCAAAGTTTTCCACAAGCAAGAATTTCCAAAGATCATTCCTCATCACCAATCCGAGCCGTCTGACAACGATGAAGAGGAAGCTATTCGGAAGATGACTGAATTAGTATACAAAGCCATATCGGAAGCCATGACCAGTCATCAGGCAGCTTTCTTGAATCCTTTTCGTGCTGTCATGGTTAGCATTTTCGGTCCAGCAGCGGATAAATGCTTTGAAGAAGCCGCTGGTCCAATGCAAGGGCCATTGTTGTTCCCAGTACCTCAACATCGAAGGATCGCAGAAGGAGGTGGAGCTGGGCCAAGCACAGGTGGGATTGTTCCTCATGAGACGCAACAACCTCCCCAGACTTATGGCCAGGTCACGTTCGGCACGACAGGGAACGTCCCGCAATCTGCTTCTAAAGTGTCTCCTGCAGCAAACAAGATACAAAGGAATATGTTTGGAGATGGGTATCAGGAGTTCATCGATTATAGCTCAATTAATGCTCTTCCAAATCCAGGCTACAAGAGTTCGGTAGGACTACATCCTGGGGGGCAAGCACAAGTAGCTCCTGACTCGAATATTGACCTCATCATGCATAGGATGGCTGATATGATGTAAAATCAATTCGGCCTAAAACCAAAGAGTCAGTCATATGCTTACAAGTCCCCTTACCCGGAATGGTACAATCGGGTAGCACTTCTGTAACGTAACGGCCCTAATCCCTTGGCCCACCGGTCCCTGTCATCCACTGACAGCCGAACTGATGTTCCGTGTGATTAAGACTGTTCGTCGCCGGGCTGCATCAGCGCCCATTGTCCGCAGGATCATCTCACCATTCGGTTACAATACTTGGATACTTTTACAAATAACATCGGAATACAGAGCGGAAGACTTAAATAACATTAGTTTTACAAACCGAGTTTCCAAATAAGATTAAAGGTGCAGTTATTACAAACCAAGTTCGGATAATAGAAATTGGAAATAGAAATAGGCAGCGTAGCGGAGTACAACGAAATAAAGATACTTGCAAACACCCAGCCCGAGGGTGCACAACTATTCTTCGGCCTCATCGGCCTCTTCCTGGACGATGGTCATGCAGCAGGGTGCAAGACACATCGGGGACTTAGTCATACCTGCAACATGGGTAACAAACCCTGAGTACTGGGGGTACTCAACAAGACTTACCCGACTAAAGAAAAGGGGAGAAGACTCAGGAATGCGAGGCTTAGGGTAGTCAAGGTAAGGCTTAAGCAATATCAAGTATTTTGCAGAAAAGCGTTTTGCAAACCTTGTTCTATTTTTGGAAAGATTCAAGTATTCCTCAATTCTTCATTGTTCATGATTCATTTTACTTTTCAAAATATACCTAGTTGAGAACCACTCTCTGTTGACAGCCAGTGACCAAGTCTCCATAACCGAGGAGCAACGTTAATCCGGATAAATAATACTCAGCTGAGGATCCCTATCCACACTGCATATGTAGCACCCAAGCTTGCATATGCCAACTCGTCTACCACGATTCCTCCGAGATTGGGCCCGGTCCTACGCCACCCGGAAGTACAGTACACCACTCCTATCCAGGTACGACGACCACGTGGGTACATGCTACTTTCACCATCTCTCCACTCCCAGTGCGCGGTTGTCGGTCCAATAAAGGATTCCTCGGAGCCAGAGCTTTCCGAAGTATGTGAATAGTTGCAAGTCTTGACCAGCAGGCCCCCATATGGATGGTCCCTAAATTTTTCCGCCAGCAACAAGCACCTCGGGACTCTAACCCAAGAGTACAGGTTCTGTCGGTTTTTCAACCCTGTCCCGGCCGGTGTCAACTGTTGAGTCCCGGACTACAACATGATGGCACCGTACGCTCGGACAACCTTTCCTCGCTGTTGACTAGGTACGGATCAGATACTTAGCCAACAGTCGGGGAGTAAAGCCAAATTCCCATAAAAAATCTTTGAGTGATCACACTTTTGAAATTGGCATTTTTATTGCAAATCTATTGTATAGCATCACTAAGCATTTTGCAAATAGTTTTTAAACAGGGCAGGTGGATATTCTGGTGGGGGTAGACAATGCAGGTAATAGGTCATCACACAACTCTTATAACCTAATGCAGTAGTTTTAACTCAAAAGCATTTAAGTAAACTTTTGTGAAAATAGGGAAGGGTTAAATGCACCGGGGCTTGCCTTGAAGAGCAAAGAGGACAGGCTCGGGGTCGGCAGTGCAGGTGTCGGAGCTCGGGGTCGCCTCGGGAGTAGGTTCGTCAGCGGTTGACTCGGCTTTGATGCCTTCTCCTTCGGTCACTATACGGATGCAATGATGTATGCTTATGAGGATGCTGACATGAACAATACAGCACATGACAAAACCACTGATTCTAGAGTACAACTTTCTATCGTGTAAGTAATTTCTAGAATGGACATAAAGTTACTTATCTCTACCCTTAAGCAAGATTAATCGAACTTATTAAACATCTTTTACCTGACCTAAACACAAGTCATTGCATGGCATCACAAATATCATAGACCAGTTGGGTGGGGGTCTATGAACAGCAAACAATCCCAAAGTCACATCACAGGGCATACAACATGAACCCTAAGTGTTTTTTCTATTTTTCCTAATTATTTAAAAAAATCATTTTATACAGTTGCTCCAAAAGGCCTCAAAATTCTACCAGAGACTAAGCATGACATAACTAGCACATAAAAATTTATCTCATAAATTTTGGAACTACACATGATTTTCTAAAAATCTAAAACCATCCATTTCTTAATTAAAAGAAAGATTTTTCATTTTCTAATTTTTGTAGAAAGGTAGAGTTTCTTATTTTTCTAAAATTCTACACAGTGCAAGGAGCATACCATATTTTTCTCAAGATTTATGGAACAACAGATTAATTCTCACAAAAAAGAGAAAACAGAACACTATTCACATATATCAGAAAAAAGAAAAGAGCACTGTGCTCCTTCTTCGCAGGGCTCGGGCGAATCGCGCGACGGACCGCAGGGCTCGGGCGAGACGGAAACAATCGTCCGTCCGAGGCCTGGCTGGGAGGCTCGGGCGAGACGGAAACAATCGTCCGTCCGAGGCCTGGCTGGGAGGCTCGGGCGAGACGGAAACGCGGGTTCGTTCGAGGCTTGGCTCGGGCGAAGCGGAGGGTGCACGCTTGCTCGAGGCTAGGCTCGGCGAAGTGGTGAGGGTGTGTGTCTACTCGAGACCTGGCTCGAGCTAGACAGTGTGTGAGTACTTGCTCGAGGCCTGGCTCGAGCGAAGCGGTGTGGGTGTGTGAGTCCGCTCGAGGCCTGGCTCGAGCGAGACGGGAAACGTGTGCTCGAGGCCTGGCTCGAGCTAACGGTGAACGCGTATCCGCTCGAGGCCTGGCTCGAGCTTTGCGCCGTGAAAGCAGAGACCGGGGGGCTTTGAGTACTCACCACGGGTCGGGGGCGAGGGTCGGCGAGGCGGAACAAGGGTCGAAGGAGGAAACTCGACGGTGGCGGCGCCTCGGCGGAACTCCTCGGCGGCGAGCGGCGTTCCGGCGGCTCTGTCCACCAAGAGGGGTTACCGATGTGCGGATAGGAGCGCAAGGAGGCAAGGAAGATGAAGCAGGGGTCGGGGAAAGAAAATCACGGCTGGGGAGTAAGTATTTCTCAATCCCGTGCTTACCGGTGTTTCGCCGGAGTTTGGGAAGATGGGGTTGCGCCGGGCGATTGGAGGCGGCGGAGGTAAAATTGAGGAGGGGAAAAGCTTCGCGAGGACACGGCGGAGCTTCTGAGCTAGGTGGTTGGATGGCGGAGGCTCTGGACTGAGCTGGCGATGATGGCGGAGGGGATGAGGAACTCCGGCCAGCCGGCGGTTCCTTTTATAGCCGTGCGCGGGGGGGAGGATAAGCGTCGCGCGCAGGTGGATAAGAACGGGCGAAGCGTGCGCACTCGATTGCCCGAAGAAACAGGATGGGAGAGTCGCCTAGGGGCCGGGCGTGAGCTCGCCGGCGTTGTCCACGCGGCGGCGGCTTGCTGGGAACTGTGGGGGACGGGAGAGGAGGTCAGCGCTTTGCGCGTGCGGGGGTGGAATGATCACGCGGCCGCAGGCGGCAGGTCTGGAGCAGGCGAGCGGCAGCCCAACGCGTGGCGCGCGCAGCTCCGGCGGGGTGGCCAGGGCCGGGCCCCCCCCTAGCTCTAGGTTGAAGATGAACAGGAGTAGGGTCTAGGGTTTGACTTTGAACTGATTTCTGTATTTTGCAAATAACTCCAAAAATTTGAACTGAGTAGCAAAAACTCAAAACACCAAAGTTGTGCATAAAAAAGAGATCTACAACTTTGTCAATATGAACATTTTCAAAATCCAAATAGTTTTTAAATCACATTTGAAATTTGAAAAAGGGACACTTTTGGGATTTAAATAAATTCAAAATTACTTTTTAATTTTATACTGAAAGTTGAAATCTGTAAACATGCAAGTTGTTCCTTTTGTCAAAACCTATAACTTTGCTATTATACACTTTTTCTGAAACTCATTAGTTTTGAAATTATTTTGAAAACTAAAAAGGGGACAAAAACTGGAGTTTGAATGAATTTGAAATTACTTCAAACTTTGTACAGAAACTTGAAAATTTATAAATACCAAAGTTGTTTCTCTTGATCAGATCTACAACTTTGCTTTTTGGACCAACTCCAAATTTTGAATCGTTTTTAAATTAATAAAAGAGGGGTAGAAACCAGGGTTTGGAAATCAGGGTTTTCCAAAAGGGATTTGATGTCTGTTTTTTTATTTTAGTTTTTTGAACACACAACAAAACTTCAAGACACTAAACTGCACAAGAATTACACAAAGCTAGGCACAGAGGTGAAATTACCATTTTGCCCTTATAGGAGGATTTGGGCTTTTAGGGTTTTAGAAAACAAAGAATCACTACACACAAAATACCTTTAGCAAAGGTAAAGGCAAGCAATCATTAGACAAACATTAATGCATGATGAGAATGATTATGACATAAGATGATGACATGTCAGGTTAATTACAAATTAATCACCAGAGGTGTTACAGCCTTCCCCTCTAAAAGAAATCTCGCCCCGAGATTCTGCGTCCTAAGAAGGACAAGGGTAAAACCTTATATCTACAGAGCATCGAGAAAGTCGGGATAGCTCTTCGCTAAGAAGTCTTCGGATTCCCAAGTGGCTTCTTCTTCAGAGTGTTGGTTCCACTGGACCTTGTACCATCTTGTGGTAGTCCTCCGGGTAACACGGTCCTTGTAATCCAACACACGAACTAGATATTCAGAGTATGACAGATCGGGTTCTAATTCAACACCTTCAACTTCCACCACGTGTTCGGGTACTCGGAGACACTTCTTGAGTTGGGAGACGTGAAACACATTATGGACGGCGGAAAGATGATCGGGCAATCTTAGTTTGTAAGCTACCTTGCCACAGCGTTCCAAAATTTCAAAGGGACCAATATAGCGTGGTGCTAACTTCCCCTTGACTCCAAAACGAGTAACTCCTTTGGTGGGTGAGACCTTCAGGTACGCATAATCCCCGATCTGGAACTTCAGAGGTCGACGTCTCTTGTCAGCATAGCTCTTCTGTCGAGACTGTGCAATCTTCATATTCTCTTGTATTTGCTTGACTTTTTCTTCCATATCTTTTACTAGGTCAACTCCAAAGAATTCCCTTTCTCCAGGTTCCGACCAACTGAGAGGTGTACGACAACGGCGACCGTACAGTGCTTCAAAGGGTGCCATTTTGATGCTTTCTTGATAACTGTTATTATACGAGAATTCTGCCAAGGGCAAACAGTTATCCCAAGTATCTGCAAAGGTGAGCACGCAGGCTCTCAACATATCCTCTAACACTTGGTTGACTCGCTCAGTTTGTCCATCCGTTTGTGGATGATATGCTGTGCTATGCAGTAGCTTGGTTCCAAGTGAGGTATGGAACGCTTTCCAGAACTTTGCGACAAACTGAGTACCACGATCAGAGACAATGGTCTTGGATATGCCATGGAGTTTTACTATGTTGTTCTTGTACAAAGTGGCATAAGTGGGGACGGTGTAGCTGGTTTTGACTGGTAGGAAGTGAGCTTGCTTAGTGAGGCGATCCACGATCACCCAGATGGAATCAAAACCTCTTTGTGTCTTGGGTAGCCCATTAATAAAATTCATACTGATATCGTCCCATTTCCAAGCAGGTATAGGTAAAGGTTGCAATTCTCCTCCGGGCTTCATGTGCACAGCTTTGACTTTCTGACAAGTATCACAGTGAGCAACATATCGGGCGATCTCAATCTTCATCTTTGTCCACCAGAATCTCTGCCTCAAGTCCTGGTACATCTTGTTGCTGCCGGGGTGGATGGAGAATCTAGTCAAATGTGCTTCATCAAGGATTGACTGTCTCAACTCAGGCACTTTGGGAACTACCAGTCGGTTCTTGAACCAAACCACTCCTGCATCATCAATCCTGAAACAATCCGCTTTTCCGGCTCGGACCCTTTCGATGATGTGCTTGATTCCAGGGTTATCTTTCTGTGCAATGATGATCTGTTCCCTGATAGGGGTTTCTATCCTGATATTATTCAGAGTTCCTTGTGGAACCATTTCAATTCCCAGCTTCTCTAGTTCATAACACAGGGAAGAATCATAGGGTTTCATTACCAGACAGCTGCAATATGACTTGCGACTGAGCGCATCGGCGACCACATTCGCCTTACCCGGATGGTAATGTACTTCGAGATCATAGTCCTTAATTAATTCAAGCCATCTTCTCTGTCTCATATTCAGTTCTTCTTGAGTGAAGATATACTTCAGGCTTTTGTGATCTATGTACACATTGCAGGCACTACCCAACAAATAATGACACCAGATCTTTAGGGCATCCACCACTGCTGCTAACTCAAGATCATGGGTTGGATAATTCTCTTCATGTCGCTTAAGCTGCCGTGAGGCATAAGCGATCACTCGTCCTTCTTGCATCAAAACACAGCCCAAACCAGTACCAGATGCATCACAGTAGACATCAAAGGGTTTTTCGATGTTCGGCTGGGCTAGCACTGGTGACGTGGTTAACAGTTTCTTCAATGTCTGAAAGGCTTGTTCACAAGCTGGTGACCAGACAAACTTCACAGAATTCTTTACTAACTCGGTGATAGGCTTGGCGATTCTGGAGAAATCTGGGATGAAACGGCGATAATATCCAGCCATTCCCATGAAGCTGCGGACTTCGTGAACATTGGTAGGTGGCTTCCAATCCAGAATGTCTGCCACTTTTCCGGGATCAACTGACACACCTTCAGCGGATAGAACATGACCAAGAAATTGTATCTGATCTAACCAGAACTCACATTTACTGAACTTGGCATAAAGCTGATGATCTCTGAGGCGGGTTAGAACGATACGAAGGTGTTCGACATGCTCTTCAGGGGTCTTTGAGTAGACAAGGATGTCGTCAATGAACACGACCACAAATTTATCAAGCTCCGGCATGAATACAGAGTTCATGAGGTACATGAAGTGGGCAGGGGCATTGGTCAAACCGAAGGACATGACCAAGTACTCATATAAGCCATATCTGGTGGTGAAAGCGGTTTTAGGAATGTCTTCGGGACGTATTTTTATTTGGTGGTAGCCAGATCTGAGGTCAATTTTGGAGAATATTCTGGCTCCAGCTAGTTGGTCAAAAAGAAGGTCAATACGAGGCAAGGGATATTTATTTTTGATGGTGACTTCATTGAGTGGGCGATAATCAACGCATAACCTGAGACTTTTGTCTTTCTTCTTTACAAAGATTGCAGGACAGCCCCAAGGAGACGAACTTGGGCGAATGAAGCCCTTATCCAGCAAGTCTTGTAACTGGATTTTTAGCTCTGCCAACTCTCTGGGAGGCATTCGATAAGCTCTGCGGGATATAGGAGCAGTCCCAGGCTTTAGCTCTATGGCAAACTCAACATCACGGTCAGGAGGCAGACCAGGTAAGTCCTCTGGAAAAACATCAGGGAATTCACAGACCACGGGGATGTCTCTGGTTTCCAGAACATAGGTGGTATTCAAAAGTGTGGCTGCTGGTTTTGGAGGCATTGGGAGTTGGAGAAGGAGTTTGGAGGTACTGTTAGGAATGTCCAGTCTCACAACCCTATTCAGGATGTCAATCATAGCCTTATACTGGCACATCCAATTCATGCCTAGAATGACATCTATCTCCTGATCACATAGCACTATCATGGTGGTAGGAAATATGTGTTCCCCCAACATCACCGGTATATTGCGAACCACCTCCTTAGTACTTATACGCCCTCCAGGCGAAAATATACAGAAACTTTCTTTCAACTCCCCAATTGATATCCCATGCTTAGAGACAAATGTACGACTGATGAAGGAATGCGATGCACCAGAATCAAACAACACGACTGCGGGATGATTGGCAACGGGAAACCTACCGATCATGACGGGCTCTCCTTCTGGGATGTCGCCGACAGTGGTGTAGTAGACTTGCCCGTGCTTCTTGACAACTTTGCCTTTCTAAACATGCTGCTGCTGGACACGGTGCTGCTGCTGCTGCTGCTGAGATCCTCCAGGACCCTTCTGAGCATTCTGAGCATATCTCTTGGGCTTTGGGCACTCACGAGACCAGTGACCGACTTGGCCGCAGTTGTAGCAGGGATGGTTGTAGGCGGTTTGTGGGGTGGTGATACGAACACCTGGGGCATTCGGCTGCGTGGCACTTTGCTGGTTGGCGTTGTGGGTGGTGGCCGCAGTACGGACGACCACTTGCTGGTGGGGGTAAGGTGGGCGATTTTGGTGGTGGCTAGGGTGATAAATGACCCTCTGGCGCTTGTGACTGCCAGAGAAACTGTTGGATCCTGCTTTCTTCTTCTTCTTTTCCTCTTGGTACTGGCGATT
This sequence comes from Coix lacryma-jobi var. lacryma-jobi, assembly GCA_009763385.1. Classification (NCBI taxonomy): domain Eukaryota; kingdom Viridiplantae; phylum Streptophyta; class Magnoliopsida; order Poales; family Poaceae; genus Coix; species Coix lacryma-jobi. The sequence continues at coordinate 68,916,248 of CM019823.1, forward strand.
GCTCTCCTCAAAAGCAACAGCTCGGTCAACGGCATCATGATACGAGCCGGTCAGGTTATTGGACATACTTCTGCGAATCTTGGGGTGCAGTCCCCTAAGGAAACAGTCCCTCTTCTTTTCGTCCGTGTTGACGTATTCCGAGGCATACTGGCTAAGGTGGTTAAACTGACCCACATACTGCATCACTGTGGAGTCTTTCTGCTGCAGTGCCAGAAACTGATCAAGCTTCATCTTCATCAATCCGGAAGGGATATGATGTGCACGGAAAGCGGTGCGGAACTCTTCCCAGGTCAACTGATGACCTTCTGGCTGGGCAGCCAACAGGTTGGCATACCAAGCGCTTGCTGGACCACGAAGCTGCTGAGAAGCGAACCGAGGCTTCTGGGTGTCGGTGCAGTGAAGAAGACCAAACTTCTGCTCCATGGTGCGGAGCCAATCATCAGCTTCAAGGGGTTCATCGGCCTTGGTAAAGACTGGTGGACGGGTTTCGGTGAAATCCACATATGTGGTCTCGTTGTTGATGTTATGGCGACCACGGTGGCCATTGTTCTGCTGCCCCTGGTTTTGAGCCATCAGGTTAGCAGCGGCTGCCAAGGCTGCGATGGCATCTGCTAGCGTAGCAGGTACAGGTGGAGGGTTTGGAAGGTCGCCCTCCCGAGAACTTCCAGCTCCAGTGCGAGTGTTCACAGGCATCTGTTAAGCAACTTGGAACTTAGCATCCATTGATAAGGTTCTGAAAACAACTGACTGAAAAGCTTCACTGATACAAAGGTAGATGACCGATAAAGATGACTTGACAGATAACAACAGATAGATAAGGGGAAAAGGTACGAAAAGAAAGATACAGACCCAACTTAGCAAAAGACAGACTAGCGCTCCCAAACCTAGACTAAGGGTTTAGGTAAGCAGGTGGTACAGACACACGGGATCTCCATCCTCTATCAGCGAGTCTAGTCCTCATCGATGATGATCATGTCGTCGTTGTCATCTTCTTCCTCGAGGATGAGCTCAGGCTCAACCTCCTCGTCTTCAGCGTGGATGTCTTCGGCAGGTTCAATCTCCTCGTTCATGCCTGGCTCTTGCTCTACGTCCGGCTCTTCCACTACTCCGTCCTCAGGGTCCTCGACAACCGGGGGAACCACAGGGTGGAGTTGGTTGTACAGCTGGTGTACCTCCTCATGAAGCATATCATTGAACTGCTCAATCTGAGTTGTGTACTGCCGCAGTCCGTGGAGTTCGGCTCTGGTGACGTCCTCGCGAACCCAAGTGGCATCGCGCTGCTGGATGGCGCGAATCATGTTCCGGTTGGCCTGCTCCAGGGAAGCTCGTGCCTCATAGAACTCCAGACGTGAGTGGTAGAAGTCATGCTCCAAGTTCTTCAGCTCAGCCTTCAGGTTCTTGATCTCCTCCTTTAGGTGCTTACGGGTGCGACGGGGAAAGCGACGACCGATGGAAGCTTCGCCAGTCTCCTCTCCAACATGTGGTGCCAGCTGGTGGCGTGGCACACCGTTCGGTCCAGTCGACTTGCGAGCAGTCAGCTTGATGCGAGCCATGTCTGGATAGGATAAGATGGATGAGGAGTGAAAAGGCTAGCAAGAAAAGGTAAAGGCATACTAACCCAACGAACTTAGAGAGGAAGTTATTATATCAACTTAAGTGAATATGACATGATGAATGGATCGTTCCTACGGAACAAGGCAATGCACTAAATAAATAAGGTACATAGGGCTTAAAACATGTTGTCTCGCTAGCTAGCGTTGCCAAATAAAGACAAGATGAGAAGAGCAGTTTGGACCCAAAATAGTCAAGTTTAATTTGTTTGGACTCAAAAGATCTTTTGAAGTTTTCGCAAAAACACTGCAACGTCATAGTGAGATGCTCCGATACCACTCTGTAACGTAACGACCCTAATCCCATGACCCACCGGTCCCTATCATCCACTGACAGCCGAACTGATGTTCCGTGTGATTAAGACTGTTCGTCACCGGGCTGCATCAGCGCCCATTGTCCGCAGGATCATCTCACCATTCGGTTACAATACTTGGATACTTTTACAAATAACATCGGAATACAGAGCGGAAGACTTAAATAACATTAGTTTTACAAACCGAGTTTCCAAATAAGATTAAAGGTGCAGTTATTACAAACCAAGTTCGGATAATAGAAATTGGAAATAGAAATAGGCAGCGTAGCGGAGTACAACGAAATAAAGATACTTGCAAACACCCAGCCCGAGGGTGCACAACTATTCTTCGGCCTCATCGGCCTCTTCCTGGACGATGGTCATGCAGCAGGGTGCAAGACACATCGGGGACTCAGTCATACCTGCAACATGGGTAACAAACCCTGAGTACTGGGGTACTCAACAAGACTTACCCGACTAAAGAAAAGGGGAGAAGACTCAGGAATGCGAGGCTTAGGGTAGTCAAGGTAAGGCTTAAGCAATATCAAGTATTTTGCAGAAAAGCGTTTTGCAAACCTTGTTCTATTTTTGGAAAGATTCAAGTATTCCTCAATTCTTCATTGTTCATGATTCATTTTACTTTTCAAAACATACCTAGTTGAGAACCACTCTCCGTTGACAGTCAGTGACCAAGTCTCCATAACCGAGGAGCAACGTTAATCCGGATAAATAATACTCAGCTGAGGATCCCTATCCACACTGCATATGTAGCACCCAAGCTTGCATATGCCAACTCGTCTACCACGATTCCTCCGAGATTGGGCCCGGTCCTACGCCACCCGGAAGTACAGTACACCACTCCTATCCAGGTACGACGACCACGTGGGTACATGCTACTTTCGCCATCTCTCCACTCCCAGTGCGCGGTTGTCGGTCCAATAAAGGATTCCTCGGAGCCAGAGCTTTCCGAAGTATGTGAATAGTTGCAAGTCTTGACCAGCACGCCCCCATATGGATGGTCCCTAAATTTTTACGCCAGCAACAAGCACCTCGGGACTCTAACCCAAGAGTACAGGTTCTGTCGGTTTTTCAACCCTGTCCCGGCCGGTGTCAACTGTTGAGTCCCGGACTACAACATGACGGCACCGTACGCTCGGACAACCTTTCCTCGCTGTTGACTAGGTACGGATCAGATACTTAGCCAACAGTCGGGGAGTAAAGCCAAATTCCCATAAAAAATCTTTGAGTGATCACACTTTTGAAATTGGCATTTTTATTGCAAATCTATTGTATAGCATCACTAAGCATTTTGCAAATAGTTTTTAAACAGGGCAGGTGGATATTCTGGTGGGGGTAGACAATGCAGGTAATAGGTCATCACACAACTCTTATAACCTAATGCAGTAGTTTTAACTCAAAAGCATTTAAGTAAACTTTTGTGAAAACAGGGAAGGGTTAAATGCACCGGGGCTTGCCTTGAAGAGCAAAGAGGACAGGCTCGGGGTCGGCAGTGCAGGTGTCGGAGCTCGGGGTCGCCTCGGGAGTAGGTTCGTCAGCGGTTGACTCGGCTTTGATGCCTTCTCCTTCGGTCACTATACGGATGCAATGATGTATGCTTATGAGGATGCTGACATGAACAATACAGCACATGACAAAACCACTGATTCTAGAGTACAACTTTCTATCGTGTAAGTAATTTCTAGAATGGGCATAAAGTTACTTATCTCTACCCTTAAGCAAGATTAATCGAACTTATTAAACATCTTTTACCTGACCTAAACACAAGTCATTGCATGGCATCACAAATATCATAGACCAGTTGGGTGGGGGTCTATGAACAGCAAACAATCCCAAAGTCACATCACAGGGCATACAACATGAACCCTAAGTGTTTTTTCTATTTTTCCTAATTATTTAAAAAAATCATTTTATACAGTTGCTCCAAAAGGCCTCAAAATTCTACCAGAGACTAAGCATGACATAACTAGCACATAAAAATTTATCTCATAAATTTTGGAACTACACATGATTTTCTAAAAATCTAAAACCATCCATTTCTTAATTAAAAGAAGGATTTTTCATTTTCTAATTTTTGCAGAAAGGGAGAGTTTCTTATTTTTCTAAAATTCTACACAGTGCAAGGAGCATACCATATTTTTCTCAAGATTTATGGAACAACAGATTAATTCTCACAAAAAAGAGAAAACAGAACACTATTCACATATATCAGAAAAAAGAAAAGAGCACTGTGCTCCTTCTTCGCAGGGATCGGGCGAATCGCGCGACGGACCGCAGGGCTCGGGCGAGACGGAAACAATCGTCCGTCCGAGGCCTGGCTGGGAGGCTCGGGCGAGACGGAAACAATCGTCCGTCCGAGGCCTGGCTGGGAGGCTCGGGCGAGACGGAAACAATCGTCCGTCCGAGGCCTGGCTGGGAGACTCGGGCGAGACGGAAACGCGGGTTCGTTCGAGGCTTGGCTCGGGCGAAGTGGAGGGTGCACGCTTGCTCGAGGCTAGGCTCGGCGAAGTGGTGAGGGTGTGTGTCTACTCGAGACCTGGCTCGAGCTAGACAGTGTGTGAGTACTTGCTCGAGGCCTGGCTCGAGCGAAGCGGTGTGGGTGTGTGAGTCCGCTCGAGGCCTGGCTCGAGCGAGATGGGAAACGTGTGCTCGAGGCCTGGCTCGAGCTAACGGTGAACGCGTATCCGCTCGAGGCCTGGCTCGAGCTTTGCGCCGTGAAAGCAGAGACCGGGGGGCTTTGAGTACTCACCACGGGTCGGGGGCGAGGGTCGGCGAGGCGGAACAAGGGTCGAAGGAGGAAACTCGACGGTGGCGGCGCCTCGGCGGAACTCCTCGGCGGCGAGCGGCGTTCAGGCGGCTCTGTCCACCAAGAGGGGTTACCGATGTGCGGATAGGAGCGCAAGGAGGCAAGGAAGATGAAGCAGGGGTCGGGGAAAGAAAATCACGGCTAGGGAGTAAGTATTTCTCAATCCCGTGCTTACCGGTGTTTCGCCGGAGTTTGGGAAGATGGGGTTACGCCGGGCGATTGGAGGCGGCGGAGGTAAAATTGAGGAGGGGAAAAGCTTCGCGAGGACACGGCGGAGCTTCTGAGCTAGGTGGTTGGATGGCGGAGGCTCTGGACTGAGCTGGCGATGATGGCGGAAGGGATGAGGAACTCCGGCCAGCCGGCGGTTCCTTTTATAGCCGTGCGCGGGGGGGGGGGGGGAGGATAAGCGTCGCGCGCAGGTGGATAAGAACGGGCGAAGCGTGCGCACTCGATTGCCCGAAGAAATAGGATGGGAGAGTCGCCCAGGGGCCGGGCGTGAGCTCGCCGGCGTTGTCCACGCGGCGGCGGCTTGCTGGGAACTGTGGGGGACGGGAGAGGAGGTCAGCGCTTTGCGCGTGCGGGGGCGGAATGATCACGCGACCGCAGGCGGCAGGTCGGGAGTAGGCGAGCGGCAGCCCAACGCGTGGCGTGCGCAGCTCCGGCGGGGTGGCCAGGGCCGGGCCCCCCTAGCTCTAGGTTGAAGATGAACAGGAGTAGGGTCTAGGGTTTGACTTTGAACTGATTTCTGTATTTTGCAAATAACTCCAAAAATTTGTACTGAGCAGCAAAAACTCAAAACACCAAAGTTGTGCAGAAAAAAGAGATCTACAACTTTGTCAATATGAACATTTTCAAAATCCAAATAGTTTTTAAATAACATTTGAATTTGAAAAAGGGACACTTTTGGGATTTAAATAAATTCAAAATTACTTTTTAATTTTATACTGAAAGTTGAAATCTGTAAACATGCAAGTTGTTCCTTTTGTCAAAACCTATAACTTTGCTATTATACACTTTTTCTGAAACTCATTAGTTTTGAAATTAATTTGAAAACTAAAAAGGGGACAAAAAATGGAGTTTGAATGAATTTGAAATTACTTCAAACTTTGTACAGAAACTTGAAAATTTGTAAATACCAAAGTTGTTTCTCTTGATCAGATCTACAACTTTGCTTTTTGGACCAACTCCAAATTTTGAATCGTTTTTAAATTAATAAAAGAGGGGTAGAAACCAGGGTTTTCCAAAAGGGATTTGAAGTCTGTTTTTTTATTTTAGTTTTTTGAACACACAACAAAACTTCAAGACACTAAACTGCACAAGAATTACACAAAGCTAGGCACAGAGGTGAAATTACCATTTTGCCCTTATAGGAGGATTTGGGCTTTTAGGGTTTTAGAAAAAAAAGAATCACTACACACAAAATACCTTTAGCAAAGGTAAAGGCAAGCAATCATAAGACAAACATTAATGCATGACGAGAATGATTACGACTTAAGATGATGACATGTCAGGTTAATTACAAATTAATCACCAGAGGTGTTACAACTTCCTCCAAGGGTGAAGCCTCCCACTGATTTTGCCAAGTTTTCAGGCCAGGATGACACCAGTACTATAGAACACATCGGCCGCTATTTGATGCAGCTTGGAGAAGCATCTACGAATGAAGCTTGGAGGATTCGGTACTTCCCATTGTCATTGACAGGACCAGCCTTCTCGTTGTTTGCTTCTCTGCCAGCAAATTCTATCAATACCTGGGCAGAGCTGGAACAGAAATTCCACTCGTATTTCTTCACGGGTACCAATGAGAGGAAGTTGGTCGACCTCATGAACCTAAGGATGAAACCTGGCGAGACGCCACAAGAATATCTACGCCGATTCAGGGAAACCAATAATCTTTGTTATTCTTTGAATTTGCCGGATGACCAGTTGCCGGGGATAGCTATAGCTGGCATGTTGCCGAGTATCAAAGAGAAGCTATTCGGCATGGAATTTGATGACCTCGGGCAGTTATCATAGAAGTTGGCAACGATGAGCAGTCAAGCCCAGGGATTCAAGAGGAATAATCAATTCTAGAAGGGTGATGTGGCTGCTGAGATGTATCAGGCTTTTCTGGAAGAGGCAACTGAATACGATAATGAAGATGAAATAGTTGCGGCCGAAATAGCCTGGGCTAAAGAGCCGACTCAAGTCAACCAGCGATGGCTGAGGCAACAAAAAGGTACTTATGACTTTGATGTTTCCAAGTCAGATAAATTATTTGAGTATTTGGTGAAGGAAGGACGCATCAAGTTGCCAGACGGTCATCCTATGCTGCATCCTGAAGGGGTCAAGGACAAGAAGTATTGTGGTTTCCATAACACTAGATCCCACTCCATAAACGATTGCCGAGTGTTCAGAGTGCGTATCCAGAAAGCTATCCATGACGGGCATCTGAGGTTTGATGGGAAGATGAAGGTTGATGATAGCCCTTTTGGACAGAACACTGTGTCGTTCTCTGTTAATATGGTCAATGCAGCTGATCTCAGGGGCAAGAGCAAAATGAAAGTGTTAACCTCTGATAGAGCGAGGGAAGCTGGTGCTGTTGACCCTGATCGGCAGATTACAAATAAAGAGTTTCAGCAGAGGGTTCGGTTCCAAAATAGCCGAGCTGAGACGGGCGAAACTTCCAGACCCAGGGCCACGACGCGTATTCTGTTGAATAAATGGCGTCGGGAACAGGAACGGTACCAGAAGCAGAGATTTTATGAAGAACAGAAGTTCCTAGAAAAACAACGAAGGTACGAAGAAGAGATGTACCAAGAAGAACGAGAAGATATGAGGGGGCAAGAACAATCTCATTGGGAGTGCTCGTTCTTCCAGTACTGTTGGAACGAAGGCTTGAAGCTGCCTGTTAAGGACAACTGCCCTGAGTGCAGTGATCAATACTCTGAGTATAGGCAGTCTCGAGTCAACTGCCATTCTGTTCATGAAAGGCTTGGGGCACAAGTCCCTGAGGGCGATCGGCGTTTAAAAATAAATAACTCTGAAGATTGGCAGGGAAGAGGATTTGTCAATCACAGTTGGGCTCACACTGGAGAAGAGGAATACCGCGAGTATGTCTGGCAGAGAGGACAGTGGTGTCCACCAGGATTGAGGAGAAGCCAGAAAAGAAGGGTGCAACGCCTAAGAAACAGAGAGTTAGAACAAGCAAGTGCCAAGATAAAGCGAGTTTGGCGACCTAAAGAAAAGCCGGATGGAGGTGATCGTTCGGCTGATGCATGCATGGCTTTCTTTCGGCCATCAGAATTTATAGCTCCCGAAGATCAGGATGTCCGAGGCGAGGTGTATTCGGATTTCGATGAAGATGAATTCCGAGAGTTGTTGGCTCACCTCGTCTTAGCTCAACAAGCGGTATTTGATAAACCAGCTAAGCATCGACACTTGAAGCCACTTTATATGAGGGGGTATGTTAATGGCAAGCCACTAAGCAAGATGTTCATTGATGGAGGGGCTGCCATAAACATCATGCCGTATACCACCTTCAGAAAACTTGGGATGGCAAGTGAAGACTTATTGAAGACTGACATGGTGCTAAGAAACTTTGCTGGTAATTCCTCTGATGCTCGGGGAGCGGTTCATGTTGAGTTGACGATCGGGACTAAAACCTTGATCACTACCTTCTTCATCATTGACGGCAAGGGGGCATACAGTTTACTATTAGGGAGAGATTGGATACATGCAAATTGCTGCGTACCATCAACCATGCATCAATTCCTCATCCAATGGGTTGGAGATGACATCGAGATTGTCCATGCTGATGATTCGGTGAGTATTGCTAACACAGAGCCCATCTACTGGGAATATGATGGTGTCGAGTGCTTCTCCGGAAGAGCTTGGGAAGTAGGTCCTGTGAACGTTTTCGACAAGGACCAACAGCCGATTCAAACGATCGGCTCTCAGAGTAATTTTTTAAAATAATCCAGCTGATGGTAATGGAGAAGAATTGAGACCAAGTTTCATGTCGGCTGACAAGGAATAAAGTATTGATGATGAAGCCGAGATAGGACCAATGTATACCAAGTTTGGGTCTCGAGCGTTTAAAAGTTCTGTTTATTTCTCCATTACTGAAGCTCAAAGAAGGTCAAGAGTTTACGCGAAGTGACATACAACGAAGAGTCTTGGTGAAATTGAAAAGTATATGAAGGCATTTCCTCAAACTTGGTGATCGTTTCAAGTTGTATGTGGCGGCCGATAGCCTTACAGCAGGATCGGCCCTTATTTTAAGTTTAAATTAGAAAAGAATGAATAGCAGCTAGCTTTAGCCGAAAATGTTAGACCTAGAGAAGGGTATTCGGCTGTAAAGAAATTTTGTTTGTATATGCGTCACTCGTGGATTGAGCTTCGGCACCACTTGTTGAAAGCCGAACGCGTGGTAGTCGTATGTGGAACGGATTCAAGAATATTTGTATACAGCCGATGTAAAGCATCGCCTTTAGCAGAAAAAATGTTCCAAGAAATTCAAGTTATAGTCGGTATTTTTTATATCGCCTTTAGTGCAAGAGTGTTCATGACCCGGTAATCCTAGTGTTTTTCAAGTGGTAGGTTTATTGGGGGAAGAGAAAGGTGAAGTGTAGTAAATAAGATGCTGAGTGACATGACACATCAAAAATGGGATCCAGTCAGCTAAAATGACATCATACATTCAGCAAATGTTATTCTGGGGGAATGTTACAATCAAAAAAGATCATTGGAGTCGAGAGATGCAAATAAACATTGCTCAGAGAAGAACAAGCTTCATTTAATCAATTACAAATCTGTTCTAGTACAAACTACTTTTGGAATCAGAACAGACTGAAGACCAGTGATTTCAGCGAAGGGCAACAATGTGATCATCATCTTTGAAGTCGTCTAGGAGCTCATCTACGGAGCCGATTGGTAGAAAAGGGTATTTTTCTTGAACCAAGAATTCATCACCGCTGGTCCGAGGGAGATCTCAGTGTGCACGCCGTGGATGATGGCCTGATCTATGTAGCCATTTTCAGCATCAAGATGCATACCTTCGATGACGGTCCAATCTGTGCGACCATCCGTAGCGTCAAGACAGTTATTTTTCACAGAAGGAGCTAGCGAAAGAGGGAAGATGTGTTAGGTAGAAACAGACTCAATCAGTAAGAGGAGGAGAACCAAGATTCTGCTAACTTGTAATGATGCTGCAAAGTTGCTTTCGTTGGTCTGCCCATTCAGCTTCCTTAATACCGTGTTTCACGGATGCATTTTTCAGTTCCTTCCAGGCTTTATCCCTTTCCTCACGGTACCGAAGGACATCCAAACGAATCTGTTAAAATGGATTATCAGATTCAAGTCTAATGGTCTAAGGAAAGAGTTGAGAAGTTGTTAGAGCTACCATTTCTGGAAGGGGAGCCCAAGCTTGGCTGGAAGAAGACTCCATCCTAAAAAGGAGATGGGCAATGAATCAGAAACGGATAGATAATGAGAGCTATCACAAGGGGGCAGGAGACTAGCTTCTTACCTACGGCGTTGGTGAGTTAGTGCTCGATTTCTTCCTGCTCTGACGGGATGTTTGTTGTGGTCGCCATTGCCTGCCATTGATGGAACGTAAGCAGTGGATTCTTTCTTTGACTTGAGCTGGAAGCTGAAAGGTGGAGATTTTGCAAGTCAAGCTGTTTGGCTGGAGACAGCTTGTATACAGTCATATTTATAGAACCGTGGCTTGCGCATTAGGAGGTCAAGCATCGGAGTAGAGTTTTCACAGCTTATGGACCATTATTGGGCCAAGTCAAGTCTTTTGATGATTAAGAAAAATCGTGACTTCAGAATCGGGAAGCTGATAAGATTCGGTTAAAGGTTATTCAGTTTCGTCTGGTTGATTGATTCATATTACCGATTGGCATTAGGAACAGAGGCGAAGAAATTCCTTAAAGAAGACTGTCCTGATAACGTTGGAAAATTAAGAAAAGATTGGACTTCGGATCTGAAATAACCGATTACAGCAGTTGTCCGCAAGGCAAGTATCTGATGTAATTTATCAGTGATGGCGGATGTAATAAGCATCGCCGTTGAGGCAAAAACAGAAATTAGTGACTAATGCACAAAATGGAGCACACATTGATCTCGAAGGATCAATCGCAGATTGATTTCAGAACAGGACGAACAAAAGGAACTTCTTATTTTACAGAAGGAGGGTTCAAGTTTACAATAGAAATCAGTTCGTCCATCCTATCCTCTGTCTGATCGGGATGTCATGGTCGAAGGAATCAGCCAGATCTGTTCCAGCTTCCTTCATATCATCTATGGAATGTGCTACCCTGTACTCTAGTCCTCGCTCATAGACATCAAAATTATGATAGTCGGCGCCGGAATGGATCCGTACAGCATTGAAGGCAAGCGCCACGCCGTATCCCATGCCGGCTCTGGAGATTTCAGGGATGATTCGGGTGACTTCGTTCACCCGCCTCAGGGCCGTCGTGCTCGGTGCATTGGCCGTAAAGGCCAGATCAGCAATAGCAGCTTCGAGAGAATGAAGCTTGGCCTCTAGAGTTGAAAAGGGGGAAGAATCCGTAGAAATAGAGGGAGAAAGTGAGGAAAGGAATAGTGAAAGAATGGTTACCGACGGCCCATTCCCGAGCGATATTACGCTCTTTAGAAATTCGGGTAATTTCCCGATCCTTCCTTTCCAAATTGAATTGAAGATCTACAATCTTCTGGGACAGGTCCTCGGGAAGATAGTCACCGGTCCTCCTAAGAACACGAGCAACAGTGTGAGGGCGGCTGCTTCATTTTCGGGACGAAAACGATGAAGGACAAACCTCCTCTTAGAGGTGCTAGAAGCTCCGAACTCGGAGCTATGGCGGCTCGCCTCAGAAGACATCTTCTAGTTGATCGAGGGTAACAGGAGGAAAGAGGGTTTTCTGGTTTGGAAACGAAGCAGGGGAGTTCGGAAAGCACGAGCCGAAATAAGAGTGAAAGGGGGACTTTAAAGAATCCCAGAGGCGCATCGGGAGATGAATCGGCAAGTACAGCAATTATGGCGTGTGAAGATGGATGCTTCCGGAGATTCCACGTCAGTGCACAAGGAAAAAGGAATTTTGGAATAAATATTTATCCCAAAATTAGGGGGCATGTGTTGACACCAGATTTTCGCACGCACGAGGAGATGACAAGTGGGCCCAGCCAGCAGAGAGGAAAGGATTCGGCAAGTAATCAGGCGGTTGTTTGGTCCTCAGAGTTTCGGTGAATACCTATGCGGTCGGCTATTTTGCAAAGCGGTGGCCCCATTCGGAAGATGGATATGGCAAGTAAAGCTGACTTGCACAAGAAGACACGTGACAATGGAGGACGCCGAAGAGATTAAGAATAGAATTTGTACCTTTCCATATTTTTTATGAAAATCGTAATCGCCTAGGACTCGTGTTTCGTCCAAGGTATAAATATAAGCCCTCGACCATTGTAAAATTGTTCACAACCACATCAATACAAACCGGCCCCGTGCCATCTTCGAGTCCTTAGTCGTGTCGTCGAGTTCTTCGAGAGGAATCATCGATCCGTCGACCTCCGTAAGTCCCAACAACCTTGCTATCATGTCTAGTATCATGTGGTGGATTTAGATATGATGCAAGTAGTCTCGTATGTTAAGCTTAGTATCGTGCGGCGGATTTAAGCTTATGACGAGAAGTTTTTGCTTGTGCCTTGTATCGTGCGGCGGATTGAGTCATGAGTAAAAATAGTTATCGGCTCTATTAGATTTGGCAGATCTGATAGATTCATCAAGTTATCATGTGTTATATGTTTTATTTATTTAATTCTTGTAACACTCTTTTGCCCAATCTAGATTGATCTTTGTTCGGCCTTGTTTTCACAAGTTTGCTTGTGCTCTTGCTAATCATAATATCATGGTGGCCGGATCAAAGTTCAATCTAGATTGTCACATGTCGCGGGTTCACGCATGTCATCTACGATTAGGTTCTGATAAAACTAGGTATCGTGCGGCAGATGCAGGTTTTAGATTAGTTTAACCGTGCTTGCTTGTTTGTTCCTTCTTCATGGACCCCAATTCGGCTGGTTTGCCGATTTTGGTTATACTTACATGGGTAATGAGCTTTTATAGATCTATTCAAATATATGTATGCTTTTAGCTTGTTATAATTAGATTGTATCATGCGGTGGATTAATCTAATTATAAGAAGTGGCGTAGACTCATAGCAAGTGGTATCATGCGGTGGATTAGCTTTGCTTGAGTTTATACCTGACGGGTTTATGAAGACTAAACGTGCGGCAGATTAGTTGGATTTGGCCAATGCATGTGTTATTTGAGTAGATCTATTTTGGCAAGTTACCTGTTTACAACATCTCTAATATGTTCGAGCATGTCTTTCCTTACATATGTATTCGGCAGTTTATATGCTTTACATACTCTGTTTTCATACTTGCCGAATGATTTTTACAAACATGCTCTGACAGATAGCTTCTATAGCTGTGTGCCGTCGTGATTGGCTTTTAAAGCCGTACATATGGAACTGTCTGGTCTCACCCAGCACGTTCCAGAGGTATTCTCACGTTTTTGTCCCTTGTTGGTTTTTTCAGGTCAAACCGACTGGCACGTCTCCGGAATCAACACACTCCGGGCACCCGATTGAAGCTAGCTTTTTCGGCTTGCTGTGTGCTTGGCGCGAGGTGTCACGTTTTGCGTCAACACCTCCCAATTGACAAATATGGACACATTGTGACCGTGCTACATCAAAGTGATCTTTCCACTACTACAACAACTCAAATCTTGGGAAAGATTAATGCTCATGAGATGTACATGCACATCACACCAAGTGGTGGTTCTTCCACCGACAAGAATAAGGACTTGGCCTTCAAAGCAAGCCATGACAAGAAGGGCAAGTCCAAGGCAATTGAGGTGCATCATGAGAGTACAAGTGATGAAGAAGATGACTCCAACATTGCTCTCATGGTGAGGAATACCACCAAAATGTTGAAGAAGCTTCACAAGAATGGAGTCCACTTTGACTCAAGAAAGAAGAAGTTCTTCACAAGTAGGAAGAGAAGGCCAATCTCCGAAATGGATTGCTACAATTGCGGTGAGCTTGGCCATCTTGCTCATCAATGCACCAAGCCCAACAAGGACAACTACAAGAACAAGAACAAGGGCAAGAAGTATGACTCATCAAGTGAAGATGAGAAGAGAAATGAAAAGCCCTACAAGAGAGATGGCAAGAAGAAGATGCAATACCACAAGAAAGGTGGCAAAGCTTACATTGTTGGTGATTGGCTCACCGACATTGACTCCTCCGGTGGCTCATCAAATGAAGATATTGATGATGAGAAGGATAAGGTGGCTGCTCTAGTAATTGGGACCTCTACACCACCACCACCACTATTGTCATCATCCACTACACACTTATGCCTCATGGGCAAGGGTGACCAGAAGGTACAAAGTGATGATGACTCTAGTGATGATGAGAGTGATGGAGAGTTCCAAGCTTCTTCTTATGATGAACTTGTTGATTTGCTAAACAACTATTCTAAAATCATAAGAAAACTAGAGCTAAAAATGAAAAGCTTGTTGATGAAAATGAATCTCTTGTTGAAAAGTATGACCATGCTATACATGCTAGTGATGAGCTACACAATGAACTTGATACTATGTCATATTCCATCAAGGAGCTCAAATCCTCTAACAAGGAGCTCAAAGCTAAAATGAAAAACTTGATAAGATGCATAGTAACCTTAACACTAGCTATGCCTTGCTCAAAGAACAATACACTCAAGTTAAAGTTGATCATGATGCTCTTTCCGTTGCTTATGATATACTTTCTCATGAGGCACATGATGCTCCTAACCTTGTTGTTAAGTGTGACATAGCAACATCTTGTGAGGACTTGGTTAGTGAGCATGATGAGCAAAGAGCTAGTAGCAAGGGCAAGAAAGTGGTTGAGGCCGAACACTATGATGACTTTGTCAAGATCAAGAATGAGAATGCAAAACTCAAGATTGATCTAGAGAAGCTAGCAACCACCAAGCAAGTTGTCATTGCAACTCTTGATGAAGATCATGACATGGCACTTGAGCTTGATATGTTGAAAGAAGAAAACAAGAGATTGAAGATGAAGAGGGATTACAAGATGACACCATCCCAAGTGCAACTCCAACAAGAAAATGACAAGCTCAAGAAAGAGAAAGAGCACCTTACCACCGGGTTGAGAAACTTCACCAAGGGTCAATGTCTTCAAAGTGAGCTTCTCATGAACACCGTAATGAAGACCAATAGAAGTGGTATTGGCTACCTTGAAGAGAAGATGAAGCAACACAAGAGCATCCCAAAGCCAAAGAAGAAGAAGTTGGGAAGATGCTTTGAGTGTGGAAAAGAAGGACACTTTGCTCACAATTGTGAATAGCCAAAACCCACACCCTTGCCCAAGCATGCTAGACCCTTTGCTTTCAATGTTCACTACATGCTTAGACAAGATTCTAGTGGCAAAATGAAAGTCATGTTCATGGGGCCTCCAAACAAGAATAGGCCAAAGCAAATTTGGGTTTCTAAGTCACTAGTAGAGAAGGTTAAGGGGCCTCAACAAGTTTGGGTCCATAAAGCTCAAGCTTGATTTTTTGTGTGTGTAGGTGAACTTCGAGACCGGTGGATCTCATTGGGTGATTGATAGTGGTTGCACACAACATATGACCGGTGATCCCCTGATGTTCACCTCACTAGAAGAGAATGTCAATGACCAAGAAAAGATTACATTTGGTGACAACTCAAAGGGCAATGTCAAGGGTTTGGGCAAAGTGGCAATATCAAATGATCATACAATATCAAATGTGCGTCTTGTTGCTTCATTGAACTTCAACTTGCTATCCGTTGGGCAACTATGCGATCTTGGCTTTCAATGTTTGTTCATCGACAAAGAAGTGGTTGTGACCAAGAAAGATGATACACAAGTAATATTCAAAGGCTTTAGATATAACAATCTCTATCTAGTGGATTTCTCCTCCGAAGATGCCAACTTGAAGACATGTTTGTTCACTAAGCAATCTCTTGGTTGGCTATGGCATAGAAGATTGGCACGTGTTGGAATGAACACTCTCAACAAGCTATTGAAGAAGGATTTGGTTAGGGGCTTGAAGGATGTCAAGTTTGAAAAGGACAAATTGTGTAGTGCATGTCAATCCGGCAAGTAAGTTGCAAACACTCACCCAACCAAAGCCTTTGTATCAACATCAAGAGAATTGGAGCTACTTCACATGGATCTATTTGGGCCAACAACCTATGCTAGCTTGGGAGGAAATCTCTATTGCCTCGTGATTGTTGATGATTACTCTAGATACACTTGGGTATTCTTTCTTCATGACAAATCCGAAGCAACCCCTTCATTCAAGAAGTTTGCCAAGAGAGCCCAAAATGAGTTTGACTTGAAGATCAAAAAGATTAGAAGTGATAATGTGAGAGAATTTGACAACACCCACATTGAGCAATATTGTGATGAAGTTGGGATCAAGCATGAAGTCTCCACAACATATACACCACAACAAAATGGGGTAGTTGAGAGTAAGAACCGGACACTAATCACCCTAGCAAGAACAATGTTAGATGAGTATTCTACACCGGAAAGATTTTGGGCGGAAGCAATCAACACCGCATGCTATGCATCCAACCGATTGTTCCCCCATCGTCTCCTTGGCAAGACCCCCTATGAGCTACTAAACAACAAGAAGCCGGATGTATCCTTCTTTAGGGTGTTTGGATGCAAATGCTACATCTACAAGAAGCGCCAACACCTAGGGAAGTTTCAACGCCGATGTGATATTGGTTTTCTTGTTGGTTACTCGTTGAAGTCCAAAGCATATCGAGTATTCAACCATGCCACTGAGATGGTAGAAGAAACTTATGATGTGGAATTCGATGAATCTAATGGCTCTCAAGGAGAGCATGAGAATCTTGATGATGTAGGTGATGAACCATTGAGGGAGGCAATGAATAACATGCCCGTGGGAGCCATCAAGCCTAAAGATGATGATGATGATATGCAAGTCATTGACAAGCCATCCTCATCAAATGTACCACAAGATGATGACAAATATGGGAGAGAGCCATTTGAAGATACTCATGTCTCCCATTATCAAATGGTGGTACAAGCTCAAGATGTTGATGCTCCACAAGCAGCCCCTCAAGTGGTTGATCAAAGGACTACTCCTCTACTACAAGCTCATCCACAAGATCTCATCATAGGGAGTCCAACAAGGGGTGTAATGACTCAATCTCAAAAACTTGCTTTATTTATAGAACATCACTCCTTTGTTTCTCTTGTTGAGCCTACCATTGTAGATGATGCTCTTAAGGATCCGGATGGGTGAATGCTATGCATGAAGAATTGAACAATTTCACCCGCAATCAAGTTTGGACCCTTGAAGAGCGACCTAAAGGCGTAAGAGTCATTGGAACAAAATGGGTGTTTATAAACAAGCAAGATGATCAAGGCAAGGTTGTTAGAAACAAGGCAAGGCTAGTTGCAAAGGTGTTCTCTCAAGTTGAAGGCTTAGATTTTGGAGAGACTTTTGCACCGGTTGCAAGACTTGAAGCCATTCGTATCCTCCTTGCATATGCAGCACATCATGACATTAAATTATATCAAATGGATGTGAAAAGTGAATTTTTAAATGGCTTCATAAATGAACTAGTCTATGTTGATCAACCTCCAGGGTTTGAAGACCCTAGATATCCTAATCATGTCTATAGGTTGTCCAAGGCGCTATATGGGCTCAAGCAAGCCCCAAGAGCATGGTATGAGCGCCTCCGGGACTTCCTCATTGAGAAGGGCTTCACCATTGGGAAGGTCGACAACACACTATTCACCAAGAATCTTGATGGAGAGATCTTCATTTGTCAAGTCTACGTTGATGATATCATCTTTGGGTCAACAAATGAAGCATATTACAAGGAATTTGGTGACTTGATGTCGAAGGAGATCGAAATGTCCATGATTGGAGAGCTCACATTCTTCCTAGGCTTCTAAGTCAAGCAATTTAAGGAGGGGACCTTCATATCTCAAGAGAAGTATACAAAAGACCTCCTCAAGCGCTTCAAAATGGATGATTGCAAGCCTATCAAGACTCTAATGCCAACAAATGGACATCTCGACCTAGATGAGGGAGGTAAATCAGTTGATCAAACTCTCTACCGTTCTATGATTGGTAGCTTGTTATATTTGACCGCATCTAGGCCCGACATCATGTTTAGTGTGTGCATGTGTGCTAGGTTTCAAGCCGATCCTAAGGAATCACATATCATAGCCGTAAAGAGAATCCTTAGGTACCTAAAGCACACCCCAAGCATTGGCCTTTGGTATCCCAAAGGAGCTAACCTCCAACTCAATGGGTATTCGATTTGGATTACGCGGGTTGCAAAGTAGATAGAAAGAGCACATCCAGAGGGTGCCATTTGCTTGGGAGATCACTAGTTTCATGGAGTTCTAAAAAGCAAAATAGTGTGGCATTGTCTACCGCCGAGGCGGAATACATAGCCGCGGGTGCTTGTTGTGCACAAATCCTTTACATGAAACAAACCCTTTTAGACTATGGTGTAGTTCTAGAAAGGGTACCTTTGTTGTGTGACAATGAGAGCGCGATTAAGCTTGCCAACAACCCGGTTCAACACTCTCGCACAAAGGACATAGATATTTGCCATCACTTTCTAAGAGACCATGTTCAAAGAAAGATATATCCTTAGAAGGAGTTAGAACCGAAGATCAATTGGCAGATACCTTCACAAAACTCCTAGATGAAAATACCCTTTATTGATTGCGAAGTGAGCTTAATGTGCTTGATCTAAGTAACTTTGTCAAAAGGTGAAAGGGGGTTGTCTTTGCATTGCATTGTATAATATGCCATGTTTCAATTATGCTATGCACGGACGTGGTTAAGATAACCGCCCTAAAAAGCGTGTGAAGAAGCTTACCCATGAGCAAACTTGACAAGCAACCTAGATTCAAATTCCGTAGTGCATTGCATATGCATGTTTGTTGCTTACCGTTTCTTTTCGGTTAAGCTTGAGCAACCGCTATGTTCGTCCACTGCTAGGGGGAGCGTTTGAGGCTCCTAATGGTTAAGACCCCTAGTTTTGGTGGCCACATGTCTCCTTGGGATTTATTGCCTATTTTCTCTAAAAAATAAGGGATATGTAGCCTAAGGCAAAATATTTATAAAATTGAGGGTTTATGCGAGGATGCTCATACTAGGTTCCAACTGGTGTTTATTTGCCTCTTATTTGAGTTGGAACTTGGTTGGGAGAGGGAGCCACAACGGAGATCTTCAAAACTGCCCAAAATGCAGCATCAGACACTGGCCCCAGCGTTCGATGCCCACACTGTAGACAGCTCCAGCTAGAACAGTGTTTCGGTAGCGTCCGATGTGTCTCCATCAGAGCGTCCGAGGCTCCATCGGACGCTGCTCAGCGTTCCATGCAGAGGCAAAGGACGCGTCCGATGCGAATTTGGCGTTTCTGGAGCTCTCGGAGTGGACATCGGAGCGTCCGATGTAATCACATCGGTGCGTCCGATGTCCCTTTAAGCAGCACTGTTCATTCTTCAACCGACGGTTGGGTCCCTCGTGTCACTAACTCTTCATCGTCTTCCTTGCGCCGAGCTCGAACCGCCGTCGCCCATGCCCCTAACCCTAGCTCGCCGCCGCACCTTCTCCAGCCGTCGCTCGCGCTCGTCCGGCCAGCCGTCGGCCGCCGCGCACCCCTGCTCCACCGCCTCACCTAGCTCCGCCGCACACGCTCGGCTTGCTCGCACACGCACGCCTGTTGCCGCAGCAGCTCGCCGGAATTCGTCGTCATCCTCGCCAGAGTCCGCGTCCGACCTTGTCAGAGCTCCTTGTCGTCCTCGAGCTCGTTTCCTCCTCCGGTGACCTCTTCCCCGGCCAGCAGCTTCACTCCAGTGAGCACCTCCCTCCCCTCCATTTACCATGCGTACAAGGTGTCCGATGAAATGCCTAAGTCATTGTTCTAAGCCGAGTTCACCCTAATCCGCCTCGAATCTCTTGCAGACCTCCTTGGCGTGTCGTGTGGGTGCCCGAACGTCAGTGACTTACCTTGTGCTTGGGTCGGTTCGTCGGTTCGACAGGTAGCAAAGCCAATTCGACTCTCATCTCCATTGCTTTGCTTCCGATAGGATTCCTCGTCTCTAGAATATACATGTGCTTATATACACTCCCATCTATTCTTGCAGCAAGTCAGTGGCACTGTGTCAGTTGTCAGCTGGTTAGTGATCGTGAACCCAGGGCCGAGCCCGCAGGTACGGATCGAGGCCAAGCCTCACGAGTGATAGTGACAGTTAGTCTGTGACTCAGGGGGAGTTCCTTGTCAGTGTTTGCCTGTTAGTTGGGCTGATCAGGTGGCAGTGGTTCTTCTAAGTGTTAGTTCAGAGCCTCTCAGTGTAAGTTATCCTTAGTTCTTGTTAGCCATGCGCTGCAAGAACGTTGGCGGTGCCCTAGGGGATTCTCCCCCACGTCCTCCTCCTTCCAGTGCAACAAAGGGGAAGGGGAAGCTAGTCACGCGCAGGAAGCGCTCCAGAGCTCAGCGGGAGGCCGATCAGGCACAGGCAGTGGCAGACGCTGCAGAGCATGCAGAGTGGGGAGGCCGTAGTGGTGGACCGCGAATTGAGGACCAGCTTACTCCAGAGCAGAGGAGAGCTATTGAGGTGACAGAGCGCTTTCACGGTTCGCCGACCGAGACTCTTATGGCTACCAGTCGTCGGAAGACTTTCACAGCTCTGGGTGTCGAGTCTCAGAGCTCAGGATAGGGTTCCGAACAGGGCCAGGCAGAGGCCGAGACCACAGAGCTAGAGGCAGAGCCAGAGGCAGAGGCAAAGGAGGTGCCAGAGGAGGTGCCCAGGCGCTGGTCGTCTCATCGTAGGACTGAGGTGCCACCCTGGCCTGACGTTCCTCTGCGTGGTGCACGTGCTCCGTCGAGGCATGCATTCCCGCAGATTCAGCGGCTTGACCTCCGTGCAACCACTTGCTCTCAGATTCAGACACTACGCTTAGTGCTAGTGGAGCAGTGGTTTCCTAGGGAGAGGTAGCCGCAGGCAGGTCCGGACTTCTACACTGTCCTCCAGGAGGACTTCTACCAGGGTTACAGGAACGCTGACATTGTTTTGCGTTCACAGAGAGTCTGTCTCCTGGAGGCAGTGGTTACCACAGTAGGAGAGCAGATTCGCCCCATTATGACCTTCTTACCTGGTCTTGCAGACCTTCTGGGGCGGTCTGGCTCGTATGTCGAGGATAGGGTGTTTCAGTTCTATGCTTCCCTTTGGGTGCACCCGGACAGAGAGATGATTGAGTTTGCTTTTAGAGGGGAGCACTACATGTTGTTCTCGTCAGAGATCCAGGATTGGTTCGGCCTTCGACACTCTAAGACCTGGATCCACGACCTTTGCTACGATAGGACAGAGCCACCCAGACGCCCTCATGGCGGTGCGCCGCCCTCGATAGATTTGATTCGCCCGTTCTTCCATGAGCCTTTCGGCGAGGGTTCGAGTCGTGCACCGAAGGATCTTACCCCTTTGACTCGGATCCTCAACGAGGTCTTGCGTCGGACTTTGCTTCCTAGGGTCGGCTTCAAGGAGGGCATGTCGTGACTTCAGCTTTAGTTACTTGCTTACATGGTCAGGCAGTATGAGTTTGATATTTGGGATGTCATACTTTGTGAGATGGAGGACACCGTGGCAGAGGGCATCAAGGCCCGCAGGCAGCTACCATATGCGCACTGGATTTCGTACATTCTTTGGAAGGCAGCTGTCACTACAGGCTCAGTCCCCGGGGCAGTCCCTCACCAGCTGAGCAACCGTGTTCCCCGAGTATAACATGAGTCAGCTTCTCGGACACGGTCGGGACCATAGGCAGCAGCAGCAGACACCGTCCAACTCCAGACAGCGCCCAGTCGTGCCAGAGTTAGCCCAGGAGCAGGACGAGGCCTTCAGAGTCCTTTAGAGCAGGAGCTTGCACAACTAGAGGGCGAGGGACAGTACATCGTCGAGGACTCCACCGACAGCTCTGACGATGACTACCAGCTCCCGCCTCACGCTCAGCCTCGTCCCCATGACACTGAGGCCGGGACGTCTGGTACTGCTACCTCCGATCCAGCGCTACTTGCTATACTATCCAGGAAGGAGGAGCAGCAGAGCATAGTGACGCAGAACGTGCAGAGGCTTGCACAGGAGCAGCAGCGCCTAGGAGAGGCACAGGCCTTAGCCCAGCAGTAGGCACAGGAGAGGTCTGACGCCCTCCAGCGGCAGATGCTTGAGCTTCAGCAGTAGACTCTGAGCTTCATGGAGAGGATCATGAGTGGACCTCCTCAGTGGCAGTGGCAGCAACCTCCACCTCAACAACAGCTTCAATGGCCCCCACCTGTTCCACCACAGCAGCAGCAGCAGTCTCAGCTCCAGCCACAGTTCTCAGGTCCCTCCCAGTCTACCTGGTACACCACTCCAACTGGAGGGGCCCCACTCTTTAGTCCGCTTCACACGGGTTTCATGCCACGTCCGATAGAGTCTCTGTTCGCGACGACCACCTCTGTGACACGCGACCTGTCTGGCACGTTCAGTGAGCTCACTGGGATGCCGACTCTAGTCCTCCCTACTTCTGTGCAGACGTCGACAGCTCTAGTGACCTCCACTACCGAGACCCAACCGAGCTTTGTCGCGTCTTCAGAGCAGACAGACCCTGTTCAGTCAAAGACGACCACTTCAGTTCAACCTGAGTTGACCCCTATACCCGAGCTTTCGTACTCCGACACTCAGGTTGACACAGCTCCAGTGACAGAGACAGAGACTGCTGGGCAGACAGACCAGACACAGCGGTTAGAGCCACCAGAGCAGACCCAGACCGCTTCTCCAGAGTTTCCACCTATAGAGGGTCAGACTATCGGCTCTTCTTCATCAGACTCCGAGGCACTTTTGCAGCAGTTTGAGTTCACTCAGCGTACTCCAAAGGGTCCTGACTCGTCTGCACCACCTCCGCCCTCCGAAGCTTAGTTTGGTGTTTGACGCCAAAGGGGGAGAGTGGTCGAGTATAGTGATAGGGGGAGCGATGTGAGAGGGTCTTGTCTCTTTTGATGTGTAATGTTTCACATACGCTCTTCATATCACATTTCTTTTGCTTATTATATATATGTGTGTGTGATATGGACCTCATGACATGTTTGTGCTTCTCTGATATCATATATGACATGTCATTTTATTTCGCTCGATTACTTGTACTTAATTCATATTCAGTTGGTATTTGAGCTATATTACTCTTGCACTTGCTTTTCATTTTGTAGCATTTTTATCTACTTCTTTCTTTTTTCTTTTGGCCTTTCAATTGACAACATTTTTTGGTTTATCTTTGGATGTAGGAAACTTAATCGAAAGTGGTTGAGGTTGATTTGAACCACTTCTTGACTGGTGCATGTCCACGTGTATGCAAAAATATTTGAGATCAAATAAAAAATTGGACCATGCAAAATAAATTCAGATTTAGTAAAGTTACCTTTTTGATTCTCCAGAGCTAGAGGAACCCTGCTTTCCCTATTTCCTACATGTAATCTTCAAACTTAGAATACACAAAAGATGAGACTTTGGTACTTAGAAGTCACCATTAGCTTTCTATTAGTACACTGTGAACGCATCTTGGCCCCTAGTGGGTTTTGGTGATTGGATGAAACATAAGATTACTATGACTAACGTGTGTTTTGCAGAAACATGGATGAGTTAGGTCATGGTAATGGCGACGATACGGGCATATGGAGTTCATGTCCCCTAGCGATGGAAATCGTTTCGGTTTTCAAAGGACGGACGACGAAGACGGTGGTAGACTAGGCTAAGTGTCATATGGTGTTGGAGGGCACCTAGGCAGTCTTAGGTCTTTGTTTTTCCTTTGGCCGTACTATAAAGGGGAGCGTGAATCAGTAGCTTGACCTAGATGAGTCTATTAAGGTAGGTGTGGTGCACACTTGTTATTTCATAGCCCTAGGTAGCTCAGAGAGAGCCCTTATGTCATGAGGACGAAAAGTCGTTAAGGCGGTGTCACGGGCATTGGACGATGGCCTTAGTGGCATCGGACGCGCGTCCGATGTCACTCAGTCTTGAGTGTGTTGGCGACGTGGCATCGGACGCGCCGATGTGGTCACATCGGACGCGTCCGATGCCACTCAGACTTGAGTGTGTTGGCGACGTGGCATCGGACGCTCCGATGTGGTCACATCGGACGCTGCGATGCCACTATTCATGAGAGAGTGTCCTGAGTGGCACATCAGACGCTGGCATCGGATGCTGAGGGCCAGCGTCCAATGTCCATGCAGAGAGGTTTCAAAGAGGTCAGATTCACATCAGACGCGTCCTATGTGATGGCATCGAACATTGCCCAGCGTCCGATGTCCCTATAAGAAGTCTGATAGAAAGTACAGTTTACCGTTGGGTCGAGGGCATCGGAGCGTCCGATGCCCCCAAAAAACGTGTTGTGCAGTGCTCTTTTGGATGGCCGGTTGGGGGAGTATTTATACTCCTCCCTCTCATCGATTAGAGTGTTCTTGCCATTCCATTCAGCTGAGAAACACCTTGAGAGAGCAAGGGCCCTAGTGAGGTTGAGAGAATTTCTAATTGTGAGAATTAGTGACCTCATTAGTGAAAGAGAGTAGCAAGTGTGCATCCATCCATATCTTTGGCCTTGGCTTGGTCAAATGAGAGTTCTAGCTTGTTACTCTTGGTGATCGACATCACCTAGACAGCTTGGTAGTGATCGAAGAGCTTGGTGATCATCCGGTGGACTTGTGGATGACCCAAGTTGGCTTGTGACCGGTAGTGAGCGATTCACCGGGCCGGAGTGGCGAAGAATCAGCTCACAATGAGCACTTGATCCTTGCGCGGATCAAGGGGGAGCGATACCCTTGCGCGGGTGCTCCAACGAGGACTAGGGGGGTGTGCCGACACCTCGATACCTCGGCTAAAAAGATCGTCGTGTCATCTCGACTCCCTTTACATACGCATTTACTTTTGAGCAATTCAATTCCGCAATTTACTTGTTGTTCATACTTCATTGAATTGCCTTGCTACAATAGGAGTGGCATCGAGATTGTCTTTTGTGCGTATAGATGGGGATGGTGCTCCAAATGGATATCCGCGGTTCTCCTCTAGTTCAATTTAAAGAACTAACTAGACAATTTCTCTCATCATTTTTGCAATCCAGTTCATTTAGTTGAACTAGGGGAGAACCGCAGATAACCATTTGAAGCACCATCCCCATCCTTATTTGTGCGGTAGAGTAGAAACACAGTTCTAGGCACAAGGGGTTAATTGGGCTTAATTGGTTTTAATTCTTGCTAAAGTTTTAGAAAAGCCCAATTCACCCCCTCTTGGGCATCTTGATCCTTTCACACTGTTTATCGAAGTTTTGATTAATTACCTTCTTGATGGTGCAGAATTAGAGTCAGCGCTCTTCCTCTTCTTATTACTTGTAGGTTCAGGTTCCAAGTGACTACATCAATATTTGAAGTACTAGAATGAGATATCATGGGTTAGAATCTAAGTACAAAAAGTGGAGAAGTCATAGAAACTGTTGGTGCTTCATTGTAACACCCCCGGTGTTAAGCGTTAATTAAAACTCTAAGTATGACGATTAGTATGCATAATCATCTAGTGTCAGGACATATAAGCATATCATGTGTGATGATTTCCATGTTGAATCATGTGTGTTGTATGAGTGTGTAATGTGTGTCACATGAAATGACCATCCCAAAACCATACTTAAGAAACTTTGGCTAATTCTAAAATGAACTTTCTTAAATAAACTTGGGGCAACTAAGGCACTATTTGTTGGGTCAACTTTTGCTCTAACCAATAGTGAAGATAGCCCAATAGGGTTATATGGTTCATGAGAACAAGTCCTTATAGTGGCTCTATGATAAAGACTAAAATCCAAGCTGAATCTGGACATGGCCCTTAAAACAAAGTTGTAGATACTGATGAAATAAACAACTTTGGTATATAAAGTTAACACAGATTCTGCACAGGATTTGAATTAAAACAAATTTGTTTAAACCTTAGAATCTACCCTTGAACTACAACTTTCAATCTATAAAGAATCTGACCTGGGTCCTTAAATCAAAGTTGTAGGGAATCACAAATGTGACAACTTTTATGTTCACAGAATTTGAACTTCTTCAGAAAATTTTAAAGTAATTTGAGAATTCAGTTTGGGGCAAATTTGAATTCAAACCATAATTCAAAAACTAGGCCGAATTGGAACATGGTTCTTTAAGCAAGTTTGTAGATCACAAAATTCTGAACAACTTTCATTCTTACAGATTTTTCACTTTAGTTCAATTTTTGGTCGCAATTCAAAAGGGGACAAAATGCACTGTGGCTACAATCCATGGCGCTCTGCATGGCCACCACGACGGCCGTCGCGGACGCAGCGCGCGTCCGGCGTCGACATGCCGCCTCCACGCGCCAGCTCGTGCACGCGCCGCACACCCCCTCGCCTATAAAAAACCTCACCGTTGCCGCACTCCTCTCCTTTCTCTTCTCTCTGTTCTCCGCCGGCGAGAGCAGTGAGTTTTCGGCGGCGAAATTCGTCATCGACGAGCTTCCACCACCGGCCTTCGCTCATCCACAGCCTCGCCACAACCCTGACCACCTTCCTGACCCACTGAATCGAGTCCTCGTCGCCCACATTGCCCGGTCGAGCTTCTTCTTCCCCAGCTCCGGCGAGCGGCCGCCGCGGCCACGCTTGTTGTCGTCCGGCGAGTAAGGAGACTCTCGGGCCAAATTGGTTGCGCCATTAGCTCCGCCTCAACTCACTGATTCGCATCGGCTCACCCTTCAGGTCGCTACCGCGCCGGAGGGGCCAGAACGCCACCGCGAAGCCCCGGTCCGCCGCCATCTTCGCCGCCACCGTCGACCTTCATCTCCCCGAGCACCTCCGACCTATCCAACGCGAGCACCAACCCTAGGTGAGGTCTCTGATGCCGATACTCGCGTTCGTGTAGCCTCGACTGCCTTGGTTTGGCTAGAACGCTGGCGAGCGTCGGGAACGGCGAAACCGAGCCGCCATTCTCGTAGCCGAAGCTAGCTCCGTCTGCATTCACCCCCTAGCCCGACCAAGACCTTGGGTGTGATCGCGAGGCCGAGCCGAACACGTAGGTAGCCTCGGATGAGCCCCTGGCCTCGCCGCCGGCGAGTTTGGCCGGCGGTCAGCGCCGCCGCGCCGCGGTCAAGGCCAAGGCCGAGCCTGACCCTCGGGTTCACGCCCCGCGCCGCGGTCAAGGCCAAGGCCGAGCCTGACCCTCGGGTTCACGCCCCGCGCCGCGGTCAAGGCCAAGGCCGAGCCTGACCCTCGGATTCCCGTCCGTCAGTGACGTTGGGCCAGAGTCGGCCCAGTAAGTTAGGGTTCGCCCTTTTTCTTATTTTCTAAATTTACATATGTGTACTGCAAATAGAAAAATGCATAAGTAATTAAATACTACTCCAAAAAT
The DNA here is from genome assembly GCA_009763385.1 of Coix lacryma-jobi var. lacryma-jobi. NCBI lineage: Eukaryota > Viridiplantae > Streptophyta > Magnoliopsida > Poales > Poaceae > Coix > Coix lacryma-jobi. The sequence goes on from CM019823.1 coordinate 68,943,482, forward strand.
TGTGAAACAAATTTTTGTTGTGTTCCTGATGAGGTGCTCTACACAGGAAAAATATGAAACTTGGTGTTTTGATAAATTTTGATGGTGCTTTAAATTGGTCATTTAATTAATAAATGCACTTTGAATACTTTTTATAGGGATATTTACTTGTCCAAAAATCATAAAAATATTTTTGCTGCTGTTTGTGTCATGTGATGAAGCTCCACAAAAATTTTGAGGTCATTTGGACAAAATAAAATTTCATCCTTAGTTTAAGCCTATTTAAATAATTAAATAATGTTTAAACCTTAAATCATTTCTGTAGGTCAAAATAATAATCCAAAAATTCTCAAATTTATTTTGCAACCTTTATTTGCTGTAATCCACCATCACGAGAAGTTTGGACTCCATTTGACAAACTTTAGTTAAACCCAAATTTTCATATTTAATTATAAAATGGTAGTTAGTAAAGCCTGAGCTAACCAATTAGATCTTGCTGATTTTGATTAGAACAAATACATGGTTCAGCTCTGATGAATCAACTTAAACACTTTAATGACCCTTGTTAAGTATAGCACTTAGTCACTTAACCATATAATGTAATAATTGTAAGTATTAAACTCTAATCGTTTCGTGATTAGATAATAATTCTATGAGCAAGATTATAGAATGTAACTAGAATTACCTTCTGTTTTTAGTAACCCTTGAGTAGCTGTTACACACCATGGAAACCATTTGGTCATGTGTGATCTTATTTAGAAATCATGTAATGATTTTAATCTCACTTATGTGTTGGTGCGGCTGCATGACCAGAATCTGTTGGGTAGCTATTTTCATTAGGTAAACCATGTTTTCTGTGAAAGTGTTAAATACCAAAGTTGTAGTTAACTTCAGTATCTAGTTTGTCCTAAAATTTTGTGATTTTAGGCCAGCTAGATTAGGAGTTATAGATTTTCTAAGTTACCAGATCAAATCTGTTTTATTCTCTGGACGAATCTGAGAAAGTGATCTGTTTAGGTTATTTCACTTGGGAATCAATTGTTAACTATAATAGGAAAGTTGTAGTAGACCTCTTAAGCTTTCTAAATTATTAAGGATCATATCTTGTAATGATCTAGAACTCCAGTTATAGCCGTTTGATATTGGACGATCAAATCTGTCCAGAATCTGGACAGGGATGTTTGCCCAAGTTGTTTGACCTAAATTTCTGTAGAATCAACTCAAGTTCATAAAAACAAAAGTATAGGTAATTGGATAAGCTTTCCGAAAAGTCTAGGTTTATAGTTTGAAATATTTTGAAACTCCAGATATGGCTGTTCTTTGTGCAGTGTTGGAATCTGTCCAAATTCTGGACAGAACTTCTTCTTTGCACTGTTTGACCTTGTTAAGTCTAGAATCAACCTTTGGTGTTAATAACAAGTTTGTAGACATTTATATAAGCTTTCCAAGTTGTCCTCGACCTTTATGATCTTGTGTTAACTTTTGTTATGCATTTGTTTGTCCTGCACCTTAGCATGCATTGCATCATACTAAAGCATACATCATTGTATACGTGTAGTTCATACGAGAGAGTCGTTGGTCGTGTTGAGCAAGCTTCGGAAGGTTGCGTTGAGCAAGCTTCGGAAGGTTGCGTTGAGCAAGCTTCAGATCGAGGTGGTCCAGATGATCAAGCCTTAGGAGGAGAACTTCGTCGGACAAGCTTCTTCGGGAGGATTCAACTTCAAGTCTCTAAGGAACTAACTTCTGTGGGTCTTTCGGTGATCCTAGTCTTCTCTGCAACACAGGCAAGCCCCGGTGCATACGCCCACTCTCTGTTTTACAAATACTTTATTACACTGTAGGTCTTGTGGAATGTGCATTAAGTAAGTAGGAGTTGAATGAAACCGTTGCTGCATGAATACCTTGGATTCCAGATAATCCCTTGATAATATCCTATCAGTAGTGATAAGACGATCCCAAATGCTTATCAATGCTTAGACTTCGGTAGAAGTCGATCGATGGTTTCATCGTTCGCGAGATATAGGTTTTACCTTTTCTCTCTTCGACTCTGTCTATGGGTCGTGAGAACCCCAATATGATGATAACTATTAAACTGAGACCGGGCGGGTAACTTGCACAGGAATGGAGTCCTGGCGTAGTGTTTCCGTCTGTGTCGCCTAGGGCCCGTCCGCTGTTGGCCCGTTGGATCGAGAACTATTTGTTAGTACTGGTCACATGCTACGGTAAGCCCTACTGTGGCTATGCTCTTACTGGAACGGCGCACCCGCGCACTGGGAGTGGAGAGATGGCGGGAGTAGCGTGTACCCACCCTGCTCGGTCCCCTGTTGGACAGACTCAGCAAGGCCGAGGTAGGGCGGTGGTGTACTGTACTCCCGGGTGGCGCGGCTCCGGTCCGGTCTGAACGGATCCACGGGACGGTTGATATATGCAAGTTCGGTCTTGCATATGTCGTGTGATAAGGAAGCCCCAGCTGGGTAGATCAAGCGGTTCGAATCGTCGTTTGCTCCACGAGAAAAGGAGACTCGTCCTCGCACCTTCAGCGTAGTTTAATCAAGTGAAGATGATGGCAAGAAAAGTTTATCATGAGATGTGATGCTTAGACAAGTGTTTGATTTAGATAGGTGCAAAGTTGATACTGTTTAATAACTTAATGCACCGCTAAAACTTGAAAATAGAATGAACTAGTAGAAAGCTTTTCTGCAAAGCTCTTCTCTTTTGCTAGCCCCACTACATCCCTTAAGCCAGCATGCCCTTGGAGTCTTTTTCTTAGTCGGGTAAGTCTTGTTGAGTACCTTCATGTACTCAGGGTTTGTTAATCCCCTGTTGCAGGTTTTAGCTTGTGGTGTCAATCTGGATCATGTCCGTGGGCTCGATATGATCCGGTGCTTCTCTCTTCGACTTAGGTGCTCTACCTAAGTCAGGCTCTGTAGTGTTGCTCTTCTTCCGCAGTCCAAGTAAAGTTTATTTGAAATGTAACTTATTCATGTTTTGTAAAAGTTTATCTTACCTTGCTTCCGCTCTCCGATGTTATTTTTGTATCAACTGTTGTAATGATGTACTTATTTCACTCAAATAGAGGACGATCCTGTAACTCGTGGATAATTCGAGGTTCTCTCGGGGACACCCGACGGATCTTTCCAGTAACGTGGTACACGTGCACTGTCATCAGTGTGCAGGTGGGCCACATTGTCGGGAGGTTCTGCCACATCCTCCAATGGCATAATGGAACTCTGTGCTTCATCTGTTGTGCTGATTTGGTACCCTTCTTCGAGGACATGTCATTCGCCTGAGTAGCCGTGCCGCCCCTCTGCTTGGCCTCGCTACTCACCCCATCTCACAGCTTGCCTGCTTGGCCCATGGCCGCGCCACCTGCCTCCATGTCCACATCGCCCTCATCCAATGTTGTGACACCCTCTGAGGCCCTGCCGCCCACCTCCATGGCCACCACCTCGCTCTAGTGTTAGGGGGAGCATGGCTCCGAATAGCTAGAGACAGGCGTGACTTAGTACGACCCAGAGATAACCGAGTTGATCATTTGCTTCCCTCAAGGGGCATTGCAGCCCTTTTCTATTGCCTGACTTGGACAAATAACTGTGTATGCTCACAAGACAAGAATGCCAAATAGAAACAAAATCTCAAGTGGAGGATATATAGGAAAGAATTTCAATTTTGGTGTCAAACATGAGAGGAGCATTATTTCGGGTGTTAAATAAGATTTTTTCTCAAAATATGAACACATTCGTTTTTCTAATGGGATAAGACTACCCCTACTCTCTATAAAATATAGGGTACACGATCGATTAAGGTATCCAATGTTCAATCGTCCAATTTGCATTTAATACCAGTTTTTCTCTACTCCTTTTTTACAACCATATGTTGTTATTCATCTTTTAACCCGACGAGTAAGGATGTGTTTTAGGCTTGCCAGTCAACCTAGGGCAATCCACCGATGTTCTTGCCCTAATGAGGTCTGTTAACACCAGATTTTCGCATGCACAAGCGTATGACAGGTGGGCCCAATCGACGGTGAAAAGGGGATTCGGCGAGCGACCAAGTGGATGGTTGGCCTTCGGAGTCTTCGACAAACGTCTATGCGGTCGGCTATTTTACGAGGCGATGACTCCATTCGGCAACATGAATATGGCAGGTAAAAGCCGACCTGCACGGAAGACACGTGGCGATAAAGGACGCCGAAGAGAATAGGAATAGGATTTGTATCTTTCCAAATTTCAATGTATAAGTCGTAATCGTCTAGGACTCGTATTTCGTGCAGGGTATAAATATAAACCCTCGACCATTGTAAAACTGTTCACCAACCACATCAATACAAACCGGCCCCGTGCCGTCTTCGAGTCCTTAGTCGTGTCGTCGAGTTCTTCGAGAGGAATCATCGATCCGTCGACCTCCGTAAGTACCGGCAACCTTATTATCATGTCTAGTATCATGCGGTGGATTTAGATATGATGCAAGTAGTCTCGTATGTTAAGCTTAGTATCGTGCGGCGGATTTAAGCTTATGACGGGAAGTTTTTGCTTGTGCCTTGTATCGTGCGGCGGATTAAGTCATGAGTAAAAATAGTTATCGGCTCTATTAGATTTGGCAGATCTGATAGATTCTTTAAGTTATCATGTGTTATATGTTTTATTTATTTAATTCTTGTAACACTCTTTTGCCCAATCTAGATTGATCTTTGTTCGGCCTTGTCGCACGAGTTTGTTTGTGCTCTCTTTTAATCATAAGATCATGATGGCCGAATCAACTTTCAATCTAGATTGTCACATGTTGTGGGTTCATGCATATTAATTACGGTTAGACTTTGATGAAACTAGGTATCGTGCGGCAGATACAGGTTTTAGATTAGTCTGATTGTGCTTGCTTGTTTGTTCCTTCTTCATGGACCCCAATTCGGCTGGTTTGCCGATTTTGGTTATGCTTACATGAGTAACGAGCTTTTATAGATCTGTTCAAATATATACATGCTTTTAGCTTGTTATAATTAGATCGTATCATGCGGTGGATTAATCTAATTATAAGAAGTGGTGTAGACTTATAGCAAGTGGTATCATGCGGTGGATTAGCTTCGCTTCAGTTTATGCCTGACGGGTTTATGAAGACTAAACGTGCGGCAGATTAGTTGGATTAGCCTATGCATGTGTTATTTGAATAGATCTATTTTTGCAAGTTACCTGTTTATAACATCTTTAATTCGTTCAAAGTATGTCTCTTTTTACATACGCATTCGGCAGTTAAATATGTTTTACGTACTCTGTTTTCATACTTGCCGAATGATTTTACAAACATGCTTTGACAGACAGCTTCTATAGCTGTGTGCCGTCGTGATTGGTTTTCAAAGCAGTACATATGGAACTGTCTGGTCTCACCCGGCACGTTCCAGAGGTATTCTCACGTTTTTATCCCTTGTTGGTTTTTTAGGTCAAACTGACTGGCACGTCTCCGGAATCAACGTACTCCGGGCACCCGATTGAAGCCAGCTTTTCGGCTTGCTGTGTGCTTGGCGCGAGGTGCCACGTTTTGCGTCAACACACTTTTTGGCATGCCTGGTGGGACCACTCCGTTTCAAGATGCGTGAGATCAGCGATGATAAAATTCTGAACGTGATCATGGATGACTTGCCGCCAGAGTTGAAAAGTTTAGTACAACAGGCCTGTGATGAATTCCAGCGCAAATGCTTGGCGTCTTTCTCCAAGAACAAGAGTGGCAAAGTTTTCTAGAAGCAAGAATTCTCAAAGATCATTCCTCGTCACCGATCCGTGCCATCTGACAATGATGAAGAAGAAACTATTCGGAAGATGACCGAATTAGTGTACAAAGCTGTATCGGAAGCCATGACCAATCATCAGACAGCTTTCTTGAATACTTTTCGTGCTGTCATGGTTAACATTTTTGGTCCAGCAGCGGATAAACGCTTTGAAGAAGCTGCTGGTCCAATGCAAGGACCGCTATTGTTCCAGGTGCCTCAATGTCGAAAGGTTGCCGAAGAGGGCGGAGCTGGCCCAAGCATAGGTGGGGTGGTTCCTCACGAGACACAACAACCTCCCCAGACTTATGGCGAGGTCACGTTCGGCACCACAGGGAATGTTCCTCAATCTGCTTCCAGAGTGTCTCCTGCAGCGAACAGGATACAAAGGAATATGTTTGGAGATAGATATCAGGAGTTCATCGATTATAGCTCAATTAATGCTCTTCCAAATCCAGGCTACAAGAGTTCAGCAGGACTACATCCTAGGGGGCAAGCACAAGCGGCTCGTGATTCGAGTATTGATCTCATCATGCATAGGATGACTGATATGATGCAGAATCAATTCGGCTTAAAGTCAAAGAATCAGTCATATGCTTACGAGTGTCATGCCCTGTTTCTCGTGCAAGGAAACAATGCGCCTCCACAAGTCTTCCGATGCGTCAGAAGAATAGACACCGGTGGTGGTCCAGCGCCATTACGTGCATGAAAGGTCCAGGTGCCGTCCTGTACGTTTTTAATTTCGACAAGCCGGCAGCTGTGGTACAAAGGCCAAAACCTTGCGACGTACGGTACGACGGCTCACAAGTTACAATCACAATTCACAACGCCTCCGACGACCGATCCTTCTCCCCTCTCCCACCAGCGCCCGCTTCCGTCTCGGCCTCATCATCTCAGCATGCATGGCAGGATTGGCAGCAGCGGCGCGAGCGCGACAGCACGCCATCGTCTCATACTCCGCCGCGCCGCGAGTCTCGTCGCCCTCTTCGTCCTAGCGCCGCCGGTTGCGGTTGTGAGGCGCGCAGAAGCTGCCGCACCTTTCTTGCCGTGGCAGAAGTGCAGGAACAGCGGCAGCTACGCGGCCAACAGCACCTACCAGTCCAACCTCGGCAAGCTGTCCGCCACCGTCCCCGCCAACGTGAACGCCTCCAGGAACCTGTTCGTGGCCGACAGGACCGGCGCCGCACTCGTCCTCGCGCTCTGCCGCGGGGACATCAACGGGTCCGCGTGCGAGTCGTGCGTCGCCAAGGCCTTCCAGGACGCGCAGGAGCTGTGCCCGCTGGACAAGGACGCGACCGTGTTCGAAGAGCTCTGCCACATCCGCTACTCCGACCTCAACTTCCTGGCCACCATGGACAACGGGGAGCCCATCAACGTCATGAGCGCGCTGAACACGACCTCGCCTGTCGCGGCGTTCGACGCCGCCGTGCACGTGCTCCTCGACGCCATGAGCAATTACACGGCGGCGGCGAACACGCCCGCGCGCTTCGCCACGGGAGAGGAGGCCTTCGATAGCAGTAACCCCACCATCTACGGGCTGACGCAGTGCACGCCGGACATGTCACCGGCCGACTGCCGGGGCTGCCTTGCCGGCTTGATTTCGATGCTGCCGGAGGCCCAGCCCGGGAGGACGGGCGGGAGGCTCAGTGGACTGCGCTGCACTGTCAGGTACGATGTGTACCATTTCTTCTACGGGACATCGACGCTGCAGCTGCCAGCGCCGGTGCTCGCACCCACACTCCTTCGCTAGTCACGCCGGCAGCGACCCCAGGAGGTGAGATGAATCACTTAATAATTGGTCACCCGGCCTTATTTTAACACTGCATACGCCTTAAGAAGACAATCGAGTGTCTCTGTTCCAAGTTTCAACAGCCACGTCTAGAAACTGTTTTTTTTTTTTGTTACCACGGTCGCATGGAGATGGAGATGGTTGCGGTTTCCTTGGGGCTAGCTTTGCTTCATGGACATTGGGGGTCAATTTTGTTGTCTATAGCTAGGAGTGTCGCTCCTAAGCCAGTTTGAATGGAAATTTCCTAAGAGTTTCATAGATATTAAGACCGACCTTGTTTGTGTGTAGTAGGAGTCACATCAATCCATATTATATCCGATAACGTCCAAACAAGGCCTAAATAAGTTAATATGATATATTATAAATGAAGTAGGAGATGCTAAGAGTTCTATAGGATGATGATTGAGTTTCATCTTCCGTGAGGTTGAAACTTGTTTGCACTATCTCCAATATCCGAGAGTCTTAAAAACCAGGGACATGAAACTCTCACTGAGATTGGTCTTAGTTTCTAGTCATATAGGTATGTTAGCCATTTCTCTTGATGTTAAGGTTATGTCGGTTCACGCAAGTGGGTCTCCATTAGGTCTTCTCCTCATTTGCTACTCGCTATCTTCACTATCATGTTTCCAGCCAAAACACATCATGAGTAACATATTCCCTTGGTACAATCTAGGTGGCCTCTCCACACACTGGAGGGTCTTGCAAGACTACAAAGGCCCTAATATACAACGATGGTGCATGCAAGCATAATAGATGGTTAGAGATATGCAAACCTCACTAGACACTAAGCTAAGCCATGAGCAAGTGCCAAATACGAGGTCTAACTAGATTAAGCACTTCACAAAACACTAATGCTAATCACACCTAATGATTCCTTAAATACTTTTGGTGCCTAAAAAGCAAATGAATGATCCTCAAATCTCCATGCACTTCCGCCCTAGGCTCTAGCACACTTCAAATGGTCTGTTTGAGGGTATATATATAGGCTTCCCCACAAAATATTGGTATGAGAGGCAACTTGTAGTTTTTTGCAAAGGCTACAAAGAGCTCAATGACCCCACCGGAGAGATCCGGTGACTGCCACATCAATTAGCTGTTGGAGTCGATCATTTGTGGATAGAAGCTCTGATGCTTCTTTTCAGTGGTGCCCCAGAGAACTCTCCAAACCTTGCTGCAACCCTCTCTTGACTTGATATCTGGTGCATGCACTCCGGTGTATACCGAAACTTAAGGTTGGTCATTGTTCCCTTTCATCCCATGAATAGTGAGGAACACACATGATGCACTATCAGGTCTTTTCACCAGTGGTGAAAACCAGCCGCAAAAAACACTTACCGTTGCTTTTACTTCAAATCCGCAGTGAAATTCCATTGGTGAAAGTGTTTCGTATTACACTAATCTCATAACTGTCTCTTAGCACTCTCATCAAGGCCTACTTGAGGGGCATAAGCACTAATTACGTTTAGAACCATATCACTAACGGCAAGTTTAACTAAGATAATCCTATCTCCTCGCCTTCTCACCTCCACTCTACTCCATCCTTCAAGCTCTTGTCAATCAAAACTCCTACTCCATCAATATTTGAAGTTGTCCCTGTGTACCAGAGCTTAGCCAGTATTGTCCACCTCCTTCGCCTTCTGACCCTTCCATTTAGTCTCTTGGACGCACAAGATATTTGCACGTCTCCTAACCGCTTGTAACACCCCTGGTGTTTAAATGTAATTAACTTGACATGTCATCATCTTAAGCATTAATCATTTCCTGTGATGCATTTGATTTGCCTAATTGCTATGCTTTGATTCCCTTTCCAAAAACCCTAAAAGCCCAATTCTCTCTATAAGGGCAAAATGGTAATTTCACCTCTGTGCCTAGTTATATTTAATTCTTGTTCAAATTTAGTGCCCTGATGTTTGCTGCATTGATCAAAGTTCAAAAATCAGATTTGATTTGATTTTCCCTTTTGCAAAACCCTAAAATCCCAAATCCTGGATTTATTCCCTTTTTGATAACTTTTTCAAAAGTCAAAATTTTGAGTTGGTTCAAAAAGCAAAGTTGTGAATCTGATCGAGAGGAACAACTTTGGTATTTACAAATTTTCAAGTTTCAGTTTGAAATCCAAAGTAATTTTGATTTGAATCAAATTTGAAAAGTGTCCCCTTTTCTGTTTTTGAATATAGTTCAAAAACTATTTGGAATTTGAAAATGTTCATATTGACAAAGTTGTAGATCTCATTTTTCTGAGCAACTTTGGTATTTTGAGTTTTTGTCGCACAGTTCAAACTTTGGGAGAAATCTGCAAAATACAGATACCAGCCAAAAAGTCAAACCCTAGGGCATAGCCCTGTTCATCTTCCTCGCGTAGGGGGAGGGCCCCGGTCGTGGCCGAGCCTCCGGCGCTGCGCGCGCCACGCGTTTGGCAGCCGCTCGTCTGTCCCCGACCAGCCGCCGTTGTCGCCACCATCATTTCGCACCCGCACGCGCACAGTTGACCCCGCTCCCGTCCCCTACCGAGCCCAGCGCGCCGCCGCCGCGTGGCCATTGCCGGCCAAGCTTGCGCACCGGCCCCGGCTGCACGCCATCACCTCCGCCTTAGCGCAATCGAGTGCGCACGCTCCCGCCGATCTTATCCACCCCACCTCGTGCTCTCTACCGGCCTCTGGCCGCGGCTATATAAGCCCGCCGGAGCCCCGAGCTCCTCACTCATCTCCGCCACCGTGGCCAGGCCAGTCCAGTGCCTCCACCGCTCCACCACCTAGCTCAGAAGCTCCGCCTTGAGCTCGTGAAGCTTTCCCACCCTTCAATTTCATCTCTACCGCCCTCAATCGCCCGGCGTAAGCTCGCCGTTCCCATCTCCGGCAGAAACCCGGCGAGCTCGGGTTCGTGAAATTCGCCGTCTCCGGCCATGATCATCCCTCACCGACCCCCGTGTCGTGTTCCTTGGTTCCGTGCGACTCTGACCAGGCCCTTGCGGTCTCGTGTGTTGCGCAGGGTCGTCGGAGCGCCGCTCGCCGCTCGCCGCCGAAGGAGCTCCACCGAACCACCGCCCCTCGAGCACGTGTCGAGCCTCCTTCCTCGAGCCTCACCCTCGAGCACGTGCCGAGCCACACCCTCGAGCCCTGCCTCCGATCCGTGGTAAGCACTCGAGGCCTCCGGCCTCTGCTTCCACTCCGTCTCGCCCGAGCCCAAGCCTCGAGCACGCGTTTCCGTCTCGCCCGAGCCCGAGCCTCGGACGGACAGACCCTCACCACTTCGCTCGAGCCAGGCCTCGAGCGAACTCGTGCACCCTCCGCTTCGTCGAGCTAGGCCTCGGACGGACGCTTGCTTTTCCGTCTCGCCCGAGCCTTCCATCTCGCCCGAGTCCGCTTCGCCCGAGCCTCCGGGCCAGGCCTCGGACGGAGCACTCACTTTCCGACTCGCCCGAGCCCGTTTCGCCCGAGCCCTTCATAGAAGGAGCACAGTGCTCTTTTTCCTTTTTGGGAGTTGTGAATAGTGTTCTGTTTTCTCTTTTTTTTGTGTGAATTAATCTGTTATTCCTTAAATGCTGAGAAAATTATGGTATGCTCCTTGCACTGTGTAGTATTTTATAAAAATATGAAACTTGACTTTTCTGCAAGAATTTGAAAATGTAAAATTCCCCTTTTAATTGAAAAATGAAGGTTTTGGTATTTTTGGAGAGTGATCTATAACTCCAAAAATCTTGAGATAAATTTTTTGTGACCTTGTTATAACATGCTGAACCTCTGGTAAAATTTTGAAGACTTTTGGAGCAAGTTGATTTTTGAGCATTTATCTTTAATTGTTAAATAGTGCCTTTTGTTAATTAATGTCTGGAATTATTTGAACACCTTAATGACCTCTAAAAATTATAAAATTTGTTTTCCATCTGTTTATGCCTTAATGAACTTATGTGATTAATTTGGTAATTTTTGGAGCAACTTCATAAAATGACCTTTTAAATAAAATAAGAAAAATAGAAAAGATGGATCAGGGTTGGTAATAAGTGTTTAATGATGTGATCTTTGGATTGATTGATGTTCATAGACCCCTACCCTTTGGTCTATGATGTTTGTGATGATATGTTTGGTTAATACTTAGGATAATTATAATAAGGCCTAACATCAATAATGCTTAAGAAAGAAATGGTTACCTTTTATGCTCAACCTAGATTTCGATTATACCTTGCCTAAGAGTAATCTAGAATCAGTAGAATTGTCTTGCACCATAAGTTCATATCATCATTCTCATGAGCATTCATCATTGCATCCGTATAGTTGACGAAGAAGGTACCAGAGTCGAGGCCGCTGTTGACGAACCAACTCCCGAGGTGACCCCGAGCTCCAACACCTATACCTACCCCGAGTCTGCTGTCTTTGCTCTTCAAGGCAAGCCCCGGTGCATTTAACCCTTTCCTTGAATTTTATAAAATGATTTCCTTAAATGCTTTTGAGTTAAATTATTGCATTAGGTTTATAGGAGTTGTGTGCTATCCTAATTGATGCACTATCCACCTTGACCACTGATACACCCGATACCTGCTTTTCAAAAGTATTTGAAAAATGCTTAGCAATGCTTATTGAATTAGACTTTGCAATAAAATGCCAAATTTAAAAGTGTGATCACTTAAGGAATGTTTATGGGAATTTTGGTCTTACTCCCCGGCTGTTCGCTAGGTATCTGATTCGTACCTAGTTAATAGCGAGGAGAGGTTGTCCGAGCGTACGGTGCCGTCATGTTGTAGTCCGGGACTCAACAGTTGACACCGACCGGGACATGGTTGAAAAACTGACAGGACTATTACGCTTGGGTGAGATATGACCAAGGTATAGTTCTGGCTGGAAAATTAGGGACCATCCGTATGGGGGCCTGCTGGTCAAGACTTGTAACTATTCACATACTACGGAAAGCTCTGGCTCCGAGGAATCCTTTATTGGACCGACAACCGCGCACTGGGAGTGGAGAGATGGCGGAAGTAGCATGTACCCACGTGTCAGGACCTGTACTCTTGGGTTAGAGTCCCGAGGTACTTGTCGCTGGCGGAAAATTGGAGTGGTGTACTGTACTTCCGGGTGGCGTAGGACCGGGCCCAATCTTGGAGGAATCGTGGTAGACGAGTTGGCATATGCAAGCTTGGGTGCTACATATGCAGTGTGGATAGGGATCCTCAGCTAAGTATTATTTATCCGGATTAACGTTGCTCCTCGGTTATGGAGACTTGGTCCACTGACTGTCAACGGAGAGTGGTTCTCAACTAGGAATGTTTTGAAATGTAAAATGAATCATGAATGATGAAGAATTGAGGAATACTGAATCTTTCAAAAATAAAATAAGGTTTACAAAAATGCTTTTCTGCAAAATACTTGATCTTGCTTAAGCCTTACCTTGACTACCCTAAGCCTCTCATTCCTGAGTCTTCTCCCTTTTTCTTTAGTCGGGTAAGTCTTGTTGAGTACCCCAGTACTCAGGGTTTGTTACCCATGTTGCAGGTATGCCTGAGACCCCGATGTGTCTCGCACCCTGTTGCGTGACCTTCGTCCAGGAAGAGGCGGATGAGGCCGATGAGTAAATGTGCACCCTCGGGCTGGGTGTTACATGTATCTTTATGTTAATGTTTCCGCTACGTTGTCTACTTTGAATTTCCCGAACAATGGTTTGTAATAATCGTACTCCTTACCTCATTTGAAACCTCGGTTTGTAAAACTATTGTTATTTAAGTCTTCCGCTCTTTATTCCGATGTTATTTGTAAAAGTATGCAATGCTGTAACCGAATTGTGAGATGATCCTGCGGACATTGGGCGCTGATGTAGCCCGGTGGCGAACAGGTCTTAATCACATGGAACATGGGTTCGGCTGTCAGAGGTTGACAGGGACACGTGGGCCATAGGATTAGGGTCGTTCCGTCACACCGCTGTATCAACTAACTCTCTTAACTTACCCATAAGGGACCCTACGTTCCAACTGCCTAAACGAATCCTAGTTGGCTCGACTAGCTTCCTTACCCTTCTCACCCGTCGAGTCAGATGAGAAGACCCTTGCTCATTTTTCACCACACTCGGGCGCTAATGTGGCGCGCCACTAAGGATGTGACGACCCGAGCCTTGCTCACTTGACACCATGCCCAGATCACGACACGACACGCCACGAGGGTGACGACCCGGCCCTTGCTCATTTAACACCATGGTCGGGTTCCGACATAGCGCGTCGCTAAGAGGCCGGGTTATGCCCCAACGGGATTCTTTTGGGTTTCGTCTCCATAAGGGTAGCTAGGTTTTTACGTTGGCTCGTCAAGTCTATCATAACCCTCCTCCTTAATCAGGGCTTGGGACCTGCTATGTTGAGCCACCATATGCACTATCACTTAGCATGTCCAACAACAAATTTTCCATCTTGTTTAAAAAACAAAGCTTAGCCGGATATGAAAATGAAGATGTAAGAAGCATTCAGTTAGGGCCTCCGATATTCAAATCCTAAAATAAGAGGCCTCAGGGTGGAGGTGAGTGTCCTAAGAACCTTGGCTCATTGTTGGTGTTGAATTGTTGATGCTTGAGCTTTTTTTAGCATTCATCCAATCTACAGCCACTAAAATGCAACACGCCGACCTCAAGGCTGAGCTGGAGGCGCTGAAAGCTTCCAATTAGGCATTAGAGTAGGAGAACTGTGCTATTGAGCCCTCACTCAAGGAAGTGTGATCCCACTTCCATGAGTCACAAGACAACCTTGTTCCTTCTTGTTTACAGAACACACGATAGGAAACTAGATCTCCATGCATGCAACTAAAATATTAAATTTGATCCTGGCTAGAGGTCTCGAGTACAAATCTTGGATGACTCAATTAAATAAAATGTGTTTTGCTCAGACCTCCTGGAGAAATATAAAGTGATCGATCTGTTCACCTTCCCTATCAGCTAGAAAGCTTACTGCTTGTGCAGTCAACAACGAACTTATCACCCCAGCGAAGATAAAAACTGAAGAGGAGAAGTTACATTAAGCGTATATTGAGTTGAATCGAACCCATTTTGTTACGAAATAATTTAGTAGCTGACAAAATGCAAATGCAACTTAGCAAATTATACGTCCACCAATATGTAATTCTTGATGTTCAGATGAGTGCTCCTTTCTCATCCAATGGCTTGCTTTGTCAACCCTGTAGCTGTTTTTTCTTTCGTGAGTAGTACTTTGTAGCTGATAATATATCAATGTCATTTTTGTTGAACTAACACTAATATGGCATTTCCTATTTATTATTTTTTTTTTCCTAATTGGAACTCGATCGTATAATCTATATTTCCTACCCAGGGCCGTCCCAACAATTTATAGGGTTATTGGGCAAGCATGATACTAAGGGCCCGCAATTTAATATTTTAGTATGACAATTGAAGGATATAGCAGTAATAATAAGAGTTAACTTGCAACATATATTTAGTTTATGAAAAAAAACAGTACATAAAAAGCTAAAAGAACGTAAAATAACTATTATAGTTACCTTAAATATAATTATTATGGTTACCTCAAAAAGAACTATAGTGCTTCATTGCTTTTTACAATTTTACAAAATTAGAAACCTATCACAGTAATATGAAACGACTCTAATTTAAAACAAATTACCTAGAGCCTTAATGGCTCAAAGAATTAAATAAATAATTAATGGATCAACTATTGGCTTCGATCCCTTGATGCCTAATAGATTAGATTGTAAGCGAATTGAAAGTTGTCACTTATCAGATCAAATAGACAATAAAACTGCAGTAAGTGCTGGCCGTACCTGATAACTGAAATTTTAGGGAGACAAAGACGGAAGGAAACAGAGCAAAGCAAATGCTGGTGCTGGCCAAATCCGATCACCATCAGTCGATCAAGGCCAAGTGGCATAATGACCGCAATAGCTGTGCAGCACACTCTCACGTGAGTCAAAGGGACGAGGAAATACCACTCATTGCAGGCTAAACTTAGAACAGGACTCGGTATAGCTAGTATGAGTCAAATAGACAAATACATACAACATATATTAAAGATATCTATACTTATAGGCCCCCAAGCATCGTAGGCCCCTGGCCATCGCACCTGCTGCCCTCCCATCTGGGACGGGCCTGTTCCTACCCAAGTAGTTCAGGTAGTTGCATTATTATTTATAAGATTTTTATACATTCTGTCATGGGAAATTTATTGCATCTGTGTACAGGAAGAACAAGAAACAAAATGGGGATTATTCTAGCAATCAATTTGCCAATAGTTGCAGCAATTCTAGTAATCAATATCTTTTTTCTCTATCTTTGTTGGAGGAGACGAACAAGACGGCATGCACCATCTTGTAAGTTGTCCTAACAGTTTGGGCTCGTGCAAATTGTAATAAGAGAAAGTACCCTAGCTAGCTAGGCTACTTCAGTCATGAACTGTAACAAATTCTCTTTCATCAATAATTTTGGTTTCTTAAAAAATCTCAATTTCCTAATAAACTAACTAACTAAGTAGAGGTTAATAATGCAGAAATGAATTGACCCTTTATAAATTATATCACTGTATATGATGTTCTTTTCTCTGATGGATATAGCTTATCCCGAGGACGCTGAAAGCCTCGATTCACTTCTTTTCCATATATCAACACTACGGGCTGCAACCTGTAACTTTGCTGAGAGTAACAGACTTGGTGAAGGAGGTTTTGGTGCAGTTTATAAGGTGGCATTTATTCCATTCCACTTCATAAAGAATTTTTAGCTTCGACAACTGAAGGTATACACTTGTGCAGGGTGTCCTTCTTGTTGATGGTCAAGAAATAGCAGTGAAGAGGCTCTCACAGACTTCAGACCAAGGAATACAAGAGTTAAAAAATGAGTTAGTTCTGGTTGCCAAGCTTCAACACAAGAATCTTGTTAGGCTTGTTGGTGTTTGCTTGCAAGAGCATGAGAAACTTCTTGTGTATGAATACATGCCCAATAGGAGCATCGACACTATTCTTTTTGGTAAGACTTTTCTAATAATCTGTTTGCAGTAACGTAAGTACAGAAACTTACATTACCGACACAAGGTTTCTGTTGTGCCAGATCCTGAGAAAAGGAAGGAGCTAGATTGGGGAAAAAGATCCAAGCTAATAAATGGAATCGCTAGAGGATTACAGTATCTTCATGAAGATTCTCAATTGAAGATTATTCACCGTGATCTAAAAGCAAGCAATGTTCTATTGGACTCTGATTATACTCCTAAGATTTCAGATTTTGGTTTGGCTAGGCTATTTGGACGGGATCAATCACAGGAGGTCACAAATCGTGTTGTAGGAACATAGTGAGTATAGTCCAAAACACACTGAAGGCATATAATAGCACATTAACCATACCGCGACTTTTTCTTCTTATTGCAGTGGTTATATGGCACCAGAATATGCCATGCGTGGCCATTATTCTATGAAGTCAGATGTCTTCAGCTTTGGCATCTTGATGTTAGAAATAATAAGCGGAAGAAGAAGCAGCACGTCATTTGACATTGAG
This sequence comes from Coix lacryma-jobi var. lacryma-jobi, assembly GCA_009763385.1. Classification (NCBI taxonomy): domain Eukaryota; kingdom Viridiplantae; phylum Streptophyta; class Magnoliopsida; order Poales; family Poaceae; genus Coix; species Coix lacryma-jobi. The sequence continues at coordinate 68,960,485 of CM019823.1, forward strand.
CACCATGTTGACCTCTTAAGCCTAGTAAGTCTTTATATTCTTGTCAAATTCTTTTGCACAACTAATACGCTGCAAAGATGCTAAGTCAGTTTGCATTGGATGTAGGTGTGGCAGCACTGGACTACGGGCACCATTGAGGAGATACTAGATTCATCTCTGAGAGGTGATGCTCCCGGACGCCAGATACTGAAGTGTGTCCACATTGGGCTGCTGTGTGTTCAGAGTAACCCAGATGATAGACCGATGATGTCAACAGTAAATGTCATGCTTAGCAGCAGCAATGTGTCTCTTAGTGCTCCATTGAAGCCAGTATTTTTCATCCCTGAAAGCGGAGTCTACTCAGCCATAGATTCAGAAACACATCCCAATTCCCAGTCCATTGGTAGATCAGGGGCGTTGTCACGGAACGAAGTGTCAATTACTGAACTGGAGCCAAGATGAGTCCTGAAGCAACTGGCTAGTTGACAGGGAAATTGGAATTCTGTTGTACTGGGAATGAATATGCTTAAGGCCCCCCTGGCCCTCCTATTATATGTCTTCTGTATAACAACTTTCACTAGTTAAACCTAGCTCATCCAGTAGTGTTGTTGGCAGAGTGTGGCACTATTGGACGATATTGACTGATTTCATGCTAAAATGCCTAAATTTGCAAGTGTGGATTTTGTGAGCTCATGGACAACCGCCACCCACATGAATGGAAGATGGATGTAGGCTAGTTTCATAGGTACATCCTGCATGCACCGCTGGTTCCAAACTGGTTTTCACTGTCGGATTTGACCCAACTATGAGCAGTGGACGTCGTATGTCGGCAGTGATAGCCCTATGTTTCACTACCACATGATCACGTGGCAGTGATGCTTGAATGAAAGATGGATGTAGGCTAGTTTCACAGATACATCCTGCATGCACCACTGGTTCCAAACCAGTTTTTACTGTCGGCTTTGACCCAACTATGAGCAGTGGACGTCGGATGTCGGCAATGATAGCCCTAGTGTTTCACTACCACACATGATGATCACACGACAGCGATGCTTGTTTTTACAAAACAAAAAAAATAAACGCAAGAACCGCCCATGCCGGAGAGCTCCACCTGAACCAGTAATGGGTGAAGCCAGGGGTGGAGGGGAGTGGAGGGGGAGGAACAGAGTAGGATCTAAAAGGTGAGAGAGAGGAGATAAGGCTAGGAGGGAGAGTGAGAAAGGAGAGAGAAGGATAAGCGTCCGAACGTGAATGTGGGCGGGAGTTAATTGCGTTGAAAAGGAATTTCTGGGTTGGAATTGAGGAATGCTAGTTTCTAATACAACCAGATATTGATACCCGAATTGTATTATCAATCGGCTATTATAATTATTTATAATTGTTAGTTGGTTTTAAAATTCGGCAGTAATGTCACCTTTTGTTCCATCATGTGGATCGTCACAGTATCACAATGATACTTCTTAGTAATATTACTTGGAAAATCATCATAGAATGAAACATATTTGTAGCACCCTAGAGTCTAGATGGCTTGGATCCACTCTACACGTTGAGTGAACCACATAGTCCCACTAGGCCATTAATTAAAATGACAACACAAGCCTAGAACTATATTATGTGTTAAAAATAGGTCCTAGGGATGCAAGAGAAGAAGTGGTGTAAAGATCGGCGAAGAAATAGAACAAAAATGACCAAGTGTGCAAAAAAGAACACCCCATAATCCAGTAGTAGGCAAGTGATAGGCGACGAATGATTGAGGAACATATGTGCCAAGAGATTATTCCTTGCTAGAACATTCACCTTGTGGTCCAGTATGAGAACAAAAGAAGACCGACAGACGGTTTGGCAATGTTTAGAGGATGGCTGCTATGCAACATGTGCTGCAAAGACCATTGAATGATCTAGTAGAAGGAAATGTGAAGGCAGCAGATCATTAGGTGTTGTCCAGAGAGTTGGCCAAAGACCGTAAGCACTAGATGATCCGGTGTTAGAAGAAAAAGGAGTTAGTGGATTAACTAGTGTTTGTAAAATATAACTCCTAGTTCAATGGCTAGTAGAATCCATGATCTGATGGCGATCTTTCAAAGATGACATATCATCTAGATCTTTTAGAGAGGACAAGACTATATATATATATATATATATATATATCAAGTTGCCTCACTTACTTCAGTGTGTTGGAGTGTCCTAGGATTGAGATAAGCTTGAGCAGGTGTTTCTGCACTCCATCCAACCTCTCCAGTCATTCAAGATCACATCCAAGGCTAAGACAAACTATTGTTCATCCTTGTAAGGTTTAGACCTTAGAGGTTGAGAGCATTCCCTTTAGAGATTGGGTTGTTGTGCCCTTGTGTCTTGGTGATCTAGAGTAGTTTAGGTTTTTGTAACCTTCCGGTGAAATTGTGGTGGCCTTCCATGCGGTGAAACTTCATTCTTCATGTGGACTAGTGGTGTATCAGTGTGTAGGGGATGATGCAGCCTCCTATAGTTTGGAGAAGCTCCATATTCTACATAGTGTCAAGGTGACCAAAAGACTCGGGCAACGATGGTGAGACTTTGTGATCATAGAATTAGCTTTTGGTTGGTGGAAGTCTTGCGTGGAAAATCTAACTCCATGACTAGGAGAGACTTGGTGATGGGGAGCCTACCTCGATAGAGCCCCAACCTAGACTAGAGGTTACAATTTGGCAATCGATATACACGAGACATAGTCATGTCTCTTAAAGGTTTTCATATCGTTACTTACTATGTTTTTTTATTTCTCTTGTGCTTTGCTTGTATGACATTTACTTTCCTAGATTAGCTATAGGCTAGTTTACAGAAGTGGCTCTAGGTTGCTAAACTCTTTTGGGTTTATGGTAAGTTAAGAGTACACTAGAAAAAACCTTAAGTGCACATCTTGCTAGGGTAGTTTATGGTTTCTCTAGTGGTAGTTAAATTTGAGCCCTAGGATATAAGTTTTTAATTAGACACACAATTCACCCCCCTTTGGTGCTAACATGACCTTATAATTAGTATTTGAGCCGCTACTCACACCTTTCACAAAGCTAACTATTCAATCGCATATTTGTGAAATTGTCTCATTTGGAACCTTTTGGCTTCACCACCACATGGGCTTACGATGTTAGGAGATGGCATGAATATTGATAGGGTTCCACACTTTGATGACACAAGTTTTCTAGGATGGAAAGTGTTCAGGTAACCACATCTTAATGGCAGGGAGCTTGATGGTTTGCATGTTAATTAGTAACAAGGGCAAAAGGAGAGGTAAGAAACAAATAAGGAGGAATGAAACTTTTATTCCTGCTCCTATTCATGATGAAGAACCTAACATAGGTTCTAGTGATGACTTCTCCAATGATATAGAAAGGCTAATTGACTTGCTCAATGAAGAGAAGAGAAAATTAGTGGAATAATCAAAAGAAATTATGTCCCTCAAAGCAATAGATGAACTCAATGCTACCTTTGTCACTCGTTATGGCTCTTTGATTAACAAATTCAATTTGTTAGACAAGGAGCATTGTGAGTGAAAGTGCATCTAGCCCATTAGTGGGTTTGGTGTATTGAATGACAACATGATTAATGGTCTAACAAGTTTGCTAAGTGTCGATCGAGAATTTGTTTATATTGCATACACTTGAGATACGAATAGATTGTATAAATTGAAGTGCATCAAAGGTTCAACAAGAAACAAAGTTGGATGGTATTCCATATTGTGTTGAAATGAAAGCCAAAATGATATATTATTGAGAAGTCAATCAAGTTTAAGCAAAAGACAACAATGCAAATATAATTGATGAAATGGATTATATAATGTGAGATATCTTTGTATCATATGAAAGAAACATATCTGTGAAGGTTATATGAGACATAAGGTTTTGCATATGAATGGTCTCATTTAAAATGCTTGCTCAAGAAAATCAATAACGATGAAGATAGTTTTTACTAGCTATATGGTTTTCAATATATGCTTAATGTTGATTGAAATCACCAAATGACTTGGGATGACCTGAGAGAGAAGATGGCAAGCAAAGGGCTTTGAAGGACCAATAGAGGTTGAAGGGCAAGCGACCGATTGGATATCGAAGGACCAATGTTGTGGTGAAGAAGAGAATAATTGCATGGAGTCTTGTCACCAATAAAGTTATGGAAAGTTATACTGTGAGGGGGTTCAAATCATTGTTGGATTTTATGAAACGGTGACTTGATGCCATTTGGTAAATTCATATGAATGGAGTTGGATCAAGTCACATGCCCAAGATCGGTTATGCTCAAAAGAAAAGTAAAGATAGACATTGAAGGATCGAATATGGTGACTAGAAGGGGGTGAATGAGAACCTCAAATTTGTTTTGAAATATTTAGTCGTTGTTCCAAACAACCCAAAAACTCCAAAACGCACAAACATGGTGTCCATGAGCCAATTGGTGGCTGGATGTTCTCGACGATGACTGATGAACACAATGAGACACACACCACAACAGAACAACCCTCACAAGTTGATTCAAAACTCCCTAAGCCCAAAAACAAGAGCTCTCCACTTCAACCACAATTTGATTCAAAACTCCCTAAAACCCAAAAATAGGAGCTCTCTACTTCAACCACAATTTGATTCAAAACTCCCTAAGCCGATAGGTTACTTGAGAACTGAGAAACCTTCTTGAGCCCTACTAGAAACCCATGGAAGAAGCAGATCAAAAAATGGACACCCAAAAAAACTTGAAAACCAATTTTCAACCTATAGGCTCGGAGGTTTCATGTTTTCGAGCGAAGGCTTCATGTTTCCGCGTGGAGGTTCTAAGCTACCTGATTCTAGCAGCCCGAGCTAGTGAAAAAATGGCCAAAACTTGATCAAAATACCTCAAATTGGGCTAAAATTTCGCATAGAGGATCACAACAAGGTTGAGGAGCTATCTCTAGGAGATCATGGCTCAAATGCAACTCAAACTTCATGAATCACAGATCTTGTGCAAAGAGGAAAAGTTTGGCAATGAAAACAAAATTGAGCTGATCTATGTGCTCGTGTGGATTTAGTCAATTTCCTTTGGTGGAAGGGATCAACACATGTCCTAGCACAAGTCGAAACAATCGATTTGAACTTAAACGCCTTGAATCAAGAGATCAGGCATAAATGAGAAAGGGGAGATATCGAGGGACAAGAACACAAAAAACAAAACACTGCAAATCAAAGACAAGATTTAAACAACAAAGGAAATAAGGTGGTTAGAGCCACCTTCCCTAAACTTTAAGGGAAAATTGGCCAGTGGACACTGAAAGTGGAGGTCGTTTGCTGGCGGACACTCAAAGTGAAGCCATTTGCTGAAAGACACTCTGCTTCTTATCAAATTTGCTGATAGACACTGTGGATAATAAAATAAATTTACAAAATTGATATAAAATCATATAAGTGTCCAAAAATTATACTATAAAATCTTCTACACTCTATATGATGAGAACTACATGATAAAATATCCTTTTGCACTAAAATGATCATTTTTCCTCCCTTCATAAATAAGAAAAATTATACCATGGTTAATTTATTCATATATTTGTTGGACACTAAAAATCTTGAAAAAATCATAGAATATGTATATCGCCAAATCATGACTATGCTAAAAATATTAGCTCAAAATAAAAAAGATTAATATATCAATTAAGCTTGACAGAATATAAATCTATAAACTTACTCATGCTAAATATACTATTATAAACTTTATTATTTTGACCTGATATTTTTAGCATAGTTATGATTTAGTGATGTACGCATTCTATAATTTTTCCAAAATTTTTAGTGTTCTACAAATATATGAATAAATTAACTATAGCATAATTTTGCTTAATTATTAAGGGAGGAAAAATGATTGTTTTAGTGCAAAACAATATTTTATCATGTAGTTCTCATCATATAGAGTGTAGAAGATTTCATAGTATAATTTTTAGACACTTATATGATTTTATAACAATTTTGTAAATTTATCTTATTATCCACAGTGTTTATCAGCAAATTTGACAAGAAACAGAGTGTCTTTCAGCAAATGGCTTCACTTTGAGTGTCCACCAACAAACGACCTCCACTTTCAGTGTCCACTGGCCAATTTTCTGAAACTTTAAAGGGTACACAGATGAATGAACAAAACACTACAACAAACTAATGGTGGGAGAAACCTACAAGGGATGAAGGAAAATAGCCATCTAGAGCGATAGGGGTAATTGAGAAAGCCCCCTCCCCAATATACCCCCTAGATATTTAGAGAGAACCACCCAACCCAAAGGGAATTATGGTCCAACTCGAATTTTGTTGATCCGACGACCACACACCTTCACCACTTTGCATTGCCATGACGCAAGCCATGTTATGCTGCCACATGCCATCCAATTCCTTCTTGGAACCTCCACCAAGGTTTTGAGGCCCAAACCCGAAAATCCTCCACCCTTGGTTTTGAAGCCTAAAACCTAGAAACCGCCCGTCATGGGTTTTGAGGCCCAAAATCGGAAACCATCGACTAGTGGTTTTTCGTGGCTCAACCACTAAACCGATTTTGAACATGCGAACACAAGGTTGATATGTGCCCTTGTGGTTCGGCCCTTTGTGATGAGTGATTGATCAAAGGCTCACAAGTAGGCATGAGTGGGCGACATGTCTCTTGGTTGTGTTGTTGTGCAGGTGTGGAGCTCGGAGGTAATGGTCGATGGCCAGGTGAAGGTCAAGTAGAGATGTGTCATGTCGATCGACCGGGAGTGGTGAAGGGCAGAAGTGAGGCTTGGACTGATGGACCGGAGGGCCAGAGGACCAGTTGCGGTAGCTAACACTTGGCAGTAGCAAGCAAGAGTACATGGGGATATGCGACTGCATTGACCAAGTCGAGACGAAACACGATGGCGTCATGGCACCTGGCGGAGGTCGGACACAGGCTTGCATAGGGCAAGTGTCGTCGGTCGAGTCAGGAAGAAAAGCAAAGGCGTTGTGCTCAGCGGAGGCTGGACATGCGTCGACATTAGTGTCGGCAACAGGGCGTGAGACCCACGCTCTGTCTTCGGTGCGGGTTTGGTGGTTGAGCCTCAAAAAACCACCGGTGACGGTTTCTAGGTTTGGGCCTCAAAACCTGGGGTGGTCAGTTTCTGAGTTTGGGCCTCAAAACTCAGGGTGGCGAGTTTGCCGGTTTGGGCCTCAAAACCCAGCGGAGGTTTCTATGCAGAACAGGACGACACGTGGCGGCACCATGAGGCTTGCGTCGAGGCGGAGCTAGCGATGAGGAGGCACGGCGGTCATCAGGACGACACGTGGCAGCATCGGGGAGCATGCGTTGCAGCGAAGCGAACGATGAGGAAGGCGTGTGACCATCGATGAGGAATCCTGACTGAGTTGGACTAGAATTCCCCTAGGGCTAGATAGTTTGCTCTATGTATCTAGGGGTACAAGAGGTATGGTGTAATAGGCTATAAATAAGGGATGACACCCTGCATCCCTCTCTTACACATTCACCTATTAGGGCTTCTCTCTCGGTAGCTACTTGTGATCCACAGAGATAGCATAATTCCTCTGTGTATTTTGATTTTAGGAAATGAGATCGTAATCTCCTTGTCTCCTCTGTGGAGCTTTTGCTGAAATCTTTGGAACTATGTTTTGTTCTTCGCATTCTTCATTTCCCCTCTTTTGCTCTTTCATGAGATTTCTTGATTTGAGGGATGGATTGAAAATCCATTTGAACCATCTTGTGCTGCATCGTAAGAGTCATCTTTCCACTGAAGGATTTTCTCTAATTCCTTACAAGCACATAGATCGGGCGGATTTTGTTTTGGATCTTGTTCTTTCTTTTCTCCGTCGAATTTCTTCGATTCACCGATTTGTAGTTATGTTCGAGCCATGATCTCTTAGGAGTAGCTCACTAACTTTCTTGTGACCCTCACATGAAGTTTGAGCCTTAGAGTGATGAGGACATCGCCAAGTTGGACTCACCGACGCCATGGTCTTCCCCAAGTTGCAATCCGACTCCAACTCAGTTTTCACGTCACCCTCGGAATTCAGGAGCAGTCCCGAGTAAAATCAACGCCCCGGATGCATACGGACTCCGTTTTCGACGAACCAGATATGCTTGGAAAGATAATTTGATAAGCTAACCAATGGCTTTGGAATCACGTCAAAATACGTCCGGAGTCAACGGGAATCGTCGAAACAAGTCAGCGTCCAGAATCTGCCAGGGTGCTGCGTCACCGTATTTTGGTCCGTTGGGCCGTGTATCGTCTTAGAACCCATTAGGGGGCGCGTCCAGCAGGGGCGACGACCTAAACCCTATATTTAGCCGCCGCCGCCGTCGTTAGGTCTTGGGTTTTGTTTTGAGTTTAGTTTTCCACCGAGAAACTGAATCGTTCATTGTAACTGTGGTGACAAATCCTTTTACAGTGATCCAGGGCCCCCGTTCTTGATCTCCTCCACTGTGTCGATTAGTCCTTTGGAACCGAGTTCTTGAACCCCTCTAATATATTCGTGATATTCATATCTGCAATTTCAGATTGCGTGCTTTACCTTCTTGCTTGTGTTCTTCGATTCGCTTGCAGGATTAGCCTTCTTGGCGAGGTCAATCAAGTTGTGCTTGGTTGATAACCAACGGAGCAGTGGTGTAACGGTTGCAGGGTTCGAATCGTGTCTGATTTGAAGCCGGATCGCCAACGTCGAGTTCTCCACCAATCGAACCTATCGCTACCTCACGGAAGATCGGGCCGTCCTTCATCAATTGGTATCGGATTTTTCAGGTTTCCCGCGAGGTATAATCTCGTTTGCCCTTAGATTCATATTTGTTATTACCTACAGTCCACAAAAAGCCAAAAAATATTTCAATTTCCGCTGTCCTATCGCCTTTTGTGCCTTTGCAATTTCGTTTCAGATTCGCTTTGTTGAGTTTGTGTCCGTGGTCGAGTCTTGTTGCTGGTTTAGGTTGTGTTCGTCGTCGTAGTTCATCGTGCCCGTTGCTGTTTCTTTGTTTTCGCCGCTATCCCATCCACCGTTCCTAAACAACAAGTCGAAGCCACCACATTACTCGACTTGCCCGCTAGCCGCCTTGTGTAATTTCTCGCCGCCGCGCAAACCCTAGACAGGTTGCCAACCGCTCTAATTTTTGCCTGCATCGCAGCCCTCCTTACATCATCTGGCATCTACCTTCTGTTGTTAGTCACAAGGACGCATGATCTTGTGATCGGTGTTGGAGTTTCGGGTCGCTTTGCCTTAACTGCCGCTGCCGAGTTGCTCTTACTGCCGATTTTTGTGTGTGCCTTCCAGAAAACATAACTTGAGGTACATTCGGTAAAACAGACATAACTTTTCGCTCGTTTGTCCGAAAAATCTGAAATTTTTTGTGGCGATTCTTGACACCGTTTGGACCTCACCCAAACTCGGCTTCGCCCTGTTTGGTCCCTCCAAATTGCCAAAAAAAAAATCGGGAAAATAAATAAAAAAAATTGACAAGGTTTCAGCACGCTTTTCAGAGAACTTGCTGATTTTGTGTAGACCACATCCGACCTCAGTTGCAGGCGCCAATTTTTGTGGTTACATCTTTTGTGATCCTTGTTCAAGGAAAAATAAAAAAAAATAGTGAAAAAATAAAAAAAGTTTGATTCCTACTAGTACCTTTTTGGAAAATCAAGGGAAAATTCAGGACAAAGAAAAATTCAGATTCTTTGCTTGTTCTGTGAGTTCTTTCCATCGTTCTTTGTTTCATCTTGTTGCGCTACGTCTACACACGTCTTAGCCAGCAATTGTGACTTGTGCTTTGGATACTTATTGAACTTTGCTAATCTGCTTTCGTTAATTGCTAATCCTTGCTGTCATATTGTGCCTACCTATAGCTCCACATATACTTCTGTCAGCACAGGTTTATCTTGCAACTGTTACCCACGCTCAACAACAGATTGCTTCGTCACTTTGGTTTGATCTTGTTTGGCGTTGGTAAGAATACAGGCAAGACGGTGGTAAGCCGCCTGTGATTTTGCATTCCAGTTCCACTTCTACCACCACCACTTGGTTCCTTTAGTTGATAGGGATAATCCTTTGCTGCTGTAGTTTTTTTCTATCTTCTAACAATGGCAGGAATTCCGACGGACTTCAATGAGTGCGTGTCCAAAGGCGAGCTTACGACATTCATGAATGAACAACGCAATCTTATGACCGAGCTGACACGCAACGTGAACAATTTGGTCAACCGCATTACGCAGCTTGAGCAACGCCCTCAACCAAATCGTGATGACGAAGATGCGGATGCTTTTGGTGATGACGATGCGGATGCTGATGCTGGTCCTCGTCGCCGCCTCAACTTCAATCGTCGCGGTATGGGAGGTAATAATAATAATAATGATCCTTTTGCTAAAATTAAATTTAGCCTACCTTCCTTTGCTGGTAATATGGATCCAGAGACATATTTAGATTGGGAACTTACTGTTCAACAAAAATTTGATTCTTATAATGTTCCTGCTGAGCATAGAGTTAGACTTGCTACTAGTGAGTTTACTAATTTTGCTTTATTCTGGTGGAGTGATCTTTGCAATGCTAATAATGCTGCTGCTGTGCCTCAAACTTGGAATACTTTAAAGCAACGCATGAAATCTCGTTTTGTTCCTCCTTATTACCAACGTGATCTACGTTTGAAACTGCAAACTTTAAAACAAGGTGATAAAGGAGTAGAGGCATATTATCAAGAATTGCTTATTGGTTTAGCACGTTGTGGTATACATGAAGATGATGATGATGCTAGTGCTAGATTCTTTGGTGGTTTAAATCGTGATATCCAGGATATTCTTGATTACAAAGATTGGACTAGGTTCAGCCAATTATATCATCTTGCTCTTAAAGCTGAACGAGAAGTACAGGGACGCAAACAACACCAACCTTTTAGGTATAACACTGGGAGGACTTTTCAGCAACGTTCCGAGCCGGAGACGCCCAAGCTTCCTGCTGCACCACAGCCGTCTACACCTTCCGAGGTAAGTAAATTGTCTAGTGTGCAGATTCCACAATTCAAGAAAGGTGCCACTTCGGGTGCTTCTACTAGATCTTCCTCGTCTAGCTCTACAATCATTTGCCACCGATGCAAAGGCATGGGACATGTCATGAAGGATTGCCCCAGTCGTCGTGCTTTCATTGCTACCGAGGATGGATATGTAAGTACTAGTGATGTTGAAGATGATTTAGCTCTTGCTGCTAACATTGCTGCAGATTCCATCGAGGACGATCACGACAAGGAGACCATCACCATTGACTCTGTGGCTGCTGCTGCGGATTATCCTAGTCTTCTTGTGCAGCGAGTGTTGAGTACACGTGTGGGACATGAAGAAGAAGAGATGAAGATCCAACGCCACAATTTGTTCCACATGTATCTCATTGTGCAGGGTTGTCGTGTTCTCACCATCATTGATAGCGGGAGTTGCAACAACTTGGTGAGTTCGGATTTGGTTGAGAAGCTTGGCTTAACCACACGACAACATTCGTATCCATATAAACTTCAATGGTTCAATAATAATGGTATGACTAAGGTAACTAAATCAGCACGCATTAGCTTTTTCACAGGCTCTTATCATGATACTGCTGATTTTGACGTTGTCCCTATGCAAGCTTGTTCTATTTTGTTAGGTCGCCCATGGGAATTTGATAATGATGCTTTACACCATGGTAGAACTAATACATACACTATCATACATAAGGACAAGAAAATTACTTTGCTGCCTTTGTCTCCTACGGATATTATTAAACATGCTAAAGAGATTAAAAATAAAAATAAACCTCCAACAAATATTGCTAACAATAATGAGATTAAGTTAAAAGGAGGTGTTTTTATTGCTACAACTTCTACTACTGCTGCGTTATGTGATACTAATGATGCTCCTTGTTATACTATGCTTTGTCGACATGTTAGTGTTGCTGCACATGATTCTATACATTGTGTTTCGCATTGTGCGGTCACTAACCTTTTGCAGGAGCTTGGAGATGACATGGAGTCGCGGACAACTCCAATTCAAGAAGGGGAGGATGATGAGGACATCGCCAAGTTGGACTCACCGACGCCATGGTCTTCCCCAAGTTGCAATCCGACTCCAACTCAGTTTTCACGTCACCCTCGGAATTCAGGAGCAGTCCCGAGTAAAATCAACGCCCCGGATGCATACGGACTCCGTTTTCGACGAACCAGATATGCTTGGAAAGATAATTTGATAAGCTAACCAATGGCTTTGGAATCACGTCAAAATACGTCCGGAGTCAACGGGAATCGTCGAAACAAGTCAGCGTCCAGAATCTGCCAGGGTGCTGCGTCACCGTATTTTGGTCCGTTGGGCCGTGTATCGTCTTGGAGCCCATTAGGGGGCGCGTCCAGCAGGGGCGACGACCTAAACCCTATATTTAGCCGCCGCCGCCGTCGTTAGGTCTTGGGTTTTGTTTTGAGTTTAGTTTTCCACCGAGAAACTGAATCGTTCATTGTAACTGTGGTGACAAATCCTTTTACAGTGATCCAGGGCCCCCGTTCTTGATCTCCTCCACTGTGTCGATTAGTCCTTTGGAACCGAGTTCTTGAACCCCTCTAATATATTCGTGATATTCATATCTGCAATTTCAGATTGCGTGCTTTACCTTCTTGCTTGTGTTCTTCGATTCGCTTGCAGGATTAGCCTTCTTGGCGAGGTCAATCAAGTTGTGCTTGGTTGATAACCAACGGAGCAGTGGTGTAACGGTTGCAGGGTTCGAATCGTGTCTGATTTGAAGCTGGATCGCCAACGTCGAGTTCTCCACCAATCGAACCTATCGCTACCTCACGGAAGATCGGGCCGTCCTTCATCAATTGGTATCGGATTTTTCAGGTTTCCCGCGAGGTATAATCTCGTTTGCCCTTAGATTCATATTTGTTATTACCTACAGTCCACAAAAAGCCAAAAAATATTTCAATTTCCGCTGTCCTATCGCCTTTTGTGCCTTTGCAATTTCGTTTCAGATTCGCTTTGTTGAGTTTGTGTCCGTGGTCGAGTCTTGTTGCTGGTTTAGGTTGTGTTCGTCGTCGTAGTTCATCGTGCCCGTTGCTGTTTCTTTGTTTTCGCCGCTATCCCATCCACCGTTCCTAAACAACAAGTCGAAGCCACCACATTACTCGACTTGCCCGCTAGCCGCCTTGTGTAATTTCTCGCCGCCGCGCAAACCCTAGACAGGTTGCCAACCGCTCTAATTTTTGCCTGCATCGCAGCCCTCCTTACATCATCTGGCATCTACCTTCTGTTGTTAGTCACAAGGACGCATGATCTTGTGATCGGTGTTGGAGTTTCGGGTCGCTTTGCCTTAACTGCCGCTGCCGAGTTGCTCTTACTGCCGATTTTTGTGTGTGCCTTCCAGAAAACATAACTTGAGGTACATTCGGTAAAACAGACATAACTTTTCGCTCGTTTGTCCGAAAAATCTGAAATTTTTTGTGGCGATTCTTGACACCGTTTGGACCTCACCCAAACTCGGCTTCGCCCTGTTTGGTCCCTCCAAATTGCCAAAAAAAAATCGGGAAAATAAATAAAAAAAAATGACAAGGTTTCAGCACGCTTTTCAGAGAACTTGCTGATTTTGTGTAGACCACATCCGACCTCAGTTGCAGGCGCCAATTTTTGTGGTTACATCTTTTGTGATCCTTGTTCAAGGAAAAATAAAAAAAAAATAGTGAAAAAATAAAAAAAGTTTGATTCCTACTAGTACCTTTTTGGAAAATCAAGGGAAAATTCAGGACAAAGAAAAATTCAGATTCTTTGCTTGTTCTGTGAGTTCTTTCCATCGTTCTTTGTTTCATCTTGTTGCGCTACGTCTACACACGTCTTAGCCAGCAATTGTGACTTGTGCTTTGGATACTTATTGAACTTTGCTAATCTGCTTTCGTTAATTGCTAATCCTTGCTGTCATATTGTGCCTACCTATAGCTCCACATATACTTCTGTCAGCACAGGTTTATCTTGCAACTGTTACCCACGCTCAACAACAGATTGCTTCGTCACTTTGGTTTGATCTTGTTTGGCGTTGGTAAGAATACAGGCAAGACGGTGGTAAGCCGCCTGTGATTTTGCATTCCAGTTCCACTTCTACCACCACCACTTGGTTCCTTTAGTTGATAGGGATAATCCTTTGCTGCTGTAGTTTTTTTCTATCTTCTAACAATGGCAGGAATTCCGACGGACTTCAATGAGTGCGTGTCCAAAGGCGAGCTTACGACATTCATGAATGAACAACGCAATCTTATGACCGAGCTGACACGCAACGTGAACAATTTGGTCAACCGCATTACGCAGCTTGAGCAACGCCCTCAACCAAATCGTGATGACGAAGATGCGGATGCTTTTGGTGATGACGATGCGGATGCTGATGCTGGTCCTCGTCGCCGCCTCAACTTCAATCGTCGCGGTATGGGAGGTAATAATAATAATAATGATCCTTTTGCTAAAATTAAATTTAGCCTACCTTCCTTTGCTGGTAATATGGATCCAGAGACATATTTAGATTGGGAACTTACTGTTCAACAAAAATTTGATTCTTATAATGTTCCTGCTGAGCATAGAGTTAGACTTGCTACTAGTGAGTTTACTAATTTTGCTTTATTCTGGTGGAGTGATCTTTGCAATGCTAATAATGCTGCTGCTGTGCCTCAAACTTGGAATACTTTAAAGCAACGCATGAAATCTCGTTTTGTTCCTCCTTATTACCAACGTGATCTACGTTTGAAACTGCAAACTTTAAAACAAGGTGATAAAGGAGTAGAGGCATATTATCAAGAATTGCTTATTGGTTTAGCACGTTGTGGTATACATGAAGATGATGATGATGCTAGTGCTAGATTCTTTGGTGGTTTAAATCGTGATATCCAGGATATTCTTGATTACAAAGATTGGACTAGGTTCAGCCAATTATATCATCTTGCTCTTAAAGCTGAACGAGAAGTACAGGGACGCAAACAACACCAACCTTTTAGGTATAACACTGGGAGGACTTTTCAGCAACGTTCCGAGCCGGAGACGCCCAAGCTTCCTGCTGCACCACAGCCGTCTACACCTTCCGAGGTAAGTAAATTGTCTAGTGTGCAGATTCCACAATTCAAGAAAGGTGCCACTTCGGGTGCTTCTACTAGATCTTCCTCGTCTAGCTCTACAATCATTTGCCACCGATGCAAAGGCATGGGACATGTCATGAAGGATTGCCCCAGTCGTCGTGCTTTCATTGCTACCGAGGATGGATATGTAAGTACTAGTGATGTTGAAGATGATTTAGCTCTTGCTGCTAACATTGCTGCAGATTCCATCGAGGACGATCACGACAAGGAGACCATCACCATTGACTCTGTGGCTGCTGCTGCGGATTATCCTAGTCTTCTTGTGCAGCGAGTGTTGAGTACACGTGTGGGACATGAAGAAGAAGAGATGAAGATCCAACGCCACAATTTGTTCCACATGTATCTCATTGTGCAGGGTTGTCGTGTTCTCACCATCATTGATAGCGGGAGTTGCAACAACTTGGTGAGTTCGGATTTGGTTGAGAAGCTTGGCTTAACCACACGACAACATTCGTATCCATATAAACTTCAATGGTTCAATAATAATGGTATGACTAAGGTAACTAAATCAGCACGCATTAGCTTTTTCACAGGCTCTTATCATGATACTGCTGATTTTGACGTTGTCCCTATGCAAGCTTGTTCTATTTTGTTAGGTCGCCCATGGGAATTTGATAATGATGCTTTACACCATGGTAGAACTAATACATACACTATCATACATAAGGACAAGAAAATTACTTTGCTGCCTTTGTCTCCTACGGATATTATTAAACATGCTAAAGAGATTAAAAATAAAAATAAACCTCCAACAAATATTGCTAACAATAATGAGATTAAGTTAAAAGGAGGTGTTTTTATTGCTACAACTTCTACTACTGCTGCGTTATGTGATACTAATGATGCTCCTTGTTATACTATGCTTTGTCGACATGTTAGTGTTGCTGCACATGATTCTATACATTGTGTTTCGCATTGTGCGGTCACTAACCTTTTGCAGGAGCTTGGAGATGACATGGAGTCGCGGACAACTCCAATTCAAGAAGGGGAGGATGATGAGGACATCGCCAAGTTGGACTCACCGACGCCATGGTCTTCCCCAAGTTGCAATCCGACTCCAACTCAGTTTTCACGTCACCCTCGGAATTCAGGAGCAGTCCTGAGTAAAATCAACGCCCCGGATGCATACGGACTCCGTTTTCGACGAACCAGATATGCTTGGAAAGATAATTTGATAAGCTAACCAATGGCTTTGGAATCACGTCAAAATACGTCCGGAGTCAACGGGAATCGTCGAAACAAGTCAGCGTCCAGAATCTGCCAGGGTGCTGCGTCACCGTATTTTGGTCCGTTGGGCCGTGTATCGTCTTGGAGCCCATTAGGGGGCGCGTCCAGCAGGGGCGACGACCTAAACCCTATATTTAGCCGCCGCCGCCGTCGTTAGGTCTTGGGTTTTGTTTTGAGTTTAGTTTTCCACCGAGAAACTGAATCGTTCATTGTAACTGTGGTGACAAATCCTTTTACAGTGATCCAGGGCCCCCGTTCTTGATCTCCTCCACTGTGTCGATTAGTCCTTTGGAACCGAGTTCTTGAACCCCTCTAATATATTCGTGATATTCATATCTGCAATTTCAGATTGCGTGCTTTACCTTCTTGCTTGTGTTCTTCGATTCGCTTGCAGGATTAGCCTTCTTGGCGAGGTCAATCAAGTTGTGCTTGGTTGATAACCAACGGAGCAGTGGTGTAACGGTTGCAGGGTTCGAATCGTGTCTGATTTGAAGCTGGATCGCCAACGTCGAGTTCTCCACCAATCGAACCTATCGCTACCTCACGGAAGATCGGGCCGTCCTTCATCAATTGGTATCGGATTTTTCAGGTTTCCCGCGAGGTATAATCTCGTTTGCCCTTAGATTCATATTTGTTATTACCTACAGTCCACAAAAAGCCAAAAAATATTTCAATTTCCGCTGTCCTATCGCCTTTTGTGCCTTTGCAATTTCGTTTCAGATTCGCTTTGTTGAGTTTGTGTCCGTGGTCGAGTCTTGTTGCTGGTTTAGGTTGTGTTCGTCGTCGTAGTTCATCGTGCCCGTTGCTGTTTCTTTGTTTTCGCCGCTATCCCATCCACCGTTCCTAAACAACAAGTCGAAGCCACCACATTACTCGACTTGCCCGCTAGCCGCCTTGTGTAATTTCTCGCCGCCGCGCAAACCCTAGACAGGTTGCCAACCGCTCTAATTTTTGCCTGCATCGCAGCCCTCCTTACATCATCTGGCATCTACCTTCTGTTGTTAGTCACAAGGACGCATGATCTTGTGATCGGTGTTGGAGTTTCGGGTCGCTTTGCCTTAACTGCCGCTGCCGAGTTGCTCTTACTGCCGATTTTTGTGTGTGCCTTCCAGAAAACATAACTTGAGGTACATTCGGTAAAACAGACATAACTTTTCGCTCGTTTGTCCGAAAAATCTGAAATTTTTTGTGGCGATTCTTGACACCGTTTGGACCTCACCCAAACTCGGCTTCGCCCTGTTTGGTCCCTCCAAATTGCCAAAAAAAAATCGGGAAAATAAATAAAAAAAAATGACAAGGTTTCAGCACGCTTTTCAGAGAACTTGCTGATTTTGTGTAGACCACATCCGACCTCAGTTGCAGGCGCCAATTTTTGTGGTTACATCTTTTGTGATCCTTGTTCAAGGAAAAATAAAAAAAAATAGTGAAAAAATAAAAAAAGTTTGATTCCTACTAGTACCTTTTTGGAAAATCAAGGGAAAATTCAGGACAAAGAAAAATTCAGATTCTTTGCTTGTTCTGTGAGTTCTTTCCATCGTTCTTTGTTTCATCTTGTTGCGCTACGTCTACACACGTCTTAGCCAGCAATTGTGACTTGTGCTTTGGATACTTATTGAACTTTGCTAATCTGCTTTCGTTAATTGCTAATCCTTGCTGTCATATTGTGCCTACCTATAGCTCCACATATACTTCTGTCAGCACAGGTTTATCTTGCAACTGTTACCCACGCTCAACAACAGATTGCTTCGTCACTTTGGTTTGATCTTGTTTGGCGTTGGTAAGAATACAGGCAAGACGGTGGTAAGCCGCCTGTGATTTTGCATTCCAGTTCCACTTCTACCACCACCACTTGGTTCCTTTAGTTGATAGGGATAATCCTTTGCTGCTGTAGTTTTTTTCTATCTTCTAACAATGGCAGGAATTCCGACGGACTTCAATGAGTGCGTGTCCAAAGGCGAGCTTACGACATTCATGAATGAACAACGCAATCTTATGACCGAGCTGACACGCAACGTGAACAATTTGGTCAACCGCATTACGCAGCTTGAGCAACGCCCTCAACCAAATCGTGATGACGAAGATGCGGATGCTTTTGGTGATGACGATGCGGATGCTGATGCTGGTCCTCGTCGCCGCCTCAACTTCAATCGTCGCGGTATGGGAGGTAATAATAATAATAATGATCCTTTTGCTAAAATTAAATTTAGCCTACCTTCCTTTGCTGGTAATATGGATCCAGAGACATATTTAGATTGGGAACTTACTGTTCAACAAAAATTTGATTCTTATAATGTTCCTGCTGAGCATAGAGTTAGACTTGCTACTAGTGAGTTTACTAATTTTGCTTTATTCTGGTGGAGTGATCTTTGCAATGCTAATAATGCTGCTGCTGTGCCTCAAACTTGGAATACTTTAAAGCAACGCATGAAATCTCGTTTTGTTCCTCCTTATTACCAACGTGATCTACGTTTGAAACTGCAAACTTTAAAACAAGGTGATAAAGGAGTAGAGGCATATTATCAAGAATTGCTTATTGGTTTAGCACGTTGTGGTATACATGAAGATGATGATGATGCTAGTGCTAGATTCTTTGGTGGTTTAAATCGTGATATCCAGGATATTCTTGATTACAAAGATTGGACTAGGTTCAGCCAATTATATCATCTTGCTCTTAAAGCTGAACGAGAAGTACAGGGACGCAAACAACACCAACCTTTTAGGTATAACACTGGGAGGACTTTTCAGCAACGTTCCGAGCCGGAGACGCCCAAGCTTCCTGCTGCACCACAGCCGTCTACACCTTCCGAGGTAAGTAAATTGTCTAGTGTGCAGATTCCACAATTCAAGAAAGGTGCCACTTCGGGTGCTTCTACTAGATCTTCCTCGTCTAGCTCTACAATCATTTGCCACCGATGCAAAGGCATGGGACATGTCATGAAGGATTGCCCCAGTCGTCGTGCTTTCATTGCTACCGAGGATGGATATGTAAGTACTAGTGATGTTGAAGATGATTTAGCTCTTGCTGCTAACATTGCTGCAGATTCCATCGAGGACGATCACGACAAGGAGACCATCACCATTGACTCTGTGGCTGCTGCTGCGGATTATCCTAGTCTTCTTGTGCAGCGAGTGTTGAGTACACGTGTGGGACATGAAGAAGAAGAGATGAAGATCCAACGCCACAATTTGTTCCACATGTATCTCATTGTGCAGGGTTGTCGTGTTCTCACCATCATTGATAGCGGGAGTTGCAACAACTTGGTGAGTTCGGATTTGGTTGAGAAGCTTGGCTTAACCACACGACAACATTCGTATCCATATAAACTTCAATGGTTCAATAATAATGGTATGACTAAGGTAACTAAATCAGCACGCATTAGCTTTTTCACAGGCTCTTATCATGATACTGCTGATTTTGACGTTGTCCCTATGCAAGCTTGTTCTATTTTGTTAGGTCGCCCATGGGAATTTGATAATGATGCTTTACACCATGGTAGAACTAATACATACACTATCATACATAAGGACAAGAAAATTACTTTGCTGCCTTTGTCTCCTACGGATATTATTAAACATGCTAAAGAGATTAAAAATAAAAATAAACCTCCAACAAATATTGCTAACAATAATGAGATTAAGTTAAAAGGAGGTGTTTTTATTGCTACAACTTCTACTACTGCTGCGTTATGTGATACTAATGATGCTCCTTGTTATACTATGCTTTGTCGACATGTTAGTGTTGCTGCACATGATTCTATACATTGTGTTTCGCATTGTGCGGTCACTAACCTTTTGCAGGAGCTTGGAGATGACATGGAGTCGCGGACAACTCCAATTCAAGAAGGGGAGGATGATGAGGACATCGCCAAGTTGGACTCACCGACGCCATGGTCTTCCCCAAGTTGCAATCCGACTCCAACTCAGTTTTCACGTCACCCTCGGAATTCAGGAGCAGTCCCGAGTAAAATCAACGCCCCGGATGCATACGGACTCCGTTTTCGACGAACCAGATATGCTTGGAAAGATAATTTGATAAGCTAACCAATGGCTTTGGAATCACGTCAAAATACGTCCGGAGTCAACGGGAATCGTCGAAACAAGTCAGCGTCCAGAATCTGCCAGGGTGCTGCGTCACCGTATTTTGGTCCGTTGGGCCGTGTATCGTCTTGGAGCCCATTAGGGGGCGCGTCCAGCAGGGGCGACGACCTAAACCCTATATTTAGCCGCCGCCGCCGTCGTTAGGTCTTGGGTTTTGTTTTGAGTTTAGTTTTCCACCGAGAAACTGAATCGTTCATTGTAACTGTGGTGACAAATCCTTTTACAGTGATCCAGGGCCCCCGTTCTTGATCTCCTCCACTGTGTCGATTAGTCCTTTGGAACCGAGTTCTTGAACCCCTCTAATATATTCGTGATATTCATATCTGCAATTTCAGATTGCGTGCTTTACCTTCTTGCTTGTGTTCTTCGATTCGCTTGCAGGATTAGCCTTCTTGGCGAGGTCAATCAAGTTGTGCTTGGTTGATAACCAACGGAGCAGTGGTGTAACGGTTGCAGGGTTCGAATCGTGTCTGATTTGAAGCCGGATCGCCAACGTCGAGTTCTCCACCAATCGAACCTATCGCTACCTCACGGAAGATCGGGCCGTCCTTCATCATAGAGCTTTTGATTTGAGGGAGATTGGGTCAAATCGGTGGAAGAACTGTGCTGTTTCGGGAGCATCGGACGGTGTTGTTCATAGCATCGGATGTTGACCTTCTGACACCGGGCGCTTCGTTGCCTCGCTGTGTAGTTTAGTAGTTTTAAAGGGGCATCGAACGTAGGCATCAGATGCTACAGTTCAACGTCTGATGGTCATCCAGTGAGGTTCCAGAAACCCTCATCTAGCATCGGTGAAAGGTCCTAAATGGCTAGAGAGGGGGGGTGAATAGCCTATAAAAATTTCTACAACAACACTAAGCAACTTTGTTCGTAAACTAAATGGCGAAGCAAAGGTTGAGCTAGCTCTAAGTCAAAAGCAAGCCTCCTATTCACAACTCTAGTTAACTATGATTTCTAATATCACACAAAGACTAGGTTGCTAGACTAAGACTATGTGAGTAAAAAGAACTAGAAGATATATGAAGCTACACAAGAATTAATATGTCTAGTAAAGAATCGATACACAATTCACTTTGCAACCAAGAGACAAAGTAATTACAATATATAAAGAGTTGTATACCAATCCCGGCAAGTGATCAAAAGATGAATCAATGAATATCAAGGAGACAAAGTGACACAATGATTTTTCCCCGAGGTTCACTTGCTTGCCGGCAAGCTACGTTCCCGTTGTAGCGATTCACCCACTTGGAGGTTCACGAGCTAATTGGCATCACACGCCAAACCCTCGATAGGGTGCCGCACAACCACACCACAAGATGGGGATCCACAAGCTACAAGCAATCCACTAGAGTTACCTTTCGCGATCTCCCGCTGGGAAGGTACTAGAAACCCCTTACAAGTCACCGATCGGAGCTGGAAACAATCACCAACTTCCGCTCAATGATCCTCGCTGCTCCAAGCCATCTAGGTGTCGACAAACACCAAGAGTAGCAAGAGAAATCCGCAGCGAAACACGAACAACAAGTGCCTCTAGATGAACACACTCATGCAATGCACTTGGCTCTCCCAATCTCTCACAATATGATGAACAATCAATCAAATGGAGTGAGAAGATGCTTGGCTAGGCTCCAGGGTTCCGCCTCCGTATAATTACAGCACACACTAGATTCTAAATGCATATGCAAAGTAAGATCATCTAGTGGTACTTTGATAACCGTATTTCGCAAATGAGTTTTGCTCCTCTTAATAGTACGACTATCAATCCTAAATGTGATCACACTCTCTATAGTGTCTTGATCACTAAAATAAAATGGCCCTATGCATATACCTTTGCCTCTAGCCCATTTTGTTTTTCTCTTTCTTCTTTTCCAAGAATTGGAGCCTTTGATCACCATCATGTGGACATCCATCCATCTAGCTCCATCACTTGGTGTTGGACCAACCTATCTTATTTACACTTAAGCATAGGTTAGTCCAAATAGGTTTCATCAATTATCCAAAACCAAACTAGGGCTTTCAATCGGACGCGTCAGGTGATTGGGCATCGGACGCTGCCAAAGTCTAAGGCTTTTCTATTTTGCATCGGACGCAGGCATTAGATGCGAAAGAAACACTATTCATACATCTGATGGCCAAACAGTAAGGTTCCAGAGAGGTCCTATTCACATCGGACACGTCCGTTGGATAGGCATCAGATGTTGTCAGCGTCCGATGGTCGTGGTTCTGCGCTATTTTATCCGTAGCTCGTCCATTTGTCTTTGGATTTGAGTTTCAGCTTTTGCGTGGGCTTCCTTGACCTTACTAGTGTCCCGCTGTGTTCCTTGGGAGGATCCACCCTATCATTAGGGTCATGGACATTGCGAGGGTTGGCTTTTATTTTGGGGTTTGAATTGGGACATCGGTCGTTCATTTCTGAAAAGAAATTTGAGGCTCTCATTCACCCCCCTCTGGTCGCCCTTTTGGTCCTTTAGAACAAGGCATATCCGTTATGCCATCTCTGCTCCCCGACACATGTCATTTCATCCTCGGCCGCTTGAACGCCAACTCTTTCAGAGCCTTCGTTCGGCGCGCCTACTATTTTGACTTGGTCAACACAGTCACTCCACCATATGCACTTGCTCTTGTCGATGTCCCCAAGTGTCAACCACCGTGGTTAATCCTCGTGCGCTCTGGTCCCTCAGTTCAAGCCTCATGTCTGTCCTTCATCGCTACGTGTCTGTCGACACAACCCATCTCTACTTAACCTTCACCTCATCATTGATCACTGCCTCCGAGCTCTACACCTGCACACTCCAAGTCAAGAGACATGTTGCACAACCCAACTAACTTCATGGTTAGTACACCGACTCAACCCAAGACGCAAGCCCATTGACAATCACTCATCACAAACCCAAACCATAAGGGCACATATCAACCTTGTACAGTTCGCAAACATGTAGGCATTCTCTGATGTTGAAAATTGCAAGGTATGACATTGGTTGAAGTGAAGCTCAAGATGTTTTACTTTGTTTTTCTTTTGATCTTAAGTTGATACGTATGTTGATGTATTAAGAGGGATGCAACATGATGACAGTTGTGTTGTCTATACTGCTCAAGTTAACCTAGGTGAGATTTAAGAGAGAGAACCTTACAACATGTTTAGTTTGCATGACAGACTGAAAGCCCTAGTTTGGTTTTTGTTAATTGATGAAACCTATTTGGTCTAATCCTATTGCTAAGCATGTGTGTAGCTAATGAGAAAGGATTATGACCAAGCCAAGTGGTGGAGATAGCAAGGTGGAAACCATGGAGGATGGTGATGGCCACATGCAAGTCAAGTGATCAAGTGCTCTACCATTGGTGAATTGTGAAAAGAAGAGAAGAGATGAAGCAAAGAGACCCAAAGGCAAAGGTATAACCTATAGGGCTCTTTGTTTTAGTGAGTGTGATCACATTTAGGATACATAGCCGTACTATTAAGAGGAGTTAATTCACGGCTTATGTGGTGTTCAAGTGCCACTAGGAGTTCTCTAACTTTTTGATGCTATAGACCTAGTGAGTGACTAAAAAAACCCTTGGAAAATGCTTTGCAAAATGCTAACACACGTGCACAAGTGGTGAAACACCTTGGTGTTGACGCATGAAAGCAAGGGTAGAAGATAGAAAGCAAAAGATGCTAAGTTAGGGGCATCGGACGCTGCAGGTGGCAGCGTCGGACGCTGGCCTGCGCGTCCGATGGCAAACCCTAGCTAATGACAGATGTTGAAGGAGCATCGGATGCTGGCAATGGACGCTGGGAAAACATTATTGCAGAGTCTGATGTTGATGACGTGGCATGAGCTCACTTGACAGGGAGCATCGGACGCTGGCCTGTGTCCGATGTGGATCCATCAGACGCTTTCGATGTGATTCTGACCTCTCTGGAACCTCTCTGGTGTGTCATCGGACGCTGAGGTGTAGCGTCCGATGCTAAGGGCTCAGAGCGTCCGATGTAGCGCTTATCTGTGCTGAAAAGAGTAGTAGCATCAAAGTGTCTGGTGCCTGGCATCGGCGTGTCCGATGTCACTTTAACTGTGGTGCAAAGGAATATGACCATTGGGATCGGGCGACTTGAATTCATAGCAGGAAAGGGGACACGTGGCTCCATCTGGAGCATCGGACGTTGGGTCAAGCATCAGCGCGTTCGATGCCCCCGATTTTAGCCCAACGGCTAGGCCATCTTGGGTGGCCTATATAAGTGGCTTGGCCGGCTCACTTGAGTGTCCTCTTGCATATTTTAATCCCTAAGCATTCTTGTGAGCATTGTCAAGCCTCCCACTCATCTCTAGAGTTGATTTGATCATTTGCTAGTGAGATTGAGTGATCTAGTGCTTTGATTTGAAAGTGCTCATTGTAGTGGCACTAATTCTTCGCATCGGCTTTGAGTTTCTTGTTACTCTTGGCATTTGTTGGTGCCTAGACGGCTTGGAGGCATTGAGGTGGAGTTGGCAAGATTGGTGATTATTCTTGGCCACCACCGGTTGTGATTGTGAGAGGTTTTGGAGCCTCACCTCACCGGAGCGGCAAGAGGCATCCTTAGTGGATTGCTCATGTCATTGAGCTAACTCACTAGTGATAGATTCTTGTGGCGCTCTTTGTGAGCTTGGCGTGTGTAACACCCCGGTGTTTAATTAATTAAAATAAATTAGAATTTAATAAGAAAATGGACAAAATCCTATATGGAGGAAAAATTCTAACCAGATGTTTGATGCATTCATGCCGTTGTATAATTTTTATTGGGTGAAAAAGAGTTTATTAAACCCCGATTAGGACGAATCGGTTATGTTCTATTTAAGAAGAAGATAAAAAGATTTAGAAAATTTTACAAATTCAAACTCAAATTTTATTTTCAAAACCTAGGAAAAAACATTTTGAAAGTTTGCAAAAGTTTTAATTTCAAAAGGGTTTCAAATTCAAAAGAGCTGGCAAAGTTTGAAAAAAAAAGAAAAGACTAAGCCCAATCCTCCCTCCTCCCTCTCCACCCGGCAGCCCTGCCATCGCCCCCACCGAATTAATTTTGGCCTGGCCCGAAGCGCCTTCCCATTTTTCCCCACCCCCTCAGCCCGCTTTCCCCTCCTCTCCCCGCTTCCCCGGCCCAGCCACCGAGTTAGCAAAGCATGCTATCCCGCCTCTTCCCCTAGCCCACATGAGCACTGCAAGCCCAGCGCCCAGCCGCCACAGCGTCGTTCCGCAGCCGCGGATAGGTGGGGCCTGCCTGTCAGGCTCGCCACCAACCTCCAGCTGAGATCCCCGCTCCGCCTTATGCGCTGCACCGTGCCCGCAGCTGCTCGCCCTTCCTCTCTCAAATAGGCATCGAGCTGCATCAGCACGAGCCGCCGCCACCCCTCATCACCTCTCCGGGTCATCTCCCCCCTCCGGTGCACCCACCGCGACACCCCGCCATCATCAGAGCACCGCCGCCGATCCTCTCCATCGACAGCCGGCTGCGAGCCGTCTCCGGCACCATCAACACCTCCAACGTGTCGCGGTGAGCTTCACCTCCGTTCCATCTACCTCCCCTGCCCCCTCGAGCTCTACCGAGCCACACCGAGCTCACCCGAGGGACACCACTGCCGGGTCTCCGCTGTCGTCGTCCGCCCTAATCGAGTCACCTCTGGCGCCAAGGAGGGCACCTACGTGCTCGCTGAAAGCTCCCATGCCCTTTCCCCTCATTTCCGTTGCCTCAACTGGCCCTAAACTAACTCCCGAGGCGTATGGCCATGGCGCCGCCGTGTGCGATTTCGCCGGCGACCGTCTCCTCTTTCCCTTTTGCTTTCTGGGCGTCCGATCTGGGCTGAGTGGCCAGGATTAGATCAATCCATGAAGCGGTATGGACCACGTGCACCGGTCCCGTGGACCGCCCCGTTGCTGCCACGCCAGATGGTGCACCACCCGCCTGGCAGACCGCACCAACGCGCACCCGCCACGTGGCGCCCACGTCAGCCCAGCGCCGACAGCTTTGGCTATTTTTCAAAAGAGTCCTCGACTTTTCCTTGAATCAACCCGCCGTCCTACTTGACTATACACAGAGTCTTGATATTCTTTCATCCTAGCCCCTGTTGTTTCGTCTAAACGAGGCCTGGTCCAGATCGGCTGCAAATTCAGTTTTGATTTATTTCAAATTCGAAAATGAATTTCAATTATTTACAGTTTTGCCACTCTATTCAAATGCTCATAACTTGCTCATTTTAACTCCGTTTTGATCCATTCAACTTGCATTAGATTTATAATTTCGTTCTCTATGCAGTAGATCTATTTATTTACTGTTTTATCACTGTTTGTTGTACCGTTATTTATTTTGTTGTATTGTGACATATATGTTGATTGGGCCAGAGAGTGCGGAGCACGAGGACGCTCCAGATTTTCCTTGTGATCCAGTTGATTCGACCCAGCTCGTAGGCAAGTGTCCTTGAACATCTTGCTCATGTATTTATTTTATTTTAAATTAGAGTAGTTAGATCTAGTAGATGCATGCAGTCTTAAATTGAATCTCATGTTAAGGTTTACTAGAACTTGTTTATATTATCCTTGTCACCCGGTTTCTGATATGTTGGGTAGATGTCATGCTTAGCCCTGCTGTCTTGGGATGGAATGGTGGTTAAATAATTAATTCTAATTAATGATCTATGGAACATGAACTAGTAACGTTGTAGTATAGTGAGTAGGTAAATCCGGCAGGATGGACCGTATTGGTGGTTTTGTGTCGTGGACTCGACAGCTGGTTTTGGTTTTTGGTTCTGGACTTGTGCTAGATTATCCTGCCTAGATCCCTAGGACCCGGTTCTCGAAGCCTGTAACCCGGCTTAACAGCGCAACCATGATGTTTGGAATGGGGCAGACCTGGCTAAGTAATTAATTGCCTCCAAGTTGAGGGTTTACACGGGGTCGGATTTGTGGCACAAGAGGGGGCTTCTGCAGTGGTGTGTATATCCACTATGAGCAGTGAAACCTTAGTGAACGTGTAAAACAGGCTTGGAGGGAATTTTGTAACGGCCTTGTAGTGCGACCCCGCTATGCACCTTGGTAGTGTTGAGCGTAAGGGGGAACACATGACTTATGGGTAACGATGTGCAACCTCTGCAGAGTGAAAAACTGATATATCAGCCGTGCTCACGGTCACGAGCGGCTTGGACTTCTTCGAGATTAGTTGGTGGGTTGGTTCTGGTTCGTTAGGGAAGCATTATGTGGTCATTAGTCCCATATGACATGGGTACAGAGGCTTCTTCTATGCGGGTTACTGCTTGGTACGGGAGTGACTCCCAAGCTCGGGCGCAGACCTGGTGTTATTACGGAAGGTAGCTTTGTATGTCGTGACATATGGAACTAATACACATAGGACTCATTGTAACGGCCTGGATCGGTTTGCTTGATGGACTTCAGGTGTGGTTTGCCTGATGGACTTCAGGTGTGGGTTTTGCTTGGTGGACTCCAAGTGTGGTTGCTTGGTGGACTCCAAGTGTTGGTTGCTCGGTGTGACTCCGAGTGTGGTTTGCTCGGTGTAAGTGCATTCGCCCCCAATGTGGGTTTTCGCTAATTAATGACAATCAAATTAGGGACTAACGGATTTATAAAAGCATATATGCAGGTGTTAGTCCTTAGAAAGATTTGAAATGTTAAAATCTCGTGAACAAAGCACGTTGAGTATAGTTGGACAAAAGTTGCCTCGCTCAAGTGGTTGATTGAAAGTTTATTTTTAAACTTGAGTTATAGGTAAGCCGGGCTATCAAAAGGGTCACAAATTAGGTTGGCTAGATGTGGAGAAAAGTGCTCAAATTGACTAACTAAAGTTTGCTTGAGAGTCACCGCACGATCACGAACACATAGAGGTTTTTCTGTGCAGTTGGTAGTACCGACCATGGGGGTCGGTAGTACCGACCAGGGCTGCAGCGCGCAATGCTCTCTGGGTAGAGTTCATTTTGAACTGGCGGTAGTACCGCCATAAGGTCGGTAGTACCGGGAACCTAGAGCGTTCTAACAACCTCTCTGTGTAGGCTCGAAAATGACTTGGTGGTAGTACCACCATAAGGTCGGTACTACCGGCCCTTGGTGGTACCGACCCTGGTCGGTAGGAAGGTCATTTTTGCAGACCTCTCTGTTCGTGCTCAAAATGACTTGGCGGTAGTACCGCCATATAGTCAGTACTACCGACCCTCGGTGGTACCGACCCAAGACGGTAGAAAGTCAAGTTTGCAGAGCTCTCTGTGTTTCGTGAAATTTGACTTGGCGGTAGTACCGCCATAAGGTCGGTACTACCGACCCTGGTCAGTAGTTACCGAGGGGCCAAGTATTTTTCTGCGGAGCTCTCTATTCGTGGCCATTTTGGCCTGGTGGTAGTACCGCCATAAGGCCGGTACTACCGGCCCTCGGTGGTCGGTAGCTGGATCTAGGTCAAACTCATATCTGTGCAACGGTTTTTGGCTGGGCGGTACTACCGACCATGGTGTTCGGTACTACCGACCAGCCTCGGGGCTGGGGGACTATAAATAGCCCTCCACTTTACTTTTGATTGTTACCCACTCATTCCACTCACTTATTGCGACCTACCTTCAGACAAAACACTCTCCAAGCATTGACTCCTCCCCTCTCTCTCCCCCTTTGCTTCTAGATTCATTCCCTTGCAAGATTTGAGCTAGGGAAGTGAGATTAGAGAGTGGGAAGCTTCGATCTACGACTTGAGCACTTGGTTTCCATCTAGCCGGCTTGATTTGTGTCTATTACTCTTGGGTTCTTTGAACCCTAGCCGGTTAGGTGTTCTTCGTGGTAGCCCGTGTTGTTTCATTTGTGAGGGCTCCCCGAAGTGTTTGTATTTCCCCTGTGATTTCTAGTGGAGAAATTCTAGTAGCCTTTGTGGTTGCTTGAGTGAGGCAAGGAGGTGAAAGAGACTCCGACCTTGGTGGTCACCTCAACAACGAGGACGTAGGCACTCCTTAGTGGTTTGGCTGAACCTCGGTATAAATCGCTGTGTCCTGTGTGCTTGTTGTTGTCTCTACTTTGAATATTATAGTTGTACTTGTATTCTTCGTGTTCTTCCTCTCCTTATCCCTTTCTTAGGTTGGGAAGGCTCGATCTACACCGTGGGAAGCAACCAAGGCTTAGAGAGGCTACAATCTTCATCGACAATACTTAGGGAAGTGGGGCGTTTATTTGTATTACATTCATAGCTCGCATACATTGGATTTGTAGTTTCGCTTTAGGGCTCCGGTAGTACCGTTTGTTTGTGTCGGTAGTATCGGTGTTTCATACCTGGTAGTACCTACCCAAACAAACCAGTAATACCGGTAGTTATCTAACTACAAGTTTTAGTTTGTGAAGTTTAAAATTGCAAAAAATCACCTATTCACCCCCTCTAGGCTGATTTGATCCTTTCACTCGGTGCGACTCCGAGTGTGGTTACTGTTACTGTTGGAGACTGTGGTTATAACCTAGTAAATAGGTGCATAGGTTTAATAGGATTAATAGGGTTGTGTCGCTTTAGGCGCTGGAGTCAAACTGTGTCAGCCTACCTTTGATAATAGCCTCATGAGCATATATTTCTTACACTTGCAGAGTACATTTCGATGTACTCACCCTTCCTCTTTGAACCCCTGCTACCCCAACAAGATGTTGGAGTCTACGACGTGGAGGAGTACCTAGAAGACGGCGAGTACGACCCTGACAACTCATACCCAGAAGACGGTGGATACGACCCAAACGACCTGTACTAGGATGCGCAGCCCCCGGTCGACCTTCCTGTGGAGTGGAGTCTAGTTTCCGTGAGTCTACATCAGAGTCTATTGACAGTCTACTTTTTTCTTTTGGACCCGAGGGTCATTTTTGTAATGAAGTTTGAATTATTAATAAAGCATTGTTTTGATATTTACTATGATGTCGATATATGTATGAAAATTGATCCTGACATACATATATTGTGCTCCAATTTTGTTCTTAAAATTGGGGTGTGACAGCATGGTGCTAATTAGCCATCGGGTCACCTAGTGTTGGTCGACACAACGGGGAGTAGCGTGCCGGCAAGCACGTGAACCTCGAGATAAATCATCGTGTCTCGTGTGCTTGATTGTATTGGATTGATCACTTCATTTGATAGGAATTTATTCATATCTTTGGTGATTGGCTTCACAAGTGGATTTCACCGATGATTGGATCTCTACTAAGCGTTTTTGAAGGCTCGGTGATATACTCTCTAGACTAGCTCATTTCCTTATTGCTCATTTACATTCATATTAGTTGAGCTAGTCATTTGTATTTATTGTTCTATTACTTTTGCTATACATATATATCTTGTTCATATATCTTGTATAGATAGCACTTGATTTCTATGCTTCTTATTCTTAGTTGATATCTTGAGAAGACTATTCTTGTCAATCTATTTAGTTGTGTCATATCTTGTATCTCTAGTGCAACTTACTTGATTGTGTGACATAGAGATATTAGGTAGAATAGTTGGTTAGGTGTCTTGCAACACTTATTAGGCTAGTGCAAAAAGCTTCGTCATTTGTTTTACTAATAGTGTTTGCCTAAGTGATTTTGTAGATTTTTAAATAGGCTATTCACCCTCCTCCTCTAGCCATTCAGACCTTTCACAGACTCATGCAGAATGATCCGATCCAAACTCCGAACCTGATCTCTGTGTCTGGTTTGTGTCAGAAGACCAATACATCCGTCGTTGAGTAGCTCTGATTGTAAGCCATTTTGCAGGACTGACTCGTTCCTCGCAGGAGAACCGGATGACACCGTCGGTCATCGAACCATACCGGATGATGACACCGTCGGTCATCGAACCATACCGGATGAGTCCATTCCTGAAACCAAACAGGCTGGGAACCAACTTGGTGCCGGACCAGTCCAGTATGAGCAGGAGTCACAGGTTCAGTTGCCTAGTCTCTCTAGTTTTGAGCATGCTAGAAGTTAGGTTCTTGGTTAGAAGTTTTTATGTCCGTCGAATCTTTTGACGTTATGCGCAAGTAGAACTAACTTTGGCTCGAAAGAACATCCTGGACCAGAGTCTGTAGAGCACAGCAACTAGTAATGGCTAGTTTTTGGGTGGGAGCTATAAATATCTCCAAGTTCTCCCCTTTAAGCGTTGTTGATTCTGCTAATATATACTCTCTTTGTATCGCTTAGGACAGCGACACGGTGTTCAAAGTATAACTTTGACCACTTGTTTCTTTAAAAATATTTGTTGTAAAATGGTATGTGTATATTTTTATGAAAATATTTTTCAAGACAAATTTATTTATATGATTTTTATATCTCTAAACTTAATAATTTAAAAATTATTCATGATTTATATTCTCAATATTTGACTCAAATCTTGTTCAAAACGACATCTATTTCTGATACGGAGCGAGTACATGTTTTATGGCCTTGTGAGCGCTTCGCACACCTCCCTTAGTGAGATTTGATCATGAATGCATAATCCGTTTGGCGAATATTTGATTAATATGCCCATTAAATTTTGTATTATTTTCTTAAACATCTTAATCATTTTAAATGAAAAAAATTAAACTAAAACCTAGTAGATCTCATCAACCGCTTGAACTTTGAAATAAAAAATATTTTCATTTGACACCTATAAAAGAGGTGACAAGTTTTGTTATATTATTAATGTTGTAACACCTCTGGTGATTAATATGTAATTAATCTGACATGTCATCATCTTTAGTCATTAATCATCATTGCCATGCATTATGTTTGCCTAATGCTTGTTTTGCATTTACCTTTTTCTGGAGTGACTTTTGTAGTGATCTCTTTTTCAAAAACCCTAAAGGTCCAAATCTTCCTATAAGGGCAAAATGGTAATTTCATCTCTGTGTCTAGCTTTGTGTGAATCTTGTTCAGTTGAGTGTCTTGATGTTTTGTTGTGTTGATCAAAGTTCAAAATCAGAAATAGAATTTAAATCCCTTTTGAAAAACCCTAAATTTCCAACTCTAGTTTTACCCCTCTTTTTCTAATTCAAAAACTATTCAAAAATTGAAGTTGGCCTTATAAGAAAAGTTGTAGATCTTGTCAAAAGGAACAACTTTGGTGTTTACAGATTTTCAAGTGTCAATACAAAATCAGAAGTAATTTCAAATTCTTTCAAACTTCAATTTTGCCCCCTTTTCAGTTTTCAAAATTATCTCAAAAACTGTTGAGTTTCAGAAAAAGTTTATATTGACAAAGTTGTAGATCTCAAAATTTTAAGCAACTTTGGTATTTTGAGTTTCCTTTATGTAGTTCAAATTTTGGGAGTTATTTCAAAAATCCAGTTAGAGGGGAGGATGATGTCACTGCGCACGAACTTTAAAGCAGGGGGGCCCGGCCGCCGGCAGCGCAGCGCCGCCCACGCCAAGCCCGGCCGACCCGCGCCCTGCCGCGCGCAACCAGCGCTGGCGCTCGTCCTCCCGGCCCCTACCTCCGACCCGCCCGTTGCCTACCCCTCCCTCTTTCCCCTTCGGCCGCGGACAGCGGGCAGCTGCCGGCCGCCGGCAAGCCGCCGCGCCACGCGCGAGCTCCCCGCCCACACCGAGCCGCCCTACCTTGCTCCCTACCTCCGTTGATGCCGCGCGGACGCTCCTCACCCCTCGCCCGGACCCCCAGGCGCCACCCCGAGGCTATAAAAGCCGCCGAGCTCCCGCCATTACCGCCACCACGGCACCCCGAGCCACCAGACCACCCCAGCGCCCGCCGAGCCCTCCACCGCCTTCGCCTTGAGCTGCTCCACCTTCCCGAGCAACCAATTTCACCTCTACCGCCTCCTATCGCCGGCGCAGGAGCTTCGTCCCCGACTCCGGCAAACGGTCGCGTTTCGGCTAAGCGAGAAATTCGCCGTCGTGAGTGCTTCTCTTTTCCCTCCGACCCCTGCCCTCTCTTCCTCACCTCAGCGCGCTCCTAACCGCACTCTCGGCGACCTCTTTTGGTGGACAGAGCCGCCGGACGCCGATCGCCGCCGAAGAGATCCGCCGAAGCACCACCACCGTCGGACTCCCTCCTCCGACCCTTGCACCGCCTCGCCGAGCCTCGCTCCCGACTCACGGTGAGCCCGCAAAGTTTCCCCCACCCTCTGCTTTCCCAGCGCAAGGCCCGAGCGGCCGGTCCGCCGTGCGCCTCGCCTGCGATTTGCCCGAGCCCTCGGGGAAGATGCACAGTGCATTTTTCCTTTTTCAGTTTTAAATGAATAGTGTTCAGTTTTCATCTTTTTGTGTGATTTTCTGTATGGTTCCAAAAATTCTGAAAACTTCGTGGTAGACTCTTTATACCTTGAAGTATTTTATAAAAATATAAAACTTGACTTTTCTGCAAGAATTTGAAAATGTAAAATCCCTCTTTTAATTAATAAATGGATGGTTTTGGATTTTTAGAAAATCATTTATAACTCCAAAATCATGAGATAAATTTTGTGAGTTTCCTATGCCATGTTTAGTCTCTGGTGAAATTTTGAAGTCTTTTGGAACAAGTTGATTTTTGAGCATTTATTTTAATTGTAAATAGTGCCTTTTGTTAATTAATGACTGATTTTAATTGAGCACCTTAATGACCTCCAATAATTATGAAATTTGTTTTGCCATCTTTTTATACCATAATGAACTTATGAGATTATTTTGGTAATTTTTGGAGCAACTTCATAAAATGACCTTTTTAAATAATTAGGAAAAATAGAAAAATCAAGTAGGGTTCATGTTGTATGCCCTGTGATGTGACTTTTGAGATTGTTTGCTGTTCATAGACCCCCACCCATTTGGTCTATGATGTTTGTGATGCCATGCATGATTTGTGTTTAGGTCGGATAAATGATGCTTAATAGGTTGATTAATTTTGCTTAGGGATAAAGATAAGTAACTTTATGTCCACACTAAGAAGTTACTTACGCGATGGAAAGTGTACTCTAGAATCAGTAGGTTTTGTCCTGCGTTTTAGCAAGCCTTTTGTTCATGTCAGCATCCTCATAAGCATACATCATTGCATCCGTACAGTGACCGAAGGAGAAAACGTCAAAGTCGAAGCAGACGCTGACGAACCTACCCCTGAGGCGACCCCGAGCTCCGACACTTGCACTGCCGACCCCGAGCCTGTCCTCTTTGCTCTTCAAGGCAAGCCCCGGTGCATTTTAACCCTTCGTTGTTTTTATAAAAGGTTTACTTAAAATGTCTTTGAGTTAAACTACTGCATTAGGTTATAGGAGTTGTGTGATGACCTATTACCTGCACTGTTTACCTCCACCAGAAGATCCACTAGCCCTGTTTAAAAACTATGTGCAAATGCTTAGTGATGCTATACAATAGATTTGCAATAAAAATGCCAATTTCAAAAGTGTGATCACTTAAAGAAATTTTTATGGGAATTTGGTTTTACTCCCCGGCCATTGGCTAGGTATCTGATCCGTACCTAGTCAATTGCGAGGAGAGGTTGTCTGAGCGTACGGTACCGTCATGTTGTAGTCCGGGACTCAACAGTTGACACCGACCGGGACAAGGTTGAAAAACTGACAGGACTATTACGCTTGGGTGAGATATAACCGAGGTATAGTTCTGGCAGAAAAATTAGGGACCATCCGTATGGGGGCCTGCTGGTCAAAACTTGTAACTATTCACATACTTCGGAAAGCTCTGGCTCCGAGAACTCCTTTATTGGGACCGACAACCGCGCACTGGGAGTGGCGAGATGGCGGAAGTAGCTTGTACCCACGTGGTCGTTGTACCTGGATATGAGTGGTGTACTGTACTTCCGGGTGGCGTAGGACCGGTCCAATCTTGGAGGAATCGTGGAAGACGAGTTGGCATATGCAAGCTTGGGTGCTACATATGCAGTGTGGATAGGGATCCTCAGCTGAGTATTATTTATCCGGATTAACGTTGCTCCTCGGTTATGGAGACTTGGTCACTGACTGTCAACGGAGAGTGGTTCTCAACTAGTAATGTTTTGAAAGGTAAAAAGAATTATGAGCAATGAAGAATTGAGAAATACGACCTTTCCAAAAATAGAACAAGGTTTACAAAATGCTTTTTCTGCAAAATACTTGATCTTGCTTAAGCCTTACCTTGACTTCCTAAGCCTCTCATCCCTGAGTCTTCTTCCTTTTCTTTAGTCGGGTAAGTCTTGTTGACTACCCCAGTACTCAGGGTTTGTTACCCATGCTGCAGGTATGACTGAGTCCCCAATGTGTCTTGCGCCCTGCTGCATGACCATCGTCTAGGAAGAGGCCGATGAGGCCGAAGAATAAAGTGTACACCCTCGGGCTGGGTGATTGCAAGTACCTTTATTTTGTTGTACTCCGCTACGTTGCCTATTTCTATCATCCGAACTTGGTTTGTAATAACTGCACCTTTAATCTTATTTGGAACCTCGGTTCGTAAAACTAATGTTATTTAAGTCTTCGCTCTGTATTCCGATATTATTTGTAAAAGTATCCAGTGCTGTAACCGAAAGGTGAGATGATCCTGCGGACGATGGGCGCTGATGCAGCCCAGTGACGAACAGTCTTAATCACGCGGAACATCGGTTCGGCTGTCAGAGGCTGACGGGGACCGGTGGGCCATGCGATTAGGACCGTTACGCCACAAATGTGCTATTAGAACTTTATATTATTTTCTCGAGCATCTTAGCGATCTTAAATGTAAAAAACTACAAATTTATAGATCTCATTAAAAGCTACAACTTTAATATAAAAAGTATCTTATTTGACATTATAAAAAAGATATTAATTTTCTCATACGACCTGCTCTAGGACACGATTATTATGTTCCTAAAATTTTATATTATTTTTTGAGCATTTTAACATCCTCGAATGCAAGAACTTAAATCTGAAAAGTTATGCATCTCATTGAAATCTATAATTTTCATAAAAAATATCTTCATTCGATGTCGTATCAAAGAGTTATTTTTCTAGTTTTGAGTCTTGTCACACTAGTTCCCGTGGTGCGACAACAATATCACTTTACGCGTAACAACATTATTTTGCTGAGGGACATAAGATAAAGTAAACTGGTGCTCAAGACCCAAATAAACACATGAGAATCCTCCCAACAAGTGCAAGCAGGAAGGAGTTGGCGACGAGGATCATGACGCCTACCCTGAGGTCGAGGGCACAATGCTCATTTTTGGCAGCCTGAAGGCCTACGAGGATTCATAGTAGAAAATGTTGCACAATACTGTATATATTAGATTTTGGGATTTATAAAATGTTGCACAATACTGTATATATTAGATTTTGGGATTTATAAGTTGGCTGATAAGTTGAGACAACTGATTGAGAAAAATATTGTTTAAAAAGAAGTATACATAACATCATATATCAAAAGTTAACTAATCAGTACTGCATCTTCAAAATTGTATCCCTCCCGGGACATATAAGCTACTAAAATATATTTTTTCTAAAGCAATTTCCTCCGGCTGTAGCCACTCCCTCAGCTAAAATTTGCCCTTTTTAATAGATTTACCCCACGGAACCCGAGGTTTTTGATGTATACAAGTATTTTTGTTAGAACACAAATGAACAACTAAAGGACTTCTTAGGGTCTTTCTACTACTTGATAAAATGATCTTATAACTATCACTAGAAATGATCTTTCCTTCATGTTTGGCTATAATGGAAACCCTCTAATCTAGAGCTGTTTGGCGTTCTAGTCCAGTATGCACTTTTCAGACCGAGAAAGTGAAACTGTTTGGCACTGCATATTGGTCGATAAGCACTCGCTCTTCGTGGACCAAACCCAGCCCAACCAAGGGCCCAATCAGACTATCCATCTGCCCATCATCACCACCACCAGCAGCAGCAGCAGAGCAGCCGCGGCGGGAAACCAAACCTAACTCGTTTCCCAAGCGGCGGGAAACGAAGCCCACTCTCACTCTCCCCACCTCCCGAGCCGCTGCCACGCGCCACCAGCACTGCATTTCCACGTCCCCAAGGCCATTCCATTCCAGCACCCCCCAACCCTTATCCTCTCGAGTCTCGACCCCTTGGTCGGCCGGCGGTTGGGTTTCTCCGCTGCGGTGAAGCTGGAAATGGACGCCGCCGCTTCTTCTGCCAGGTACGGTCCTCCTCTTTGCTAGCTCTTGCTTGCTCTTTGCGTGGATTGCCTAAATGGGATTTTGCCTTTTCCCCATTTCTCCAGTGCGAGCAAATTCCAGTTTCAGGTGCGGATTTGCGTGGGTTAATTCGTCTGCGTTGCTTGTTAGTTTTATCTTGTGGACTGTAGCGGACGGCCTAGCTGTCCATGTTTTTTAGGATTCTAGGATACATCTGAGGGTTCTGCTAACATGATTACAGCTTGGAGTGTCAGAGTATGTGGTCGGGGTGGTGCGGGGGAGTATGCTTGAGGCCTTGAGCTCAGCAAGATCAAAGAAGATTGCGAATGCAGGGAAAATGATTGCTGGTCACTACCATAGTCTTAAAATACCAGATCAGATGCTGCAAAACTATTATTCGACTACTGCTGTTCTTAGTACCCTCTGCACTGCTAATATCCATCTGTTGATGTTAATAACTTCTTAATATCGTTGTGATTTTGCTGACACAAGTTTCAACATATGGCCTGCTTTAAGAAGTATTAACATCAATAGATGGATATCAAGTTTCAACAGTGGTCTGCGGCCAATTATGAACAACTGAACAAAAGTACCCAAAAGTAGTTGCAGTTATTGTGACAATTCTGAGTCTACACTCTAGAATGGTCTGGGTTAAACTTGATTCTTGGTACATCCTTTTTGCTGTTCTGCTCAATTTATTTTTACCGAACAACGCACCAAACAGAGAAAGTCATAAGTAAGATGCAGTGTGCTTGCCTAATGACAACAACAAAAGCTGTATAGAGAAGTCAACTCTTTTCATCTTTTTATTACAATTCAAACATAGCAGAGCCAGTTATGTACTTCCTCCGTCCCTAAATAACTGTCTCTAGAAATCCGTGTTTCCCTCACAGACACGCTTTCCGGACGACAATTAAAAAGGGACGCTCAATATGTTGACCGAAACTCTCGTTGTGCTATCCATTCCTGATGTACTTCATTGAAATGTAACCCATGATTGACTAGAGTGTATGATGCAGACTGGGTGACAACGAACATGGAAATACATCACAAGATAATCATTTGAGATCTGTTGATCAAGGTAGTAAAAGGCCAATCGATGCGATTTGTATGCCCAATACAGAACAAGCAATAGAGAAAGGAGAAAATGCACGAGCTATCCACGATTCAGAACAGATGGAAAACAAGAGAAGGGCTATTGAGCGTATAGTTGCATGGTTCAGTGAAGCTGGGATTCCTTTTAATACTGCTCGTATAGAGAGTTTTGACTTAATGTTAGAAGCAATTGCACAATGCGGCCCTGGTTTACAGTTCCCCTCTCTGGATGAGTTTGATGGCCCACTTCAGAGGCAACTTTTAGCAATCAATGGTTCAATTGAAGCACTGAAAAAATCCTGGATGTCCGAAGGGTGCTCTATTCTGGCTTATACACATATTGATGATGATGGAAGACGGATGTTGAACTTGGCAGTTGATTGTTCTCACGGTGTGTCATTCCTTCGTTCAATCCAACTATCTTCAGACAGCTATGACCAAGAATTTGTTTGCCGACTAGTTGATTCTTGTATTGAAGAAGTTGGAGAGAAAAATGTGGTGCAGGTCATTGGAGGCGTTGGTATATATACGACTGCAGAAAAAATGCCTAGAAAGAGATCGAACATATTTTGGACTCACTGTGCTGCAAGTTCCATTGATATGATGCTTGAAGATATAGGGCATATTCATTTAATCAAGAAAATAGTCGCTAAAGCAAGAGCACTCACAGCTTTTATTTATGCACAAACAAATTTGCTGGACATGACCCGCAAGTTCACGAACCAGCAGGAGTTGGTTCATGTTGGGATAACCTATTACACCACTTGCTGCTTGAACTTGAGGAGCCTTTACGATAGAAGGATTGAGTTGAAGACTATGTTTATTTCTAAAGAATGGGAGGACAGCAAGTGGTCAAAGGAAGCAGTGGGCAAGAAATTCTATAATTTAGTAGTGAGCAATGAGTTTTGGCATAATGTGCTATATGCTATAAATAGTTTTGAACCACTAGTGGAGGTTCTGAGGATGATGGGGAGTGGCAGACCCTCTATGGGATACATATATGGTGAACTTGTGAACGCTAAAAGGGAAATTGCCTTCCGCTTTGAAAACAAGGAAGAGCACTATTTGCCAATATGGAACTATATAGATTTTAGAATGTATGAGTACATGATGAAACCATTGCACTTAGCTGGTTATTATTTGAATCCTTCGTTCTACTATCAGAGCAGAAATGAAATTGAAAAGACAGAAATCTTCAGAGATGCACTTGTCGAGTGTGCACAAAAGATGTACCAAGATGAATTTACACAAGAGAAAATTGTGCAACAATTGAAGCTTTACAGCACTGCTTCACAGAGTTTTGGAATGGTTCATGCCATTCGTACTCGGATGAATCTTGACCCAGGTAAATTTCTTTTGGGACGGAACATCTAGGCTTTTTTTGATTCGTTTGTGATGGTTCACAATGTAGTCTTCTTTATTCTAATATACATGTTAACTCTTGTCCTGTATGTAGTTTCCTGGTGGAAATTACATGATGGTGCAGCAAAGGAGTTGAGCGCAATGGCGCTGAGGATATTGAGGTTAACTTGTGGCTCATTGGCCTACGAGCCAAGTTGGATTAAAACGGTAACATAGTGATAAGTTAGTTTCAAACATTTATCTATCAGTTCATCAACTTATCATCATTTCGTTTGTGTAACTCATATTTTAAAGAGGAAACTAAGAAATTATGTTACACTATTCTCTGTCCCTTTTCAGATCCATAGGGAAAGGCCATCTTGGATTAAAAATAAGCAATTCGAGGATTCAGTGTTTGTGACCATCAACAGAAGGATACAAGGGAAAGCTCAAATGAGAGATAGAGATCCTGTACTTGCGTACCTTCCCCGTGATGACGAACCATTTGAATGGCTGGTGGGCATGTTTCGCTTCCATGCCCAACTACCAGATAATAGGGATTTGCTGATGGCACGAGCAAGAAGTGGTGATGGCGTAGGTCTCACAAAGCTGGCAAATAGATTATTTATGGAAGCAGAGTATGTGACATCCGAAGAGGAAAGTGATGAAGAAGCACCAACGCACTCCATCAAAAGGAAGACGGTGTCTGGTGCTTCATGCTCAAAACGAGAGAAGAGACCATGTCTGGTCAAAGGAAATCTGAAAGATGATGAGTCCGAGGGAAGTGATGGAAACATCAGCTACTAATCTTTGGCGACATTCATGGCCTTGTATGTATCACCTTAATAGGATGATGCATGACTTGGTATGCTTTTGTGGTCTGTGAACTCTTAGGCGTACGTTGCTGGTGTTAGGAGTTTGGAACTCTGTTACTTTGGATCAGCTGTTAACTAAAATCTGAGTGCTTGCAATCAGATTTGGTTATTTCATTCATGATCATAGTGCTGTTGTTAGAAATAGAAAAGAAAAGAAAAGAAAAAACTCGAGCCCCTGTTTGTTAGATAGCGAGTTTAATATCCAGTGAGCTAATAATGTATGGTTGCCTGCCTGGGTATTTACTTTGGCGGCCCCTAGATGGAAGGGTCCTTCCTTCCCTCCTAGCTTAACAAAACGAAATAAATTAGCTCTAAACTTCCGAAACGTGAGAATATATATATATACGTATTACAGTAGAGAAATGAAACAACCAGCTTCCATATTAGAGAAAAGAAGCTTTGAACACGGCAATACACTGTTATTGCAAAATTTAAATAATTAATTAGAACAATGCAACTGTTTCTCCTTTCCGAAGTGAAAGAAGAATGAAATCCAACTGTGTTTAACTAAACACTCAGCCATCTAAGAATGACAAAAGACATGGAGCAAACTGTTAATACGCCCTCCGTTCCAAGCAAACTGTTACAGAAATCCTTGTAATATTAATATATATAGCAACTGCATATAGCTGCTAGATGGAACTGGGTATAATGAAATCCTTGTCATGCCTGTTGAGCCAAACAGCCATCTCTTTCCGGAACCTCTCCATCGCCGGCCTCGGCAGCAGCAGGGACACCACCGTGGAGTCCTCGCCGTCCTCGTTCTGGCACCTCATGTGATGGCTTCCCAGCTTGGAAGTGAGGTCGCCGGCGAGTGGAATGCCGCCGCCCACATACTCAGCCCACCCAAGCTGCAGCCCGTCCCCGTCCCCCGCAGCAATCCATCTGGTGTCAGAGACCTCGTACGTCCTGTCCATGGCCAGCAGAGACGGCCACTGCCGCCGGACGTACGCGGTCGTATCCACCATCGATGCCAGGCACGCCTTGGTCACGCTGAGCTTGGTCTCGCGCACGAGCGCCACCGTGTCGGCGAGCGGCTGCCGGCAGAGCTCGTCGACGGCCAGTTCCGCTATAGGAGAGACATGTGCGTTGCCATAGTAACCCCACGGGATCGGAGTGTGGCGGTTCCACCTCCCGCGCGCGTTCATGGTGATCATAAGCCGCACTCGCTGGCTAGGTTGGTAGCCCAAAGCTGCCGTGCGGCATCGCCACATGGCTGCAGTGAGGAGCTCGAAGGATGTGGCGGAGTCGGCGAGGTGATGTCCCGGCGGTACGTGGCTTCGTAGAGCGGCCACCTCTCTCTGCCCAAACACAAAGTACTGGGCTACCATGCGATCCGGCGGAGTCGACAGCATCACGTCGTCCGATGACGTGGAGCCTATGCTATTTAGCAGTGGTTCGTATGCAGGGTTTGGGTATGGGATGGTGGTGATGGGGGTTGTGTTGTGTGATGCTGGAGTTGTTAGCAGCTCTCTCTTCCAAACTGGAAGAATGCTCGGGAATGCTTCACCGACCATGAGCTCAGTTACGCCTATCATGAGTTGAATCATACCGAATCCGTCCGCGATGCTATGGCACATGTGGAATCCAACAACAAATCCGCCACATTTCAGTTCTGTCACCTGTAGGTATAATATTGAGGAAAAAAAAAACGAAGTCACTTATGGTAAGAAAATTAAAATATACCTATCTCATCAACCTACTTGTGCATTCAGTACAATCATTTTTGATATCTTGTCACTACAAATAACTTCAGAAACTTTCTTTAAAATCAAAATTGTTCATTTTGTAAAGTTATCAAAATGTGAAACGCGCTGCTCGTTGAGTTCATTGACCAGGTGCTGGGTCCACCAGGTCAGCTGTTGAGCTAACCAGGTCGGCTATATCAAGCCAACCAAGATGGATGTCGAGCTCAGCAGGTCAGCTACCAAACCGACTAGGTAGGCTCCCGAGCCGACCAGTTCAGTTGCTGAGCTGATTCAGCCGGCTAACAAAACAACTCGGTGGTCACCTTTTAGATTCCGACCAGAACTGTTTCGGATTAAACTGTTCCAAACTCGTTGGAAACTTGGAGAATAAGACTCGTAAAGATTTCCTACTGGAATAAGATCACCCCCTCTATATATATGAGAGTATTATGGCTGATTGAGATCTCATCTATCTAATCAATAAAAAAACCAATCTACTCAACTCTTTACCTTCTTTTCCAACCCCTTTGCTATTCGGCACGTCTCTCCCTTGCTGGTACTAGGAGATCCTCCAAGTGCTCCTCCCTGACGGGTCTTTCCGGGAGAAGTTCGGGAGCAACACAAGGAATCAAGTTCTAAATCGGTCTAACTAGTCTCTAGATCGGTTTCGTCGGTTTATTCAAGTTTCTCGCTGTTCTTAGGTTGATTTTAATCTGTTTGGACATGCTAGCCCTGCTGGTGTGTGATTCAGATCGATCACTTCCGACGTCAACACTTTCCTGAAATATAAATCTTTGTGTACAATAGAAATCATCTAAACATAATGGGAAAATGTCACAAGATCAGAAACCTTTTATGATTCTAACCTATATATACAAGGAACTCTGTTTTCTCTATGTATTAGAGTATCTCCAATTGTTTGGAAAAATTGACTTAGGAAAAGTTGTCATTTAGCAACTTGCTAAAACTTTTGGCAAGTAAATTTTTCATGTATCTCCAATAGTTTGGTAAAAATAACATAGAAAATAGGCGCGGGAGAAGTGGCAGCGGATTCCAAGTTGGTAAAAATAACATAGAAAAGCTGGATAGCAAGTGAAGCTGACTTGGTAAATATAGCAAGTAGATGGCCTCCGATTCCAACTTGGAAAAATTTAGCAAGTCATATACAATCTGTTGGAGAACGTTTTTTCTTCTTTTCCCAATAAAACAAGGATAGCAAGTCATTTTTCTAAATTATTGGAGATGCTCTTAGGGGGTTTTTCTGATCCGACTGGTTTAATTCTTTTTTTTTCCAAATTTAATTTATAGCCAGAGGCATTGCAATACAAAAAAATTACTATACTCCCTCCGTATCACAAATAGAAGACGTTTAGGACAGCGACACAGTCTCCAAAACATAACTTTAACGTCTTTAAAAATATTTGTTGTAAAGTGATATATATATACTTTTATGAAAATACTTTTCAACATAAATTTATTTATATGATTTTTACATTTTTAAACTCAATAATTTAAAAGTTATTCATGATTTATATTCTCAATGTTTGACCGAAACCTTTTCCAAAACGTCTTTTATTTGTGATACGGAGGAAGTATATGTGGAGAGTTTTTCCTGCCGACAACATCTTCCAATAACCATATCTCATTTTCAGCCAATGTCCACTTAATGTTTGAAAAAGCTACTTTTGCAGGCTCAGTGGTGCTGCAAGGAGGAAGAATAGTACCATGTGGTAAGTGAGATGCCATGAGTTTCAAAGAAAAGTGAGATGCCATGGGTGAGAAATCTTCTACCAACAAATTTTCTGAAAAAAAGCCCTCTGAGAGCTGAGTTTGGTGTGATAACAAATCAGCTATCAATATTGCTAATAAAAATCAAGTTCAACATAA
The DNA here is from genome assembly GCA_009763385.1 of Coix lacryma-jobi var. lacryma-jobi. Taxonomy (NCBI): domain Eukaryota; kingdom Viridiplantae; phylum Streptophyta; class Magnoliopsida; order Poales; family Poaceae; genus Coix; species Coix lacryma-jobi. The sequence continues at coordinate 69,004,800 of CM019823.1, forward strand.
CCGAATGAAGCTTGTGGACATATTTTCTGCAAAGAATGCAATTCTAGAATTGTAAGAAGTCAAAATATTTTGGGTTTCACCAATTTATATAAAAATTATCAATATTTATCATGCCAAATAAGTCTTATTGGATTCTTCAGAAATCATGAAATATATTTTTATAGCATACTCCCTCCGTATCAGAAATAGATGTTGTTTTGGACAAGGTTTGAGTCAAACATTGACAATATAAATCATGAATAGCTTTTAAATTATTGAGTTTAGAGATGTAAAATCATATAAATAAATTTGTCTTGAAAAATACTTTCATAAAAATATACTTTACAATAAATATTTTTAAAGAAACAAGTGTCAAAGTTACACTTTGGAAACCGTGTCACTGTCCTAACGACATCTAAAAACGATACGAAGGGAGTATCTATTTGGTTGGTGTCACATATATTGATACTCTTTTTCTATAATAATGTTCAGAAATTTTAGGTAGCTTGACCATAAACAGAACTATAATTGCATCCTTTTTTTTCAGGACGGATGTGTAGTGGATTTGATTTTTCACTAAATATATCGAGAAACTTGATCAAGACATATTAGAGTTAACTCATGTGGTCAAGTGGCAGACTGTTTAATAACTAACAAGAGATTAGGAGCAAGAGAATGTGTATATTTTAGATGTAACGAGATGTGGTATGATTGTAGATATCTCTATCTACTACTCATCTTAAAGTAGAGGGTTCATTGGCCAGCTAGGCCAACCATTGGTGGATCCAGAATCAGCTCACGATGGAGGCTAAATACATAGAGAGTCGAGTTTGAACCGAAATTCTCCTTGTATTTTTAGTTCACGAGAGATTTTTGAGATATTTTAAGTTGATTTGGACTAAATTTTCTATTATTTTTGTAGCCCGCAGGAAATTTTTAACTATTTTTTAAAAAAATATACTAATTGAACAAAAGTTCTATACATATTTTTGGGCCAGGGAGGGGCTGCAGCCCCCCAGCCCCCCCCCCCCCCCCCCCCCCCCGAATCCGCCAATGAGGCCAACCCAGTGATATATATAGCGGTGGACAGAATGAAAAGTTAATAATGACTAGGCATAGAATCGATTGCGACACGGCTTTGAATGTTACAAGACATTTACCGTGTAGTATTCGTTAATAATATATATAAAATCCTTATCAATAAATCTTGTCTCGAGTATATATAATATAATGATATATACAAGGGGGAAAGAAAAAGAAGGAAAAAGAATTGAGGCCTTGTTTAGGTTCCATCAAACTTTCAACTTTTTTCACTCTCTCCATCACATTAATGTTTGGACGCATGCATAGAGCATTAAATGTTGCTAAAATAAATAACTAATTGCACAGATTAGTTATAAATCCCAAAAGATAAATCTTTTGAGCCTAGTTAGGATATGATTAAACAATATTTGTTAAATACAAACGAAAGTGCTACAGTAGCAAAGTTGACAAAAGTTCAGCATGTAAACAAGGCCTGAAACTACGTATATACTCCCTCCGTCCCTAAATAAGTGTCGTTCTCGCTTCCCAAGAAAAAACTGCCGAGAATTATATATTATAATATATTAATATTTATGCTAAGTAATTAGTATCACCGGAAAGATCTTTACATCTAGTTTTTTTTTAAATTATTTGGAGATATAAATATTGCACATATTTTCTATAAATTGAGTTAAACACGTGGTACGCACACAAACAACCACACCACTTGACGGAGGGAATATTATACACGAGCGAAGAAGGTACCTGCAGGAAGAGTAGTGGTCTGGCAATGACGTCTTTTGTGTCACCAGGGTCGCAGAGCAGCTCGTCCAGGCACGGATACGGCGGCAGCAGCGGCTCCCCGAACTCGTGCAGCCGCACGTCGGCGTCGGCCTCGACGAAGACGACGCCTTCCGCGGTGCAGTCGACGACGAGCTTCCCTCCGGCTTCCTCCCTGAGGCGGCCGGCGACGGGGTAGTAGTACACCAGCGCCTCCGCGAGCGCCGCCTTGATGGCTCCCTTGAGGTCGGCCGGCCTGTCGGTGCGGCCCGGGCAGGTGCGGAAGAAGCCGACCACCGTCTCGTAGTAGCGGAGCAGGCGCTGGTCGTCGATGTCGGACAGCGGCTTGGTCTCGCGTGGCGTCGGCCGCGCCGGCGACACCAGCTGGGGCTCGCTGCGGCGTGCCTTGAAGGACACCATTTTTCTTTTTTTGTTGCCGATCAGCTGTTGGTTTGTTGGATGGGTGACAGATGAAACAGCGAAACTAATAAGGGTGATATATACTGCTTACTGCTGCTATATATATCGTCTTCTCTCTTGGCAAGTGGAATTGCATATATGGTATACTCCATATGAATCACAAAGAAGAATCGATATCCTGCCTGGCGCATGATATGCATTGCATTGCATGCGAGAGATGAAAGCGTTGCTAAAGTAATAGTTTATTAGGCAAGCAAGCTGGCTGGCCGGCCTCGGCCAGCCTTGTTGATATACTACTGATATGCAGCATCAGTAGTCCATAATTACTGTTGCTTGCATTGCCAGCTCAAGTACTAGGGCCTTGTTTAAATACCTCAAACTATCAACTTTTTTTCACCCTCTCTCCATCACATCAATGTTTGGACGCATGCATAAGGCATTAAATGTTGGTAAAAAAATAACTAATTATACTTTTAGTATGTACATGTCGAGACGAACCTTTTAAGTCTAGTTGGGCCATATTTGGACAAAGTTTGTCAAATAACAGCGAAAGTGCTACAGTTGAGAAAAAACTCACTCCCCTCGTCTAAACAAAGCCTAGTAGTATATGCATGGATGCCTGGGGTAAGTACTAGTAGTAGTGTAACAGACTGGTAACCAACCCAACCGGAATTCAAAAAACGTTAAATACACTCGGTAAAGGCTTTATCGAGTGCCACACTCGCTCGATAAAGAGCCATTTGCCGTTAATTTCTTTGCCGAGTGCACTCGACAAAGAGCCCTTTGCTGAGATGACACTTGGCAAAGAAAAACACTCGATAAAATAAAAATAAAAAAATAGCTAAAAAAATAGGAATTCTGTTTTATTTAATTGAGAGAGAGCCCCACTAGGCAGCGCTCGTCCATGTCCACGCAATTCACAAATCATGACATTTTTCACGTAATTTTGATTAACATAATCGGCAGGATTCGAACTCACGACCTCTCCTCGTGCGGAGCCTTCTCTGACATTGCACTAAACCTAGTGTAATTTGTTTATTTGAGGCCCTAAATAAATTCAAATCAAAAAGTTGTTAACTACAAAGTTTTCTAACTTTTTGAGATCTACAACTTTTATTTTGATAGTTTTTCCATCCAAGGTCGTTTGTAAAAATTTGAATTTTAAATTTGAGAATTTGACATGTAGTTTTCGTTGACAAAATGATTTCAAATCAAAAAGTTGTTAGCTACAAAGTTTCATAACTTTTTGAGATCTACAACTTTCATATTGGTCGTTTCTCCATCTGAAGTATTTTTAAAAATTCAAATTTTAAAAAATTTAAATTCAAATACAGTTTTGCAAGACAAGATGATTTTAAATCAAAAAAGTTGTCAACTACAAAGTTTCATAACTTTTCAAGATCTACAACTTTCATTTTGGTCATTTCTTCACCCGAGGTCTTTTGAAAAATTCTTATTTTAAATTTTTTAAATTCGGACGCAGTTTTGCATAACTAGATGACTTCAGATTTAAAAGTTATCAACTACAAACTTTCATAACTTATCAAGATTTACAAATTTTATTTTAGTTGTTTGACCATTTATACATTCGATATTGTGGTTCTAATATTATTCACAAACCTTATATATCACTCTTGTAGTTTCATAAACTACCAGAAAGATATATGTAAGATTTGTGAAGAAATTTGATTTAAGTTTGTCAAATCAAGAAATCACCAAAACAAAAAATTATTCCTCTTGATAAGTTAAACAACTTTGTAGTTGGAAGTTTTTTATTTGGATTAATTTACTGCTTCAAAATGTAATTTGAAAAATTGGCTTTGCCGAGTGTAAAAAAACATTCGGCAAAGAACTCTTTGCCGAGTGCCAGAAAAAATTCGGCAAAGAATTTGTTCGCCGAGTGTTTTTTAATTGACACTCGGTAAAGAGCTATTTGCCGAGTGCCCGAAAAAAATGCTCGGTAGTGCAGGTGTAACGTCCCGCCTCCTCGAGGCCGGGCCCGCTTACATCAGGCAGCTTTCATAGGACCTAGACTATCCCCACAGACCAACACCAGTCTTTTCTGCGCACTTTGTCCTCACTCATGCGTACCCGGGAAAGACTTCCCGGTCGGTCACCCATCGCTCCAAGCCAAGCACGCTTAACTTTGGAGTTTTTAGGAGATGGGCTTCCGGAAAAGAAGTTGCAACTTATTGGTATGAGTATTCTATTAATCCTATTAAGCCCTGAGCCGAGATGTTACAATCTCACCCCCTTAAGAGATCGACGTCCTCGTCGATCAATCCCAGGCCAGGAACGTCCTCTCTTGGCCACGTCCGTATGCCCAATGCCAGCGCATATGCCATGCTGTGTGACCACTCTGGATCCACACCAGCCATGTGCACTATGCCTGCGCAACTGCGACACACGCGCCCGTGAAACCGCGAGAGTCGGCTCTGATACCATTCTGTAACGTCCCGCCTCCTCGAGGCCGGGCCCGCTTACATCAGGCAGCTTTCATAGGACCTAGACTATCCCCACAGACCAACACCAGTCTTTTCTGCGCACTTTGTCCTCACTCATGCGTACCCGGGAAAGACTTCCCGGTCGGTCACCCATCGCTCCAAGCCAAGCACGCTTAACTTTGGAGTTTTTAGGAGATGGGCTTCCGGAAAAGAAGTTGCAACTTATTGGTATGAGTATTCTATTAATCCTATTAAGCCCTGAGCCGAGATGTTACAGCAGGGCACCAGGCAGTAATTATTATGTGTGTCTTTTTTTTATTAGACGGACTGTGATATGCGGGTAGGGGCCGGGGCCAACCCCCAACCCAGCCCGTTCCAAATAAGTTTGACATAGTCAGGATGGCACCAATGCAAAAGATCGCAACAGTTTGACGTAGTCATTTCGTCTCGAACTTCGTAGGCGCCGCGCGGACGGTTACTTCTATCATGCCTCTACCAAAGCAACAAACAGTATATTCCACTTTTTATAGGCTTCATCTGTTCAAAAGAACTCTCTCATGGCCGTTTCTCGAACACCTAAGACGACGATGTTGCCCAAAACTTTTAGTCATCAATCATAGCAACGAAAACAATCAAGGTCCTTCAGAAAAATGACCGACCTTAATTACAGGATCTGCAATAGTTCAACAAAAAAAGTATATCAATTAGTTTTCCCTGTTGCTAAAAAATGTTGGCTTTCTCCTGACATTTTAACGTCTCGCTCTTAACAAAGTTGAAAAATATTTTTGTATCAGGACTGAGATTTGTTATATTTCAGGCGCCTGAAATATAAAGCATCTTCAAGAGTTCCCTAAACATCCTCCTAATTCTTGTTTTTTAGAAAGATGAAGAAAAAATACCCTCCAACAACTCCTAATATCTACTCCTAATATTTTAGGACTTGGGAAATCCCCCCTCCTTCCGCGTAACTTTGCGCGAATGAAGTCACACGCGGATACGGCGTTCCCGCCGCACGGAGTCCTTCCCGCGTCTTTTTTTTCCCGCGGCTCCCTCCTTCTCGCGCTCCATCGACAGTTCTTCTTCCATCGCTCGCCAAATCTCCATCGCTAGTTCCTGGGTAGACGATCACCGCCGCTGTGGACCTAGAGACCAGGTACGTACTCCATCGATCTTCTTTGTTTCGCAGTGGGTTTGTTGTGCCGCCGCCGCCGCCGTCGGCATGGATTCTTGCCGGCCGCCACCGCTGCTAGGTTTGTTGTTCAGGATAGACGACGTTGGGTTTGCTGCCGGACATAGGGACGAGGTTCGCTTGTTTGTACTGGATCAGAAGTCGATCTGCTGGATCCCATCAGTCTGCTGGATCGATCTGCTCGTGCTTGCCGTGTTGGATCGATCTGCTCGTGCTTGTTGTCTGTCTTTCGGCGAGTTGTGCAGGAGGCTAAGACGTGTGTTCAGGTAGGATTGTGGCCCCTTGCGCTGGCCGCAAAACTCAGGCACCATGTAAATCCATCTAATTGTATCCAGTAGCTCGTTGTCTGCTTGCTTTATATACTGTTTGCATGGTTATATGCTGCTGTTGGCCAACGTACAGCTGTGTTTCCTGCTTGTGCTGATGGTTATGAAGTTGTAAATTTTACTTTCAGATTATTTCTTTTTTCAATATTACTTTCAGATTCTTAGGGTTATGATGTTATCAATATATAATTTACTTCTACATGGCATTTGATAATGATTTATTTGTTCATATTTGCAGGCACCTCGCAATGTCCAGTGGTGGATATTGGACTGACTTGGTTACGGGATTTGAGGGTGTTCGTTCTTTGGACGAGTTCAGCTTTCCCATGACACACGAAACGCAGCCATATGAGGACGTGCACACAGAAACTGGTTTTGAAGAAGAGAAAGTGCAGGCAACAACAGCTGTTGAAGCTGTAGAAGTGCAGTCCTGTGCTCATGGTAATAAACGCCCACGCATTCCAAGGCCAAATGCCAAGAGGCAAAAAAAATTCACTCCGAACGAGGACGAAGTTGTTGTCTCGGCCTGGTTGAATGTCAGCAAAGATCCCATACACGGTGCTAATCAGTTTCATGCCTCCTTTTGGCGTATAATTTCTGAGTACTATGAGAATCATAGGAAGTCATTTGCAAGCCGAACAGAGAGTTCACTAATGCATAGATGGATGTATATTTTGGAGAATGTTAATAAGTATTGTGCCTGCGTCGATGCGATTGACTGTAGAAATCAAAGTGGAAAAACCATTCAAGACAAGGTTAGTGTTAATGTAATTTTTTTCTATATTTTATTGATCTTAAAACACATACACGTTGATATTTAATTAAAACTTATGTTTGCAGGTTTCTGACGCATTAACTATGTTCAAACGAATGAACAGTGAGAAGACATTCAGTTTGACGCATTGCTGGAATATGTTGAAGGATGAAGAGAAGTGGAAGGCTAAGAGAAGGGAACTGGCCGAGCTGAAGCAAGCTGTTAAGAAGAGGCAGAAGGTTCGCTCGGACTCAACTCCCACAAATGTACAAGTCAATATCACTGAAGATGTCACTGAGATTGCACCCCTAGAGTCTGAAGCCCCAAAGAGGCCACAAGGACAAAAGAAGGCAAAGGATGCTCTTAGGCGAGGAGGAGGTGAAGCTTGCATGGAGGCTTTGGACAAAATGTGGGCTAAGAAGGAGGCATTTGACATGGAGAAAGAGAAAAGGAAAGAGGAGAGGTACATGGTTTCACTTGAGTTAGAGAAAAAGCGTCTGTCATTAGAAGAAAAAAAGGTAGAAGTTGAATTGCGGAAGTTAGAAAATGATACGATCGAAAAGGAAGATAAAATAATGGCAATGGACATTAGTGCCATGACCATGCTGCAGCAACAGTACTACATGGTTATGCAACAGAAGTGCGGATACATGGGTGTATGCCGAGTCTATGAGTGATGTGTGATTGTCAACTGGGATAATGCGCATGTTCTTTGGCTTGTGTTGTGCAGGTGTCGAGCACGGATACAGTGATCAAAGGCAAGGTGAAGGTCAAGTAGAGACGTGTCGTGCCGATGGACCGAGAGTGGCGAAGGGCAGACGTGAGGCTTGGACTGAGGGACCGGTGGCCCGAGGATCAGCTGTGGTGGCTGACAGCCTGGGACAGCGATGAGCGAAGACTTGCGGGCACGGTGTTGCCTAGGTCGTGGACCTGGGGACACGTGTCGGTGGACGGGGTGCACGGGCGGTGCATCCCCTCTGTGGCTCGGTTTGGTGGTTGAGCCACAACAAAATCATCGAGTGGACGGTTTCCAGGTTTGGGCCTCAAAACCTGGGCGCTGATGGTTTCCGAGTTTGGGCCACAAAACTCGGGCTGAGGACGGTTTCCAGGTTTGGGCCTCAAAACCTGGGTGCTGCGGGTTTCTGAGTTTGGGACACAAAACTCAGGCGATGGACGGCTGGTTTCCCGGTTTGGGCCTCAAAACCTGGGGTTGGTCGTGAAGGCTGGTTTCCCGGTTTGGGCCACAAAACCGGGGGCGAAGTCCGGGAAAAGGATGGTCAGAGCTGAGGCGGCACGTGGCGGCAATCGGTGAGGTTGTGTCGAGGCAACGCTACCAGTTGTGCGGGCGTGGCCGTCGGATCACCAGCATCTTCGAGTTGGTCCAGAATAACCCTAGGGTTTAGCTGGTTCGCTCTGTAATTAGTGAGAGGTAGAGTAGGAATTAGAATTAGGATAAGTAGAGGGAGACACCCTCCTCCCATCCTATCTCAGTCATTTGCTCTTTGCCTTCTAGGTTTTCCTGCTCTCCCAATCCCTTGCTGTAGCAACTGAGATCCGTAGAGAACCATACCTCTGTGTACTGGAGATTTTGAGGAAGTGAGACCGTAATCTCGATGTTGTAGCGTGTGGTAGCCACATGGTTGCAGATCAATGTGTTGATTCGCGTTTTGTTCGTGTTCTTCGCGTTCTTCATTTCTCCACGATTTTCCCATCACTCGATCTCCCTCTCCACGGCGTCTTTGCGAAATCCGTTTGAATCAACTTGTTCTTTATAGTGAGGAGATCATTTCCACCGAAGAAATTCATCTAACTCCTCACGAACAAGTAGATCGGGTTGATTTCGTTTTTGTGGCGCTTTTTCGTTCATACACCTTCCCTTTCGATTTCCCAGTGATTGAGTTGATTTGAGCGGATGATTTCTTGGCGATAGTCTTCCAACTACCTCGTGTTCATCTTCTCCAAGTTTGGGAACAAGGGATTTTGGTTTGATTCGAATTTGGGAGGATTTGAGTTGAGGGCGACCGAAATCCCCCTCTCTGATCGACCGCGGATAGTCCGCCATCTGACCGGCGGACAGTCCGGGCGTCGGGGATCAGCCGGACCAGTGGCTGTGTTCTTCGGCCAATTTGGTTTTGAGTGACCGGCGGACAGTCCGCAGTACACACTCGCGAACAGTCCGGGACGTCCAAGGGACTTGCAGCAACTGTGCTGTTTCGGGGATTTTGCCAACGGACAGTCGGCCATCCCCCCGCGGACAGTCCGCGGTTGAGCCGGACAGTCCGGGAATCGGCTGTGTGTTGAGCTTTAGTGCGTTTGCTCTCCCGGCTTCTCCGCTTGGTTTCCGGACTTCTCGTTTGGCCCTATTGTTCACCTAGGAACCTTTGTAGGTATCTTTGCTACTTGTTAGCATCGGTATTCAGGGATTTCTCGACGTAAACTTCAATCTACGTTCGGGACTTGGTTTTAGAGGTTGAACTTGTTCCGGTGCTTTTGCTGATTGGCTTGCTATCGCTTTGTGGTGCTTTGTTATGATCCTAGGGATCATCCACCCTTTTCCAAGGGTCGTGGGCATCACGGTTTCGATCGAAGCTTTTGGGGGTTGATTTGTGGGACAAAGGCCAAAGTTTCGAGAGAAATTTTTGAGCTCCCATTCACCCCCCTCCTCTGGTCGCCTTGATATTGCATTCTCGGTCCTTCAATTGGTATCGGAGCGGGTTAAGGATCTTCCACCTTAGCCGGTTCCAGATCCACCGAAGGCGACATGGATCGCGGCGTGGGCAAACCACCGTTCTTCGATGGGACGAACTATGCGTATTGGAAGATACGCATGTCGGCCTATCTGCAGAGTTTGGGTGCTTCCATTTGGGATATTTGCAACTCTGTCGATTACGTGGTCTTGGCTGCTCGTGCTACTCAGCATCAGATTGATGAGCACAACGCCAATAGCCGAGCCCGTAATGCTCTTTTCCCATGCCTGAGCATGAGTGAGTTTGATCGCGTTTCTCACCTTGCTACGGCTCGGGAGATTTGGGCTACCCTCATGCGTTTCCATGAGGGAACCACTCAAGTCAAAACCCATCTCTACGAGTCGTTCAAGCGAGAGTATGAGAACTTTTGACATATGTCTGGCGAGAGCATAGAAAGTTTATTCGCTCGCTTTCAGGTGATTGTCAACAGGATGAGGGCTAACAAGGAGTTGTTGCCTTTCGACGATCATGAGAGGGCTTTGAAGCTTTTGCATACCCTTGATCGGTCGGTGTGGGATTCCAAGGTTCAGGCAATCATCAAATCGCCTAACTATCAGACCCTCACGTGCGACGAGCTCTTTAGTAAGCTCAAGTCCAGTGAGATCGATGCCATGGCGAGGGCTTCTTATGAAAATCCTTCTGGTCCGTCGATGGCTTTGCTTTCTGGCTCTTCTGCTAACTCCTCTGGAGGCTTTGCACTCTCTTCTCTTCTTTCTGTTACAGAGGAGCAGCTGGAGTTCATGGGGGATGACGAGTTGGCTTTGCTCGCCAACCGGTTCTCGCGGTTCCACAACAACCGCATGAACCGTCGCCGCGGAGGAGGACGCTCGGGATGTTTCGAGTGCGGCGACCCCAACCACTTCATCGCCAATTGCCCGAAGAAGAACAAGCAGACCTTCGGCAAGGCGGATCATGGGCACAAGTACGACTCCGGCAAGCGCAAGGAGAACTACGTCCCCGCGAAGCACAAGCGGAAGGGCGGCTTCAACAAGGAGTACATCAAGACCAAGTACTTGGAGAAGGCCCAGGCTAAGCAGTGTGCATTCTTCGCCACGCTCTGCGACGTCGACGACTCGGATGACAACTCCGCTTCCTCAAGCGACGACGAGTCCGAGAAGAAGAAGAGGATCGAGGACAAGCTCAACGACCTCTGCTTCTTCGCCGACAATGAGGGCTTCTGCACCATGGCCCTCGGCAAGGAGGTCGACGGCGAGCTGGAGGAGATCCCTCGGAACGACGACGACGACGACACCTCCCAGGTATCTCTGACCCCCGATGAGCTTTCTGCTGAGGTCGAGAAGCTTACTGCCGCCCTTCTTAGTCAAGATAAGCTGCTTAGGCGTGCTGCTAGAGAGCGGAAGGAGTTTAGGCAGAAGTGGGAGGATACGGTGAAGGAGCTTGAGTTTGCCAAGTCCACTGTAGTTGTCTCTGAGGAGGTTGAGTGCGAGATGTGCACCACGCACATGACTGACCTTCTCACTTTGAGAGGTAAGTATGTTGCGTTGGTAGGAGAGGTGGATGAGCTTAAGGCTAGATCCTCGCTGTTGGTTGCGTGCAAGTCCTGTGCGGGCTTGCAATCCGAGTTGGCAGAGAAGAATGCCAAGATTGTGTCTCTTGAGAAGGCCAACTCGGGTAGCACTTGTGTGTCTAGGTGCGTTCTTTGTGAGGGTTTGGAGATGGAGATTGCGAATGTGAAGCATGACAAGATGCAAACCGAGGAGGAAAACACATACCTTCGGACCATCTTGTCATGGGTGTCTAGTGGTGAGCCGCAGCTTGGAATGATGATCTCCCAATTCAAGCGTGCTGCTGGAGGTCCCGGTGTAGGCTTTGCTCAGGGTGTTGATGTTTCATCTTTCGGGAAGATTGGAGAGTCGAGTGGTCTGAACCCATGTGAGAAGCCCAACTCCACCACTACTCCCAAGCTTACCAAGATTCCACCCAGAGAGCCTCTAAAGCCTAACACCAAGGATGGTGTATTTGTGGAACCTCCGAGAGCTCCACCCAAGAAACAATCATGGGCTCCAAAACTAAACCACCTCAAGAACAAGCTAGACACCATGCCACCCATCCAAGAGGAGCTTATGCCACAGAAGGGCAAAGTGATCCACACCCACTACCGTGAGTACCAACAACCCCCTTTGAGAGCGGTGAGGTACCATTGTGAGCACTATGGGAGAGATGGACACTTGAGTGAGTTTTGCTTTCGGCGCAAGAGAGAGGCGCGTCGTGCAAAGGAGATGAACAACACGGACATGTACCATCCTTTCCATGATGTACATGTGCCGAATGTTCAGAGGCGTGCTGCTAGGCCTAGAGGTCCAAAACCTCAAGTTCCTAGGCCTAGGGCGCTAGGAGGTCGTGCCCGGCGGGAGCCTGCTGTTGTGGGCTATGGACCCCGTGGCGGTGGCTTTGTAGTTGAGCGTTTTCCACCACCGTGTTTTGAGTATCGCGATGGACGCTCCTCCCTTAGCGGACCACATTTCCTCTACGTGGTGATCGCTCTTCCCGTAGACGTGCTAGGAATGGTTTTTCTGCTAACCGTTCTTTTGAGCAGCCGGCCCAACACTGGTATTCTCCCTACTTCACTAACCCCAGTGTTGGACCGTATGCTCACCCTATGTCTTTTTATTGATGTAGGTAAAACGATTGGAGAACGTTTGGTTGGTGAATTCCGGGTGTTCGAGGCACATGACCGGAAACACCAAGTGGTTCTCCAGTCTTAGTCCAGTCGTCGGAAAGGAGTTTATCACCTTCGGCGACAATAGCAAAGGTAAAGTGTTGTCTCGTGGGTCGGTGCGAGTGAATGAGCACTTTGTGTTGCGCGATGTTGCTCTTGTTTCTAACTTGCATTTTAACCTTCTTTCTGTTTCGCAACTTTTCGATGATGACTATGAGATTCGTTTTAAACCGAATCTTAGTCGTATTTTGGATCCTCAGGGCAATCTTGTGTGTTTGATTTCGCCCTTTGGAAAAGTCTTTCGTGCAAACTTCTCGGAGTCTTTTGGCATTTCTCGTTGTCTTGTGGCTGGACCTTCCTCCTCTGACCTTTGGAAGTGGCATAGGAGACTAGGACATTTGAGCTTCGACTTGCTTGCAAGGCTTAGTTCACTTGGCCTAATCCAAGAATTGCCCAAGTTGTCCATGGAGAAGGATCTTGTTTGTCACTCTTGTAGACATGGGAAGATGGTTGCTGCTCCCCACCATCCAATGACTCAGGTCATGACCAAGCGCCCTGGAGAGCTTTTGCACATGGACCTTGTTGGTCCGGCTCGGGTGAGCTCGGTTGGGGGGAAGTGGTATGTGCTTGTTGTTGTTGATGACTTTTCGAGATATTCGTGGGTCTTCTTTTTAGCTGAGAAGACCGAGACTTTCTCCTTTGCTCGCAATCTGATTTTGCGTCTTCAGAACGAGTTCCCTTTGAACTCGATGCGAGCTATTAGGAGTGATAATGGTTCTGAATTCAAGAATTCAGATTTTGAGAAGTTTTGTAACTCTTTGGGGTTAGAGCAACAGTTTTCTTCTCCCTACACACCGCCTCAGAATGGTGTTGTAGAAAGGAAGAATCGGACCCTTTTAGAAATGGCCAGGATGATGCTCGATGAGCATAGGACTCCTAGGCGATATTGGGCCGAAGCTATGAGCACTGCATGCTACATTTCCAATCGCATTTTTCTCCGAGATTTCTTGAAAAAGATTTCTTATGAGTTGCGTTTTGGAAGACAGCCCAAGGTGAGTTATTTTAGAGTCTTCGGTTGCCATTGTTTTATACTCAAAAAGGGCAACTTGGACAAGTTTGAGTCTCGTTCTTCTGACGGTGTATTTTTGGGTTATGGCACTCATACTCATGCATATCGTGTACTTAACCTTGATACTAACCGAGTCATGGAGACATCCGATGTCCCCTTCGACGAGACCATGGTTTGTTCTTCTTCTCGTTTTCTGCGTGCAGGTGATCATGAGGTTGGCGAGCCTCTTTTTGATGATGAGGAAGAAGGTGCTGAAGGGATGGATGACCCAGCACCTCCTCCACCTGCTGTGCCGCAAAGAGCGGCTTCTACTACGACTCACGGCCCCGATCCCTCTTCTTCGACGACTTGGGGCCGTGGGATCCGCCACCTTGAGCGGTACCTTTTGTACCCGAGGAGGCACCAGCTGCTGTTGAGGGGGAGGCTACATCAGCTCGAGAGGCGCCACGACACATTCAACGCCAACACCCACCTCAGCAGATGATCGGCAGCATCGGCGAACGTGTCACTCGGTCAAGGTCACAACAAATCTCTCACTTTGCTCATTCTGCATTTGTTGCTGATTTTGAACCCCGAGATGTTGGACACGCTTTATCTGATCCGGATTGGGTCAATGCCATGCATGAGGAGTTAGAAAATTTTGAAAGAAATCGGGTTTGGGTTTTGGTTCCTTTTCCTCCTGAGTGTCACCCTATTGGGACAAAATGGGTTTTCAAAAACAAACAAGGAGAGGATGGCCATGTTGTGAGAAACAAGGCCAGACTAGTAGCCCAGGGGTATAGTCAGAAGAAGGGGATAGACTATGAGGAGACTTTTGCTCCTGTAGCTCGTTTGGAGGCAATTAGGATACTCTTGGCTTTTGCTGCATCCAAAGGGTTTAAACTTTTTCAAATGGATGTCAAGAGTGCCTTCTTAAACGGCTACATAGAAGAGGAAGTGTATGTGAGACAACCCCCCGGTTTCGAATATCCCAAGTTTCCAAACCATGTCTTTAAACTTCACAAAGCTTTGTATGGTTTGAAACAAGCCCCTAGAGCCTGGTATGATAGGTTGAAAACCTTTTTGCTTGCTAAGGGTTTTAAAATGGGATGTGTGGATAAAACGCTTTTTCTCCTCAAGCAAGGCAATGACACTCTCTTAGTCCAGATTTACGTGGATGATATCATTTTTGGTGGTTCTTCTCACGCTTTGGTTGCCATGTTTGCAGACACTATGAGCAGGGAGTTTGAGATGAGCATGATGGGCGAGTTGACGTTTTCCTCGGGTTGCAAATCAAGCAATCCCGAGAGGGGACATTCGTGCACCAGGGCAAGTACACCAAGGATGTTCTGAAGAAGTTCGACATGGGTGAGGCCAAGCCTCTTCCAACACCCATACCGACTACGGCAGCCCTGGATGCAGATGTGGATGGAGAAGCTGTGGACCAGAAGGAGTACCAGAGTATGATCGGGTCGCTGCTGTACCTGACGGCGACACACCCGGACATCTAGTTCGTGGTGTGTCTGTGCGCGCGATTTCAGTCGTCGCCGCGCACTTCTCGCCGTCAGGCAGTCAAGCGCATTATGAGGTACTTATGCTTCACTCCAGAATTCAGGATTTGGTATTCTGCTTCCTCCACCCTCTCCCTTTGCGGTTATTCTGATGCCAATTTTGCTGGTTGCCGTATTGATCGCAAGTCCACTTCTGGGACTTGTCAGTTTATTGGTTCTTCTCTTGTATCATGGTCTTCTCGCAAGCAGTCTAGTGTTGCTCAATCTACCACGGAGGCTGAGTATGTTGCTGCGGCTAGCTGTTGTTCCCAATTGCTTTGGATGATGGCCACTTTGCGTGATTTTGGTTTGAGCTTTTCTCGCGTTCCTTTGCTTTGTGACAGCACAAGTGCTATTAGCGTTGCTAAGAACCCCGTGCTGCACTCTAAGACCAAACACATTGATGTGTGCTTTCATTTTCTGCGAGACCACTATGAGAAGGGTGATATCGACCTTCGCCATGTCGATACTCATCATCAGTTGGCTGATATTTTCACCAAGCCTTTGGACCAATCGACTTTTGCTAGGTTGAGAGGTGAGCTTGGTGTGTGTTTCCCCTTTTAGATGGGGGAAACATTTTGACTCTTGTAATATAAACTGACTTTGTGTTTTTTATTTGGTTTCTTCATGCATCTTTGCATTTCGTCTTGCATATTTACATTCAGAGCTTCATGAATATAATCTTTAGAATGTGGCTGTGCTCTGTATAGTATTTGCTCTGATGCTTTATGAAGATGCTTGTAGCTTATGCTCTTTCTGATCACTGATGCATGTTGTGAGCTGAGCTATTTTTGAATGGTGAACCTGCTTAATGAACATAAAACTTGAAACTGTTCACCATTGAGATATGCAACTAACATGTGTAGGATGTGTAGAATTCACTCGTGCTTTTCATATATGCTAGGTTGCTATGTCTCTAGTTCTGAGTCATTCACTTGCTTGGTATGTTCATATTCTGAAATAAAATTTGAACCAAGTTAAGTGAATTGGAAAGATCGAGACGGGACTGCTTGTCGGCACATCACAGTTTCGAGACTGTTTCTCATTGCACTTTGAGTTAAACTTGAGCTGTGTAGTGTATGACCGAAACTGTTGCTTTAAGCTTCTGATTGCTTCTGCATAGGCTTCACACAGTTAAAAAGTTAGGCGATGACAAGCTTTCAACCTCTCGCAATCACATGCTGAAATTTAAACTTGTGTAATTTAACCACTGCAACTCTGAAAAAATTTGGATACACAAGTCTATGTTTCACTCTATAGCGTGATGATTGAACCTTGCTAGGGGTATTTCACCTTGTATACATGTTTAGCACTTGTTTGACTTCTTGTCTATACATGTTTGGTGCTATTTTGATGGTGAATACCTTTTTGGCTAAAAACTGCTCACTTTGCTCACATGTTCATATTTCATATTTGGTGATCAGTTTGAGCCTTTGCCAGCATTCTGTGCATTTTAATCAGTCATCGGATCAACACTTTGTCGAGCATCTTCTCGTTCTATTGACTATATTCCTGAAGCTACTAACTTGCATTTTGACTCATATGCATTTTGGAAGGGGGAGTTCTTCTGTAAAGGGGGAGAAACTTGCTTGATGGTGCATTTTCAACTAAGGGGGAGAAAATATTGACAAATCATGAGTGCCTTCTATGTTCAACTAAGGGGGAGAAAATATTGCAAATCATGTGCTTTCCGAGTTGAACTAAGGGGGAGATTTCCTGGTTATGTGCACCATTCGAGGGGGAGTTTTGCTCGTTGCTGCGTTTTCGAGCTGGTAATAGTTGGTTCGGAGCATTTTTGGTAGCTAGTTGTGTTGAGCCTTTTCTCTTTCTTGAGGGACTAGCACCTTTGCTTTTATGCTCTTCAGCTGATATCTAGCTTTCTTCAGTTGGTATCGAGCTTCCTCGCTAGTGGTGTTGAGCCTGTTCTGCCTCTTCTTGAGGGCTAGCTCTATTTTGCTTGAATTCCAGTTGATTTTCCAATTGGTATCGAGCTTTCCCGCTAGTGGTGTTGAGCCTGTTCTACCTCTTCTTGAGGGCTAGCTTTGCTTTGCTTGGTTGCGTCGAGCCGTTGCCCATGTCTTTGGGAATCAAGTTGTTTTGCTCTTTCCACTTGACCTTCTTCGGCTTTGATATACTTTTAGGTCATTTGGTCGAGTTCTCTCTCCTGCTTCCTTCCTTCCTCTATTCCATTTATGATTTGTGTTGGTAGTTGACAATGCACTCATCAAGGGGGAGATTGCAGATACATGGGTGTATGCCGAGTCTCTGAGTGATGAGTGATTGTCAACTGGGATAATGCGCATGTTCTTTGGCTTGTGTTGTGTAGGTGTCGAGCACAGATACAGTGATCACAGGCAAGGTGAAGGTCAAGTAGAGACATGACGTGCCGATGTACCGAGAGTGGCGAAGGGCGGACGTGAGGCTTGGACTGAGGGACAGGTGGCCCGAGGATCAGCTGTGGTGGCTGACAGCCTGGGACAGCGACGAGAGAAGACTTGCGGGCACGGTGTTGCCTGGGTCGTGGACCTGGGGACACGTGTCGGTGGACGGGGTGCACGGGCGGTGCATCCCCTCTACGGCTCGGTTTGGTGGTTGAGCCACAGAAAAACCATCGAGTGGACGGTTTCCAGGTTTGGGCCTCAAAACCTGGGCGCTGATGGTTTCCGAGTTTGGGCCACAAAACTCAGGATAAGGACGGTTTCCAGGTTTGGGCCTCAAAACCTGGGTGCTGCGGGTTTCTGAGTTTGGGCCACAAAACTCAGGCGATGGACGGCTGGTTTCCCGGTTCGGGCCTCAAAACCGGGGGTTGGTCGTGAAGGCTGGTTTCCCGGTTTGGGCCACAAAACTGGGGGCGAAGTCCGGGAAAAGGACGGTCAGAGCTGAGGCGGCACGTGGCGGCAATCAGTGAGGTTGCGTCGAGGCAACGCTACCAGTTGTGCGGGCGTGGCCATCGGATCACCAGCATCTTCGAGTTGGTCCAGAATAACCCTAGGGTTTAGCTGGTTCGCTCTATAATTAGTGAGGGGTAGAGTAGGAATTAGAATTAGGATAAGTAGAGGGAGACACCCTCCTCCCATTCTATCTCAGTCATTTGCTCTTTGCCTTCTAGGTTTTCCTGCTCTCCCAATCCCCTGCTGTAGAAACTGAGATCCGCAGAGAACCATACCTCTGTGTACTGGAGATTTTGAGAAAGTGAGACCGTAATCTCACTGTTGTACCGTGTGGTAGCCACACGGTTGCAGATCGATGTGTTGATTCACGTTTTGTTCGTGTTCTTCGCATTCTTCGTTTCTCCGCGATTTTTCCATCACTCGATCTCCCTCTCTACCGCGTCTTTGCGAAATCCGTTTGAATCAACTTGTTCTTTATAGTGAGGAGATCATTTCCACTGAAGGAATTCATCTAACTCCTCACGAACAAGTAGATCGGGTTGATTTCGTTTTCGTGGCGCTTTTTCGTTCATACACCTTCCCTTTCGATTTCCCGGTGATTGAGTTGATTTGAGCGGATAATTTCTTGGGGATAGTCTTCCAACTACCTCGTGATCATCTTCTCCAAGTTTAGGAACAAGAGATTTTGGTTTGATTCGAATTTGGGTGGATTTGAGTTGAGGGCGACCGAAATCGCCCTCTCTGGTCGACCGCGGACAGTCCGCCATCTGACCGGTGGACAGTCCGGGCGTCGGGGATCAGCGGGACCGGTGGCTGTGTTCTTCGGCCAATTTGGTTTTGAGTGACCGGCGGACAGTCCGCATTACACACTCGCGGACAGTCCGGGAACGTCCAGGGGACTTGCAGGAACTGTGCTGTTTCGGGGATTTTGTCGGCGGACAATCCGCCATCCCCCCGCGGACATTCCGCGGTTGAGCCGGACAGTCCGGGACCGTACCGGCGGACAGTCCGGGAATCGGCTGTGTGTTGAGCTTTAGTGCGTTTGCTCTCCCGGCTTCTCCGCTTGGTTTCCGGACTTCTCGTTTGGCCCTATTGTTCACCTAGGAACCTCTTTAGGTATCTTTGCTACTTGTTAGCGTTGGTATTCAGGGATTTCTCGACGTAGACTTCAATCTACGTTCGGGACTAGGTTTTAGAGGTTGAACTTGTTCCGGTGCTTTTGCCGATTGGCTTGCTATCGCTTTGTGGTGCTCCGCTGTGATCCTAGGGATCATCCACCCTCTTCCAAGGGTCGTGGGCATCACGGTTTCGATCGAAGCTTTTTGGGGGTTGATTTGTGGGACAAAGGCCAAAGTTTCGAGAGAAATTTTTGAGCTCCCATTCACCCCTCTCTGGTCGCCTTGATATTGCATTCTCGGTCCTTCAAGAAGATTGTTGCTCGTCGATTGGCCAATTAGATGTAGTTTCTTTCATTTTATTTCCACAACCAATTATTTTTCTCTTGTCATTCAGCGAACATGTGTTCTGCCAAGTACTATTTGTTTCAACAGGCATTACATCTGTCAAGTACTTCTTACATTAGCAAGAATTGTTATCATTGAGATTATGTCATTGTGATGCATGACACTGTGCTGCACTAAATTATTTGCTTTTCATGTGTTCTTTGATGACGTGCACGACACTGTTCCTTGTAGTGATGAAGTACTGGTTGTTACCTGCTGCTGCTAATAATCTGATTTCGTAAAAATTTAAAATATACTCCGTATGACACAAGTCCACGAATCTGATTTTGACAGAATGGGAAATTGATTAAAATCAAACTTAGGACAAATAAAGTAATTTGAAGTTCAAAAAGTACTTCTGCTAATAATTATGTAGAAGGCCTATGAACTTAATATTTATCAGGAAAGTGTTGCCAAAGGTGCTCGATGAGGTCTTCTTTTAATTGGTGATGTGTTTCCTTGTCTCTGATCTTTTTATGCGCTTCAATGAATTGATCAAGGGAGTGATTTCTCTCATGAGAAGGTTCCACGTTTTGGCCACCATAGTCGAACCGCTCAGTAGGGTCAACGACTCCCTCATCTTTGACAATCATATTGTGCATAATGACACAAGCTTTCATGATGTTACCAAGTGTGTTTGTGTCCCATAAACGACCTGCTACTCGAACAATAGTGAACCTTGATTGCAGAACCCTAAAAGCTCTTTTGACATCCTTCCTCGCTGCTTCCTGTGCTTTGGCAAAATATTTGTTTTTGTTCCCCATAGGCTGAGAGATGGACTTCACTAAAATAGCCCATGATGGGTATATACCATCAGCTAGATAATAACCCATCGTATAATCATGAGCATTTATAGTATAGTTGACCTTAGGAGCTCTGCCCTCTGCCAGCTTAGCAAATAGAGGAGACCGATGAAGCACATTGATATCATTATGAGACCCAGGCATTCCAAAAAAGGCATGACATATCCAAAGATCGTTGGAAGCAACAGCCTCCAAAATTATAGTAGGCTCCTCCATATGTCCCTTATACTGACCCTGCCACTCTAGAGGACAATTCTTCCATGCCCAACGCATACAATCGATGGACCCTAACATACCAGGAAAACCATTTTGCTCACTGAGTGCTAATAAGCGTGTTGTGTCAGCCTCATTAGGATATCTCAGATATTCTTCTTCAAATAAATCAACAACTGCAGCAATGAACCTACGTAAACTCTCAATTGCGGTACTTTCTCCAATACGAATATACTCATCTGTAGCATCGGCTGGAACTCCATATGTTAGCATACGAAATGTTGCTGTAACTTTTTGAAAGCAACTCAATCCAAGAACATTGGCTGCACTCCTTTTTTGCACAAAATAGTCATCGTATGATTCTACAGCATTCATTATGCGTAAAAAAGATCTCGACGCATCCGGTACCTGAAATTACAAAAAAAATCTTACAATAATTACCTAGCGTACTATGTAAATATCACAGGTGAATGCACACGAACCTCCGACGAAATAGTTGTGGACCATATGTCGGATCATCAGCCAAGTAATCTTGAAATATTCTTTGGTGCCCATATTCTCTATCTCGGTAAATAACTTTATGACCTAGGACAGAACCACCATGTCTTCCTTTTTTATTTGAAAATATTTTGACAATTGCAGCTGCTTACGAGATGAGACAGTCATCGTCGTCTGATGACGAATCTTCTAACTCTGTTTGGAAAAGTGACTTCTGAGCAGCCATGTGCGATCTAGTGGAGGCTGCTGCCGATGTCCTATTGCTGTGATGTGCTAGCGGCAGTCTAGGAGTTGCCTATGGGCTGGGAAGAGGCCAACACGGGTGGAGGCTGCAACACACACGCATGAAAGGAGGCGGCGGCGGCGGCGGCTATTGGTGACCTTCATCTGGTGCTTCACGAGGAAAAAAAGGCCGGCAAAAAAAACAACCAAGTGGGATCAAAATTTGATTAATTAGAAGTGAGATATTAGGAACTATTGGAGATGAATACCTTTTTAGGAGTTCGTAAACATGGACTTTTTAGGAGAAATATTTAGGGAACTTTTGGAGATGCTCTAACATCTTTTCAGACGACGACTACGATCTTCAGATCTTCATCCAATAGTCCAAATCTATTAGCACAAATTATAAGAAACAAATGATATTTTTTTTCTATGGAAGGACAAAGACAAAACTATTCAGACGCCTGAAATATAGAAAATGTGAATTACTATAGCCAATTTTATACATTCTCTCTCCTAATATATTTGCATTATTGGTAGTCCTGTCCTTTTTCTCTTTATTTTTCCTCACCTCTTTACAGCTCTAGATTGGCTGAATAATGGATACAGGCGTGCATCTCGGAGAGAGAAAATTTATAAGGGCGCAAAGCTTGGGTGTTGAGATAACAAGTTATCGGAGAGGGGCTTTTTTAATCTTCCCAAAAAATCAAGATTGGCAGTGAGTTTTCAAAACTTTCTAAGAGCATCTCTAATAGTAACAAAAAAAATCAGTTCGTAAATTAATGTGTTTTTCAAGTGGCTACAAAAAGTTGAGAGTATATTTATTGAGCTTCTCCAACAATTTCTACGGTGCCAGCGAATGTGGTCACGATGGAGGTGGCGATGTTGGATGGGGTGCCGGGTCTGGGGTTCGGCGTTCAAATTTGACGGCCCTAGGGTATGGCAGCGCCCACAATATAATGGTGGGGCATGAGTCTCGCGGCTGCTGACGGCGAAGTTCGATGGCAAGGCGGGTGCCAAAGGCCAGCGGCGACAGTCAATAATGGCCTTGACGTGCCGCAATGTTCCGGTGAAGTCAATTTTGGCTCTAACGTTGCCCGACCGAAGAGGGTGGTGACCGTCACAGCTGTGTGGCTGTTGCGTACAACCGACGTGTCGATGTCCCTATGAAGGAGCTTCTATGTGGGGTGGCGGGACATAGCGGCATGGGTAGTGTGGTTAGTAGAGCGTCTGACTTCTTGGCCCGACGATTCGTGTTAGAGGGTTCCTTGGTGATGGTGATGCAGGGTGGGCACCACTCTCTTGTTGGTAGCGTCATTTCTTTCCCTCTAGCAGTGTCATCTATAGGTAAAAATCGGGTCTACTATGGACGTGCGACAGTAACGTCATTGGCATCGGCTCGCTTCCTGAAGACGTCATATTTGGATAGTCGTTGCGGCTTTGACTTCTGACCCGTCGGTAGGAGGCTCACAAGTGGCTTACTTTTAGTATATTATACGTATCAAGATGAATCTTTTGAGTCTAGTTAGTTTATGTTTGGACAAAGTTTATCAAATAATAACGAAAGTGCTACAAGACTTTTTCAAAAAAAAATCAGAACTAAACACATCAATTATTGAGCAAACAACAAGTATAGCTCACCCATGTATATGTTCTTAAAACACGCTTTTATTTAAATATAGCAAGAATACAGATATGTAGGGGGGCTGGTGGGACTACAGCCCCCCTCGTAGCCCAACAAACCTGGGAACAGGCTCTCAAAAGGCCCATCCTAAATATCCCAACTATCTCCTCACGCCGGTCGCCGCATCGACTCTACGTGCAAATGTGCCAATGACATATCCCCCCATGGTCCGTTGCCTCATCCAGCGCACCGCACTGCCTGCGGCAGCCCACTCCTCCAGCTTCCTGCATGCTTCGCCCCTGCTGCAGCGTGCAGTCCTGGCCTTCTGGGCGTCATAGGCGCTTTCCAGGTGTGCGGTCGATGCCCAGTGGCAAGTGCCTCATGTTTATTTGTTGCTTATTACTCGAATATGCAGTATCCAAATATTAATACATTTTTCAGTTTATAAAAATGATTGGCATAACATTTACTCCTTTGTACAAAATGCACAATTTAGTTTTAGTGCACAAAATTAGGCTTGTTGTTAAGTCCGGACTTTTGTTTAGATAGGTCATGATTAAATTAGTGGGATATTTTGAACAGTGTCATTATAATTTTGCAAAGTTGGAGATATATCATTGGTATTTTATTGACATGTGAGGCAGACATGAGTCAATGACATGTGGGCCAAGATGACATATCTCTAATTTTACAAAATTATAATGACAGTCTTCAAATTTTTCCTAAATTAGTCCCCCTCTTGCCTCAATCTATCCTAGACCCGCCACTGCACATATATGTATGCACACATACTCTGCATCTATGATCGTTTCTCAAAGGCTGGGCTAGATCAGCAGATTATCATAATTATTTTGATGTCACGAGTTTGTTGGCTACCACGAGAAGATATAATAATATTAAATTTTTAAATAAATTTGAAAAATACTAGCACCGATGTTAACAAGTTTGTACTGAGCTAGGCTTTATTATCATAACAAACCTCCTACTGAAATATGCTGAATTTGCTATGATGTCACACCCTCATGTTATAGCTTTTGCTGAGTTGGTGCTAGCTAGCTGGACATATACAAGGATTTTTTGTTAGGAAAAAATAAACGAAGGAGAAAATGATTGTGATGCCGCTCACAATTAATGCCTGCCCTGTTAGGTAACTGATGCAATAAATGGTACAGGCATGCATTAAATGGGTCCCCTACTTGATTGATGAGGGAGTGGAAGGATTTCATTAGGCAAGAAATGCCTGCATTGTGCACAAATCTTGCTAGAAATGCTTCGGTTTCGTTCTGAAGTATATCCCAGCTACGTAGAGATTAGCAGAGCGACATGAGTAAATCAATCACGGGCGTTGCAGTTTCCGTCATCGGAATTAAAAGGATACTACTAGATATCTCCTTGTGCCTGCAGCAAACCGCAAAGATCGAGAGCACAACACACACAGTATATGCTCCCATCATCCCATGACCATGACATCGAGTCCAAGCAGCAGCAGCAGGCTCGAGAATGAGGCGGAGAAACGCCCAGCACATCCCCATGGGCTGGAGCTGGATGCCCGCCTCACCATGAAGAACCTCGTGAGCCGGAGCTGGGAGGAGTCGAGGCTGCTATGGCGCCTTGCCTTCCCGGCGCTCCTGACGGAGGTGTTTCAGTTCTCCATCGGATTCGTCACCACCGCCTTCGTCGGGCACCTCGGAGAGGTGGAGCTCGCGGCCGTCAGCGTCGTCGAGAACATCTTGGATTCTTCCGTCTACGGAGTCCTGGTGCGTTCCATTCCTCTCGATCGACGATCTCTGCAAAAGCGATGCGCATTGCAGTGGGGTTTGTTTGTGAATTGTGATCGATTTCCTGTGGCAGTTTGGCATGGGCAGCGCGCTGGACACGCTGAGCGGGCAGGCGGTGGGCGCCGGGCAGCTGGACAGGCTGGGCACCTACACGCAGCAGTCGTGGATCATCTGCGGCGCCACCGCGCTGGCGCTCGCGCCGGCGTACGTCTTCGCGGCGCCGCTCCTGCACTCGCTCCTCCGCCAGCCCGCCGCCGTGTCGCGCGCCGCGGGGCCGTACGCGCGCTGGGCGGTCCCGAGGCTGTTCGCGCACGCCGTCAACATCCCGCTCCTCATGTTCTTCCAGGCGCAGAGCAGGATCTGGGCCGTGGCGGCCATCTCCGGCGCGGTCCTCGCCGTGCACGCCGCGCTCACCTACGTCGCCGTACGGCGGCTCGGCTACGGCCTGCAAGGGGCTGCCGTCGCCGGGGACGTCTCCCACTGGCTCGTCGTCGCCGCGCAGCTCGCCTACATGACGGGCGGCCGCCGCTTCCCCGACGCCTGGAAGGGCTTCACCGTGCGCGCCTTCAACAACCTCGGCGCTTTCGTCAAGCTGTCGCTCGGCTCGGCCGTCATGATCTGGTTGGTTATTAGTACTCTCCGACGATATGATCCACGTTGCCGCTCTGGCTTATTAGCTTTTTATTCCCACAAATTATTTTACTTTTTGTGCGCAGCTAATGCACGAGCACGACACGGTCTTAGTTACCCATCCATAGTCACGCTGGCGCCTACCTGCTTGTGCTGGCCGCACGCCCTTGCCCCTAAAGATTAGCAGAAAGTCCGACGAATGGCACGGTCCGAAGCCCATAGTGGAATGGGCTTGGGCCGCACCCTTGACCCGTGGGCTGGCCTGACATAACCCGATATATATATATATGGAAATATAAATATATTTATGAAAGTAAATATATATAAATTTTATGGCGGGCCCCGTTATAGTTGTCCAACGGGCCGTGCCGGGCCGGCCGGCCCGACGTCGTGCTGTGCCGGCTCGGTGAAGGTCGGGCCGCCACGGGCCATCGTGTCGAGTGGGCCGTGCCGCTACGGGCCATGGGCCAGGGTAGCGGCCCAAGGCACGGCCCACGGGCCGTTTTTCGGGCCGTGCTGACCCGTCGTGCCGTGTCGGCCCATGGCCCGTCAGTTAAAAAAGTCCTCAAAAATCTATATCATTTTCATAAAGTGTTAAAATAATTCATTATTTTCAACTAAGTGTTAATCAATTTAATAGCATAATAGTAAACAACACATATATATAATTGTCAACTCATAAGAATCGTCATTTTACCAAATAATATTAGTTTAACCGTGCCACCACCGGGCCGCGTACTAGATCGGGCCGTGCCACGGGCCAGGGTAGCGGCCCAGGCACGGCCCGCCCCCCGGGCCGTGCCGTGCTCGGGCCGGGCCACCGGCCCACGGGCTTCCTGGCCAACTATAGGCCCCGTGGGCCCACAAGCCTTCGTGAGGCCTGATCGGACCGTGTATGGGCCGATGGCGCGGCTCGGTGGCCCGCCATGTCTTGGCTGATCCAGTCTGATCGGATTGTGCGTAGCCTGGGCTTGGGCCGGACCAGGCCGGACGGCTCGGTCGCACATCTTTACTTGCACGCAATATGACACAAGTCATTTTTTTCACAAAAGACATGTATAGTGCAGCTAAATGACAACGAGATTCTTAAAGAGGACCAAAATATAATAGAAACTTTACGTGCGGGAGGATTCACGACCTCCTAGCACTTGCGTAACTGTCACGCAGCCTCATCTGGTGAGACGGCGTCGAATCTAAACCGGCCAATTCGCATGGAGGGCTGCTAGGCATGTGCTTAACAGGCCATTCGGCCAAGTTGAATTCGTTGGGTGTGGCTTAGATCCATTGGACATATCGTGTGAATGTGCACCCTGCTGAACGCGTGGGCTCAGTTGGGCCCTCACCTAGCTGTTGTTGGTCTTTTATATTTTATCATGTATCAATACGTCAACTAACATTGGTCCTTTTTTAATTTCGAAATTTCACAATTTTTCATATGAGGTCTAAATTAAGTAAATAATATGCCTATTGTGATTATCTTAATAAGCTTTTTACAATGATATACTTCATCTTAGCATTTAAGATTATTTTGTAATGGTAAATATTTAAATTACAATTTTAGATATTTTTTGCACCAATTCGGAAGTGCTCTGCATATTATCTTTTGATACACATTTTCGTCATATATCCTAGAAACAACTCTAGAGCAACAAACTTGTAAAATTTATTAAATTAATACATATCTTGCTATGTCGCATTGTGATTATCTTCTTTATCAGCTTATTTGTATAATTATGCTCTTTAATTATATATAGTTAATTATTTGTATATATTATTATATTGCACCGATTCAAAGTAATCGTGAACAGTTTAATTTAACTGATTCAAACCGTCTATTACTACGCACATAAATGGGCGCGGCAACGCGCGCCAAATCATTCTAGTACATCATAACCGAGGGCACACGTGTTCTCTGACCGCAACGAATGTGAGCACGATGACAACGCCACCAAGAAGGTTGACGGCGGTGGTCTCTAGAGGCTGCTCGAGCGCATAGAAATCAGATGGATAAACCTTGCATCGCGATCGTTTTAAGTGGCTAAGGAAGTCAGCCATTGTCTCCGTCGAACAGAAGATGATTTTGGAGCCGTTGACCAAGGACTGAAGAACGACTTCCTCAGAGGCAGGGGATGGCAAGCTGCAGGATGAGTGGCAGTGTGCTCGACGAGAGCCTGGCAATTGGCACAGTGCTACAAGTGTCGGGTGGAGAAGATAGAGCTCATCAGTGGGGCAGGGAAGAGCTGAGCAAAGTTTTAAATCTCCGGCTATAACTGCAGCTATAGCCGGAGATAGCTGTTGGATAAGATGAAAGTTAAGCTATTCACTTTTTTGCGCTAAGAAATGAAACCAGCTAATAGCCGCAGAAATCTGGAGATTGCCGTGGGCTGTTTTAGCTGCAGCTAAAGTTTTCTTGGGCCTAAAAAACGAGTTAGCCCGGCCCAGCAGCCCACCTTATCCTCATTCACATCCCCATTGTATGCCCCTAACCCAAACCTAGCTCACTCACGTCCACTCCTCACGTCCACTGCCACGCGTCCCTATCTACTATAGAAAAGGAGCCGGCGACAGCGGCTTCTGCTTTGGAGCCGACGGCGTGCCGGAGATGACAACGCGACCAGCCGGAGCCTCCAAGCGGCGACGGCTGCAGCTCTCGTCTACAGCTGGACTACGGCGGTGCCATGGTCCCAGGAGCTGCAGGCGGCGGCATAGTCACCGGATCTCCAAGCGACGGCGGTGTCCACTATTGTGTAGTACGAGCGAGGCAACACTCTGGTTCTTCATCTTTCCCTAATCCGGTTGATCTACCCCAAGCCAAAATCCGCACGAGCGGCAGCGAAGGCAACATCACCGGCCCCAAATCCAAGCAGTTCTTCTTCTTCCCCATCCTGCCCTATCTCCGGCTATAGCTGTGCTTAGCTGTTGAGAAGGAAAATAGCTAAGAGGCCTAGGAGATTTAAAACCTTAGAGCTGAGAGCCGTCACCAGGACTGGATCCATGCAGCAGGAGGCTGGATCGACAAGCACAACAATCAAATCGGCCTCAAATCTGGACTGACCGAGGGCGGGGGCAGTGAGGGAGCTCAAGCAGACATGGAAGGGCACGGATGGAGCAGCCAGCCATAGACGGAAGGCAAGTTCGCTTTCCCCTCTTGACCCGTTAAACACCGGCAGTAACTACAATTGACCGAAGACCTAAATGAACCAAGCGAGACAGAAGTTTTCGGTCACTAGTTCGGTCCTCGGTCCATACTAACCGAACTTTTTACGGTTAGTTCGGTTATTTGCCTCGGGTAACTGAAGTAACTGAATATTTAGTTTTTGTTGACATAATTATACTTTAGACTACTATTAGTGATATAATATTTAATCTAGTGGGTTTATATCAACTATCACTCTTATCATTTTATTTAATCTATTAGTTATATTGTTATTTTTGTCATGAAATAGAAAAAATATTTCTCGAATTTGCTACAAATTAATAGATATTTTGTATAGTCCGGTTAGCTCAGTCATGACTGAGACAGAACCAAAGTAACCAAGACCAAACTTGCTCGATCTTGAGTTTTAAAACTAACCGTCCATGTTTTTAGATCAACGAACTTTCAAGATGACTGAAGAACTAAACCGATCGATTTAGTCATGACCAAATGTCCTGGCCTAAGTGGTAAGAGTGTTGCTATAGACCATGGCCAAAGGTCTAGCCAGCGTGGATCAAAGGGCTATTGCACCTGAAAGGCACATAGCTCTAATACCTAGTTCAACGGTGCTAGGAAATAGGCCTACGTGATCGAACATGCAACAGCCACCGCCGCCCCCAGGGCTCACAGCGTAAATAGCAGTCGTCGTCACAACCGCAGCTTGCATCTTCTTCGAGGGAATGGAGATCCAATGTTTTAATAAGTTTTCTAGTAGATCGAGTTCTCTAGAGTCATGCCAGAGATCTTGGTATTGGGGGTCTACTTCCTCATCCTCCTTTCCGGTGACGGCGAGGAGGTAGGGTGGATTCGGTTTCTCTACGGTGGCTCTGTTGAAGATGAGAGCGACAACTTTGGCGTCAACATCTCTATCGATAAGACAATATAAAAACTTTTGTTTCCAGGCTTCGGCATCGAGACGGAGATGATGTTGCCGCCATGAAATAATTTTCTCCAGTCCCTTCTTCGTTTTGTTGTGGTTGGAT
Organism: Coix lacryma-jobi var. lacryma-jobi; assembly: GCA_009763385.1. Classification (NCBI taxonomy): domain Eukaryota; kingdom Viridiplantae; phylum Streptophyta; class Magnoliopsida; order Poales; family Poaceae; genus Coix; species Coix lacryma-jobi. The sequence goes on from CM019823.1 coordinate 69,034,080, forward strand.
CTGACCATGATAAAGGACTAGAGAATAATTTTCAGATCAGTCTTCTTTTTCTTTCTGTCACTAAAGAATAAGGAGGAATGATCTAAAAATTATTCTCCCTAATTTTTTATCGTGACCAAATTTAACAACAACAAAATAAAGAAAAGACAAGAAAATTATTTATAGCACGTTTCTAGTGACCATCAACACCAAAAAAAAAAAACGGTTCGAACGGCACCACAACGATCGAGGCGAGGTACTACTGCCAGCAACGACTCACACCCCGTTACAAGTTGCGCCAAGGCCCCCACTAAAAGGGGAGAGTCTCCGCCCTCCCGTCGGGCATAGCATGGTCCTACTAGCACCACGTGATTTGACGTACTTCTTCCGTCCCAAAATAGAAGTCATTCTCGCTTTCTAAGAAATCAAACGTTTTTAACTTTGACCAAATACATATTAAAAAATTATTAATATTTATAGCACAAAATTAGTATCATTAGATAGATCATGGAGTCTATTTTCATAATAAATCTATTTAAAGATACAAATGTTGCTAATACTTTCTAGAAATCTAGTTAAATTTGAGAAAGTTTGACCGACACGAATCCAATAACGTCATCTATTATGGGACGGAGAGAGTACTCGGTAAAAGCTGATTGTAGTTTTTCAGGCCCGAGCCTTGCCGTGTCGGACGGTCCATATACAGGGCCATTGTCTGTTGGACATTGTTTCATTGTCTGTTGGCCCTATTAGTATCTCTTCCTTGTTTTTGTCTGTTGGACATTTTGTTTCATTGTCATGTGTTATTATGCAGCTATGGTCTGCTCTTCGTTCTTTTCATGAGATAAAAGCATTTTTGTATACACAGCTTGGAGTTTTGGTACTACACGACACTTCTCATTCTCGTGGGTCTCCTCGAACATGCCAAACTCCAAATCGATATCATGTCTGTCTGGTGAGTGTTTATTTGTGATTATACATCACCATAACACGGAGTATATCTGTTGGATATACCAACAATAATTCCTCATATGTGTCGACGCGCGTGTCGTCGCCTTTCTTCTGACAAAAAAAAAAAAAATGCAGTCTCAACTTCGAGTTCTTGACTATAATGGTAGCTCTGGGCTTCAGCACAGCAATCGGGTATGTATGCAAGAAATTTATAGACCCACCCATCCAATTGCTACATTAATATAGTATTTGATTGAGACACACAAATAAAAATGCCGTGATCGATCTGTCCAGCATTCGGGTGTCCAACGAGCTGGGTGCAAACAGGCCCAAGGAGACAAAGTTTGCAGTGCTTGTGGCAGTGTCGACATCCATCTTCATGGGGGCAATCTTCATGGGCGTCGTCCTCATCTGGAGGACAAGCCTGCCGAAGCTCTTCAGCGACAGCCAGCAGGTGATACATGGAGCTTCCAAGCTGGGGCATCTCCTCGCTCTCACCGTTTGCATGAGCAGCATCTGGCCTGTGCTCTCAGGTAATTAAGGAGCAGTAGAGTTACAGGGTGCAGTGTCAAATGAGTTTCAGTTATTAGTGTTTGCTCCTCTAATTAAACTAGACACAGCTCCTTTCGAACTGATGTGCGAAAACATATATGGCCGGAATAAAAAAAATTCTCTCTGTTTTCTTTCAGGCGTGGCAGTAGGAGCTGGGTGGCAAGTGCCAGTGGCATTCATAAACGTCGGTTGCTACTACCTAGTGGGCATTCCAATGGGTATCCTGTTTGGCTTCAAGCTAAAACATGGCACGATGGTAAACTAAAATCCAGTTAAAAATTATGACTATCTATTTATTCGGCATCAATTAACCACAATGTTAATTGTATTCATTCATTTGTGGAAATTTCAAATTTGCAGGGCATATGGATGGGCATGTTGACAGGCACGTTTCTCCAAATGTCTATACTTCTTGCCATTATCTTCACAACAAAGTGGGATAAACAGGTACATACCACATTTACTCCCTGTTAAAAAATATTTTTTTGTTAAGGAAACCCTGCTCAAAAGATTGAGATTCCAAGCTGGTGAATGCGTTTTACTCACTATCTGAAACTGGATGACTGACTATATTGCAGGCCGCGCTTGCAGAAGTGAGAATGGCGGAGTGGGGAGGAAAGAAGGAGAACCTACCACTGATGGAAACAACGCATACGGATAATAATCATAATACGGCTCCTGCACAAGAGAAGAGGTTGGCGGCGCATGACAGCCAGAAGAACGTAGTAGAATTAGTGCGCACAGACTGATCACGGAATATATTGATTTGAGTTGAGCTCTAGACAATATTTCATTGTTTACTAGGATGACGCCACCATAAATCTATTCTTTTAGGAATATGTTTCTTTTTATTATTAAAAAATTCATATACTCGTGGTTGACGCTATGAAGCGGCATTAAGGGATGACAAGGTGCATGAGCTTATTTACATGCTCGTGCAACAGGTCCTGTGGTGTTGCCATCGTCGCCAAGATCCATCTCGTGTCATCACGATGGTGACCAGCAACTTCTGCTGCTGCACTTCCACAACATCATCTTGAAATTCAAAAGGAAGATCATTACTAGTTTGCTGGGTGTGTTGAGTGTGTGGAGTCGGTGGAAAGAGCAACTCGTCCAAACCAAGAACATGAGGGTCATCTGATGTGAGCATGCCCGTATAGAATCCCATTCGTTCCATTTGAACGAATCTGCCAAAAAAATTACAAATGTTAATAACAAAATATCAGAGGATTGCATCTCTACTCATCATCAAATATATAATTTAAGAGAATTTTTACAATGGTTGTCAAAAAATAGACGGCTCACAAGGAGCGATCCAACGGTTAAAAAGACACAGGCACCGAGAGGAACCATTTAGAGAGGCACCAAGAGGAACTAAGTGTATACTAAATGATGGAACTGTATGCACCAGGCGCGTACCAAAATTGGTGGGATCACATCACATAAAAAATTCAGATTATTCTATTTTTATAATTTGTTAATGTAATTAAGGGTATCATGGTAAATTTATAATTGATCTGGGTCCGTCGGCAGAACAAATATATACCTTCAATACAAAGTAAATACACAAATATACCTTCGGTACAAAGTAAATAAAAGAGATATATATCGAACCAGAACAAGCCTTGTATGAACGTTATATTTTCCTGCCATGTCAAAATGTTTAGGGAGAAAATATGTGTGGAAATTATACAACAATTTAGACAAAAATATTAAAATAAATTCCAAACCATATCATTTTCGTATGTTTATTAAAAACAAGAAGATTCTTTTAATAAAAATCTCTTGTAGTGCTCATGCACATGAAATTCATCATTTTCATATGTATTTTTAATAAATGGTTTTACCTCTCAGATTATGTGGCATCTTACATTTTTAAATGCATCATGGATATGCCCATTTTTAACAAATTTAGATCAGTTGAAATATTATTTTTGTTAGCGTTCATATTTATCTTCCCCTAAACATCTATAACATGGCAAGTAAAAAAAACATGCTCACACATGGTTGAACTATTGCATTTAAAAGATAAAAAGTATTTTTGATGTATTAGATAAATTTAAGATCGGGTTTGGGTTACAGAGAAAACGGATTAGGGTGGGTTAGCGGAAAGATTACACTTATGTACCTCCTATCAATATGTGGGCCCCACATCAAAGCCGAACCCTAGAAATAAAAGTTCGCGTTCGCACTATAAATTTTTACCTAAATTGACTGGAACTTGTTGCGGATGATTTAATTTAACAAACAGCTATTTTATGACAATTAACACCATAAGATCAATATGTGGGCCCCACATCAAAGTCGGACCCTATAAAATTTTACCTGAATTGACTGAAATTTGCTGCAGATGATTTAACTTAACGAGCAGCTACTTCGTGTCAATTGACACTGCTAGATCAATATGTGGGCCCCACGTCAAAGCCAGACCCTGGAAATAAAAGCTCGCGTTCACACTATAAAATTCTACTTGAATTGACTGAAATTTGTTGCAGATGATTTAACTTAACGAGTAGCTACTTCGTGTCAATTGACACTGCTAGATCAATATGTGGGCCCCACATCAAAGCCGAACCCTGGAAATAAAAGCTCGCGTTCACACTATAAAATTTTACCTGAATTGACTGAAATTTGTTGCAGATGATTTGATTTAACAAGCAGCTACTTCATGTCAATTGACACTGTTAGATCAATATGTGGGCCTCATGCTAAAGTCGGACCCATTTGAACTCATTTCATTAACATTAACATGGTGTTTTTTTAGTTGTGACGGGTCGAACCCATACGAATGAGGCAGGTTGTGGCGAGTTTATTCACTAAATATTTGGGTGAGACTGGGGCGAGTGAAGACTTAATGTGACAACGGGTTGAGGCGGGTGTGGGACGGATTTATCCCCATTAGGTGGTGAATGTGTACGTAAGAGTCAAACTTTAAAATATTTGATTAATAAAGTAGCTAACGACTTTTTACTATTGTAATACGAATTTGATATTACTAGATTTCTAATCAAATATACTATTTAATAATCATAAGCCTATAATCATAAATAATATAATATAGCACGAATGAATGGTTAAATGAAATTGTGAGTGTGGGTCGGGTGTGGCGAGCGTGCGTGGTCATGGTGAGGCCGTGAGGAAGGGGTTCAATTACCATACTAACCTTCAGCACATAAAATTAATTAAAGCTAATCATATGCTTAGGAACCACGAGGAACCGAGAAGTACCTCCAACCATCGTAAAAAAGCTCATAATTTAAATAAGCATTTTTTGTTCCGATCAGAACTACTGACCTGATGAGGATCATACATAACTTCATATACAATCAGAATTTAAATAAATTAATCAAATTGGTAACCTGAATTCCTGATTGGCGATGGCTACCACAGTGTATCTGCCATCTACCTTGTGCATTGTGTCCGTGAACTATCTGCCACCTGAATTCCCGATTGCCGATTCCTGATTGGTGATGCTTGTGGACTAGCCTCTGCAGTTTATGTGGCAGTGAACTGCCGATTGGTGTTGAATGAGACAGCCGGCAACCTCCTCCCCAACAGCCAGCAATCTCCTCCCCAACATCCGGCAATCTCATACGGAAGGCCTTGCCTCATGGTCGGGTGGGTGTGGATCACGAATAGCAACTCGCAGGTGACGGACGACCAGTACAGCAAAGCACCCACCCATCCGGCCATCCATGGCTGCCATCTCGTCCCCCACAGCCAGCAGCCATATCTCCTCCCCAAACCCGCTCATCTCCTCCCGACAGATTGAAACGAAATCCCTACGAACCATACTTGAAACCACGCCGGCGTTGATGAAGACCGATCGGCACTGCGGGAAGGACGAATTGCACCCTCCAAGCAGTGCGGGAAGGCACCAGGTTTTCACGGCAAAGTTTGGCGGCGACGAGCGGAAAGACGCGCGTAGGATGAAATAAACCGCGCGGGAGACGATGCCAAGCGCGAGTTGCGCTCGCATATATGCGAGTCCGACCAGGTAATTTGTGAAATTAACAAAAATACAAAGCCCATTTGATAAACCGTTGGATAAGAAATTTTTAGACTTTTTTTGCAAAAATAAGAATACAAAGCTCATTTGTCAAACCGTTGGAGTTGCTCTAAGGCCCCCTCGTTCGGCCACTGCCTTGAAGGAGGTGAGCTCCATTGGGGTTTATTATTGGGGTGATTATTGGGTTTAGTCCTTGAATGGACCGTGACGCCTGAGAGGAGATAAATTAGGCAACTAAAAATCTACCCTAAGCTATGACCTTTAATTATCATCTAGTTAAAGACCAATGCAAGAAAGCAAACTATCTATAACTATGGTTTTGTTAGGTGTGTTGCTATCTTTACCGCAAAAGAGTTAAGCAACCTAAGTTCCAATCCTATCAAATAGTCTATCAACTAAGCTAGGAAAGATAAAGACATAACTAAGGTAGCAAAATAAATACGGAAGCTAAAAAGTATGGTAGAGACGCAAACTCCCATCGACAACTCCGGTATTTTTACCGAGGTATCAAGAAGCGTGCAAGCTTCCCCCTAGTCCTCGTTGGAGCCCCTCGCAAGGGCCAAGCTCTCGATCGGGTAACTCTGTGGATAGCTCCAGGCCTTTCCCACGAGCGAGTGGTTCTCCGGTTAAGCCACTCGTGGCAAACCCTCTCCCGGACCGGTCCCCGCCGTCTCCACTATCAAGCGTCTAGCCAAACCGCCGCGAGCCTTTTTCTCTTTGATACACGGTGGCAGCCTGGTGTGGTCGCACAAGACTACAAGCCCCCCGATGTACAACAGCGGTGCGCGCAAGCACCTGGTGGTAAGAGTTATGCAAACCTCACTAAACACTAGGCATAACACCTAGAGCAAGCGCAAATCGGTAGTCTAACTAGCCTAAGCACTTCACAAAAGCACCTATACTAATCACCTAGTATTTCACTAAACACTTTGATGGTTAGAGCAACTAAATATGTGTCTCAATACTTGGTATACTTTCTTGGGCTCCAACCATACTCATTTGACTGGCCATGGGGTTATATATAGGGATGAAAATGGTCGAAAACAGTCGGAAAACTCCTTAACCGTTTTCTACTTTTACATTTAAATATGAAAATAAAAACGAAAACGATAAAGCCGAACACGAACTTACGGAATATCGAAAACGAACTAATTCGAGCAAAATTATGTCGAACACGGTCGGTATACGAAAATTTAATACGGAATACCGACTCGTAGGACCAAATCCATAAGCCTATGAAAATTAACTAATGCATATACTTAACAAATACTAAGTGTATAATCAAGTTCAAACTACATATAATAAGTACATATAATAAGTCTAGAACATACGATTGACACTAACAGCTAACATAACATCTATAGTTCATCATCATTATTTTTGGCAACCAATAGATCCAAGTGAAGACAATGTGAACAATAATTACAGACAGACATATAAATCAACAATATTAGAATTTTTTTATTATAAAACAATTGCAATAATAATTTATTAGTTTTTTTTTCTTTTGAGCACACAATAATGTATTAGTTTTTTAACACACAAAAGCAAAATATTTTGAATAAATATGAGAGGGTAGATGACTGTTGTAGAATACACGTAGAAGCAGTTGTCTGTTGTCCGAATTCGAATTACCGAATTTTGAATTTGGGATATTCCGAATTAAAAGTAGAAAAGTAGAAATCGGTCGAAAAAACCTCAAACCGTTTTCGTTCCGATTTCGAATTTAGTGTTCCGAATTTCGAACCGAATTCAAATTTGTCCGAAAATACGGATTCGATCGGATAAAATATAGAAAACTATGCGGTTCGGTGCGGGATATTTCTGTACCGTTTTCATCCCTAGTTATGTATAGGGCCTCAAGCAAATATAGCCATTGGACACCATTGATGGACTTTTCTGCGTAGCATCGGACACTCCTGTCGGGAGCATAGGACGTGTGTCCGATGTCACATAACGGCTAGTTGCCAGCCAAGCTCTTAGTCACATCAGACTCTGACAACATCCAATATGGCATCATCTGACGCATCCGATGTCTCTAGAGCCTCTCTAGAACCTCTCTGCATAGGCATCAGACGCACATGTCATTTAGCGTCCGATGAGTATCTGATGCGTCCGATGTATGTTGTGCATGTTGTACAGTGTTACCGTCGCGTCTGATGCTTCTGCTAGTGCTGACTTGAGTTAGGGTTTGCCATCGGTGCGTCCGACCTCTGTATGAGCAGCGTCCGACGTGCCTTTTGCTTTGTTTCTTCGTGTTTTCTTGTGTCGTCTTGGTTCCAATCTTGTGCCTTAGACTTTGCTTGATCTTGAGAGTCTTTTACTAAACTTCAAATGTCTTTCTTGAGGTGTTGATCATCAGATCACCATGGCACCTTTGTCCAAGTCATCCTTTGCACCCTATTGGACTACAAAATAAACACTTGCAAACACATTAGTCCAATTTGGTTACGTTGATCATCAAACACCAAAATCCAAAGTCAAATGGGCCGACGTTTATATTTTCCTTACAATCTCCGTCTTTTTGGTGATTGATGACAACACGACCAAAGCAAGCAAATAATAGATACATAATTTAAAATGCACTCTACTTGCTAGGATGCAATGCAAAGGCAAGATCATATGATGCTAAAGGATACCAAAAAATACTTCTATAACTCATCTTGCCCTTGCCATAGAGTCCCTTTATGACATTATGGATTTAAGCCTCCCCCTAACTACATAATTCACTTCCTCCCTTTCTAGGACCATTCCCTAAAAAGGAAAGTTCCTAAATTAATAACCACAAAAAAATTGAATTTTTGGTTTGGGTTATTTATTTTGAGTTGAGCTTGCTTTTGGTCCTTCAAATTCTCCCCCTTTGGAATCAAACACCAAGAAGGAAGACATTAGTGGCACAAGGGAGGGTCAAATTTTGTAATCCTTTTTATGTGGAGTGAAATTGATCACAAAACTTGACTCTCACATTATATAAACTAAACTCCCCCTAAGTTTATGCATACATATGGTGTATGGCAAAGCATATGCATAACCGACAAATTAATGCACAAAGGAGTTTAATCTATATAATGCATGGAGAAAGCATATAGGAGTATCAAATTGAGATCAACAAAATGATATCGGTTAGGAATACCACATGTAGATACCAATTGGATTGTCACCACATGTGATGCTTGTCTCCGGGGACTCCATTTTCATTGCAATGAGGCTACTATACACATAATAAACATGAAAGTAGTGTTAGTCTCAAAACATCCAAATTGTAGAATAAACTCCCCTTAAAAGTGCCCATACAAGTTTGACATATTTGTAGGAGACATGCACATTTACTTGTAAGGTCAAACTACCATTTTGCAAGTTGATATCACTAGAAATGTGATACAAATTGAAGATGGTAATCGGGGTAGCTTATCTACTATTTGGACTTTGGCACATATAAGATAAAGCAAGTAAGAGAAGCTATGTGTCGTGCTACTAAGCAAATTAAACCATGTAGGTTTGCTCCAAGGATGAGAGTGATACTGAGCAAACCTACCATATGATAAGCCTAGTGTATGCATGAAAAAAAATTAAATATGCAAATGCAAACCAAGGCAATGAAAGGAACTAGATGCTAAAAGAAATTGCAAGAATTTAAATCTAGATACCTAACATGGGAAGGGGAATTTGGGTCCATAGTATTCACTAACCCACTTGGCAATGACATGATCCAATGTGATGCACCCCATGATATGCACCCAAATTTTGCCAAGTCTCCAAATTCCCCGTAGCTGATTTGGCTACTCACTTCCCTTTCGGGATCCAAACATTTTTGGTGCTTTTCATTGTTGAAATGATGTCCTTAGGCACCCAAATGCGTTTGGCCCCATTGTTGGCTTGCTTGTTTACCTTAACTTGATGGCCACCACCTTGTCATTCTTCTTCTTCTTCTTCAAAAGATAAGGTGTAGAGGCCTTCTTGTTCACCTTGTTGGTGTATGTGTTGGAGAGCTTGCTTGTTTGCTTTTTGTTGTTCTCTTTCTTCTTTTTCTCTCCCCTATGCTTCACCTTGCACTCATAGGACTTGTGGCCTTACTTGTGGCACATGTAACAAACCATGGTTTGCTCCTCATCAAGCTGCTTCACTCCCTTAATGGTGTTATCTTGATGAGTTCGGGTTTGCTCCATTTGCCTTTTGCTTGAGTCAAGTCTATGGTGAGGCGAGCCACTTCTTGCCTTAGTAGCTCATTCTCCATTGCCACTTCTTGTGAACATGTTTCTACAATCACATCCTCAACACAAGCTTGGTTGCACATGAGTGAGTCTAAATCAAGTAAATCAATGCAAGGATAGAGGCATCCTTTTTAGGCATTTCAGAGATTGAGTTTTTAAATTTAGGTGCCTCGGTGGGGTTTGCTCCGATGGTTTCAAGATTAGCAACTTTGTTAGTTAGCTCATCACAATGTTTGCACATGATTTCCATTTTAGCAAGCAAACTTTTGTAAGCATCTTGTGTGCTAGCTAACTTTGCCTTTAGTTTTTCATTTTCTTTACAAGTTACTCATCACTAATTGTGCTATCACTTGTGCTTACACTAGCTTCTAGCTTTTCAATTTTACTAGATAACTCAACATTGAGGTTAGAAAAAGTTTCATATTGATCAACCAAGTTGTTATATGCTTGTTGAGAACTATCTAGTTTTTCTTGCAAAGCTTTTATTTTCTTTTATTTGTTGACTAGTGGAAGCCTTAGCATAGTTAAGATTATCTAGCACAATATGATCATAAGAAGGTAGCTCATCATCACTATGACTATGACCTTTTGTTACCTCGTGCCATAAGGCACACATGTGAGGAGCTTGATGATGAGTGCTTATGGTCACGCCTCTTGTGTTGGGCTTCATCTTCACTTGATGAATCATCCCATGTCTTGATGGTGGTGAGGGATTTGGCCTTGCATCCCTTCTTTTTCTTGTCCTTGGGTGTGGGCTTTTGTGTTGGACAATCCTCCACAAAGTGCCCTCTCTTGCTGTATCTATATAGCATCTATTTTTCTTTGCTCTCTTCTTTGATTGGTGAAGATGCAATCTTCAATTGTGATAGGCACACCCTTGACATTGAGCTTGCAGATCATCCTCTCCACTCCATGTACTAGCTTGATTGTTTCTTCATCTAAGGATGAGTTGGATGAGGTGGAGGCTTGATCATCACTTGATTCTTCATCATCATCATCCTATTCTTCTTCATCATCTTCACTTGAGGGACTTGAGCTTGTTTCAACTTTCTTCTTGCCCTTCATCTTCTTGTGCTCATCACATGTGAAAGCTATGCTCTTCCTTGATGAAGTGGCTTCTTCTTGACCCATCTTTCGCGTCATTTCAAATGCCACCAATTTGCCAATGACAACGGCGGGGGTCATAGTGCTCAAGTCTTCCATGTTATGAAGGATGGTGATGATGGTTGCATACTTGTTCTTTGGTAGCACGGAGATGATCTTCCTCACAATATCTGCATCACCTAGCTTTGTAATCCCAATAGAATTGAGCTCATTTATGATTAAATTTAAACGAGAATACATGTCACGAACAAGCTCATTATCATTCATTTTAAAGGAATCATAACTTGTTCGAGCTAGGTGATGTTTTTTCTCACGAACATTACTTGTACCATCAAGGAACTCATGGAGTTTTAACCAAATTTCATGAGATGTTTGTAGAGTAAAAACTTGGTTAAAGACATCCATGCTAAAAGATTCAAACAAACAATTTTTGGCTGTAGCATTAAGATGAATTTCCTTTTCATCACCCGTGGTTAGCTTGTTGGGATTCTTAGGGGGTCTCATCCCATCGCGGGTGACTCTCCAAACACCTAGATCAACCACTTCTAGGTAGCAAGCCATTCTAGCACTATAGTAAGGGAAGTTTGTGTTGTCAAAGTGCGGAGGCCTAGATGTATCCATCCCAACCATTCTCAAAAGCGTCGACTCAACGTCAGTGAAGCCAAGGGTCCACAAATGAGCCAACCGGCTCTGATACCAATTGAAAGGACTGTGACGCCTAAGAGGAGGGGTGAATTAGGCAACTAAAAATAACTCTACTCTAAGCTATGGCCTCTAATTACCACATAGTCAAAGACCTATGCAAGAAAGCAAACTATCTACAACTATGGTTTTGCTAGGCGTGTTGCTATCTCTACCACAAAAGAGTTAAGCAACCTAGGTTCCAATCTTATCAACTAAGCTAGGAAAGATAAAGACACAACCAAGGTAGCAAAATAAATGCGGAAGCTAAAGAGTATGGTAGAGATGCAAACTCCCGTCAATGACTCCAGTATTTTTACCGAGGTATCGAGAAGCACACAAGCTTCCCCCTAGTCCTCGTTGGAGCCCCTCGCAAGGAATCCCTCGCAAGGGCCAAGCTCCCAGTCGAGTAACTCCATGGATAGCTCCGGGCCTTCTCCACGCGTAAGTGGGACTCCGGTTAATCCACTCATGGCAAAGCCTCTCCCTGACCACTCCCCACTGTCTCCACTATGAAGCTTCTGGCCGAACCGCCGTGGGCCTTGTTCCCTTCGGTACACGATGGCGGCCACACCACAAATGCGGTTGGTGTGGTCTCGCAACATTACAAGCCTCTCTGATGTACAACAGCAGTGTGTGCAAGCACTGGGTGGTAAGAGGTATGCAAGCCTCACTAAACACTAGGCATACCACCTAGAGCAAGCGCAAAGCGGTGGCTAACTAGCCTAAGCACTTCGCAAAGCACCTATACTAATCACCTAGTATTTCACTAAGCACTTTGGTGGCTAGAGCAACTAAATATGTGTCTCAACACTTGGTATACTTCCTTAGGCTCCAACCATACTCATTTGACTAGCCATGGGCGTATATATAGGGCCCCAAGCAAATATAGCCGTTGGACACCATTGATGGACTTTTCTGCCTAGCATCGGACGCTCCTGTCAGGAGCATCAGACACGTGTCTGATGTCACATAACGACCAGTTGCCAGCCAGGCTCTTAGTCACATCAGACTCTGACAGCATCTGATGTGGCACCATCTGACGCGTCTGATGTCTATAGAGCCTCTCTGGAACCTCTCTGCATAGGCATCGGACACACGAGTCATTTAGCGTTCGATGATCATCTGATGTGTCCGATGTATGCTGTGCAAGCTGCACAATGTTACCGTCGTGTCCAGTGTGCTCGGTCTTAGCGTCCGATGCTTCTGCTGGTGCTGACTTGAGCTAGGGTTTGCCATCGGTGCGTCCGATGCCTATATGAGCATCATCCGATGCAACGTCCGATGTACCTTTTGCGATGTTTCTTCATGATTTCTTGTGCCATCTTGGTTCCAATCTTGTGCCTTGGACTTCACTTGATATTGAGAGTCTTCTACTGAGCTTCAAATATTTTACTTGATGTGTTGATCATCGGATCACCACGGCGCCTTTGTCCAAGTCATCCTTTGCACCCTATTGGACTACAAAACAAACACTTGCAAACACATTAGTCCAATTTGGTTATGTTGATCATCAAAAACCAAAATTCAAAGTCAAATGGGCCGAGGTCCATTTTCCTTACAGTTCCACATCAAATATCAATAGTGGGGGAGCACAACATATAAGTCATGGCAGTCCTCACCTATCGGGCCACTCTTTTGGGTTGAGTTAGACCCTGCCTTTGATATGTTGGAGCTCCGATGAACCTGGGCCTATGGGGAGCGCATGCTCGTAACAAGCTGGGTCGGCTTTAAAGCCAAGCTCCAAGATCGAGAACTCGGTGGTCACCACCAGTTCCAGCAAGTGGTATCAAAGCCGCCCAAGGTCAGAAAAGCTAAACCCAATAAAAATCTTGGACGCCATGACATGGCGGGGGCACCCCGATGTGCTACTATGGGGGAGATTATTGGGGTTTAGTCCCACATCGGATATCGATGGAGGAGGAGCATAACATATAAGGCATGGCAGTTCTCACCTATCAGACTAGTCTTTTGGGTTGAGTTGGGCCCAGTCCTTGATATGTTGTAGCTCCGGTGGACCTAGGCCCGTGGGGAGGCAGGCTCGTAACGAGCCGGGTCGGCTTAATAGCCAAGCTCCAAGATCGAGAACTCGGTGGTCACCATCGGATGCAACAAGTGGTATCGGAGCCGCCCAAGGTCAGAAAAGCTAAACACAATAAAAAATCACGAACGTCACGACATGGCAGGGGCACCCCGATGTGTGACTACGGGGGAGATTGTTGGGGTTTAGTACCACATCAAATATCGATGATGGGGGAGCACAACATATAAGGTGTGGCAGTCCTCACCTATTAGGCTAATCTTTTGAGTTGAGTTAGGCCGAATCCTTGATATGTTGCAGCTCTGGTGGACGTGGGCTTGTGGGGAGGCAGGCTCGTAACGAGTCAGACTGAGTTTAAAGTCAAGCTCCAAGATCGAGAACTCGGTGGTCACCCCGGTTCCAACAAGTGGTATCGAAGTCGCCCAAGGTCAGAAAAGCTAAACCTAATAAAAAATCTCGGACGTCACGACATGGCAGGGGCACCCCGATGTGTGACTATAGGTGAGATTGTTGGGCTTTAGTCCCACATCGAATATCGATGGCGGGGGAGCACGACATAAAAGGCGTGGTAGTCCTCACCTATCAGGCTCGTCTTTTGGGTTGAGTTAGACCCAGATCTTGATATGTTGGAGCTCCAGTGGACCTGGGCCTGTGGGGAGTGCAGGCTCGTAACTAGTTGTGCCGACCGGTTCCAACAGGTAGGTTGCTGCCTCTCCGGCTACCACTTGCGATGTATTGGCAAGCTCCCATCTGAAAGGATCAAGATGCCCAAGAGGGGGGGTGAATTGGGCTTTTCTAAAACTTCTTGCAATAATAAAACCTATCAAGCCTCAATTAACCCCCTAGTGCCTAGAAGTGTGATTCTATTTAATCTACCGCACAAAAGACCAAGTCTAAGCCACTCCTACTCTAGCAAAGCAATTCAATATAGAATGAACAACAAGAGTAATGCGGAATTGAATTGCTTGAAAGTAAATGCGTAAGTAAAAGAGTAGAGATGACTCGACGATCTTTTTGCCGAGGTATCGAGGTGTCGGCACACCCCCCTAGTCCTCGTTGGAGCACCCGCGCAAGGGTATCGCTCCCCCTTGATCCGCGCAAGGATCAAGTGCTCACTACGAGCTGATTCTTCGCCACTCCGGCCCGGTGAATCGCTCGCTACCGGTCACAACTTGGCTTGGGTCATCCACAATGCCTCCGGATGATCACCAAGCTCTCCGATCGCCACCAAGCCGTCTAGGTGATGCCGATCACCAAGAGTAACAAGCTAGAACTCTCACTTGACCAACACAAGGCCAAAGAGATGGATGGATGCACACTTGCTACTCAATTCTCAATAGGAGGTGTCTAATTCTCACAATTAGCAAATCACTCAACCTCACTAGGGCTCTTGCACTCACTCACACTCACAAGGTGTTTCTCAGCTGATGGAAGTGGCAAGAACACTCAAATGGATGGAGGGAAGGAAGTATATATACTCCCCCAACCGGCCATCCAAAAACAACACAAGATAGGCATTCTGCGGGGGCATCGGACGCTCCGATGCCTAGCATCGGACGCTCCGATGACCTCGTCCAACGGTCTACTGTACCTTCTTGTCAGACTGTTTAAAGGGACATCGGACGCTGGGCAGCGTCCGATGCCACCACATCGGACGCGTCCGATGTGGATTTACCCTCTCTGGAACCTCTCTGCATGGCCATCGGACGCTGGCCCTCAGCGTTCGATGCCAGCGTCCGATGCGGCCTCCAGTTCACGCCCACGTGAACAGTGGCACGGGCGCGTCCGATGTGAACACACCGGCGCGTCCGATGCCACGCACCAGACTAAACCCTAGTCGGGGTGAGCATCGGACGCGTCCGATGCCCACCTGGCCAGCGTCCGATGCCCTTTACAAGGGCAGAATCAACTCGGATCGCGACGCGGCCTAAACGACTTTTGATCCTCTCGACTTAAGGCATCTCTCTGAGCTACCTAGGGCTATGAAATAACAAGTGTGCACCACACCTACCTCAATAGACTCATCTAGGTCAAGCTACTGATTCACGCTCCCCTTTATAGTACGGCCAAAGGAAAAACAAAGACCTAAGACTACCTAAGTGTCCTCCAACACCATATGACACTTAGCCTAGTCTACCACCGTCTTCGTCGTCCGTCCTTTGAAAACCGAAATGATATCCATCGCCAGGGGACACGAACTCCATATGCCCGTATCGTCGCCATTGCCGTGACCTAACTCATCCCTATTTCTGCAAAACACACGTTAGTCACAGTAATCTTGTGTTTCATCCAATCACCGAAACCACTAGGGGCCAAGATGCGTTCAATCTCCCCCTTTTTGGTGATTGATGACAACACGAGATCGAGTATAGAGAGAAGAGGTTTTTAAATCATGATATGTATGAACTTGCAATAAATAAGAGAAATTGATTAGGTGCAAGTTCACAACATGTCATGCCATCATCTTGCACTCAACAAGTTAGAGTGAATAGCAAGTGCAAGAGTGAAATAGCTCGAATACATAACAAATGAGAATTGAGCACACGTAAACGAGTAAGGCGAAATGACATGACATATCATATATCACAGTGAGCACAAACATGTCATAAAGGTCCATGGCATAAGTATATCACATAAATATGCACAAAAGAAGCGATAAGTAAAGAGCGTATGAGAACATAACACAACAAGAGAAATCGAAACCCTCTCACACCGCTCCCCCTATCACTATACTCGGCCACTCTCCCCCTTTGGCATCAAGCGCCAAACTAAGCGTCGGAGGGCGGAGGTGGTGCAGACGAGTCAGGAGCAGTCTCCGGAGTGTGCTGAGAGAACTCAAACTGCTGAAGATACTCTTCGGAGTCTGAAGAAGTGGTGCTAGTAGCCTGCTGACCCTCAAAAACTAGAAGCTGCTGTGAAGCGGTCGGGGTCTGCTCTGGCACGAGTTGCTCTGCCTGCTCTGACTCTGGCACTGACTCTGTCGCAGTCGCGGTGTCACCCTGAGTATCGGAGTGCGGAAGCTCTGGTATAACGGTCAACTCAGGCTGAACTGACGTAGTGGTCTCAGACCGCACAGGCTCTGTCTGCTCAGAAGACGCGACGGAGCTCGGAAGGGTCTCAGTGGTCGAAGTCACTGGAGCCGTCGACGTCTGCACTGGATCCGGAAGATCTGGAGTGGGGAATCCGGTGAGCTCGCTGAAACTGGCAGACAAGTCCCGCGTCACTATGGTGGTCGTCGCGAACAGAGACTCTGTCGGACGTGGCGTGAAACCAGTGCGCAAGGGACTGAACACAGGGGCTCCTCTAGGCGGAGTGGTAAAGAGGGTGAACTGGGAGGAGCTCTGCGGAAACTGTGGAGGCTGGCTGAACTGTGGCTGCGGCTGAGGAGGGACAGGTGGCTGCCACTGAAGCTGCTGCTGAGGTGGAGGCTGCTGCCACTGCCACTGGGGAGGTCCGCTGGCTAGTCTCTCCATGAAGCTCAGGGTCTGCTGCTGTAAAGCCATCATCTGGCGCTGAAGGGCATCGGACCTCTCTTGTGCCTGCTGCTGCGCTAGGGCCTGGGCGTGTGCCAACCTCTGCTGCTCCTGAGCGAGCCTCTGGACGTCCTGAGTGACTGTCCTCTGCTGCTCCTCCATCCGTGCAAGTATAGCAAGGAGTGCTGGGTCGGAGGAGGCAGTACCAAACGACCCGGCCTGAGAGTCGTGAGCTCTGGGCTGGTAGCGGGGCGGGAGCTGGTAGTCCTCATCTGAGCTATCTGTGGGGTCCTCCGCGACGTAAGTGTCTTCGCCCTCGAGCTCTGCTAGCTCCTACTCGGCAAGGACACGGACGGCCTCGTCCTGCTCCTGAAGTGACTCGGGAACCTCTGGTCTCTGGCGCGAGGTAGACGGGGCGTCCTGCTGCGGCTGCTGCTGCTGCTGCCTGTGATCCCGACCGTGTCCCAGTAGCTGACTCATGTTATACGCAGGGAACACGGTGGTGGAGCTGGTGAGGGACTCAGCTGGACGAGCGCCTGTAGTGACAGCAACCTTCCAAAGGATATACGAAATCCAGTGCGCGTAAGGAAGCTGCCTGCGAGCCTTGATGCCCTCTGCCACGGTGTCCTCCATCTCGCAGATAATCACATCCATGACGTCGAAATCCCGTTGCTGAATCAGATAACTGAGTAGCCACAGCTGAAGCCTGGAGATCGCCTCGCGGAACCCAACACGGGGCAGCAGAGTGCGCCGGAGCACCTCGTGGAGGATCCGGGCCGCAGGAGTGGATCCTTCGGCGCACGGCTCGAACCCTCTCCGAAGGGCTCCCGGAAGCAGGGACGCACAAGGTCTGTAGAGGGCTGCTCACCGCCGTGAGGGCGCCTCGGAGGCTCTGTCTGACCGTAGCACAAGTCATGGATCCGGGTCTCAGAACGACGGAGTCCAAACCAATCCCAGATCTCAGACACAAACAACCGGTAGTGCTCTCCACCAAAAGCAAACTCCAAGGTCTCTCGGTCTGGGTGAACCCAAAGAGATGCGTAGAACTGAAACACCCAGTCCTCTATGTATGAGCCAGACCGCCCCAACAGGTCTGAGAAACCTGGTAAGTAAGTGAGGCTGGGACGGAGCTGCTCGGACGCTGACACAAGAGCCTCTAGAGAGCACACACGCTGAGAACGAAGACTGATCCCAGCGTTCCTATAACCACGGTAGAAATCCTCCTGCAAAACTGTGAAGAACTCGGCCCCTGCCTGTGCATGACGCTCCCTCGGGAACCACTGGTCAACTGGGACAAGCCGAAGAGCCTGAATCTGGGAGCAGGTGGCCACCCGAAGGTCCAGACGCGGGATCGGCGGGGGTGCACGCCTCGATGGAGCACGTGCTCCTCGCAGAGGGACATCGGGTCGGGGACGCCGGGGAACCTCCACAGGAACCTCCTCCTCTGCCTCTGCCTCTGGTGCCTCTGCTGCCTCGGCCTCTGCCTGGCCCTGCCCTGAGCTCTCGGGCTCAACTCCGGGCGAGGTGAACGTCGTCCGACGACCGGCAGCCATGAGCGTGCCAGTCGGCGAACCGTGTCGACGCTCGACCTCCTCGATCGCTCTGCGCTGCTCGGGGGACAACTGGTCCGCAATCCGAAGTCCGCCCGTACTGCCACCTCGCTCTGCACGCTCTGCAGCGTCTGCCACTGCCTGAGCCTGAGCTGCCTCTCGTTCGTCCCGGGAGCGCTTCCGGCGCGTGATAAGCTTTGCCTTCCCGGGTCGCTGACTGAAAGGCGGGCGACGGGGAGGGGAGTCTCCAGGGCCACCACCGAGGTTCTTGCAGCGCGGCATGGTTGACAAGAACGAAGAAACTGCCTCTGAAAGAAGTCTGGACTGTCGCTGAAAGAGCCACTGACCCTGACAACCAAACTGACAACACAACTGATCAACAACACAGACAACTCCTCCTGACACGGATCGGCTGCCGCTAACACTCACGAGGCTTGGCCTCGATCCATACCCGTGGGCTTGGCCCCGGGTTATCTGACACTACCAACTGTCAACTGCCACAAGCACGGACTCGCTGCGAGAATAGATGAGGTATATAAGAACATATATTCTAGAGACGAGAAAGTCTATCGAAAGCAAAGCAATAGAGATAAGAAGGGAAAGGGATTCGCTACCTGACGATCCAATGAAACGACCCAAGCAAGAGGTGAGCACTGACGTTCCGGAGTCCACAAGACACAGCGAGGGGACTGCAAAAGGATGGGATCGAAACGGGGTCAAAACATGGTGGAACGATCATTGACACATATCGTCGAGCACCTAGTGAGCAAGGTGAAAGTGGAGTGGGACGGTTGCTCACTTGAGGGGGATAGGCCGCGTAGAAGACGCCGGGGAGCCGGAGGACTCAAACGAGCGCGGGGGCGAGGACGGAGGCCAGGTGAGGAGCTCGGTCACCGGCGAGAAACTCCGGCGAGACGGGGGGGAGAGGGGTCCCAGTCGAGCGCGCGTGCGGGGGGGGGTGGGTTGGAGCGGCGGCGAGCGCGACGGAGCAGGCGTCGGCGGTGTGGGGCACGGCGGCCGGCGGTGAGCGCAGGCGAGGGCGCGCGCGGCGGTGGTTAGGGTTGAGGGCTCTGGCGTGGCGGCGAGATCGGGCGAGGGCGGTTGGGCGCGATGGGGACGAAAGATATGACTTGTGGGACCGACCCGTCAGTAGGAGAACCTATAGGGCCGCATAAAGGGGCATCGGACGCGCCGTTGATTACGCAACGGACGCTCCGATGCCCGTCCAGAGAGCTCCAGAAACGCCGAAATCACATCGGACGCGTCCTTTGCCACAGCATCGGATGCTGGGTTGCGTCCGATGTGGCACCGGACGCTCCGTTGAGGGAGCAACGGACGCTACCCTGACACTGTTCTAGCCGGAGCTGTGTACCGTGCAGGGCATCGGACGCTGGAAGCGTCCGATGCTGCATGATGGACAGTTTCGAAGATCTCCGTTGCGGCTCACTCTCCCAACCAAGTTCCAACTCAAATAAGAGACAAATAAACACCAGTTGGAACCTAGTATGAGCATCCTCACATAAACCCTCAATTTTACAAGTATTTTGCCATAGGCTACATAGCATTTTTAGAGAAAATAGGCAATTAAAAACTCGAGGAGACAACATGTGGCCACCAAAACTAGGGGTCTCAACCATTAGGAGCCTCAAATGCTCCCTCTAGCGGTGGACGAACACAGCGGTTGCTCAAGACATAACCGAAAAGAAACGACAAAGCAACAAACATGCATATGCAATGCAATACGGAATTTGAATCTAGGTTGCTTGTCAAGTTTGCTCATGGGTAAGCTTCTTCACACGCTTTTTAGGGCGGTTATCTTAACCACGTCTGACAAGCCTATGTGCATAGCATAATTTAAACATGGCATATGATACAATGCAATGCAAACACAACCCCCTTTCACCTTTTGACAAAGTTACTTAGATCAAGCACATTAAGCTCACTTCGCAATCTACAAAGAGTGTTTTCATCTAGGGGTTTTGTGAAGATATCCGCCAATTGATCTTCAGTTCTAACTCCCTCTAAGGATATATCTTTCTTTGAAACATGATCTCTAAGGAAGTGATGGCGAATATCTATATGCTTTGTGTGAGAGTGTTGAACCGGGTTGTTAGCAAGCTTAACCGCGCTCTCATTGTCACACAACAAAGGTACCCTTTCTAGAACTACACCATAGTCTAAAAGGGTTTGTTTCATGTAAAGGATTTGTGCACAACAAGCACCCGCGGCTATGTATTCCGCCTCGGCGGTAGACAAGGCCACACTATTTTGCTTCTTTGAACTCCATGAAACTAGTGATCTCCCAAGCAAATGGCACCCTCCGGATGTGCTTTTTCTATCTACTTTGCAACCCGCGTAATCCGAATCGGAATACCCAACGAGTTGGAAGTTAGCTCCTTTGGGATACCAAAGGCCAAAGCTTGGGGTGTGCTTTAGGTACCTAAGGATTCTCTTCACCGCTATGAGATGTGATTCCCTAGGATCGGCTTGAAAGCGAGCACACATGCACACACTAAACATGATATCGGGCCTAGATGCGATCAAATATAACAAGCTACCAATCATAGAACGGTAGAGAGTTTGGTCAACTGGGTTACCTCCCACATCTAGGTCGAGATGTCTATTTGTTGGCATTGGAGTCTTGATAGGCTTGCAATCATCCATCTTGAAGCGCTTGAGGAGGTCTTTTGTATACTTCTCTTGAGATATGAAAGTCCCCTCCTTCAATTGCTTGACTTGGAAGCCTAGGAAGAATGTGAGCTCTCGATCCAATCATGGACATTTCGAACTCCTTCGACATCAAGTCACCAAATTCCTTGCAATAGGCTTCATTTGTTGACCCGAAGATGATATCATCAACGTAGACTTGACAAATGAAGATCTCTCCATCAAGCTTCTTGGTGAATAGTGTGGTGTCGACCATCCCAATGGTGAAGCCCTTCTCAATGAGGAAGCCTCGGAGGCTGTGACGGAACGGTCCTAATCCTATGGCCCACAAGTCCCTGTCAACCTCTGACAGCCGAACTTATGATCCATACGATTAAGACAGTTTGCCACTGGGCTGCATTAGCGCCCGATGTCCGCAGGATCATCTCACCTTTCGGTTACAGCATTTCATATTTTCACAAATAACATAGATAAACAGAGCGGAAGACTTAAATAACATTAGTTTTACAAACCGAGGTTTCAAATGAGATAAGTAGTGCAATTATTACAGACCATTGTTCGGGTAATTGAAAATAGACAACGTAGCGGGAGACATTAACATAAAGATACATGTAACACCCAGCCCGAGGGTGCACATTTACTCATCGGCCTCATCGGCCTCTTCCTGGACGATGGTCACGCAGCAGGGCGCAAGACACATCGGCGACTCAGACATACCTGCAGCATGGGTAACAAACCCTGAGTACTGGGGTACTCAACAAGACTTACCCGACTAAAGAAAAGGAGAAGACTCAGGAATGAGAGGCTTAGGGTAGTCAAGGTAAGGCTTAAGCAAAGTCAAGCATTTTGCAAGAAAAGCATTTTTGAAAACTTGTTTTAAAAGCATTTCTCAAAACTTCATCCTTACATGATTCATTTTATCCTTTCAAAACATACCTAGTTATGAACCAATCCCCGTTGACAGTCAGTGACCGAGTCTCCATAACCGAGGAGCAACGTTAATCTGGATAAATAATACTCAGCTGAGGATCCCTATCCACACTGCATATGTAGCACCCAAGCTTGCATATGCCAACTCGTCTACCACGATTCCTCCAAGATTGGACCGGTCCTACGCCACCCGAAAGTACAGTACACCACTCATTCCAGGTACGACGACCACGTGGGTACAAGCTACTTCCGCCATCTCGCCACTCCCAGTGCGCGGTTGTCGGCCCCAATCAAGAAGTCCTCGGAGCCAGAGCTTTCCGAAGTATGTGAATAGTTACAAGTCTTGACCAGCAGGCCCCCAAACGGATGGTTCCTAATTTTTCAGCCAGGGCTATACCTCGGTCATATCTCACCCGAGCGTAATAGTCCTGTCAGTTTTTCAACCCTGTCCCGGTCGGTGTCAACTGTTGAGTCCCGGACTACAACATGACGGCACCGTACGCTCAGACAACCTCTCCTCGCTATTGACTAGGTACGGATCAGATACCAGCCAACAGCCGGGGAGTAAGACCAAATTCCCATAAACATTCCTTAAGTGATCACACTTTTGAAATTGGTATTTTATTGCAAATCTATTGCATAGCATCACTAAGCATTTTGCAAATAGTTTTTAAAACAGGGTGGGTGGATCTTCTGGTGGAGGTAAATAATGCAAGTAATAGGTCGTCACACAACTCCTATAACTTAATGCAGTAGTTTAACTCAAAACATTTCAAGTAAACTTTTATAAAAGCAAGGTAGGGTTAAATGCACCGGGGCTTGCCTTGAAGAGCAAAAAGAACGGACTCGGGGTTGGTGGTGTAGGTGTCGGAGCTCGGGGTCGCCTCGGGAGTAGGTTCGTCAACAGCGGCCTCGACTCTGGTACCTTCTTCGTCGGTCACTATACGGATGCAATGATGTATGCTCATGAGAATGCTGACATAAACAATAAGGTGCAAGACAATTCTACTGATTCAAGAATATAAGAATTTTCTATAAAGGACATAGAGTTATTATTTCTTTCTTTTAGCAATATTAGTTAAAACCATTAACCAAACTATGCATCATCATAACATGGCATCACAAACATCATAGACCAGAGGGTGGGATCTATGAACAACAAACAATTCCAAAAGTCACATCACAGGTCAATCAATATAAACCCTAATCATTTTTTTATTTTCTTTAATTTATTTAAAAAGGTCATTTTTGCAGTTGCTCCAAAAATTACCAAATTAATCTCATAAGATCATTATGGCATAAATAGATGGCAAAACAAATTTCATAATTTTTGGAGTTCATTAAGGTGCTCAAATAATTCCAGACATTCAATTAAGAAAAGGCACTATTCAACTATTTAAATAAATGCTCAAAAATCGACTTGCTCCAAATGACTTCAAAATTTTACCAGAGGCTCAGAATGGCATAACTAGCTCACAAAAATTATCTCAAGATTTTTGGAGCTATAAATAACTCTCCAAAAATCTAAAACCATTCATTTCTTAATTAAAAGGGAGATTTTTCATTTTCAAATTTTTGCACAAAAACCAAGTTTCGTATTTTTCTAAAATACTTTAGGACATAAAGAGTTTACCATCAAAATTTCAGAATTTTTGGATCAACACAGAAAATCACACAAAAAGATGAAAACTGAACACTATTCACATTTTAAAAGAAAAAGGAAAAAAAAGAACAGTGCTCGCCCTGCTCGTCGCCGACGGCCGGACAGCGGCGGCGCTGGCTACGCCGGGCAAGGCGAGGCTTGGCAGGCGAAACCAAGGGCATGGGAGGCTTCAGGGAGCTCACCGGCGTCGATTAAGGAGCTCGGTGAGGTGAGGGAAGGGACGGAGGAGGATGGTCGACGGTGACCGGCGGACGGCTCACGGCGGCGATCGGCGCTCCGGCGATCCTGCGCATAACACGAGACCGCAAGGGCCTGGTTAGAGTCGCAAGGGAGTAAGGAAGATGAAACAGGGGTCGGGGAGGGATGATCATGGCCGGAGAGGGAGTATTTCCCGAACCTGAGCTCGCCGGGCTTTCGCCGGAGATGGGAACGGCGAGCTACGCCGGGCGATAGGAGGCGGTAGAGACCAAATTGAGGGGTGGGGAAGCTTCACGAGCTCAAGACGGAGCTGTGGGGCTAGGTGGTTGGGCGGCGGGAGCTTCGGAGTGGGCTGGCGACGGCGGCGGAGACGAGTGAGGAGCTCGGACTCCGGCGGTCCCTTTTATAGGCACGGTCGGGGACGGTAGAGAGCACGGGATGGTGTGGATGAGCTCGGCCGAGGCGTGCGCACTCGATTGCAGGCTGGCGGGAAGGACGGCGTGCAGTCGGGGCCTGGGCGTGAGGTCGCCGGCGATGGCCACGCGGCGGCGATGCTCTGGGCGCTGTAGGGGACGGGAGCGGAGGTCAGCGCTCGCGTGCGGGAGGAGAATGATGGCGGGGTCAGCGGCGGCAGGTTGGAGGCGCGCGTGCAGCTGCCAGGCGTGCGGCGTGCGCAGCGCCGGCGAGCGCCATGGCCGGGCCGCCCCCTACGGCGAGGAAGATGAACAGGGCTATGTCCCTAGGGTTTGACTTTTGGCTGATCTCTGTATTTTGCAAATTACTCCCAAAATTTCAGCTGCACAGGAAAAACTCAAAATACCAAAGTTGTGCAGAAAAATGAGATCTACAACTTTGTCAATAAGAACATTTTCAAAATCCAAACAGTTTTTGAACTATATTTGAAATCAGAAAAGGGGACACTTTTGAAATTTGAATAAATTCAAAATTACTTTGGCTTTTAAACTGAAACTTGAAAATCTGCAAATGTGAAAGTTGTTTCTTTTGTCAAAACCTACAACTTTGCTAATACACACTTTTTCTGAAACTCATTAGTTTTTGAAATAATTTTGAAAACTCAAAAAGGGACAAAAACTGGAGTTTGAATGAATTTGAAATTACTTCAAATTTTGTATGGAAACATTAAAATTTGTAAATACCAAAGTTGCTCATATTGATCAGATCTACAACTTTGCTTTTTGAATTAACCCCAAATTTTGAATAGTTTTTGAATTAATAAAAGAGGGGTAAAACTATAAATTGGAAATTGGGTTTTTACAAAAGGAAAACCAATTCTCTTTTGAATTTTGAACTTTCATTAACTCAACAAAACATCAGAGCACAAATCTGAATAAGAAATACATAGAACTAGACACAGAAGTGAAATTACCATTTTGCCCTTATAGGGAGATTTGGGCACTTAGGGTTTTTGAAAATGGATCAATGCATAGCAATTAAGCAACACAAATGCATGGCAAGCAAAGATTAATGATTAAGGATGATGACATGTCAGGTTAATTACATTTTTAACACCAGAGGTGTTACTTGTACCATGCTCTTGGGGCTTGCTTGAGCCCATATAGCGCCTTGGACAACCTATAAACATGATTAGGATATCTAGGGTCTTCAAACCCGGGAGGTTGATTAACATAGACTAGTTCATTTATGAAACCATTTAAAAATGCACTTTTCACATCCATTTGATATAATTTAATGTCATGGTGTGATGCATATGCAAGGAGGATACGGATGGCTTCGATTCTTGCAACCGGTGCAAAGGTCTCTCCAAAATCCAAACCTTCAACTTGAGAGAACCCCTTTGCTACTAGCCTTGCCTTGTTTCTAACAACCTTGCCTTGATCATCTTGCTTGTTCCTAAACACCCATTTTGTTCCAATGACTCTTGCGCCTTTGGGTCGCTCTTCAAGTGTCCAAACTTGGTTGCGGGTGAAGTTGTTTAATTCTTCATGCATAGCATTCACCCAATCCGGATCACCTAGAGCTTCATCTACAATGGTGGGCTCAACAAGAGACACAAAGGAGTGATGTTCAATAAATAAAGCAAGTTTTTGAGATCGAGTCATTACACCCCTTGTTGGACTCCCTATGATGAGTTCTTGAGGATGAGCTTGTAGTAGAGGAGTAGTCCTTTGATCAACCACTTGAGGGGCCGCTTGTGGAGCATCAACATCTTGAGCTTGTACCACCATTTGATCATGGGAGACATAAGTATCTTCAAATGGATCTCTCCCATCTTTGTCATCAACCTGTGGTACATTGGATGATGATGGCTTGTCAAAGACTTGCACATCATCATCATCATCATCATCTTTAGGCTTGATGACTCCAACCGACATGTTCTTCATGGCTTCCCTCAATGGTTCATCACCTACATCATCAAGATTTTCATGCTCTCCTTGAGAGCCATTAGATTCATCGAATTCCACATCATATGTTTCTTCTACCATTCTGGTGGCATGGTTGAATACTCGATATGCTTTGGACTTCAATGAGTAACCAACAAGAAAACCAATATCACATCGACGTTGAAACTTCCCTAGGTGTTGGCGCTTCTTGTAGATGTAGCATTTGCACCCAAACACTCTAAAGAATGATATATCCGGCTTCTTGTTGTTGAGTAGCTCATAGGGGGTCTTGCCAAGGAGACGATGGGGGAACAACCGATTTGATGCATAGCAAGCGGTGTTGATTGCTTCCGCCCAAAATCTCTCTGGTGTAGTGTACTCATCTAGCATTGTCCTTGCTAGGGTGATTAGAGTCCGGTTCTTCCTCTCAACTACCCCATTTTGTTGTGGTGTGTAGGTTGCGGAAACTTCATGCTTGATTCCAACTTCATCACAATATTGCTCAATGTGGGTGTTGTCAAACTCTCTTCCATTGTCACTTCTTATCTTTTTGATCTTCAAGTCAAACTCATTTTGGGCTCTCTTGGCAAACTTCTTGAATGAAGGGGTTGCTTCGGATTTGTCATGAAGAAAGAATACCCAAGTGTATCTAGAGTAGTCATCAACAATCACTAGGCAATAGAGATTTCCACCCAAGCTAGCATATGTTGTTGGTCCAAATAGATCCATGTGAAGTAGCTCCAACTCTCTTGATGTTGATACAAAGGCTTTGGTTGGATGTGTATTTGCAACTTGCTTGCCGGCTTGACATGCACTACACAATTTGTCCTTCTCAAACTTGACATCCTTCAAGCCTCTAACCAAATCCTTCTTCAATAGCTTGTTGAGAGTGTTCATTCCAACATGTGCTAATCTTCTATGCCATAGCCAACCAAGTGATTGCTTCGTGAATAAACATGTCTTCAAGTTGGCATCTTCGGAGGTGAAATCCACTAGGTAGAGATTGTTGTATCTAAAGCCCTTGAATATCACTTGTGTATCATCTTTCTTAGTCACAACCACTTCCTTGTCGGTGAACAAACATTGAAAGCCAAGATCACATAGTTGCCCAACGGATAGCAAGTTGAAGCTCAATGATGCAACTAGTAGCACATTGGAGATGGTATGATCATTTGATATAGCTACTTTGCCCAATCCCTTGACATTGCCCTTAGAGTTGTCACCAAATGTAATCTTTTCTTGGTCATTGACATTCTCTTCTAGTGAGGTGAACATCCGGGGATTGCCGGTCATATGTTGAGTGCAACCACTATCAATTACCCAATGTGATCCACCGGTCTTGTAGTTCACCTACACACACAAGAAATCAAGCTTGAGCTTTTGGGACCCAAACTTGTTGCGGTCCCTTAACCTTCTCAACTAGTGACTTAGCAACCCAAATTTGCTTTGGCCTACTCTTGTTAGGTGGCCCCATAAACATAACCTTCACTTTGCCACTAGAATCTTGTCTAAGCATGTAGTGAGCATTGAAAGCAAAGGGCCTAGCATGCTTGGGCAAGGGTGTGGGCTTTGGCTCTTCACAATCATGAGCAAAGTGTCCTTCCTTTCCACACTCATAGCATCTTCCAATCTTCTTCTTCTTTGGCTTAGTGATGCTCTTGCGTTGCTTCATCTTCTCTTCAAGAAAGCCAATGCCATTTCTTTTTGTCTTCATGACGGTGTTCATGAGAAGCTCACTTTGAAGACATTGACCCTTGGTGAAGTTCCTCAATCCGGTGGTGAGGTGTTCTTTTTCCTTCTTGAGCTTGTCATTCTCTTGGTGGAGCTCTAATTGAGATGGTGTCATCTTGTACTCCCTCTCCATCTTCAATCTCTTGTTCCCTTCTTTTAGCATGTCAAGCTCAAGTGTCATGCTATACTCATCATCTTGAGTCTCAACAATGACTTGCTTTGTGGTTGCAAGCTTCTCTAGATCAACCTTGAGCTTTGCATTCTCATTCTTGATCTTGATGTAATCATCATAGTGATCGGCCACAACCACACTCTTGCCTTTGCCACTAGCTCTTTGCTCATCATGCTCACTAACCAAGTCCTCACAAGATGTAGCTATGTCACACTTAACAACAAGGTTAGGGGCATCATGTGTCTCATGTGAAAGCATATCATAAGAAATGGTGAGAGCATCATAGTCAACTTTCACTTGAGTGTATTGTTCTTTTAGCAAGGCATAACTAGTGGTAAAGTCACTATGCATCTTATCAAGTTTTTCATTTTTAGCTTTGAGCTCCTTGTTAGAGGACTTGAGCTCCTTGATAGTGGATGACATAGTAGCAAGTTCATCTTTTAGTTCATCACTAGCATGAGTAGCATGATCACATTTCTCAACAAGAGATTCATTTTCATCAACAAGCTTTTCATTTTTAGCTCTAGTCTTTCTTATGATTTTAGAGTAGTCGTTTAGCAATTTGACAAGCTCATCATAAGTAGGTGCCTCAAATTCACCATCACTATCACTATCACTAGAGTCATCATCATTTTGTACCTTTCGGTCACCCTTGGCCATAAGGCATAGGTGTGTAGATGATGATGGCGATGGTGGTGGTGGTGGTGTAGAGGAGCCAATGACTAGAGCGGCCACCTTCTCCTTCTCATCATCACTATCTTCATTTGATGAGCCACTGGAGGAGTCAATGTCGGTGAGCCAATCACCAACAATGTAAGTCTTCCCACCTTTCTTGTGGTATTGCTTCTTCTTGCCATCTTTCTTCTTGTATGGCTTGTCATTCTTCTTCTCATCTTCGCTTGATGAGTCATACTTCTTGCCCTTGTTCTTGTTCTTGTAGCTCTCTTTCTTGGGCTTGGTGCATTGATGAGCAAGATGGCCAAGCTCACCGCAATTGTAGCAATCCATTTCAGAGATTGGCCTCCTCTTGCTACTTGTGAAGAACTTCTTCTTTCTTGAGTCAAAGTTGACTCCATTCTTGTGAAGCTTCTTCAACATCTTGGTGGTCCTTCTCACCATGAGAGCGATGTTGGAATCATCTTCTTCTTCACTTGAGCTTTCATGATGCACCTAAATAGCCTTGGACTTGCTCTTCTTGTCATGGCTAGCTTTGAAGGCCAAGTCCTTCTTCTTGTCGGTGGAGGAGCCACCACTTGGTGTGATGTGCATGTACATCTCATGCGCATTGATCTTTCCCAAGATTTGAGTTGGTGTAGCGGTGGAAAGATCACTTTGATGTAGCACCGTCACGATGTGTCCATACTTCTCAATTGGAAGGACACCAAGAATCTTCCTCACAACATCGGATGGTTGCATTTGTGTGAGGCCAAG
This sequence comes from Coix lacryma-jobi var. lacryma-jobi, assembly GCA_009763385.1. Classification (NCBI taxonomy): domain Eukaryota; kingdom Viridiplantae; phylum Streptophyta; class Magnoliopsida; order Poales; family Poaceae; genus Coix; species Coix lacryma-jobi. Next base: position 69,063,786 of record CM019823.1, read on the forward strand.
TCCATTGAGTTCCTCTACAAGAACATTCAACCGTGAGTACATTTCATTTGCACTTTCATTAGCATGCATATCAAAAGAGTGAAGTTTTTGCATAACTAAATGATAGCGTTCCTCACGCTCACTCTTAGTTCCCTCATGGAGCGCACAAATGTTTTCCCATAGATCATGGGCATTTTTGTGGTTCCGAACACGGTTGAACACATCTTTGCAAATGCCTCTAAAAAGGATGTTTTTGGCTTTTGCATTCCATTTCTCATTTTCCTCCTCATTAGGAGTAAGGCTTGTGCCTTCTTTGGGCTTGGCAAAGCCGGTAATCGTGGCATTGAGGCATTTAACATCAACCGCTTCTAGATACGACTCCATACGGATTTTCCAATATGGGAAGTCGTCTCCCTCGAACATGGGAGGTGGTCCATCACCTCCGGACATCTTAACTCTAGGCGGTTAAGCCTAAAACGAGAGCACGAGGCTCCGATACCAATTGAAAGGATCAAGATGCCCAAAAAGGGGTGAATTGGGCTTTTCTAAAACTTCTTGCAATAATAAAACCTATCAAGCCTCAATTAACCCCCTAGTGCCTAGAAGTGTGATTCTATTTAATCTACCGCACAAAAAACCAAGTCTAAGCCACTCCTACTCTAGCAAAGCAATTCAATATAGAATGAACAACAAGAGTAATGCGGAATTGAATTGCTTGAAAGTAAATGCGTAAGTAAAAGAGTAGAGATGACTCGACGATCTTTTTGCCGAGGTATCGAGGTGTCGGCACACCCCCCTAGTCCTCGTTGGAGCACCCGCGCAAGGGTATCGCTCCCCCTTGATCCGCGCAAGGATCAAGTGCTCACTACGAGCTGATTCTTCGCCACTCCGGCCCGGTGAATCGCTCGCTACCGGTCACAACTTGGCTTGGGTCATCCACAATGCCTCCGGATGATCACCAAGCTCTCCGATCGCCACCAAGCCGTCTAGGTGATGCCGATCACCAAGAGTAACAAGCTAGAACTCTCACTTGACCAACACAAGGCCAAAGAGATGGATGGATGCACACTTGCTACTCAATTCTCAATAGGAGGTGTCTAATTCTCACAATTAGCAAATCACTCAACCTCACTAGGGCTCTTGCACTCACTCACACTCACAAGGTGTTTCTCAGCTGATGGAAGTGGCAAGAACACTCAAATGGATGGAGGGAAGGAAGTATATATACTCCCCCAACCGGCCATCCAAAAACAACACAAGATAGGCATTCTGCGGGGGCATCGGACGCTCCGATGCCTAGCATCGGACGCTCCGATGACCTCGTCCAACGGTCTACTGTACCTTCTTGTCAGACTGTTTAAAGGGACATCGGACGCTGGGCAGCGTCCGATGCCACCACATCGGACGCGTCCGATGTGGATTTACCCTCTCTGGAACCTCTCTGCATGGCCATCGGACGCTGGCCCTCAGCGTTCGATGCCAGCGTCCGATGCGGCCTCCAGTTCACGCCCACGTGAACAGTGGCACGGGCGCGTCCGATGTGAACACACCGGCGCGTCCGATGCCACGCACCAGACTAAACCCTAGTCGGGGTGAGCATCGGACGCGTCCGATGCCCACCTGGCCAGCGTCCGATGCCCTTTACAAGGGCAGAATCAACTCGGATCGCGACGCGGCCTAAACGACTTTTGATCCTCTCGACTTAAGGCATCTCTCTGAGCTACCTAGGGCTATGAAATAACAAGTGTGCACCACACCTACCTCAATAGACTCATCTAGGTCAAGCTACTGATTCACGCTCCCCTTTATAGTACGGCCAAAGGAAAAACAAAGACCTAAGACTACCTAAGTGTCCTCCAACACCATATGACACTTAGCCTAGTCTACCACCGTCTTCGTCGTCCGTCCTTTGAAAACCGAAATGATATCCATCGCCAGGGGACACGAACTCCATATGCCCGTATCGTCGCCATTGCCGTGACCTAACTCATCCCTATTTCTGCAAAACACACGTTAGTCACAGTAATCTTGTGTTTCATCCAATCACCGAAACCACTAGGGGCCAAGATGCGTTCACCATCGTTCGGACACTGCCTTGATTCCTTGAAGGTGGCGAGCTCCATGGCCTCCATGTAGGTGGCCTCTCTTACTGCCACCTATGACATCTTTGCTAAGGTAGCCCACCCCATGGACAGGGGCACCATGCGGAGGTTCGGAAAGCCAGTGTCCCCCTTGTCATGGTTGTGGACTTGTGGCAGCAGTACTAGCCGTTGTCAGGGTGGTTTGTGGGGGGGGTGGGGGGGAATGGGGATGGGAATTGAGGGTGGTCGTGAGATAGATGGAACCTGGATTGATGTGAGAGGTAGACAGATTGTTACGTGGTTACATGGACATGCAAGAAAGTTCATGGTGACAAAAATGTTAGCGTGGAGGTACTTCATATTGTGCAGGTACACGAGTTTTGATGCTAGAGAACGTGTAAGGTCTGGGTTTCATATTTAGGTGTGTAGCAATCAATGCCACATATTGCATATAAAATCTAAGAGAGAACATTTTTCTGCATTATTTTCAATTCCTTCGAGATTGGCGTAAGAGGAAGTCAGAAGTGGTGGTATATGGACATGTTATAAAGTCGACCCTGAGAAAATTTCCGACTAAGGCACTATACGTTAGATTGATCTCGACTAGTTAGGCCCAACGGCCTAACTGGACCCTGATCTGCGTCCTGATCGGGGACGCCCAGCCCATTTAGGAGGCTGGTGGGCCCCCGTCGCACAGTGCCTATAAAGAGGAGGTGGGGGCAGGGCTCAAGACATGAGGTTCACTGGAGCCGCTGCCACCCCACCGTCCTAACGCTAGTCCGATCGAGAGGGAGGCACTGCCAGTGGCGGGAAGCGCCACCAGCGTCTCTGCCCCTACACCAACCGTCGCTGCCCGTGTGCAGCCTCCATCAATGAAGCAGTGAAGGCCGGATCCTTCAACCTTCAAAGGTACTGAACCCTAACTCTCTGTTCCTCTGTTCCTCCCTGGTAGTTCATCACAGATGAACTACTCCCCTGTTTCATACCCGAATCGAAGAGTACCCCATCTGGATCTACTGCTACCGATCCTAGGGTGAGGGAAGAACAAGAGAAAGATAGAGAGGAGGAAGGGGTGCCCGCTGACGGCCACCGCGGGCGCCACCGCCGTCGCTACTGGGTGCGGCGCTGAAGGGAGGAGGAGAGAATGAGTTAGGGTTTTCGGGGGAGAGCAGCTGAGAGCCGGTTTTGTCCCTCTGAAGTTGACGCTCGGCCGTCCGATCTCGATCTACGGCTGATATTCAAGATCTTTTTTGGGCCTGCGGGGTGAGAAAGGCCCAAAGGGCATTGTAAGGCCCAGGCCCAGGTTTGCCCAGTTAGGAGGGCGCGCGGGTGTGCGGTGCTTGCGGCTGGGCTGGGCCGCTGCGAGCAGGTAATGCTGGTCCGCGCGAGGGGGCAGAAGCACACACGCAGATGGGCATTCGGGCCGAATCTTTTGAATGTATAGTGCAAGTTGAAGTTCTTTTTTTCAGAAGCATATTTTGAACGGATTTTGATCGGTTTTTTGATGAAAGTTTCTGCGCATTTCTTTCCAACGATGTTTTGCTCAGAAAATAGAAAAGTATGCTAAATGCTTCTGGAAAATGTTATAAAGAGAATTTAAATTGTTTCTGCTGCGTATTTGAAGTTGTCATTTTCATTGTTAAATTTGAACCAACGGGAGAATTTAATTTTGAAAAATGGATGAAAGTTTGGATGATATGTTGAAAGAGTAATTTCACGTTTTCCGCTGCAAAGTTGACATTGATTATCTTCTAATTAAATTGGAACCCACGAGAAAATTTAATTAGAGGAATACTCACATGTTAAAAATGAATTGTGATATTGTTATTTTCTGACCAACGTTGATAATAACAATATTATAAGTTAAATGTAATGTAAAGTTTGAATCTCTCGTAAAGTTTTGCGTCAACATGATGATTTTTTCTAGTGACTATAAGTATCAAGAAATGTCTCTGATTAAGTGAAAATATTCCACTGCAATGATATTGGTTATCATTAAGTTAATTGAGATTGCATACATTAATTCTATTTCTGCCCAACGGTGATGTGGAATTAATGTAAAAGGATATTGTTTTATTCTATTTCTGCCCAATGGTGATATAGAATAGAACTGCAAGTTTTAAAGTTTAGATGTGCATGTTTTAACCAGACCAACGTAGGGTTATTTTCATGCGCATTATTGGTGATTAATGTTTTACAGAAAAGTTTTCATGCTTTCATTCTTGGAGGCAGAAAAGAAAAGAGCTGGGTACTATGACTCAGAAGATGGAAAATGCAAGTTTTTTGCATGAAAGAATGTCATAAAGGAACGATGTTCTCTTTAGAGAATGACTTGAAAAGAAAAGTATTCAGGGACATTGGTTTAAAGTAAGATTTTAGTACTTGAAATGTGTTTTATGTACTCTCTATGAAGAAGAATTTGTTTAAGTTTCAGTCATTATGACAAGTTGTAATAAGAAATATGCATATTTAATTTGACCAATGTTGGATTAAATGTGTATGTTACACAATATTCAGATTTATTTCTGAATTTGATTATGGAATGTGAAAGCCAATTCTGGCTTTAGTGTCCCTGATGGGAAAATGTCCCGCATGGCGGGAAAAAGTTTGTGATGGCTTGTGTGCCTAAAGTATATCCCAGAGTGGGAGAAAGAATGAAAAGTTTGGGTAGCTTTTATGCTATCACAGTGTTGACCATGACATGGTCATGGGCTAAGGCCATGAGGGGAGCAATCCCAGATAAAGAAAGCATGCAAGCATGACTTGCAAAAGTAAAGTTAAGTAAGGACTTTGTTAAGTTTTTAAAGTGGAATGAGGAAAGTATACTCTCATAAGAATCAAAAGATGACTTTGTTTGCATGACATGGTCATGTGAATAAAGAAAATTATAGATGTCTCCTCGTTCATAAAAGTTCATAATAGTTTCGAAATTATGGCAGTAAAGTTTGTGCCATATTTCGAGGGGGAGAATGGTGAGATTATACTAAGAAAGATAAGAGATTCTCTCCATTTTCCTGTGCCTCAAAAGTGCAATGCATGATATGCATTAAGGCAAAAGTGATTTATAAAAGATGAATATGACCGTTGAGGGAGTACAATGATCATAATAACGATACCCCTAAGTAAAGAAAGAAATAGCTAAATTCCTATACCTTTATGGCTATGATAGGAAGATAGCATAGTGAGCCAGTATTTGTAATGGACGAGCGGTGCTTAAGGCACCCTATGATTTTTGACAGATTAAACTCAAATAAGAAATTTGAGGAAGCTCCATCTTTTCAAAAGATGGGATAATCTGGGGGAGCATGGTATGTAGAGATCTAAGACTTGAAGAGAAGTGAGACTGCGTGCCCACTCCAATGACTCAAGATCAATCATACCTGTTGATGTTGTATGGCCTATACAACACCTGTTGTTAGCTCTTCTAGAAAGATGAGTAATGTAAAGTATCAATTGCCTCTTGGCAATGAAAGAGCAACAACATCCCATGTAAAAGAGTGTCATTTTGGACCTAAAAGGTCTCAAAGAATAAAAGATGTGAAGTTATTCCTAATGGAGCCAAAACAGTAGGCTGTAATGGGTCTACAAGACACATTGTGGCTCCGGAGGGGATGTAGAAAGATATACAGTGTGACTTATGATGAAAGGATTCACACAAAAGAAAGGAAACACTTTAACGAGTGTTAATGGCACATTATGATTTAGAGTTACATCAGATAGATGTAAAGATGATACTAATTGATGGGGATTTGTATGAAAAGTTTATATGGCAGAACCTAGCGGTTTTGTCATGAAAGGAAAAGAATGTTTAGGTAAACAGTTGTATTCAAAGTTTGATGCTACATTAGATTAGAAAGTTTGGGTTTTGATGAGAATGAGAAGGACAATGACATTGTGCAAAGTTCAAGAATAGAAAATTCATTTTCCTAAACATGTATGTGATGACACCTTGCTTGCTGGCAATGCTGTTAATCTACTATTGAAAAAGTAGTCATTGCCCTAAATTACATAAGATTGATCTCGGTGAATTGTCATTCGTCTATGAATTGAAATTTACCGAGACAAGAGAAAGGGGTATTAGAAATGTCTCAAGTGTATACTTGAGAAGATTCTAAAGAAATAAAGTATCTATATGTGTTAAACATACGCCTGTTCCTATGGTCAAGGGTAATAGTTTTGAGAATTTTCAGTGTTCCAAGAATAGATATGAGAATCGATAAAATGGACGTCCTATATGCTTCGGCTGTTGGAAGCTTAATGAGTGCACAAGTATTTACCCTGACATAGTTCATGTATCCGGGATTTTGGCAAATGTCCAATCCAGATATAGATCACTGGAATGGAAGTGTTGCAATTGTGCAAAGTTTTATATGTCTCATGACGAGTATAAAAGAACAAGTACTCTCAAATGGTTGTGAGTACAACTGATATGTTTGAGCGAGATGTGTAGTGAAATCCACATTAGTAACTAACACTCGCAGTTGGGAGTTTTATTGTGGAAAAGCTCCAATGGAACAATAGTGGTGTCATGATGATGCACACCTATCATGTAGCTTATCATGAGGCATAAAGGACAGGCAAAATGATTAGAAACCTATACCCGGAGTTCATAATGGTAAACAACAGCAATAACCATTTAAGAAGTTTGCTCCTAAGACAACGGGTTAAGTGTGCTGCCAAACACATTGACATTGGATTGTACGTTGTGAAGGAGAAAGTCCAGAATCATACCTTTAGATGTGAATATATTACGGATCCGTTTTGCAAAGGCTTACCGCCCAGTGTGTTCAGAGAATACACAGTCGACATGGGTTGTATGGTAAGGCCTATGATTTCTGGACAATAAAGGGCCCCAAAGTTAAAGAACCTATTTCAGAACAGAGACCTGTATTGTAGCTGTTGAATCTAACGACAATTGATCGTGACGATGAGGCACACTCTATGCATTGATCTGTGATGGAATGGTAAAAAGAAATAACTGTGAAGTTTAAAGATATAAGTTGAGATCAAGGGGGAGAATGTTCATTGATCTCCACTAGTTAGGCCCAACGGCTTAACTGGACCCTGATCTGCGTCCTGATCGGGGACGCCCAGCCCATTTAGGAGGCTAGTGGGCCCTCGTCGCACAGTGCCTGTAAAGAGGAGGTGGGGGCAGGGCTCAAGACACGAGGTTCACTGGAGCCGCTGCCACCCCACCGTCCTAACCCTAGTCCGATCGAGAGGGAGGCACTGCCAGCGGCGGGAAGCGCCACCAGCGTCTCTGCCCCTACACCAACCGTCGCTGCCCGTGTGCAGCCTCCATCAACGAAGTAGTGACGGCCGGATCCTTCAACCTTCAAAGGTACTGAACCCTAACTCTTTGTTCCTCTGTTCCTCCCTGGTTGTTCATCACAGATGAAATACTCCCCTGTTTCATACCCGAATCGAAGAGTACCCCATCTGGATCTACTGCTACCGATCCTAGAGTTCAACACTATACACTACCACAATGTAGATACTTACTGAGAAAACAAGTCACGAAATATAGTTTTACTTTCATGAAAACAATGTGTGAGGGTCCATATTCAAGTGCGCAACGATCAATACCACGTATTGGATTTAAAATCTAACCGATCGAAAAAAGTCTTAGGTTGGTAGCAAAAAATTTAGTTAGATATATGTTTTTCATTGTTTTCACTTTTTTATATTATAGATAGATAGATAGATATTTATAGTATGGATAGATATGCTGCCCATGACCTCAAGTAGTCCTAGCAAGGTTGATGAGCTTAATCAAATAGTCTGCTTTTTTTATCATGAAGAGGCTTGTGAGCCGGAGCTGGGAGGAAGCCAGGCTGCTGTGGCGCCTTGCCTTCCCGACGCTCCTGACAGAAATGTTCCAGTTCTCCACCGGATTTGTCACCACCGCCTTTGTTGGGCACCTCGGAGAGGTGGAACTCGCAGCGGTCACCGTCGCCGAGAACATCTTGGATACCTCCGCCTATGGACTCCTGGTGAGCACGTTCTCCGCTGTTGGCAATGGAGTTGCATTGTACGTGGTCCCTATTGATTTCCTCTTGCATGCTAATATAGTAATATCCAACATATGCATATGCAATTATGCATGTAGTTTGGCATGGGCAGCGCACTGAACACGCTGATCGGGCAGGCGCGCTGTCGCTTGCGCCGGCGTACGTCTTCGCCGCGCCGATCCTACGGTTCTTCCTCCGCCAGCCAGTCGACGTGTCGCGCGCCGCCGGGCAGTACACCAGCTGGTCCTTCCCGAGACTGTTCGCGCACGCCACGGAGATCCCGCTCCTCATGTTCTTCCGGGCACAGGGCAGGGTCTGGACGGTGGCGGCCATCTCCGGCGTGGCCGTCGCTGTGCACGCCGTGCTCACCTACGTCGCCGTGAGCCGGCTCGGGTACGGCCTGCCCGAGGCGGCCGCCGCCGGGGATATCTCGCAGTGGCTTGTCGTCGCGGCGCAGTTCGCGTACATGACCGGCGGACACTTCCCCGACGCATGGAACGGGTTCACTGTGCGTGCGTTCAACAACATCGGCGCTTTCGTCAAGCTGTCACTCAGATCGGCCGTCATGATCTGGTTAGTACTTCCGCGTCGATCCACTTGCCATTGATCAAGCTAAAGCAAACTAAAGAGAGTGTACTTAGCTTGTAGTTGCATAAACTTATGTTATGCGTGGAATGCATATATGATAAAATTTCAATAAAATTTACTGATTTTGAAAATTTTAGGGGTGCATTCACTACAGGAAACCTAGGCTTTGCCGAGTGTCTGGGACTTTACCGAGTGCCAAATTTCGGGCACTGGGCAAAGAGCCTCTTTGCCGAGTGCCGGCCATATGGCACTCGGCAAAGCGCAAACACAAAACAAAAGATGTTTTGTCGAGTGTGCGACACTCGGCAAAGGCACATTTTTGTCGATTGCCAGATGTCGGCACTCGGCAAAGATCCCCTCTTTGCCGAGTGCCAGCCACGTGGCACTCGGCAAAGCATATGACCCCAAACTGTGCCACGTGGTCAGGTCTTTGCCTAGTATTTTTTTTTACACTCGGCAAAGCCAGTTTTTAAATTACATTTTGAAGCAGAAAATTAATCCAAATGAAAAAGTTTTTAACTACAAAGTTGGTTAACTTATCAAGATGAACAATTTTTGTTTTGGTGATTTCTTTATTTGACAAACTTAAAATAAATTCGTTCACAAATCTTATATATGTCTCTAGTGGTTTATAAAACTATAAGAGTGATATATAATGTTTGTGAATAATATTAGAACCACAATGTCGGATGCACAAATGGTCAAACAACCAAAATAAACTTTGTAGATCTTGACAAGTTATGAAACTTTGGTGTTGACAACCTTTTGATTTGAAATCATCTTGTCAACGAAAACTACGTTTCAAATTGTCAAATTTGAAATTCAAATTTTTATAAACGACCTCGGATGGAAAAAATACCAAAATAAAAGTTGTAGATCTCAAAAAGTTAGAAAACTTTGTAGTTGACAACTTTTTGATTTGAATTCGTTTAGGGCTTAAAATAAGCAAGTTACACTCGGTTTAGTATAATATATAGGTAACCGAAACGAAGATGGAACGTATATGTGTAGTGCAGTGGTAGAGGTGGCTCCGCACAAACAAGAGGTCGTGAGTTCGAATACTGTTGACTGCGTGAGAGGGCACTGCCCAGTGGGCCTCTCCCCTGATTTAATAAAAGTTTTTCTCTATTTTTTTGGATTTTTTTTATTTTTTCTTTGCCGAGTGCCATGTCAGCACTCGACAAAGCCTTCGCCGAGTGCCCGATATTTGACACTCGGCAAAGAGCCCTTTGCCGACATTTTCTTTGCCTAGTGCTCTTTGCCGAGTGCTGCCAGCACTCGGTAAAGTCTGAATCTGCTGTACTGATTTGCACATGAGGCAATCGATCATAATCCATTTTTATATAAGAAAAAGTTTCTATAAGACCAGTCTCTATGATAGTTTCACCTTTCAAGACTGATGTTTGAACATAAAAACTTATATCTCTTTCGGTGTGTAGTTTTATCACACAATTTTATAGGGCTATTTTAGCCTTTTGTGGGTCTGGCTGCCCGAGGGTCTCACCGTTATCTCTTTCTTCCATCTCATGCGATGACTTCCCATCCCGTGTCCGACTTCCCTTCCTACACGGCGACACTCAAGCTCCCACAGCCGGCGGCGCTCGTGGTTCCGGAGCTTGCCAGCGTGCTGGTTTCCCGTCCTACGTGGCGTAGCTCCTACGCCCAGCAGCGCCCACACGCCGGTTTTCCCTCCCATGGCCGGCGATGCCCGCAGCGCCGGAGCTCGCCTGCACGTCGGAGTTCCCGTTGCCGGCGGCGCCCACGGCGCTGGTGCTCGCCGGCTTCCTCTCTCGCGCGGCGGAGCTCTCACGGCCAGCAGGGCTCGAGCTCCTGCAGCCGGTAGTGCCCGCAGCTTTCCCGCCGCGTCTGGCTTCCCTTCCAGCATGGGCGCATGGCGGCCTCTCCTCCGACGTGGTGGCTTCCTTTCCGGAGCTCACACGGCGCCGACAAAGCTCGCGATCATGGCGGGCGGTGGAGCGCATGACGGAGCATACAATGAAACATCCCAGTGCTCTTTCAGCAAGAGTTTCACACGGTTTCCTACATACGTCTTGGAAATGCCTCTGCTACATTTTGTAGGGATGAAATATTCTCCTCTCTTTTCTTCCAATTTCATAAAAAAACTGATGTGACATCCTAACTAATATGTATGAAACTTTCTATAAAATCCTATTAGGACTGGCCTAAATTGTTCAGCTTCTGTCAAGTTATGTAACGGACTCTGTAAATCGATTTTCAAAAGTGGGTCAAAACTTAATGGGAACAGGTACCACACAAATAATATTCTACTACTGCGTCCAACCAAGACTCCCTCGTTTTTGCGTTTTTCTGTAAAATTAAATTGATTTTTATAAAATTTCTGTATTATTTACTACTGCGTCCAAATAGACCTTTGCACAACAGAACATGAGCAACCGATCAATATAATGGAAGTGTTTCAACTTTGAAACTCTAAAATTTTTGGAATGACTTGTAATTTAGAATGGAGGGAGTACATTCCAAACAGACCTTTAGCGTATATCACAGCACAGAACAAGAGTTGGAGCAGCCGGTCAATATAATGGAAGTGGGCATACGTTCTCGTGATCTGGCAGCAGCATGTTCGGCAGCTTGCTCATCCTGCTTATCATAGCAACAATAGACATCTCTACGGTGAATTTTTTTTAAAAATGTTTTTTTTATTATTAATTTTAAATATAATATGTGAATTTTATTAATTGCAGTTTTGGTACGTAGTCGGCTGCTGGGCAGCCGATGGAAAGCCTATCGGCAGCTGGGGAGCCGACAGGGTCTTGTCGGTGGCCCGGAAGCCGACTGGGCCGGCCCCAGATGTCCGAAGATGCCCTGTCGGCTATTGTAGGCCATCGCAAGAGCTCTATCTCTAGCTTCTTAATATGCGTTCTCTAGTTTAGATAGACTAGTTAGGTTAGTTTAGATAGATTAATTAGTTAGGTTAGTTTAGTTATATTATTAGGGTGGTCAGGAGATAGGCCCTAAATATGGAATTAAATAGCCCGCTATTTGTGCCGCTATAGCCCGAAATAGCTTGAAAAAAATTGTGCCGCTATTTGCGTTCATGCACAATTTTGCCGCTAAAGTCCGCTAATTACAGTTTATAAAACGCTAAACACTTTAGCTTTAGCTCGCTATTTAAAACCATGGCCCTAAATGTTGAGACGAAGGAGAGAGAGGAGATGAGTCGACTCTAAATAGATATAGAAACTAATAAAATTTATGAGAGAGACAAGTGAGTCATAGACTCCACGACAACGACATCTTAGTTCTTGCCTTCTTATGAATTATGATCGCTAATCAGTTATTTCGATTCATTTTCAGGCCCTAGGTAGTGATATAAAGTTTGTATTATAATATTTAAAATTATTAGCTTAATTATTGGCTAAAGTTTTTAAAGTTTGAATCTTCATATGCGTGTGCGTTAGATAAAATCGACCAGAGCGAGTAGAATTTTTGAAACATTTGTAAGGTTCTTTAGGGTGAACATATGTCCGAAAAACAACAAATATTTTTAGTTTATAATTTAACGTTACATTGTTTCACAAAAGACTTAGGGGGTCACATCAGATATTCCGACTCTAATTTAGTATATTTAAAATAAATTCATTATAAAACTAATTACACTGCCATATGCTAATTAACAAAACGAATCTACTAAGATAAATTAATTTGTCATAAGCAAATGTTTACTGTAGTATCATATTGTTAAATCATGAACTAATTAAGTTTAATAGATTTGTCTCGCGAATTAGCCTTCGGCCAACAAATTAGTTTTTTAATTACTCTATTTTTAATAGACTAAATTAGGGCCACAAAATCCGATGTGACAGGACTAAATTTTTTATGGAGAAACAAACACCTAAGATTGCAGATTTTTTTTTGAGCGGAGCAGGGCCTGTTGGCTGTTGGTGGGCCGACTAGGCCCCGATAGCCCGGCCGGCTGGTGGAATATCCACATATCGGCAGGCCGGCCGGTGGAATATCCACATATCGGCAGTTGAATGGTTGTTAAGCGCCCTGTCGGCCGCTCAACTGCCATAGGTCTCCAGTCGACAATTCACCTGCCGACAGGCTCCTAAATCTGCATTTTTTTAAAAAAAACAGAGCCTACTTTTACAATTACAAACAAAAAAAAATTTAAAAAATCTCTCTACAGTATCCATACCTGCCGGGAAGAAATGCATGGTACCGGTATTCTAGCACCAAAAGTGCCACCAGGAGGGAGAAGGCAGCGGCGCTGCTAGGTTATGGGAGTGCGGCCCGCGCCCGCACCTCATTTATATTGACCCCGTTAATGGACCTCTAAATAGATCAATATCCTGTTTTGGCCCACATATGAGTTCAATCCGTTCCTTAGACATATGACCAATAATATCTCAATTGCACTACTCCCTTCATTTTTTATTGTCGTCTTAAGTCAAACTAGTATAATGCCCGTGCTAACGCTACGGTTTAATTTGGTAATACAAATCAAACAACCAAAAGTCAATTAACAGGTTACCTGAAATTCATGTGACACGCTCTCATAGACAAACATATTTGTCATAAATATAATTGCAATGCTCAATACTGGATATATACAAGAACTTTAAGACCTCCAGTTTTAACTGCACATAGTAGTGGTCTGGTATGGTGGATATGTAACCTGTATTTATACCTTTAGAGATGCAATGGAAATCTTGTTGGCTCTATTATTATTCTCTACATACATGGTATCAAATAGCACAACTTGATCCTACCACATCTTCCTTCAACAACCGCTACTCGCCGCTGCTCGGCTCTTCCTGCTCGTCATCCTCTCTACCGCCCACCTCCTCGGCACCATGGATGCCAACCCTCTCTTTGAGTTTTATCTCTCTGACGCCGACTCTTCTTCTGGCTCCTCCGTTGACAACGACGCGTTCGCCGTCGCTCCATCGCCGGCAACCGTCCTGCAGACGGTGAATATTAAATCACGTGTTCCCATCGAGCTTGACCTTGTCGAGACGAACTATACCGAATGGCGATGCTTGTTGGACGCCTTCATCAGGAAATTCGGTCTCAGCTCCCACCTCTCCTCGGCAACCGTTGCGAACCATTCTGATGTGGCTAAACAAACTTAGTGCAGTCAATATAGCTTTCAATCAACCCTGCTTAATAAAAAGAGTACACAAGGAGCTCAATTACTGTGTCAATTTATATGGCCTAATCATCTCTTCAACAATACTATCTCAAAGCTTGTGATACAATAAGTATTTCCTGATGGGCTAAAGTCGTGGTAAAAATTAGAGAATGATGCTCATTTATCAAAGTGTTGCTCGGTGATATCCTCGTGCCTCCGTGATCCTCCCCATCTCTTTAATCACAGGATGAGCAGGGGTTCTGGACAGCCATAGGGGTTCTTAGCAGTCCCAAGCATGCCCAAAATGACGAATAAAAAAGGAAGTGTACAGTATTGAAAAATGCATCTGAAAGTTTGAAAATATTCTTGTTCTTGCAAACAAAGAATGAGAATTGTTACCCAAAATCTCGTGAGACTGTTGGTTGTAGTTGTTGCTGCTTTGTCCCTGCATATCTTTTGTTGAAGTCCTCCCTGATCATCTCCAGAAAGACCATAGGAATCTGCCGCCTAGCTGACTCGGTTGCGACAACGCAGTATGCTGCAATTTGATTTCAATTATTAACCCAGGTGGAGTTGAGCAAACATAAATATCATTTGTTTATCTTCTTATAATATAGCCTATCACAAAAAAACACATTCCAGTTTCTTATTCTTAAAATGGTGGTAAGCAATTTCGCACTGAAAACTTATACAGCTCTGCTTTATTTCATGTCTCAACAAAATATAATTCTTTTCTGTTAACCAGTGGCACAAGATGCAACTTAATTGCTCTGTACAATCTGCGTTTGCAACACATACATAATAATGAAATAATTCTCTGTTGTAATTCACAACAATTCTCTGTTGTAATTCACAGCACAGAAAATAGGTGGCATGTGAAAAGCGAAAAATTGAAAGAATCACAATGGCGAAATCGATGTACCTGATATTTGGATTTTCTCAATTCCTGAATGCCAAACCAAATTCCATCAAATGTTAGATGGGAATATCATGTTAAGCCCTTTCTTGAAGCTGCAAGATGATATAGCAACTATAAATTAGCCAAAGAAACTATAAAAATGAGTCATACAGTGCCAATATGATAGATTAAATTAAAAAAAGAAAAAAAATGAACAAATAGAGTAATAAAGGAGAGGAGAGGAGTGTCGTTCGAGAGAAGTATTCGTATCTGCGGAGAGGGAATGACGGTGGTGGACTGGAATAAAGAGGTGGAGAGTAGGACCTTGTTGCTTCATTGTTCATGGCATCCACGTCTACGTCCTCACCATCAATTGGATCTCAAGTGCTCCTCTTCCTCCATGTCAACACCGCCATCACAAAAGTCCTCCAGCGTGAGCGGCTGGCGAATGTGTAAGTGCAATCAAGCCCTAACTGTGGGTTTTGGTGTTAATGACCACACTATTGAAGGACTAATGAGATTTATGAAGTTGACAAGCAGGTTATGATAAGAAAGGATGGTGTATTTACGTTGGTGGACCCCTCATACTACATTTCATCGGTTCCGGACTCAAAGTGCTACAAAGAGCCTTCATTTTAATTATTGAGTGTTAGGAATGTCGTACTATCAAGGGGGAATGCAAATTCATTACTATGGCTGAATGATATGTGCTCAAACCAACCCAAACCATCCATGTTTCTAACCAAAGACAACTGCACCAAATTCAGATCCATCTCTGTCTGTTTGGTAGGCGCGGCAGTGCCGCCCTTGGCGCGGAAGTGCCGGGCCGCGGCACTGCCGGGCTTCGGCCGGCACTGCCACGACTTATTGTAACCGTTGGCAAGAAGGAGATATTTACTCCATCTCCCTGCCACCCCAACGGTTATCCACGACCATAACTCGTCACCTACCTCCAGACAAGCTTCCTCTCTCCATTGAAGGCTCTCAACTCCCCTCTCACCAAATCTTTGATTCCCATTGATTCCAAGTGAGTTGGAGGCTTAAACCTTCACCAAAGAGAAGCCCTAGCTGAGATCTACTCCCTAGAGCACTTGATTTGAGCCATAGCCGGTAGATTTGCTTCTATTACTCTTGGGTTCTTGGAACCCTAGCCGGCTAGGCGTCGCCCTAGAGCCTTGCCAACTTGTGTGGCGGCCTAGAGAGGTTTGTAATCACTTGTGCAGCTAGTATTATTACCCCTCACTTTAAGGATTTGGTTCCTTGACTTGAGAACGAGGTAGAGTTGCAAAGCTCATGACCTAAGTGGTCAACCTCAACAACGTGGAGGTAGGCAAGCCTTGGTGGCGAGCTGAACCACAGGATAAATCACTTGTCTCTTGTGCTTGCTTAGTTTCATTCTTCATATTCATGAGCTTGTGATAGATTTTAGGGTTTGGGCCGATCTACTTTATTCTTCATATTTGGCTTGTAGTAGTTGGTTCTGCTGGTTCATAGAACTTGTTGTTGCACTTCTATTCATATAGAATCAGTTAGTTGTGGCTGGATTTCGAATTGCAGCTTCTGGTCTCACACTGCGCGGCAGTACCGCGCTGGGGCCGGCAATGCCGGGCAGCGACAGTGCCGGACACAGAGCGGTAGTGCCGAGCTTATCTAAATAAGTTTTGAGCTGTGGTTTTTGACAGGCCTATTCACCCCCTCTAGGCCACACAGGTCCTTACAAGTGGTATCAGAGCCTGGTCTCTCAGAAGCACTTCACCGTGCGAGAGAATGGCCACCGACGGAGGAACGGGTAACGCTAGCGTTGTGCAACCCAATCCCTTTGAAGTGGAGATGCACACCGCTAGCAGCAGCGAAAGCGTCTCCACGACAAGCGGAACGACACTTCCTCAATTGGATGTGTCGGCCGGAGAGCTCGCAAGAAGAAAGGAAGAAAGAAGATTGAGAAGAGAAGCTAGAGCCAAAGCAAGAGAGGATGCAGCGGCTCTCAAAGCAAAAGAAGAAAGGGCTCAAAGAAGAGAAGAGATAAAGATTAGAAGAGAAGAAAGAGCCAAGAGAAGAGAAGAAAAGAAGAAGGAAGAGCTTCAAGCAAAGAAGAGTGTGCACTTGAGTGAAGACTCAAGTAGCACCGAGGATGGTGATGATGACATCTCCTATCACTTCAAGGGCGACAAGAAGAAGGATGAGACCAAGAAGTCATATGGAGCCGTATCCTTTAACTACTCTACTATGACTAACCATGATTCTAGGCCTCTCATCAATGTGCCCGCGGACAAGTTACCCCGTTTCGATGGGACTAACTTTGCCAAGTGGAAGCACATTATGAAGACCTATCTTATTGGTCTCCATCCAGGTATTTGGGAGATAGTGCACAATGGACTTGAAGCACCGGTTGATCCGAAGAACCCCACTCAAGATGAGTTCCGCAACATTCATCTCAATGCCCAAGCCACTAGTGTGCTACTTAGTGCCTTGGATGGTGATGAGTACAACAAGGTCATGGGAGTTGAGGTTGCAAAGGAGATATGGGACACATTGCATATAGCTCATGAAGGGGTTGACAAAGTGAGGCAATCCAAGATTGATTTGTTAATGGCCAAGCTCAACCGGTTTGTGATTTGTGATGGTGAAGGCCCACAAGAGATGTTTGATAGGTTGATGGTCATTGTTGTCAAGATTAGAGGGCTAGGTGGAAATGAAATCAATGATCACAAGGTTGTGAAGATTATGTTGGAGGCTTACTCACCAAGGAATGAGACCGTAGTGACATTGATTAGGGACAAGAAGAAGTTTGAGCAATTCACACCTAGTGATGTGCTTGGGAGGATCATCACATTTGACATGCAAAGAGAGAAGGCAAATGAAAGAAGGAAGCTTGGAGAGTTGCAAGCAAGGCTAGATGGGATGAAGATCAAGGATGTGGCACTCAAGGCAAGCAAGTCAACAAAGCAAGCAACATCAAGCAAGCCAAATTCAAGCAAACAAGCCTGTACAAGCAAGCCCAAGCAACAAAAGAAGAAAATAGAGGTTGAGGACAGCACATCATCCTCTTGTAAAAGTGAGAGTGATGGTGAAGAATTTGAGAAGATTGATGATATAGCTCTATTCATAAGAAGATACCGCAAGGGGCTCAAGAAGGAAGGATACAAATTTGTGAAGAGGAAGTTTCCCAACAAGAAGAAGAGAACTTGCTACAATTGTGGTAGCACCGAGCATTTCATAGCTCATTGCCCAAATGAGAAGAAGGACAACAAGGGCAAGAAAGATGACAAAGCCACTTACAAGAAGCACAACAAGAGATACATGGGAGAAGCTCACATTGGACATGAATGGGATTCAACCGCACAAACCTCAAGTGAAGAAGATGAGAAGATGGCAACAATAGCATTTCAAAAGTCATCTCCTTCACCAAGGCTATTCAACAACTTGTCCGATGATGATGATGGCAACTCCCACACTTGTCTCATGGCCAAGAAAGAGAAGGTGAAAAAGACTCACACTCCCAAACCTTCTCTTCCACCTAGTGACATCTCTAGTAGTGAACTTAGTGATTCCTCTAGTGATGATGATTCTAGTGATGAAGAGATAAATATGATAACTAAAAATTTGGACAAGAAAACCAAACTCTTTATCACTAAGCTAATAGAGGAACTAGAAGGTGTACAAGCCGAGCTAACAATAAGTGAGGATGCCCTCATCAAACAAGAGGACCTCTACATTGCTTGCAAGTAGGCTCTTGCATTAGAGAGAAGTGAGTTGGATGTCTTGCATGAGGCCTTGGCCAAATAGCAAGATGAACATGCTTCCCTAAATAAGGCTCATGTTGCACTCAAGGAAAAGTATTATGGCTTGGATGAAAAGCACAAAGAACTTGAGCTGCAATATAACCTTCTTTGGGAAAGCAACTCAACTCTCCCTAAGGCAAATGTCACTTCTATTCCCTCCACTAGTGAAGGTTGTGGAAAATGCTATAATCTTGATTTGAATGTCCATTCCACTAACCTTGCGAACAAGGAGGCCATGAGAAAGGAGATAGCAAGGTTGACAAACATCATCGCAAGTGGTTGTGTCAAGTCTACCACAAGTGCTAATGAGAAGACCCAAGGGAAGAACATGCACAAGTTCAAGAATGGAAGACGTCCTTCCATAAAGGATGGGATGGGGCATGAAAAAGGAGCCAAAACAAATGGAAGGAAGACAGTGAATGGCTATGAGTGTGTGAGGTTTGAGAAGAAGGGTCAGATTGGTACAGTTCAGCCTGCACAGACCGCGGCAGTGCCACGCCAGAAGGCGGCAGTGCCGGGCCCCGGCAGTGCCGCCCCCAGGCCGGCAGTGCCGCGCCCCAAGAAAGGGAAGGCTACCACTTTCCCCTCTGCTCAGTCTCACACACAGCTCAAGCAGGTGCCCAACCAGAAGCAAGGATCTCAGAAACCAAAAGAATCTATTTGGGTGACCAAGAACAAGTTTGTACATTAACCCAAGATAGAAGCCCCAAGGAAGAGCATGTCCTCTTGTTACATATTAGGACACAACAACAGTGGTAAAGTTGTTGCAAAGTATGTTGGTGATGACAAGAGAGCAGCCGACAAGTTTATTTGGGTTCCTAAGATACTCGTGACTAACATGCAAGGCCCCAATATCAATTGGGGACCTAAACCTAGGAACTAAACTTGTTTTGCAGGCATACTCCTCCGGTGGATCAAGTTGGGTGCTTGATAGCGGATGTACAAATCATATGACCGGAGAAAGGAGTATGTTCTCATCATATTCCTCAACTTCAAATGCAAATGAAAACATCATTTTCGGTGATAACTCCAAGGGGGATGTGTTAGGTCTTGGTAAAGTTGCTATTACACTTGAGCATTCAATTACTAATGTCTTACATGTTGATTCGTTAAGTTACAACTTGTTGTCCGTTTCACAATTGTGTGGGATGGGTTTCAATTGTCTCTTTACGGATGAGGGTGTGGAAGTCTTTAGAAGGGAGGATTCCTCTATTGTCTTTACGGGTCGTTTGAGAGGGAAGCTTTACTTAGTTGATTTCAACCAAAGTGAAGCCAAACTTGAGACTTGTTTAGTGGCAAAATCTAGCATGGGTTGGTTATGGCATCGCCGACTAGCTCATGTTGGGATGAGGAACTTGGCCAAACTTCAAAAGGACAACCACATCCTAGGACTAACAAATGTTGAGTTTGAGAAAGACAGAGTATGTGGAGCTTGCCAAGCCGGAAAACAAGTAGGCGTACCTCACCCACCAAAGAGCTATGACACTACTACTCATCCATTGGAATTGATCCACATGGATCTCTTTGGACCGGTTGCCTACCTTAGCATCGGCGGTAACAAACATGGTCTTGTTATTGTTGATGATTTTTCTCGTTTCACTTGGGTATTCTTTTTGCATGACAAAAGTGTAGTGCAAGAGAAAATCAAGATGTTCGTGCGAAGAGCTCAAAGGGAATTCGGTTTCAACATCAAGAAAGTTCGGAGTGACAATGGAACCGAATTCCGAAACACCCAAGTGGAAGAGTTTCTTGATGAAGAGGGCGTCAAGCATGAATTTTCAGTTCCATACACCCCTCAACAAAATGGAGTGGTGGAGAGGAAGAATAGAACACTCATTGACATGGCAAGGACGATGCTAGATGAGTACAAGACGCCAGACATCTTTTGGGCCGAAGCCGTCAATACCGCTTGCCATGCAATCAACCGTCTCTACCTCCACAAGAGAAGAAAGAAGACCTGCTATGAGCTACTCACCGGTAACAAACCAAAGGTGTCGTACTTTAGAGTGTTTGGGTGCAAATGTTTCATATTGAACAAAAGCCCAAAGCCTCTAAGTTCGCATCCAAGGTTGATGAAGGTTTTCTTCTCGGTTATGGATCAAACGAGCATGCCTATCGTGTTTTCAACAAGGCCTCCGGCAAGGTTGAAATAGCGATAGACGTGACGTTTGATGAAACTAATGGCTCTCAAGTAGAGCAAGTTGATGAAGTTGTTGTAGGTAATGAGGAACCACCTTGTGAAGCAATCAAACAATTAGCCATTGGTGATATTAGACCACAAGAACAGCAGGCTACTGGTCAGGATGGTGTTCAAGCTGAAACTCCTGCTGGGACTGATCAGATACAGTCCCCGGCAGTGCCGGGTCCTACCCCGGCAGTGCTGGGCGAAGCCCAGCAATGCCGGGCACACCCAGAGCAGCTGCAGCTACTCCACTTCATGGAGTAAACCTACAACCCATCTTCGAGCAAGATGAAGAAGAGGATGCTGAAGATGAACCAGAACCCATTGATCATCCAAGGCTCAAGCAAACTATTCAACGGGATCATCCCGTTGACAACATTCTTGGGAGTCTACGAAAGGGGGTAACGACACGCCCTCATTTGGCAAATTTCTGTCAATATTACTCGTTTGTCTCCTCTTTGGAACCTCTCAAGGTAGAATAAGCCCTGGACGATCCAGATTGGGTGATGGCCATGCAAGAAGAGCTCAACAACTTTGAGCGCAATCAAGTATGGTCACTTGTGGAAAGACCAAACACCAATATCATTGGAACCAAATGGGTCTTCCGCAACAAGCAAGATTAAGAAGATGTGGTGACAAGGAACAAGGCAAGATTGGTAGCTCAAGAGTTCACTCAAGTAGAGGGCTTGGACTTTGAAGAAACATATGCACCGGTTGCAAGACTAAAAGCCATTCGGATTCTTCTAGCCTATGCAGCCCATCACAACTTCAAGCTATATCAAATGGATGTGAAGAGTGCATTCCTCAATGGCCCTATACAAGAGTTGGTGTATGTCGAGCAACCACCGGGCTTTGAGGATCCCAAGTTCCCCAACCACGTCTTCAAACTCCACAAGGCGCTCTATGGGCTTAAACAAGCACCTAGAGCATGGTATGAATGCCTTAAGAAATTCTTGCTCAAACAAGGCTTTGAAATAGGCAAAGCTGATCCTACTCTCTTCACTCATAAAGTCAATGGAGATATCTTTGTGTGCCAAATATATGTTGATGACATAATATTTGGTAGTACTAACAAATCTTTTTGTGATGAGTTTAGTAGGATCATGACTAAGAGATTTGAGATGTCTATGATGGGTGAGCTTAAGTTCTTCCTTGGTTTTCAAATCAAGCAATTGAAGGAAGGGACTTTTCTTTGTCAAACCAAGTACACCCATGATATGTTGAGGAAGTTTGACATGGTGAACGCCAAGCCTATCAAAACTCCCATGCCAACCAATGGGCATCTTGATCTCAACGTAGAAGGGAAAGCCATGGACATTAAGGTATATCGCTCCATGATCGGTTCTCTACTCTACTTATGCGCATCTAGGCCCGATATTATGCTTAGTGTGTGCATGTGTGCTAGATTTCAAGCTAACCCGAAAGAGTGTCACTTAGTGGTCGTTAAGAGAATCTTGAGATATCTAGTTCACACTCCAAACCTTGGCTTGTGGTATCCTAAGGGCTCCAAGTTCGAACTACTTGGCTATTCGGATTCCGATTACGCTGGTTGCAAAGTAGATCGAAAAAGCACTTCGGGGACATGTCAATTCCTTGGACGCTCCTTAGTGTCTTGGGGTTCTAAAAAGCAAAATTGTGTAGCCCTGTCCACAGCCGAGGCCGAGTATGTTGCAGCAGGTGCATGTTGTGCGCAACTACTTTGGATGAGGCAAACCCTTCGTGATTTCGGATGTCATTTTACCCATATTTCACTCTTGTGTGACAATGAAAGTGCCATAAAACTAGCAAACAACCCAGTGAGTCACTCAAGAACCAAACATATAGACATTCGGCATCATTTCTTGAGAGATCACGAAATAAAAGGAGATATCGCGATTCGTCATGTGAGCACCGACCAACAACTAGCCGATATCTTCACCAAGCCTCTAGATGAGTCAAGGTTTTGTGCTTTGAGAAGTGAACTAAATATCCTTGACTCTCGTAACGTAGTTTGAAACCTAGCATGCTTGATTGATCAACTAGAATGACCTAGGCAAAACAGATTTCAAAACTTTCATATTGTGTTTCAAAATCTTCGAAAGAAACTTGCTTGTAATGACCATTGTTCTGTATTGACTGACTGTCTCTGGTCATAACATGCAAGCAGTATGTGTCCACTCCAAGAATGAGCTGTAGTAACTTAGAGAATAAATCTCTCTGCTGGTAACTGTCCGGCAGTGCCGGGCCAGGTGCGGTAGTGCCGGGCCCCGGCAGTGCCGCGACAGGCGCGGTAGTGCCGCGACTTATCGATTCAGCAGGAATCGATCTGTTACCTTGTGGGACCGAAGGGGAAAATATCTTCTATTCTTACCCTGCGGTTTCACCCTCTCTCTCCCTCATCCTTTCACCGCAGCTCGTGACCCCCTCTCCCTCTCTCTCCCTCGGGCGACTAGGAGGCGACCAGCGTGCTCCCTCTCCACCGACCGTGCTCCCCGGCATCTCCGGCCACCGGAGGTGTTGCTTGGGATCCACTTCGGTGCTGCTCCGTCGTCCTCTTCTCCAAGTGTCTCCTTCCCTCTCCTTCCTCTCAAGGTGAAGGTTCAAAATCCCAAACCCTAAGTTTTTCCCGATTTGTAAAATGCGTCATGGTTATTGTATTTAGAGGTTGTAGAAGGGTTTGTAGATGATAGGGAAGTGGTAGAGATGATGGATGTGGTGTTCCTTGGCTCAGATCTGGCCTGCCTGCGCGGCAGTGCCGCGCCCTGCGCGGCAGTGCCGGACTATGAGCAGGGGTTTGATCCAAGTAACACCTTATCCATCAAAATCTATCACCTCACTATAATCTATCAGCCCTTATGCAGTCTTCTAATTCGCAGTTTCCATGTTTTAGATGTCAAGAGGAAAAGGAGATGAGAGAAGGGTCAAGCAGAGGATGGATCCGCTCAGGGGGGAGCAAGCAGCCATCCCGTCGAGGTGGCTCTAGCTCCCAAGGAGATGTTTCAGCGAGGCAGCAGATCCGGGATGAGGCTCGCCTGCAGATGCAAGGGCGACAGATAAGGGAAGACCTCTATCTCAACACCCCAGAGCACTTGGCAGAGGTCAGCAGAGCACACTTGCAGCCATACACAGAGGATGTGCAGGAGAGACCTCCTCAGGACACCAGGGACAGTCAGCCCGTGTCCTACTACCAGCAGTTCAGCTCAGTCAAATCTCAGCGCCAGCACAACCCATACAACCATCAAAAGGATATGGGCATTGATTATAGGTTCTGGAACGAGTTCCATTCTGATTTCTATCGTTCAGTCCTATACAATGCCAAGAAGCAGAAGATACTGAATATGAAGTATGTTGATTGGGAGCATCTAGAGAGCAAGACTGACCGTGACATCAACAGGGTGGTGGCTGCATGTAAGGCAAGAAACATGTATGATCTGATGGGATTTAGTTATAATTGGAACACCGAGATCATCCATCAGTTCCATGCGACGCTGTATGTTGACAATGTGGTTGAGGAGATGCATTGGATGACCGAGGGTCGTCACTACAAGGTCACTTATGAGACCTTTAGTAGGATCCTCAGTTTGGGCAGCGAGGATAGAGAGTATGATAACCTGCATGATGAGAGGACTTTGACAGATTCTGAGATTGCTTTCATGTATGAGGACCCTCGGAAGGCAGATGGGTTGGTCAAGGGACTACAAGGTTTTTATTACATGTTGAACAACCTCTTCAGGCAAACTCTCAACCCAAAGAGTGGGTCCCATTCTAACTTGTATGGATATGGCAGGAACATGTTGGCTAGGATGGCCCCAGGGGCTAATCGCTTTTCCATATCTAGCTTTATATGGACTGAGCTTCAAGTTGCGGCCGAGGATGCTAGGAAGGCAGTTCTCTATGCCCCCTACATCATGTTTATGATTGAGATGGTTTCCGGCTATACCTTTGCTAAGGATGGGTTGCATGAGCCGTACCGTGCAGAGAAGGAGGAGCAGCAGCAGGGGCAGCAGCAGCTGAAAGGCCAGAGAGCTCCCGCCCTTCCTATCAGAGGAAGAAGAAGAGCAAGCTGGCCAAATGGATCAAGGCCATCTTCTCTACTTGCACCTACGCAGCCCAGACAGCTCACCAGGCACTCGTTGAGCAGCGAGCAGAGCGAGAGCGGGCGGGACGTTCGCCGTTACCTCCACCCCGGTCTCCACCTCACTTCGACCTCTCCAGTCTCGACTCAGATGACATAGACTCAGATGGAGATGAGGAGCAGGAGGAGATAGTGCGTGTGCCACCCCGTCGTTCTACACGTGCCTCGACCTCGACCCGCTACACCAGTACCACTCACCGTCAGGGGAAGGCCGTGGTTGAGTCTGACGACGACGATGACGACGACGATGAGGAGGAAGAAGAAGTTCAGTGGGACAAGATTGCATCGGACGACGACTGAGTGTTTAGACACTCTTCTCTTCTCTCTTTCTCTCTTTTTGGTGACTTGTTGCCAAAGGGGGAGAATTAGGGTGAAGAGAAGGGGGTACAACACTTTTTCAGCTTCATATCCCCATCTTTAGTAGTTGAGAGAGTTGTGAGAGTTTGATTCGTTCAAAACTCTATGTTTTGTAATATTACTCTATGGTACTACTTCTTAGGCTTGGATGTGGACATGTACTTTTATCTGCTTATTTAGCCCTTGTTATATCTTGTTTAGTTCTGTTATTGATTATGCTTTGTGGCTTTGTGTTAATTCCGCTGCGTTTGCTGTCTGTAGCCTGAGCGGCAGTGCCGCTTCAGGGCCGGCAGTGCCGGGCTTCGGCAGTGCCGCGCCCTGGCAGAAAGACAGCAAACATCTCTGATGTGTTTAAACTGTCATTCGTATCACGTATTATTCTTGACACAGTTTAGTTGCACCCCACAAAGCTAATAGATGTGAAACTGAACCTACACCACTTCTAATATGTGAATGATTGGGCTTTAATGCCAATTTGAGATTTCAGCTCTCATTCACACATTAAGGGGGAGGTTTCACACCTAAGCTTCTAAATCTCAAGTATTGTAACCTTCTTTTGTAAGCTTCAATTGTGTTGTCATCAATCACCAAAAAGGGGTAGATTGTAAGTGCAATCAAGCCCTAATTGTGGGTTTTGGTGTTAATGACCACACTATTGAAGGACTAATGAGATTTATGAAGTTGACAAGCAGGTTATGATAAAAAAGGATGGTGTATTTACGTTGGTCGACCCCTCATACTACATTTCATCGGTTCCGGACTCAAAGTGCTACAAAGAGCCTTCATTTTGATTATTGAGTGTTAGGAATGCCGTACTATCAAGGGGGAATGCAAATTCATTACTATGGCTGAATGATATGTGCTCAAACCAACCCAAACCATCCATGTTTCTAACCAAAGACAACTGCACCAAATTCAGATCCATCTCTGTCTGTTTGGTAGGCGCGGCAGTGCCGCCCTTGGCGCGGAAGTGCCGGGCCGCGGCACGGCCGGGCTTCGGCCGGCACTGCCGCGACTTATTGTAACCGTTGGCAAGAAGGAGATATTTACTCCATCTCCCTGCCACCCCAACGGTTATCCACGACCATAACTCGTCACCTACCTCCAGACAAGCTTCTTCTCTCTTCATTGAAGGCTCTCAACTCCCCTCTCACCAAATCTTTGATTCCCATTGATTCCAAGTGAGTTGTAGGCTTAAACCTTCACCAAAGAGAAGCCCTAGCTGAGATCTACTCCCTAGAGCACTTGATTTGAGCCATAGCCGGTGGATTTGCTTCTATTACTCTTGGGTTCTTGGAACCCTGGCCGGCTAGGCGTCGCCCTAGAGCCTTGCCAACTTGTGTGGCGGCCTAGGGAGGTTTGTAATCACTTGTGCAGCTAGTATTATTACCCCTCACTTCAAGGATTTGGTTCCTTGACTTGAGAACGAGGTAGAGTTGCAAAGCTCATGACCTAAGTGGTCAACCTCAACAACGTGGAGGTAGGCAAGCCTTGGTGGCGAGCTGAACCACGGGATAAATCACTTGTCTCTTGTGCTTGCTTAGTTTCATTCTTCATATTCATGAGCTTGTGATAGATTCTAGGGTTTGGCCCGATCTACTTTATTCTTCATATTTGGCTTGGAGTAGTTGGTTCTGCTGGTTCATAGAACTTGTTGTTGCACTTCTATTCATATAGAATCAGTTAGTTGTGGCTGGATTTCGAATTGCAGCTTCTGGTCTCACACTGCGCGGCAGTACCGCGCTGGGGCCGGCAGTGCCGGACACAGAGCGGTAGTGTCGGGCTTATCTAATTAAGTTTTGAGCTGTGGTTTTTGACAGGCCTATTCACCCCCCCCCCCCTCTAGGCCACACAGGTCCTTACAGAATGCAGCATTCTGTGGCGACAACGGCGGCGGATGGCGATGCTACGGGTGCGGTGTCGGTGGCACGCTGAGAGGATTGCGACGATGGACGGACGCAGCAGATCGCGTCGCGTAGGGAGCCCACACACCGGTCCCATCCATGGTGCTGAACACCCTGACAAGGGTACCCTACGCTGGTTATGGCAAGCTTCAGATGCACGTAGTGCAGATTCATGATCCTCCTTTGCGGATCTGTGCTTTGCTCGCTCCCTGGCTCGTCGTCACCTTCTTCGATAGCCTCTGACGTGCGTGGACAGCCGACAGAGTAGAGGACGAAGGTGACAAGCGGCGACACAACAGATGATGACGTCATAGTGCTTTTGGCCACCCGACAGCAGCGGTGATATTATAGTGTTTGTGGTAACGTCACAACTTTATTTTGGAGATGCACATGAAAACAACAAAAGTATGGTAGTACATCATCACATAAACAAAGTACAAGATAATTAAGAGAAATTTTAATTCATTGCATCATTTTCAATAGCTAGAAAACAAAGAGCTTGTCACCTATTTTCAATAAAATAATGCAATACTATTAAATTTATGTTTTCTAACAGATAAACTCTATTTCCAGATCTCTAAAAATCTATTTACCCATTGGTATTATCAACAGAATAAACAAAGAGCTTATAAAAATCACGATCCTGGACCAACAGAACTTGGTGGGGGGAGGGACATATTAGCCATATGGGTTTTCATGGTGCAAAAAGTTCAGCCTTTAGGTTTTTATTGCTAAAATAATGCAACGAGCAATAAAAAAAAGTCACTCTGGTTAATTGTTGTGGACAACAGGGAACCTTTGACCAGGAATCATTCTAAACTCTAAAGTTATACAGATAGAGGGATAAGGTGACACAAGGGGCTTAAACAAATCATTATCAACTATTAGTATAGAATATAACAATGCGGTTTAGACCAGATTCCCAAATCTGAAAATGAAAACAATCAAAGACAAGCTTAATCCAAGACAGACAAATCAACCTTTGTTATTAAAAAATCAAAATAAGAGAAGATCCTTTGACATGTTTTTGTGCAAATTATCATATCAGGCATAAGCAGGTAGCTAATAACACAGTGTGACCCCATAATAAAAAGGGCTATCAGTTTATTGTACTCCAAAAGGAGGCTAATGGGTCAAAAAATATTTTGTCCAGCAGAGTGTAATATGAGACTTCGAGAACACTGACATCACAGATCATTTCAAGATAGAACTTCCTAGTTCCTGATATAAAAAATCTAATTCACTCCAAATAGTCACAAATTAGATATGAATATAATAATATTTTGGTGGCAAAACTCTCATCCCATCCAAAAAAGACTGAGAAAAATGTTTTTTGGGTTGTACTCGCGACCATGGAATAAAACTTCATTTATTTTTGTTCTATGCGCATCTGTCTTTCTTTCCCACTCGCCGTCACTAAACATTTATTTTTGCTATAAGGCTGCTTGCAATCTTTGATGTTCAAATTACGTTCCATCTAGAGCACACATAAATAGAACACAATTTTGTAAACTGGTTAGATGGTGAGACTACCAACGAACCAGATCTGATAGCTGAAACATGTGTGAACGTAGATGCACAACATAAAAAGGGATGGTCTGATTTCATATCGCTAATCGTCAAATAAAACAAAATTGCAAGCAGCAAAATCAGATGCATATACCAGTTGGTCAAGGTA
Source organism: Coix lacryma-jobi var. lacryma-jobi (assembly GCA_009763385.1). Lineage (NCBI taxonomy): Eukaryota > Viridiplantae > Streptophyta > Magnoliopsida > Poales > Poaceae > Coix > Coix lacryma-jobi. Next base: position 69,092,476 of record CM019823.1, read on the forward strand.
TCTATTGATAGAAAAATAACCCACCTCTCCCAAATCAACCCTTCCTCATTTCCGTGTGATCCAGCCTTGGTCCCTGACCACCAGGGTGCTCGAGGAAGACTTGGCGATGTAGCAGCAGGAAGTAGCAGCGTTGGGTACATGGCATTGTGGGAGGACGTGTTGGAGGAGGGAGCCGACGAGATGACCTTACGGAAGATGACCCCTGCCATGGGCCTCGACGGTGGAGCGGGCGGTAAGCAGATAGGTGGTGGGTGCCGCGAGCGAGGGGGGCATGTCCTGGTCCTTGACGAACACCATCAGATCTCAAATGAATCCGGTACCAACGATGGTTAGGGTTTGGGGAGCGAGGAGAGGGATGAACCGGTGCTGGTGGGGGCGGCGGCAGCAAGAAGGCATCAGAACTATTCATGCGATGGGGATAAAACTGGTTTAGAATCGGTCGAAAAAGAAAAAAAAAACTGACTGGGAATCGAACTCGGCTTACGCGAGTGCGGGCGAGGGGTTTGGAGAGTGGGAAGGTGCGGGCTTTGATGCTGCAAGGTGAGGGCTGAGAAGCCTGACACAAACTTTTCACGTCAGCCATCAGATCTAATCTAAGTATTTTATTAGCCTTTGATTTTAATGAAGACAAATTTTTGCGTATGTTTTTCTAGGTGTACAATGGTTGAGACTCTCAGCGGAGGACGTTTTTGTCGGTGGATCTAAAATAATTTAAGTGTTCCATTATAATATAAATGTATGTATTTTTTACTATAAAATTTTTAGAAATATATAATTTTATATCATAATATTTATATTTTTAAATTTATTATTAAAATAATATCGTAATATGTAATTTATATATTATGAAACTATAAGGGTTTTTAAAAATGGTTGGTCAAATATTGAAATGTTTAACTTAAGACAAACTAAATATGACATTTAATAAAAAACAGAGGGAGTACATTCAATTACCCATTCAGTTTATGTATAAACGGCCATGTCTGGAAACACACACTAGTAACAACAGCCAATTCAGAAAAAACTTCCTGGTTCAAACAACCTCCATAGAAGGTGTGATATACTCGGCCTCAACCACCGTCTCTTGCTATGCTAGCCTCGGTGTAACCACTTATGACAGTCTCTTCCTCACCTCCCTATAAATTAGCAACCTAATATTAGCAGAAATACATGATGAAGCTCCCCTATGGTCTTTGGCTGCAACAAAACTACTAGCGCCACTAGTAGATGTTGTAATTTCAAGTAATATGTAGTAGGCAGTTTTTTATTTGCTTCAAACCTAAGGTGTGGCTACCTGAAGGATGTCGTTGGGCAGCTTGCGCATCCAATCTCTGCTAGCTTATATTGCTAATAAGTATATGCCTCCGGCCGGATCTTTCAAGAAAAATAGTAGTGTTGTGGTCATTGCTGGCTAGCATCTTTCTAGATTTTACATCGTTTCGTTGTTTTGTCTATTATGCTCTGTAGGAAATGGTTCCTTTGTCATGTTTTGCTATATTATTGTTAGAATAATTGGGCCAAGCCCATTTATTTATCAATAAACCTCAAAGGCTCACGGTTAGTGTTAGATGCAAAAGTGATTAGTACCAAATAGATTAATCACTAAGAGGGCAATCAACTTAAATGGTGAGCTTTAGGATGCTCCAATAGACAAGTTGAGGAGGAGAACCGGGGAGCCACACGCGCGCCGCCGCTGCCGCCGAGCCGCCCGCCCGCGCGCGTCGGGGCCGGGGGCGTGGGTCGGCCGCCACCACCTCTCTGAGCTTGAGGCCCCGTTTGGTTGGGCTGTGGCTTTTGCCAAAGCTGCTGTGGAAAAGTAGCTGTGGCTTTGTTGGAAGCCTGTTAGGTGAAATGGCTGTAGCTTTTGGAAAAGCCTGTGCCACTTCTAGGCGGGCCCCACGTGTCATACAAAGAATCATCTTCTTCCTCACGCTGTGGAGACCGGAGCGCCTGTGCTCGCCGGGCGGGCGCGGGGGAGGGGGAGGGTGGGACGCGCCGGCCGGGGCCAACCGCGCCAGGCAAGGCCGCGGCGCTCGCGCTGGCATGGGCCGCCGCGTCGGGCAAGGCCGCGCCACTCCCGCCTGCCGTCGTCGGGCGGGCGCAGGGAGAGGGGGAGGGCGGATGCGCCGCTGCTACTGGGCGGAGCCAGCCGCGCCGCTCGCGCCAGGCAGGGCCGCCGCCGCGCCGCACCCGTCGGCCAGGGCCACCGCCGCGCTGAGCAGGGTCGCGCTGGTCGAGGATGGCCACGGGGGAAGGGGCGAGCTGGAGCTTGGTCGGGGGTCGCGCCTGCCAGGACCGGGGTCGGGGCCGCCGCCGCGCTCGCCGGACACAGGGAAGAGGTCGCGCGATGTCGCGGGTGGGAGAAAAGAAAGTCGATGTCGCGCCTGGAAGAAAAGAAAGGAGAGAAATGAACCGGTACGCAACATAACCGATGGCAGGTGGGTAATTTTTCTCCCCAAAAGCAGCTGAAAGCAGGGGGAGAGGTGCTTTGAGTTTTGTACTAGAGCAAAAGCTGCTTTTGGCCTAAAGCAGTTGTGGCTTTTCACCCCTTTGGTTGGCTTTTGGCTTTTACAAAAGCAAAAGCAGGTTAAAAAGCTCAACCAAAGGGGGCCTGAGTTGCTCTGCTGCATCTCCGACCAGAGTCTCTGCGAGCACAGAGCTCTCTAGTAGCAGGCCTCCGGAACTTCTCTCGTCAAGTGTACCTGCTCGGGTAGGCGGGAAATCAAGTTTTTGGGGAGCACCATCCTGGTGCGACTGCTTCGTTCGCTGCTGCTGCTGCCATGACCATGAGCACAAAAAGGACTCCCGCTGGCAGCGACGACGTCACCAACAACAACACCGCAGGCGGCGGTAACGACGTCAACATGAATGGTGGTTCACTATCCGCGGGTACCGGAAGTGCCACGCTGGGGGTATAACCTTGATCCTCTCTGTGTGCTTTATATTATTGCTGCTGTAGCTATATTGCTTTGCATGAAATGTTTTGCTGGAAGTAGTAGCAGTAGCAAATATGAAGTTGTCGCTTGCATAATACTTGTGTTAGTATTTTGCTTATCGTATTTATGGATTAATGCATGGTATAAAATGACTAAATATCCAACAATCCAAAAATTTGATTGGTCATTTTCATCTGCTAGCTTTGTTGCATCCATGAGGCCACCACCTTTGAAGGATGGTGGATCCAACTATAAAATATGGCGATCCCGTTGCATGTTGTGGCTTACCGCTATGCGCTGTGAGCATGCTGTCAGGGGAAGGCGCACTGAACCGCCTCTTTCTCCCGAGGAAGAGAGCAAGTTCTGTGAGGCGGATAACCTGCTCAAGCTGTCGCTCATCGGTGTGATAGATGAGGGTATGGTGCCACTGTACATGGACATGCCTACGAGCAAGGATATGTGGAATGCACTGCAGGCCAAGTTCGGGGTTCCTGACGCTGGCAGTGAGCTGTACATCATGGAGCAGTTCTATGACTACAAGATGGTCGATGACCGTTCTGTGGTAGAACAAGCTCATGAGATACAGATGCTAGCCAAGGAACTTGAGAACAACAAGTGTGTGCTCCCCGACAAGTTTGTGGCCGGCGGTATTATCGCTAAGCTGCCACCTACTTAGAGGGACTTTGCCACTTCTCTAAAGCATAGGAGGCAAGAGTTCAGTGTGACTGATCTAGTTGTCTCTCTAAGTGTTGAGGAGAATGCGAGGGCAAAGGACACACGTGGCAAGAAAGTGCAGCCCAAGGGAGGCTCTAGCACCAATTTGGTGCAGAAGAGGGACCCTCAGGCCTTCCGCAAAAGGAAACAGAAGAAGAACAAGAATCCAAATGTGAGGCCACAACCTCAAGCTTTCAAGAAGAAGGCAAACAAAGAGAAGAACAGTGGCTGTTGCTATGTGTGCGGTGGCACTGATCACTGGGCAAAAGAGTGCCCGGACCGCAAGGACAAGCAGCAAAAGAAGACAGCCAACATTGTTGTTAGCCAGGCTGAAGGATCTGGGTATGGTAATTATATACCAACAATTCTTTCAGTTTGTCGCTCTCCTGATTGGTGGGTTGACACAGGGGCTAATATTCATGTATGTGCTAACCGCTCTCTGTTTTCTTTGTACCAGGAAGGACGAGGTGCCTCCCTGCTGATGGGGAACGGGACACATGTGGCTGTTCATGGTGTTGGTACGGTCAATCTGAAGTTTACTTCGGGAAAGACCGTGCAGCTGAAGAACGTGCAGCATGTCCCTTCTATAAAGAAGAATCTCGTCAGCGGGTCCCTATTGTGTAGGGATGGTTTTAAACTTGCTTTTGAGTCCAATAAGTGTGTTGTATCGAGATATGGAACATTTGTTGGAAAGGGCTATGAGAGCGGAGGTTTGTTCCGCTTTTCTTTGATGGATTCTTGTAATAATAATGTCATGAACCATGTGAGACATGATGATGAATGCAATGTTTGGCATTCCTGACTTTGCCATATTAATGTTGGATGTATGACGCGCTTAGCTAAAATGAGTTTAATCCCTAAATTCGATTTGGTCCAAGGTTCTAAGTGTCATGCTTGTGTGCAAGCAAAACAACCTCGCAAGCCTCACAAGGCTGTGAAAGAGGCAAGGAACACGGCACCACTAGACCTCATTCATTCTGATTTGTGCGAGATGAATGGCGTGTTGACCAAAGGCGGCAAGAAATACCTCATGACACTCATCGATGATAGTACTAGATTTTGCTATGTGTACTTACTAAAAACAAAAGATGAAGCATTACACTACTTCAAAGTCTACAAAGCCGAAGTTGAAAATCAACTCGAAAAGAAAATCAAACGGTTGCGGTCCGATCGCGAGGGTGAATACTTTTCAAAGGAATTCGATTTATTCTGCAAGGAACATGGGATTATTCATGAGAGGACGCCTCATTTCTCCCCCCAATCCAATGGGATTGCCGAAAGAAAGAACCGCACACTTACTGATTTGGTTAACGCCATGTTAGACACTGCGGGACTTCCCAAGGAATGGTGGGGTGAGGCTATATTGACTGCGAGTCATGTCCTGAATAGAGTTCCTACAAAGAGTAAGGAGAAAACACCTTCCGAGGAATGGGAAAAGAAAAGGTTAACTCTCTCATACCTGCGCACTTGGGGTTGCTTGGCCAAAGTGAATGTGCCAATCAACAAGAAGCGCAAGCTTGGACCAAAGACTATAGATTGTGTCTTTCTCGGATATGCAATAAACAGTGTAGGCTACAGATTTTTAGTTGTGGAATCTGGAATCCCCGACATAAGAGTCGGCGAAATATTTGAGTCCAGAGATGCAACATTCTTCGAGAATGAATTCCCTATGAGAGGGAATGTACCGAGCACATCTAGTGAGGGACCTCCTGATGCTCCCGATACTTCTGTGCCAGTGAAGTGCACTGAACAACCTACTACTGAAAGTCCTGAGGAGGAAAATGATGGAGTCACTCGAAAGAGTAAGAGACCTAGGATTGCAAAATCCTTTGGTGAGGACTTCACCATATACCTCATGGATGACACCCCAACAACCATTAAAGAAGCATTTTCCTCTCTTGACGCTGACTATTGGAAGGAAGCGATACGGAGTGAGATGGATTCAATTATGTCTAATGGAACTTGGGAAGTGGTTGATCGTCCGTACGGGTGCAAACCTGTAGGATGTAAATGGGTGTTCAGGAAAAAGCTTAGGCCTGATGGTACGATTGAAAAGTACAAGGCTAGGCTTGTGGCCAAGGGTTACACCCAAAAGGAAGGCGAGGACTTCTTTGATACATACTCACCTGTGGCCCGATTGACTACGATTCGAGTACTACTTGTCTTGGCTGCTTCCCATGGTCTTCTCGTTCATCAGATGGACATGAAGACGACTTTTCTAAATGGAGAGCTAGATGAGGAGATCTACATGGATCAGCCTGATGGTTTCATAGTAGAAGGTCAAAGAGGCAAAGTGTGTAAATTATTGAAGTCTTTGTATGGCCTAAAACAAGCTCCTAAACAATGGCACGAAAAGTTTGATAAGACCATGATGTCAGCAGGCTTTGTTGCCAATGAGGCTGACAAATGTGACTACTACCGCTTTGGTGAGGGAGAAGGAGTTATCCTGTGCCTATATGTGGATGACATCCTAATATTTGGCACGAACCTCAATGTGATTGAGGAAGTCAAGGACTTTCTGTCCAAGAACTTTGACATGAAAGATTTGGGGGTGGCTGATGTGATTTTAAACATTAAGCTACTAAAGGGAGAAAATGGTGGGTTTACTCTCTTGCAGTCCCACTATGTTGAAAAGATTCTAAGTCGCTTTGGCTACAGAGACTGTAAACCTGTGTCTACTCCCTATGATCCAAGCCTGATTCTGAGGAAGAACAAAAGGATCATGAGAGACCAATTGAGGTACTCCCAAATCATTGGCTCACTAATGTACCTAGCCAGTGCAACAAGGCCTGACATCTCATATGCTGTGAGCAAGCTGAGCCGGTTTGTGTCAAACCCAGGAGATGATCATTGGCATGCTCTTGAGAGAGTAATGCGGTATCTAAAGGCAACCGCAAACTATGGCATTCACTACACCGGGTACCCAAAGGTACTGGAGGGTTTCAGTGATGCAAATTGGATATCTGATGCCGACGAGTTAAAAGCCACCAGTGGGTATGCGTTTGCCCTTGGGGGTGGTGCTGTTTCCTGGAAGTCTTGCAAGCAGACCATCATCACGAGGTCAACTATGGAAGCAGAACTTGCAGCATTAGACACCGCCACTGTTGAAGCCGAATGGCTTCGGGAACTCCTGATGGATTTGCCGGTGGTTGAAAAACCTGTACCCGCCATCTCCATGAACTGTGATAATCAAACTGTGATAACCAAAGTGAACAGTTCTAAGGATAACCTGAAGACCACAAGGCATGTAAAGCGGCGCCTAAAGTCTGTCAGAAAATTGAGAAACTCCGGAGTGATAGCGCTGGACTATGTCCACACGTCTAAAAATCTGGCAGATCAATTCACCAAGGGGCTGTCACGTAATGTGATAGACAGTGCATCGGTCGAGATGGGACTGAGACCCACTTAAAGTTTGCTATAGTGGTAACCTGCTCTATGTGATCGGAGATCCCGTGAATTAGAGTGGTGAAACAAGCTATGAGTAGACTGAGGGAAAAGATCCTTAACTAAGGTCCCAATCTTTCAGATATGCACTTCTTTTCCAAGTTGTAAGGCAGGATGACATACGCCTTAATGTGATCCGAGTGGCTTATTTAAGCAGGGATGTCGGCCTACAGGACATCCTAGAAGGAACACACCTATGTGAGTTAGACTGCTGGTCCCAGTCTATGAGATTTGGGTGATCTCTAAATACTCACGAGAAGGCACAGAGTTTGACTTATATGCTCCACCCGAGGGGGTGCTCTAGGCAGCCTTGTATCAGTTAAGAATTTGGGTGAACCTCACTTCGCACAAAACTGTCAATTCAAGGCATAGTCCATTGATCAGTTGTGAATGAGAGTAAGCTCCTTTTCTAGATGGAAGTTCAACTTAACAGTCTCCATCGAAACACCGGTATATCAAAACAAGTTCAGAACCGAAGGCATTAACTGTGTACCTTTGACGTTTGGTGGGGATTGTTAGAATAATTGGGCCAAGCCCATTTATTTATCAATAAACCTCAAAGCCTCACGGTTAGTGTTACGTGCAAAAGTGATTAGTACCAAATAGATTAATCACTAAGAGGGCAATCAACTTAAATAGTGAGCTTTGGGATGCTCCAATAGACAAGTTGAGGAGGAGAACCGGGGAGCCACACGCGCGCGCCGCCGCCGCCGCCGAGCCGAGCCGCGCTGCCCGCCCGCGCGTGCGACGCGCCGGGGCCGGGGCCGCGGGCGCGGGCGCGGCCAGCCGCCGCCAGCTGCCCAACAGCCAACTCCCAACCACCCTGTCCAGGTTCATCCTCCCGGACAGGGTACAACGGGTGGCAGCCGGCAGGGGCGCGCCTATATAAAGGCCCTTGACGGAACACTAGGGTTTTTAACCCTCTCCCGTGCTTCTCCCTCTCCAGCCGCCACCACCTCTCTGAGCTTCAGCTGCTCTGCTGCATCTCCGACCGAGTCTCTGCGAGCACAGAGCTCTCTGGTAGCAGGCCTCCGGAACTTCTCCCGTCAAGTGTACCTGCTCGGATAGGCGGGAAATCAAGTTTTTGGGGAGCACCATCCTGGTGCGACTGCTTCGTTCGCTGCTGCTGCTGCCATGACCGTGAGCACAAGAAGGACTCCCGCTGGCAGCGACGACGTCACCAACAACAACACCGCAGGCGGCGGTAACGACGTCAACATGAATGGTGGTTCACTGTCCGCGGGTACCAGAAGTGCCACGCTGGGGTATAACCTTGATCCTCTCCGTGCGCTTTATATTATTGCTGTTGTAGCTATATTGCTTTGCATGAAATGTTTTGCTGGAAGCAGTAGCAGTAGCAAATATGAAGCTGTCGCTTGCATAATATTTGTGTTAGTATTTTGCTTATCGTATTTATGGATTAATGCATGGTGTAAAATGACTAAATATCCAACAATTATTACTATATATAATCAACCATTACTGTCTGTTGTCTATACATTACATATCTTGGAGTTTTGGTACAACCCAACACTTCTAATTGTCGTGGGTCTCCTCAAACATGCCAAACTTCAACTCGACATCATGTCTGTCTGGTGAGTGGTTTTTTTAAAATTATATATCATAAATCTGTTGGAGATACCAATGATGGCTTACAGAAAAAATAATCTGTAAATTGATTTCAACGTCTTCGTGACTAAAAAAAACTGCAGCCTCAACTACGAGTTCATGGCAATACTGGTTGCACTGGGATTCAACACAGCAGTGGGGTATGCAAGAAATAGATCCAGTTAATATATGAGTTCAAATACATTATTGACAGCGCTACACTACTATTATTTGAATATAACTAAAATGTTGTCGACTCTCTTCAGCATTCGGGTGTCCAACGAGCTTGGTGCAAAGAGGCCCATGGAGGCAAAGTTTGCAGTACTTATGGCAGTATCAATGTCCATCTTCATGGGAGCAATCTTCATGGGCGTCGTCCTCATTTGGAGGACAAGTTTGCCAAAGCTTTTCAGCGACAGCGAGGAGGTGATACATGGAGCTTCCAAATTGGGGCTTCTTCTCGCTCTGACCGTATGCATGGTTAGCATCTATCCCGTACTATCAGGTAGTACCGCTTCACAAGCATGGCAGGGTGTCAAATACATTTTATTTCGTTTTTGCTCCTCCCTGCAAATTGATGTACGTATATGAAATGCACGGGCATTTACCTATAGTTCTGAAAACATATATGAAAGTCCAGTGTGTGTGTGTGTGTTCTCATCAGGCGTCGCAGTGGGAGCAGGGTGGCAAGTGTCTGTGGCATTCATAAACATCGGTTGCTTCTACTTGGTGGGCATTCCAATGGGTATCCTGTTCGGCATCAAGCTAAAACATGGCACAATGGTAAACTAACATTCAGTTAAAAATAAGTACCGGCCGGCCTATATATATTTCAGAACTAGCCGTTTGTGTTCATTTCTTTGTGAAATATTCAACTTTGCAGGGCATATGGATGGGCATGTTGACAGGCACATTTCTCCAAATGGCTATACTTCTTACCATTATCCTCACAACAAACTGGGATAAACAGGTATTACATTTACTCCCTGTCAATTTTTTTTTTTGAGGAAACCCTGTTCACAAAATTTATAGCTTGGTGAATGTGTGTTTCGAAAAACGATGCGTGAAACTGGGTGTAACTATTGCAGGCCGCGCTGACAGAAGTGAGAATGGTGGAATGGGGAGGAAAGAAGGAGAATCTACCACTGATGAAATCTCCACATACAGATGATCAGATGACACCTGCACAAGAGAAAACGTTGGCGCAGGACAGCCAGAAGAACGCAGACTTGTTGCGCACGGAATGATCACCCCGTCCGGAGTATATTGAATTCAGTTTTAGACAACATTTTGTTGTTGGTGAGTGGTGACAGCCAAAATGGGATTAAAAGACTCGAGATGGACTGAAAAATCATGTGCGAACAAAAAAAAAAATCAAATTTGGATAAAATTGGGCAAGTTTACAAACTCCCGTTAAAAAATCGGCCATGTTGTGTTTGTTTTTCGAAGATCGATCCCATCTCATGGGAAACATGTAAATTATGTGTAGAGTAAGTCTTTTATTGGGCAAGTTTATTAAGCAGTCGGCGAAACTTTTGCCAACAGTTAAATGAATCCCCGACACATTATCTATAGCGAAATGGTCTACCTACACCGACAATTAAAACCTTTGCCGACACATATTTCTTTGCCGATAGTTAAGACCTACGCCGGCAGTTAACATATTTCCCGACAGTTTTATATGTTGGCGAAAGAATTTCTGAGGTAAGCTAGTTAACGAATCCTACCATGTCCAGTCACTAAACTGTCGGGAAAACTATACAGTAGATATAGATATAAATACAATTTAAATAATTCGATAAATCCACTATTATTTAGGCATCATATTGAGAAAATTAATTTGATTTTATACAAACAGTACATAAGATCTTCCATACATACACCATTCATTGGTCGAATCCAGTTGATTTTATAGAAATGGTATATAACATCTTCCATTAATTCATACACCAACAGGATATTATAAGCAGGCCAAATGATGATCATAGTACATAAGAACCATACATATAGAGGTCTACTCCCTCCGTCCCAAAATAGAAGTCGTTCTAATTTCCCGAGGAGTCAACTTTTTAAAACTTTGACTAACTATATATAATAAAAATATTAATATTTATAATACATAATTAATATCATTAGATAGATCCTTGAATGTACTTTTATAATAAATTTATTAGACGATATAAATATTGCACGTATTTTCTACAAATTTGGTCAAAGTTGAGAAAATTTGACCCGCACGCTTCCCATAGTGACTTACTTTCTGGGACAGAGAGAGTAGGATATAAAGTAGTCACTAGCAGACATATACACTACTAAATTTAGGCACAAAAGTGGCATTCCATCAATGCTTCCATGTCTTGGTCTACACAGTAGTAGGTGCAAACAAAAGACTAGAACTGTAGTTCATGTCTTCGTGCAGCAGTTCTCAGACACTTGTTGCCCCTCCAAAATACTTGAAGTTGCTGCCACTCCACAGATCATGTGACGGCTCTCTAATCAATCATCAAAAGGTTGCCAATCCAAAATACTTGTAACACCACATAGCTTAAGTACCTAGCATGAAAAAAGACAGAATATCAGTGAAATGTGCTCTAAATCATTAACTCTTGCTTTGTTATTGGTGAAAACAATATTACTGTATAGTGGGCAACTATGGAATCAACTATTTGGTGACATAGGCTCGTTATATAATTTCTTTTGATCTAGTTAGCAATGGCGTGCCAACTACAAGCAGCGAGCAAGGAACCAACAACTTAATAAGGCCCATTATAACTAATTACAAAAGTGACCAAAGGTACAAGCTGTGAGCAAGGAACCAACAACATGGTATTTGGTATCCAACTCATACAGTGCTAATTCCAGTCGCATAGTATGTGACTGAATAGGCAGTAAACAGTACCTCCCATCGGTTCCTCCAAACTACATAAAATAGAATAGACACAAAGAGATGTGAAAAACATGACCAAGCAACTGACCATTGCGTCAGTCATCATGTTACAAGTATTGTGAGATGCAACAAAAAGAGCCAACATTTGTCATGATCATTGCCTCAGTTATGAACATAGTAGAAAACTGTAAAAGGAAGAGTCATCATAGGTCATGAGCATTGTCTCTGTTATCTAAAAAAAGACAAAGACATGAACCATGGAAGCTCATGATCATTGCATGAAACATTGAACATAATATATGATGTGATCCTCATAGCATTGGCCCATTCCTTCAAATCACAATTAACAACAACAGGCTTGAGGAGGCAAAGTAAGTTTTTTTGGTGTGAGGACAGGAGTATTATTAAAAACGCAAGTCAAATACTTGAGGCTGAATATTCACTGGAGATGACCAAGGTTCCAATAGCACTACTTGCAAAAGGTTCATCTTTCAAGAACTCTGGCAACACTTGCATAATTCATTTATGATGCTGAAGTGAGGATGGGAATAGCTAAATGTGCTCAATATGGTTGAAAAACTCTAAACCCGATTAGTGCCAGAGAAGGGCTGGCAACAAATGTACTAATCATCCATTCTATATTTGTTGTCTTATGGTCAAATATGTTTACACACTGGATGTCGTAAGTAGTATTATTATTTGATCATATAGTACTATATATTAGGATGTTTATAGAGATTCAAGTACCATGGCTGCTAGACATACAACCCAGAAAATAGTACAATGCCAGGCTCTGCAAATCCAAAGAGATCATGTCATCGAGCAAAAGGACCATGCTACCATCTCTACAGGGACCCTCTCTATGGGGGTAACAGCAAGGTTCTCAATTCTGCTACTTCGTACGGAAAAATTCGGCTACTTCTCTACATTGTCCATATGCATCATCAATTTGACATTCAAAGAAACAAAGTTAACAAATAGATATAATCTGATTATTACATGAGCTGTGATGGCCTTCAAGCTATCTCGATCACATATATACATATATAAATCAAACAGTTGGTGGCTCATTAACTTTCTTATGTTTTCGCTTGGATGGATCCTCTGTACTTGAATTGCACTGATGCTTGCCTGGCTTCTTGGTTTTTGGGTCCTTTCCAAAGGTTGTGCATATATTGGCTGTCAGCTCCAATATTTACTCTCCACTAAGAGGTCTAGGTGTTGGCCTTAGTTCTATGCTACCATCAAATGAATCTGCATCAAACCAAAATTTGTGTTCGGCATCTAAGAATCTACGATGGCCCATATAGACACACTTCCCTCCCATTTTCAATTGGAAAGAACATGTATCTAAGTGGCATTCAAGACAAGCCACTTTGCCAGAAGTGACGCATGCCACCAAATAACCTAGACCTATAAAATCAGATATGGTGCAAACTATGGCAACACGTAGTTGGAAGGGTTCATGCTTTGAAGCATCATATGTTCTTACACCATGAACAAACATTTCTACCATATCATCCATCAGCGGCTCAAGAAAGACATCCATATCACCACAAGGTGCCTTAGGTCCAGGGATCAACAAAGATAGGATGGAATTTGATTGCTTCATACACTTCCAAGGTGGAAGGTTGTATGGGATCAGGACAACAGGTCAAATGCTATAAGTTGATTTCATGGTCCTAAAAGGATTAAATCCATCGCTAGCTACAGCTAGTCTAAGATTTCGACTCTCTGAGGAAAATACTAGACGCTTAGAGTCAAAATCTTTCCAGAAAGGAGCGTCAGCAGGATGCCTCAGCAAACCATCTTGTGTGCGTCCTTCATCATGCCACCTTGTGTCACTTGCTGTTTTTGAGCACATAAAATACTGTTGTAGCCTTTTCTTTATAGGAAAGTAACACATAACTTTCCTTGGAACCCTATTCACATGTTTTCCACTAGGACTTCTCTTTTCTGATTTTCATCTTGAAGTATCACATTTTGGACAAACATTTGCTTTCGCATGCTCTTTCCAAAACAATATGCAGTCATTCTCACATGCATGAATTTTCACGTACCCAAGTCCTACACCTTTTGCCATTTTTTTAGCTGCATTAAAGTTTTTAGGAAGTGATGAATCTTCAGGTAAGACATCCTTAAGTAACTCTAGTAGCATGTCGAAGCTTTTGTTACTCCATCGCCTAACGAACTTGATATGCAGTAATCTTACAATGAAATGTAGCTTCGAGTACTTGCAACCTGCATATAGTTCCTTGCCAGCATCTTCTACCATTTTGTAAAAAGTTTACATATCCTCATTGTACTGCTTCGTGTTGTTTACTTCTAAGCCTCCCATGACATTTAAACCCCCTTCTATGTCTAGAAGTAAACCAATATCATCCTCTTCATTTGGATTCCCTACTTCTACCCTTTAAACCAGAAATTTCTTCTTGTCTGCTATTTGTGAAAAAACTAGAACTAGGTTCACCATGATGCACCCATGTTATATATCCTTTTTTAAATCCCTCACATATCAAGTGCTCACGCACAATACTACTGACCTTCACATATCAAGTGTCCTGTTTTAAAAAAACCAAATCATCACATCACAGATCACATACAACCTACAATTCTAAGACAAATGCAAAGACAAAGTTCATAAGAGAAGGTAAGCGTACCAGCCAAGCAATGACACTAGAAGAGCAGATGCAGACTAGAAGGCCAACTTGCTCGTTCTCCCTGTAACAATATTACAAACGCTAATTAATCACATAACACAATACGAATAAGTCAAAAATCTGAGCACAAGCAAACTTACTTCGAAGCTACGGTTGGTGACGAGTAGTGTAGAAAGAAAATTCGAAGAGATGAATCCTTTAGTGCTTCCTTATAAGATATTTTGAACATGCACAAGAAAAAAAAGAAATACTCAGAACTAATCTTTTTGCAACAAGGAGACTAACTTATAATTCTTATAATTCCACTTGTAGCTTTAAAGTTAAATTGATTTCATTCTCTCTGTTTTTATATAGAATAGTCACAGCTATAATCCTGCTAAGTGACTACCTACGGTAGTAGAAGTGCTTAGTTCAACATGATAGGCAACAGTAGTAGAAGTGCTTAGTTCAAGTACTAGTTCCACATGAGCAACAATTTCATTCACTCTATTTTATATGGACTAGCTTGCTGATTTCATTCTCTCATCCTCATTCTCTTTATTTTCCCATCAGTTTGAACTTTGCCTTCATATACTAGAAATAAGTTGAAGATCCAGTATATGAACTTACATGCAACCTAATGGATTCTCTTGTGTACAAGATCTTGAATCATGTTGGTTCCTCTGCTAAATCAACTAAGGCAAACATGACATCTAAATATCTCCCTTCTCAAAGACGGGAAGAGATGGAAGATTTGGATTGAATGAAATTTATGCAAGAGAAGTAACCTAAACCTTGAATCTTTCTAGCCTTTCTCACGTTCCTCTGCTCCTTTCTATACCTAAGAAACAATACAATAAATTAAGCTATGCCAAAACCCTAGCACGCAGGGGAATGAGGACGAGAGGAAGGAGATGTGGAGATGATGCACCTGGATGCTGAGGGGAATCAAGATGCGATGGCCGGTGAGTTGCCTTGTGTGCTCCCTCTTGCCAGCAACGGAGCCTGTTGGCGGCGCCCGGCAGCAGAGCCTGCTGGCCGCGCCCGGTGGCGGAGCCTGCTGGCGGTGCTTAGCGGTGGAGGTTGCTAGCCACGCCCGGCAGGGGACCCTGCTGGCGGCGTGGATGGGGGACCCTACAGAAGCCCAACGACGAACGAGCCCGCGGCTTCCAGATGCGAACTTTTTTCTGGCGATTTTTTGGCTCCCAGATGGAGGTGGAGTCGTGTGAGTTAAGGGCCGGGGAGACAACCTGTTTTAGTGGGCTCAAGGGGTCAAGTTTTTTACCTTTAGCATTTTACTCCCATGCACGGTTGTGTTTGACGCGCAGTCTTCCGCCCATGTGTAATCTCTACTGAGTTTCGGCGCCCACCCCTTCGATGACACTTAGACAGTTGTCCAGGTAGGCTACAACGACACCTCTTTTGTCTAAAACCTTTCGCCGACACTTTATATGTTGCAAAGAGAAATATCGACAGTTAATTTGTAGCCTTATACAACTATTGCTGATATTTTATGTTATGTTTAAAAGGTAAAGAATTGCCAACACAAATAGTGTTGTCAAAACCCTAGATTTGCCAACACATAATTATAGGGAAAAATGGGTTGTGGTGTAGTGTTCTATTTATACAAGAAGACTACAACAGATTGAGAGATCAATCCATCCAATCATAAAGGACTTCTATTTATTGGAATAAGGGCTTATTCCTTGCTTGGATAGCTTTCGAACTTCTCTCAGGATAACCCATCGGAAAGGAGCACGTGGAGAATCTCCTAAGTCCACTTCGGCCACCTAGAATGCTGATAAATTCCGCTGGGAGACGTGTCGAACAACATGAAAGTTTGAAAAGGGGTAAAAGGGTTGAGTAGATTGGTTTTTTTGTCGATTGGATATATGAGGACTCAATCCGTCGGTATTCTCTCATATATATATAGAGGGAGGTTTTATCCCAACAATAAACAAGTCCTAAATACGTTCTCCAATTTCTCACGTCAAAAACATACCCACAACCGATTTAGAAACCAAACTAGTTTGATACATAGGAAAACTGACTTAGTCGGTTCCCAAGTCGGTTTGTGCGTGCTTGGGCTGCTCAGTTCAGTTGGCTGGAGGGAGAGCTGACTTAGTCGGCTCTAGGAGCTGAGTAAGTCAGGTGAGCTGACTAAGTCGGTTTCGAGACTCGACTTAGTCGGTTTTGCTGGCTCGCGCAGCTCGTTGTCGTCTTCTCGTGTTTTCTTCTATGTTTCGATGCGCCATTTGGCCACCAACACATATATGATGCACAAAACTTGTTGGGGATGCCCTAAATCCATCTTGAGACATTTTTCAGTGTTGACACGTCTAAATACTATCTTTTCCAATCTCTCTACTATCCAACAATTCTCTCAGCGGGACTTGCTAGCTTTGTACGTGGCCTTGACAATGATAGGATAACCCCATTGTGTGTCTCCGTGATGGACCTTCCTAGAAGGCATTCATGGATTTTCCCAGTAAAGAACTGGTGTCAAATTGACCTTATTGACCAGCTAGTCGGCCTTATGATTCATATCTACCTTCACTGTGCATCTAGGCTATGTGCGCCCTTGGGCTTAAGCCTTAACTAGTGTGTTGATTGTATTTAACGTCAACACACTTTTTGGTGATTCTGTTGTGGAAGAAAACATATTAATCTATTGTGATGGCGGATGGGAAGAATGATGGTCCTATTGATCCAAAGAATCAGGGCAACTCATCAATTCTAGTTGACCAATTATAAGGAGAGTCACAAGATACTAGAGGAGAGGACAAGGGTATGATATGCTACCGAGAGTACGCCCTCACATGCTTTGAGATGGGTTATGGGGAGCTATAAAGAAGTTGAAAGATGTCAACTTCGATCATCTTCCGACTACATCTTCGTCTAGCAAAAACAAATCAACCTCCCCTTAGGTCTATCATGACATATGATGAATGAACTATGATGCTTGTTGAACATACTAAGGTTTTGTTTGATTGAGTTTTGAGCTATGAAAAAAGCTGGTGTAAGCTGTGAGCTATTAAAAAGCTATTATAAACTATTTGTTGTAGAAAAGTAATAAGTTGTTTAGCTGAAACTAGAATAAAACATACTTTCTCCCTAGCTCGCTTAAAATAGCTGCAGAGGTCTCTATTTCCACCCATTTTGAAAAGTAAAAAAAAGTAGGGTCTACGATGCTTTCAAAATTGTACTAGCTTGTGTTTTCACTTGTTTAGTTAGTTTTGTACTGTTTGCTAATAAAAGCACATTTTAGAAGCTCAACCAAACACTGCCTAAATTTATTCAAGCCCAAGAACAAGGAATCTTAGAAAGTTTATGGATAACCAAAATAAAGGGAGGACAAGACTACAATAAATTATGCTTTACATGACGGTTTAGTGGTGACCTTCTCAGAAATCATCACAAAATTACACTGTCTGTGACAGTTCATTTCAGGGGTGATACAATTATGGCAACTAGTTTAGTTTTCGTCATTATTGGACGTCATAGCGTATTGTAGCAACTCAGTTGTGAGCAACTCAGTTGTGAATCTATGACAGATGAGGGATGACTTGGTTTGGTCATAGATGAAGCATCCAACATGGCGTTGTTTTGACCCTTTCAACATTTAATTCCTGATTTTATCAAAACGAAAGAAAATAGAAAAATAAGTGTGGCAAACAAGACTTTAACTGGTGTTGACGGTCCTTAATGTCTATTTTATACCATCAAATATTGCTTGTTATGAGATGAAATGAACCATAAAGCATAGTTGTAGGGTTTGATTCTAATGAGTTCCATGAGTTTTGGTGTTCTCACTTGTTTAGCAGGATTATGAATATTTCACTATATAAAAGTATCTCAAGCGATGAATCTGAGCACACCATTTCGAAGAGCTCGTCGAGACGATCGAAACAGACATATGGTTCACTACATTTGGAGTCCCGACGAGAGAGTCCTTAATGGATATGACTTGGAAGATTCTAGAACAACCTGGAACCATCACCTACCATGAGTCTAGAGAATAAACCAACAAGAGTCTGAAAGTCCTTGTTTGGTTTTGGATAATTGATGTCACCTAGAGTACTAACCTTTGTCATGAATTGTTTATGAGCTAGGTTGGTACACACCAAGTGTGGGATGGGAGCTAGATGATGATCACAGTGTTGGTGGTGATGACCAAAAGATGGATCAAGTGCTCCACATTTGGAAAGAGAAGAAGAGAAAAAGCAAAACCATATGGAGATGAAGACAAAGGTATAAATAGGGATTTTGTTTTGGCACTCAAGATACCATAGAGGGTGTGAGTGTGTTTAGGATGGATAGTCGTACTATTAAGAGGGGACTATCTCGGTGATTGCGATTATCAAGTGCCACTAGGTGAATTCACACATGCATATGCATTAGGACCTAGTGTGCTAACCTCTAATCCTTTGAAAAATATTTGGAAAATGCTAACACACTTGCGCAAAGTGGTGTACACTTGGTGGTGTTGGCACATTTGCAAAGGAGAAGAAACCAGAGTTGAAAACATGGATTTCAGGCATGACCGGACGCTGCAACAGTGACCGGACATTGTTGCAACAGGAGTCCGATCACTATTGAAACATTGACCGGACGCTAGTGCAACATGTGACCGGACGCGCCTGTGCAACTGTTCACGAGAGACAACGAATGAAATGGAGTGATCAGATGCTGAGTGAGTCCGATCAATAGTGACCGGACGCGTCCGATCGTTGAAAAACGTCTCTGGAACCTCTCTGTTCGTGATCGGACGCTGAGTGCAACATTGACCGGACGCTAGTGAAACATGTGTAACACCTCAGGTGTTTACATGAATAAAATATTGTCATGTCATCATAAGCATGTCATAGCATCATGTGCTAGCTCACCTTGAGATGCATTCACTAAAATGAGTTTAATTCCTAATATGTGAGCATCTTTGGTTATATGCTTGTGATGCAGCTCAAAAACCTAATTTAGAATGTCATTATGAAGTAACTTGTGTTCATTCCCAGTTGACTAAAGTCATGTAAAGGCATGAATTCAAGTTCAACAATTCAAAAGAATATAAAATTTATTTAGCTTAAAAGGGGGAAAATCATTAAATTCCTATATAAGTTAATTAGCTCTTTTTAGTTAACTTAAAATTTATGCATAATTAGGGGTTGACTCTAAAAGCTTTTTGGTAGATCTTGAAGAGAGGTACAACTTTGGTATTCAAAGTTTTCAAAGTTTTTGTACAAAATTTCAAGTAATTATGAATTTACTCAAACCCTGGAAATGGTCCCCTTTTGACTTTAAACTTGCATTTTAAAAAATATTTTAAATCTGAGTTTGAAATCTACATCAAAGTTGTAGAGAATTTCAAAAGGAACATTTCATACATTGACTATTTTTCAAGTGTCAATGCAAAATCAAAAGTAATTTTACTTCTACTGTAAAACCCTAAATTTGTCCCCTTTTCAAATTTTCAATTTGAAGTTGTTTTGAACTGTTTTGATCAAATTGACCCACTTCCAGTTGAAATCAGCCAGAGTATGTTAAAACAAAGTTGTACAACTTTTCAAGCTCTACATTTCATATTTTGACAAAACCTGAAGTATAGTTCAAGTTTCAAAAGTAATTTCAAATTTCAGAAAGGGGGAGAGGAGCAAGGAACAGTGCCGGCAGGGGAACCGCCTGGAAGCTCGCCAGCGAGCTGCTCCGCCTGGGCAGTGCTCGCGCTGGGGCGCATGCGCCGCGCCAGTGAGCTGCTTGCTAGCTTCGCGCGCGCGTGCAGTACGCCGCCGCCCCCTTCTTCATCGTTATCACCCTCCAGACGAGCCGTGCTTCGCCTTTCTCCTCTGCTTGCTTGCCGCCGCCGCCATTCCTCCGCTCAGCTACGTCGGCCGCGTGAGAGCTCGTCCGTCCCGTTTAACCGCGTCACCGTGTTCGCCTCGTTGTTGCGGAGCTGTAGAGCTAGGTAGTAGCCTCGCTCGCCCCCGCAACCGCCCGGCGTGGCCGTCTTCCTCGTCTCCGGTCCCGGACACCTCCATCGACGCCGCCACCGTGGTCAGCAAGCTCGGAGTCCGTTCATCCTCACCTGAGCTTCGTTATCGCTTTCTCGTCTCTTCCTGATGCTCTAACACCAGGTCTTTGACCTTATCTCCCTCTATCCCAGCCGGAACAGTTCGTCGCCGTCGAGCCGCACCGTTGGAAACCGCCGCCGTCGTCGTCCTCCCCGTTCGGAGCCACGTCAGCCTCGGAGGTCTAGCCTGCTAGAGTCGCGGTGAGCCCCTGGTGCTGATGCGCACGTCCGCGGTTTCGGTAGGGCTCTCAGTTGGCCGGCGTGCCGCCGCCGTGCCGCCGCGTCCGCCTGTGTCGTCGTCAGTATGGAGAGAGAGGTCAAGGGAGGGAGTTTGAGGGAGCAACAGAGTCGTGAGGTTAAGGGGTAGGCGCTGAGCCGGTTGGTTTGGCCGGAGGGGTTCCCGTTGCTCCGGCGTGCGCGGGCCGAAGCTCGTCACCGTCGGCCAAGGAGTCGAGGACGTGTCGAGGAGAATTCGACTAAACCCGAGGGCCTAAGTGCAAAGTCCCAGACTCAATTGAATAGTGCCTAATAGTGACGAGGACTTAGTTATAGTTTGGTTAAAGCCGGAGGGCTTTTCTGCAAAGTTGGCTGTGCAAGCGCGGGCAGGCCGAGTTGGGCCGGCTTGCGCGCGGGTTGGGCCGAGCGGGCCGGTTTCGGCCTATCGAGGTTTTCGTTTATTTAAAAGCTTTAATCTATTTTCTGTTTATGTGCATGCAATGCTGATTTTGTTATTTTTGTATGAATTAATCCGTTGATCCAAAAATCATGGAAAAATTTGTGCATACTCTCTGAAATGTGTAGTTTTTATGAAAAATATAATATGTACATGTTTCTGTATTTTGATCTGCAGTAAAAATTATGCCTTTTAATTCTTGAATAAGTATTCCATGATTTTTATAAAATGGAGTTTAACTCCAAAAATGCTGAAATTTATTTTGTACACTGTTTGGATCATAACCAATCTGTGTACCAAGTTTGAACTAGTTTGAGCATAGTTTGCTTCACAACTTAATTTCATGCTAATTAAATTGCTTTCTTTATGAATAAATAATGTTGTAAAACATAAAAACCTAAGTTTCTTAATGGTAGATTTGAAGGTTAAGATAAGTGAATTATCTTGATCTGCTGCTTGATGCAGATAAGCTTCACTCATATAACCATGTATGTTTATACAAATTGGCTTTGTTGGTTTGCAACTGTACCGTGATGGAAAGTTGTTACAAGATAAATGTTTATAGCTTAGAAAATTTCCATCTTTACCATGATCATGACATGAGCATCTCATCAAGCATGCACTCTGTTATCGTGTAGCTTCCGAAGTGGTCGATTGTCCGGACGAGATTGGTCCAGGGAATTCGGAGTGTCCTGTTGATCCGGAATATCAGGAGTTTCCGACTTTTTTGGTCAACGAAGGCCAGCCCCGGTTCATTTAACCATTTCCTTGGATTTATAATTACACTTACTTTCGATAACCTGATGCATTAGATGTTTATCAAATAAATGCCTTAAACCTGTTGATGCATGATCAACCTTGTTATCGATATATCATTCCTTGATACCTGCTTTATGCAAATGATAGAAATGCTTAGCCTTGCCTTATGAAGCTTTTGATAAATGTTTTCGATACTTATCGTTTTGGAATGATAATGAGAAAGAATGATGATTAAGACCAGACAGGCACATGCATCGACCCTTGGATCGATGTATGGTGACCTGGATGTGTCGGTTTAGGGTTAACCGTTGTTGGCCTGCTAGATTGAGAAACTGTGAAGTACCGATCATATGCTACGGTAAGCCCTACCTTGGTGGTTCTTAAATGAGAACGGCTAATTGCGCACTGGGAGTGGAGAGATGGCGGGAGTACTAGATACCCTCGTGGGTTAAAGTCCCGGATTAGAGGTGTACAAGTACTCTCGGGTGGCGCGGACCCGGTCTTGTTTGGAGGATCCGAGGTTGGGGTTGATATATGTGTGATCGAGGGTCTACATATGTCGTATGATCGTGGAAAACTCCCAGATCTGGTTGAATCGGTTCGAATCGTCGTGCTCCTCGGTTAAGGAGACTCAATCTTTCGACCCACACCGTAGAATAAAATGGAACTTGTTTAAGCAAGAATGATAATGATACTTCACTAATATTCACTTTCAGTTCTTACCAAGTACTTAAATGATTAAGTAAAATTTGGATCTAGAACTACTTTAGTAAGCTTTTATGCAAATGAAAAATACTGTTGAGCCTACCCAAGCCAGCATACCTGTTTCTTCTCTTCTCTTGTTGGGTAAGCCTTGTTGAGTACCTTTGTACTCAGGGTTTGTTAAACCCCTGTTGCAGGTGACGTTCATGAGCAGCCTTGCTTTGAGGCTTGTTGCGTGACCGTCATTGAGGAGGACGTGTCCGGGGAGGAGTAATGCAACTCTTAGGCGGGGTTGTTTGTGTGATATACAGTTTTAGTAATGTTGTTTCCACTACCTAGGATGAAGTTTGAAACTATGGTTTATAATAACAACGCGAGTTTGAACAACTGGTTTGTAAAACTTATGGTGTAATACTTCCGCACTTTTATCTCTGATGTATATTATTTGTAAAATGTTGTAATACTGCATGACTCTTGCAATGATCCTGGGAATGTAAGGAAACGTGGATGAGTCGGGTTACCCGATGACACGTGATGGGTCTTTTGGGTTATGGGGCACAGGGTATGACTGTCTGAGGTCTGTAGGACAAGGACAGGTACTCGTGGGCCTTATTAATTCAGGAGGTTCTGTCACAACATGCCTCCGGTCACTACTGAAACATCGACCGGACGCTAATGCAACATTGACCGGACGCGTCCGGTCGCTACGTAAACAACCCATTCGAAGGGGTAACAACTATATTTGTTTGAGGGGGTATATAAATATGAGTTGGCCGGCTTTGGGGGATCTCTCTTGGCATTCTAACATCTTGGACATCCCTTTGAGCTAAACATACTCCCTCCCACTCATCTCCTTGCTTGATAGCGCAAATCAAAGTGAGATTGAGTGATTCCAAGTGCATTTGCTTGTGTGCTTGCATCTAGTGGCACTTGGGGATCGTTGTTGCTGCGGGTATTCTCGTTAATCTTGGTGGTTGCCGCCACCTAGACGGCTTGGAGCAGCGGAGGAGCTTTGGCGCGAGTTGGTGATTGTTCGTGGCCATCTCCCGGTGATTGTGAGGGGTATTGTGCCTTCCCCGGCGAAGAGCCAAAAGGTAACTCTAGTGGATTGCGCGTGTCATTGAGTTACCTCCATTTGTGGGTTGGTTCTTGTGGTGCTCAAGTGTTGAGCTAGGTTTGTGAACACCTATTAGCCACTGAACCACCAAGTGGTTGGTCGACACAACGGGGACTAGCGTGCCGACAAGCATGTGAACCTCGGGAGAAAATCATTATGTCTCTTGCCTCTTTGGACATCTCCCAAAGTTTCTTGGTATTCATATTGTGATTGATCATCTCTTGCCGGTGTTGGTATATTTCTCTACTACTTGTATTACATTCTTTATTTCTTGTATAGAGATAATTGTTGCTAGAAGTAGCTCTCTAATTAGAAGTAATTATTTCTTACTAGCTCACGAGTTTAGAAAGTAGTAACATAGCTCTTGTGTGCCATAGTGATTATAATTTACTAGAATTTCTTGGATAGGTGGCTTGCAACACTTGGTAGAGCTAGAGCAAAAAGCTTCGCTTCATATTTGTCTAACTAGTTGCTCTAAGTGTTTTGTAGAAATTTTATTAGGCTATTCACCCCCCTCTAGCCATTTAGGACCTTTCAGAGTCCTACAACTCTAAGAATCATTATTTACCAGGGATTTATCCAGCAACTGGAAGAGGGAAGAATCCAACCACGACACGACTACTTGCGCAAACGGGTCAGAAAGTGGTACTAGAAGACTCTAGAAGGCACGAGAAGGTAACTCAACGAAGGAGAGGCATGGCCACGAAAGTGGGCCGGCCGGCCTGCTATAGTGCCCTTTCTGGGCTGACCGGTCTGCTACAGGGTCCAAACCTGCTTCGCTTCGCGTGACGGCTTCCAACCGACCTCTACAACGCATCTCAACCATTGTTTCAAGTCGGTTTGATCCAAGGGTTGCGGTTCATCCCTAGGGGCTATATAACCAGACCCAAACTCCCATTCAAGCCATCATCATAATCATCTCCAAGAGCAAAATCTAGGGTTTCGAGATGAGAGGTGTCCCTCGAATGGATATCCTCTCCACTCTAGAGTTAGCATAGATCTAGTCTTTTAGATAATAGAGAGATGGAGAGTGAGGGGGTTGGAGTTTGGAGGAGATGTCAGACTATCGGTGCTTCTTCCTCCGGTTGTACTTCGACGGGATCAAGCTCTACTCGAGCTTGCACCTGAGATGCTTCGGGTAATCAACTTCTGATTCCAGTAAGATTTATGTTTATATTATTCTTCTGGTCATGAGTCTCTTTTGAGTATTTTAATCTAATGCATTAGGTTAGGATATAATTCATCGTGTAAGCGTGGTGCTTAGACTCGAGTTACTCGTAGATGTACCCTATAGGCCAGGCTTATTTAGGTGGTAGTTCGCGAGGGTGACTCTTATAGCCTCATTGATTCCTCTGTAGTCCACCTCCCCGTTTGTATGACGAGCAGGACATAGTTACTTAGTTGTACTGTACTCTAGATGCAGTCTTCTAATCATAATGTCCATAGTTGAATCGTAGAAGACATAATTTCTTGCCTAAGTCAGAATTAGAGAATCCCAAGTTATCCTCTCTATACTCCTATTATCGACCTCATACTAGATTGCTATTCCCTTACATTTTCATCTTCTTTTTACTTTATCTTGTTTCTACTTTAGATTCCCACTCATTTATCGTTTCTGGTTAAGTTAGAACATAGTTGATCTCACACGTTTCCCTGTGGATACGATACTTAGAATATTTTGGGTGAAAGCTACAATGATACCCGTGCGCTTGTAGATCTTTTTTTGTGTGCTCATATATACCAACAAACCACTTCTAGTGTTGCCACTAGTGGTGACAACCAAGCAATAGTGTCACGCTAAGAAGTGCGAACAACTGGTCACCTTTTGGAAGGAACCCGAGGAAGCAAACCACTAAGGCAAGCAAGCTTCTTCGTTATCTTGGGCAAACAAGATGTATAATAACTGGCATGCGTGGTCGGCTGGCCCAATTGACGCCTAATATCTCAGAAGCCCACCACCACCACTTATCCCCTCCCACACTCGCACTCCTCTCACGCCCGCGCGATTCACCGCTACTACTACCAAACCCTAGCGATGCCGCGCCTCCTATGCTCTCCCCGGCATCCGTTCCCCCGTCGTTGTCGTTATCATTAAAGTGAAGGACCAAAAATGATGACCAGAGGGGGTGGGGTGAATGAGAGCCTCAAATTTCTTTGCAGAAATAGATAGCCTCTGTCCCAAATTCAAACCCTAAAAGCAAGAGCTGCTCAGCATGATGTCCACGACCGAAATGATTGGGTGGATGTTCCCTTGGAACACAGCGGGACACCACAAAACTCCCACGCCCTTAATTCGTGCAAGTCAACTAGTGACTAGATGAACTTCTAGTAATCTCAACCTCCCCCGAGCAACGCGACGGGGATTCAGGCTATTTTGCAAAGCACGAAGCCTGATTTCTGTAGAGCACGGAAGCCAGGATTCCAATGCAAAAGCTGGAATGCAAATCGAAAACCAACCAAAGAAACCGCGGATGAAAACACGTGCTGACTTCACTGACAGGACTCTAAGGGGATCCGGTCAGTATGGATCGAACGCGTCCGGTCATAGAAAACTGGCTTCTGGACCTCTCTGTTCGTGACTGGACTCTACATATGGGAGTGTCCAGTTAGAACAAACACAATATCTGGTCACAGCAGCTCGACCAGCTGAGCGAGCAGTGTGTCCAGTCAGAGACACAAGACACGTCCGGTCAACTCAGATGCTCTCTGAGTAGTGATCAGACTCACTCGGCCAGCGTCTGGTCACAACCGAGTAGTGCATCTGGTCAGGTCAGCGTGAACTGGACAACACAACCTTCAATGACCGGACTCACTAGCCAGTGTCCGGTCACCCCGAAAGAGCCCCGTTCTTCCACCGATTCAACCCAATCTCCCCCAAATCTCGAGCTCTTGAGCTCTAACTTTGCACAAGGGGTCACAAGCAGGTTAGTGAGCTACTCCTATGAGATCATGGCTCGAACCTAACTCCAAGTCAATGAATCAAAGAAATTCGGTGAGAAGAGGCAAAACGAGATCCAAAATGAAATCTGCCCGATCTGTGCATTCATGAAGAATTAGAGAAAATCCTTCGGTGGAAAGATTTCTCTCACGACAAAGCACAAGAAGGTTCAAATGGATTTTAATTCCATCCCTTGAAATGAAATATCTCGCGAAAGAACTGAACAGAGAAAACGAAGAACATGAAGAACAAAACACGAACTCAAAGATTTCAGTCAAAATCCCCAACGAGGAGATTATGGTCTCCTTTCCTGAAATCAAAATACATAGAGGAATGATTGCCATCTCTGAGGATCACAAGTAGCTAGAGAGAGAGAGGAGCCCTAACAAATGAATATCTAGAGTCTAAAATGAAATGCTGCAAGTATGAATGGGATGAGAGGTGTCATCCCTTATTTATAGCCTATTACACAATACCCCTTCTACCCCTAGATACAAGAGCAAACTAGCTAGCCCTAGGGGCATTCTAGTCCAACTCTGTCAGGATCCCCATCGATGACCACACGCCTTCCTCATCGGTCGCTTCGCCGCAACGCAAGCTCCCCGATGTGGCTATGTGCCCTCCCGACAACCGCAGTTCCTTCTCACTGCTAGCTTTGCTTTGACGCATGCCTCGTGGTGCCACCACGCGTCATCCCGTTCCACATAGGAACCTCTGCCCGGTTTTGAGGCCCAAATGGGCAAACCCGCCACCCTGAGTTTTGAGGCCCAAACTCAGAAATCGGCCACCCTAGGTTTTGCGGCCTAAACCTGGAAATCGTCGGGGTAGTTTACTGAGGCTCAACTACCAAACCCGCGCCGAAGACGTAGCGTGGGTCTCACGCCCTGTTGCCGACACCGATGTCAACGCATGTTTAGCCTCCACCAAGCACGACGGCTTCGCCTTCCTCCCTGACTCGACCGATGACACTTGCATCTCCCATGCAAACCTGTGTCCAGCCTCCGCCAGGTGCCATGATGCCATCACCTTCTGTCTTGACTCGACCGATGTCGTCGCATATCCCCATGTACTCTTGCTTGTTGCCGCCAAGTGCCAGCTACCGCAACTAGTCCTTCGGCCTCCGCCCTTCGCCATTCCCGGTCCATTGGCACGACACGTCTCTACTTGATCTTCACCTCGCCATCGACCATTGCCTCCTAGTTCCACACCTGCACACCAACACAACCAAGGGACATGTTGCACTCATGCCAACCCGTGAGCCTGTTGATCAATCACTCATCACAATGGGCCAAACCACAAGGACACATATCGACCTTGTGTTTGTAATCTTCCCCTTGATGAGTGCATTGTCTACCCAACACACAAACACTTAAAACAAAAGAACTAGAAGAATAGAAAAGAAGGATGCTCATCCAAATGCCCAAAAGTCAAAGAAAAACCGAAAGAGGGCAATTTGAAATAAGCAAAGCTTGGTCCCCAAAGACATGGGCAACGACTCGATGCAACCAAGCACAAGATCAGAACAAAACCCTTTTGAGAGCGAAAACTTGATCAAAAGAGAAAAAACTTCCCAAAGACATGAGCACCGGTTCGACACAACCAAGTCAAAAACGAGCTAGTCCTCAAGAAGAGACAGAAAAGGCTTAACACCACTAGCTCAAAGCTTAAAACATCGAAAGCTGCTAGTCCCTCAAGAAAGAGGCAAAACAGCTCAACACGACTAGCAAGCAGTAGAAAAGGTGCGACTTCCCCTAAAAGCAAGCCTAGACACAAAGGCTATGCAATAGCTCGATACCAATCGGTCCCTAATCAGTTACCCAAATAAAAAGGACCTCCCTCTAAACAAGTACTAAGACTTCCCCTTGATGCAAGTCAACAAATTCCCTTAAGTTGTGAACTTCTCCCCCCTTGTCACAACATGGAGTGTTTATGAAATTTCTCCCCCTTATTGACAAATGCACAAACAAGGCATCAACCAAATGCACATGGGAGCCTCGAAAGAACTAGAAAACGATTATGACGACCAGAAAATATCAGAGCTAAACAACACCCCAGACCAAGAGGGATGAAACAGAGCTCAAACCACCACAAGGATGAACTTAGTGACTAGAGGGGGATTTGAATAAAAGGCATCGGAGCTGGAGGTATGTGCACTAAGCCAAAAATGCATGAAATGCATGCAACAACTTCAAGTGTATAACAATTAGAGTGAAAAGATGCTCTAGTGGGTACTGCCTTAAAAATATAGCAACAAATATAAGTGCTACCAAAAGCTCAAACTGATCAAGTGAATACAGAATATGAACAATTAAACATATGAGTAGTTTTAAGCTATTTAAAAGGAGTTCACCACAAAAATAGCACTAAACATGAATAGACAGGAAATCTAGCAAGTGCTAACTCATGTATAAAAGATGAACTACCCCTAGCAAAGTTTAATCATCATGCCATAGAAAGAAGCACATACTTGTATTATTTTTAAATTTTATCGAAAAAAGCAGCGGATTAACACAAGTTCAAATATAAAGTATGTATTTACAAGAGGTTGAAAGTATTGTCATTGCCTAACTTTCTGACAACAATTGGCATGTGAGGTTGATACATATGAAATTTAGAACTTTTTGTTTTTAGTGGCACTTAACTACGTAAGGAAGCCCTCGATAAATAAACTCTTTCATCTGATCCATTCCCCAGAACGCACACCCACTATTCAGTCTCCACCTTCATCGCCTATGTCGTCGTTGCAGCAGCTGCGGACAGCTCCCGCCAGGGAGGACGCACCGCCTCCCCCACCGGAGTTCCTATGCCCGATCACGCTGGACCTGATGCAGGACCCTGTCGCGGCGCCCACTGGCATCACCTACGACCGCGCAGCCATCGAGTCCTGGCTGCTTGCCGGCGGCCAGCACACATGCCCTGTGACACATGGCGAGCTTCGCGCGGGAGACCTCGTCCCCAACAACACTCTCCGCCGCCTCATCCAGGACTGGTGCGCCACCAACCGTTGCTGCTGCAGCGTCGACCGGGTCCGTGCCACGACCGAGTTGGCCGCCGTCGCCGAGCTGGAGGGCGCCACGCGCGCAGGCGACGCCGAGCGGTGCGCTGCAGCAGCGCGCGGGGTCCGGCGACTCGCCTGGGCGTCGTCCGAGCAGAGCCGGCGCCGCCTCGAGTCCATCGGCGCCGCGCGCGCGCTCTCCGCGGCCTTCACATACTTTGCGGACACCGCCGATGCTGCGACCGCCATTGACGTCCTCGACGTCGTGCTGGCAGCGCTGGTGCTCGTGATGCCGATGGATGAGGAGGCCATCCTGGCCGTGGGCTCGTCGAGCGCGTCCGTGGCGCGGCTGGTGGCAGTCGCCGCGAACGGCGACCTGCACAGGAGGCTGCAGGCCGTGGTGGTAATCAGAGAGATCATCTCGCTCTCAGTTTACCGAAGTGCCGAGGGTACGATCGGTTTGAGCGCGAACGCCGAGGCCGTCGCCCAGGTGTTGGTGAAGACGATCAGAGACGGCATCTCCCCGCCGGCGACCAGGGCGTGCCTGGTCGCCGCGTACCACCTCGCGTGCACCGGCGAGAGCGCCGCGGCGCGCCTCGCGGCGGCGGGGATCGTGACGGTGCTCGTGGAGCTCCTCGTGGACGCTGACAAGGGCACGGCCGAGAAGGCTCTCGCCGCGCTCGATGCAGCACTGGCGTCTCGCGACGGCAGAGCGCGTGCCCGTGCCGACGCGCTCGCCATGCCCGTGCTGGTGAAGAAAATGTTCTGCGTGTCCGACGCGGCCACCGAGCTCGTCGTGTCCGCGTTGCTCCGCATCTGCAAGAAACGCCCGGAAGACGACGAGGACGGCACCGCAGCTAGGCGGCACGCCATCGTTGAGGCGCTGCAGCTGGGCGCCCTCCAGAAGGTGCTGTTGCTTCTGCAGGCTGGGTGCAGAGAGGAAACCAAGGAGAATGCTACGGAGCTGCTGAGGTTGATGGTCAGGTATCAGGGCAGAGGGGAGTGCGTGGATGCCATGGATTTGAGAGGGCTCAAGAGAGACACTGCAATTTTGACTGGATAATTATTAGTTTTCTGTGAATATATATGACATAAGAAAACAGGTTTATACATATTATTAGCTAGGAAACGGCATGTCCTATATGTTTGTATGTATGCGCGTGTGTGTCTCTATGTATATACAAAACATGGAAGTTGTACATAAATATTGCAATAGCTAGAAAATATAGGAATTTGCTATATTTCAGACGTATGAAATATAGCACGTTTTCAGGCGATGACTACAACCTTCAGATCTCCATCTAGTGGTCCAAATCTATTAGCACAAATCATAAGAAACACATGTCATTTTTTTTATGGAAGAACAAAGACAAAACTGTTCAGACGTCTGAAACACTACTACACTGCTGCTTTATCGCAGCGGGCCAAACTGATTTTGCGCAGCGGGCCAAACCGATTTTGCGCAGCGGGCAAAAGCGTCCGCTGCCGAAGCATCGCCACGGTAAATGGTGCCACTTTCACAGCAGGCGCTAGTGCCCGCTGTAATAAATTCATTTACCGCAGCGGGCACATTAGAAAAGCCCGATGCGGTAAATCATTCCAAAAAAACAAAAAAAAATTGAAATAACCCAGGACAGGCCCGTCGAGCCCATCCATGGACCCACCGAGCCCATCCAGAGCTGCAGCGCCGCCGCCGCCAGCTTCTCGTCGAACCACAACCCGATGTCGTCCCCGCCAGATCTGCGTAGTGGGTGCCATTCCCGCCGTGGAGCCTGCTTGCTGGATATGAAGAGAGAGAGAGAGGAGGGAGTGAGGACAATGGAGAGAGGAAGAGGGAGATGGAGAGGGGCACCCAGACCTTGAGCAAGCAGTAGCGTCGTCCTCGGAGTGGGCCAGGCGGCCGTCGTCGCCGTCGTCCTCGGAACCGACCACGCCGAGCCGCACCACGCTGCTCCTGCACCATCCGAGGCCGCATGTCCGCCGTCCGAGGTCGCGCGCCCGCCACCGAGGCCGCGCGCCCGCCGTCCGCGCCCGCCACCGAGGCCGTGCGCCCGCCGGGAGGAGCGCTGTCGGGGCTTTGCGCCCACCGTCCGCGTGAGATCTCCATGCCCGCCGTCCGCGCGAGCTCTGCCAGGAGGGAGGAGGTGGGGCGGCGGGGGAGGGAACGGTGGGGGAGGGAGGAGGTGGGGCGGTAGGGGACGGAGGAGGTGGGGCGGCGGGGGAGTGGCGGCCGAGAGAGAGGAGTGGGGAGAAGTCGGCTGAGAGAGAGAGAGGGAGTGAGAAAACCTAAATTCTAGTTTTATACTGGGACTGCGTATCGGGCTTGAGTCTAATGGGCCAAGACCTTAACCGTGGCGGGCCTTGTAGCATGCCCGCTGCGGTAAATCGATTAACCGCAGCGGACATCTTAAGATGCCCGCTGCTGTAAATAGGGCATTTACCGCAGCGGGCAAAAGTGTCCGTCATGTTAAATAAAAAGTGCCCGCTGTGGTAAATCGTGAGATTTACCGCAGCGGGCAAAAAAAAGAGTCCGCCACGGAGGATAAAAGGACAACGCTGCGCAAGTTCGTTTTTGTAGCAGTGAAATATAGAAAATGTGGAAAACATATTATTAGCTTGGCAGAACCTTTTGCCATTCTTGCATATATATTGGTACATCTATTGTGAGTTTGTCATCAAAGATTTCAAGAAATACACGCAAAGTTTTGGTTTTTTCTTGTTCTTGTTCTTGGAAGTCCAGTCCAATCTCAGTAAGCGGAGAGTGGAGCAGTTCCAGTCTACCCGTCATCACTACAAGAGTGCCCATTCAACAGCGTTTTCAGGAGACCATTTACGTAGATAACGACGGACGTTCTGTTCTTCGTTCAAACATGGAATGGTCCACTAATAATCCAGTCAATTGTCACGTACGTCATCACATCGACATCCACGTATATTGTTCTTATGCTGTACATGCATGCCAATCAAACTAGATAGATCCTTTTTTGTCCTATACGTGTCAAGTTGTTATTCTTTATCTTTATCAAAACATCCGCTGCTGAGGCTGAGCAGTTCCTCACATATACTATAAACCCTTTTTGAATTTTGATTGAACGGGTCATTAATATAGAGGCAACTAAACTTTGCAGTTTTTTGCTTCATTCAAATGAAGCCGATTATTACAAGTGCCAATATCACAAGACTGATAAAAACATAATGAAACCCACCAAAGGCTGACAGATAGAGTAGGGAAACAAATTAAATTATAATAATGCGAGTTGCATATTCGTAAGGTTTTCTTAAAGCATATTAATTGAACCCATTCTGCACCCGGCCAGTCATCAAGAAGAATAATTCAAACCAGAGGAACACCATTACATGCCCGTCCAAGATTTGCTTAATTTGTCGTATGGTTTTGAATTTGTAATTCTTCTGAACAGTTCCAATACCTCTGGTCTGGGCACTGTGGGCAGTTGAGGACAACCAACCATGCTTGATTGAAATAAAAAATAAATAAATTAGTATAACCACCTCACCGCCTCGCTCATTAATTATATTGTGTAAATGTTGCTACAAAATAACCCCTCTCTGCAAAGCTAGATGCAACCAAACCGCGTTAACAACGCTTAGGACGACCAAACCAGGTTCTCTTATAGATACTCTTGGGTGATACCTGTCCTTCGTATATATACTAGTGAGACTTGCACCGCAGGGATTCGAACTCAGGATGCCTACTTGCAACTGATCACCCGAGCCCTCCACCCCTCGACAAGGTATCTGTAGCTCGGCAAGCTTTAGTTGCAAAAGTTTCTAGTATTTGGGTTGATTCAGAACTCATATTTATTATTGTACTTTTGGCAAATGATGTAACACTTTTATCTGATGAATAAAGTTTGCCGATTGGCTTTGTCAAAAAAAGAACATCACCTTGTGTCCCAGCGATAAACGTGATATGCAAGAAATGTCACTAGTGGAGACTCGCTGGGAGCACGATACGCAAGACACGTCTGTCACGAACCGATGTTGTTTCAACTAAAACTTCTCTTATAAACATCTTTTGATCACTTTGAAGAGACCCTTTAGCTCTCAAGTCTCTTCGCAAAACTCTCTAAAAGACTCTTAGTGTTTTCTACTAGCACAAAGACTCCAATTTCGCAATTTAATCTCCTTGATCCTTTCAAGCCCAACCAAATTCAAACATGACTCAAATATGGTCAACTCGTAGTCAACCTCGCAAGAATAATTGCGAAAGTTGCTGACCAACATCCCTAATCTCTCTACATGTGGTTGCCTATTTCTTTGACATGAAGATTGAGCCCAATGCTAAATATCCTTTCTCTAGATCAAATTTCTCAAAAATCAGGGGAATGACAGAACATTCTAGCGCATCCGACGGACTGTTCGTCAATTCACTGAATCAACAAAATGAGTAGAGGATGAGTTGTCCTCCACTCTCTCATGTGGGGGCCATGCTGCAAACACGAAATTGAGCATCCCTTCAATAGAGTTAACTCCATCTTTCACTCACTCTAGCATTCCACTTCTCAATCTCTCTCTACCATGGAAAGCAAAGGAAGAACAAGATGAACTAGAGTGAGAAAGTGAAGGAGGAGAGGAAAAGATGAGAAACAAGAAAGAAAAAGGGCAGTAAGATCAACCCCAATCCACGGTAAAAGGTCCTAAATGGTTAGAGGAGGGTGAATAGTCTAATTAAAAATTTCTACAAAGACACCTAGAGAAGCTTGTTAGATAATTACAAAGCGAAGCTTTTTGCACTTGTTCTACTAAGTGTTGCAAGTTATTTATCCAAGCAATTCTAGTATAGTATAGTCATCTAATATACACAATAGCTATGTCTCTACTTTATACTTCTAGTGAGCTAACAAGATTTAATAACAACTAACTAGATAGCTAATACTAGCAAGAACAGTTTATTATACAATAAATAAAAATGTAATGCAAGAGATAAAAAGTTATATCGATACAGATAAGAGATGATCAATCACAATATGAATACCAAGAAGCTTTAGAAGATATCCAAATGTACAAGTGACACATTGATTTTCTCCTGAGGTTCACGTGCTTGCCGACACGCTAGTCCCCGTTGTGTCGACCAACCACTTGGTGGTTAATAGGTGTTCCATAAATCTAGCTCAACAAATCAGCAACACAAGAACCGACCCACAAATGGAGATAACTCAACGACACACGTAATTTACTAGAGTTATATTTTTGGCTCTTCGCCGGGGAAGGTACAATACCCCTCACAAATCACCAGGAGATGGCCGCAAACAATCGCTAACTCATGCCAAAGCTCCTCCGTTGCTCCAAGCCATCAAACGTGGCAACCACCAAGAGTAACAAGAATACCGCAGCAACAACGATCCCCAAGTGCCACTACATACAATCACACAAGTATATGCACTTGGAAACACTCAATCTCACTTTGATTTGCACTATTAAGCAAGGAGTTGTGGGAGTGAGTATGTTTTGCTCAAAGCGATGTTCAAGACTTTGAAGTTCCAGGAGAGATTCCCTAGAGCCAGCCAACAAGTATATATAAGCCTCTCCAAAACAATAGAGCAGTTGCCACTAGAATTGGGCAGCTCGAGTGCCATCAGACGTGTCTGCCCGAGGGGATCGAACAGACCCCTCGGCGCTCGCTGTCCACTTGTCAATTGCGTTCAAACACGGGCATTAGATCTCAACGGTTAAAACCGATTCCTCGCCGTTTATGTGGTATTAGATGTGCATGTGCTAGCGATCAGACGCGCTGATGCCAGCGTCCGATGCTGGTACCACGCACTCCAGTGACTTTTGACAGGTTATCGAACACGCCTCTGTAGGATGATCGGACGAGCCAAAGCCAGCGTCCCGATGTCCATGCAAAGAGCACACGAGAGAGCCGATTCATGATCGGACGCGTCCAATCGACCTTCATCAGACGCGCACAACGTCTGATCATGGACTACCCACTAATCTGAGCCATGTCACAGGCATCAGATGCACCACCTATGTGTCTGATGCAACATCCGATGATACTGCATCGCCTAGGGTTTGCCATTGGACGCGTCCGATCCCCTAAGCTACCCTTTCCTTTTGTCGATCTCCTTCATCCCTTCCTTCTATATGCCACCACCAAAGTGTCTCACCACTAGTGCACGCGTGTTAGCATTTTCCAAAGTATTTTTCAAGGGTTTAGAAGTTAGCACAGTAGGTCCTAATGCATATGCAAGTATGAGTTCACCTAGTGGCACTTGATAATCGCAATCACCGTGATAGTCCCTCTTAATAGTACGACTATCAATCCCTCTATGGTGTCTTGAGTGCCAAAACAAAATCCCTATTTATACCTTTGTCTTGATCTTCATAGTGTTGTTTTTCTCTTCCTTATTTCCAAGTGTGAAGCACTTGATCCATCTTTTGGTCATCACCATCAACTCCATGTCATGTCTTGCTCTATCATTTGGTGTGTACCAACCTTGCTCATATATGAACACTTAATGACAAAGGTTAGTACACATAGGTGTGATCAATTATCTAAACCAATCTAGGGCATTCACATGGTTAACTAAAGCACTCTATCTTCTCATTCTCTTGAGACTCAATTCCTCAAACTTAACTCATATCTCTCTATGCATGGATGATGTATGAAGATTGAAAGTGACCCCATCATCGTAGGGGTTGGATCTAGAGCACTTCTATCTCAATTCTCTATGCACCTTTCCAATCTCTCTCATGCAATTTTCTAGAATTTTGCAAGAAACCCTCATGAAGGACCAAATCCATCTCACTATCTTCAAGGCAAAAATTCTTAAGTGTGTAAGGAAAATAGACCTCAGCCCATTTAACTTTGGATTTTGGTGTTTGATGATCAACATAACCAAATTGGACTAATGTGTTTGCAAGTGCTTGTTTTGTAGTTCAATAGAATGCAAATGTGACTTGGAC
The DNA here is from genome assembly GCA_009763385.1 of Coix lacryma-jobi var. lacryma-jobi. NCBI lineage: Eukaryota > Viridiplantae > Streptophyta > Magnoliopsida > Poales > Poaceae > Coix > Coix lacryma-jobi. The sequence continues at coordinate 69,128,882 of CM019823.1, forward strand.
GAAGGCGATGTGGTGATCCAATGATCAACACCTCAAGCAAGACATACGAAAATCAATAGAAGACCTACAAGATCAAGCAAAGTCTAAGGCACAAAGGATGGAACCATGCCGGGCGCAAAGAACAAGTGAAAGGCAGAAAATTGAAGTGAACGGACGCTGCTCAGTAGTGACTGGACACTCGATCAGATGCGTCCGGTCAGTAATCCTAGCCGACAACGCCATGTCCGTGTGACTGGACGCTGGGTTAGTTGTGATCAGACGCGCTGATGCAACTGTTCCTCAGCGTCACGAAGCGACCAGACGCTGAAATTCAGATGAGTCTGGTCATATACAGAGAGGTTCCAGAGACGTGCAGAAGTGATCAGACACGTCCTGTCATGTGTGACCAGACTCCTGTAGATTCTGATAAGTGTCTATGCAGTTGGCCAACTAGCTGTTGTGAGTGACTAGGCAAAGGCGATAGCAGGGAGGTGCGACCCAGGTGCGGCCGCGCCAGGGGTGCGACTGCAACCGTAGCTGCATCGCCTTGTCTCTCCTTCCACATGGAGCCTCCTGGTGGTCTCCCCTTTGTTGGTTGCATGGTGACATGCTTGGAAAGTACCTCCAAACCCACCATAGGAGCGGCTACAAATAGATGGGGGAGCCCTCCCTCTTACAAGCACCACACAAGAGCCTCTCTCCCTCTACATGTATCTCTTTAGTATTTTTAGTTTTATTTGGAGCAAGGCAAGAAGCTTCATTGGAGAGCTTGTACTTTGGAGTACTCTTGGTATGAATAATATGAAGATTTCTCTTGTGTTCTTGCTCTCATTTTATCAATATAGGTATGTTACGCAAATAGAGCTGCTTTATGCTTGATCTTCCATACATACATGTTTAAACAAAAACCTAAATTGAGGTAGTGAGTTCTACTTTAAGATTAGTTTTGGTCATTATATTCTTGCAGGTTCGTCGTCCGTCCCTGTGATGAATGCTCTAGTAGAGGACTCCTGATAAAGATGGATGTTCCTTGCCAATGCTAGAGTAGTAGTCAATAGCATAGATGTGTCTAGACTAGAGACTACCTTCATTTGTCTCGTTCCCTCTGATTGAGGGGTAGGCGGTAGGTGGTGACAGCCCTGTCCATCCTTCGTAATCCACCACATGTGGGATCGGCGTAGAGGTATAGGCCAGCAACACTTGGCAGACCCAAGTGTTATCTGGTGCTCAAAGGAAGTCTATAGTGACCAAAGCTATCTGAACTCAGGATCTCTACCCTTAGAAATTCATGTATTTGTATGATCTGCTAATCTTAACATATCTATAGAATATGAGCCTGCTCCGGTTTAGTTTTTTCTTTATTTTTTCTTTTATGTTTATCCTTGAGATTGGCTTGAGAATGTGTGTCACACTATTCATTATCTATCATGGTTTAACCCTGCTATGAACTTTAGTATACTATACAACATGCCATCTTGTTCATGAACCTAATAGAATCTTTTACACCTCTGCCTTCCCTAAGGAACTTACTTCTGGGTGAACTGTTACAATGGTATATCTGTGCGCTTGCAGAATATTTTTGTTTGTGTTAAGAAATACCAACAAGCATTTCTAGCGTCGTTGTCGGCAATGGATTGAATTCTCCATCTTTGGTAACGATGTTAGTAAATGTCAAAAACCATCCAAACCTTCTTCCCCTCGACCCTTTTGTTGAGGTGGAAACAAAAGAGGGGCATTCTCATCACGGACATTCACGACTTGCCCTCATAGGTGATTTCATGCTCATGCTCTATCATGAGGCACCCGTGCAAGCGATGTTGGCTCCCCTGCTCGAGTCAAAGTCAAAGGATGACTCAGAACCCATCGCGAGGACATCATGGACGATGGAATCCACCATATGGTCCGCCATCCTAGCGAGCTTGTCATTCGCGGGAGGTAGAGGCGTGCGGCGTGCCGCGGGGTGATAGAAGATCTCAGCGGTATTGGTGACCCAGACCAAGACGCCTCCAGGGTATTTATGGGGAGGGCTTTCTGGAGAAAGCAGTTTTCTGCTAGCGAGCTACGTCATGATGTTAATGAGGAAGAAAGAGAGAGCGGGCATGTCTTCCCGGGACCGGTTGGTCCCAGATAGATGGCGAGCTTGTGCTCTAATTTCCCAAAGTCAAAGTTGAGAAGCTAGTCATGCTCCGAAGTGCGGGCCTCTAGAGTGCTCAGCTACAGCTCCTCAAGAGCCTCGACAACCGCATCAAGACAGGTGGCGGGAGGAGGCTGGGAGCCGAGAGCCCTCTCTGGCTCCCCCTTGGTGGTAACGACGAAATCCAGGCTCCTAAAGCGCACATGCATGTTGGGACCCCAGCTGATGCCATGGCTAGCCATCCGAAGCCTGGTGATGGTAACAACGAAATACGCAAAAGGCCCCTACCTGGTGCTCCAACTATCGGTGTTCGAAACCGCCGACTAGTAAATTTGTGGATGCGCATTTAGGCTCGTATGGTGAGAGAGGAGGGAACAAGGAAATATACTAGTTTAGGTGGAACATCCCTAGTCCAGTGTCGTAGCAGCTTGTGCTACCCGCTTTGTTGTTATGTTTGCAGTAGAGGTTATAAACGGACGAAAACGGTTCCCAAGTCTGTGTGTCTATCTTGTGTATTCTCCAAGAACCGCCCCCCTGGAGGGGCGCACAACCTTCCCTTTTATAGCCCAAGGGAAGGTCCTAAGGCTACATGAGAGAATGGAAGAAGAGGAAAAGAAGAAAGAGAAAAATAAAGAAGAGGAAAACCCTTTGCTCGTGTCGCTCTTCTTCTCGTGCTGGTGGGCCATGTTGACCCAGTAGTCAAGGACGGAGCTGACTCCAAGTGTCGTTGTGCTACAATCAAGTGTTGTTTGTGTGGTCGCGACGTGTTATTCCGGCAAGGCCAGCGGTATGATCATCGATCCCTTTGACCGATGTCGTTCGCGGGTGAGGCAATACAGTGCCAGTCCGCCTGGCACTATTAAGGATGTGCGCCTCTTAGCATGTCCCGTCATGGCCACACGAGTGGAGCGGCGACGTGCCAACTCCTTTACTGACCTCACGGACATGGTCCAGAGACCAGGTCTCCACATTCGGGGTGGTTGGGGAACAACCCGGGCCCCACTCGGGGTTGTGAGCTTTTTGCTTGACAAAGGTCGGGCAAGGCGGAGTCCGCACCCAGAGGGTCTGAAGGACCGAGAAGCAACCAGAAAGCGACCAGAGGGGGGTGAATGGGAGCTTCAAAATTTCCTTTCGGAAACTAGTAGCCACTGTCCCGAGAATCACCCTAAAGACAAACCCTAGAGCCTGCTAATGTCCACGACCCTAGATGTAGGGTGGATGCTTCCAAGAAGCACAGCGGGACACTACACAACTCTAGAAACCCAACGCAAAAACCCAAAACCAAATCCGAGAACGGATGAGCAAACGAAGGACGAATCAGTGCTGAATCAGCAGCATCGGAAGCTGGCTAGCGTCCGATGCCCTAGCACCTGCAGCGTCCGATGTGAATAGTGCCCCTCGGAAACCTTACTGCATACGCATCGGACGCTATGAACAGTGAACTCTCAGCGTCCGATGGTCACACTCCGGCGCGTCCGATGCACAACGGAGCGTCCGGTGGTAGCGTCCGATGCTCCTTAGAAAATGTCAGATCCTGACATGTGGCAACAGAGCCTCCGATGCCAAAGGGGTCAGCGTCCGATGCTACGAACTCGAGCGTCCGATGCCCCCGACGCAGTGCAGTTCTTCCACGAAATCCACTCGATCTCCTCCGAATCAAAAACACTAAGGCATAGACTTGGTGTGAGGAGTTCCAAGGATGTTAGTGAGCTATCCCAAGGGAATCATGGCTCGAACCTAACTCCAAATCGAGGAAATGGAAGAAATCGGGGCAATGGAGCAAAAACCGATCCAACACGAAAATCGTTCGATCTCCTAGACCGTGAGGTTAGAGGAGAATTCCTTCGGTGGAAGGATGTGCCTCACGACCTAGGACAACTTGGTTCAAACGGATTTGCAAAAGATGAACCGAGCAAAGAGATCGAGCGATGGGAAAAACATGGAGAAAAAGGATTCCGCGAAGAACACAAATAAATCGCAAATCACAACCACGAATTGCAATCGTGTGGCTACCACACGCTACAACAGTGAGGATACGGCCTCACTTCCTCAAAATCAACAGTACACAGAGGCAAGTCTCTCTGCGGATCTCAGCTAGCTACAACAAGGGATGGGAGAGCAGGAAACCCTAAGTGCGAAAGAACAAATGACTGAGATACTCGGGAGGAGGGTGTCTCCCTACTACTTATCCTAATTCTAACCTAAGTCTATTTCCTACTCTACCCCTCTCTATTCTAATTACAGAGCGAACCAGCTAAACCCTAGGGTTATTCTGGACCAACTCGGTGGTAGGTGTATCCGACGGCCACGCCCGCACAAACCGAAGCGTTGCCTCGACGCAACCTCCAGATCGCCGCCACGTGCCGCCCTCGCTCTGCACCCCCGGTTTTGTGGCCCAAACCGGGAAACCAGCCTTTTCCAGCCAACCCCCGGTTTTGAGGCCCAAACCGGGAAACCAGCCCACCAGCATCTGAGTTTTGAGGCCAAACTCAGCAAACCCTCAGCGCCCAGGTTTTGAGGCACAAACCTGGAAACCGTCCACGCCCAGGTTTTGAGGCCCAAACCTGGAAACCGTCCAACCGATGGTTTTCCCTGGCTCTACCACCAAACCGACGTCGTAGATGGGATGCACCTCCCGTGCACCCCGTCCACCGACACGTGTCCCCGAGTCCACGACTCAGGCAACACATGACCGCACTTCTTCACTTGTCGTCGTCACAGGCTGCCAGCCACCACAGCTGATCCTCGGGACTCTGGTCCCTCAGTCCAAGCCTCACGTCCGCCCTTCACCACTCCCGGTCCATCGGCACGACACGTCTCTACTTGACCTTCACCTCGCCTTCGATCACTGCATCCGTGCTCGACACCTGCACAACACAAGCCAAAGAACATGCGCATCATCCCAGTTGACAATCACTCATCACTTAGAGACCCGACATACACCCATGTATCCGCAATCTCCCCCTTGATGAGTGCATTGTCAACTACCAACACAAATCATAGTAGGAAGAGAAGAAGGAAGAAGGAGAAGAGAGAACTCGACCAAATGACCCAAAAGCATAGCAAAGCCGAAGAAGGTCAAGTGGAAAGAGCAAGACAACTTGGTCCCCAAAGACATGGGCAACGGCTCGACGCGACCAAGCAAAGCAAAGCTAGCCCTCAAGAAGAGGTAGAACAGGCTCAACACCGCTAGCAAATCCCAATCGAAAATATCGAAGCAAAATGCTAGTCCCTCAAGATAGAGGCATAGAGGAATGCTAGTCCCTCAAGATAGAGGCACAGAGGCTCAACATAACTAGCAAAGAAAGCTCGATACCAAAGTCTTACGGCCAACAAGAGACAGCAAAGCTCAAACTCCCCCTCGACTAGTGCATACAACCAAGAAAACACTTCCCCTCAAATGAACACTCGGGAAGCACATATGATTTGCAACTTCTCCCCCTTAGTTGAAAATGCACTAATCAAATAAAAGACTCTTCCCATCAGAAAAGGCACCAACAAAAGTGCGAACTAGGGAGGGTCTCCCCCTTCCAACATGCATATGAGTCAAAAATGCAAGTTAGCAGCTTCAGGCATATATTCAGGAGAATGCAAAGATGCTCTAAACGGTATAGCTCCAATGACTCAACAACAGCAAAGCTCAGCAAAGGCTCAAACTGATCACCAGATATGAAATATGAACATATGAGCACAAAATGAGCAGTTGTGAGTCAAGAGGTGTTCACCATCAAAATAGCACTAGCAATGTATAAACAGGAGTCTGAACAAGTGCTAAACATGTATACTAGGTGAACTACCCCTAGCAAGGTTCAATCATCATGCTTAAGAATGAAACATACACTTGTGAATTCAAATTCAGATCGGAGTTGCAGCGGTGAAATTACACAAGTTCAATTATTAGCATGTGATTGCGAGAGGTTGAAAGCTTGTCATTGCCTAACTTTTCAACCGAGCGAAGCCTATGCCGAAGCAATCAGAAGCTTAAAGCTACGGTTTCGGTCATACACTACACGGCTCAAGTTTGACTCAAAGTGCAATGAGAAACCGTCTCGATACCGTGATGTGTTGACAAGCAATCCCATCTCGATCTTTTCAATTCACTGACACTTGGTTCAAATTTTAAACATGATATGAACAGACCAAGCAAGTGAAAGACTCATAACTAGAGACATAGCAACCTAGCATATATGAAAAGCACGAGTGAACTCAACACATCCTACACATGCTAGTTGCAGATCTCAATGGTGAACATTTTCAGATTTTAAGTTATTAATCAAATTCACCATTTCAAAATAGCTCGGCTCACAATATGTACCAGTGATCAGAAAGAGCACAAGCTACAAGCATCATCATAAGCATCGGAGCATACTACATAGAGCATAGTTACATTCTAGTGATTATAGACATGAAGCTCAGAATGTAATTGCGTATGCTAAAATGCAAAAGAAAAGAAAGACAAACGAAAAAGAGTCAGTCTACTATATAAGATCCAAAATGTTTCCCCCATCTAAAAGGGGAACACACACCAAGCTCACCCCTCAACCGGTTAAAGGTTGATTCATCTAAAGGCTTGGTGAAAATATCAGCCAGTTGATGATGAGTATCGACATGGCGAAGGTCGATATCACCCTTCTCCTGGTGGTCTCGCAGAAAATGAAAGCGCACATCAATGTGTTTGGTCTTCGAGTGAAGCACGGGGTTCTTAGCAACGCTAATGGCACTCATGCTGTCACAAAGCAAAGGCACGCGAGAAAAGCTCAGACCAAAATCACGCAAAGTGGCCATCATCCAGAGCAACTGGGAACAGCAGCTAGCCGCAGCAACATATTCACCCTCTGTGGTAGACTGAGCGACACTAGACTGCTTGCGAGAAGACCACGATACAAGAGAAGAACCAATAAACTGGCAAGTCCCAGAAGTGGACTTGCGCTCAATACGGCAACCAGCAAAATCGGCATCCGAATAACCGCAAAGGGAGAGGGTGGAGGAAGCAGAGTACCAAATCCCGAACTCAGGTGTGAAACGAAGGTACCTGAATATGCGCTTCACTGCCTGACGGTGAGAAGTGTGCGGCGACGCCTGAAAGCGCGCACACAGACACACCGCGAACTGGATGTCCGGGCGTGTCGCCGTCAGGTAGAGGAGCGACCCGATCATGCTTCGGTACTCCTTCTGGTCCACTGCTTCTCCATCCACATCTGCATCCAGGGCAGTCGTCGTCGACATGGGTGTTGGAAGAGGCTTGACCTCACCCATATCGAACCGCTTCAGCAAGTCCTTGGTGTACTTGCCCTGGTGCACGAACGTCCCCTCTCGGGATTGCTTGATTTGCAACCCGAGAAAGAAGGTCAACTCGCCATCATGCTCATCTCGAACTCCCTGCTCATAATATCTGCAAACTTGGCAACCAAAGCGTGAGAAGAACCACCGAAAATGATATCATCCACGTAAATCTGGACCAAGAGAGTGTCTTTGCCTTGCTTGAGGAGAAAGAGCGTTTTATCTACACATCCCATTTTAAAACCCTTAGCAAGCAAAAAGGTTTTCAACCTATCATACCAGGCTCTAGGGGCTTGTTTCAAACCATATAAAGCTTTATGAAGTTTAAAAACATGGTTTGGAAACTTGGGATTTACAAAACCGGGGGGTTGCTCAACATACACTTCCTCTTCTATGTAGCCGTTTAAGAAGGCACTCTTGACATCCATTTGAAAGAGTTTAAAACCTTTGGATGCAGCAAAAGCCAAGAGTATCCGAATAGCCTCCAAACGAGCTACAGGAGCAAAAGTCTCCTCAAAGTCTATCCCCTCCTTCTGACTATAACCCTTCGCTACAAGCCTGGCCTTGTTTCTAACAACATGGCCATCCTCTCCTTGCTTGTTTTTGAAAACCCATTTTGTCCCAATAGGATTACAGTTAGGCGGAGGAGGAACTAGAACCCAAACCTGATTTCTCTCAAAATTTTCTAACTCCTCATGCATGGCATTGACCCAATCGGGATCCGTCAGAGCGTGTCCAACATCTCGGGGTTCAAAATCAGCAACAAATGCAGAATGAGCAAAGTGAGAAATGTGCTGTGACCTGGACCGAGTAACTCGTTCGTCGATGCTGCCGATCATCTGCTGAGGCGGGTGCTGGCGCTGGATGTGTCGTGGCGCCTCCCGAGCTGAAGTAGCCTCCCCCTCAACAGCAGCTGGTGCCTCCCCGGGTACAAATGGTACCGCTCGGGGTGGCGGATCCCACGGCCCCCAGGAGGAAGAGGTGTCGGGGCCGTGAGTCGTCGTAGAAGCCGCTCTTTGCGGCACAACAGGTGGAGGGGGTGCTGGTTCATCCATACCTTCAGCACCCTCGTCCTCGTCATCAAAAAGAGGCTCACCAACCTCATGATCACCTGCGCGCTCAAAACGAGAAGAGGGACAAACCATGGTCTCGTCGAAGGTGACATCTGATGTCTCCATGACTCGGTTAGTATCTAGGTTAAATACACGATATGCGTGAGTGTGAGTGCCATAACCCAAAAATACTCCGTCAGAAGAACGAGACTCAAATTTGTCCGAGTTGCCCTTTTTGAGTATAAAACAATGGCAACCAAAAACTCGAAAATAACTCACCTTGGGCAGTTTTCCAAAACGCAACTCATAAGAAGTCTTTTTCAAGAAAGCTCGGAGAAAAATGCGATTGGAAATGTAGCATGCAGTGCTCATAGCTTCGGCCCAATATCGCCTAGGAGTCCTATGCTCATCGAGCATCGTCCTGGCCATCTCAACAAGGGTCTGATTCTTCCTCTCTACAACACCATTCTGAGGGGGTGTGTAGGGGGAAGAAAACTGATGCTCTAAACCCAAAGAGTTACAAAACTTCTCAAAATCCGAATTCTTGAATTCGGAACCATTATCACTCCTAATTGCTCGCATCGAGTTCAAAGGGAACTCGTTCTGAAGACGCAAAATTAGATTACGAGCAAAGGAGAAAGTCTCGGTCTTCTCAGCTAAAAAGAAGACCCACGAATATCTCGAAAAGTCATCAACAACAACAAGCACATACCACTTCCCCCCAACCGAGCTCACCCGAGCCGGACCAACAAGGTCCATGTGCAAAAGCTCTCCAGGGCGCTTGGTCATGACCTGAGTCACTGGATGGTGGGGAGCGACAACCATCTTCCCGTGTCTACAAGAGTGACAAACAAGATCCTTCTCCATATGCAACTTGGGCAATCCTCGGATTAGGCCAAGTGAACTAAGCCTTGCAAGCAAGTCGAAGCTCAAATGTCCAAGTCTCCTATGCCACTTCCAAAGATCGGAGGAGGAAGGTCCAGCCACAAGACAACGAGAAGTGCCAAAAGACTCCGAGAAATTCGCACGAAAGACTTTTCCAAAGGGCGAGATCAAACACACAAGATTGCCCTGAGGGTCCAAAATACGACTGAGATTCGATTTAAAACGAATCTCATAGTCATCATCAAAGAGTTGCGAAACAGAAAGAAGGTTAAAATGCAAGTTAGAAACAAGAGCAACATCGCACAACACAAAGTGCTCATTAACTCGCACCGACCCGCGAGACAAAACCTTACCTTTGCTATTGTCGCCGAAGGTTATGTACTCTTTTCTGGCAACAGGGCTAAGGCTGTAGAACCACTTGGCGTTTCCGGTCATGTGCCTCGAGCAACCGGAATCCACCAACCAAATGTCCTCCAACCGCTTTATCTACATCAATAAAAAGACATAGGGTGAGCATACGGTCCAACACTGGGGTTAGTGAAGTAAGGGGAATACCAGTGTTGGGCCGTCTGCTCAAAAGAACGGTTAGCAGAAAAAACATTCCTAGCACGTCTACGCGAGGAGCGATCACCACGTAGAGGAAAACGTGGTCCGCTAAGGGAGAAGCGTCCATCGCGATACTCAAAACGCGGTGGGGGAAAACGCTCAACTACAAAGCCTCCGCCACGGGGTCCATAGCCTACAACTGCAGACTCCCGCCGGGCACGCTCTCTATGAGGCTTAGGCCTAGCAACTTGAGGCACTGCGCCTCTAGGCCTAGCATCTCTCCTTGGAGCTCTCTGCTGCTTAGGCCTGGGAACTTGAGGTTCTGGACCTCTGGGCCTAGCTGCTCTCCTCGGAGCACTCCTCTGAACATTCGGCACATGTACATCATGGAAAGGATGGTACATGTCCGCATTGTTTATCTCCCTAGCACGACGCGCCTCTCTCTTGCGCCTAAAGCAGAACTCGCTCAAGTGTCCATCTCTCCCACAGAAGTCACAATGATACCTCACCGCACGCAAAGGGGGTTGTTGGTACTCATGACTATGGGTGTGGATCACTTTGCCCTTCTGTGGCAACTCCTCCTGGATAGGTGACATTGTATCCAGCTTGTTCTTTAGGTGGTTGGGTTTGGGATGCCACACTTGGTTCTTGGGTGGAGCTCTCGGAGGTTCCTCAAAAACCCCATCCTTGGTGGTAGGCTTGACGGGCTCTTTGGGTGGAAGCTTGGTCAGTTTGGGAGTAGTGGTGGAGTTGGGCTTCTCACTAGGATTCAGACCACTCGACTCTCCAATGTTCCCAAAAGCAGAAAGATCAACACCATGAGCAAGACCTACACCAGAACCTCCAGCAGCTCGCTTAAATTGGGAGATCATCATCCCGAGCTGCGGCTCACTACAAGAGACCCATGACAAGATGGTCCGAAGGTATGTGTTTTCTTCCTCGGTTTGCATCTTGCCATGCTTGACATTCGCAATCTCCATCTCCAAACCTTCACACAAAGCGCACCTAGCCACACTGGTGCTACCTGAGTTGGCCTCTTCAAGAGACACAATCTTGGCATTCTTCTCTGCCAACTCAGATTGCAAGACAGGACAAGTCTTGCACGCACCCAACAAAGAAGGTCTAGCCTTCAGCTCATCCACCTCTCCTACCAACGCAGCATACTTACCTCTCAAGGTGAGAAGGTCAGTCATGTGCGTGGTGCACATCTCACACTCAACCTCCTCTGACACGACCACGGTGGACTTGGCAAACTCAAGCTCTCTCATCGTGTCCTCCCACTTCTGCCAAAACTCCTTGCGCTCTCTGTGACACCCTAGTGTCAAGCACTGCATTAGGCACTGCAATTAGATACTAAGAAAGCATAAGCAATGCATTGCATTATTTCATGTGCATGAGAGTGCTTTTTGTCTTTTGTTTATTTATTTGGATTTGGATTTATATTGGACTCGATGATTTAATTGGATTTCTGTCTTGGCAATAATTTTATAAAACAGAGAATATTGAGTAGAGTGTTTTTCATGTTGGAGTTTTGACTTGGTTCAAGATAGTTTGTCAAACAAAAATGTTTTATGCTTTAAAATTGGCTTTATTTATGCAGAGGTTACAAAAATGGTTTTCAGAAAAAGTGTCTTATATGAAAGTTGTAGAGAAAATTATTTTGAGCAACTTTTATATTTGGGTCAAAACCTAGTTTGGAGTTTTTGAAACTGTTTTTGAGTGGTCAAAGTTTAAAAAGAATTTGGAAAAAGAAAAAGGAAAACGATTTCTCCCGCGCCCGCTCCGCTTGCCCGCGCGCGCGCGCCCGCCTGCGCACGGCGCGCCGGCCGCCTGACACGGCCGCGCCGTACGCCGGCCAAAATCGCCGCGTGGCAGCTTGCCCTGCCGCGTGGCGCCCCAAACCCTGCGCCAAATCCGCCTCCGCCACTCCCCGCTCGATCCTCGCCTCCCCGATCACGCAAGCGATCACGCTTGCCCACTCCCGCGCGGTCTTGCCTGTCGCACCGCCTCGCCGGCCGCGCCGCGCTGCCGCGACGTCCCGTCGCCGGCCCCGCCACCACCACTGGCCGGCCAAGGCCTCGGCTAAAACCCCAGGCACCCTTCGCTCTCTCTCCCAACCGCACACACTCTTCCACTCTCGCTCACACTCTCCTCACCCACGAACGCGAGCCGAGAGCACTGCTCGCTCTCGCCGCGACCACCGCCGCAACCACCCCTCTCCGTTCCGACCACCACCCTCCATCGCCGACCGATTCCTTCCGTACGCCGCTCCGCCTACGCCGTGCACACGTCGTGCGCACGTCGTCATCCCCGACCAAGCCCCGACGCCGTCGGAGGACGTAGCGCCTCCTTCGGTCCTTCGGTCCGCCGGTCGCCACCGCCGAGCCGCAACGCCGTTCTTCCCCAACCCGAGCTCCACCGACTCCTCTTCTTCCTCCTCGAGCCTCACCGAGCCAAGGCAAGGTGAGAACGCCAACTAGCCCTAACTCTACCGCCTTCCACCTCCCTCTTCTTCTCCGGTCGAACGCCATGGCCGTCCGCCATGGCCATGCACGAGGTCAAGCTTCCCTGGAGCCAATCAAGCCAAACCAACCCCGTAGCTGTGCTCCTTAGGGTTCACTCGAGCTTTTGCCTCCCCAATTTCACCGGCGACCGCCGGAAACGGCATAGCCGTGTGTCGCCGCCTCCGTCGTCCGCCACCGCTCGCCGCCGGCACGCTTCGGTCACCCTCTGGCCAAGCCGACCCCACCGCTGGATGCGCCTCGTCGAGCCGAATCTATCGAGCCTAGCCTCACCGCCGGCGACCTCACCGTCGGCGAGGAATCAACGGTCAAACCTCTCCCCTGTTTTCCTCTCTTTAACGGGTGGGTCCCGTTGACCCACGGACCCCTCGAGCCAGGCCTCGGACGGGTGATTGTTTTCCGTCTCGCCCGAGCCTCGAGCCCGTCGGTTCATTCCGGATTTTTCGAGAATAGCCAAGCCTATGACCCGTTTAACGCAGAAAAACAAGAAGTTCGAATGGACCACAGAGTGTGAAACAGCTTTTCACACTCTGCGAACGTTGTTGACATCCGCACCTGTTTTGGCTCAGCCAAACTTAGAGGAACCTTTTGATGTGTTTTGTGACGCATCCCGGATCGGACTTGGATGTGTGCTCATGCAGAATGGAAGAGTTATCGCCTATGCTTCTCGCCAGTTGAGACCGCACGAAGAAAATTACCCCACTCATGATTTGGAATTAGCAGCCGTCGTGCATGCCCTCAAGATTTGGAGACATTATCTTATGGGAAATCTATGTCATGTGTACACGGATCATAAAAGTCTGAAATATATCTTCACCCAGCCAGAGTTGAACATGAGGCAGAGAAGATGGTTGGAGCTAATTAAGGATTATAACCTTGAAGTGCATTACCACCCCGGAAAAGCAAACGTTGTAGCCGATGCCTTGAGTCGCAAGACTCATTGCAACTCCCTACAACCACTTTTGGAAGATAGATTTAACCTTATGCACCCCGTTATGGTGAACAACATCACTCTTCAGTGTACCTTGGAAAGTGACATCATCGAGAGACAAAAGACCGATGAAGAGATCTGTCAGATTAAGAAGAGGTTGGAAACCAGTAGTTCTTTGAACTTCAGAACAGATGAGCAGGGAATTCTATGGTATAATCAGAGGTTGGTTGTTCCTAAGGACGCAGAGCTGAAAGAAAGACTTCTGGATGAAGCTCACAAGTCAAAGTTATCCATTCACCCCGGAAGCAGTAAGATGTACCAGGATTTGAGAACAAGGTATTGGTGGTCAAAGATGAAGAAAGAAGTCACGGCCTATGTCGCCAGATGTGATACTTGCTGCAGGATAAAAGCTATACACCTGAGACCTGCCGGATTGTTACAACCGTTATCCATCCCAGAGTGGAAATGGGAAGAAATTAGTATGGATTTCATCACAGGCCTTCCCACTACTCAAAAAGGAAATGATTCTATCTGGGTTATCGTGGATCGGTTATCGGCTCACTTCATACCAGTTAAGACTACACACCGCCCTCATCAGTATGCAGACTTGTATATTCAGAATATCTTGAGATTGCATGGAGTTCCGAAGCGGATTGTCTCTGATAGAGGACCCCAGTTCATAGCACGTTTTTGGGAACAGTTGCACAAAGAGCTAGGAACTAAACTGATAAGAAGTTCCGCCTATCACCCCCAAACTGCAGGACAAACGGAGAGAGTAAATCAGATTCTAGAAGATATCCTGAGAGCTTGTGTCTTATCTTCAGGAGAGTCATGGGAGAAGTGGTTGCCCCTTGCTGAGTTTTTGTATAACAACAGCTACCAGGAAAGTATAAAGATGGCACCTTTTGAAGTTTTGTATGGACGAAGGTGCAGAACCCCGGTAAATTGGGTTGAATCAAGAGATCGAGGATTCTATGGGTCAGATTACGTGAAGGATGCTGAAAAGATTGTGCAAACAGTACAACAACATATCAATGTAGCATAATCCCGACAGAAGAGTTATGCTGACACACGAAGAAGACCCTTGGAATTTTAAGTAGGAGACTATGTATACCTTAAGGTCTCACCCATGAGAAAAGTCCAACGTTTTGGAGTTAAGAAGAAGCTAGCACCTCGATACGTGGGACCTTACTGGATCATAGCAAAGAAGGGAGAAGTAGCATATGAAGTGCAGTTACCCCCGGAAATGAGCACAGTTTTCCCAGTATTCCACGTATCACAGTTAAAGAAGTGTCTTCGAGTTCCAGAACAAGAAGAAGTTCGGATTCCAGATGTCACCATCAGATCGGATCTGGAGTACTACGAGCAGCCCAAGGAGATTTTGGACACCAAGACTCGAGAGACTCATAACCGAACGGTGAAGACTTACAAGATTCTCTGGAGCAATCATGGACCCAACGATGCGACTTGGGAAACAGAGGAGTACTTACGCGTAAATTACCCCGCTTTTTATAAAGACCGGTACGCAACTCAAATCTCGGGACGAGATTTCTTTAAGGGGGGAAGGGCTGTGACACCCTAGTGTCAAGCACTGCATTAGGCACTGCAATTAGATACTAAGAAAGCATAAGCAATGCATTGCATTATTTCATGTGCATGAGAGTGCTTTTTATTTTTTGTTTATTTATTTGGATTTGGATTTATATTGGACTCGATGATTTAATTGGATTTCTGTCTTGGCAATAATTTTATAAAACAGAGAATATTGAGTAGAGTGTTTTTCGTGTTGGAGTTTTGACTTGGTTCAAGATAGTTTGTCAAACAAAAAGGTTTTATGCTTTAAAATTGGCTTTATTTATGCAGAGGTTACAAAAATGGTTTTTAGAAAAAGTGTCTTATATGAAAGTTGTAGAGAAAATTATTTTGAGCAACTTTTATATTTGGGTCAAAACCTAGTTTGGAGTTTTTGAAACTGTTTTTGTGTGGTCAAAGTTTAAAAAGAATTTGGAAAAAGAAAAAGGAAAACGATTTCTCCCGCGCCCGCTCCGCTCGCCCGCGCGCGCGCGCGCCCGCTTGCGCACGGCGCGCCGGCCGCCTGACACGGCCGCGCCGTACGCCGGCCAAAATCGCCGCGTGGCAGCTTGCCCTGCCGCGTGGCGCCCCAAACCCTGCGCCAAATCCGCCTCCGCCACTCCCCGCTCGATCCTCGCCTCCCCGATCACGCAAGCGATCACGCTTGCCCACTCCCGCGCGGTCTTGCCTGTCGCACCGCCTCGCCGGCCGCGCCGCGCTGCCGCGACGTCCCGTCGCCGGCCCCGCCACCACCACTGGCCGGCCAAGGCCTCGGCTAAAACCCCGGGCACCCTTCGCTCTCTCTCCCAACCGCACACACTCTTCCACTCTCGCTCACACTCTCCTCACCCACGAACGCGAGCCGAGAGCACTGCTCGCTCTCGCCGCGACCACCGCCGCAACCACCCCTCTCCGTTCCGACCACCACCCTCCATCGCCGACCGATTCCTTCCGTACGCCGCTCCGCCTACGCCGTGCACACGTCGTGCGCACGTCGTCATCCCCGACCAAGCCCCGACGCCGTCGGAGGACGTAGCGCCTCCTTCGGTCCTTCGGTCCGCCGGTCGCCACCGCCGAGCCGCAACGCCGTTCTTCCCCAACCCGAGCTCCACCGACTCCTCTTCTTCCTCCTCGAGCCTCACCGAGCCAAGGCAAGGTGAGAACGCCAACTAGCCCTAACTCTACCGCCTTCCACCTCCCTCTTCTTCTCCGGTCGAACGCCATGGCCGTCCGCCGTGGCCATGCACGAGGTCAAGCTTCCCTGGAGCCAATCAAGCCAAACCAACCCCGTAGCTGTGCTCCTTAGGGTTCACTCGAGCTTTTGCCTCCCCAATTTCACCGGCGACCGCCGGAAACGGCGTAGCCGTGTGTCGCCGCCTCCGTCGTCCGCCACCGCTCGCCGCCGGCACGCTTCGGTCACCCTCTGGCCAAGCCGACCCCACCGCTGGATGCGCCTCGTCGAGCCGAATCTATCGAGCCTAGCCTCACCGCCGGCGACCTCACCGTCGGCGAGGAATCAACGGTCAAACCTCTCCCCTGTTTTCCTCTCTTTAACGGGTGGGTCCCGTTGACCCACGGACCCCTCGAGCCAGGCCTCGGACGGGTGATTGTTTTCCGTCTCGCCCGAGCCTCGAGCCAGGCCTCGGCCTCGGACGGGCGATCGTTTTCCGTCTCGCCCGAGCCTCCGAGCCATGCCTCGGGCAGGCGTTTGTTTTTATCATCTCGCTCGAGCTAGGCCTCGAGCGAACCCTCGGGCACTGTCTCGTTCGAGCCGGGCCTCGAGCGAACACACACCTACCGCCGTGCGCTCGAGCCAGGTTGGATCGAGTTGGACTGAGCCGAAAGCTACGTTTGGGCTAGAATAAAGTTTTTCTTTTTCTGCACAGTAACTAAGTTTGTTAATTTTGCTATAATTAATCTGTAGCTCTGTTAATTAGGAAATTTCAGTTTTGCTAGTTGCTTATGAGCAGATCTATCATGGAAAAATATGAAAGTATTTCTGGCAGAAGTTTATTTTACTGTTTTCATTTATTCCAGTTTATATGCTTTTGCTAAGATAAATGGTTATATATGTTTTCTGGTTGAGTTAATTCCTGGAAAATTTGGTGTAAGTTTATTATCATGTTTTACACCTGTGAAAAATATATGATGCACTGTTTATGTGGAAAAAGTTTCTGTTATGGTTTAAAGTCCTTTTTGGCTGATTTCTTAAGAATAAATGTTAAGGTGTTTTATATGCTGAAATAAAATATGGAAAAATTTGTATAGTCTCTGTTTATAATGTCCAAGCTAAGAAAAATGTAAGCATGATCTATTATGAGAAGAAATCTGAAGTTGTTTTACAAATGTGCTTTTCTGTGTTTTTCTTTGGAAATTCATGTAAGAAATAATATAATGTTTCTGTTCATGGAACTTTCTTGATAAGCATAAAATGTGAAGTAGAATCTGGGAAAAATATGAAGTAGAGTTTATCACCCTTTTCCAGTAGGGTTGTAGTTCAAATGGTTTAACTTGGGATAGACTTGTTTATTTTGTGTAGGCTTGTATGTTTATGCTCTGGCCACAAATTTTCTGCAGTAGCATGGTTATGGGTAGAAGAAGCTGGGAAAATTATGAAACCTGCTGTTTGACACTTTTTGGATGAGGAGCTAGTTCAAAGCACCTTTTTGGGCAGTTTGCTTGTCATTTTTATATCTGCAGTTCTGTATTTTATTTTTGGCTGGAATTTATTCAGTAGAGTCTTGAGAGTGTTAATTGTCTTCTAGAATTTTGTGGATTTTTCTGAGTTCAGAAAAATGCACTTGCAGTTCAAACCTAAGTTTCGTTTGAATTATTAAATAAGAAATAGGTGAATAAAAGGATTTTGTTTCATGAATTAAATAAGTATTTACCTCAATGTCAAAAGTGGTTCAACAAGTTGGTTTTGTTGGTTTGCAAGAAATGCTCTTCTCATACCACACATCTTGCACCCGCATTGCAAATATTTATTATTCGTCGCATGCAATAGGATCGACCCCTCCGGAGCCCGAGCAGGAGCCAGAAGCAAACGCCGAGCAGCAGATTCCGGAGCTTCAGCAAGCCGAGGAGGTCGACCCCGCCAGCGACACTAACTTGCCCGAGTGCCCCTCCCACGAGGCCTCGGTCTTCACCCAAGGCAAGCCCCGGAGCATTCTAAGTCTCCCAGTATTTACAATTAAATTACTTGAGTCCTTTTATATTGTGATGCATTAGGTTTAGGAGCTGAATGAATCCTATTTGCTGCATTACCATTCCTTGATGATTGATTAATATCTACCTTGTTATCCTGTTATTTATTTGCAATGTAGAATTGCTTAGCCTGCTTAATAAAAGTAGTAGTTAAGGATGTCTCCGTAATACCCTGATGGGTATTTACCGGATCACGGTTGGCTATATTTGCTATCGTGGAAAAGAACCTGAGTTGTAGTGAAATACGGTCAACTGGAAGGCAAGGCACAAGTTTGGAAACTTGGGGCAGTCCGTCCGTTGGATCGTGTAGGTTTGTATCGATGTTGGCCTTCGTTCATTTTTGAACGCGCCCTTTTACTTAGGGATATGTCGGTGCCGTAATCATCGACCCCAAAGCCGGTTAGAAGCTGTTCGGGCCGGTCCCAACCCGTGTCGTGCCCTCTAGTATGGAAATTGCGATCTGCCGCGTGAGGCCATCGCCAGGTTCCAATTGGGCGGTCCGTGCTTGAACCGCGGCGATTACCACCACGAACAAGCGTCGAGCGGTTGCCCAATGCATGGACCCGACGGGGAAAGTGTGGGCAGGTATTAAAGGTCTTTCACCAGCTGGTTTGGAATTCGATTCGAGTCGCCGTCTCCCCCGGTTAGTGGGAAACTATGGCGAGCTTCACCACGATACAACTCCATGTGATGTTTTAAAGGTTCAACTAAAAATGTGGATAAGTCAACTGGATATGGTTATATTATTGATTGGTAGATTCAAGTGAGTGCTCTAGTACAGGTGAAAAACCTAGAAGTAAAGAAATAGGTCTAAAAATGACAGCTCAGCAATATCATTAAATCCTCACTTATCTTAATTGAGCTTTTCGCAACTAAAGATCCCAGATCCACCCAAAAAGGCCTTGCATACCCTTGGTGTCTTTATTTTCAGTTGGACGGGTAAGTCTAGCTGAGTACATTCCTGTACTCAGGGTTTATCCCGTTGTTGCAGATGGCCAGGTCTACTTCGGCTATTGTAAGCACTGCCTCTACCCAGTGGAAGGTGATGAGGAGTAGGCCCAGGGCAGGGTCGTCCAGAAGCTTCCCTTTTTCTTTTGCTGGTCTGAGATTGTTAGTGGCACATTATCTGAAAAAGGAGGAGTGAGTGTGTTGAGTGGATTTATCAAACAATGATATTTGGACCACATGTGTAGTGGTCGTGTTTCAAACTATTTCAGCTTCCGCACTTTTAAACCCAGTATTGTAATAACTCCGTTTTAAATTCCGCACTCTGATATTTTAAATTCGGTTTTGTTTCTCTGTGATGTATCTTTGCGAATGTAATCCTTGAACGATGCGATCCTGTATGATGTATGATGTAATCTTTGCGAATGTTAGTGGCACTATGATATTTTAAACAATGATATTTGGACCACATGGTGTTAGAAATCCTTCGAGATTTCCGGAATACCGGGGTTATATGGGTTCAAGTATCAGTCGAAGTCAGACGGATTTGGCTAAGATAATACTTGAGCTCTTATAATTAGGACGGTTCCGCCACAGCTTGGTATCAGAGCATGGTTCAAGTGATTACCTCCGTAGAGAGCTATTTTTGAACTAAAATGGGTATTTCAAAACTATTTTCAAAACTATTTTCGATTACTAAGTGTGCCCAGTCTCGTCCTTAAGCCCTATACTAGGATTCAGGTGGCTTAACTGCTAACAGGGTTCAGGGTTTTGCTTCATGCTGGATCTTTATTTGCTGGTCCATTCTCGGGAAAAAGAGAATGCGTCGATCGCGAAAACATGCATAAAATGATTTTGTGAGATATGAGAGCATGACCGTCCAACCGTCGGTCTAGGTGAGAGTTCTTATACCAAGTATGTGCGAGCTCTACGCAAACACGTACGAGGGTATCAATGTTTTCAAGGGTGTTTTCTATGTTGGTGCATGGTGTTTAGTGTTGGCTTCTATGTATTTTGCGCATATTGGCCAATACTCAATTGTTTTATCATTGGGAATTTCTTTGGGCTGAAATGAATCTTCTGCAGGTACACTAACTATGCGAACGAGTAGAACGTGTAGATAACGCATGAGAGATCGTTCTTGCCACCGACTAGAACGTTAGGACTTACGAGTCGTTATTAGTGAGTGAGAACGTAAGTACGATCATGCATCATGTTTATATTCTTGCATTTACATTGCCTCCCCTTAAATTAAAAGTTGTCTCCTTTATATAAAAACTTGCCAACTTAATATCCGTCTCATGAGAGTTCGAAACCCCTTTTGTTTCTACAGATGGCCCGGACTAAGCTGACCGCTCGCAAGGCCACCGGAGGCAGAGGAGTTCCGCGTCACCGCTTGGCCACCAAGCTGACCCGGAAGACGTTCTTGTCCTACTTCGGCTTGCCGACCATCCTTTGGAGGATTCTGCAGGCCGTGGGCTATGAGGAAGGACAGGAGCCCAGGTACTCGTGGTAGAAGGAGATCTACGGGCAGGATTCCTTGGTCATGGTGGAGATCAAGGTCAAAGCCTTGCCTGCCAAGCCTCACTGGACAGGGTGGACAGAGATCACTAGAGGCACCTGTGCCAAGGATGGATCCAACAGGGCAGCATACCTAGTGCTGAAGGATATCGTCGCCCGCTTCCCCGCCGACCTGGCAAGTGCGATGGCAGGAGTGTTTCCCCGTGGATCACTTTTCCCATTGCGCTGGAAGCAGACTTCGGAGTCAGTCTTGACAGGGAGCCCAGAGGAGAGGTTCTACTGTGAGACACCTGCGATGAGCGCCACTGGAGCTTTGCTAGGTGTATGTGAGAGTTTGGAGCGCACTCTTGGGAGCGTGTCCTTCACCCTCACAGCCACCTACCAGAGCAAGAGGAAGCTTTAGGAGG
This sequence comes from Coix lacryma-jobi var. lacryma-jobi, assembly GCA_009763385.1. Lineage (NCBI taxonomy): Eukaryota > Viridiplantae > Streptophyta > Magnoliopsida > Poales > Poaceae > Coix > Coix lacryma-jobi. The sequence goes on from CM019823.1 coordinate 69,149,863, forward strand.
ACTTCGACGCTGAGGTTACTTGTCTACAGGAGAGGATTCAGCAGGTCACTCTGGAGCGTGACGACGCCCGCACCACAGCGGCAGCACAGTCCACTGCCAGGACAGTTGCAGAGCAGATGTACCTGACCACCGCTCTTCAGAGGGATGAGGCCCGCACCGCGCTCGACCAGCTCAGAGAGGGAGCTCACCTGTTGATACAGCAGATCCACGGACAGCAGGCCTACATCGACCAGCTCCATGAGGCCGTCCATCAGATGCATCACGCCGCACAGGAGGCCGCCGCCCCAGCCGCTGCCGAGGTTCCCGCCGCCGAAGCCCAGGATCCCCAGGACGGAGAGGTCCTTGGTCCCGACGCCCCACCAGAGGAGGATCACGCTGACGAGCCGATGGTCGACGTCGACGCAGAGGACGCCGCATTCGCCGCTGGAGACCCCTGAGCGTTAGCTGTTAGAGATCGTTTTCTTTTGTATAGCTTGAGCTTGCTCGCTAAGTGATGTAACACCCTAAACATGTGCTGGTTTTAGGTTTAAAATGTTTAATGGCCGTAAGCTTTTGGACAAAGTCCGGACTTCGATCCGGCATCTTTTATGGAAATCCGTCATTTGCATGTCTAATTTCGAGCGATTGTTTTGTGATGTTGTATGCAAATGAGTAATTATACTTGGTCGTGTGCTAAATTTCCGAATTATGTACAACACAGTACTTACTCATGATCGATGTAACATCACCTAATGATTGCTTATTAATGGGATATGCAGATGCCGGCACACACTCGCAGCCAGCGTGGGCAGGGGGCAGGACAGGAGGAGAATCTGCCACCTCCCCCACCGCCGCCGATGACGCCGGAAGCGTTCTTTGGCCAGTTCTTGGGTAGCCAACGGAACATGGAGGAGATGCAGAGGCACATGGAGGCCACCCTCCGCAATATCGCTAACAACACTGCACAACAGCATCATCAACGTCAAGGCCCGGAGCCCAACCAGTACAGCTCCTACCGTGACTTCTTGGACACTCGCCCTCTTGTGTTCAAGGAAGCCACCGAACCGCTTGAGGCTGATGAGTGGCTCAACTCCATCACTCAGAAGTTCCGTCTGCTTCGTCTGACGGAAGAGCTCAAGGCGGAGTACGCCGCCCACATGTTGGAAGGACCCGCAGGTCTGTGGTGGGCCCAGTACCGTGCATCCTTGCCTGCAAATGCACGTGTCACTTGGGATCTGTTCTCTACCGCTATGCGCAACCACTACATCCCTAGTGGTCTGATGGAGATGAAGATTGCAGAGTTCATGAGGCTGTCTTAGGGAACCAGGTCTATGTCCGAGTACCTCCACAGTTTCAACAACCTAGCTCGCTACGCCCCAGACTTTGTTGATACTAAGGCCAAGAAGATCGCAAGCTTCAAACGTGGAATGAGTGCCGCCATGCTTTCCAAGATGGGCAATAGTCACCGTACCACCTTCAGTGACTTCGTCAGTGACTGTCTCAATCAAGAGGCCAATGACAGCCGGCTGGCAACAGAAAACCGTCGTCGTGCGAACGAAGGAGGTTCGTCTCAACAAAGGACCCCTTTCGGAGTACGCGCCCCGTACCGCCCGCCTGTCATAGGAGCAAGATTCCGTCCCCCGCAGAGAAAGATCACTACCAGTCGTTCCCGTCCCAGCTTTCAGAAGCCCTACACCGCCCCTATGATGCAGAACAAGAACAAAGCAGGAAGTGCCGGAGGTCCCAAGACTCCTTATGTGATTGGTCCATGCTATAACTGTGGTCAGACTGGACACTTGTCACGTCAGTGCCCTCGCCCCAAGAAGTAGTACACTCAGCCCCCACCTCGCACCGGTCATGTGCATCACACCACCATGGAAGAAGTGCCAGAGGGAGAGCCTGTCACCGCTGGTACGTTTCTTGTTAATCAATGCCCTGCAGTTGTGCTGTTTGATTCTGGAGCATCGCATTCTTTCATAAGTGAGAATTTTGTTATAAGAAGTCATTTGAAGTTGATAGAGTTAGACCGGGGATATCAGATAAGTTCCGCCGGAGCTGTTCTCTCCGCGCGTAAAATGGCTAAAGGAGTGGAAATGACCTTTGGGGATAAACAGGCCGTAGTGGACCCCATAGTCATTCCTGGTCTAGGTTTGGATGTAATCTTGGGTATGAGTTGGATGAAACTCTGGAAGGTCAATCTTGACGTCGCAGAGCGAGTAGTTTCTATGGTTAGTCCCCGGAATGGGTCTACCTTTCGGTTTAAGTTACCCAGAAACCCCCACGAGATCGGAGTGTTGTTCAACGTCACCGCAAAACAGATAGCTGAGATCTCAGTAGTGTGTGAGTTTCCGGATGTTTTTCCTGATGAGTTGCCTGGACTACCGCCGGATAGGGATGTGGAGTTTGCTATAGAGTTAATCCCTGGAACGGCACCCATATCTCGGAGACCGTATAGGATGCACGCTAAAGAGTTAGCAGAGCTTAAGGTTCAGTTGCAAGAGCTCTTGGACAAGGGTTTGATACGCCCGAGTTCGTCACCTTGGGGATGTCCCGCTATCTTTGTGAAGAAGAAGGATAAAACTTTAAGGATGTGTGTGGACTACAGACCGCTTAACGCAGTAACTATAAAGAACAAATATCCCTTACCCCGAATCGATGTCTTGTTCGATCAGTTGTCGAAGGCGAAAGTGTTCTCCAAGATCGACCTGAGATCAGGATACCATCAGATTAAGATTAGAAGAGAAGATATACCAAAAACAGCTTTCTCTACCAGATATGGACTCTATGAGTATCTAGTTATGTCTTTTGGATTGACCAATGCACCGACACATTTCATGTACTTGATGAATTCAGTCTTCATGCCAGAGTTGGATAAGTTTGTTGTAGTGTTCGTTGATGACATCTTGGTGTACTCTGAGAATGAGAAGGACCATGCTGAGCATCTACGAGTTGTTTTGACCCGGCTTAGAGAGCATAAGTTGTATGCTAAGTTCAGCAAGTGTGAGTTTTGGTTGAAGAAGGTACCTTTCCTTGGTCACGTCCTTTCAGAGGAAGGGATCTCAGTAGACCCTTCTAAAGTACAAGAGGTTATGGATTGGCAAGCACCCACCACCGTACATGAGGTACGCAACTTTTTGGGTTTGGCCGGATACTACCGTCGGTTCATTCCGGATTTTTCGAGAATAGCCAAGCCTATGACCCGTTTAACGCAGAAAAACAAGAAGTTCGAATGGACCACAGAGTGTGAAACAGCTTTTCACACTCTGCGAACGTTGTTGACATCCGCACCTGTTTTGGCTCAGCCAAACTTAGAGGAACCTTTTGATGTGTTTTGTGACGCATCCCGGATCGGACTTGGATGTGTGCTCATGCAGAATGGAAGAGTTATCGCCTATGCTTCTCGCCAGTTGAGACCGCACGAAGAAAATTACCCCACTCATGATTTGGAATTAGCAGCCGTCGTGCATGCCCTCAAGATTTGGAGACATTATCTTATGGGAAATCTATGTCATGTGTACACGGATCATAAAAGTTTGAAATATATCTTCACCCAGCCAGAGTTGAACATGAGGCAGAGAAGATGGTTGGAGCTAATTAAGGATTATAACCTTGAAGTGCATTACCACCCCGGAAAAGCAAACGTTGTAGCCGATGCCTTGAGTCGCAAGACTCATTGCAACTCCCTACAACCACTTTTGGAAGATAGATTTAACCTTATGCACCCCGTTATGGTGAACAACATCACTCTTCAGTGTACCTTGGAAAGTGACATCATCGAGAGACAAAAGACCGATGAAGAGATCTGTCAGATTAAGAAGAGGTTGGAAACCAGTAGTTCTTTGAACTTCAGAACAGATGAGCAGGGAATTCTATGGTATAATCAGAGGTTGGTTGTTCCTAAGGACGCAGAGCTGAAAGAAAGACTTCTGGATGAAGCTCACAAGTCAAAGTTATCCATTCACCCCGGAAGCAGTAAGATGTACCAGGATTTGAGAACAAGGTATTGGTGGTCAAAGATGAAGAAAGAAGTCACGGCCTATGTCGCCAGATGTGATACTTGCTGCAGGATAAAAGCTATACACCTGAGACCTGCCGGATTGTTACAACCGTTATCCATCCCAGAGTGGAAATGGGAAGAAATTAGTATGGATTTCATCACAGGCCTTCCCACTACTCAAAAAGGAAATGATTCTATCTGGGTTATCGTGGATCGGTTATCGGCTCACTTCATACCAGTTAAGACTACACACCGCCCTCATCAGTATGCAGACTTGTATATTCAGAATATCTTGAGATTGCATGGAGTTCCGAAGCGGATTGTCTCTGATAGAGGACCCCAGTTCATAGCACGTTTTTGGGAACAGTTGCACAAAGAGCTAGGAACTAAACTGATAAGAAGTTCCGCCTATCACCCCCAAACTGCAGGACAAACGGAGAGAGTAAATCAGATTCTAGAAGATATCCTGAGAGCTTGTGTCTTATCTTCAGGAGAGTCATGGGAGAAGTGGTTGCCCCTTGCTGAGTTTTTGTATAACAACAGCTACCAGGAAAGTATAAAGATGGCACCTTTTGAAGTTTTGTATGGACGAAGGTGCAGAACCCCGGTAAATTGGGTTGAATCAAGAGATCGAGGATTCTATGGGTCAGATTACGTGAAGGATGCTGAAAAGATTGTGCAAACAGTACAACAACATATCAATGTAGCATAATCCCGACAGAAGAGTTATGCTGACACACGAAGAAGACCCTTGGAATTTTAAGTAGGAGACTATGTATACCTTAAGGTCTCACCCATGAGAAAAGTCCAACGTTTTGGAGTTAAGAAGAAGCTAGCACCTCGATACGTGGGACCTTACTGGATCATAGCAAAGAAGGGAGAAGTAGCATATGAAGTGCAGTTACCCCCGGAAATGAGCACAGTTTTCCCAGTATTCCACGTATCACAGTTAAAGAAGTGTCTTCGAGTTCCAGAACAAGAAGAAGTTCGGATTCCAGATGTCACCATCAGATCGGATCTGGAGTACTACGAGCAGCCCAAGGAGATTTTGGACACCAAGACTCGAGAGACTCATAACCGAACGGTGAAGACTTACAAGATTCTCTGGAGCAATCATGGACCCAACGATGCGACTTGGGAAACAGAGGAGTACTTACGCGTAAATTACCCCGCTTTTTATAAAGACCGGTACGCAACTCAAATCTCGGGACGAGATTTCTTTAAGGGGGGAAGGGCTGTGACACCCTAGTGTCAAGCACTGCATTAGGCACTGCAATTAGATACTAAGAAAGCATAAGCAATGCATTGCATTATTTCATGTGCATGAGAGTGCTTTTTATTTTTTGTTTATTTATTTGGATTTGGATTTATATTGGACTCGATGATTTAATTGGATTTCTGTCTTGGCAATAATTTTATAAAACAGAGAATATTGAGTAGAGTGTTTTTCGTGTTGGAGTTTTGACTTGGTTCAAGATAGTTTGTCAAACAAAAAGGTTTTATGCTTTAAAATTGGCTTTATTTATGCAGAGGTTACAAAAATGGTTTTTAGAAAAAGTGTCTTATATGAAAGTTGTAGAGAAAATTATTTTGAGCAACTTTTATATTTGGGTCAAAACCTAGTTTGGAGTTTTTGAAACTGTTTTTGTGTGGTCAAAGTTTAAAAAGAATTTGGAAAAAGAAAAAGGAAAACGATTTCTCCCGCGCCCGCTCCGCTCGCCCGCGCGCGCGCGCGCCCGCTTGCGCACGGCGCGCTGGCCGCCTGACACGGCCGCGCCGTACGCCGGCCAAAATCGCCGCGTGGCAGCTTGCCCTGCCGCGTGGCGCCCCAAACCCTGCGCCAAATCCGCCTCCGCCACTCCCCGCTCGATCCTCGCCTCCCCGATCACGCAAGCGATCACGCTTGCCCACTCCCGCGCGGTCTTGCCTGTCGCACCGCCTCGCCGGCCGCGCCGCGCTGCCGCGACGTCCCGTCGCCGGCCCCGCCACCACCACTGGCCGGCCAAGGCCTCGGCTAAAACCCCGGGCACCCTTCGCTCTCTCTCCCAACCGCACACATTCTTCCACTCTCGCTCACACTCTCCTCACCCACGAACGCGAGCCGAGAGCACTGCTCGCTCTCGCCGCGACCACCGCCGCAACCACCCCTCTCCGTTCCGACCACCACCCTCCATCGCCGACCGATTCCTTCCGTACGCCGCTCCGCCTACGCCGTGCACACGTCGTGCGCACGTCGTCATCCCCGACCAAGCCCCGACGCCGTCGGAGGACGTAGCGCCTCCTTCGGTCCTTCGGTCCGCCGGTCGCCACCGCCGAGCCGCAACGCCGTTCTTCCCCAACCCGAGCTCCACCGACTCCTCTTCTTCCTCCTCGAGCCTCACCGAGCCAAGGCAAGGTGAGAACGCCAACTAGCCCTATCTCTACCGCCTTCCACCTCCCTCTTCTTCTCCGGTCGAACGCCATGGCCGTCCGTCGTGGCCATGCACGAGGTCAAGCTTCCCTGGAGCCAATCAAGCCAAACCAACCCCGTAGCTGTGCTCCTTAGGGTTCACTCAAGCTTTTGCCTCCCCAATTTCACCGGCGACCGCCGGAAACGGCGTAGCCGTGTGTCGCCGCCTCCGTCGTCCGCCACCGCTCGCCGTCGGCACGCTTCGGTCACCCTCTGGCCAAGCCGACCCCACCGCTGGATGCGCCTCGTCGAGCCGAATCTATCGAGCCTAGCCTCACCGCCGGCGACCTCACCGTCGGCGAGGAATCAACGGTCAAACCTCTCCCCTGTTTCCTCTCTTTAACGGGTGGGTCCCGTTGACCCACGGACCCCTCGAGCCAGGCCTCGGACGGGTGATTGTTTTCCGTCTCGCCCGAGCCTCGAGCCAGGCCTCGGCCTCGGACGGGCGATCGTTTTTCCGTCTCGCCCGAGCCTCCGAGCCATGCCTCGGACAGGCGTTTGTTTTTATCATCTCGCTCGAGCTAGGCCTCGAGCGAACCCTCGGGCACTGTCTCGTTCGAGCCGGGCCTCGAGCGAACACACACCTACCGCCGTGCGCTCGAGCCAGGTTAGATCGAGTTGGACTGAGCCAAAAGCTACGTTTGGGCTAGAATAAAGTTTTTCTTTTTCTGCACAGTAACTAAGTTTGTTAATTTTGCTATAATTAATCTGTAGCTCTGTTAATTAGGAAATTTCAGTTTTGCTAGTTGCTTATGAGCAGATCTATCATGGAAAAATATGAAAGTATTTCTGGCAGAAGTTTATTTTACTGTTTTCATTTATTCCAGTTTATATGCTTTTGCTAAGATAAATGGTTATATATGTTTTCTGGTTGAGTTAATTCCTGGAAAATTTGGTGTAAGTTTATTATCATGTTTTACACCTGTGAAAAATATATGATGCACTGTTTATGTGGAAAAAGTTTCTGTTATGGTTTAAAGTCCTTTTTGGCTGATTTCTTAAGAATAAATGTTAAGGTGTTTTATATGCTGAAATAAAATATGGAAAAATTTGTATAGTCTCTGTTTATAATGTCCAAGCTAAGAAAAATGTAAGCATGATCTATTATGAGAAGAAATCTGAAGTTGTTTTACAAATGTGCTTTTCTGTGTTTTTCTTTGGAAATTCATGTAAGAAATAATATAATGTTTCTGTTCATGGAACTTTCTTGATAAGCATAAAATGTGAAGTAGAATCTGGGAAAAATATGAAGTAGAGTTTATCACCCTTTTCCAGTAGGGTTGTAGTTCAAATGGTTTAACTTGGGATAGACTTGTTTATTTTGTGTAGGCTTGTATGTTTATGCTCTGGCCACAAATTTTCTGCAGTAGCATGGTTATGGGTAGAAGAAGCCGGGAAAATTATTAAACCTGCTGTTTGACACTTTTTGGATGAGGAGCTAGTTCAAAGCACCTTTTTGGGCAGTTTGCTTGTCATTTTTATATCTGCAGTTCTGTATTTTATTTTTGGCTGGAATTTATTCAGTAGAGTCTTGAGAGTGTTAATTGTCTTCTAGAATTTTGTGGATTTTTCTGAGTTCAGAAAAATGCACTTGCAGTTCAAACCTAAGTTTCGTTTGAATTATTAAATAAGAAATAGGTGAATAAAAGGATTTTGTTTCATGAATTAAATAAGTATTTACCTCAATGTCAAAAGTGGTTCAACAAGTTGGTTTTGTTGGTTTGCAAGAAATGCTCTTCTCATACCACACATCTTGCACCCGCATTGCAAATATTTATTATTCGTCGCATGCAATAGGATCGACCCCTCCGGAGCCCGAGCAGGAGCCAGAAGCAAACGCCGAGCAGCAGATTCCGGAGCTTCAGCAAGCCGAGGAGGTCGACCCCGCCAGCGACACTAACTTGCCCGAGTGCCCCTCCCACGAGGCCTCGGTCTTCACCCAAGGCAAGCCCCGGAGCATTCTAAGTCTCCCAGTATTTACAATTAAATTACTTGAGTCCTTTTATATTGTGATGCATTAGGTTTAGGAGCTGAATGAATCCTATTTGCTGCATTACCATTCCTTGATGATTGATTAATATCTACCTTGTTATCCTGTTATTTATTTGCAATGTAGAATTGCTTAGCCTGCTTAATAAAAGTAGTAGTTAAGGATGTCTCCGTAATACCCTGATGGGTATTTACCGGATCACGGTTGGCTATATTTGCTATCGTGGAAAAGAACCTGAGTTGTAGTGAAATACGGTCAACTGGAAGGCAAGACACAAGTTTGGAAACTTGGGGCAGTCCGTCCGTTGGATCGTGTAGGTTTGTATCGATGTTGGCCCTCGTTCATTTTTGAACGCGCCCTTTTACTTAGGGATATGTCGGTGCCGTAATCATCGACCCCAAAGCCGGTTAGAAGCTGTTCGGGCCGGTCTCAACCGGTGTCGTGCCCTCTAGTATGGAAATTGCGATCTGCCGCGTGAGGCCATCGCCAGGTTCCAATTGGGCGGTCCGTGCTTGAACCGCGGCGATTACCACCACGAACAAGCGTCGAGCGGTTGCCCAATGCATGGACCCGATGGGGAAAGTGTGGGCTGGTATTAAAGGTCTTTCACCAGCTGGTTTGGAATTCGATTCGAGTCGCCGTCTCCCCCGGTTAGTGGGAAACTATGGCGAGCTTCACCACGATACAACTCCATGTGATGTTTTAAAGGTTCAACTAAAAATGTGGATAAGTCAACTGGATATGGTTATATTATTGATTGGTAGATTCAAGTGAGTGCTCTAGTACAGGTGAAAAACCTAGAAGTAAAGAAATAGGTCTAAAAATGACAGCTCAGCAATATCATTAAATCCTCACTTATCTTAATTGAGCTTTTCGCAACTAAAGATCCCAGATCCACCCAAAAAGGCCTTGCATACCCTTGGTGTCTTTATTTTCAGTTGGACGGGTAAGTCTAGCTGAGTACATTCCCGTACTCAGGGTTTATCCCGTTGTTGCAGATGGCCAGGTCTACTTCGGCTATTGTAAGCACTGCCTCTACCCAGTGGAAGGTGATGAGGAGTAGGCCCAGGGCAAGGTCGTCCAGAAGCTTCCCTTTTTCTTTTGCTAGTCTGAGATTGTTAGTGGCACATTATCTGAAAAAGGAGGAGTGAGTGTGTTGAGTGGATTTATCAAACAATGATATTTGGACCACATGTGTAGTGGTCGTGTTTCAAACTATTTCAGCTTCCGCACTTTTAAACCCAGTATTGTAATAACTCCGTTTTAAATTCCGCACTCTGATATTTTAAATTCGGTTTCGTTTCTCTGTGATGTATCTTTGCGAATGTAATCCTTGAACGATGCGATCCTGTATGATGTATGGTGTTAGAAATCCTTCGAGATTTCCGGACTACCGGGGTTATATGGGTTCAAGTATCAGTCGAAGTCAGACAGATTTGGCTAAGATAATACTTGAGCTCTTATAATCAGGACGGTTCCGCCACACTCTCTAGCGGCACGCCTAAGCAGCTTATCCTGACTAAGCAAGGCGACAGTAAGCTTCTCATTCTCAGCAAAGAGCTCATCGTGGGTCATGGATACCTGGGAGGTGTCGTCGTCGTCGTCCCGAGGGGAGTGCTCCAGCTTGCCGTCGACCTCATCACCAAGCGCCATGGTGCAGAAGCCGTCGTCGTCGGTGAAGAAGCAGAGACCGTTCAGCTTGTCCTCGATCCTCTTCTTCTTCTCGGACTCGTCATCGCTTGAGCAAGCGGAGTCGTCATCCGAGCCGTCGACGTCGCTGAGCGTGGCGAAGAACGCACGCTGCTCAGCCTGGGCCTTCTCCAAGTACTTCTTCTTGATGTACTCCTTGTCGAAGCCGCCCCTCCGCTTGTGCCTCGCGGGGACGTACTTCTCCTTGCGCTTGCCGGAGTCGTACTTGTGCCCATGATCGCCCTTCCCAGATAAATGCTTCTTCTTGGGGCAGTTGGCGATGAAGTGGTCGGGGTCGCCGCACTCATAGCATCCTGAGCGTCCTCCACCGCGGCGACGGTTCATGCGGTTGTTGTGGCACCGCGTGAACCGGTTGGCGAGCATTGTCAGCTCGTCATCCCCCAACGACTCAAGTTGGTCCTCTGTGACAGAAAAGAGACACGAAAGAGCAAAACCTCCAGAGGGGTTAGAAGAGCCAGAAACCAAAGCCATAGTCGGGTCAGAAGGATTCTCATAAGAAGCCCTCGACATGGCGTCAATCTCACTAGACTTGAGCTTACTAAAGAGCTCGTCGCAAGTGAGGGTCTCATAGTTAGACGATTCGATGATCGCCTGGACCTTTGAGTCCCACACCGACCGATCAAGAGTGTGAAAAAGCTTCAAAGCCCTCTCATGATCGTCAAAAGGCAACAGCTCCTTGTTCGCTCTCATCTTGTTGACAATGACCTGAAAGCGAGCGAATAAACTCTCTATGCTCTCGCCAGGCATATGTCGAAAGTTCTCATACTCCCGCTTGTGCGACTCATAGAGACGAGACTTGACTTGAGAGGTTCCCTCATGGAAACGCATGAGGGTAGCCCAAATCTCATGAGCCGTGGGGAGGTGAGAAACTTGATCAAACTCAGACATGCTTAAACAGGAGAAAAGAGCGTTACACGCTCGGCTATTGGCATCGTGCTCATCTATCTGAAGCTGAGTAACACGAGCAGCCAAGACAACGTAATCATCCCTGTTGCAAATCTCCCAAACAAAAGAGCCCATGCTCTGGAGATAGGCCGACATGCGTATTTTCCAATACGCATAGTTCGTCCCATCAAAGAACGGCGGTTTGCCCACGCCGCGATCCATGTCGCCTTCTGTGGATCTGGAACCGGCTAAGGTGGAAGATCCTTAACCTGCTCCGATACCAATTGAAGGACCGAGAAGCAACCAGAAAGCGACCAGAGGGGGGGTGAATGGGAGCTTCAAAATTTCCTTTCGGAAACTAGTAGCCACTGTCCCGAGAATCACTCCTAAAGACAAACCCTAGAGCTTGCTAATGTCCACGACCCTAGATGTAGGGTGGATGCTTCCAAGAAGCACAGCGGCACACTACACAACTCTAGAAACCCAACGCAAAAACCCAAAACCAAATCCGAGAACGGATGAGCAAACGAAGGACGAATCAGTGCTGAATCAGCAGCATCGGAAGCTGGCTAGCGTCCGATGCCCTAGCACCTGCAGCGTCCGATGTGAATAGTGCCCCTCGGAAACCTTACTGCATACGCATCGGACGCTGTGAACAGTGAACTCTCAGCGTCCGATGGTCACACTCCGGCGCGTCCGATGCACAACGGAGCGTCCGGTGGTAGCGTCCGATGCTCCTTAGAAAATGTCAGATCCTGACACGTGGCAACGGAGCCTCCGATGCCAAAGGGGTCAGCGTTCGATGCTACGAACTCGAGCGTCCGATGCCCCCGACGCAGTGCAGTTCTTCCACGAAATCCACTCGATCTCCTCCGAATCAAAAGCACTAAGGCATAGACTTGGTGTGAGGAGTTCCAAGGATGTTAGTGAGCTATCTCAAGGGAATCATGGCTCGAACCTAACTCCAAATCGAGGAAATGGAAGAAATCGGGGCAATGGAGCAAAAACCGATCCAACACGAAAATCGTTCGATCTCCTAGACCGTGAGGTTAGAGGAGAATTCCTTCGGTGGAAGGATGTGCCTCACGACCTAGGACAACTTGGTTCAAACGGATTTGCAAAAGATGAACCGAGCAAAGAGATCGAGTGATGGGAAAAACGTGGAGAAAAAGGATTCCGCAAAGAACACAAATAAATCGCAAATCACAACCACGAATTGCAATCGTGTGGCTACCACACGCTACAACAGTGAGGATACGGCCTCACTTCCTCAGAATCAACAGTACACAGAGGCAAGTCTCTCTGCGGATCTCAGCTAGCTACAGCAAGGGATGGGAGAGCAGGAAACCCTAAGTGCGAAAGAGCAAATGACTGAGATACTCGGGAGGAGGGTGTCTCCCTACTACTTATCCTAATTCTAACCTAAGTCTATTTCCTACTCTATCCCTCTCTATTCTAATTACAGAGCGAACCAGCTAAACCCTAGGGTTATTCTGGACCAACTCGGTGGTAGGTGTATCCGACGGCCACGCCCGCACAAACCGAAGCGTTGCCTCGACGCAACCTCCAGATCGCCGCCACGTGCCGCCCTCGCTCTGCACCCCCGTTTTTGTGGCCCAAACCGGGAAACCAGCCTTTTCCAGCCAACCCCCGGTTTTGAGGCCCAAACCGGGAAACCAGCCCACCAGCATCTGAGTTTTGAGGCCAAACTCAGCAAACCCTCAGCGCCCAGGTTTTGAGGCCCAAACCTGGAAACCGTCCACACCCAGGTTTTGAGGCCCAAACCTGGAAACCGTCCAACCGATGGTTTTTCCCTGGCTCTACCACCAAACCGACGTCGTAGATGGGATGCACCTCCCGTGCACCCCGTCCACCGACACGTGTCCCCGAGTCCACGACTCAGGCAACACATGACCGCACTTCTTCACTTGTCGTCGTCACAGGCTGCCAGCCACCACAGCTGATCCTCGGGCCTCTGGTCCCTCAGTCCAAGCCTCACGTCCGCCCTTCACCACTCCCGGTCCATCGGCACGGCACGTCTCTACTTGACCTTCACCTCGCCTTCGATCACTGCATCCGTGCTCGACACCTGCACAACACAAGCCAAAGAACATGCGCATTATCCCAGTTGACAATCACTCATCACTCAGAGACCCGGCATACACCCATGTATCCGCAGGGTCGGCCGAGGTGGAGTCCGCACCCAAGAGGTCGGTCGAGGTGTGGCCCACGTCCCAGCCATCAAGCAAGGCAGAGTCCTAACCGGAGGGATCAGGTGTGGACGCAGTCATATCCTAAATCGTCTTACATTGACGATTATTACGTCCTATCATCCGGACACCTAATATTGGTACCCGACAAATATGTTCCCATTGTTGGTGCAAATCCGTGGTTCTCAAATAACCAACACTACTGTTATATTTCTCAACAAGTACTAAATCAGCTACACACAATGTTGGTTAAGGCGTTAAGCTATCTTCCGGTCAATTTCTACCAACTGATGGACAGAACAGACATGCACTTTCATTTCTTTTCCAGTCTAATCCCCGTATATAACCTGGCCTATACGGCTATATATACCTGGACCCATTATTTGTCATTGTCACACAGTGCATTATATTAGACTAGAGAAGCAAATTAGTTGAAAGGAAAATAGAATTTCCAGTCAAAGATCCTTGTCATGAACTGTCTTTCCTTTTCCAAAATGATAAAAAAACTTCGATAGCTGCATTGATTTTGACAACAATACTAGTTCGTACTAATAAATCCGTCACGTAGATCACTTGTTACTAAAGACATAAAGTCTGTGTAGATTTTCGTTTCTTTCATCAGTCATACATTTGGCCTAAGAATATTGCAAGCTTGTTATCTATAAGAAAGGTGAAACAAGCAGAGACAATAAATTAGAACACCTAGCTCGTACCTCTTGAGGGGGTGTTTGGTTCCTAACCCCTAGAGTTTAGCCACTAAAATTTAGTGGAGGTGACTTTAGTGGTAGTGTTAAAAGTGACTTTTAGTGGGGTGTTTAAAACTTTAATGACTAAAAGTGACTAAACTTTGGTGGCTAAACTCTAGGGGTGGGAACCAAACGCCCCCTGAGTCGGGTGATATTTCAACCAGGAACGGCTTGCGTTACATGTTACGTGACCAATGAGATCACACACATGTATGTCTAATACTCGCCTGCAATCTAGCAAGATAATAACTGTATAGTCAAGCCTTCGGTCATGATATCTACAAATTGATGAGAAGAATGGGCATGCATGCAACACTTGAACTTATCCTAAAGCTACCTTTCCATGAACAGAGTGAATAATATCTATCTCAATATGCTTTGTGCGACTTTCGTGTCTTTACATGTCGTCTTAGAATGATAATGCTGAATGCATTCTTTGCACCCTCAATAATATCATTCTCACTTTATAATTCATGCTTCCATGTGCCTCTGTCCTATTGGGCCAAGGGATTAGCTACTGCGACTTATGTGCTCAGATGATCAACGGCTCCTCTTCATCAACACATATACATGTCTATAGTTAGGACATACAGATGACATTCAATAATTGAAAGCCAGTTGCTTAAAAATTTGTTCCATGGCTCTCAACTCTAAGCAGAGAACAGAACTTTGGTCTCGATGGTCGAATTTGGCTTTAGTCCCGGATTAATTTGGGGCCGGGACTAAAGACGCCTTTAGTCCCGGTTGGTGGCTCCAACCGGGACTAAAGCCCATAGCCCAAAGGCTATACTGCGCCATACTTTAATGGCAGGTGGGCAGTTGGCCAACCTTTAGTCCTGGTTGGTGTTATCAAAACGGATTAAAGGTCCTCCGACCTTTAGTCTTAGTTGGTAATACTAACCGGGACTACAGGATGACCTTTTAGTCTCAGTTTGTAACATCAACCGGGACAAAAAGTCTCCTATCCGGGACTAAAAGTCTCCTATCCGGGACTAAAGGTCTCTCATGGATCAATTCAAAACGAGAGTGCACATAACTCTATCATATGTGGTGTACAACTGAGTTGGTAAGGTCTTTATGCACGAGACGAGAGGTATTGTGTTTGAATCCCACACACTACAAGAGAGGTCTCCCTAAAATTCTATTTATTTTTTCGGTATTTATATATATCTGAGTAATACACTAATTCTATACAGTTCTAGGCATAACAAAACTTTAAATCAATTGTACGTAAGATATATAATAACTACAACAGCACTTGTGTAGTCCTACAGCCCGTCATTTCGCATACTTTTAGTGTAATCAAAATTAAATAATCCATCTTATAGCTTACTAATGTTGTAACTCATATGGCGGAAGTGCATTGCTTCACTTAGCTTGAACCTCTCACAAATAATACATAGTTCTTGTGAATTGTGATGTGTTTCCTCATCAATTACCCAGGAGGAAAAACTAAAACTAAGTGAGGGTGAGGGTTCATCGTAACTAATTGATGTCAGGGATCCACAAATATGTACATGTGTAGCGGCGTGACCTTACCACGACCAGCCATTTGTCGTTCTTGCGCAATAATAATATTCATGCACCGTGGATATCGACGACGTTTTGTCAGTTTATCATCAAATCCTTCAACAAATACAAGCTTAATTATAGTATTTTGTATTTTTAGGTAGAAGGTAGGTAGGATTCTATAACTCATGGGTTTATGGAATATTTTCCAGTTTCTATTATTTCAATGTTCCATCCAATTTTAGTACGTGGAGAGTCTAGTTTTGGTCTATGTTTTTACCTAGCACCCACCGTCAGCATTATCAGACGTACTGTGCCATTTAGATTCCTTTGCTGTGCAAGCAATTCACTATATTGTCCATAAAACAGTGCCTTTCCTGAGGATATGAGTACTACATTCAATATCACGGAAAATGACCACCGAGGTTCTTCGTTCAAACAAGCGATCTTGGAATAGTCCACAAAAGCAGTGAATGGCAGCAGCCTCACATGAACATCATATCCGCTTATTATTTATATCGTCGTACATGCAAATCCAGAACCGGGCGTGGTTTTATCCTTGCGAACAATTCAACCCTACGGTCCTACCACCGGGAAGTTGCAGACATTACCAGGTAATATATATTTCTTTATATTACCTCGTAGGAAGTAATATGTGTAACCATCCACACACTAGTAGAATACTGCTCATAGCTAGCTGGCGCCCGCTATTCATAGCACAGACGGTTTTAGTTATCACGCGCTTGTGATATAAAAGGAGGTCGTGAACAGTTAACAACCGCTAGTGAAAATGTATTTACACTGGCAGTTGGCTTAATCCAACGTCCTGTGTAAATGGACCATTTATACATGCGGTTTGGCTGTGTAAATACCTCCATTTCCACTGGCGGTTGAGTTAAGCCAACCACCTGTGTTATCTCTGGTATAAATACCCCCTCTTCCTCCCCGAGCAGCACTGTTTCTCGCCGCCACCTTCCATTGAAGGCGATTTTGGAGGTCCAGATTTTACAAAATACAAGGGGAGGTTTTGATCTTCATTTGTTGGAAGGAGATTAACAAGAAAGGTTAGTTTGTGTCCCTCTTGTCTCAATTTGCTCATTCTTGCTCAATTTGAGTCACTTTTTAAATCTAGGGTTTTACCCATGAGTGAGAGAGAAGAATACCTAGGTTAATGAGTGAGCTTGCTTAAGATGGTTAAATAATGTCTCTCATCTATACCGCTTCGTGTTTACTTTTAAATTTAGTTTATGCATGATATCTTTCCTTGTTTTCATGTATAATGGTGTGTTCTTGAGTATTTATGTAGAGAGAGAATTGTAGGTTTCTTTAATAATATTTAGGTTTTTTATTATGTTGTTTATTTCTCAATTGTTTTTCACTATGTATTTATGTTTTAGGAATATTGTGTTTTTTATTTAATAATGATACTTAGGAATTTTAAATTATGGTACTTAGGTTTTTTTACTTTAAACCCCACATAAACTCTAAACACACTCACTAATAATAATCCCTAGCTAACCGTTTGTGTTATCTTTGGTATAAGTACCTCCTCTTCCTCCCCGAGTAGCACTGTTTCTCACCGCCACCTTCCATTAGAGGCGATTTTGGAGGTCCAGATTTTACAAAATACAAGGGGAGAGGTTTTGATCTTCATTTCTTGGAAGGAGAATAACAAGAAAGGTTAGTTTGTGTCCCTCTTGCCTCAATTTGCTTATTCTTGATCAATATGAGTCACTTTTTAGATATAGGGTTTCACCATGAGTGAGAGAGAAGAATACCTAGGTTAATGAGTGAGCTTGCTTAAGATGGTTAAATAATGTCTCTCGTCAGTACCGCTTCGTGTTTACTTCTTAATTTAGTTTATGCATGATATCTTTCCTTGTTTCCATGTATAATGGTGTGTTCTTGAGTATTTACGTAGAGAGAGAATTGTAGGTTTTTTAATAATATTTAGGTTTTTTATTATGTTGTTTATTTCTCAATTGTTTTTTTCACTATGTATTTATGTTTTATGAATATTGTGTTTTTTATTTAATAATAATACTTAGGTATTTTAAATTATGGTACTTAGGTTTTTTACTTTAAACCCCACATAAACTCTAAACACTAGCTACTAATAATCCCTAGCTAAATCCTATCTATATCCCAGCTAAATCCTAAATCCTAGCAAATATAATCTCTAGATATGGTTACTTTTTTACATTGATTTCAATCAATTTATTGTATTTTTTTACAAATAATGATGGAGAGGTCATTCTGGATGTATAAGTTATCAAGACTAGATCTATTATACATACCCGAGGTCCATAGGTTTATTCATGCCGCTAAAAACCATGCTTGGAGAACAAAGAAGACGCACATACATTATTCGTGCATGGACTATAGAAATGTTAGCACAAAACTTTGATGTATATAAATATATGTATAAAATATTTAAATTACATATTGCTATATTATTGTATATGTATATATTTAATTCAATAATATAATTGCATGTTCCTATATTAATAATATAATTGCATGTTCCTATATTAATTTAATAATATAATTATAATTAACAATATCATATAAAACTATCGAATATATATAAAACTGGTCTACAACAGTACAAGCGGTTAATTGTGAACCGCCTGTGGAAATCGATTTACACAGGCGGTTCAAAATTAACCGCATGTGCTGTTGTTCCATTTCACTGGCCCCCAGCGCAGGCGGTGCTGGAAAACACTTGTGAAAATGAGTTTTCAACCACCTGTATAGTATGTCTTTGTACTAGTGAGATCAACGGTCCACAATTATCACAATTATTTAGAGGTACCACAATAAAGCTTAAATCTCTGCAGTCATCGATACAAAAGGTATATTAAATCTTGCTTCTGATCCAGAATAATATAATGTAGCATTTGTTTCCAAGGGATTTGGATAACGTTTGAGTCAAACATTGAGAATATAAATCATAAATAACTTTTAAATTGTCGAGGCCTTGTTTAGTTGCTCAAATTTTGCAAAATTATTTTACAAAATTTACTGTAGCATTTGTAAATCAAAGATTAGAAGGACTAAATATGATCTAAATATAAAACTAATTACACGGGTGGACAGGAAATCGTAAGATCTATCTATTATGCCTAATTAACCCGTCATTAGAGACTGTTTATTGTAGCACAACATTATCAATCATGGCCTAATTAGGCTCATTACAAAGGTCTCGCGATTTTACCGGGGGATGTGGAATGGGTTTCATCATTAATTCATGTTTAATACTCCAAATTAGTGTTCCAACATTTACTGTAGAACGCAGAATTATTTTGTAGGGTATCTAAACAAGGCTTGAGTTTAGAGATGTTTGTGGTCAACCAGTTGACGTCCCTATGCTACGAAGCTTCCCCACGAGAGTTATCATTTATTTTCGCTGCATTTATGTAAAAACTTTAAATAATATTCGTTATGTAATAAATATATGTGATGGTACTTTTATAATTTGTCGGCTTATGTGTGTGATTCATCTCTAGGCCTACATAAGATATTGCATTTACTTTTATCCTTAAAATAGGGTGTCAAAAACTCCAAATTCATTAATCAAAATTCAACACCATGTTAAAATTTTGATTACAAAAGGTCTTTTCAATCTAAGCACCATGCTTAATTTAAAAAACCTATGAAATGTACCTCGAGTGAAAACATCCAAACCAGAGTATATAACATAAACAAAAGAAGCATGCATTTGTATGATCAAGTTTTATTCTCATGGAGACAAAAATGAGTTAAAGAAGTGGGTGAACATCTATTACCTTTGCGTACCTGAGTGTTTTTTACTGGCAGTGTACGTGGATGAAAGCATTGAAATTGCTGCAGCGGTGGCTTGATTATACTTGGTTAACTCAGGCGGGTACAAAGGATAGGCCACACACTCGGCTAGTGTGTATGGACCATGGACCTTGGTGGTCAGCAAAGGCCTCTCTCTTTTTTATATAAAGATGTTTGTATTATTTTTTTATTTTTTTCTCCTCTTTTATATCATATTTTTTTCTCTTTTTTCTTTCTTCTTTGTTCCAACTCATATATTCTTCCTTTTTCCCTTTATTATCATTATCTTTTAGATTTCTTTTTTTAGCAAGGCAAAGCTATCATTATCTTTTTTAACCAAAATAACCTTCGGTGTGTGTGGAGCTTGTGGTGAGTCTCTCACCATCCTTCCCCACATCATGGACTCTTGGATAAAAGTCAAGTGTGTCATGTGTTCTCTCACCAAAGATCATTACGGTGTATGGCGATGCAGCTCCTATGTTTTCGAGCATCATATGTCCCTTGTTCTTCTCAATCTTAACTTGAAATGGTTAGCGACCAACAATACCCGAAGGTGCATACTATCTTGACAACATCTTCTTGCTTTTATTGAAAAGGAATTGTTTTTATTTTTATGATTTTTTAATTTATGATAATCAAGATAATCCATGGCATCTCTCGGCAGTGCTCTATTTATGGTCATAAGCTTGATCGTAGGAACTTCTTCTTGCAACTATTAATGGTGGTGTAGTTCCCAGCTTCACCACCAAGCAATTGTCATCATTGTTTAAGCTGCAAGGTTCGTAGCACAGTGCATATACGAGATTTGCAATGTTTTTAATAAATGAATGCATCCACAACCATTCTTCTAAAAAGTTTGTAAATGAGGACTGAAAGATGGTTGTGGTCCTCATTGAAGCACAAGCTACGAGGCAAGACAAAGTCTAGAGATTTCAAAATTGAGCATGAAAGGTGAAGAGTCTCCAAAGAGGAACTATCATGCTCAAAAGATGAATCCTTCTCCTTGGTCTCAAGAGTTGCTACTCTAGGAATGTCCATGGTACAAAAGTTTTCTTCGTCAAAAGGTGTATCGTGTGATATCAACATTGAATCTCGATCACCTTTGACAACAATGTTTGGATGGCCAGCGAGACATGGTTTACGTTTGAGCGAGGGTGATGGTAGACTTTCAGTTTCACAAGGATGAGAAGAAAGGTCAGATGAAACGAACAATGATATGAACTTCACCACCTCAAATGGGTCATGGTTGGGATGATGCTTCGCCATGAGGTTTATTGGGGAAGGGATAAGAGTTGTGAAAGCAATTTCTCCCAATTTTTCATTAAGGCTCCCATAGGATGATTTTTCTTGAAAAAGATTTTCAAAAGGGTAGCCTATGAGAAGCTCAAACTCAAGGATGGCATAATATGGAAGTCTAAGTAAACCTCAGTTTCGTCTACTATGATTGGCACAACACTCGAAGATGAGTCCTGACGGACTTTTGATAAGTTTGTTGGTCGGGTCTAGCAGTATTTTGCCCAAAAGGATTTGTGCTAGAAATTCTAACATGATACTAGTCCTGACCGTTGGGTTATGCAGGGCTTCTACAACTATTCCTCTTAATGCGCAAGGTATGGTAGTGGAAGGTGAAAGAATCTAATTGCTTCGGAGGAATGTTTCACTTCCCTTATCCATTCCTTCAATAGTTCCGCATTAGGGGAGACTTGCTTAGAAGGAAGTGTAAGCCTTTTGTGCCAAGAAAGATTCAAGGTATTGCCATGATCCCCGAATTTGATAGGAAGTGTAAGCCTTTCGTGCCAAGGATGAATTACTCCTTCCTTCGGTGTTCGTGATTTGGGTGAGAGCTCAAGAGTCGAATCTAAGGTGCGATGTGTTGGGATTCAGTTCATGAGGGCTCCTCCATACTTGATATGCCCTTTGTCTAGAGGGGTTTTGTTTCTACGATGAAAGAAGAGAGTTGATCAAGGATTTTCTTTTGTTCCATCATAGTTTTATATGTAAACGACCCTCCTGCGGTCATGTCAAGCTATAGGACAGCGTCTATGTTAAGTCCCGAACAAAAGAGATGCAACAACACGCTATCGGGTAAAGACAAGTCTCGACCGGAGTGAGTTATCATTAGAAACCTGGCCCAGCCTGCACCTATAGATTCCTGCTCGTTCTGCTCAAAGTTGAGATTGTCCTTGATAGGAAGTCGATACGCAACATAGGGAAGAATGAAAGTCAAAACTTGTCTTTAAGTTCTCTCCAATCCCCTTCGTACTTCCTGTCGCATTAGCATACCATTGCTTCGCCTCCCCCTTGAGGGAGAAGGGAAACAATTTCCACTTTAGTGTTTCCTGTGTCATGCCTTAGATGCTCAAGCAGGAACACAGTTCCTCGAATTCATGCAGGTGTTGGCAAGGATCTTTGTTATCACGGCTAAAGAAGGGTTGTTCCCGACCCGTCGGCCCGTTTCCCTTCCCTTCTCTTTCCGCACGTGCAGGCCTGCCTAGCTGTTGGCACTAGCCCGCTTGCACGCTCTCTTTTCCCTCTCCCTTCCTCGTTGGTAGTTGGGTCAGGCCCATCCCTCGACCTGCTCTGACCACTCCTGCACTCCTTCCCCCTTCTCTCGCTACGCGCTGGAGCCGACCTATCTGCGCCCATCGCCCGCACACGCCCTCTCCCCGTCTCGCTGCAAGGAGGGGCTCGCACGTCGTTCATTCTTGCTTCCTCCCTTCTCTCTCTCTCTCTCTCTCTCTCTGACGCTTGGGTCCCATGATTCAACCACCAAGCCCTTCTTCCCCACCGAGCCGCCGTCCCCGGGCTTTGATGCCCGTGCAGTAACTGTCGCCCACCTCGTCATCACTTTGCCATCACTTTGCCGAGTGATGGAGGCCATCAAGACAGCCTTCAAGCTCGGCTTTGATGCCCGGGCAGTAACTGTCGCCCACCTCTCCGCCTTTACCGCCCTCCCTTGCCCTATAAAGCTCTCGGACGAGCTCCCTTCTCCCACTTTGTTGTTGTCGGGCTCACCCCACTCTCAATCTCTCGGGCTCTCCCCGTCTCGCTGCAAGATGGGGCTCGCACGTCATTCATTCTTGCTTCCTCCCTTCTCTCTCTCTCTCTCTGACGCTTGGGTCCCACGATTCAACCACCAAGCCCTTCTTCCCCACCGAGCCGCCGTCCCCGGGCTTTGATGCCCGGGCAGTAACTGTCGCCCACCTCGTCATCACTTTGCCATCACTTTGCCGAGTGATGGAGGCCATCAAGACAGCCTTCAAGCTCGGCTTTGATGCCCGGGCAGTAACTGTCGCCCACCTCTCCGCCTTTACCGCCCTCCCTTGCCCTATAAAGCTCCCGGCCGAGCTCCCTTCTCCCACTTTGTTGTTGCCGGGCTCACCCCACTCTCAATCTCTCGGGTTCGAGCTCCAATCATCATCAAGGTCGCGCCTGCGAGTTTTGCTAGGCTCCGCCGCAACCGCAGGTCCCCTCTACCCTTAATTTTGGTCTATTTCATTGAATCTGTCCTTACTAGCGTTTTTCTCCCTCTCTAGTCTGTCTCCCCGTCATCGATCATCGTGGTGCCCCCTGGGACATCGAGAACCCCTCCTTCGAGCCCAAGGTGAACCCCTCTTCCTTCTAGTGCCCTTGTTTCTGAGTTTAGCGCATCAGAGCTCCACTTTAGTGAGCCCGACCATGGCACCACCGTGGGATCCATCGCTCTGATGCGTTCCCTGCTCTTGTCATTTGTCTTTTTGAGTTCGCATAGTCACGAGAATCACCTTGGTGTTGTCCATGTCATAAACCAAGGTCCGGAGCGTCAGTTTGGCCTTCTCCGGCGAGCTCGGACCACCGGCGTTGATGGCGTCGGCCATGGGAATCTTCTTCCCTGGTGGCCCTCTGCCCCTAATGCGTGTGCACCGTCCATTCGAGATGGATGGCCGAGATTACATACCCCTTCGGGGTTACGTAATCGGTCCAGTAGCGGACCATAGACCCGTCGCACGGCCTAGGGACCCACGGGTCCACCAGTCGGTGGTGCACCAAGCGAATCGGAGCATGCCACGTGGCGGTCGCGTCAGCAGCGACGCGGTCAACCGAGGCCAATATTGTAGTTATTGCATTTTAGCCCCTGGCTTTTATCGAAATCAACCCACAGTTTAAGATGGTTCAAAGGATTTTCTTTTTAAGCCATGTTTTCTTTTGGTTTAGCCTCAAATTTCTTTTCAGAAATGGATGGCCACTGTCCCAGATTCAAACCCCAAAAGCAAAGCAAACTCTTGCACTGTCCACGACCCTAATGATAGGGTGGATGCTCCAAAGGAACACAACGGGACACTAAATAGGTCAAGGATCCCAACGCAAAAGCCGGAAAGCAAATCCGAAATCAGACGGACAAGCAACAGGCAAAACAGTACGTGTGGAACCAGGACCATCGAACGCCTTCACGTGGGACGCATCCGATGTGAATAGTACCTCTCTGGAACCTTACTGCATAGCCATTGGATGCTGGAACAGTATTTCTTCAGTGTCTCATACCAGCATCCGATGTACCCTCGGACGCTGTCAGCGTCCGATGCTTAGGCACCTGACACGTCTGATGCCAGATGAGGGTTTCTAGAACCTCACTGGACACCCATCGGATGTTGGACTGTAGCGTCCAATGCCGGCGTCTGATGCCCTTTTAAAATCCGGCAATGCACAACTGGGCAATGGAGCGTCTGATGCTTTTGGAGTCAGCGTCCGATGTCCCCGAATAGCAAAGTTCTTCCACTGATTCGACCCGATCTCCCTCAAATCAAAAGCTCTAAGGCTCAAACTTCGTGTGAGGGGTCACAAGCAAGTTCTGAGCTACTCCTAAGAGATCATGGCTCAAACCTAACTGCATATCGGTGAATCGAAGAAATTCGAGAGAGAAAAGGAAGAACAAGATTCAAAACAAAATCCGCTCGATGTGTGTGCTTGTAATAAATTAGAGAAAATCCTTCAGTGGAAAGATGACTCTTACGATGTCGTACAAACTGGTTCAAATGGATTTTTGATCCATCCCTCAGAACAAGAAATCTCATGAAAGATCAAAAGAGGGGAAACGAAAAACATGAAGAACAAAACGCGAAATCAACAAATTTCAGCCAAAGCTCTAGAGGAGACAAGGAGATTACGGTCTCCTTTCCTGAAACCAAAAGTACACAGAGGAATTATGTCGTCTCTGCGGATCACAAGCAGCTACTGAGAGAGAGGACCTAACATATGAATATCTGGAGTCTGAGAATGAAATGCTGCAAGGATAGGGAAGGATGAGGAGTGTCATCCTTATTTATAGCCTAATACACTATACCCCTTCTACCCCTAGATACATAGAGCAAACTAGCTAACCCTAGGGCTATTCTAGTCCAACTCTGTCAGGATCTTCATCAACGGTCATGCGCGTTCCTCATCGATAGCTTTGCCTCGACGCAAGCTCTCGGATGCTGCCACGTGTCGTCCCAACGACCGTCGTGCCTTCTCACCGTTAGCTTCGCCTCAACGCAAGCCTCGCGGTGCCGCCACGTGTTGTCTCGTTCCGCATAGGAACCTCTGCCAGGTTTTGAGGCCCAAACCGGCAAACCTGTCATCCTGAGTTTTGAGGCCCAAACTCAAAAACCGGCCACCCCAGGTTTTGAGGCCCAAACTGGAAACCGTCGCCGGTGTTTTTTTCGAGGCTCAACCACCAAACCCGTGCCGTAGACGGAGCGTGGGTCTCACGCCCCGGCCGCCGACACCGATGTCGATGCAAGCCCATGTCTGGCCTCCGCCAAGTGCCACGACGCCTTCGTCTTCCGTCTCGACTTGGCCGATGCAGTCACACATCACATGTGCTCTCGCTTGTTGCCGCAAAGTGTCAGCTACCGCAACTGGTCCTCCGGCCCTCCGGTCCGTCAGTCCAAACCTCGCGTCCGCCCTTCGCCACTCTTGGTCCATCAGCACGACACGTCTCTACTTGACCTTCGCCTCGCCATCGACCATTGCCTCCGAGCTCCACACTTGCACAACAACATGGTCAAAATACATGTTGCCCACTCATGTCTACCCGTGAGGCTGTTGATCAATCACTCATCACAAAGGGCCAAACCACAAGGGCACATATCAACCTTGTGTTCGCAATAACTTTCATGTTTTAACTCTGACTAGAGTGATTCTCGCACTCACGTGTTCGTATTAACGCGTAGAATAGTTTTATAGCCTTTTATCTTCTTTTCTCACTGTTTGTTGTATTTTTCTAATAGAATATAATTTGTTTGCATGTAATGATTGGAATGGATGCTTATGTGGTGTCATCGGTCACATTCAGAGTTTGAGCTTTTTGAATGGTGCCAAAGAGCAAGTGTTTGAGGAAGAAGACCAGTAGCAAGCTATTGACATGAAAATTTGACTAGACGTCAACACACTCGTCCACGGTCCTCAGAGGCCGTGTGGAGCAGGGTCTTGACCTCCTGGGCCTTCGAAAGGTGGCGGTGTCAATTCTTGGTGAGAATGACCTCGAAGCGTGCTAGCCAACTTGACCTAAAGTTGACAAGGAGAAAGAAAATGATATCAAATCATGGAACCTGCCGGTTTGATGCCAGATAGTTCCAAATTATGCGGCTCTGATATAGCCATTATCAATAGGATTTTGACTACAAAGTCAACTCCCAAGAAAAGATTACAACATTGACATAATCTGAAGCAAAAACAACTATTAAGAATATAAAAGAACATCATAAAAGAGAACAACCGATTAGCTTATCGTATGAAGAAAATAAAGATCTATGTACACGTTAAAACAACATAAAACTAATGAATCAGCTAATCATATCGACAATTCTATTTGTTAATAACGGGGTGTCTCCATGCAGCCATAATGATGACCAAGTTAAATCACGTCTGATGCGATAAGTAGATGCATTAGCTTTAGGCCACTTAAACGTATACACCATGAAGAAATCATTACTGGATCGACTATTTTAGCCGATACAGGGTCCATGAAGCACGAACAAGATCTATCTGTCAAAACTACGGTCCGGTCTAGGGCCAAGCAAACTTACCTTAACATACATATCAGTGGGGTTCGGAAATACAACCATAATAAGTATGTCAAACCAAATCTACTTGTTCTTAGATCAAACCATAATTTAAACAGATATCTCGAACGCACAACATGTAACAATCAAGATTGGGCAAAATAAAAGGACTTTGTATAGCCCAAAATAAACAGTTGTTGGGCTTAATCTAATTTGTCAATCTTGATTGGGCAATATATTGTTGAAAAGAAGGACAAAACATTAAAAGCATAAACAATATCGATAACTTAATGAATCTACTAGATTGCCAAATCTAATAGAGCCGATAACTTGTTAAGATTGACTAAAGCAAAAGATTGATCAGAGTCAAGACAGTCTTACAAAAGACGAACTTAAACCGATAACTAGTCCATGTCATAGCTAACAAGAGTTTGGTCGATGCCAAATACAGCCTTATTGAACGATAACATGAGCCATTGGTGAAACTTACAAGCAAATCGGAGGTCGGTCTTAGCCGATGCAGCCCTGCTTGATTGAAGGCTCTGCCGAGTTCTACCTTACTCCTACTCCTAGGGTTTTGGCCGGTGGCCGAAGTATTGATTGATTGAGAGATGTCATTTACAATGGCCGAGGGTTTATATTTATACCCTGGGCGAATAAGAGTCCTAAAAGTCCTTGCCTAACAAGCTATATCTAAATAAAAGGAAACATTAAGATACATAGACTCTAACTTTCCATCTGTAGAGTCCTAGTCAATGAATCTTCCTCTGACTCGTCCGTGAAAAGTCCAATACGTGATCAACCTGGACCTCCTCTTTGGATACGACAACTTTGTTTTTCTAATTACCGCAGGTGCATGCTGGCCTCATCTCCTTCGTGTAAAGCTTGATGTCATCACCTCCTTGGAGCTAGTAGATGCATAATGTCTGATGCTCGTACATCTTTGTGCACACCCTGGACTGCTGCTTTGCTTTTAATTCTCCTTGATTGGCTTTTGATAGTCTCAGCTAGTACTTTGCCAAATTTTGGTGTCAACACAGGCCCCCCGAGTTTGGAGTATGAATTCTTCATGCTCCGAATTATTTTATTCTAATGGTCCTCTTTTCCTGATGACATCTGATCACAATATTTGAAGGCTCCATCGGCTTCTATTGAAAAATCCGCATTGGCTTTCAATATTGATAATAACTTTTACCGATCCTCTTCTTCTAAGAAACCGAGTAATTTTACCGACAGCAATATTACCTTATTCCTAGCCTTACCTCCACATGTGAACTTTGAAGTGTCTATCACATCATCTTGGGTGGTTGAGGAATAGAACAGATTAGAATCCAATCATCCTTACTTCTTTCAGCTCAGAAAACTTGGGGTTTTGAAAGATTTTTAAATTGAAAACATAGCTTTGCTCCTCAAATGATTCTCTTAGATCGCTCAATGTGTATAGTTCCAAACCGAAACAATGTTCCATCTTTTTTCATCCTAATTCTAAAAGCCTATGTAGAGTTCAGGTAGGAATAAAATATGTCGCTTACTTACCTTGCATATATCGTAAAGTCAAACCCCGGATCCACGAAAAGAAGTGTCATACTCTTAGATCAAGATGTGCATGTGTATGGAATTTTTTTTTGTACTTCTTTGATCGTGACCCTCTCTTTCTCTTAAAATGCTTCTGAGAGTATAGGCTATTTTATTTTCACTGGCGGGTATCTAAGTACCCATTGTTTTCTCTCTTTTTGGTGGGTATCGGAGTACCCATTGTTTTCCCCCTCTTTTATCATGCTCTTTGGCATGCTTTCCTCCTTTTTTTAATATAGCCCACACTCTCTTTGGCATATGAATTTTAAAAAGAATCAAGATACAAGCTGGAGCATTTTAGTGGATGGAAAAATATGTCTTGTGTAACCCTTAATATAAGAATTAGCATTTAATAGGTGAGTGTATGCGATCTTGATCTTAGAAGCATGATAAATCTCTCAACAAGGGTCACAACAGTTTGATAAAACTCAATACAAAAGCATGCAACATATGTGGATGGTTTGCATCCTAAAAGTATGTATGTGGCTCTGGTAGGAAATTCAACATCACTGAGGAGACAAGCTATTGATTTTAAGTTTTTATAAGAAAAATTTCCAAGTACTTTGCAAAAAGAAGTAAGGTTCTTTTCATCATACCATATCACACTCATCAACTACTTAGATGACATGCTTTCCTTATGATAAATTGTTCACAAGTGGTAGGAAAAAAGCAAGGAATAAAGAATATATGAGCCAAGCATAGAGGGGCATGTACCTCATAATCGAAGGCGCGCTTCCCATTCTGAACTTGGTCATTCCAGCGTGCTCCATGACCATCTTGGAGACCTTTGGCAGCCCATGGCATCTCTGGTTGTCACCGATGTAGTCCGAGTGGTGGTGGCCTTTTAATAGTCGGAGCCGATTGTTTGTGCGCTAATAACAATTTTTGGTTGATAGTCTCTTTTCGTCAATAATCACTAGTAGTTCACTCATTGTGCGTTGATTAGGAGCTGGCCCCCCCGTGTTTTATTGGCTATTTTTATTCTAAAGGTGATACCTTAGTATCGGCTATTGGCTAGCTCAACAAGTCATAACAGAAATAAATTCCTTCTTAAACTTAGAACCTAACTTAACATTAATATACATCGGCCTTGGCTTAAATATCAACAACTTCTACTTCATCGGCCGATGTAAAGCCTTTACCCATCTCGCCTTCATCTTCATTGACTGAATAATCCATTTTTTTAAGCCGACTGCTTGGATCGGCTGTTGGCCATCATCAAATATTTTGATGAAACCTCCTTCATGCACTTTTACAGAGAAACACTCCACATTGTCGAAGTTCCAGTCATTAGGGTCAGAGTATGCAATGTTTACTATTGAATTGGCTGAAATTACTTCCACAGTGTCTCGATCCATTGTATTAAATCTTGATGCATTGTAGATGGAACATAACAATTGACATGAATCCAATCTCTTCCCAAAAGCACACTGTATGAGCCCTTCGTATCGACTACGAAGAAGGTAGTAGGCAAACTTTTGCTGCCAACTGTTAATTCAACACATATAGAACCCTTGGTAACCGATACATTCCCAGTAAAATTTGTTAACCTCATATCAGTTTGGCTCAGGTCCTCTGCAGTCTTCCTGAGTTTCCTGAATGTGGCATATGACATTAATTAACAGCTGCAACTCCATCGATTAACATTCTACTCAGAGGCCTTCCATCAACAAATCCTTTAAGTATAAAGCCTTTAAGTGAGAATGCTTTTCAGGCTTTTGGAATGTAGCTCCTTCTGCTTGATAGATCCACTGAGCTACTGCTTCTTCATCCTCTGACTCTTCTTGTTGGTCAGTGGGTCTGAACTCAGCAGGCAACATAAACAAAGTAGACACATTAGCCGATGGTTCTCTTTTATCTGCTGTTTGTTTCACCTGCCAGACTTTGGGCTTCTTCCTATGAATCTCATCGTTCCTCAACCCCTGAACCTGACGCTTCTGGCTTTGGTCAGACCACCTGGACACCGCTGTCCTTCTTGCCAAGCATGCTCATGGCTGTGATCAGCTACTCTTACTCCCAGCCGATCATGGACGTTTATATATTTTTTATATGCCGATCTGTTCTTTCAAACCTTAATCTTTGATGTACAGATCGGCGGTTGTGTCTCGACTGCCTATACTCCTAATATTGCTCACTGCATTCCGGACAATTAGTCCTGGTAGGCAATCTCAAACCTTCATTCCAACAATGCCTGAAGAAAGGACAATTTCAATGTGATTCAATTTGTTCTTTCTCATACCTTTCTTCGTCAAGCATCTTCCGATGTTCTTGCTCTTCCATCCACCTTCTGTGGTTCTTTTCCTTCTCCCTTTGCCATTTATTCAAAAAAATTCGAGAAGTAATACGAGAACGTCCTTCACCCATCCTGGACGACTCAGCTTGATTTAACCGATTCTTATGCTTTTCCTGCCTTTCCTTAATTTCCTGATACTCTTGGGCAATCATTTGCAGCTCAGAATCAATCGACTCCTCTTTCTTGGCATTTGCAGAAGTAAGAATTTTCACTTTGCACTTAGGCACCACTATTCCAGCCATAGCAACAGGGAAAGGATTTGTTTCTATTCTCATCTTCCCAGCCTTCTCGAAAGCCAATTTTCCAGATTCAATGGCTTTTTGGAGTTGACTCTTGAAAACCTTGCATTTACTAGTAGAGTGGGTACCTGAATTATGCATTCTACAGAACTTCTTACCCCTCCTTTCCTCAGGACCGAGCAACTCCTTGTGCAATAACTTGATATGACCCTTGCTCAACAAATAGTCGAAGATCTTGTCTGCCTTGGAAGTGTCAAAATCAAAGTGTTGACACAAAAATCTGGTCGGTAGCGCCAACACACTCGGACGCACAGTCCTCAGAGGGCGTATGGAACAAGGTCCTGACCTCCTGAACCTTCAACAAATGGCGGTGCCGAATCTTGGTGAGATTGACCTCGGACGTGCCAGTCAATTTGACCTGCAATTGACAAGGAGAAGAAAAAGTTATCAAATTGTGGAACCTGCCGGTTTGGTGCCGGACAGTTCCAAATTATACGGCTCTGATATAGCCATTGTTAATAGGATATTGACTACAAAGTCAACTCCCAAAAGATTGCATGAAGGCATTGCTAAAGATATAAAGCAAAACGGCTATGATATATGTAAAGAAAAATTTGGGACAGATAAACAACCGATAAGCTTAAACATATTGGGAAAATAAAGATCTATGTGTATGTCTAAACGACGTGAAATCAACGTATCGACTAATTGCACAGGCAGTTCTATCTGTTAATAGTGGAGTATTTTCATGCAGCCATAATAACAAATAGATCGATAAAATAGCTTAAACATCAACAGTGGGGTGTCTCCATGCAGCCCACCAAACTAGATCGCGTCCAATGCAACAAGCAGATCCATTGATTCCAAGTAGCCTGAAAGCATACATTATGAAGAAAGCGTAACTGGATCGGCTATTTTAGCCGATGCAGGGTCCATGAGGCATGAACAAGATCTATCCGCTAGAACCATGATTCAATTTAAGATCAAGCAAATCTAATCTACCATGTATATCAGTGGGGTTCGGAAATACGGCCACAATAAACATGCTAGATCAAATCTACTTGTTCTTAGATCAAAAAGTGGTTTTATCGGATATCTCGAACGCACAACATGTAATAATCAAGATTGACAAAATAGTCGATGAAAGGCTTGAATCAGCTATTTCCTTCATTATGAGCGTGCAAGGCCTTGGGATAGCCGAAACTATACATCTTTTAGGTTTAGGCTACTTTGTCAATCTTGATTGGGCAAGATATTATTTAAAACATAAAGAAAAATGTTAAAACATAAACAACATCGATAACTTAATGAATCTATTGGTTTGCCAAAACCAATAGAGCCAATAACTAGTCAAGATCGACTAAAGCAAGAGATTGATCAGAGTCAAGACAGTCTTACAAAAAACAATCTTAAACTGATAACTAGCCATGTCATAGCTTAACAAGAGTTTAGTCGATGCCAAATATAGCCTTATTGTACAATGACACAAGCCATTGGTGAAACTTACGAGCAAACCGGAGGTCGGTCGAAGCCGATGCAGCCCTGCCTAGTTGAAGGTTCCGCCGAGTTCTACGTTACTCCTACTCCTAGGGTCTTGGCCGGTGGCCGATGTGTTGATTGATTAGATTGATTTTCCTTACAAAAATCGGGTTTCTAGCTATTTATAACCCGGTTGACTCCTGCCCTAACACGACTAGGTTACATAAGAATAAAAGACAATCCGGACTCAAACTCCTTGGCCGAACCCAAAACGTCTTCAAAGCTTATCATGCCTGGTCCTCATAAATCTTGGTCGTGTCCGGGTCCAAACACTCCTTTTTATTTTTCTAGCCGACTCTTTTACCAATAAATCAGCCACTTGTGTTTCACAAAAACAATAATCCTTTCAGTCCAAAATCCGGTGTAAACACATGCCCCCAATTTTGGGATGAAATTTATTTTATTCCAAAAATGCTATTTCGTTCCTTGGGGTCCGATCGATTAACTTCCCTTTAGCTGATCAGCCAAGTTTTCTTCCCAACCGTGACTCCTTTTTGGCATCTCAAATGGCCCGAACAGTATCTTGACGATCAATGCGAGACGGTTGCTCTTCTCTTGAAAACCGCATTACGATTTAACATCCCACTCGAGTACTCTGCGCACACCGTACGAAGCGATATCTTTTCCTCTTCGGAGACTCAATCTTCTAATATAAACTTCTCCTCTGTCCCCATCTTCCATCACACTCAGAACGCATCCTCTGCTTGCTTTTGCCTTCTATCCGAAAAAACTTCTCTCTTCCCCCTCCGATGGCGGATAACAATCGCGACAAGCGTCCCGCAGAGGAGGAAGTGAACTCTCACTGTCGCCCTCAGCGCCGTGTTAGGCATGCTTTCCCTTCACATTAGTCGATTCCGATATTTCACCATCGTTTCTTTCAGATCTTGATTCGATTCCTTTTATCGTTTTCATCCAGGGTTGACACAGGTCCATCCAATGTCGCCGCTGCTCTGGCGCCTCCTCCTAGAATGGAGTCGGTTTCCGAAAACCCCTCCTCCAGCAGCTCTGAGTCGACGGCCGCTTGCCACTACCGTCAGATGACGAAAATGCGGAATCTTCACTCGGAGGCTACCATCAGGAACTGCCTCCTCGAAGATCACATCGCCCAACTCCAAAAGGCGCTGGAGGATGCAGAGGTGAGAGCCTCTCGGGCGGTTCAACAATGCGCCAAGTCCGATGCATGCGTCGCCGGTATTTCTCTTTTTCCTTCGAAGAATTTTCACTTAATTAAATCTCTTCTGCTTAATCTTTGACGTGTTTTGTTTACTTCGCAGACTTGACCGTGCGCCTGGAGGCCCTTCAGGAGGCGGGGAACGAGGCGGCCGACTCTGTGAACGCTACCAGCGATAGCGTCGCAGAGAGGGTGACCAATATCCCCGCAAGGGTGCATGAAGTCGCCCTCCATGGTGTCCGTCAAGGTGCCGCCATGGCTCTCGGGGCTGCCCAAGCCTACACCGGCCAAGACTTAGGTGGCCTTGAGATTACTCCGGAAATAAGCCACGCCATGGAAGTGAACTTTGATGGTGTCGACGGAGCAGTCGGGGAGATAGCAGAGTCCACCCCCTCTGTAATCATAGTAGATAAAGTCTTCGAGTAGTCTATTAGGATTAAACTACTGTATAAGAAATCCACTTATGAATATAATGAAGCTTCTGGTCCTTTATGATCTCTCTGTGATAAGACCCATCGAGGTCCTTTAATTTCAAAAGTCTCCAAAATTGCATTTTTTTGTGTTGAAGGCGATGCCTCATTCGCATCGGCTATTTATTTTACTGCTAGAGGCGATATCACACATACTGGCTATGCTTCCTTTTTAGTCTGAAGGTGATATAATCATATTGGCTATTGGCCATATTGCTTAATCATAACAGATCCACCCAGATACTAGGATAATACTTCTTAAAATATTTTCCATTAACTGCTCTAAAATATTCGACACCTTCTAAAGTTTCATAGAAATAAGCATTGCCAGGTGCACATCTTGTAATCCGATAAGGTCCCTCCCAATTTGGAGACCATTTGCCATATTTGTTGTCCTTAGTTCCAATAGGCAAAATAACCTTCCAAACTAGGTCTCCTTCATTAAACTTTTTCTCTCTGACCTTTCGATCATAATACTTGGCAACTCTCAACTTCTGAGCTCTAATATTCTCAAGAGCTTTTAGCCGATGAAAATTCAAATCATGAAGGTTATCCATCATGAGATGTTTATACTCATCGGCTTTCAGATTATCCTGCTGTGACACCCTTCTGGACCCCATATTGATTTCCCAAGGTAACACAGCTTCATGACCATAGACCAACTCATAAGGCGAACACTTAGTCACAACATGACAAGCCATTCTATAGGACCACAAGGTTTCACTGAGTATTGAATGCCACTTCTTCGGATGCTCCTGGACCTTTTTCTTAATAATTTTGATCAAAATTTGGTTAGAAGCTTCGACCTGTCCATTAGCTTGGGCATAATATGGTGATGAGTTAATCAACTTAAAGCCTGTGCTAGTAGCAAAATCCTCAAACTCTTTTGACGTAAACATCTTCCCTTGATCCATAGTAATGGTTTGAGGAACACCGAATCTGTAAATGATACTCCCTCCGTCCCAGAAAGGAGGTCGTTATGGGATGCGTGCCGGTCAAATTTTTCTAACTTTGACTAGATTTGTAGAAAATACGTTTAACATTTAAATCTTCAAATAAATTTATTATAAAAGTACATTCAACGATCTATATAATGATATTAATTATGTATTATAAATATTAATATTTTAATATATATGATTGGTCAAAGTTAGAAAATGCTGACTTCTTGGGAAGCGAGAACGACTTCTATTCTGGGACGGAGGGAGTATGTTCCTTGATGAACTCAATTACGATAGCCGATGAAGCCTCCTTCAAAAGAATAGCTTCAACCCACTTAGTGAAATAGTCAGTTGCTACCAACACAAATTTGTGTCTTTTGCTAGATGCTGGGAATATTTGGCCAATCAGATCTATTCCGCATCCTCTAAATGGCCATGGCTTTGTAATTGGATTCATAGCTGATGTTGGAGATTTCTGAACATTACCGAATCTTTGACATTCTTGACATCCTTTGTAGTATTTAAAACAATCTTCTAGAATAGTTGGCCAAAAATATCCGGCTCTTCTGATCATCCATTTCATCTTATGAGCAGACTGATGTGCACCACAAACTCCTTCGTGGATTTCTCCCATCAAAACCTTGGCCTCTTCCTGGTTGACACATTTAAGGAGCACACCATCGATTATTTTGTGATAAAGCTGATCACCAAGAAGAACAAACTTTGTAGCTTTATATCTTAGCTTTCTGGATACTTGTTTTGATGGATCTTTTAAGTACTCGATAATTTTGACCCTCCAATCATCACTATCAGCAATCTCATTGGCTAATATTTCAACGATTTGCCGATATCCAGAAGCACTCTGAGCTAACCGATTAGCTTCTTGATTCTGGCATCTAGGAATATGTTTTATGATAACAGAAGAAAAAGAATCAAGTAATTCAAGACACTTCTCATAATGCTTCCTTAAGATGTCATCCTTGCATTTATATAGGCCGAGCAATTGATTAACCACTAACTGAGAATCTCCAAAAATTTCAACAGTTTCGGCCCTTACCTCACACAAAAGTTGAAGTCCCTTGAGAAGTGTTTCATACTCAACTTGATTATTAGTAGAGGTTGGATCAATTGAAAAGGCATACTCAAAACTCCTTCCTTGAGGAGAAACGAGGACAATACCAATACCCCCACCTTGTTTGCAATTGGAACCGTCAAAGAACAATGCTCATGGGGTAAAATCCAGAGTCTTAACTCCTTGTTCATGATGATGAGTAACAAAATTGGCTATCACCTGGCCCTTAACTGCTTTAGCCGATTCATACTTCAAATCGAATTCTGATAATGCAAGAATCCACTTACCTATCCTCCCATTCAGAATAGGCATGGATAACATGTGCTTTATCACATCAAATTTTGACACTACCGTACATTCAGAAGATAACAAGTAATGTCGAAGTTTGGTGCATGAAAAGTACAAACACAAGCATAACTTTTCAATAGGAGAATACCTTGTTTCTGGATCGAGTAATCTTCTACTAAGATAGAACACTACTCTTTCTTTCCCATAAAATTCTTGCATTAAGGCTGACCCAATTGTATGATCATCAACCGAGACATATAATTTAAAAGGTTTATCTCTTTGAGGAGGAATCAAAACTGGTGGAGACTTCATGTATTCTTTGATTTCATCAAACGCTTTCTGTTGTTCATCTCCCCATTTAAATTCCTGGTCATCTTTTAATTTCAACAAAACTGAAAATGGCAAAATCCTGGCTGACAGATTTGAAACAAACCTTCTGATGAAATTGATTTTGCCGATCAAAGATTGCAGCTGAGTCTTTGTAGTTGGTGGTACTGCTTTGTCAATTGCATCATAACTCTTTTGACCAACTTCAATCCCTTTTTCATGTACCATAAACCCCAAAAACTGTCCAGCTGATACTCCAAATGCACACTTGTGGGGATTCATCCTTAAACCATGCTTTCTTGCGCATTCAAGAGTATCTCTAAGATCATTAAGATGCCTTTGATAATCTCTGGACTTTACAACCACATCATCAATGTAAATCTCCACAATCATGCCGATCAACTCATGAAAGATATAATTCATAGCCCTTTGATAAGTTGCACCGGCATTCTTAAGCCCGAAAGTCATGACTACCCATTCATATAGACCTATAGCGCCTGCACATCTGAATGCAGTTTTATGTATATCTTCCTCTGCCATAAAAATTTGGTTATAACCAGCATTGTCATCCATAAAACTGATCACCTTATGTCCTGCTGCTGCATCGACCAACATGTCTGCCACTGGCATTGGATAACCATCCATCGGGGTGGCTTTATTCAAATCCCTGAAATCAATGCAAACTCTCATTTTTCCATTTTTCTTATACACAGGGACCACACTAGATATCCACTCGGCATATCTACATTGCCGAATGAAATTAGCTTCATAAAGTCGAGTGATTTCCGTTTTCACGTCAGCCATAACTTCTTCTCTAATCCTCCTCGGAGCTTGTTTTATAGGCCGACTCCCATGTTTGATAGGTAGTCGATGCTCAACCAACGATCGATCAAGGTCGGGCATTTCAGAATAAACCCAAGCAAAACATTCTTTATATTCTTTTAACAACGTAATAAGCTCTTATCTAAACTCGGGATCCAACTTGGCACTGATATATGTCAACCTTGGTCTATCACCGTTTCCAATATCAACTGCTTCCAGTTCATCAGCCGACATGAAACGCTTACCCATTTTACTCTCATATTCATTGATCGTACAATCCATTAAATATATTTTTTGAAGCCGACTGCTTGGATCAACTGTTGGCTATCATCAAATGTTTTGAGAAAGCCTTCTTCGAGAGTCTTCCCAGAAAAGCACTCCACGTTATCAAAGTTCCAAACATCGGGGTCTGAATAAGCAATGCTAACAGTTGAATCGGCTGGTACCACTTCCACAGTGTCGCCGATCCATTAAATCACATTCTGATGCATGGTAGATGGAACACAACAATTGGCGTGGATCCAATCCCTTCCAAGAAGTACATTGTATGACCCTTTTGCATCGACTACAAAGAAAGTAGTCGGCATACTTTTGCTACCAACTGTCAATTCGACACACACAACACCCTTAGTAGTTGATACGTTGCCAGCAAAATCAGTTAACCTCATGTCAGTCTGACTCAAGTCTTCTGCAGTCTTGCCAAGCTTTCTGAAGGTAGCATATGGCATCAAATTAACAGCTGCACCTCCATCAACTAACATCATGTTCAGAGGCCTTCCATCGACAAACCCTTTCAAATATAAAGCTTTTAGATGTGAATGTTTTTCGGGCTTTTGAAATGTGACCTCTTCTGCTTGATAGATCCACTGAGAAATTGCTTCTTCATCATCAGACTCTTCTTCATGATTAGAGGATCTAAACTCAGCAGGTAGCATGAACAGAGCAGCTATATTAGCCGATGACTCTCTTTTATCGGCTATTTGCTTTACTTGCCAGACTTTGGGTTTCTTTTTCTGAATCTCATCATTCCTTAGTCTTTGAACCCGTCGTTTCTGGCTTTTGGTTAAGCCACCAGGACACCATTGTCCTTCTTGCCAAGGATGATCATGATCGGCTAGCCTCACTCCAAGCCGATTATGAACATTTTCATTTTTTATGCGCTGATTTGTCTTTTCAAATCTTAACCTTTCATGTACAGATCGGCGGTTGTCTCTTGACTGCCTATATTCCCAATACTGCTCACTGCATTCTGGGCAATTACGAAGAGTAGGAAGTTTCAAACCTTCATTCCAACAATGTCTGAAGAAAGGAGGTCCCAATGACTCTTTTCTTCATCTCTGACACGTCTTTCTTCTTCACGAGATCTTTTAAACTCCTCCTCTTCAAGCCACTCTTGATATTCTTGCTCATCTCTTTCTCTTTGCAACTGATTTCTCTCCTTCTGACGTTGTCATTTGTTTAACAAGATTCTGACAGTTGGACACCTTCTTGCCTCACCAGCCTTTGAGGTTTCCTGTTGATCATGTTGATCATTATTCTTCTTTCCTTTCATCTCCTGATACTCCTTGGTTGTGAGTTGTTTCTTTGGATCGACCGTCCCAGCTTCCTTGGCTTTGTCAGAAGTCAACACTTTGATCTCACTCCGAGGTGCAGGAGCCACCATGTTCTGTGGAAAAGGATGACCATTGATACTCATATCCTTGGCCTTTTCTAAGCCAATCCTTCCTTTGACAATAGCCCTTTGCATCATATCTCTGAAAACTCGGCAATCATTAGTAGTATGAGTACCAGAGTTATGAAATTTGCAGTACCTTTTATTTTTGAGCTCTTCAGCCGATGGGATACTGTGATTCCCAGTTAACTTTATTTGACCCTTCTCTAGCAAGTAGTCAAATATCTTGTCCTCTTTAGTGATATCAAAGCTATATTTTACATCTTTCTCGGTACTCTTAGCCTTTGCCCAAGGCATGTATTCGTTGTTTTTCCAAGCCCAGTCCACAGCAGCCACTTCATCTTCACTTTCATCACTTGAATTATTATCTTCTTCGTGCAAGAAGAAATGACTTTCTGCGTTATAGGCTTTCTTGGGCTTAAAGACTTGATTGTACCGATTCTGAGCATCAATATTCGCCACCTTCTTAGCCAAATCAGCCATACTGTTACAACTGAAGCCGATTTTTTCTCTAATGGCTGGTATTAGCCCTCGAATCGCAATGCTAACTACTTCTGGATTTGATAATGACAAGGTATAGCATTGATTCTTTGTCTCCCTAAATCTCTGAAGATACTGGCATCCAGTCTCATTATTTCCTTGCCTTGTATCGACTAAGTCTACGACTCCCTTCTCCAATACTCTAGAGTCAAAGTATTTATGGAACTTGTCTTCCAAATCATCCCAGCCTTGAATTGAGTTGGGTGGCAGAGATGAAAACCACGAGAAAGCCGAACCAGGCAATGATAAAGAAAACATTCTGACTTTAAGTGCTCATTCATCACCAACTTCCCCGAGTTGAACTAAAAACTGAGTTATATGTTCCATGGTCGTCACTGAGCCGGTTCCTGTGAATTTGGTAAAATCAAGAATTCTATATCTTGGAGGAAAAACAACCTGATCAAACCACTCTGGAAATGGCTTCTTGTAGCAAGTCATTGTAGACTTTGGCGTTAAGCCAAATTGCTTTTGAACTAAGTCAGTGACCCGACTCATTAGCTGATCAATTTGATTCACCAGCCCTTGATAGCCGATGTTCTGCCCCCCGAAGGCATTGCCATGATATCTCGGGTTCTCCTGAGCATCCAAGGTATAAAAATCCGAAACATAATGATATCCAGGAGGAATATCACAAGGTGCCACATTCCCTTGATACAGTGGTGCATTGGAATCTCTGGTAATACGTCTTGCATGGGGAGCTATTTTTGTAGCCGATGAGTATATGTTATTACTCATATTCAGCTGTTGCATTGGCTGCGGCGTCACGCCCCCAGGGCTGACAATCATTTGGTTTCCGTTGCAATTAGGGTCATTGATCTGAGGTCCACCAGAAGTTCCAGCTCCTTGATTGTTTCTAACGGTATATGTTGGACCTCTCCTATCATCGCCTAAGTTGAAGGCCTCCTTAATGGCATTCTTGAGACTGTTGAGAAAAACTTCATTGTGATTCATCAGAGTAGCAGACATTGCTTTGTTGATCACTTCTCGCATGGCATTGAGTTGGACCTGGACCATTGGATGAACATGTCCATCTAGAACCACCCTTGGAAGATGAGACTTCTGGATAATCTTCTTATCCCTGGTTCTACTGAAGCTCAACAGACACATGTAACGATATTGTTCAACAGTTTCTTCTATCATGCGTCGAAGCTCATCTGGAAGCTCCTCCATTGTCATGTTCAACACGTCTTCTTTACTGATTGTCATGATCAGACGATTGTGTCCCACCGGGCATGCCAAAAGAATGTGTTGACACAAAAATCCGGTCGGTAGCGCCAACACACTCGAACGCACGGTCCTCAGAGGGCGTACGGAACAAGGTCCTGACCTCCTGAACCTTCAACAAATGGCGGTGCCGAATCTTGGTGAGATTGACCTCAAATGTGCCAGTCAATTTGACCTGCAATTGACAAGGAGAAGAAAAAGTTATCAAATTGTGGAACCTGCCGGTTTGGTGCCGGACAGTTCCAAATTATACGGCTCTGGTATAGCCATTATTAATAGGATATTGACTACAAAGTCAACTCCCAAAAGATTGCATGAAGACATTAATAAAGATATAAAGCAAAACAGCTATGATATATGTAAAGAAAAATTTGGGACAGATAAACAGTCGATAAGCTTAAACATATTAGGAAAATAAAGATCTATGTGTACGTCTAAACGGCGTGAAATCATCATATCGACTAATTATCTATTAACAGTGGAGTGTTTCCATGCAGCCATAATAACAAATAGATCGATAAAATAGCTTAAACATCAACAATGGGGTGTCTCCATGCAACCATAATGATGACCAAATTAGATCACGTCCAATGCAACAAGCAGATCCATTGATTCCAAGTAGCCTAAAAGCATATATTATGCAGAAAGCGTAACTGGATTGGCTATTTTAGCCGATGCAGGGTCCATGAGGCACGAACAAGATCTATCCGCTAGAACCATGATTTGATTTAAGATCAAGCAAATCTAATCTACCATGTATATCAGTGGGGTTCGGAAATACAGCCATAATAAACATGCTAGATCAAATCTACTTGTTCTTAGATCAAAATGTGGTTTTATCGGATATCTCGAACGCACAACATGTAACAATGAAGATTGACAAAATAATCGATGAAAGGCTTGAATCAGCTATTTCCTTCATTATGAGTGTGCAAGGCCTTGGGATAGCCGAAACTAGACATCTTTTAGGTTTAGGCTACTTTGTCAATCTTGATTGGGCAAGATATTGTTTAAAACATAAAGAAAAATGGTAAAATGTAAAAAAACATCGATAACTTAATGAATCTATTGGCTTGCCAAAACTAATAGAGCCGATAACTAGTCAAGATTGACTAAAGCAAGAGATTGATCAGAGTCAAGACTGTCTTACAAAAAGTGATCTTAAATTGATAACTAGCCATGTCATAGCTTAACAAGAGTTTGGTCGATGCCAAATACAGCCTTATTGTACAATGACACGAGCCATTGGTGAAACTTACAAGCAAACCAGAGGTCGGTCGAAGCCGATGCAGCCCTGCCTGGTTGAAGGTTTCGCTGAGTTCTACGTTACTCCTACTCCTAGGGTTTTGGCCGGTGGCCGATGTGTTGATTGATTGGATTGATTTTCCTTACAAAAATCGGGTTTCTAGCTATTTATGACCCGGTTGACTCCTGCCCTAACACGACTAGGTTACATAAGAATAAAAGACGATCCGGACTCAAACTCCTTGGCCGAACCCAAAACGTCTTCGAAGCTTATCATGTCTGGTCCTCATAAATCTTGGTCGTGTCCGGGTCCAAACACTCCTTTTTATTTTTCTGGCTGACTCTTTTACCAATAAATTAGCCGCTTGTGTTTCACAAAAACAATAATCCTTTCAGTCCAAAATCTGGTGTAAACACAAAGTTATCTTGGGTCTTGCCCCATGGATGATTGATGACCACTTGCTTATTACCCCAATTCCACTCAATGGCATCATCTCTGTATCATCTTCATACTTATACTGAAGAGCCGAATCATAAGAATCAGCTATGTTAACACCCTTCTGAAATCGGTTATCTTTGTGCTGAGTTTGATGTGTATGATCAGGCAGCAAAGACACCCTCTGTGCTAGGACTCCAAGATTTTAAATTTGAGCCTCAGCTAACTTTTCCTTCAGGTATGGTTGCATCCCTTGAATAGCCAATCTCACCAACTGGCAATCAGGAAGAGTCAATGAGAAACACATACTCCTGGTCTGTCTGAATCTCTGAAGGTAATCCAAGCCAAACTCATTATTCCTCATCCTTACGCTAACCAAATCAGCAAGATCCTTCTCACTACTGTCATTGTAAAAGTGTGCATGGAATTTCCCCTCCAGATCCTCCTAGCGTTGAACAGAATCTTTGGGCAATGATGAATACCAGGTGAATGCTGGACCGGATAATGACAAAGAGAAGAATCTGATCCTGTGGACTTCTTCAGTTGCAACATCTCCCAACCGAGTTAAATATCTACCTATGTGCTCCATCGTGTTGATGTTGTCAAACCCGGTGAATTTGGAAAAATCAGGCATCTTCCAATAAGGTGGCAATGCCACTCTATTGTACCACTCTGGATATGGTAGATTGTACGTCTTGGTCTGACTCTTCTTAAGACCGAACTGTTTCTCCAGTATATCGGCTATCTTGAACGCTATCTGGTCAGTATTATCAGCATTAACATTGGCAGTTGAATTAGGTGCCCCCCAAGCTTGGTAAGTTGTAAGAGGTGTAAAACCAGATGCATAGTTGGCATTGATCTGAGGTTGACCACTTGAATCAAGGTGATAGTCCACCCCTCTGGTGAATCTTGGAGCAGATGAAACTATTTTCTGAGCCGACATTAGCATAATTCTAGTAGTATTGAACTTATTCCCACTTCCACCTGACGACTGTTGTGATGAACTAGCCTCACTTTCATCTCCATTAGCACGCTCTCCATTGTTTGTCTTTCGCTGGTTGAAGTATACAGGGCCTTGTTGTTGATGCGGAAACCCAGCCAAAACAATCTTCAAAGTGTTGTCTATTGTTCTTGCAA
This sequence comes from Coix lacryma-jobi var. lacryma-jobi, assembly GCA_009763385.1. NCBI lineage: Eukaryota > Viridiplantae > Streptophyta > Magnoliopsida > Poales > Poaceae > Coix > Coix lacryma-jobi. The sequence goes on from CM019823.1 coordinate 69,193,155, forward strand.
GCACCTCATTGTGATTATTGATAGCTTCATTAATGATCTTGTGCACAACTTCCTCCAACACTCTTCTCTCAGCTTCAGGAACATGATCTGCTTGTCCATGCAGTAGTACTCTTGGAAGTATCGTCTTCTGGATCACAGTGTCACGAGTTTTGCCGAAGGACATCAAACATTTTGAAGTGAAATCTTTAATTCTCTTCTCGATCAGTTCCTTTTGCTCATCAGAAAGATCCTCCATGGTAACTCCAATTATGGAGTTGTTGTGGAATTGTTGTGGAGACATGAATGAATCTGTCGGGTCCCACCGGGCGTGCCAAAAGAATGTGTTGACACGAAAATTTGACTAGACGTCAACACACTCGACCACGGTCCTCAGAGGCTGTGTGGAGCAGGGTCTTGACCTCCTGGACCTTCGAAAGGTGGCAGTGTCAATTCTTGGTGAGAACGACCTCGGGGCGTGCCAGCCAACTTGACCTACAGTTGACAAGGAGAAAGAAAATGATATCAAATCGTGGAACCTGCCGGTTTGATGCCAGACAGTTCCAAATTTTGGGAACTAAACATGACCTAAATTCGTCCATTTTCTGCCATCGGTCTTCATCATGGCACGACTCTTCTGGACAATATTTACATGTTACAACTGGCTTCCAGTGGCTATCAGGCTAGTCTCAATGGAGATTTCATGGGAGTGTCATGCACATTAAATAGACTGTCATGTCAGCATTTGCATGAAATTGGGAGGAGAGAGAAGGAATTCGTTTCACCATGGTGAAACTATATAGCGGTGTTTCCAAAACATTGAAAAGTGTGTGAAACCTCCATTGAGAGTGTTATTTCATTTCATCTACATGCATGGAGGAAGGACATTGGTGGAAGAGAGGAGAGAGAGACAACGGTGGGCTCATAGAAGCTTTAAATAGTATGTAAAATTGTGCAATGAAACTATGCATTGAGGGAGAGTATTAAAATTTCAAATTTTGGAAACTGTGACATGAAACTAGCCATTGATACTGGCCTCATCTCAGATGGGGACAAGGTCTTCACGAGTAATCTGTTGAAGCTGCTCTTTAAACTTACCGGCAGTCTGGCACCGAACTTCCGATGAGCTCAGCTTATCACGCGCAAATGGATGGCCAGACAGACAAATCAATAGTGTTTGGAAACATATTTTTGGTGCTTTGTTCGTGCCTGCCCACACCACGGGAAACAATGGTTATTGAAGCACCAAGTTGAAGTGCTCTATGGGTTTCCTCCGTGGCATGTGGGTCTTGATCCTTGAGCCGCGGTGTTGGTACCTGATTTGAAGGATTGGTTGGATGAACGAAATCTGATGCACAACTTGGTCTGTCACCATCCGCTTCAGTGTCCAAGATAGATTTTGAAGCGCCAGGTTGATAAGGGTCGCTCGGACCGCTCCTTTTCTGAGGGTGATATCATACTCATTAAGCTCTAACCATATGCGCAATCTTTAATCGCCCGGCGTTCCAGTCAGAAGCTGTCATTCAAATTCTTCAGCCATTTCGCATCAGTCATCGTGTGGGTGATGCAGCATACCATAAGGACTTGCCATCATCTTCTCATGTCCGCCCGGTGTTTTATGTTTCACAGCTTCAGCTCCCCCTGAACACCATGGACGCCACTGTTTCCCAAGACAAGCTAGGTATGTCTGGACGTCTAGGCACAAGGTGCCACTTCCTCCCAAGACGAGCTGGGTACGCCTGGATGCCTAGGCAACGCCTTTAAAACACAGAGGAATTTTAATGACTAGACTCTAAACTTATTGCATATCTTTCCTCGCCATCTCTCGTGTGTTCTCGCTTCTAGTTCTTCTTACTTCCCAAGCCACCTCTAACAATGCATTAGCCAACTAATCAGCGAGTAGTTTAATTCGTACTTTGACACTTTACTTTTGCATTGTTTTGAGAAATTCGTAATTGTTTCTAGGATTGACATATTACTGGGATGTGTGTGACCTTGTAAATTAGCAGAGAGGTGTGTTGGTTCGTAAGAGTAAGTATAAGGGCATGTTTTATTAGCCCCCTCTAAAGTTTAGTCACCAGACTTAGTTCCTAATGTATCAAATACCCCACTAAAATTTAGGGGTAACTAAAGTTTAGGGACATTTAGTCATGAATGGATAGCTAAAAGTGACTAAACTTTAATGATATTTAGTCACTATAACCAAACAAGAGTTACTAACCTTTAGGAGTCACGAAACTTTAGAGATCACTAATTTTTTTTTAGAGAGGGGAACTAAACAGGCACTAACAGCAGGAGAGAAGAGGAGAGAGGAGACAAGCAGCTATAAATTTACAGCTGACTTTAGACATAAGAACCAATAAACTTTGAGCGAGACAAATGTACCATATATTAATAGTGAAAAACTAACTATTATATATGTGGGCTGAAAGGTAGGTTGCAAAGATCCTTGCAGTCAACAACCGGCTATATTATTAGCCTTGTTCTAATGGGGACATAGACCAAATTTTTTTTGCTGATGAATTTTTAAATCGGCTCCCATTCGCCTTCCCTGATCACCCTTTAGTCCTTCAATATGTTTGATATGGCTCGAAAAAAGGATAATTGATGATGTAGGATTAATGCCACCGAGCTTTACAATATAAATTCTCTAGCACCAGCATCAGGGAAAATGTGGTGCCGGCATCAAGGAAAAAGAGGTTGTGAGGACAGAGTCCGGATTACAATCAAAACAGTTTGTTCTTGACTGGTTGACAAATTAAACCTTGGAACCTGCAGCGAACTGATAACTGTTCTTGCCAAAGCTGCTGATTAGAGCCGACTTTCGAGAATTATAGGCACGGTGTTCCTTATTGATATATTCAGGCAAATTCAAACAATAGCCCAGGAGCAACAGCAGATTATTATTATATCGCTGTCTTTATTCATGCAATAGGGGTAGAGATACGTTGGGCATGGCTCTTATATTTCCTTCACAATGCAACTTTGCCCTATCTAATTTTAACTTAAAATTATATAGTATTATGGTCCAATCTTTATTGAGCCCAATCCTTAAATTTGCTAGATTAAATTAGAAGACCCTTTACCACCCCTAGCTCCGTACAAGAGTAGAAGTTTATTCTGATAATTCAATTATAATATGCCTGCGCCATATTAGCCAGAAATATTGAGACAGGAAGCAGGGCTACATTATTTAGTTATTATCGAGACAATAGTACATGATTGTAACGAAGTATGAAACTTGCAAACTCTTGGAGCCTCTTTAGTCTTGCAGAATTGAATTAATTTTGTCAAAACACTTTGAGGTCTCTCGGAGTTGGAGCTGCACCCATCCAATGATGAGCCCTGATGAGGACAATAACCAGCAGGTATCCTATCCTATCCATTCAGGGAGGGGTACCTGTGACGCCGGATCGCCATGCCTTGACACCCAGGGATAGCATATTTCCAGGATTTGGGCTCCCTTAGTTTAGCACCTGCAGATTGAATGCAGTGTATGAATTAATCTATGCACGTTAACTGCATCCAAGATAAAACAGACAACTGCACGAACTTAAGATATCAGGTTATATGATTTCCAATGTAAATTGTTGATGGATATGGCAATTGACGTCACAGCGTCCACTCCCATGTTCCCCTGAACGGATGTTTAGTCCATTTAAACAACTTTTAAACGGTGAACGAAGGCTACCCGTGTCATTTAGACCATTTAAACCCATTTCAACCGTTAAAACCCCTTTAAACACTCTAAACAGAAACTTGATTAAATAAGCTAAACAGACATCTAACTTACCATTTAGTCAATAGGAGAATTACAAACTACAATATTTGGCACCCAACTAATTACCATCATAAGTATTTGAGGTGGAGTGGGATTTAGTTTTCTTCCAAAAATTATATGGTAGAATAAGTATATCATTTATATGCATAAATATATATATTTTAGTGTTACTGTACAAAACCAGTCTATGTATGACTCCTTTTTCTTCTATTAATACAATGATACGCAACTCTCCTGCCTATTCGAGAAAAAAAAAGTTACTATACAAAACTATTTAGGCCATTTAAACACTGTCTAAATGGACTAAACATTAAACAAAGGGTGACTGACTGTTTACCATTCAGTATTTAGATTAACACTGCCACCAGTCAATAAATGAAGTTACAGCATACTCATGTTTTCTTTGTAAATAAACTTGTTGGATTTGTAGTGTAAGCCAAGGAATTTTTTAACAGAGAAGAATAAATGGGATTTCAATGGTACCTTCGCGTGGATAACTTGAATGGGCGTGTGACAAGTCTCTTTTCTGAAGGTTGTCAAGCCGATGTTGGTGGTCTTTGTAAAGCGGCTTCATATCTATGGCCGGGCAGTACTTGACCATAAGTTCCCGAAGAGCAGGATAATTCCCAGTACCACCTGGTAAGGATGTAAGGCCCTTGCAGCTGTCAAGCCAGAGCCGCCTTAATGATGGCAGGTCTCCAACCGAATCCAGAGACCGCAAGTTATTTGAGCCAACAATGCTTAAGAACTCAAGTGAACCCAGCTGCCCAGTAATGGAACATAGCTCCTGACAGTAACCAATATCTAGAGACTTGAGGGATGGCGGTAGGTTTGGAAGTGCTACCAAGTTACCACATCTGGATACGAATAGATGTTGTAGGCCTCGTGTACGATGACTTGCTTGTGATGATGATTGCTCTACTGCACTGGTGGATGTGAAGCTTTGGCATGGTTGATCCAGATCCTCTTTCCCCCATATGAGCTCAAGTTTACCGCAGGAATAGACATGAATAGTTTCGAGGGATGGGGGAAGGATGAATAGCTCTACCAAGCAGTCACATTTGAATACCCTTATTACATTTAGATGAGGCAGAAGTTGATTCGTTGTTGGCACTGGTTCACCATTATTCACCTTTTTGGGCCCTATTAGCTTTTTACACGACTCAACCAATAACCTCCTCAACGATACCAAGCTTTGAAACACTTCCTCCGGCCAGTAGATGAGAACATCACTGTTTTCTATTGTCAAATCTACAAGTTTTCCAAAACGCTTCCAAACCCCGATTGTTGACTGTGATGGACTTGAGACAAAGAAAAAGTTGCAGCCATCTAAGCTCAGTTCTGTCAGAGGTGATTCTTGATTCTCAGAGTCTAGATTAAATGTTGCTTCTGTATTTTTAACAGATAGTGTTAGCTTCGATAGTAATGACATGTATCTCGAATTAACTATCAGTAAGGATAGCTGTGCCTTGCTTTCATTCACCTTTATAGCCCTGAGCTTTGGAGCTTCAGGAAGACTAGTCAATTTTCCACACTCATTAATATCAACCGTCTCAAGTACAGGAAATGTCACTTCTTTTCCTTTGGTTGACACCCATCTCTCCAATCTATGCAAATAATGTAACTTGAGTTCTTTCAATGCTGGAAATGACAAGAAAGATGTATCACTGCACAGATTTTCCAATCTGCCCAGCTTTTCCAAATAAAGAACTTGAAGAGCCTCGAAATGACATAATTGAGGGATTTCCTTGCACCCTGTACAACCAACCAGATGAAGCTCAGTCAAGTGCTGCAACAATATACGATCTGTCACCCATTCCGGTAAACTGGTGGCTTCATAGTTAACTATCCTTAGCATCTCGAGCCTGCCATGAGGTTCAAGGGCATCCAATACCTTCTTTTGACAATCTGCAGGCATTGATTCGTGGTGACTTTTAGTCCATTCAAGAGCTAAGTGCGTCAAATTTTCTTTATTCTGAAGACGGACTGCTTTGGCATGCCCTACGGTTACATTTTCTAGGCCATGGAATTCAAGTTCACCACCAAGGTCTAACATACTCAATTCTTGAACAGTACTGCAACCAATGCTAGCACCCGCCACAAAATATGTTAGTGTCTGTAAAGAAGTGAGTTGACCCATCCCTGGTGGCATAAACTTCAGTGATTTGCATCCATTAGTGTAGAGGTGCTGGAGCCCTGTGACATACTTCATGCCCTTTGGAAGCTGACGTAGTTCCTTGCAATGAGAAAGGTCTAACGTCTGCAGATTATACAAAATACTTACTTCTTCAGGAAGTTCCCTGATCTCATTGCCTGAGAGATTAAGGTACCTCAGGTGCTGTAGGTGGCTTATCCTGGGCAGATGTTCGCCCAAGTCACGGAGCTGAAGTGCTCGCAGAGATTTGTAATTTGATAAATGTGTTACTGAGCAATACATATATGTGCCAAACCATGTCCTGAGGGTTGAAGATTGTTTTTTCAGAAAATCATAAGAATATTTTGTCTGGTATGACAATGAAAGGAAATTGCGAGCATCAGTTGTCAACAACTTCTTCTGATTGCACGAATAATTTATAGTTACACATTCCTTCCCCATAACAGACAGTGCAATGTCATGCATAAGATCATGTATTTTGCATACTGTTCTACAACGAAGTTGTTTCCTTTGTCCATTATACATAATAACTGGAGAAGTTTGTTTCACATCTTGAAAGAATGACCTCCAGGTTAGCTCCATAAAAGTTTCTCTGCCAATAGTTTCTGGACGGTCTTGAGCATGTGATGGTATGAAGTCGTGTGCCATCCATAATTGGATCAAAGTATCCACATCAATCTTGTAATCTTTTGGAAACAGAGCACAGAATGCAAAACACAGCTTCATGTGTGATGGTAGATCATCATAACTAAGCTTGAGTATTGGTAAAATTCTGTTATTCTCATCAGTAAAAATGTTGCTCTTTGTTAATATATCATTCCACTCCCGTACACTAGTCTTGGTACTCAACATGGAGCCAAAGGCTTTGGCAGCTAAAGGAGAACCATCACACCTGCCCACAATCTTGTCAATAATATCTTCGACCCCATCACTATTTAGTTTCTGCAAACTGAAGGCCCTAGTCTTTATTATTTCATTAAGATACTTTTCACCCAATTTTTCAAGATTGTAGGCTTCAACTTCACCTGTAGCCATAATTCGTGCTACTTCAACATCACGAGTTGTGGTTAGTACCACACTGCCCTGACCACCTTGCTTAAGGCATGTCTTAAGTTTTCCCCACTCATCAGGATCTCGATTCCATACATCGTCCAGCACAATGAGGTATCTCTTTCCACTAACTTCTTTCTGGAGATCCTGCAGTGCTTTCTCACAAACTTCCTCATTTGTGTGGCATATGTTTCTTGCAATATTAGCCACATCAAATTCATCTGACACACAACACCATCTACGAAGCTCGAAATGATTTTTTATCACAGGGTCATTGTAAATGAGTTGCACAAAGGTTGTCTTGCCCAGCCCACCCACTCCAACAATGGGAAGGACCAAGAGATCGTAGCTGCTCTCTTCAGCAAGCAATATCTTCATGATCCTCCGTTGCTCTTCCTCTCTGGATCTGCTAACAATATCCTTGTCAGAGTCAACCATGACCGAAACGGTCTTCCGCCATTGCTTGGGCCGTGGTGCTTGCTGCCTTTGTGTGAACCCAAAGTCATTCATCTCTTTGACGAGGACCTCAATGCTCTGCACAATCTTGCGCAGCTTCTTGCCCATCCTGTAACGGAACACAATGGGGTTACGAGCAGGAAAGAGGCTTACAAGATCCACACCGAGCGTGTTGTAGTGCCCTTTCTTGCAGGTTTCACGCCGGAGTGCTTCATACTTGAGCTCATCGAAGGCATCGATCGCTTCATAGGAGACCTTCTTGAGTGCCTGGAGCCAAGAACTTACTCCAGGTCGGCGAGGCCATGACTCTGATTCATCGATGAAATCCAGGATGGCTGGAAGCCTGCGTGCCAGGATCTGGCGCTGCTCCTCCATGCCTTGCATCACCTTGTATTGGTCCAGCAGGTAGCTGGACACCTTGTCCTTCAGCAAGGACACCAACGGCCCGATCATCAAGTCAGCCATAGCTGCTATCAGAACTTACAGGATCAGTTGTACAGAACACAAGCAAAAGGAAACATTCCTGCGGAGAGTGCAGAAGAGGAGTTGTTTGGCAGCAACAAGGGCTGCAGAGGATATGGAGAAGGTCTTGAACTTCTGAGAGAAACTGTGTGCTCAGAGAAAAGATGCAATCGTTTCCAATGGCATACTATCCGCAATACTGGCCGGGTCCACTAGCTAAGGACTTGCAGCTGAGGAAGTGCGCTGGAAACTGCGGGGAAGACTCCAAGGAAACTCCATATGCGTTCACGAACTATATAATTGATGTGAAAGTGAAACCATTTAGCAAAAAGTGATGTGACGCTATGTGACAATATTGTTTCTGACATGCTCTTGCTGCTCCTCCATGGCTGTTTGTATGATTGTATCACCCTCTACTGGTCCCGAAGACAGCTGGACACGATGTGCTTGAGGTATTGTTGCTCTCCCTGCTGTGAACTAACCACATGCACCAAACTGAGGTAAACCAAAAGTCCAAAACTGCAGCGGAGAGAGTACATAATCGAGAAGAAATGGATGAATGCGTGTTGACACACTGGTGGCCGTGGTGCACAGCGGTTTGTTCCTTTCTGACTAGTGGATTGCGATGTCAACTATAATCAGCCACGTATAATGTGTTTTATATTTAGCGCTGTGTGCAATACTATTTTGCTCTACCATATGTATGAAACCTGTGAATGATTCCAAACTGGGTCATGTAGTTCAACATTACTGTTAGGTACAGGTGGGGCCATCCTTATTAGTATTTGATGAATCTCTTTCGAACAGACAGATATCGAGAAATATACCTTCTACTTTCATCCCTATGCAGGGAAAGGATATTTTTTGATATGTTTTATGGAATTTAGAAAATATACCATGGATCAGGTAAATTACAGAAATAATGTATGGTCGTTTTCCGTTAAAACAACTTTCGGAAGTCGACTACCACTACCCGAAATTAGGAGGAAATCGCCCCCACCGTGTTACCCGAAATTCACAGAAATCGTCCGAAAATCGAAGAAATTGCTTTCCCGTGAAAGGATTTTAACTTCGCGAAGTGCAAATGGGAAAGTCGTGTAGACGAATTTGAGAAATGGTCTACGTACTGGACAGACGACATTGCCAAATTCGTTCTACCAATGACCAACCTCTGTTTTTATTTTATTTTTTTATGTTGAAAAAAGAGGAAATCAAATACCTGAGCACTCCGGCGTCCACCAGCCGGGCCCTGCGCGGCGCCCTAAGCCATCGGCGCTGTGCCCTCTGCGCCGCAACGCCGCCCCCCTTCTCCCGAACGGCCGCGGCGGCCTCTCCCTGCCGGACGCCGCGACGGAGACACGGAAACCCCAAGATTGACGCCCGAGCCGTGAGACAGCTGTCCATGTGCTGGCCTTAACACGCTCAAAGTCGTCGGCCCACGACTAATAAACGAAATTGATATTTCGGCCTTCGATAAAACGAATCTGAGATGTTCTCCCGGAACATGAAAATTCAATACCGTTCTCCCGTGTTGTCAAATCAAAAAAAAAAATACCGTTCTCCCATCAAAGGTCAAACGAAAATAAATAGTTTAATCATGTATATATATATAAAAATAATAATAAACAATTAAGAGGGCTTAAAGTTTATCTTCAACATGTGTCTCTTCTTTTTAAAGCAATCATACTAAAAGTTTTTACGGCATTGCTAGCGACCGGACGTCCGGATGCTAGCTCCATCCGGACACCCACGCCTGTCTTGTCCGATTACGCCGACATATGTCTATTGTTGTTATCCGCTACGCATTCTGCCCTTCCAGTTGCACGCCTCCACATGCTTATAATTTTTTTGGACAGGAATACATGCTACAATGTCTCATGTCTGGTGTATGCCCTCACAGTGCTCATAATTTTTCAGCAGGAACGCATGCTGCCCTCGCTATTGCACGTCTTTTTTAGCAGAAAACAGATGTGAGCGATCCCAGCCTCTAGAGATGAATTGTCATCGAGACATGGAAGCTGCAACTAATTTATTATCGTGGACCCTAGCTATTAAGTACGAGATTTTCTAGTACTTCATATGTGTCTGTTGCACGCATGACACGCGCCCACATGCTCTTGCGACACACCGCCGGACATTCCTGCGTGGCTACGCACGCCGTGATGTTGTGCATGCACGAGGGACCGCCACTGCCCGCTTCTGGTGCCTCCTGATAAAAACACTTACAACATAAAGTACTTACTACAATATGTATATCTCAAAAAAGATTAAACATTTGTAAATATACGTTTGCAACATATGTATATAGCTATTGCAACTAGACAATATTCAGATAAAATACTTGCAACGTAGTTCTGAAAGCAATTAAAATATTTGAAACATACACTTGCAACTTACGTATATAACCATTACAATATATGCAACTTCCAGATACACACTTATAACATGCAAGTTAAAAAAACAGTTGCTGCAACATAAGACTGAAACATTTGGAACATAATCTTGAAACATATATGTGAAACTTATGCAATATCCAAATCAAAACGCTTGCAAAATATACGTCTCAAAAGGATGAAAACATTTTGAACAAACACTTGCAACACTCATCTCAAACACTTACAACATACGCCCTCCGTCCCTAAATAACTGTCTTTAGAAATCCGTGTTTCCTCACAAACATGCTTTCCGGACGATAATTAAAAAGGGACAGAGGGAGTATACAATATCTCAATCTATTTTTGTAACTTCCATATAGAACACTTGCAACATACCTCTGAAAGCATATAAAACAATAGAAATATACGCTTGCAATATATGTTTCAGAGTAGCGCAACATCTCTTTGCTCCTCGTAAGAATAGAAGGTCGTCGTCATGAAGAGTTCACTGGAGGGAACGACCCCGCGACGCTTGTAGGTGGTGGCTGCTGCATGACGCTCGTACGCACCACAACATGAGAGAGAGGGGGGAGGGAGGCAGTGTTGGAGCCACGAGAGAGAGCGTGCACGTGCTTGGAGGGGAAACACGAGAGATATAGAGAGAGAGCGGAGGGAAAGAATGAGAGAGAAGAGGTACAGACAATTTAATCCAGTCTCTATCAGGACGAGTGGATAGATATGGCTCGTTAGCTGACGACGCGTGTGAGTTGGGAAAGGACAGACCCGTTGAGCTAACGGCGTGTGCGGGTTAATGTCCGTCCAGACGATCGGACATCCTGATAAGAGCATTTCCAAAGTTTTTAAGGAGCTTAGGAAACTCAACAGAGTCCACAACGATAGGGGGCTCAAGCCTCACTCGCCTTAGCGTTAGATCCATTCCTGATATAGTCTATAAAAATATTTTTAATAAACAAATAAATTAGAAGTGTATAAAAATAATATAAGATAAACAAATAAAATAAGATTATACAATATATCTGTTGATAGTTTTTTTATTTTTATCTGTTAAATTATGGACCCTTCATTTTGCTTCGGGATTTTTGTACAGCTTCTCAAGCATATTCACCCGGTAACGGGTCTGAAACGGCTCATTAAGAACCCGCGAGCACGTATCTTTGAAATCCATGTCCATTTTTTCTTCTTTTTTCTCCATGAACTTGTATGATTTTGTCCATGCATTCCCAACGGAAGAGAAAAACCCTGTGGTTTCTAGGCAAGTAGTGACTTACCAGGCCGAGCGAGCTAAAATTGGCAAGGTCACTGGTCACCGGTGGTTGTCGTCGGATATGCACTGGCTTAGCTTATACAGCTCGGGCATCCATACTTGCGCAATGGGTACGTCCCCAAACATCGTCAGCACTGACCGCAGCTCAGCGACTCACGTAGGGCATCACGGATTCACGGATGCCCGTGGCCTCGACCAGTGGCGGAGCTTGGATAGAAAAAGAGAGGGCCCAATATGACAATGAATAGAATCAGAAAAAGAGAGAGGTCCAATATGACATTGAATAGAATCAGAGGGAGCAGATTAGTATTTCTTTAGCACTTAATAAAATTAAGTGCTCTATTAGTAATTTGTCAAGCCTAGGGGTGGCCATGGCCCGGCCTCTTTGGTCCTAACTAACCTCCGCCACCGGCCTCGACGTAGGTGGTAGCTGGTAGGTGCCGAACTGCCGCTAGTAACAAAGCGTTGTCCTATGACGCATCCACATAGACGTCTCCACGTGGACGTGCTAGCTCTCGTGTGACACCCTAATTTTAAGAACAAAATTGGAGCACAATATATGTATGCCAGGATCAATTTTCATACATATATCCACATCATAGTAAATATCAAAACAATGCTTTATTAATATATCGAACATTATTACAAAAATGACCCTCGGGTCCAAAAGAAAAGGTACAGACTCTCAGTCTAACTCTAATATAGACTCGCGGAAACTGGACGCCATCTCCACAGGAAGGTCGACCGGGGGCTGCGCCATCCTAGTACAAGTCGCCTGGGTCATATCCACCGTCTTCTCGGTACTCCTGCTCCGCGTCGTAGACTCCACCGTCTGGGTGGGGTAGCAGGGGGTTCAAAGAGAAAGGGTGAGTACATCAAAATGTACTCCGCAAGTGTAGGAAATATATGCTTATGAGGCTATTATCAAAGGTAGGCTGACTTTGTTTGACTCAAGCGCCTAAAGCAACACATCCTATTAAAATCCTATTAATCCTATGCACCTATTTACTAGGTTATAACCACAGTCTCCATCTGTAACAGTAACCACACTTGGAGTCGCACCGAGCAAACTTCACTCGGAGTCACACCGAGCAACCAACACTTGGAGTCACACCAAGCAACCGCACTTGAAATCACACCAAGCAAACTCACACCTGAAGTCCATCAGGCAAACCACACCTGAAGTCCATCAGATGAACCGAACCAGTAACCAGTAACCAACTAATCTCGAAGAAGTCCAAGCCCGCTCGTGACCGTGAGCACGGCTGATATATCAGTTTATTTACTCTGCAGAGTTCGCACATCTTTACCCATGAGTCGTGTTGCCCTTGTAACCGAGGTAGCTAGCCTCTTGACCCACTTCCAAGGTGAGTCGGCAGGGTTCACTACAAGGCCGTTACAAAGAGTCCTCCTATGCGTATTAGTTTCATATGTCACGACGTAGAGCTACCTTCCGTAATAACACCAGGTCCGGCGCCCGAGCCTGGGAATCACTCCCGTACCCAGCAGTAACCTGCGTAGAAGAAGCCCTGTCCCATGTCCATATGTAACTAATAACGACATAAGGCTTCTCCAATTAATTAGCCAGTCCCAGAGCCATATAGGCCTCATGGTTTGCGCTGCTTTGCCGGGTTACAGGCTTCGAGAACCGGATCCTAGGGATCCAGGCAGGATAACAAACCACAACCCAAACCAACGCCAAGTCCCATGGCAAACCGTAACGCCGAGTCACACGGCAACCGTACGCCAAGTCACATGGCACCACACCACCAACGGTCCATCCTGCCGGATTTACTTACTCACCATACTACAACATTACCAGTCCATGTTCCATAGATCATTAATCAAGATTTATTTATTATTAACCATCCCGTCCCAACCATGACTGCGGGGCTAAGCATGACATCTACCCATAACATCCCAAACCAGGTGACAAGGATAATAATACAAGATCTAGTAAACCATAACATGGGATTCAAATTTAGACACTGCATGCATCTACAGGATCTAACTACTCTATACCAAAAGTAAAATAAAAGTAGGTGCAAGATGTTCAAGGACACTTGCCTTCGGGCTGGGTCGAATCGGCGAAGGCACAAGCTGGATCCTGGGGTTCCACGTAGCTCGCACTCGCTGGATCAAGCATCATCACATGGGCCAAACAAAGCAATATAAGAAACAGTACATCAACAGTACGAAAACAACATGTAAATAGATCTAACGCGTAGAGCTCGACGAGACGAATCTAATGCAAGTTGAACGGGTCAAAACGGAGTTAAAACGTGAAAGTTATGACCGTTTGAATATGGATGGCAAAACTGTAATAAGTTGAATTGATTTTCGTATTTTGAATAAATAAAAACAGAAAAAGAAATGCATCTGGACCGGGCCTCATTTGTTCGGAACTGCAGGGGTTAGATCGCAAGAATTTGCAGACCCAGCGAACATGACGACCGGACTGCGGGTTGATTTCCAAAGAGCGGAGGGGCTCTTTAGCAAAACGTTCGGCAAAGGGGTATGATCGGTTCTGGCCTGTTGATCTCGCGACGGAGGGCCGAGATTAGAAGAGGGAAGGGAGAGAGAGGGCGGTTGGCTGCTTGCGTGTGCTATGGTTGTGTACAGGTATATGTGTATTTCTACTGTATTTATAGAATTGTTTTTCTAATGGAAAACCATCATATATACACATGTGTGATGTCATGATGGTGTCATCAAGCTAGCAGACCAAGGCGGAGAGAACAATCAACGCATGATCGACTGCTTCCTGCTTGCTGTGCGTGCGGTGCATGCGCCGGCGAGTGTCGTAGGGACGAGCGTGTGCGTCAGGTTCAGGAGGATCGCCGGCACTGCCGAATACCGGCAGTGGCACAACAATGGCTCACCATGCGTAGAGAAAGATAGCTGCCGGGTGGTGCAGTGGTGGCCGTCTGCGGCAACGGGGAAAAAGGTTGGGCTCACCGGCTAATATTACGTCACGGCACAGTGCCATTGCCGGTGGCATGGAGCTCGCTTGGGAAGGCGCCGCAGCCTTCCTAGCCTGAGCGACTGGTACTGGGTGAGGGCGATGGAGCGCGGAGTTCGGTGAGGCGCTCGCCGGAGGTAGACAAGACCGGAGGCGGTAGGGATCCCAGCGGTGCGGTCGGCGCAGGAAAGAAACTCGATGGCACGCCATGGCCGCCGCGGCCGCGGAGTTCACCGGCGCGCACTGAGGACGGCCTACGGGCCACGACTAGCCGAACCAGACTTATAGGGAGAGGGAGCACCAGAAGGCGAGCTCACCAGAGCGGTTTGCGCAGTCGGGGAAGACTCGGAAGGAGAGGACGAACGCGAAGGCGGCGTCCCGTGGCACGGAGTTTGGCGAGCTCGTGGGAGGTGGCTTTCCCGGCGCCGATCTCCCACCGTGGTCGGGTCCTCAGATGCGCCGTGCGACTGCGATGTCGGTGGAGGGGAGAACGAGGCTGGAGGTGGCCCTGCGGGGTAGAGTCGAGCTCCCGCCGAGTTCGGCCATGGCGGCGAGGTTTTCTGGTGAGGTGTGAGAGAGGTCGTGCAGGGAGATGTGATGGCGCTTTGTAGGCAGAGGGGATGGCGGTGGCGGCGCGCTATGGTTGTTACGGGATAGAACCGGAAGGAGCGGAGAGGCGCTAGAGATCGGTATGATCCGATCAGGTGGATCAGCGAAGGGAGAGGAGGGAAGAAACGACCAGAGAAAAGGGATGACCCGGAGTGGGTACAGAAGCTGACAGGGGAGGTCCACAAGTCAGTGAGATGGGGAAAAGGTCAGGCCCGGTTGACAGTGAGAAGGAAGGGGGGAAACTGGCGCAGCAGCTTGCCGTTCGCGTGGGCTTGCTCGCGGGCCGCGCAAAAGGGGAGGGGGTTGGGTCGGGAGGAAAACGGCGGTGCGGGCCAGAAAGAGAAAGAGAGAAGGTGAGGTCTATTTGCCCTTTTTCTTTCTATTTTCTTTTCCAACTTTGCAAATTCTTTTAGAAATCAAAACCAAATCAGTTTGAAATTAGAAATGAGTTTGAAACATTTTGGAAATATTTCCCCTAGGTTTTGGAAATAAAGTTGGTGTTTGATTTTGCAAAATTTTCATAAATCTTTTATTTATTTTCTAAATAGAATAAAATCGATTCGCCCTATACGAGTTTAACAAAATTCTTTTTCACCCAAAAAAAAATTGTGCAGCGGCATGAATGCAACACACATCTAGTTAGATTTTCCCCCATCTAGGATTTTGGTCATTTTCTTATTAAATTCTAATTTATTTTAATTAATTAAACACCCGGGGTGTTACAAACTTACCCCCTTAACTGGAATCTCGTCCCGAGATTCGGGCTAGAAAGAAAGGTGGGTGGGGAGCTCGTGGGACATACCATGGAACTTGTGGCGCTTTGTTTTTTTCTTGTTCATCACCCGATTGGTATCTTCGGTTTCGAGGTGTTGTCCTAGAGCTTTCCTCTTGGCTCGACCTTTGCGATCCTCACGCTTCTTCGGGCATTTGCTGATGAAGTGTCCAGCTTGCTTGTAGTAGAAACATAGTCCTTTTGCCTTGACATCTCTTCGGGTGGATATCACTTGATTGTCTTCTTGTGGAGCCTGAGGAGATGCTTCTGTTTGGTGGAGTTGAGGAGGAGCTTCACTTGAGCTTGTAGGTGGGACTTCAGGGGGCTTCTGGACTTGTTATTGAGGTGTAGCTCTAAAATGAGAAGAGTTCGCGACATAATTTCGATACTTGTCCTTCTTGCCTCGGTAAGGTGTTATCTGAAAGAGTCGATAAGCCTCGTCGCTCAAGTTGCAGTCTTCCCATTGACGTAGATCCATCAGCTGGTATGGGTGAATAGAGGGTTGAGATGGGAGAGAGAAAGACCCCAAGTTAGTTAATTTTATTAATAAAACTTTTGACAAATAATGTCGTTGCAACCTGACAGTCGCAACAAACCAACAATCATTACGAAGAACCAAATCAAAACATGTGCATAAGTACATATCAAGCAACGTGCTACGAGATCAAACAATTATGGTGGACATCCTACTCTTGGAGGACTTACTTTAAAACATAGTTTGAATTTTCAGCAGAGAAAGGGTCTATAGAAGTGGGAAAAGAGGTGAAGCTTTGTAAAAATAGTTTTAAAAGACGACCATTGTACCTAGGCTGACGTCCTACGGTCAACACAGCTTTGATACCACTCTGTGACACCCCAATTTTAAGAACAAAATTGGAGCACAATATATGTATGTCAGGATCAATTTTCATACATATATCCACATCATAGTAAATATCAAAACAATGCTTTATTAATATATCGAACATTATTACAAAAATGACCCTCGGGTCCAAAAGAAAAGGTACAGACTCTCAGTTAACTCTAATGTAGACTCGCGGAAACTGGACGCCATCTCCACAGGAAGGTCGACCGGGGGCTGCGCCATCCTAGTACAAGTCGCCTGGGTCGTATCCACCGTCTTCTCGGTACTCCTGCTCCGCGTCGTAGACTCCACCGTCTGGGTGGGGTAGCAGGGGGTTCAAAGAGGAAGGGTGAGTACATCAAAATGTACTCCGCAAGTGTATGAAATATATGCTTATGAGGCTATTATCAAAGGTAGGTTGACTTTGTTTGACTCAAGCGCCTAAAGCAACACATCCTATTAAAATCCTATTAATCCTATGCACCTATTTACTAGGTTATAACCACAGTCTCCATCTGTAACAGTAACCACACTCGGAGTCGCACCGAGCAAACCACACTCGGAGTCACACCGAGCAACCAACACTTGGAGTCACACCAAGCAACCGCACTTGGAATCACACCAAGCAAACTCACACCTGAAGTCCATCAGGCAAACCACACCTGAAGTCCATCAGATGACCCGAACCCGTAACCAGTAACCAACTAATCTCGAACAAGTCCAAGCCCGCTCGTGACCGTGAGCACGGCTGATATATCAGTTTATTTACTCTGCAGAGTTCGCACATCTTTACCCATGAGTCGTGTTGCCCTTGTGACCGAGGTAGCTAGCCTCTTGACCCACTTCCAAGGTGAGTCGGCAGGGTTCACTACAAGGCCGTTACAAAGAGTCCTCCTATGTGTATTAGTTTCATATGTCACGACGTAGAGCTACCTTCCGTAATAACACCAGGTCTGGCGCCCGAGCCTGGGAATCACTCCCGTACCAAGCAGTAACCTGCGTAGAAGAAGCCCTGTCCCATGTCCATATGTAACTAATAACGACATAAGGCTTCTCCAATTAATTAGCCAGTCCCAGAGCCATATAGGCCTCATGGTTTGCGCTGTTTTGCCGGGTTACAGGCTTCGAGAACCGGGTCCTAGGGATCCAGGCAGGATAACAAACCACAACCCAAACCAACGCCAAGTCCCATGACAAACCGTAACGCCGAGTCACACGGCAACCGTACGCCAAGTCACATGACACCACACCACCAACGGTCCATCCTGCTGGATTTACCTACTCACCATACTACAACATTACCAGTCCATGTTCCATAGATCATTAATCAAGATTTATTTATTATTAACCATCCCGTCCCAACCATGACTGCGGGGCTAAGCATGACATCTACCCATAACATCCCAAACCAGGTGACAAGGATAATAATACAAGATCTAGTAAACCATAACATGGGATTCAAATTTAGACACTGCATGCATCTACAGGATCTAACTACTCTATACCAAAAGTAAAATAAAAGTAGGTGCAAAATGTTCAAGGACACTTGCCTTCGGGCTGGGTCGAATCGGCGAAGGCCCAAGCTGGATCCTGGGGTTCCACGTAGCTCGCACTCGCTGGATCAAGCATCATCACATGGGCCAAACAAAGCAATATAAGAAACAGTACATCAACAGTACGAAAACAACATGTAAATAGATCTAACGCGTAGAGCTCGACGAGACGAATCTAATGCAAGTTGAACGGGTCAAAACGGAGTTAAAACGTGAAAGTTATGACCGTTTGAATATGGATGGCAAAACTGTAATAAGTTGAATTGATTTTCGTATTTTGAATAAATAAAAACAGAAAAAGAAATGCATCTGGACCGGGCCTCATTTGTTCGGAACTGCAGGGGTTAGATCGCAAGAATTTGCAGACCCAGCGAACATGACGACCGGACTGCGGGTTGATTTCCAAAGAGCGGAGGGGCTCTTTAGCAAAACGTTCGGCAAAGGGGTATGATCGGTTCTGGCCTGTTGATCTCGCGACGGAGGGCCGAGATTAGAAGAGGGAAGGGAGAGAGAGGGCGGTTGGCTGCTTGCGTGTGCTATGGTTGTGTACAGGTATATGTGTATTTCTACTGTATTTATAGAATTGTTTTTCTAATGGAAAACCATCATATATACACATGTGTGATGTCATGATGGTGTCATCAAGCTAGCAGACCAAGGCGGAGAGAACAATCAACGCATGATCGACTGCTTCCTGCTTGCTGTGCGTGCGGTGCATGCGCCGGCGAGTGTCGTAGGGACGAGCGTGTGCGTCAGGTTCAGGAGGATCGCCGGCACTGCCGAATACCGGCAGTGGCACAACAATGGCTCACCATGCGTAGAGAAAGATAGCTGCCGGGTGGTGCAGTGGTGGCCGTCTGCGGCAACGGGGAAAAAGGTTGGGCTCACCGGCTAATATTACGTCACGGCACAGTGCCATTGCCGGTGGCATGGAGCTCGCTTGGGAAGGCGCCGCAGCCTTCCTAGCCTGAGCGACTGGTACTGGGTGAGGGCGATGGAGCGCGGAGTTCGGTGAGGCGCTCGCCGGAGGTAGACAAGACCGGAGGCGGTAGGGATCCCAGCGGTGCGGTCGGCGCAGGAAAGAAACTCGATGGCACGCCATGGCCGCCGCGGCCGCGGAGTTCACCGGCGCGCACTGAGGACGGCCTACGGGCCACGACTAGCCGAACCAGACTTATAGGGAGAGGGAGCACCAGAAGGCGAGCTCACCAGAGCGGTTTGCGCAGTCGGGGAAGACTCGGAAGGAGAGGACGAACGCGAAGGCGGCGTCCCGTGGCACGGAGTTTGGCGAGCTCGTGGGAGGTGGCTTTCCCGGCGCCGATCTCCCACCGTGGTTGGGTCCTCAGATGCGCCGTGCGACTGCGATGTCGGTGGAGGGGAGAACGAGGCCGGAGGTGGCCCCTGCGGGGTAGAGTCGAGCTCCCGCCGAGTTCGGCCATGGCGGCGAGGTTTTCTGGTGAGGTGTGAGAGAGGTCGTGCAGGGAGATGTGATGGCGCTTTGTAGGCAGAGGGGATGGCGGTGGCGGCGCGCTACGGTTGTTACGGGATAGAACCGGAAGGAGCGGAGAGGCGCTAGAGATCGGTATGATCCGATCAGGTGGATCAGCGAAGGGAGAGGAGGGAAGAAACGACCAGAGAAAAGGGACGACCGGGAGTGGGTACAGAAGCTGACAGGGGAGGTCCACAAGTCAGTGAGATGGGGAAAAGGTCAGGCCCGGTTGACAGTGAGAAGGAAGGGGGGAAACTGGCGCAGCAGCTTGCCGTTCGCGTGGGCTTGCTCGCGGGCCGCGCAAAAGGGGAGGGGGTTGGGTCGGGAGGAAAACGGCGGTGCGGGCCAGAAAGAGAAAGAGAGAAGGTGAGGTCTATTTGCCCTTTTTCTTTCTATTTTCTTTTCCAACTTTGCAAATTCTTTTAGAAATCAAAACCAAATCAGTTTGAAATTAGAAATGAGTTTGAAACATTTTGAAAATATTTCCCCTAGGTTTTGGAAATAAAGTTGGGGTTTGATTTTGCAAAATTTTTATAAATCTTTTATTTATTTTCTAAATAGAATAAAATCGATTCGCGCTATACGAGTTTAACAAAATTCTTTTTCACCCAAAAAAAATTGTGCAGCGGCATGAATGCAACACACATCTGGTTAAATTTTTCCCCATCAAGGATTTTGGTCATTTTCTTATTAAATTCTAATTTATTTTAATTAATTAAACACCCGGGGTGTTACATCTCGCTTGACCTCTACATTGATAGGGCTTAGCTGTCAGCCGTGGACTTCACCATTCGGTGCGGGATGTGCACGTCGGGGTGCATGCACTGTGTTAGGGCATCCACTGTGGTATGAGCTAGCTGCTAGCTCTAAGTCAACCTCTCCAATAATACTGACTCTTAGCAATAGCTCATAGTATAATTAGGCCCACATTTCATTCACATATGGTCTTGAAACGTGTGTATGAACCTAGCTCTTAAGCAAGAGTTAACTCTTCTCTTTCTCTTATTAAAATATGACAAATATTCTTAGAGCTAGCTTATGAGCTAGCCATTGCGGCTGCCCTAAGGAAGATGCGTGTCTTCTGCACGGCAATCGAGAGGCAAAAGGAGCCTGTCGAAGTACATCATATCCGATCTCGTTTCTTTGACATTTTTATCCGATCTTGTGTAATCTATTGTTATACTTATGAAGTCGCATGATGCATACTATGGGTCTATTTGGGACAGTTTCATGAGCTGTTGTGGGCTGTTTTTTTTACCAAACACCTTTTTCTAAAACAACAGCTTCATCTCTCATATGTGGGCCCTAACAAGCAAAAAGAACATGTGTACCAGAGCAGGTGTGAGGAACGCCGGCAAGCAGGGCACCGCCGTCGCATACACGAACTTCATGGGGGCTACAAGGCCGTCGACTCGCCGAGCACTTGCGCCACCTCCGTGCGGGGGTGCGAGCGCCGCTGTCATGTCGTGCGTGAACACGGCCGCTTCGTCGGGGAGCGGGCGCGAGTGCGGTGCGCTGCTGCCTCGCGGGGGCGCGGACGCAGCCGCCGTGCCGAACACGAGCGCTACCACCTCGCATCGTGCTGGGGCACGAGCGCGGTCGCCTCGCCGGGGTGCGGATGCCGCCGCCATCCCGAGCACGAGCGTGGTTGCCTCGTCGGGCCGCACGCGGGTGCCGCTGCTGTGCTGGGCGCGAGGGCCACTTCTTGTCTGATGGCATGTCTGGTGTGCGAATGGTGGAATGGATAAGGAAGACATAGAAATTAGGAGAAGAAAAGAGAAAAAAAGTGTCTGCCTGTCTGCAACAGCCTCACACCGTCGTCGTGGCCCGGCCTCACACCATCGTCGTGGCTCGGCCTCCGAGGTGCGGCCGTCTGGGCGCAGCCATCATGGCACGCGGCCTCCGAGGCGCGGCCATCGAGGCACAGCCGCCTTAGCGCACGGACTCTGGAGCGCGGGCACGGGACACGGCGTCTAGGCATCGCGGCTGCTGGGGCGCGAGCGCGACATGCAGGAGCTGGGCTAGGGACGAAGCCAGAAAAAAATTTAGGAGGGGCTGAATGAAAGCTGATGCTGAAATGCTCATAGGGATACCTGGAACATGCTGCAGCCTGCGGCGTGCTCTCGTCCACTAGCGGTGTGGCTAGCTCTTTGTCCGTCGGTCCTGCTGCCAATGATCGCTTGCCAGCCTGCCCACTGTGTCAGGCTGCTTATCTGCTGGCCGCCACACCTGGTTGCACGCTCACAACTTACCGTGTCACTCAACTTCACGACTAGGTCTACTCGTCGGTCGTCGATCGTGGCCCCGCTAGCTTGCCCCCGTATAGCCACACCCAGGAGTCGCCGGCCCGTTGGTTGCGTCGCGGCGTAGTCACATCCATCGCCCACTAGGAACTATGTGATGCAGCGTAAACAGGAAGGACACTCTATATGGATGGGTTAGGGCGCGGGGAATGAACACTCTATAGAGATGGATTGGGGTGGTGGGCTGGGAACTGAGAAGTTAGGATTGAGTCTTGAGACTTAGATGAATAATTGTCTATGTCTATTAGATTGCTTGCCTAATTAATAAAGAGAACGTATGCTATGGAAACCAACTTCATGTGTAAACTATAAAAACTCTAATGAAGACCCCAAGAATCTAATCCGATGGTGTGTTATTTTAGCACTTAAACCCCTCCACTCATCTTATCCTAATCTAAACAGGTGTGGGCACAGTGGGGGTTTAAGTGCTAAAATAACTCACCTTCATAACTAATCATCGGATTAGATTCTTGTGGTCCTGATTAGAGTTTCTATAGTTTGCACATAAGACTGGTTTTCATAGCATACGTTCCCATTAATAAAAGAGGACATCTTCTACTCCTAACAAATTCTAGCCCCTCCTATCTTGTACATCTACCATCTCAGCCCCTCCAACCTTATACATCAATGACTAAAATTTCAACGGGATATTATAGAAATTTAATGTACTCGGTAGCGGTAGGAGGGGCTCGAGCCCCTCCCGCCCCACCGCTGCCTCCGTCGCTGAGCTGGGCCATTGGGGGCGGTCGAAGCCTCGAGCAGACATCAGGACAAGCTGCAGGAGGAAGAAAGGGCCCGGAGGGAAAACCAGAAAAAAGAAGGGTAGTATAGTCATTTAATTTTTTTTAGGCTATGTGAAGCTGTTTTGCCAAACAGAGACATCAAAATAGCTTAGCTTCTTTCAGAAATCTGCTCTTTAAACTAAAATCTAAAAAAATGACTTCACCAATAAAGTTGAGCTCAAGCAGCCCTATATTGCTTTGGTTGTCTTGACCATCTCATAGAAGGATGACGCTAGCTAGCAACAACGTTCTTGTGCCTGTGGCTGTCGAGCACCATTGCGGCTACGTTGACGGCGTCACGGATGTTGGTATAGCCGGATACAGCGGAGACTCAACTGCACGCTTGGCCTCAACCTTCTGTCGCGTCCCCGCGCCTCCTTGGACATGCTCCATGCGCGTCAGCCGGATGACCGCGTCTGTATCTGTAGATCGTAAGAAGGCGAAGGTGACGACGCTCAGACGGTCACCGGAGTCAAGCACGTCGACGAGGAACACCATAGTGTGCTTCAGCATCTCTAGCTTGTCACGCCACGATGCTAGAGCTGACACTACTGGAGAAGTGCTCTTTGTCGAGGGTCCTAGACGCTCGGCAAAGTCTCTGCCAGCACAACTCTCAGCAAAGAGGGCTCGGTGAAAATCCGATCGGCAAAGAAGCCTTTACCAAGAGCTATTTATCAGGCTCTCGGCAAAGCCTTTGTCGAGAGCCTCAGGCAGCTCTCGGCGAAGAAAAGGGGCCGTTAATGGTCGGCCGCCGTTAACGACTTCTTTGTCGAGATCCATCTGGCAGGCTCTCGGTAAATTTTTTTTTTAAAAAAAACTTTGCCGAGAGCCCAGCTGGCAGGCTCTCGACAAAGAAAGATGTTAAACCTCGCTTGATAAGATGGATTCTGTTACTCCAAGAATTTGATTTAGAAATAAAAGATAAAAAGCAGTAGAGAATTTTGTTGTTGACCACTTGTCAAGAATGCAATTTGAGAATCCACATGAACTGTCCATCAATGATTCACTCAGGGACGATACACTCTATTTAGTCTCTAGGTCTGATCCCTGGTATGTAGATATTGTCAATTTTATGATTTCAGAGTATGTATCACCAGGCAAAGACAAGAGAAAGCTCATCTATGAGAGTCGTGTTCACCTATGGGATGATCCCTACCTCTTCAGAGTGTGCTCAGACGGGCTACTCTGAAGATGTGTACCATCTGAAGAAGGAATCAAAATCATTGAAAGATGTCACTCATCACCTTATGGAAGACACTATGGAGCATTCTGCACACATTTCAAGATCTGGCAAAGTAGATTTTTCTGGCCAACCATGTATGACGACACAAAAGATTTCATCCAGAGATATGGAGCATGTCAAAGACATGACAATATCAATTCTAGAGATGCTATGCCACTCACTAACAATCTCCAGATTGAGCTCTTTGACTGTTGGGAATTGATTTCATGGGACCATTTCCAAGATCCAAGAACAGTGAGTACATCTTAATGGCAGTTGACTACGTTTCTAAATGGGTCGAAACCCTACCATGTAAAGCTGTAGATGTCATAAGCTCCAAGAAGATGTTCAAAGAAGTAATATTTCCAAGACTTGGAGTTCCAAGGATGGTGATTAGTGATGGAGATTCTCATTTCATTGACAAGGACTTTCGCAAGTACTTGTCAAAACATGGGATCCGTCATAACATCACTACCCCCTATCACCCTCAGACAAGTGGCCAAGCAGAAACATCTAACAAGCAAATCAAGAATATTCTGCAGAAGCCAATCAACAAGATGGGAACAAAATAGAAGGACATGCTACCAGATGCATTGTGGGCCTACCATACGGCTTACAAGACACCGCTTGGAACACCATATCAACTCGTCTATGGGAAGACTTGTCACTTGCCTGTAGACCTAAAGTTTAAAGCTCATTGGACAATAAAAAGATGGAACATGGACATGGAAGCAACAGAAATCAAAAGAAAAAGCAACTCTCAGAACTTGATGAATGGCGTGAGAAAACATATCATAACGCCAAGATCCATAAAGAGAGAACCAAAATGTGGCATGACAAGAGGATCAAGACGAAGAACTTCACCCTGGAAGACAAGGTACTACTCTTTAATTCCAGGGTTAAACTATTCGGACATGGAAAGCTACAAACAAATGGAAAGGACCATTTACGGTGATTAGCACTTCATCCCATGGAGTGGTGACACTTCAAAATGATGAAGGTACATTATTTTAGGTAAATGGTCATTGCCTTAAGATTTTTCTAGAACCTGAAAAGAGTCCTAAGGAATTGGATGTCATCCAGTTCCTCCCTTTCCATTAATTTGATCTTCCGCCACCTCTGAAAGGTTTCGTAACCGAAAAGGTAGTAATTTGGGTTTAGGAAAGAGTTAGATAGAGCCACAAAAAAGCAAGCTGCCTTTTGTTGGAAAGGGGGGCCAGCCAACCCCACCACTAGGCCGGCCGGCCTGGCCTAAAGTCCCATCGACTCCCGTCGCCTCTCCTTCCCTTCTGGAGTCTCCCTTATTCCTTTTTTCGCAACTTTCCTGATCAGATTGATTTTCTTTCGTTACGAGATCTTTGGAGCTTGGATCAACCCCTCCTGCAAGTTGATCCGGACTATAAAATAGACCCTCTGCTAGCCCTAGAGCCATAGCATCCAATCTATTCTCCTTCAAAGAGAAGCTCAAGCTCTCCTTGTTCCAATGGCCGACAACCGTAGGATCGACATCAACAAACCTCTCCCTTCTAACGAGTCGATAACCCTCGTCATCGCTTCAAAGAAAGACCTTGTCGTCGTACCTCCGAATAAGCTTGCTATTGTACCCAAGAAGGAGATCGTACCCGTTGATGAGTTGACACCTCTCGCCACTGTGCCACCAAAGGGCAAGGAACCTCATCATCAATCCTTCTACGCCCAGGCCACGGAGGGAGGATATCTCCAAGAGGAGCTCAAGAAGTTCCGCGTCTCCAAGGAGATCGATCTTCAACCTCCAAGACCCAATGAATGGCTCATGGGATTGACGACGAACAAGTTTGGAGATGTAACTTGTATGAAGTACACATCCACATCTCGCTACATTCATTACTAGAGTTCGAGCTTTGCCCGAACAAATCCAAGTGGTGCCCTCTAAGAAGAAGTCATCATCTAAACCTTCTTCTAGCAAGCCCATATGCAAGAGAGAATCCATAGCGAAGTTAGAGACACAGGTTGACGACCTCATCTATGAAAATATCAGAGCCAAGAAGCAGATGGATGCCCTTACCCAAACCAACACTAAGCTTAAACAAGACTTAGCTTCTCTAGCTAAAACGTGTGAAAACTTGATTAAGAGGGTGGATGTACAAGAGGTTAAGCATCGCGGTTTGAAAGCCCATGTAAACATCCTTTCATGAACTGTAGCTAACCACCTCAATTAGTGAGAGAGTTTAGTAGTAATAGTATATTAAGGCACGTGTGTTTAGAGTTTAAAAGTCTTAGAGTTTCTTTAAAGAGTGTTTAGGTTCATTTAGTTTCAATCAGTTTAGTTAATTTGATTAATTGTGAAATAAATTGCCTTATAAGTTATCAATAAAGTTTTATAAGAGTTATCTACTCTCTCTCTCTCTCTATTTTTGTTTTGGATATGTGTTTTGTCTCCACATGTTGTATATGAAGGTATAACAGGAACAAGTGTGGGGGAAGGCCATATTGATAAATGAAAGATTGATCGCGAAATCTCAGGAAAACATAAGCATTCGACGACAAGACCATACATTACGAAGTAGACTCTGGCTGGGCATTGAGCCAGGCCGACTAGGCTATGTGCCAGGCCGTCCGACCTCCCTACTCTCCATTCACGCTCTTGTTCTTCCATGGTCTCGTGCGTATCACATACTCTCTATTTTCATACGTATTACTTTCTATTTCAAATCAGAATTGAAATCCATTTGAAACAAGATTTAAGATGAGTCTCGAATAAAACTTGATAATAACTTGAGATAGCTCACATGTACTATTCTTAGAATCTCTTGTTACTGTTGGGAATAATTAATTGCTTATCGTAATGTCGGACTCTACAAGTCTTGTCTTTGGAGAATTTATTTCAAAAACTTAAATTAAATAGCAATTCTTCTCCTTAGTGGTAGAAGCATATTTCCTCCTAAAGCCTTAATAATCATGATATCATTCTATTACTCTAGCTACTTACCTTTGTAATGATGCTAAGTTAACTCTTATGGCTTTGGTTAAGAGATGTATCATATTTCCAAAAATCAAGATCTTTTAAAAGGTTAAAAAGAGAAAGTCCCTCTTGAGAAGTATTATTGTGAAAGAGACATGAGCTATGCAATATATATATATATATATATATATATATATATATATATATATATATCTGAAGAAATAAAAAGAGGCAAGTGCCCGAAACCTCAAAAAGATTGATCACGAGGAAAATAAGGGATAGGTGTCCAGAACCTCGATTAAAAAAATGGACACGTGCTCAGCAGTACAATT
The DNA here is from genome assembly GCA_009763385.1 of Coix lacryma-jobi var. lacryma-jobi. Classification (NCBI taxonomy): domain Eukaryota; kingdom Viridiplantae; phylum Streptophyta; class Magnoliopsida; order Poales; family Poaceae; genus Coix; species Coix lacryma-jobi. The sequence continues at coordinate 69,220,504 of CM019823.1, forward strand.
AGCCTGGTAGCTCATGGTGCCTCTGACACAATATGCCAAACAAGAGAAGACAAGTTTTTTCAAAAATAAATCTTAATCTAGGAGTATGACACTTCTCTCCCTAGCTCTAAGTGTTGACCTGGTGACATGATCGAAGGATGAGTACTATAAACTTCTTAAAGCTCCAGATATACTTAATGATCTTGAAAAGAAGGCAATGCCTCATGTGAGGAGATAAAAACGTTGAGCGACATTGAGAGTACCACAGGAAGGAGAAGGAAAGCTATGTTTTTCATGAAAATCTTACAAAACTCTCCATCTAGCAAGGCTAAAGGATAAAGGTAATAAAATTGTTTCAACACTTCTAATCCCAGCAGTGCAGGTTTTTCTATGAACAGTAAAGTGTGATGTTATACTTTCCTCAGGGACGAGTAAAGACCTAGTGTGGGGGAGCTTGTTGACAGTCACTAACTCATATCTTATACCGTCAATAAGTCATAAAAAAGGGAATAAAAGTGACCATCAACCTAGAATAGGGATTGATTCTAACAAGTTCCACGAGTTGTGTCATTCTCACTTGTTTGCAGGAATATCAATATTTCACTACATAAAAGTATCTCAAGTGATGAATCAGACTACACCATTGCGAAGAGCTCGTCGAGACGATCGAAACAGACCTAGGGTTTGCTATGTTTGGAGTCCCAACGAGAGAGTCCTTGTTGGAAACGACTTGGAAGATTCTAGAACAACTTGGAGTAGCCACCAAGCAACATAATTATAGGGTTAAACTGGAATATTCCATAGCTTTGGTGAATTGCTATTTTCCAGCAGATGGAAAGAGATAGAGTCCTACTCCAACACATGAATTATGCAAACAGAACCAAAAGCCACGCTAGGGAAACAAGGAAGCTTCTAGAAGATGAAAGAACGAAGGCGGCGCCTAGCACCTGCTAGGTGGGGCCGGCCAGCCCCACCCCCAGGCCGATGGGCCTGGGCCAAGTCTCTTCACGGCCCAACTTCGTGGAGCATGAGCTAACCGACCTCCTCGACGCATCTCAACCCTTGTTCAAGGTCGGTTTGATCCGAGGGTCACGGTTCATCCCACCGGGCTATATAAGTAGCCCCTAATGCCCTGAGGGAGAGCAAGAGATCCAAGTTAAGAAACTCGAATTCATATTCTTCAGGAGAGGATCCGAGTCTAGCTATCAAGTAGAAGCCTAGTACCCCTCTAGTTAGGGATTAGATCTAGTCTTGTTTAGAATTAGAAGAGAGAGAGAGAGAGAGAGAGAGAGAGAAGAGACCTAGAAGGAGTTCTGACCTGTTGGATCTACTTATTCGCCTTGTACCTACGGATTCAAGTTCTTCAAGATCTTGGACCGAGATATTCTTCGGTCATCAACTTCTTATTATTAGTAAGAAACATTGTTCTTATTATTCTTCTGGCTTGCAACTCTCTTTTGAGTACTTTAATTCTAGTAGCTCTAGGATTAGAGGAGTCATCGTCGTGTAAGTGTGGTGCTTAGACTCGATTACTTGCATAGTGTACCCTATATTCTGGAGCAGTGGTAGCTCGCAAGGGTGACTCTTATAGCCTTGTTGAATCTTTTATAGTCCACCTCCCGTCTATAGGCCGAGCAGGAGTATATTACTTGGGAACAACCATACTCTGGATGTGGTCTCCCAACATAATCCATAATTGAATAATAATCACATAGCTTCCTGAAGTTAGAGCTGGAAACCCTAGTTATCCCCTTTATCTTTATTGTTCTCATCCTTGTTAGTGCTCAGGGTTTAAGCAAAAGACCTAAGACAATCAAGTTGTCCCTTTGGGTTCGATATTAAAACTGGGTCTACATCCGGTGAAGTGCATGTGTCTAACATGTGCGCTTGCAGATTATATCTTCTACCTTGATAAAATACAAAAGCCTTTCTGGTGTCGTTGCCAAGGTTAGGGTTTATCACATTAGTAAGTGTCAACAGGTAGCTGGCACTTGGCTTCAACAAGCGAAAGCACATGTGATGTGTGACTGCGTCGATCGAGTCGAGACAAAGGACAATGACGTCGTGGCACTTGGTGGAGGCCGGACATAGGCTCGCACGGGGCGAGTGCCATCGGTCGATTCAAGGAGGAAGGCAAAGGCGTTGTGCTCGGTGGAGGCTGGACATGCATCGACAACCGTGTCGGTGGTCGGGGCATGAGATCCACGCTCTGTCATCGGCGCGGGTTTGGTAGTTGAGCCTCAGAAAACTACCCGTTACGTTTTCTGAGTTTGGGCCTCAAAACTCGGGGTGAACGGTTTCCAGGTTTGGGCCTCAAAACCTGGGCTTGCGGGTTTCTGAGTTTGGACATCAAAACTCAGGGTGGGGGGTTTGCTGGTTTGGGCCTCAAAACCCGACGGAGGTTCCTATGTGGAACGAGATGATGCGTGGCGGCACAGTGAGGCTTGCATCGAGGCAAAACTAGCGGTGAGAAGGCGTGATGGTCGTCGGGACGACACGTGACGACATCCTGGAGCTTGCGTTGCGGTGAAGCGAAGAATGAGAAGGCGCGTGACAGTCGGATGAAGACCTGACAGAGTTGGACTAGAATACCCCTAGGGTTAGCTAGTTTTCTCTTGTATCTAGGGGTAGAAGGGGAATACTGTAATAGGCTATAAATAAGAGAGGCAACCCCAACTCTCTCTTCATCACATTCAACACCATTTCATTTCCGTTTCTAGCTTTCATCTGTTAGGCATTTCTTCCTATAGCTACTTGTGATCTGCAAAGATGACATAATTCGACTATGTATTTTGGATTTCTGGAAAGGAGACAGTATTCTCCTCGTCTCCTCGTGGGGCTTTTTCGCAGAAACCTTTGATTCGCGTTTTGAGTTCTTCGCGTTCCTCTCTTCCCCTCTCTTGCAATTTCATGAGATTTCTTGTTTTGAGAGAAGACTTCAAAATCCGTTTGAACCATCTTGTAGTGCTTCATGAGAGACATCTTTCTACCAAAGAGTTTTCTCTAATTCCTCACGAACTAACAAATCGAGCGGATTTCATTTTGGATCGCGTTTTTGGCCGTTCTCTGTGAATTTCTTTGATTCACCGATTTGCGGTTAACAGAGAGCCATGCGCTCGTAGGAGTAGCTCACTAACTTACTTGTGACCCCTATGTAACACCCTGATTTTTAAAATAATTAAAATTAATTAGAATTTAATTAAGAAATGGCCAAAATCTTAGATGGAGGAAAATTCTAACGAGATGTTTGTTGCATTCATGTCATTGCATAATTTTGATTGGGTAAAAAAGAATTTATTAAACCCGAATAGGGCGTATCGGATTTATTCTATTTAGAAAATAAAGGAAAACTTTATAAAATTTGACAGATATAAACTCAAAGTTTTATTAAAAACCTAGGGAAAATGTTTTCAATTTTTTTTCAAATTTATTTAATTTCAAACTGATTTAAAATTGGATTTGAAATGATTTTACAAAAAGGTTTGTAAAAAAAAGACTGGACTCATTCCTCCCCATTTCCCCTCCTAAGCCCAGCTAACATTCGGCCCGCAACCACCTTAGCCCACTGGCCTCCTCTCCTCAGCGCCAGCCCGCCCATCTCCCTCCTTCCCTCGGCCCGCTCCGTCTCCCGCCTCCACTGCTGGCCCGCACCCCAGCCCAGTTTCTCCTCCCTTCCCCCTTCTCCTTTCGGCCCAGAGCCATGCTGCACAGCCGGCCCATGCGTCATAGCTGCTTCCTCCCTGGATCACGGGGCCCAGCCGTCAGCCACCTCGCCACACCGACCTGCAGGCCTGACTCGTCAGCTCTCCCGCCCTCCTCTGGCACCCCGTGCAGCTCGCACATTCCGCGTCGATCCCTCCCATCTCTCCCTCTGTGCCAACCGGATCCACCGGCCGAGACCAAGACTCCCGCGCCCTCCCCGTTCTCCGCACAGCAGCACCCTGCTACGGCTCTTCATTGCGCTCCGAAGCTTTCGGATCACGCCCCGAACCCCCCGCTGTCACTCGCGCCCTCCCTCCCTCGCCTCCTCTGCTCCTCTGCCTTCTTAAAAAGGGTGCCCGACTCGGCATCTGCACGGGCCACCGCCACTCCTCCTCGCATCCCCAAGCTCTTTTTCTCCCTCTGGTGCGCCGCCGCGACACCACCATCGCGACCGAAGAGCCACCATCGCCACCCTCCGTCATCACACCCTTCCGGACATCGACAGGCACCACAGACACCACCATCGGCACCGCGGTGAGCCCTTCAATCTTCTCCACCTTTCCCCACAACTTTCCCATGGCCGGTAGAAGGTTTCCGAGAACGCCAGGAAGCCCGTCCATGGCGCCGCTATCCTCACCTCTTTTGCCGAGCCATCCCTGGCACCGGTGAGCCCTCGGTCGATTCTGCGGGGAGCTCCTCGCCCCTTTCCGCTTCTCTCCGCAGTCGCTACCGACCCCTGGGTCTTCTCCAGCGAGCTCCGATGGCCCCCTCCTATGGCATCGCCGTGTTCGCGCTCGGCTCTGGCCACTGCGCCGCCCCACCGCATCGTCCTCCGTCGCCGGCCTTCAACCGATGATGAAAACCCCTCGGCTGGACTCGTAGTAAGCTGCTATGCCATTTCCACCTTTCCCCGAGGTCAGTACTGGCCTCCGTCGCGTTCCTGAGCATGCCGGCGGGGTCTGCAAATGGCGCCGCCGTGGACTCCAGGGCGCCGCCGCGTCCAGAGCCACCGGCGTTCACCTCTCCCCTCTCATCCGTCCATCTCACGATCTGTGGCTAAGATTAGAACAACAGACGAAAGGGTATGAACCGGGTGTATGCGTCGTGGACCTAGTCCACCTTTTCCCCTCACCGCGTCCACAAGCCGCGTGATGCACCCGGCCAACCTGAACGCGCCGCGTGGCAGCCACTTAGGCCACCGCACGTCCACGCCGGCCGGTTTGGCTCTTCTGCAAAAATCCCCCTGCAGTTTTTGAGAATAAACCCCTAGTCCACTTGAACAGTACACTGAGTCACTGAAAACTTTCATCTTAACCCCTCTGTTTCCGGAGAAATGAGGCCCGGTTAAATCAGTTTTAATTTATTTAAATTACGAAAATGAGTTCAGTTTATTTACAGAAATGCCATCCAACTTCAAACGCTTATAACTTTTGCGTTTAGCTCTGATTTGACCCGTTCGAGTCGCGTTAGATTCGTCTCGTCGAGCTCTATGCGCTAGTTCTTTTTATATACTGTTTTCATATTGTTGGTGTATTGTTATTTATTTTCTCTGTATTGTGTTATGTATGTTGATTGAGCCAGAGAGTGCGGAGTTCGAGGGCACTCCTGACCCTCACTGTGACCCAGCAGATTCGACCCAGCCCGTAGGCAAGTGTTCTTGAACATCTTGCACCCTGTATTTATTTTACTTTTTGGTATTAGAGTAGAGTAGATCCAGTAGATGCATGTTGTGTCTAATTTGAATCCCATGATATGGTTTACTAGCACTTGATTATATTATCCTTGTCGCCTAGTTTGGGATGTTCGGGTAGATGTCTTTGCTTAGCCCTGCAGTCATGGATGGGATGAGAGTTAAACATTAATAAACTTGATTAATGATCTATGAAATAAAGGTGGACATGGTATTTTTTGTAGTAACATGGTTTAGGTAAATCCGGCAGGATGGACCCATATTGGTGGTTTTGTGCCATGCGACTTGACAACTCTTATTTGGTTTCTGGTTCTGGGCTCGTGCTAGATATATCCTGCCTGGATCCCTAGGACACGGTTCTTGGACAAATAACCCAACAAAAACAGCGCAACCATGAGATCTAGATGGGCTGGACCTGGCTAATTAATTAGCTACTTTCAAGTTATGCTACTCAGGGTTGTATAATGGCTCAAGAGGGGTCCCCTGGGGTCGTTGACTTATGTACAGGGGAGAAACACAGGCTTGGAGGGGCTTTGTAAGGCCTTGCATTGCAACCCGCTATGCACCTTGGCAATGTTTAGCGTGACGAGAAATGCACGACTCATGGGTAACGATGTGCAACCTCTGCAGAGTGTAAAACTGATATATCAGTCGTGCTCACGGTCACGAGCGGACTTGGACTTCTTTGAGATTAGTTGGTTACTGGTTACTGGTTCGGGTCATCTGATGGACTTCAGGTGCGGTTGCCTGATGGACTTCAGGTGTGGGTTGTGCTTGGTGGACTCCAAGTGCGGTTGCTTGGTGTGACTCCAAGTGTTGGTTGCTCGGTGTGACTCCGAGTGTGGTTTTGCTCGGTGCGACTCCAAGTGTTGTTACTCTTCTACCGTGTCTGTGTCTATAACCTAGTAAATAGGTGCATAGGATTAATAGGATTAATAGGATGTGTCGCTTTAGGCACTTAAGTCAAACTAAGTCAACCTACCTTTGATAATAGCGTCATACTTATATATTTCCTACACTTGCGGAGTACATTTCGATGTACTCATCCTTCCTCTTTGTCCCCCCTGCTACCCCACCCAGACGCTGGAGACTACGCTTACGAGGAGTAGGAGTACCCCGAGGACGGTGGCTTCGACCCTGACGACCTGTACTAGGATGGCGCTACCCCCGGTCGACCTTCCTGTGGAGATGGCGTCCAGTTTCCGCGAGTCTACATTAGAGTTAGACTGAGAGTTTGTACATTTCTTTAGGACCTGAGGGTCATTTTTGTAATAAAGTTTGATATTATTAATAAAGCATTGTTTTGAGATTTACTATGATGTCGATATATGTATGAAAATTGATCCTGACATACATATATTATGCTCCAATTTTGTTCTTAAAATTGAGGTGTGACACCCTCTCACCAAAGTTTGAGCCTTAGTGCTTTTGATTCGAGGGAGATCAAGTCAAATCGGTGGATGAACAGTCCTGTTTCGTGTCGATCGGACGATGGCTATAAGGTGAACAGACGCTGACCTATGAGCCCGGTCGTTGAAGGTCGCGTTGTCCAGTTTGCGTAGACCTAACTGGACACACAGTTACAGACGCGACCGGATGCTAGCTGGTTTTGACATCTCTTAGCATCACTTCAGATAACGGCGCTAGAAATGTAGGTAGACAAATCTAACAACATTACCTTTAACGTTAGGCTATCACCACTAGCAGCGACACTAAAGACGTGGATTGTATTTATGATCTTGCCCTTATAAAATATGAAATAAGATTATCCGCAAGCGCATGGATAAAATACATCCGCTACAGCATTTCACCAAGGAGAGTTTCCAAGGTATTGTTATTTGTAATGGAGCCATTCATATCATGAGTTAAGAGAATGTCAGGAGATAAACATCTACAACTATGACACACACATGTATGATTATGATAAGAGTTCCAATAGATCTGTACTCAACACAGGAATCAATCATAAATGATAAATAAGATAAATGAAATAGAACAGAGTAAACCATAAAGATTTCCAACAAAGCATTCTCATCAAGGTTAGATCGTAACTAGAACTAGAAAGAGACATATTAACTTCCTAATATGGTTCTAACTATAGGTCATAGACTACGTCAATTAGTGCAATTATGTTTAGCAATCATGGTTAGAATAACTTATATTTATACGCATGAGACATCACGCATGGAGGATCAGATCCAGAGTCTATCCCCTCCGAGTGACCAGGTCTTGCTAGTCCTATATTCGGGGAGTGGACTAGAAAGGACTCAACGAGGCTATAAGAGTCACCCTCGCGATCTACCACTTGCTGGCCCAGAATATAGGGTGCATTTGCAGGTAAACAACGTATAAGCACCACGCTTACACAATGTTGACCACTCACCCTGCGATCGACATAATGAGCGCTATATGAACAAGAGCATAAACATAGAGATACCCTAGCTATGCTAGACATATAATCAAAGTAGACGATGAACATTATAATTATGAACATGAAATAGTAACAAGTCATGACATGTATCAACTGGAACACGAACTAGAAGATGAATAAGAACTAGATGAACAATTAGAAGTAGATTAGAAGCACTAGGATGAACTAGAAAAATAATTAAAACTTGATTAGAACACATATATGAACTAGAGAGATTAGAAGATGAACTAGAACACAATTAGAACACAAATATGATGACTAGAAGACAATTAGACAATTAGAAGAACAATGTTGATACAAGAGAGAAGACAAGGCTAATTACCTAGCTCCTGTTGACTAGATCCGGAATTCGAGCTTCCCTCGACTCTTCTAATTCTATTTTAGCTACGCCCTTGGATGGTGGAGCTCCTGGTTGTCTAGGCTATCTCTAAACTAAACATTTGATCGAGTTTTGATCTGAAGATGAAGATGATACCAGGAGGGGGGGGGGTATGGGGTTTCTTATATAGGCCGGTGGGATGAACCGCAGCCCTCCGATCAAACCGACCTTGAACAATGGTCGAGATACGTCGAAGAGGTCGATTAGGTCACCGTCCACGAAGACGAGCCGTAGTGGAGCCTGGCCCAGGCCGATCGGCCTGGGGGTGGGGCCGGCCAGCCCCACCTGGCAGCCCCGAGGTGGTTGCTTCGCCGAGATGTCTTCTAGGACCTTCCTTTCTCTCCCAGAGTCCTTGTTCGATTGGTTTGCGCAACGAGTCGTGGCGTGGTTGGATTTCTTGTCGTCTTCTTTCTGTCTGGTCCCTGGATAATTCTGGTATTCTGTAGCTATTGGAATCTTGTCTGTTACACCCCTGATCTTTGTATGGATAATGCTTCTAGAGGGTTCCGGAGTCTTCCTGGTCGTATTCATCGAGGACTCTCGCTTCGGGGCTCCAAATATGGCAAGTGGAATGTCTGTTGCGATCATCTCGACGAGTTCGTCACAATGGTGTGCTCTGATTCTTCACTTGCGATACTTTCTTATGATAAAATATTGAATATCCTGCAAAACAAGTGAGAACAACATAACTCGTGGAACTCGTTAGAATCAAACCTTATAGCTACACTCTTTGGATCATTGCGGGTCATTTATGAGGTTAGTTGATGGTTTAAAATATGAGTTATCTACTGTCAACAAGTTCCCCCAAGCTTACCCTTTGCTAGTCCCTTAGCAAACATTTAGATGAAATAGTATGATGGATCAAGAGTTGCTACTATGCTTTCACGCCTCAAAAGTACATGTGTTCAAACAAAAATTTTCCTCCGAATTAGAATCAATCGTTTCAACTTTCAAACTTACCTCTTACCTTCAACTGTGGTGCTTGTAGCTTTCACTTGGGTCTTGAGCAATTTAAAAAGCAGAACGATCAAGTTAAACACTATGTCTCAAGTTCTTCGATCTACCTTTATTCTGGAGTTTTGCAAGATTTTCAAAATAAAATTCAGAGATTCCTTCATATGATCCTTTCAAGTCGCTCATCTGTGGTATTGTGGATTCTCTCCAAGGCAGTGAATGTTGTGCCTTCTCTCACCCTATACTAATAAGCTTTTTGTGGGTTCATATGTGGGAGACAACCTGTACATACTTACATAGCATATATTGCAAAGTCAAAGCATGGATCCAGAGAAACTTGGCATACAATCAAATCAAGATGTGCATGTGTGTGGACCTATATGTGGAATGGATGTGTACGGTGGAACAGTGGTGGTAAACAAGTGTGAGGGTGAAAACACAATGATGATGATGTAAACATAATGGTTGATGATGGGTGTAGACCTTTGCTTACTTTGCTCCTTGTAGATACTTCTCTCTTGTATAACTCCTGCTAGAGACAACATGGGCTATCATCTTTCTTTCTTTTTTTAAGGTGGGTATCGAAACACCCCTAATTCTACTGTCGAACACTTGTCCATTTTTTTAGACGACTTTTGCATAGCTCATGCATCTTTTTGCAGCATAATATTTGAAGAGATAATAATGATAAATTGGAGCATTTATGAATGGCAATGAAGGCATAAAAAGGTCACATGGATGAAGGGAAGTATTTTTGGTTGTTCACTTCCAATGTAGAAGTGAAACATTTTTGAGTGGATCTAAATGGAAGGCATGTTGTTGCATACTCCCAGTGTAGGAGCAACATATATGGGTGGTGTGTACGGGATCTTGATTTTAAGTGTATGACGAGTCTCTAAGGGTCAACACGATTTGACAATACTCAAAGCATATGCAAGCAGTAAATATAAAGAGTGGACTTCCTAGTCTATCAGACATGTATATCAGGTTGTGGTAGGAATTTTAAACACTCATCATTGAGGATCTCATCATGTAGCAATTTTAAGTTTTCAAAAAGATAAATCTCCAGAACTTCTAGTATCAATAGGAACAAGATACAACACACAGTTCAACTTTTCATATCATATCGTCAAAACACTAGACTTAGGTCAAAAACTTTCGCAACCCACAAGTCTCAGATTCAGAGTCAAAGTAAATTTCATGTTAAAATAATTTGATGCAAAACTCGGGAAAATTTAAGACTGAACACTAGGCACTTGAAAGAATTACGACACACAAAGCAACTATTCATCATCTCCATCCAAATTAATTTTATTATCCTAGAGCTCAATTATTTCAGGGCAAGCTTTTATTCTAGATCATCATTGTTCTTTTATTGACTCTAATATTAAACACATACACTCTAATAATATATAATATATAAAGACTAGTAATAATAAAAAAAATAATAGTAATAAGTCATACCTTAATAGCGAAGATAACGGGGGTGCGTCTCCCCCAAGCTCATCCCTTCGATAGCGTCGAGCCTTCATGTGCCCGAATATTTTTGTTCTTTTTCTTTTTAAGGGTGAGCCTTCATGTGCTCACATATTTTTGGGCGTTTTTTGTTTTAAGAGTAAGCCTTCATGTGCTCACATATTTTTGATATTTTCTGTTTTTATGAAATTCGAAAATATATATATATTACCTCGGATAACGAGGGATCCTTTTCCCGCAAGCTAGATGCTTGCGTGTTCGTTCTCTTGGTAGCATCGATGTACTTCACTCCTCTGGTCCTCAATGGAAGGTTGTTGCTTTAGTCTCTCCAGAGTGGATGAAGTTATCTGGCCTTCTCATTGATTTCTGCTAAACTCAAATAGACAACAAAGCTCGTGGAACTGATTAAACGTTAGTGGTAAAACCATATATGTCTTATCGAGCCTTATAAATGTTTAAGCAAGCATGATTCAATAAGAGTTTAATATTTTGGATTTATATTTTTATATGTAGATGTAAAAAGTAAGAAACATTTTTTTGTGCCTCCACAGTAAATAATTGAATATTCACATGGGGCTTAAGGAGCTTTTCTTTTCAAATGCAATATGATAATGATTATTTTTATTTTCTTTTTTTTATAATGCAATACAGAATTTAAAATGTTTATGGATGATGCAAATATTAAATATGATGATGCAATAAATGATTAAGAATTAAATATGAGAAATATGCAGAAAAGTAAATGAGGATAACTACCGATTTTACGTTTTGGCGAAGGTTCAGATATTAAGGTCCGACGAACCGGACATTCCTTGGTTCAGACCTCTCAAGGTGTGTCAGATGTTTGGAAAGTTGTTTCTAATTGTTCCTCTTTAAGTGTTGTCTTTTTCTTCCATACTTTCATGGTCAGAGCCTTCATTTCCTGTTGTTCACTGTCTTGAGGTGTTGCGGATACATGGGTGTATGCCGGATCTTGAGATGATGAGTGATTGTCAACTGGTATGATGCACATGTTCTTTGGCTTGTGTTGTACAGGTGTCGAGCTCGGAGACAATGATCGAAGGCAAGGTGAAGGTCAAGTAGAGACGTGTCGTGCCGATGGATCCGGAGCGGTGAAGGGCGGACGTGAGGCTTGGACTGACGGACCGGTGGCCTGAAGATCAGCTATGGTGGCTGACAGCCTACGATAGCGACAAGTGAAGACTTGCGGGTGGACGGGGTGCACGGGCAGTGCATCCCTCTACGTCTTCGGTTTTGTGGTAAAGCCCCAGAAAAACCACCAGGCGGATGATTTCCAGGTTTGGGCCTCAAAACCTGGGTGCTGGCCGGTTTCCGAGTTTGAGCCTCAAAACTCGGACTGAGGACGGTTTCCAGGTTTGGGCCTCAAAACCTGGGCGATGGCGGGTTGCTGAGTTTGGCCACAAAACTTAGCCTGAGGACTGGATTCCCGGTTTCAGCCTCAAAACTGGGGGGAGGTCCAGGAAAAAAGACGGACGACGAGTGGCGGCATCCGGTGAGGTCGCGTCAAGGCAAAGCTACCGGATGTGCGGGCATGTTCGTCAGATCGACCACACTTCGAGTTGGACTGGAATACTCTTAGGGTTAGCCTGCTCGCTCATTAGCAGTAGTGGTAGTAGGGGAATAATTGTATTAGGCTATATTAGGAGAGGCAACCCCTCCCTCCAAACTATCTCAGTCATTTGGTATTCTTCTCTAGGGTTTCTCGCTTCCCATGCCCTGCTGTAGCTACTGAGATCCGCAGAGACGGCGAATCATACCTCTATGTATTTGGATTTTGCGGAAATGGGACTGGATTCCCGTTGTCTCCTCGTGGGGATGAATTTCGGCTGGCAATTGGGATTGTGATTCGCGTTCTTGAGTTTTTCTTCGCGTTTTGCTTTTTGTCTCAATTTACCTGTCGCTCGATCTCCCTCTACGTTGCGTCTTTTTCGAATCCACTTGAATCAACTTATTCTTTGAAGTGAAGAGAACATTTCCACCGAAGGAATTCAACTCAAACCTCACGAACAAGTAGATCAGGTCGATTTGAGTGTCGTAGCAACTTTTTCATTCTTGCACCAACCCCTTCGATTTCCCAGAGTTTGAGTTGATTTGAGCGTATAACCAAGCTTGGCTGTGGCGGAACGGTCCTAATCCCATGGCCCACCGGTCCCCGTCAGCCTCTAACAGCCGAACCGATGTTCCGCGTGATTAAGACTGTTCGTCACTAGGCTGCATCAGCGCCCATTGTCCGCAGGGTCATCTCACCTTTCGGTTACAGCACTGGATACTTTTACAAATAACATCGGAATACAGAGCGGAAGACTTAAATAACATTAGTTTTACAAACTGAGGTTCCAAATAAAATTAAAGGTGCAGATATTACAAACCATGTTCGGGTAATAGAAATAGGCAACGTAGGGGAGTACAACAAAATAAGATACTTGCAATCACCTAGCCCGAGGGTGCACAACTATTCTTCGGCCTCATCGGCCTCTTCCTGGACGATGGTCATGCAGCAGGGCGCAAGACACATCGGGGACTCAGCCATACCTGCAGCATGGGTAACAAACCCTGAGTACTGGGGTACTCAACAAGACTTACCCGACTAAAGAAAAGGAAGAAGACTCGGGAATGAGAGGCTTAGGAAGTCAAGGTAAGGCTTAAGCAAGATCAAGTATTTTGCAGAAAAAGCATTTTGTAAACCTTGTTCTATTTTTGGAAAGGTTCAAGTATTTCTCAATTCTTCATTGCTCATGATTCTTTTTACCTTTCAAAACATACCTAGTTGAGAACCACTCTCCGTTGACAGTCAGTGACCAAGTCTCCATAACCGAGGAGCAACGTTAATCCGGATAAATAATACTCAGCTGAGGATCCCTATCCACACTGCATATGTAGCACCTAAGCTTGCATATGCCAACTCGTCTACCACGATTCCTCCAAGATTGGGCCCGGTCCTACGCCACCCGGAAGTACAGTACACCACTCCTATCCAGGCACGACGACCACGTGGGTACATGCTACTTCCGCCATCTCTCCACTCCCAGTGCGCGGTTGTCGGTCCAATAAAGGATTCCTCGGAGCCAGAGCTTTCCGAAGTATGTGATTGAATAGTGCAAGTCTTGGCCAGTAGGCCCCATACGGATGGTCCCTAAATTTTTCTGCCAGAACCATACCTTGGTTATATCTCACCCAAGCGTAATAGTCCTGTCAGTTTTTCGACACTGTCCCGGTCGTGTCAACTGTTGAGTCCCGGACTACAACATGACGGCACCGTACGCTCGGACAACCTCTCCTCGCAATTGACTAGGTACGGATCAGATACCTAGCCAATGGCGGGGAGTAAAACCAAATTCCCATAAAAATTTCTTTAAGTGATCACACTTTTGAAATTGGCATTTTTATTGCAAATCTATTGTATAGCATCACTAAGCATTTGCAAATAGTTTTTTAAACAGGGCAGGTGGATCTTCTGGTGGAGGTAAACAGTGCAGGTAATAGGTCATCACACAACTCCTATAACCTAATGCAGTAGTTTAACTCAAAGACATTTTAAGTAGATCTTTTATAAAAACAAGGAAGGGTTAAAATGCACTGGGGCTTGCCTTGAAGAGCAAAGAGGACAGGCTCGGGGTCGGCAGTGCAGGTGTCGGAGCTCGGGGTCGCCTCAGGGGTAGGTCCGTCAGCGGCTGCTTCGACTTTGACGTTTTCTCCTTCGGTCACTATACGGATGCAATGATGCATGCTTATGAGGATGCTGACATGAACAAAAGGCTTGCTAAAACGCAGGACAAAACCTACTGATTCTAGATTACATTTTCCATCGCGTAAGTAACTTCTTAGTGTGGACATAAAGTTACTTATCTTATCCCTAAGCAAAATTAATCAACCTATTAAGCATCATTTATTCGACCTAAGCACAAATCATGCATGGCATCACAAACATCATAGACCAAATGGGTGGGGGTCTATGAACAGCAAACAATCCCAAAAGTCACATCACAGGGCATACAACATGAACCCTATTTGATTTTCTATTTTTCCTAATTAGTTAAAACGGTCATTTTATGAAGTTGCTCCAAAAACATACCAAATTAATCTCCTAAGTTTATTATGGTATAAAAAGATGGCAAAACAAATTTCATAATTTTTGGAGGTCATTAAGGTGCTTAATTAAAATCAGCCATTAATTAACAAAAGGCACTATTTACAATTAAAATAAATGCTCAAAAATCAACTTATTCCAAAAGACTTCAAAATTTCACCAGAGACTAAACATGGCATAGGAAACTCACAAAAGTTTATCTCATGATTTTTGGAGTTATAAATGATTTTCTAAAAATCCAAAACCATCCATTTATTAATTAAAAGAGGGATTTTACATTTTAAATTCTTGCAGAAAAGTCAAGTTTTATATTTTATAAAATACTTCAAGGTATAAAGAGTCTACCAAGAATTTTTCAGAATTTTTGGAACCATACAGAAAATCACACAAAAAGATGAAAACTGAACACTCATTTAAAACTGGAAAAGGAAAAATGCACTGTGCATCTTCCCGAGGGCTCGGGCGAATCGCAAGCGAGGCGCACGGCGGACCGGCCGCTCGGGCCTTGCGCTGGGAAAGCAGAGGGTGGGGAAGCTTCGCGGGCTCACCGTGAGTCGAGGCAGCGAGGCTCGGCGAGGCGGTGCAAGGATCGGAGGAGGGAGTCCGACGGGGGTGGCGGATCTCTTCGGCGCGCGGACCGCGCCCGGCGGCACTGCCCACCAAAAGAGGTCGCCGAGGGTGCGGTTAGGAGCGCGCTGAGGTGAGGAAGAGAGGGCAGGGGTCGGAGGGAAAAGAGAAGCACTCACGGCGGCGAATTTCTCGCTTAGCCGAAACGCGGCCGTTTGCCGGAGTCGGGGACGAAGCTTCTGCGCCGGCGAGAGGAGGGCGGAGAGGTGAAATTGGTTGCTCGGGAAGGTGGAGCAGCTCAAGGCGAAGGCGGTGGAGGGCTCGGCGGGCGCTGGGGTGGTTGGTGGCTGGCGGGGTGCCGTGGCGGCGGCAATGGCGAAGCTCGGCGGCTTTTATAGCCGCGAGGCAGCGCGGGGGGTCGGGGTCGAGGGGTGAGGAGAGCGTGCGCGCGGCATTAACGGAGGTAGGGAGCAAGGTAGGGCGGCTCGGTGTGGCGGGGAGCACGCGCGCGGCGCGGCGGCTTGCCGGCGGCCGGCATCTGCGCGCTGTCCATGGCCGAGGGAAGGAGGAGGGTAGGAGGGGAGGGTGGGGAGGTGGCGAGGCGGTAGGGAGGGGCTGAGGGAGCGCGCTAGCTCTGGCCTTGGGCGACACGGAACGGGTCAGGCCGGGCCGGCGAGGCTGACTCGGCGTGGGCGGAGGTAGGGGACGGAGAGGTCGAGCGAGCGCTTAGCGCTGGCCAGGCGACACGGACGCGGGTCAGCCGGGTTCGGCGAGGCTGAGGCTGCGCCGCCGTCGGCCGGGGCCCCCTTGCTTAAAAGCTCGCATAGAGACGTTACCCACTCCTAAATCTACCCCATTTCTAAAATTTTGAAATTACTCCCAAAACTTGAACTACACAAAGAAAACTCAAAACACAAAGTTGCTCAAAACTTTGAGACCTACCACTTTGTCAACATAAACTTTTTCTGAAACTCAAAAGTTTTTGAGATAATTTTGAAAACTGAAAAAGGGACAAAATTGAAGTTTGAAAGAATTTGAAATTACTTCTGATTTTGTATTGAAACTTGAAAATCTTGCAAACACCAAAGTTGTTCCTTATTGCAAGATATACAACTTTTCTTATAGAGCCAACTTCAAATTTTGAATAGTTTTTGAATTAGAGATAGAGGGGTAAAAACTAGAGTTGGAAATTTAGGGTTTTTCAAAAGGGATTTAAATTCTATTTCTGATTTTGAACTTTGATCAACACAACAAAACATCAGGGCACTCAACTGAACAAGATTCACACAAAGCTAGACACAGAGATGAAATTACCATTTTGCCCTTATAGGAAGATTTGGGCCTTTAGGGTTTTTGAAAAAGTGATCACTACAAGTCACTCCAGAAAAAGGTAAATGCAAAACAAGCATTAGGCAAACATAATGCATGCAAGGATGATTAATGACTAAAGATGATGACATGTCAGGTTAATTACATATTAATCACCAGAGGTGTTGCAGCCTTTCCCCCTAAAAGAAATCTCGCCCCGAGATTCCGCGCCTCAAAAGACAAAGACAAAACTTTACATCTACAGAGTATCGAGAAATTCGGGATAAGCCTTTGCTAAGAAGTCTTCGGATTCCCAAGTGGCTTCTTCTTCAGAGTGTGTTGGCTCCACTGGATCTTGTACCATCTTGTGGTAGTCCTCCGGGTAACACGGTCCTTGTAATCCAACACGCGAACTGGATACTCGGAGTATGACAGATCGGGTTCTAACTCAACACCTTCAACTTCCACCATGTGTTCGGGTATTCGGAGTCATTTCTTGAGTTGGGAGACGTGAAACACATTATGGACAGCGGAAAGATGATCGGGTAACTTCAGTTTGTAAGCTACCTTGCCACAACGTTCCAGAATTTCAAAGGGACCAATATAGCGTGGTGCTAACTTTCCCTTGACTCCAAAACGAGTAACTCCTTTGGTGGGTGAGACCTTCAAATACACATAATCCCCGATTGGAACTTCAGAGGTCGACGCCTTTTGTCAGCATAGCTCTTCTGTCGAGACTGCGCAATCTTCATATTCTCTTGTATTTGCTTGACTTTTTCTTCCATATCTTTTACTAGGTCAACTCCAAAGAATTCCCTTTCTCCAGGTTCAGACCAACTGAGAGGTGTATGACAACGGCGACCGTACAGTGCTTCAAAGGGTGCCATTTTAATGCTTTCTTGGTAACTGTTATTATATGAGAATTCTGCCAAGGCTAAACAGTCATCCTAAGTATCTGCGAAGGTGAGCACGCAGGCTCTCAACATGTCCTCTAACACTTGGTTGACTCGCTCAGTTTGTCCATACGTTTGTGGATGATATGCCGTGCTATGCAAGAGTTTGGTTCCAAGTGAGGTATGGAATGCTTTCCAGAATTTTGCGATGAACTGGGTACCACGATCAGAGATAATGGTCTTAGGTACGCCATGGAGTTTTACTATGTTGTTCTTGTACATAGCGGCGTAAGTGGGGATGGTGTAGCTGGTCTTGACCGACAGGAAGTGAGCATGCTTAGTGAGGCGATCCACGATCACCCAGATGGAATCAAAACCCCTTGGTGTTTTGGGTAGTCCATTGATAAAATCCATACTGATATCGTCCCACTTCCTAGCAGGTACAGGTAAAGGTTGCAATTCTCCTCCGGGCTTCATGTGCACAGCTTTAACCCTCTGGCAAGTATCACATGAGCGACATACCGGGCGATTTCAATCTTCATCTTTGTCCACCAGAATCTCTGCCTCAAGTCTTGGTACATCTTGTTGCTGCCAGGGTGGATAGAGAATCTAGTCAAGTGTGCTTCATCAAGGATTAACTGCCTCAATTCAGGCACTTTGGGAACTACCAATCGGTTCTTGAACCAAACCACTCCTACATTATCAATCCTGAAACAATCAGTTTTTCCGGCTCGAATCCTTTCGACGATGTGCTTGATTCCAGGGTTATCTTTCTGTGCAGTGATGATTTGTTCCCTGATAGGTGTTTCTATCCTGATATTGTTCAACGTTCCTTGTGGAACCATCTCAATACCCAGCTTTTCCAATTCATAACATTGGGAAGAACCATAGGGTTTCATCACCAGACAGTTGCAGTATGACTTGCGACTGAGCTCATCGGCGACTACATTTGCTTTTCCCGGATGGTAATGTACTTCGAGATCATAGTCCTTAATCAACTCGAGCCATCTTCTCTGTCTCATATTCAGCTCTTCTTGAGTGAAGATATACTTCAGGCTTTGTGATCAGTGTACATATTACACAGGTACTGCCCCAAACAAATAAGACGCCAGATCTTTAAGGCATGCACCACTGCTGCTAACTCAAGATCATGGGTTGGATAATTCTCTTCATGTCGCTTAAGCTGCCGGGAGGCATACGCGATCACTCGACCTTCTTGCATCAAAATACAGCCCAAACCAGTACCAGACGCATCACAGTAGACATCAAAGGGCTTTTCGATGTTTGGCTAGGCTAGCACTGGTGACGTGGTTAGCAGATTCTTCAACGTTTGAAAGGCCTTCTCACAGGCTGGTGACCAGACAAACTTCACAGAATTCTTCAACAACTCGGTGATAGGCTTGGCGATTCTGGGAAATCCGGGATGAAACGGCGATAATATCAGCCATTCCCATGAAGCTGCGGACTCCGTGAACAGGTAGGTGGCTCCCAATCCAGAATGTCTGCCACCTTTCCGGGATCGACTGACACTCCTTCAGCGGATAGGACATGACCAAGGAACTGTATCTGATCTAACCAGAACTCACATTTACTGAACTTGGCATAAAGCTGATGATCTCTGAGGCGGATAGAACGATACGAAGATGTTCGACATGTTTTTCAAGGGGTTTTTGAGTAGACAAGGATGTCGTCAATGAACACGACCACAAATTATCAAGCTCCGGCATGAATACGGAGTTCATGAGGTACATGAAGTGGGCAGGGGCATTGGTCAAACCGAAGGACATGACCAGGTACTATATAGGTTGTACCTAGTAGTGAAAGCTGTTTTAGGAATGTCTTCGGGACGTATTTTTATTTGGTGGTAGCCAGATCTGAGGTCAATCTTGGAGAATACTCTGGCTCCAGCTACCTGGTCAAAAAGAAGATCAATACGAGGCAAGGATATTTATTTTTGATGGTGACTCGTTGGGGGCGATAATCAATGCATAATATGAGACTCTTGTCTTTCTTCTTCACAAAGATTGCATGACAGCCCCAAGGAGATGAACTTGGGCGAATGAAGCCTTTATCCAGCAACTCTGGTAACTGGATTTTTAGCTCTGCCCATCTGGGAGGCATTCGATGATAAGCTCTGCGGGATATAGAGCAGTCCCGGGCTTAAGCTCTATGGCAAACTCAACATCCGGTCAGGAGGTCAGTACAGGTAAGTCTTCTGGAAAACATCAGGGAATTCGCAGACCACGGGGATGTCTCTGGTCTCCTGAACATAGGTGGGATTGTAAGTGCAATCAAGCCCTAATTGTGGTTGGTGATAATGACCACACGATTGGAGAACTAATGAGATTCATGAAGTGATAAGCAGGTTATGATAAGAAAGGTTGGTGTATGTACGTTGGTGGACCCCCATACTACATTTCATCGGATCCAGACTCAAAGTGATATATCAAGCTTTTTCATTTGAATTTGAGTTACAGGAATGTCGTACTATCAAGGCGGAATGCAAATACATTGCTATGGCTGAATGACATGTGCTCAAACCAACCCAAGCCATCCATGTTTCTAACCAAAGACAGCTGCAATGAATTCCAATCCAACCCTGTCTGATTGGTAGGCGCGGGCAGTGCCGTCTCTTGCCGCGGCAGTGCCGGCCGTGGCACTGCCGGGCTTCGGCCGCACACTGCCGCGACTTATTGTAACCGTTGGCAGGGAGGAGATATTTACTCCATCTCCCTGCCACCCAACGGTTATCCACGACCATACTCGTCACCTACCTCCAGACAAGCTTTCTCTTCCCCATTGAAGGCTCTCAACTCCTCCTCTCACCATCCTTCGATTCCATTGATTCCAAGTGATTGAAAGGCTTAAACCTTCATCAAAGAGAAGCCCTAGCTGAGATCTACTTCCTAGAGCACTTGATTTGAGCCATAGCCGGTGGATTTGCTTTTATTACTCTTGGTTTCTTGGAACCCTAGCCGGGCTAGGCGTCACCCTAGAGCCTTGCCAACTTGTGTGGCGGCCTAGGGAGGTTTGTAATCGATTGTTCAGCTAGTATTATTACCCTCACCTCAAGGATTTGGTTCCTTGACTTGAGAACGAGGTAGAGTTGCAAAGCTCATGACCTAAGTGGTCAACCTCAACAACGTGGAGGTAGGCAAGCCTTGGTGGCGAGCTGAACCACGGGATAAATCACTTGTCTCTTGTGCTTGCTTAGTTTCATTCTTCATATTCATGAGCTTGTGATAGATTCTAGGGTTTGGCCCGAATCTACTTATTGTCACATCTTAGGCTTGTTAGAGTTGGTTCTGTTGGTTCAGTGAACCAAGTGCTACATTTCCATTCATATAGATTTGGTTTGTTGTGGCTGGATTTCGAATTACAGTCTCAGGTCTCACTCTGCGCGGCAGTACCGCGCTGGGGCCGGCAGTGCCGGGCACAGAGCGGTAGTGCCGGGCTTATCTAATTAAGTTTTGAGCTGTGATGATTTTGAGGCCTATTCACCCCCCTCTAGGCCACACAGGTCCTTACAAGTGGTATCGGAGCCTGGTCTCTCAGCAGCACTTCACCGTGCGAGAGAATGGCCGACGGACGGAGGAACGGGGTAACGTTAGCGTTGTGCAACCCACACCTGAAGTGGAAATGCACACCGCTAGCAGCCATGAAAGTCTCTCCACAGCAAGTGAGAAGGCACCTCCTCAAATGGGTGTATCGGCCGGGAGAGCTCGCAAGAAGAAAAGGAAGGAAAGAAGATTGAGAAGAGAAGCTAGAGCCAAAGCAGAGAAGAGCAGCAGCTCTCAAAGACAAAGAAGAAAAGGCTCAAAGAAAAGAAAGAGAGAAGGATTAGAAGAGAAGAAAAGAAGGAGGAAGAGCTCCAAGCAAATAAGAGTGTGAACTTGAGTGATGACTCAAGTAGCACCGAAGATGGAGATGATCACTTCTCCTACACACATAAGGACAACAAGAAGAAGGAGGAGATGAAGAAGTCATATAAAGAAGTATCCTTTAACTATTCTTCTATGACTAACCATGACTCTAGCCCTCTCATCAATGTGCCCGCGGGCAAGTTACCTCGTTTCGACGGGACTAACTTTGCCAAGTGGAAGCACATTATGAAGACCTATCTTATTGGTCTCCATCCAGGTATTTGGGAGATAGTGCACAATGGACTTGAAGCACCAGTTGATCCAAAGAGCCCCACTCAAGATGAATTCCGCAACATCATCTCAATGCCCAAGCCACTAGTGTGTTGCTTAGTGCCTTGGATGGTGATGAGTACCAAGGTCATGGGAGTTGAGGTTGCAAAGGAGATTTGTGACACATTGCATATAGCTCATGAAGGGGTTGACAAAGTGAGGCAATCCAAGATTGACTTGTTGATGGCTAAGCTCAACCGGTTTGTGATTTGTGATGGTGAAGGTCCTCAAGAGATGTTTGATAGATGATGGTGATTGTTGGTAAGATTAGAGGGCTAGGTGGAAATGAAATCAATGATCACAAGGTTGTGAAGATCATGTTAGAGGCATACTCACCTAGAAATGAGACCGTGGTGAAATTGATTAGGGATAAGAAGAAGTTTGAGCAATTCACACCTAGTGATGTGCTTGGAAGGATTATCACATTGATATGCAAAGAGAAGAGGCAAATGAGAGAAGGAAGCTTGGAGAGTTGCAAGCTAGGCTAGATGGGATGAAGATCAAGGATGTGGCACTTAAGGCTAGCAAGCCATCAAGGCAAGCAACATCAAGCAAGACAAAATCAAGCAAGCAAGCCTCTACAAGCAAGCCCAAGCAACAAAAGAAGAAATTGAAGTTGAGGGACAGCACATCATCACTTGTGGAAGTGAAAAGTGATGGTGAAGAATTTGAAGAAATTGGTGATATAGCTCTTTTCATGAGAAGATACCGCAAGGGGCTCAAGAAGGAAGGTTACAAGTTTGTAAAGAGAAGGTTTCCAAACAAGAAGAAAAGAACTTGCTACAATTGTGGAAGCACACGACCATTCATAGCACATTGTCCACATGAGAAGAAGGACAACTTCAACAAGGGCAAGAAAGATGACAAAGGCACTTACAAGAAACACAATAAGAGATACATGGGAGAAGCTCACATTGGACATGAATGGGAATTCAACCGTACAAACCTCAAGTGAAGAAGATGAGAAGATAGCAACATAGCATTTCAAAAATCATCTCCTTCACCAAGACTATTCAACAATTGTCCGATGATGATGATTGCAACTCCCACACTTGTCTCATGGCCAAGAAAGAGAAGGTGAAAAACGCTCACACTTCTAAAATCTCTCTTCCACCTAGTGACATCTCTAGTAGTGAACTTAGTGATTCCTCTAGTAATGATGATTCTAGGATGAAGAGATAACATGATAACTAAAAGGTTGGATAAGAAAACCAAACTCTTTATCACTAAACTAATGGAGGAACTAGAATGTGTACAGCCGAGCTAGCAATAAGTGAGGATGCTCTCATCAAACAAGAGGACCTCTACATTGCTTGCAAGGAAGCTCTTGCATTAGAGAGAAGTGAGTTGGACGTCTTGCACGAGGCCTTGGCCAAAGAGCAAGATGAACATGCTTCCCTAAGGAAGGCCCATATTGCACTCAAGGAAAAGTATTGTGGCTTAGATGAAAAAGCACAAAGAACTTGAGTTGCAATATAATCTTCTTTGAAAGAAAGCAACTCAACTCTCTAAAGCAAATGTCACCTCTATTCCCTCCACTAGTGAAGGTGTGGAAAATGCTATAATGTTGATTAAATATCTATTCCACTAACCTTGTGAACATGGAGGCCATGAGAAAGGAGATAGCAAGATTGACAAATATCATTGCAAATGTTGTGTCAAGTCTACCACAAGTGCTAATGAGAAGACTCAAGAGAAGAGCAAGCCCAAGTTCAAGAATGGACGGCGTCCTTCCATAAAAGATGGGTTGGGGCACGAAAAAGGAGCCAAGACAATGGAATGAAGAAGAAGGACAGTGAATGGCTATGAGTGTGTGAGGTTTGAGAAGAAGGGTCAGATTAGTACAGTTCAGCCTCCACAGACCGCGGCAGTGCCGCGCCAGAAGGCGGCAGTGCCGGACCCGGCAGTGCCGCCCCCAGGCCGGCAGTGCCGCGCCCCAAGAAAGGGAAGGCTACCAGTTTGCCTTCTACTCAGTCTCACACACAGCACAAGCAGGTACCCAACCACAAGCAAGAATCTCAGAACCAAAGGAATCTATTTGGGTGACCAAGAACAAGTTTGCACATCAACCCAAGATAGAAGCCCCAAGGAAGAGCATGTCATCTTGTTACATTTTAGGACACAACAATAGTGGTAAAGTGTTGCAAAGTATGTTGGTGATAACAAGAGGACAACCGACAAGTGCATTTGGGTTCCTAAGATACTTGTGACTAACTGCAAGGCCCCAATATCAATTGGGGACCTAAACCTAGGAACTAAACTTGTCTTGCAGGCATACTCCTCCGGTGGATCAAGTTGTGGTGCTTGATAGCGGATGTACAAATCATATGACCGGAGAAAGGAGTATGTTCTCATCATTCCCCCAACTTCAAATGCAAGCGAAAACATCATATTCGGTGATAATTCCAAGGGGGATGTGTTAGGTCTTGGTAAAGTTGCTATTACACTTGAGCATTCAATTACTAATGTCTTACATGTTGATTGTTGAGTTACAATTGCTATCCGTTTCACAATTATGTGGAATGGGTTTCAATTGTCTCTTTACGGATGAGGGTATGGAAGTCTTTAGAAGGGAGGATTCCTCTATTGTCTTTACAGGTCGTTTGAAAGGGAAGCTTTACTTAGTTGATTTCAACAAAAGTGAAGCCAAACTTGAGACTTGTTTAGTGGCAAAATCTAGCATGGGTTGGTTATGGCATCGCCGACTAGCTCATGTTGGGATGAGGAACTTGGTCAAACTTCAAAAGGACAATCACATCCTAGGACTAACCAATGTTGATTTTGAGAAAGACAGAGTATGTGAGCTTGCCAAGCCGGAAAACAAGTAGGCGTACCTCACCCACCGAAGAGCTACGACACTACTACTCATCCATTGGAGTTGATCCACATGGACCTCTTGGGACCGGTTGCCTACCTTAGCATCGGCGGTAACAAACATGGTCTTGTTATTGTTGATGATTTTTCTCGTTTCACTTGGGTATTCTATATGCATGACAAAAGTGTAGTGCAAGAGAAGGTGAAGATGTTCATACGAAGAGCTCAAAGGGAATTCGGTTTCAACATCAAGAAAGTTCGTAGCGACAACGGAACCGAATTCCGAAACACCCAATGGATGAGTTTCTGATGAAGAGGGCATCAAGCATGAATTTTCAGTTCCATACACCCCTCAACAAAATGGCGTGGTGGAGAGGAAGAATAGAACACTCATTGACATGGCAAGGACGATGCTAGATGAGTACAAGACGCGGACATCTTTTGGGCCGAAGCCGTCAATAACGCTTGCCATGCAATCAACCGCCTCTACCTCCACAAGAGAAGAAAGAAGACCTCCTATGAGCTGCTCACCGGTAACAAACCAAAGGTGTCGTACTTTAGAGTATTTGGGTGCAAATGTTTCATATTGAACAAGAAGCCCAAAGCCTCTAAGTTCGCATCCAAGGTTGATGAAGGTTCTTCTTGGTTATGGATCAAACGAGCATGCTATCGTGTTTTCAACAAGGCTCCGGCAAGGTTGAAATAGCGATAGACGTGACGTTTGATGAAAACTAATGGCTCTCAAGTAGAGCAAGTTGATGAGGTTGTTGTGTAGGTAATGAGGAACCACCTTGTGAAGCAATCAAGCAACTAGCCATTGGTGATATTAGACCAAAAGAACAACAGGCTACTGGTCGAGATGGTCCTCAAGCTGAAGCTCCTGCTGGGATTGATCAGATACAGTCCCCGGCAGTGCCGGGCTTGACCCCGGCAGTGCCGGACGGCGGCAGTGCCGGGCGAAGCCCAGCAGTGCCAGGTACACCCAGAGCAGCTGCAGCCACTCCACTTCATGGAGTAAACTTACAACCCATCTTCGAGCAAGATGAAGAAGAGGATGCTGAAGATGAACCAGAAACCATTATCACCCAAGACTCAAGCAAACTATTCAACGGGATCACCCCGTTGACAACATTCTTGGGAGTTACGAAAGGGGGTAACGACACGCTCTCATTTGGCAAATTTCTGTCAATATTACTCGTTTGTCTCCTCTTTGGAACCTCTCAAGGTAGAAGAAGCCCTAGATGATCCGGATTGGGTGACGTCCATGCAAGAAGAGCTCAACAACTTCGAGCGCAATCAAGTATGGTCACTTGTGGAAAGACCAAATACCAATGTTATTGGAACCAAATGGGTTTCCGCAACAAGCAAGATGAAGAAGGTGTGGTGACAAGGAACAAGGCAAGATGGTAGCTCAAGGGTTCACTCAAGTAGAGGGCTTGGACTTTGAAGAAACATATGCACCGGTTGCAAGGCTTGAAGCCATTCAGATTCTTCTAGCCTATGCAGCCCATCACAACTTCAAGCTATATCAAATGGATGTGAAGAGTGCATTTCTCAATGGCCCTATACAAGAGTTGGTGTATGTCGAGCAACCACCGGGCTTTGAAGATCCCAAGTTCCCCAACCACGTCTTCAAACTCCATAAGGCACTCTATGGGCTTAAACAAGCACCTAGAGAATGGTATGAATGCCTTAAGGAATTCTTGCTCAAACAAGGCTTTGAAATAGGCAAAGCCGATCCTACTCTCTTCACTCATAAAGTCAATGGAGATATCTTTGTGTGCCAAATATATGTCGATGACATAATATTTGGTAGTACTAAACAAATCTTTTTGTGATGAGTTTAGTAGGATCATGACTAAGAGATTTGAGATGTCTATGATGGGTGAGCTCAAGTTCTTCCTTGGTTTTCAAATCAAGCAATTAAAGGAAGGGACTTTCCTTTGTCAAACCAAGTACACCCATGATATGTTAAGGAAATTTGACATGGTGAACGCCAAGCCTATCAAAACTCCCATGCCAACCAATGGGCATCTTGATCTCAACGTAGAAGGGAAAGCCGTGGACATTAAGGTATATCGCTCCATGATCGGCTCTCTACTCTACTTATGCGCATCTAGGCCCGATATTATGCTTAGTGTGTGCAGTGGTGCTAGATTTCAAGCAACCCGAAAGAGTGTCACTTAGTGGCCGTTAAGAGAATCTTGAGATATCTAGTTCACACTCCAAACCTTGGCTTGTGGTATCCTAAGGGCTCCAAGTTTGATATACTTGGCTATTCGGATTCCGATTACGCCGGTTGCAAGGTAGATCGAAAAAGCATTCGGGGACATGTCAATTCCTTGGACGCTCCTTAGTGTCTTGGAGTTCTAAAAAGCAAATTGTGTAGCCCTTTCCACAGCCGAGGCCGAGTATGTTGCAGCAGGTGCATGTTGTGCGCAACTACTTTGGATGAGGCAAACCCTTTGTGATTTCGGATGTCATTTTACTCATATCCCACTCCTGTGTGACAATGAAAGTGCCATAAAACTTGCAAACAACCCAGTGAGTCACTCAAGAACCAAACATATAGACATCCGACATCACTTCTTAAGAGATCATGAAATCAAAGGAGATATCGCCATTAGACATGTGAGCACCGACAAACAACTAGCCGATATATCTTCACTAAGCCTCTAGATGAGTCAAGGTTTTGTGCTTTGAGAAGTGAACTAAATATCTTGACTCTCGTAACATAGTTTGAAACCTAGCATGCTTGATTGATCTACTAGAATGACCTAGGTAAAACCAATTTCAAAACTTTCATATATTGTGTTTCAAAACCTGTGAGAAGAAACTTGCTTGGAATGACCATTGTTCTGAATTGATTACTTGTCACTGGTCATAACATGCAAGTAGTACTTGTCCACTCCAAGAATAAGATATAGTGCTGTAGAGTAGAGAATAAAACCGGTAGGTAGGTAACTGTCCGGCAGTGCCGGGTCAGGCGCGGAAGTGCGGGCCCCGGTAGTGCCGCGGCAGTCGCGGCAGTGCCGCGACTTATCGATTCAGCTGAATCGGTTTGTTACGAGTGGGGCCAAGGGAAAACTTTCTTACTCTTACCCGATGCGCCCCCTCTCTCTCTCTCCCTCATCCATTCACCGCACCCGTCCTCTCCCTTCTTCTCTCTTGGGCAAAAAGGGCGACCGCACCTTCCCTTCCTCACCGCCGTGCTCCCGGGAAATCCGGCCTCCGGAGGTGCTGCTCGGGATCTCCTTCGGTGCTGCTTCGTCGTCCTCCAAGGGTCTCCTTCCCTCTCCTTCCTCTCAAAGGTGAAGGTTCAAAATCCCAAACCCTAAGTTTTCCCGATTTGTAAAATGCGCCATGGGTATTGTATTTAGAGGTTGTAGAAGGGTTTGTAGATGATAGGGAAGTGGTAGAGATGATGGATGTGGTGTTCCTTGGCTCAGATCGGCCTGCCTGCCCGGCAGTGCCGCTCCCAGGCGGCAGTGCCGGACTAATGAGCAGGGATTTGATTCCAAGTAACACCTTATCCATCAAAATCTATCGCCTCACTATAACCTACCAGCCCTTATGCAGTCTTCTAATTCGCAGTTTCCATGTTTTAGATGTCGGGCGAAGAGGAGATGAGAGAAGGGTCAAGCAGAGGATGGATCCGCTCAGGGGGAGGAGCAAGCAGCCATCCCGTCGAGGTGGCTCTAGCTCCAAGGAGAGGTTTCAGCCAGGCAGGCGGCAGCAGATACGGGATGAGGCTCGCCTGCAGATGCAAGGGCGACTGATAAGGGAAGACTCTACCCAAACACCCAGAGCACTTGGCAGAGGTCAGCATGGCGCACTTGCAGCCATACACAGAGGATGTGCAGGAGAGGCCTCCTCAGGACACCAGGGACAGGCAGCCCCTGTCATACTATCAGCAGTTCAGTCGGTCAAGTCTCAGCGCCAGGACAACCCATACAACATCAAAAGGATATGGGCATTGATTAAGGTCTGGAACGAGTTCCATTCTGATTTCTATCGTGTTAAGTCCTATACAATGCCAGAGAAGCAGAAGATACTGAATATGAAGTATGTTGATTGGGAGCATCTAGAGAGCAGACTGACCGTGACATCAACAGGGTGGTGGCTGCATGTGTAAGGCAAGAAACATGTATGATCTGATGGGATTTAGTTATAATTGGAACACCGAGATCATCCATCAGTTCCATGCGACGCTGTATGTTGACAATGTGGTTGAGAGATGCATTGGATGACGAGGGTAGGGTCACTTACAAGGTCACTTATGAGACTTTAGTAGATCCTCTCGGTTTGGGCAGCGAGAATAGAGAGTATGATAACCTGCATGATGAGAGGACTTTGACAGATTCTGAGATTGCTTTCATGTATGAGGACCCTCGGAAGGCAGATGGGTGGTCAAGGGTCTACAAGGTTTTTATACATGGAGAACAACCTCTTCAGGCAAAAACTCTCAATCCAAAGAGTGGGTCCCATTCTAACTTGTATGGATATGGCAAGAACATGTTGGCTAGGATGGCCCCAGGGGCTAATCGCTTTTCTTCCATATCCAGCTTTATATGGACTGAGCTTCAGGTTGCAGCCGAGGATGCTAGGAAGGCAGTTCTCTATGCCCCCTACATCATGTTATGATTGAGATGGTTTCCGGCTATACCTTTGCTAAGGATGGGTTGCATGAGCCGTACTGTGCAGAGAAGAAGAGAGGAGCAGCAGCAGGGGCAGCAGCAGCTGACAGGCCAGAGAGCTCCCGCCCTTCCTATCAGAGGAAGAAGAAGAGCAAGTTGGCCAAATGGATCAAGGCCATCTTCTCTACTTGCACCTACGCAGCCCAGACAGCTCACCAGGCACTCGTTGAGCAGCGAGCAGAGCGAGCGGGCGGGCGGGACGTTCGCCGTTACCTCCACCCCGCTCTCCACCTCACTTCGACCTCTCCAGTCTCGACTCAGATGACATAGACTCAGATGGAGATGAGGAGCAGGAGGAGATAGTGCCTGTGCCACCCCGTCGTTCTACACGTGCCTCGACCTCGACCCGCTACACCAGTTCCACTCACCGTCAGGGGAGGGAAGCCGTGGTAGAGTCCGACGACGACGATGATGACGATGATGATGATGAGGAGGAAAAGAGAAGTTCAGTGGGACAAGATAGCTTCGGATGATGAGTGAGTGTTTGGACACTCTTCTCTTCTCTACTTCTCTCTTTTTGGTGACTTGTTGCCAAAGGGGGAGAATTAGGTGAAGCGAAGGGGGTACAACACTTTCTTTCTGTTCATGTCCCCATCATATTAGTAGTTGTGAGTTGTGAGGGAGTTTGATTCGTTCAAAACTCTATGTTTGTAATATTACTCTATGGTACTACTTCCTAGGCTTGGATGTGGACATGTACTTTTACCTGCTTATCTGGCATGTGTTATCTTGTTTAGTTCTGTTATTGATTATGCTTTGTGGCTTTGTGTTAATTCCGCTGCGTTTGCTGTCTGTAGCCTGAGCGGCAGTGCCGCTCCAGGGCCGGCAGTGTCGGGCTCCGGCAGTGCCGCGCCCAGAGCGGCAGTGCCGCTCTGGCAGAAAGACAGCAAACATCTCTGATGTGCTTAAACTGTCATTCGCATCACGTATTATTCTTGACACAGTTTAGTTGCACCCCACAAAGCTATTAGATGTGAAACTGAACTATATCTCACCTTTGAATATGTGAATGTTGGCCTCTAATGCCAATTCGAGATTTCAGTTCTCATTCACACATTTAGGGGGAGGTTTCACACCTAAGCTTCTAAATCTCAAGTATTGTACCTTTTATTGTAAGCTTTGATTGTGTTGTCATCAATCACCAAAAAGGGGGAGATTGTAAGTGCAATCAAGCCCTAATTGTGGGTTTTGGTGATAATGACCACACGATTGGAGAACTAATGAGATTCATGAAGTTGATAAGCAGGTTATGATAAGAAAGGATGGTGTATGTACGTTGGTGGACCCCCCATACTACATTTCATCGGATCCGGACTCAAAGTGATATATCAAGCTTTTTCATTTGAATTTGAGTTATAGGAATGTCGTACTATCAAGGGGGAATGCAAATACATTGCTATGGCTGAATGACATGTGCTCAAACCAACCCAAGCCATCCATGTTTCTAACCAAAGACAGCTGCACTGAATTCCAATCCAACCCTGTCTGATTGGTAGGCGCGGCAGTGCCGCTCTTGCCGCGGCAGTGCCGGGCCGCGGCACTGCCGGGCTTCGGCCGGCACTGCCGCGACTTATTGTAACCGTTGGCAGGGAGGAGATATTTACTCCATCTCCCTGCCACCCCAACGGTTATCCATGACCATAACTCGTCACCTACCTCCAGACAAGCTTCTCTCTCCCCATTGAAGGCTCTCAACTCCCCTCTCACCAATCCTTCGATTTCCATTGATTCCAAGTGATTGAGAGGCTTAAACCTTCATCAAAGAGAAGCCCTAGCTGAGATCTACTTCCTAGAGCACTTGATTTGAGCCATAGCCGGTGGATTTGCTTCTATTACTCTTGGGTTCTTGGAACCCTAGCCGGCTAGGCGTCACCCTAGAGCCTTGCCAACTTGTGTGGCGGCCTAGGGAGGTTTGTAATCGATTGTTCAGCTAGTATTATTACCCCTCACCTCAAGGATTTGGTTCCTTGACTTGAGAACGAGGTAGAGTTGCAAAGCTCATGACCTAAGTGGTCAACCTCAACAACGTGGAGGTAGGCAAGCCTTGGTGGCGAGCTGAACCCAGATAAATCACTTGTCTCTTGTGCTTGCTTAGTTTCATTCTTCATATTCATGAGCTTGTGATAGATTCTAGGGTTTGGCCCGATCTACTTTTGTCACATCTTAGGCTTGTTAGAGTTGGTTCTGTTGGTTCAGTGAACAAGTGCTACATTTCCATTCATATAGATTTGGTTTGTTGTGGCTGGATTTCGAATTACAGTCTCAGGTCTCACTCTGCGCGGCAGTACCGCGCTGGGCCGGCAGTGCCGGGCAGTGGCAGTGCCGGGCACAGAGCGGTAGTGCCGGGCTTATCTAATTAAGTTTTGAGCTGTGATTTTTGACAGGCCTATTCACCCCCCTCTAGGCCACACTGGTCCTTACAGGTATTCAACTGCGTAGCTGCTGGTTTCGAAGGCATTGGGAGTTGGAGAAGGAGCTTGGAGGTACTGTTAGGAATGTCCACTCTCACAACCCTATTCAGGATGTCCATCATGGCTTTATACTGACACTCCAATTCATGCCTAAAATGACATCTATTCCTGATCACGAAGCACTATCATGGTGGAGGAAATACATGTTCCCAAAATCACTGGTATATTACGAACTACCTCGTTAGTACTTATATGCCCTCCAGGCAAAAATATGCAGAAATTTTCTTTCAACTCCCCAATTGATATCCCATGCTTAGAGACAAATGTACGACTGATGAAGGAATAAGATGCACCGGAATCAAACAGCACGACTGCGGGATAATTAGCAACGGGAAACCTACTGATCATGACGGGCTCTCCTTCTGGGATGTCACCGACAGTGGTGTAGTAGACTTGCCCGTGCTTCTTGACAACTTTGCCTTTCTGAGCATGCTGCTGCTGGACATGGTGCTGCTGCTGCTGAGATCCTCCAGGACCCTTCTGAGCATTCTGAGCATATCTCTTGGGCTTTGGGCACTCACGAGCCCAGTGGCCAGTCTGGCAGCAGTTGTAGCAGGGATGGTTGTAAGCGGTTGTGGGGTGGTGATACGAACACCTGGGGCGTTCGGCTGCGTGGCACTTTGCTGGTTGGGCGTGGGGGTGGTGGCCGCAGTACGGATGACCACTTGTTGGGTGGGGGAGGTGGGCGATTTTGGTGGTGGCTAGGGTGATAAATGACCCTCTGGCGCTGTGACTGCTAGAGAAAGAACTGCTAGATCCTGCTTTCTTCTTCTTCTTTTCTCTTGGTACTGGCGATTGCTCTCCTCAAAAGCAACAGCCCGGTCAACGGCATCATGATACGAGCCGGTCAGGTTATTGGACATACTTCTGCGGATCTTGGGGTGCAGTCCCCTAAGGAAACAGTCCCTCTTCTTCTCGTCCGTGTTGACGTACTCCGAGGCATACTGGCTAGGTGATTGAACTGACCCACGTACTGCATCACTGTGGAGTCCTTTGCTGCAGTGCCAGGAACTGATCAAGCTTCATCTTCATTACTCCAGAAGGGATGTGATGAGCACGGAAAGCTGTGCGGAAACTCTTCCTAGGTCAACTGATGGCCCTCGGGCTGGGCAGCAACAGGTTGGCATACCAAGCGCTGCTGGACCACAAAGCTGCTGAGAAGCGAAACGGGGCTTCTGGGGTCGGTGCATTGGAGTGAAGACCAAACTTCTGCTCCATGGTGTGGAGCCAATCATCAGCTTCAAGGGTTCATCGGCCTTCGTAAAGACCGGTGGACGGGTTTCGGTGAAATCCACATATGTGGTCTCATGGTTGATGTTGTGGCGACCACGGTGGCCATTGTTCTGTTGCCCTTGGTTTTGAGCCATCAGGTTAGCAGCGGCTGCCAAGGCTGCGATGGCATCTGCTAGCGTAGCAGGTACAGATGGAGGGTTTGGAAGGTCAGCCAGCCTCCTGAGAACTTCCAGCTCCAGTGCGCGAGTGTTCACAGGCATCTGTTAAGTAACTTGGAACTTAGCATCCATTGATTAAGTTCTGAAAAAAACTGACCGACAAACTCCACTGGTACAAAGGTAGATGATTGACAGATAACAACAGACTGATAAGGGGAAAAAATACGAAAAGAAAGATACAGACCCGACTAACCAAAAGACAGACTAGCGCCCCAAACCTAGACTAAGGGTTAGGTAAGCAGGTGGTACAGACACACGGGATCTCCATCCTCTAACAACGAGTCTAGTCTTCGTCAAAGATGATCATGTCCTCGTCGTCGTCTTCCTCGAGGATGAGCTCAGGCTCAACCTCCTCGTCCTCGTCTTCTTCAGCGTGAGTCCTCGACAGGTTCAATCTCTCGTCCACGCCTGGCTCTTGCTCTACGTCCTGCTCTTCCACTATTCCGTCCTCAGGGTCCTCGACAACCGGGGGAACCACGGGGTGGAGTTGGTCGTACAATCGTTGTACCTCCTCATGAAGCATGTCATTGAACTGCTCAATCTGAGCTGTGTACTGCTGCAGTCCATGGAGCTCGGCTCTGATGACGTCCTCGCGAATCCAAGTGGCATCACGCTGCTGGATGGCGCGAATCACGTCCCGGTTGGCTTGCTCCAGGGAGGCTCATGCCTCATAGAACTCCAGACGTGAGTGGTAGAAGTCTTGCTCCAAGTTCTCCAGATCAGCCTTCAGGTTCTTGATCTCCTCCTTTAGGTGCTTGCGGGTGCGGCGGGTAAAACGACGACCGTTGGAGGCTTCACCAGTCTCTTCTCCAATGCGTGGTGCCAGGTGGTGGCGTGGCACACCATTGGGTCGTGACTTTCGAGATTGCGATACGAGCAGTCTTGATACGAGCCAGTCTGATAGGTAAGTTGGAGGAGGAGTGAAAAGGCTAGCAAGAAAAGGTAAAGGCATACTATCCCAACGAACTTAGAGAGGAAGTTATTATATCAACTTAAGTGAATATGACATGATGCATGGATCGTTCCTACGGAACAAGGCAATGCAATAAATAAAGGTACATAGGGCTTATTACAAGTTGTCTCGCTAGCTAGTGTTGCCATATACAAGACAAGATGAGAGAAGCAGTTTGGACCCCAAATAGTCAAGTTTAGTTTGTTTGGACTCAAAAGATCTTTGAAAGTTTTCGCAAGACACTGCAACGTTATAGTGAGATGCTCCGATACCACTCTGTGGCGGAACGGTCCTAATCCCATGGCCCACCGGTCCCTGTCAGCCTCTGACAGCCGAACCGATGTTCCGCGTATTAAGACTGTTCGTCACTGGGCTGCATCAGCGCCCATCGTCCGCAGGATCATCTCACCTTTCGGTTATAGCACTGGAGACTTTTACAAATAACATCGGAATACAGAGCGGAAGACTTAAATAACATTAGTTTTTAAACTGAGGTTCAAATAAAATTAAAGGTGCAGATATTAAAACCATGTTCGGGGGTAATAGAAATAGGCAACGTAGCGGGTAGACAAC
Source organism: Coix lacryma-jobi var. lacryma-jobi (assembly GCA_009763385.1). Lineage (NCBI taxonomy): Eukaryota > Viridiplantae > Streptophyta > Magnoliopsida > Poales > Poaceae > Coix > Coix lacryma-jobi. The sequence goes on from CM019823.1 coordinate 69,255,142, forward strand.
AAAATAAGATACTGCAATCACCCAGCCCGAGGGTGCACAAAATTCTTCGGCCTCATCGGCCCTATTCCTGGACGATGGTCATGCAGCAGGGCGCAACACACATCGGGGACTCAGCCATACCTGCAGCATGGGTAACAAACCCTGAGTACTGGGGTACTCAACAAGACTTACCCGACTAAAGAAAAGGAAGAAGACTTAGGAATGAGAGGCTTAGGAAGTCAAGGTAAGGCTTAAGCAAGATCAAGTATTTTGCAGAAAAAGCATTTTGTAAACCTTTTCTATTTTTGAAAGGTTCAAGTATTTCTCAATTCTTCATTTCTCATGATTCTTTTTACCTTTCAAAACATACCTAGTTGAGAACCACTCTCGTTGACAGTCAGTGACCAAGTCTCCATAACCGAGGAGCAACGTAATCCGGATAAATAATACTCAGCTGAGGATCCCTATCCACACTGATATGTAGCACCAAGCTTGCATATGCCAACTCGTCTACCACGATTCCTCCAAGATTAGGCCCGGTCCTACGCCACCCGGAAGTACATACACCACTCCTATCCAGGTACGACGACCACGTGGGTACATGCTACTTCCGCCATCTCTCCACTCCCAGTGCGCGGTTGTCGGTCCAATAAAGGATTCCTCGGAGCCAGAGCTTTCCGAAGTATGTGAATAGTTGCAAGTCTTGGCTAGCAGGGCCCCCATACGGATGGTCCCTAAATTTTTCTGCCAGAACCATACCTTGGTTTATTCACCCAAGAGTAATAGTCCTGTCAGTTTTTCAAACCCTGTCCCGGTCGGGTGTCAACTGTTGAGTCCGGGACTACAACATGACGGCACCGTACGCTCGGACAACCTTCCTCGCAATTGACTAGGTACGGATCAGATACCTAGCCAATGGCAGGGGAGAGTAAAACCAAATTCCATAAAAAATTCTTAAGTGATCACACTTTTGAAATGGGCATTTTATTGCAAATCTATTGTATAGCATCACTAAGCATTTGCAAATAGTTTTTTAAACAGGGCAGGTGGATCTTCTGGTGGAGGAAAACAGTGCACGTAATAGGTCATCACACAACTCCTATAACCTAATGCAGTAGTTAACTCAAAGACATTTTAAGTAAACCTTTTATAAAAAACAGGAAGGGGGTTAAAATACACCGGGGCTTGCCTTGAAGAGCAAAGAGGACAGGCTCGGGTCGGCAGTGCAGTGGTCGGAGCTCGGGGTCGCCTCAGGGGTTTAGGTCCGTCAGCGGCTGCTGTGTGCTTCGATTTGACGTTTTCTCCTTCGGTCAATATACGGATACAATGATGTATGCTTATGAGGATGCTACATGAACAAAAGGCTTGCTAAATGCAGGACAAAAATACTGATTCTAGAGTACATTTTCCATCGCGTAAGTACTTCTAGTGGTGGACATAAAGTTACTTATCTTATCCCTAAGCAAAATTTAATCAACTATTAAGCATCATTTATCCGACCTAACACAAATCATGCATGGCATCACAAACATCATAGACCAAATGGGTGGGGGTCTATGAACAACAAACAATCCCAAAAGTCACATCACAGGGCATACAACATGAACCCTATTGATTTTCTATTTTTCCTAATTATTTAAAAAGGTCATTTTATGAAGTTGCTCCAAAAATTACCAAATTAATCTCATAAGTTTATTATGGTATAAAAAGATGGCAAAACAAATTTCATAATTTTGGAGGTCATTAAGGTGCTCAATTAAAATCAGCCATTAATTAACAAAAGGCACTATTTACAATTAAAAAAATGCTCAAAAATCAACTTGTTCAAAAGACTTCAAAATTTCACCAGAGACTAAACATGGCATAGGAAACTCACAAAAATTATCTCATGATTTTTGGAGTTATAAATGATTTTCTAAAAATCCAAAACCATCCATTTATTAATTAAAAGAGGGATTTTACATTTTCAAATTCTTGCAGAAAAGTCAAGTTTTATATTTTTATAAAATACTTCAAGGTATAAAGAGTCTACCAAGAATTTTCAGAATTTTTGGAACCATACAGAAAATCACACAAAAAGATGAAAACTGAACACTATTCATTTAAAACTGGAAAAGGAAAAATGCACTGTGCATCTTCCCCGAGGGCTCGGGCGAATTGCAGGCGAGGCGCACGGCGGACCGGCCGCTCGGGCCTGCGCTGGGAAAGCAGAGGGTGGGGGAAGCTTCGCGGCTCACCGTGAGTCGGGAGCGAGGCTCGGCGAGGCGGTGCAAGGGTCGGAGGAGGGAGTCCGACGGTGGTGGCGGATCTCTTCGGCGGCGACCGGCGTCCGGCGGCTCTGTCCACCAAAAGAGGTCGCCGAGGGTGCGGTTAGGAGCGCGCTGAGGTGAGGAAGAGAGGGCAGGGGTCGGAAGGAAAAGAGAAGCACTCACGGCGGCGAATTTCTCGCTTAGCCGAAACGCGGCCGTTTGCCGGGGTCGGGGACGAAGCTTCTGCGCCGGCAAGAGGAGGGCGGAGAGGTGAAATTGGTTGCTCAGGAAGGTGGAGCAGCTCAAGGCGAAGGCGGTGGAGGGCTCGGCGGGCGCTGGGGTGGTCTGGTGGCTCGGGGTGCCGTGGTGGCGGCAATGGCGGAGCTCGGCGGCTTTTATAGCCGCGGGGCGGCGCCGGGGGTGGGCGAGGGGGTGGGGGGGTCCGGGCGAGGGGTGAGGAGCACGTCGCGCGGATCAACGGAGGTAGGAGCAAGGTAGGGCGGCTCGGTGTGGGCGGGGAGCTCGCGCGCGGCGCGGCGGCTTGCCGGCGGCCGACATCTGCGCGCTGTCCGCGGCCGAGGGGAAGGAGGAGGGTAGGGTGGGTAGGGGATGGCGAGGCGGCGGTAGGTAGGGGCTCGGGGAGGTCGAGCGCGCTAGCTCTGGCCTTGGGCGACACGGAACGGGTCAGCCGGGCTCGGCGAGGCTGACTCGGCGTGGGCGGAGGTAGGGGACCGGAGAGGTCGAGCGCTTAGCGCTGGCCTCGGGCGACACGGACGCGGGTCAGCCGGGCTCGGCGAGGCTGAGGCTGCGCCGCCGTCGGCCGGGGCCCCCTTGCTTAAAAGCTCGCATAGAGACGTTACCCACTCCTAAATCTACCCCCTTTCTAAAATTTTGAAATTACTCCCAAAACTTGAACTACACAACGAAAACTCAAAACACGAAAGTTGCTCAAAACTTTGAGACCTACCACTTTGTCTACATAAACTTTTCTGAAATTCAAAAGTTTTTGAGATAATTTTGAAAACTGAAAAGGGACAAAATTGAAGTTTGAAAGAATTTGAAATTACTTCTGATTTTGTATTGAAACCTGAAAATCTGCAAACACAAAGTTGTTCCTTATTGCAAGATCTACAACTTTTCTTATAGAGCCAACTTCAAATTTTGAATAGTTTTTGAATTAGAGATAGAGGGGTAAAACTAGAGTTTGGAAATTTAGGGTTTTTCAAAAGGGATTTAAATTCTATTTCTGATTTTGAACTTTGATCAACACACAAAACATCAGGGCACTCAACTGAAGAAGATTCACACAAAGCTAGACACAGAGATGAAATTACCATTTTGCCCTTATAGGAAGATTTGGGCCTTTAGGGTTTTTGAAAAAGAGATCACTACAAGTCACTCCAGAAAAAGGTAATTGCAAAACAAGCATTAGGCAAACATAATGCATGGCAAGGATGATTAATGACTAAAGATGATGACATGTCAGGTTAATTACATATTAATCACCAGAGGTGTTACATTGGCAAACTAGCCGAATTGGGATCCATGAAGAAGGAACATGCAAACAAACACGATCAAACCAATCTAAAACCTGCCGCCGCACGATACCTAGTTTTTATCAAAGCTCAAGCGTGATTGACATGTATGAACCCACAACACGTAACAATCTAGATTAGAAATTAATTCGGCCATCATGATCATGTAATTTATAATGGATGTCTTGAAAACAAAAAACATTGGAACATAAGTAAACTTGTAAAGAAAGGCCGAACAAAGTCAATCTAGATTGGGCAAAAGAGTGTTACAAAATAATTAAATCATGCAACACATGATAACTTAATGAATCTACTAGATCTTGTCGAATCTAATAGAGCCGATAACTATCTCGTTTTTGCTAAACATATCAAGTAAATGCCTGTCGCACGGTATTTACTCATAAGAAAAGCATAAACAAAGATTTCTTGATTGTTAACAAAGATCCGCCGCACGACCATTGGAAACAAACAAGACTACTTGCATCAGATCTAAATCCACCGCATGATACTAGACATGATAACAAGGTTGCCGGAACTTACAGAGGTCGACGGATCGATGATTCCTCTCGAAGAACTCGACGACACGACAAAGGACTCGAAGATGGCACGGGGCCGATTTTGTATTGATATGGTTGTGAACACTTTTTACAATAGCCAAGGGTTTATATTTATACGCTGGACACAATATAAGTCCTAAGAGGACACGACTATGAAACGTTAAAGGAAAATACAACATTTTTGGCCTTCAACTCCCTTCGGAATCTTCATTGCCTTAATTGTCACAATCTTGTTGCTGAAGGACCGAGAAGCAACCAGAAAGCGACCAGAGGGGGGGTGAATGGGAGCTTCAATATTTCCTTTCGGAAACTAGTAGCCACTGTCCCAAAATCAACCCTAAGAGACAAACCCTAGAGGTTGCTAATGTCCACGACCCTAGATGTAGGGTGAATGCTTCCAAGAAGCACAGCGGGACACTACACAACTCTAGAAAGCCTACGCAAAAGACGGAAACCGAATCCATCAACGAACGGGCGAACCGCAAACCAAAACGCGCAAAACAAACTCGACCGGAATCTGGCCAGCGTCCGGTCAGCAGGGACCGTGCGCGTCGGTCACCAAAATCCCACTCGGGAACCTCTCTGGAACTGACCGGACTCTGGGAGAGAGAGCGTCCGGTGGGTTCCCCTGCGTCCGGTCACAAGTGCCAACCCTGATGAACAGAACTACCGTCGAGTCCGGTCACACAAGGAAGCTAGTGTCCGGTCAGGAGCAAAATGAACACGCGAACGTTAACGACCGGACGCACGGAGTCAGCGTCCGGTCACCCCGAGCCCAGCGTCCGGTCACCCCGCGATTGCACTGTTCGTCCAATGATTCGACTCTAACTCATCCAAGACGAATCCTCTAGGGATCAAACTTGGTGAGACGAGTCAAGGAGTATAGTGAGCTATCCCTAAGAGATCACGGCTCGAACCTATCTCCAAATCGATGAATCGAGAATTTCGGGGGAAGGGAAAACTTGACCCAAAACGAAAAATCGATCGATCTCCTAGACCGTGAGGTTAGAGGTTAATTCCTTCGGTGGAAAGAAGTGCCTCAGGATCTAAAACAACTTGGTTCAAACGGATTCGCAAAAGATGAACCGAGCCAAGAGATCAAACGACGGGAAAATCGTGGAGAAAAAGGATTCCGCGAAGAACACAACCAAAAACGCGAATCGACACTACGATCTTGCAGCCGAAGTGCAAACACACGCTACGACAAGGAGGTTACGGCCTCCTTTCCTCAAAATCAACAATACACAGAGGTGAGTCTCTCTGCGGATCTCAGCTAGCTACAGCAGGGGATGGGAGAGCAGGAAACCCTAAGTGCGAAAGAGCAAAATGACTGAGATATTTGGGAGGAGGGTGTGTCCCCGACTACTTATCCTACTACTAGCCTAAGTCTATTTCATACTCTACCCCTCTCTAATCTAATTACAGAGCGAACCAGCTAAACCCTAGGGTTATTCTGGACCAACTCGGTGGTAGGTATCCGACGGTCACGCCGCACAAACCGAAGCGTTGCCTCGACGCAACCTTCGGATCGCCGCCACGTGGTGCCCTCGCTCTGCACCCCCGGTTTTGTGGCCCAAACCGGGAAACCAGCCTTTTCCAGCCAACCCCCGGTTTTGAGGCCCAAACCGGGAAACCAGCCCACCAGCTTTTGAGTTTTGAGGCCAAACTCAGCAAACCCTCAGCGCCCAGGTTTGAGGCCCAAACCTGGAAACCGTCCTCAGCCCGAGTTTTGTGGCCCAAACTCGGAAACCCTCAGCCCGAGTTTTGTGGCCAAACTCGAAAACCGTCCACGCCCAGGTTTTGAGGCCAAAACCTGGAACCGTCCATCCGATGGTTTTTCCCTGGCTCTACCACCAAACCGGCGTCGTAGAGAGGATGCACAGCCCGTGCCCGTCCACCGACACGGTCCTGAGTCCACGACTCAGGCAACACATGACCGCACTTCTTCACTTGTCGTCGTCACAGGCTGCCAGCCACCACAGCTGATCCTCGGGCCTCTGGTCCCTCAGTCCAGCCTCACGTCCGCCCTTCACCGCTCGGTACCTCGGCATGGCAATTCCGTCGCACGACACGCCCATCCTTCACCGCACCGGTCCATCGGCACGGACGTCTCAACTTGACCTTCACCTCGCCGTCGATCACTGTATCCGTGCTCGACACCTGCACACACAAGCCAAAGAACATGCGCATCATCCCAGTTGACAATCACTCAACACTCAGAGATCTGGCATACACCCATGTATCCGCAATTCCCCCTTGATGAGTGCATTGTCAACTACTCACACAAATCATAATGAAAAGAAGAATAAGAGGAGGAAGGAGAAGGAGAAAACTCAACCAAATGACCCAAAAGCATAGCAAAGCCGAAGAAGGTCAAGTGGAAAGAGCGAAAGAACTTGGTCCCCAAAGACATGGGCAACGGCTCGACGCAACCAAGCAAAGCAAAGCTAGCCCTCAAGAAGAGGTAGAACAGGCTCAACACCGCTAGCAAATGCCAATTGGAAAATCGAAGCAAAATGCTAGTCACTCAAGATAGAGGCACAGAGGCTCAACACAACTAGCAAAGAAAGCTCGATACCAATGCCTTTCGGCCAGTAAGAGACAGCAAAACTCCCCCTTAGATGAACATCCAGGAGACAGGCAAACTCTCCTCCTGGGACCTCCCCCTCAAATGAACACTCAGGAAGACAAATGATTTGCAAATTCTCCCCCTTAGTTGAAAATGCACGATGCAAGTAAAAGTTCTCCAAACACAAAATGCACCAACAAAAGTGCTAACAAGGGAGGTTCTCCCCCTCCATCATGCATATGAGTCAAATGCAAGTTAGCAGCTTCAGGCATATATTCAGGAGAATGCAAAGATGCTCTAAACAGTAAAACTCCAAAGAACTCAACAGGAGCATACAAGCTCAGCAAAGGCTCAAACTAATCACCAGATATGAACTATGAAATATGAGCAGAAAGAGCAGTTTTGAGTCAAAAGGTATTCCACCATAATTAGCACTAGCAAGTATATAAACAGGAGTCTGAGCAAGTGCTAAACATGTTATACAAGGTGAACTACCCCTAGCAAAGTTCAATCATCATGCTTAAGAATGAACATACACTTGTGAATTCAACTTTAGATCGGAGTTGCAGCGGTGAAATTACACAAAGTCATTATTAGCATGTGATTGCGAGAGGTTGAAAGCTTGTCATTGCCAAACTTTTCAACCGAGCGAAGCCTATGCCGAAGCAATCAGAAGCTTAAAGCTACGGTTTCGGTCATACACTACACGACTCAAGTTTAACTCAAAGTGCGATGAGAAACCGTCTCGATACCGTGATGTGTTGACAAGCAATCCCATCTCGATCTTTTCTTTTCACTAAAACTTAGTTCAAATTTTATACATGATATGAACAGACCAAGCAAGTGAATGACTCAGAACTAGAGACATAGCAACCTAGCATATATGAAAGCACGAGTGAACTCAACATATCCTACACATGCTAGTTGCATATCTCAATGGTGAACATTTTCAGATTGTAAGTTATTAAGTAAATTCACCATTTCAAAATAGCTCAGCTCACAACATGTACTAGTGATCAGAAGGAGCATAGCTACAAGCATCAATATAAGCATCAGAGCATACTACGTAGAGCATAGTTACATTCTAGTGATTATAAACATGAAGCTTAGAATGTGAATACATATGCTGAAATGCAAAGAAAAGAAAGACAAAAGAGTCCGTCAAATTACAAGATCCAAAATGTTTCTCCCCATCTAAAAGGGGAAACACACACCAAGCTCACCCCTCAACCGATTAAAGGTTGATTCGTCTAAAGGCTTGGTGAAAATATCAGCCAGTTGATGATGAGTATCGACATGGCGAAGGTCGATATCACCCTTCTCCTGTGGTCTCGCAGAAAAATGAAAGCGCACATCAATGTGTTTGGTCTTCGAGTGAAGCACGGGGTTCTTAGCAACGCTAATGCACTCGTGTGTGTCACAAAGCAAAGGCACGCGAGAAAAGCTCAGACCAAAATCACGCAAAGTGGCCATCATCCAAAGCAACTGGGAACAGCAGCTAGCCGCAGCAACATATCAGCCTCTGTAGTGGACTGAGCGACACTAGACTGCTTGCGAGGAGACCACGAAACAAGAGAAGAACCAATAAATTGGCAAGTCCCAGAAGTGGACTTGCGCTCAATACGACAACCAGCAAAATCGACATCGGAATAACCGCAAAGGGAGAGGGTGGAGGAAGCAGAATACCAAATCTCGAACTCAGGCGTGAAACGAAGGTACCTGAAAATCCGCTTCACCGCCTGACGGTGAGAGGTGCGCGGCGACGACTGAAAGCGCGCACACAGACACACCACGAACTGGATGTCCGGGCGTGTCGCCGTCAGGTAGAGGAGCGACCCGATCATGCTGCGGTACTCCTTCTGGTCCACTGCTTCTCCATCCACATCCGCATCCAGGGCAGTCGTCGTCGACATGGGTTGGAAGAGGCTTGGCCTCTCCCATATCGAACCGCTTCAGCAAGTCCTTGGTGTACTTGCCCTGGTGCACAAACGTGCCCCTCGGGATTGCTTAATTTGCAACCCGAGAAAGAATGTCAGCTCGCCCATCATGCTCATCTCGAACTCCCTGCTCATAGTATCTGCAAACTTGGCAACCAAAGCGTGAGAAGAACCACCGAAATGATATCATCCACGTAAATCTGGACCAAGAGAGTGTCTTTGCCTTGCTTGAGGAGAAAGAGCGTTTTATCTACACATCCCATTTTAAAACCCTTAGCAAGCAAAAAGGTTTTCAACCTATCATACCAGGCTCTAGGGGCTTGTTTCAAACCATATAAAGCTTTGTGGAGTTTAAAACATGGTTTGGAAACTTGGGATTTTTGAAACCGAGGGGTTGTCTCACATACACTTCCTCTTCTATGTAGCCGTTTAAGAAGGCACTCTTGACATCCATTTGAAAAAGTTTAAACCTTTGGATGCAGCAAAAGCCAAGAGTATCCTAATAGCCTCCAAACGAGCTACAGGAGCAAAAGTCTCCTCATAGTCTATCCCCCTCCTTCTGACTATAACCCTTGCTACAAGCCTGGCCTTGTTTCTAACAACGTGGCCATCCTCTCCTTGCTTGTTTTTTGAAAACCCATTTTGTCCCAATAGGCTTACAGTCAGGAGGAGGTGGAACTAGAACCCAAACCCGATTTCGCTCAAAATCTCAAGCTCCTCATGCCGGCATTGACCCAATCAGGATCCGTCATAAGCGTGTCCAACATCTCGGGGCTCAAAATTAGCAACAAAAGCAGAATGACGAAGTGCGAGATTTGCTGTGACCTGGACCGAGTGAACCCGTTCGTCGATGTTGCCGATCATCTGCTGAGGCGGGTGCTGGCGCTGGATGTGTCATGGCGCCTCACGAGCTGAAGTAGCCTCCCCCTCACACAGCTGGTGCCTCCCCGGGTACAAAAGGTACCGCTCGGGTGGCGGATCCCACGGCCCCCAGGAAGAAGAGTGTCGGGGCCATGAGTGTCGTCGTAGAAGCCGCTCTTTGCGGCACTGCAGGTGGAGTTGCTGGGTCATCTTCACATCCTCGTCCTCATCATCGAAAAGAGCTCACCAACCTCATGATCACCTGCACGCTCAAAACGAGAAGAAGGACAAACCATGGTCTCGTCGAAGGTGACATCTGATGTCTCCATGACTCGGTTAGTGTCAAGGTTAAGTACACGATAGGCTCGAGTGTGAGTGCCATAACCCAAAAAACACACCGTCAGAAGAACGAGAATCAAACTTGTCCAAGTTGCCCTTTTTGAGTATAAAACAATGGCAACCAAACTCGAAAATAACTCACCTTGGGCAGTTTTCCAAAACGCACGCACTCATAAGAAGTCTTTTTCAAGAAAGCTCGAGAAAAATGCGATTGGAAATGTAGCATGCAGTGCTCATAGCTTTGGCCCATATCGCCTAGGAGTCCTATGCTCATCGAGCATCGTCCTGGCCATCTCTACAAGGGTCCGATTCTTCCTCTCTACAACACCATTTTGTGGCGGTGTGTAGGGGGAAGAAAACTGATGCTCTAAACCCAAGAGTTACAAAACTTCTCAAAATCCGAATTCTTGAATTCGGAACCATTATCACTCCGAATTGCTCGCATCGAGTTCAAAGGGAACTCGTTCTGAAGACGCAAAATCAGATTGCGAGCAAAGGAGAAAGTCTCGGTCTTCTCAGCTAAAAAGAAGACCCACGAATATCTCGAAAAGTCATCAACAACACAAGCACATACCACTTCCCCCCAACCGAGCTCACCCGAGCGGGACCAACAAGGTCCATGTGCAAAAGCTCTCCAGGGCGCTGGTCATGACCTGAGTCACTGGATGGTGGGGAGCGGCAACCATCTTCCCGTGTCTACAAGAGTGGCAAACAAGATCCTTCTCCATATCAACTTGGGCAATCCTCGGATTAGGCCAAGTGAACTAAGCCCTGCAAGCAAGTCGAAGCTCAAATGTCCAAGTCTCCTATGCCACTTCCAAAGATCAGAGGAGGAAGGTCCAGCCACAAGACAACGAGAAGTGCCAAAAGACTCCGAGAAATTCGCACGAAAGACTTTTCCAAAGGGCGAAATCAAACACACAAGATTGCCCTGAGGATCCAAAAACGACTGAGATTCGGTTTAAAAACGAATCTCATAGTCGTCGTCAAAGATTTGCGAAACAGAAAGAAGGTTAAAATGCAAGTTAGAAACAAGAGCAACATCGCGCAACACAAAGTGCTCATTAACTCGCACCGACCCGCGAGACAATACCTTACCTTGCTATTGTTGCCGAAGGTTATGTGACTCCTTTCCGGCAAACAGGCTAAGGCTGGAGAACCACTTGCATTTCCGGGGTCATGTGCCTCGAGCAACCGGAATCCACCAACCAAATGTCCTCCAACCGTTTTACCTACATCAATAAAAGACATAGGGTGAGCATACGGTCCAACACTGGGGTTAGTGAAGTAGGAAGAATACCAGTGTTGGGCCGGCTGCTCAAAAGAACGGTTAGCAGAAAAACCATTCCTAGCACGTCTACGAGAGGAGCGATCACCACGTAGAGGAAAACGTGGTCCGCTAAGGGAGGAGCGTCCATCGCGATACTCAAAACGCGGGTGGGGGAAACGCTCAACTACAAAGCCTCCGCCACGGGGTCCATAGCCTACAACTGCAGGCTCCCGTCGGGCACGCTCTCTACGAGGCCTAGGCCTAGGGACTTGAGGCTCAACACCTCTAGGCCTAGCGACTCTCCTCGGAGCTCTCTGCTGCCTAGGCCTGGGAACTTGAGGTTCTGGACCTCTGGGCCTAGCTGCTCTCCTCGGAGCACTCTCCTCTGAACATTCGGCCATGTACATCATGAAAAAGGATGGTACATGTCCGGGTTGTTCATCTCCCTAGCACGGCGCCTCTCTCTCTCTTGCGCCTAAAGCAGAACTCGCTCAAGTGTCCATCTCTCCCACAGAAATCACAATGATACCTCACCGCACGCAAAGGGGGTTGTTGGTACTCATGGCTGTGGGTGTGGATCACTTTGCCCTTCTGTGGCAACTCCTCCTGGATGGTGGCATTGTATCCAGCTTGTTCTTTAGGTGGTTGGGTTTGGGATGCCACACTTGGTTCTTGGGTGGAGCTCTCGGAGGTTCCTCAATCACCCCATCCTTGGTGGATAGGCTTGACCGGCTCTTTGGGTGGAAGCTTGGTCAGTTTGGGAGTAGTGGTGGAGTTGGGCTTCTCACTAGGATTCAGACCACTCGACTCTCCAATCTTCCCAAAAGCAGAAAGATCAACACCCTGAGCAAGACCTACACCAGAACCTCAGCAGCTCGCTTAAATGGGAGATCATCATCCCGAGCTGCGGCTCACTACAAGAGACCCATGACAAGATGGTCCGAAGGTATGTGTTTTCCTCCTCCTCGTTTGCATCTTGCCATGCTTGACATTCGCAATCTCCATCTCCAAACCCTCACACAAAGCGCACTTGGACACACAAGTGCTACCTGAGTTGGCCTCCTCAGAGACACAATCTTGGCATTCTTCTCTGCCAACTCAGATTGCAAGACAGGACAAGTCTTGCACGCACCCAACAGAGAAGGTCTAGCCTTCAGCTCATCCACCTCTCCTACCAACGCAGCATACTTACCTCTCAAAGTGAGAAGGTCAGTCATGTGCGTGGTGCACATCTCACACTCAACCTCCTCCGACACGACCACGGTGGACTTGGCAAACTCAAGCTCTCTCACCGTGTCCTCCCACTTCTGCCTAAACTCCTTGCGCTCTCTAGCGGCACGCCTAAGCAACTTGTCCTGACTAAGGAGCGCGGCAGTAAGCTTCTCAACCTCAGCAGAAAGCTCGTCGTGGGTGAGGGATACCTGGGAGGTGGTCGTCGTCGTCGTCGTCCCGAGGGGTGTGCTCCAGCTTGCCGTCGACCTCATCACCAAGCGCCATGGTGCAGAAGCCGTCGTCGTCGGCGAAGAAGCAGAGCCGTTCAGCTTGTCCTCGATCCTCTTCTTCTTCTCGGACTCGTCATCGCTTGAGCAAGCGGAGTCGTCATCCGAGCCGTCGACGTCGCTGAGCGTGGCGAAGAACGCACGCTGCTCAGCCTGGGCCTTCTCCAAGTACTTCTTCTTGATGTACTCCTTGTCGAAGCCGCCCCTCCGCTTGTGCCTCGCGGGGACGTACTTCTCCTTGCGCTTGCCGGAGTCGTACTTGTGCCCATGATCGCCCTTCCGATGAATGCTTCTTCTTGGGGCAGTTGGCGATGAAGTGGTCGGGGTCGCCGCACTCATAGCATCCTGAGCGTCCTCCTCCGCGGCGACGGTTCATGCGGTTGTTGTGAACCGCGAGAACCGGTTGGCGAGCATTGCCACGCGTCATCTCCCTCCCCAAAGACTCAAGCTGGTCCTCTGTGACAGAAAAGAGAGATGAAAGAGCAAAACCTCCAGAGGGGTTAGAAGAGCCAGAAACCAAAGCCATAGTCGGGCCAGAAGGATTCTCATAAGAAGCCCTCGACATGGCGTCAATCTCACTAGACTTGAGCTTACTAAAGAGCTCGTCGCAGGTGAGGGTCTCATAGTTAGACGATTCGATGATCGCCTGGACCTTTGAGTCCCACACCGACCGATCAAGAGTGTGCAAAAGCTTCAAAGCCCTCTCATGATCGTCAAAAGGCAACACTCCTTGTTCGCTCTCATCTTGTTGACAATAACCTGAAAGCGAGCGAATAAACTCTCTATGCTCTCGCCAGGCAATGTCGAAAGTTCTCATACTCCCGCTTGTGCGACTCATAGAGGCGGGATTTGACCTGAGTGGTTCCCTCATGGAAGCGCATGAGGGTCGCCCAAATCTCGCGAGCCGTGGGGAGATGAGAAACGCGATCAAACTCGGACATGCTCAAACAGGAGAACAAGGCGTTACGTGCCCGGCTATTGGCCTCGTGCTCATCGATCTGGAGCTGAGTGACACAAGCAGCCAAGACAACGTAATCATCCCTGTTGCATCATCTCCCAAACAGAAGAGCCCATGCTCTGGAGATAGGCCGACATGCGTATCTTCCAATACGCATAGTTCGTCCCATCAAAGAACGGCGGTTTGCCCCACGCCGCGATCCATGTCGCCTCGTGGATCTGGAACCGGCTAAGGTGGAAGATCCTTAACCCCCTCCGATACCAATTGAAGGACCGAGAAGCAACCAGAAAGCGACCAGAGGGGGGGGGTGAATGGGAGCTTCAATATTTCCTTTCGGAAACTGTAGCCACTGTCCCAAATCAACCCTAAGAGACAAACCCTAGACCTTGCTAATGTCCACGACCCTAGATGTAGGGTGGATGCTTCCAAGAAGCACAGCGGGACACTACACAACCTCTAGAAAGCCACGCAAAAGACGGAAACCGAATCCGTCAACGACGGGCGAACCGCGAACGAAAACGCGCAAGAACAACTCGACCGACTCTGGCCAGCGTCCGGTCAGCAGGGACCGGACGCGTTCGATCACCCAAAATCCCACTCGGGAACCTCTCTGGAACTGACCGGACTCTAGGAGAGAGAGCGTCCGGGGGTTCCCTGCGTCCGGTCACAAGTGCCAAACCCTGATGAACAGAACAACCGTCGAGTCCGGTCACACAAGGAAGCTAGCGTCCGGTCAGGAGCAAAATGAACACGCTGAACGTTCAACGACTGGACGCACGGAGTTAGCGTCCGGTCACCCCGAGCCCAGCGTCCGGTCACCCTGCGATTGCACTGTTCGTCCACCGATTCGACTCTAACTCATCCAAGACGAATCCTCTAGGGATCAAACTTGGTGAGAAGAGTCAAAAGGAGTATAGTGAGCTATCCCTAAGAGATCATGGCTCGAACCTATCTCCAAATTGATGAATCGAAGAATTTCGGGGGAAGGGAGAAAACTTGACCCGAAACGAAAAATCGATCGATCTCCTAGACCGTGAGGTTAGAGGTTAATTCTTTCGGTGGAAAGAAGTGCCTCACGATCTAGAACAACTTGGTTCAAACGGATTCGCAAAAGATGAACCGAGCAAAGAGATCAAACGACGGGAAAATCATGGAGAAAAAGGATTCCGCGAAGAACACAACCAAAACGCGAATCGACACCACGATCTTGCAGCCGAAGTGCAAACACACGCTACGACAAGGAGGTTACGGCCTCCTTTCCTCAAAATCAACAATACACAGAGGTGAGTCTCTCTACGGATCTCAGCTAGCTACAGCAGGGGATGGGAGAGCAGGAAACCCTAAGTGCGAAAGAGCAAATGACTGAGATATTTGGGAGGAGGGTGTCTCCCGACTACTTATCCTACTACTAGCCTAAGTCTATTTCCTACTCTACCCCTCTCTAATCTAATTAAAGAGCGAACCAGCTAAACCCTAGGGTTATTCTGGACCAACTCGGTGGTAGGTGTATCCGACGGCCACGCCTGCACAAACCGAAGCGTTGCCTCGACGCAACCTTCGGATCGCCGCCACGTGCCGCCCTCGCTCTGCACCCCCGGTTTTGTGGCCCAAACCGGGAAACCAGCCTTTTCCAGCCAACCCCCGGTTTTGAGGCCCAAACCGGGAAATCAGCCCACCAGCTTTTGAGTTTTGAGGCCAAACTCAGCAAACCCTCAGCGCCCAGGTTTTGAGGCCCAAACCTGGAAACCGTCCTCAGCCCGAGTTTTGTGGCCAAACTCGAAACCCTCAGCCCGAGTTTTGTGGCCAAACTCGAAAACCGTCCACGCCCAGGTTTTGAGGCCCAAACCTGGAAACCGTCCATCCGATGGTTTTTCCCTGGCTCTACCACCAAACCGACGTCGTAGAGAGGATGCACAGCCCGTGCACCCCATCCACTGACACGTGTCCCTGAGTCCACGACTCAGGCAACACATGACCGCACTTCTTCACTTGTCGTCGTCACAGGCTGCCAGCCACCACAGCTGATCCTCGGGCCTCTGGTCCCTTAGTCCAAGCCTCACATCCGGCCTTCACCGCTCGGTACCTTGGCATGGCATGCCCGTCGCACGGCACGCCCATCCTTCACCGCACCCGGTCCATCGGCACGGCACGTCTCAACTTGACCTTCACCTCGCCGTCGATCACTGTATCCGTGCTCGACACCTGCACAACACAAGCCAAAGAACATGCGCATCATCCCAGTTGACAATCACTCAACACTCAGAGACCCGGCATACACCCATGTATCCGCAGTTGCCCAATCGGCTCTTGCTTCTGTCGTTTCAACGGAAACCCCCCTTTTTCTCAGAATAGCTGACCGCATAAGCAGTTGTCGAATCCTTGGAAACTAGCCGACCGCATGGATACTTGCCGAATGCCTCATACGCCCATCTCCGCACACTGGCCCATCTGTCATCTCCTTATGCGTGCGAAAATCTGGTGTTAACACATGCCCCCTCAATTTCGGGATAAAAGTCATTTTATTTCAAAATTGTCCGCAAACTTCTTCCCTCTTCTAGGTTTACACTTTTCGACACCATAGCCGCCGCTCAAGAAATTCAAACCCCGGCGTAACCTCAAATTCACTTCGAATTCCTAATGGCGACTCAGGACGAGATCCTAGAGGTAAACCTCATTCATTCTCACACATTCGGTAATTTCCCGCTAGTTTTGTCCCTCTTTCGGCTCACTTTCTTCTCCAACTTTGCCACTCTTTGAAGGAATACAAGAACCAGATTCTGATTCCCTATGCTGCCAATCCTGACTCCTACCTTCTTGGCCCAATGGGAAATCCCGACCCAACGGAGATTATTGAGAAGGAAACCCAAAGAATTCCTTTCAAATCTGGAATCACTCCGCTGAACCAATGGCTGAGCACCATAAAGAACTGGCCGTTTCCCCCAATTGCTAGATGGCGAAATTGGTACCGGAGGATATTGGAAAAAAGTAGCAGTCACTGGGAGAATCCAGACATTGGCCATTGCCTGAAATTATCTTTATCAGAAACACCCAGAAACGACTCTCTCGGATAGCAGCTTCTCACTTTTGGTCTGACGCCACCAATGCTTTCATCTTCGGCCATGGTATGATGACTATCACTTTAGCTGATGTTTTCATGATGACCGGCCTGAATGTGGCACTACCAGTGTAAAGAACAAAAGTAATCAAAGAGCCGTCAGCTCTGGATGTGGATGGGCTAAATACATCCAGACTTATATGGAGTCGTCTAGCACTATCTCTGACAAAGAACTGAAAGCCTTCATGAATATGTGGCTATGCAGATTCATCTTCTGTGGAAAATCCAATGAACCCACCCTGAACCATATAGTGATGGCTGAAGACTTATCTGCAGGTACTCAAATCCCACTAGGCAAATATCTCTTGGGGTCTGTCTATCATATGATGCAACAAATTACTCTCCAGATGCACCTAGGTGGAGAAATTTCCTGTGTGAATGGTCCCTAGTGGTTGGTTCAGATGTGGCTCCAACTATATATGCATCAGATAGCTTCCGTGAGCCTTCTTAATCTGAGTTTCCCTTCAATTAACTATGCTGAAGGCAACGCAGCAAAGGTCAAAGCCTGTCAGACTTACGAAGAAGCAACATCATCTATCAGTATCGACATAGACATTGGTCATCTCTTTAAGCTGTTCTTCAAAGGTTTCGACAATGTACTTTGGTTCCCTTACAGAGAAAATGAAGATCTGACTCTTCCTTGCAAGTTTAACTATGAATTTGGCTGTGTAGACAAAGTATCCAGTGATATCTTCAACTCTTTCATCAAACCTTGCATTCTGCAAGCCGAATTTCATCATGGAAGATTAGTGCAGTCCACCTATGAATTTTACTATCCAAACATGGTGGCCAGACAATTAGGATGTGGTAATTGCCCCCAAGACCTTTCTTCTTGACAATAATAAAGCTCAGGGAAGTAATCACAGAAGGGATAATGGCTGAAAAAGTCTTTGAATTAGGATGGGAGCTGCCAACATATGAACCATCTCCATTTGGGATAGTAGATACTGCTCATCCTTTCTTTACTTCTTGTTGGGAAGAATGGCACACTCATATGTTCAATGTATCAGTCCACCCCCTATGTCAAAACTTGCAACCTGATTTTGCTTCTGATAGTGAGGTAATTTCATTATACTCATCATTTTCTGCTCTTGAATTCACTCCTCACCTTAACATTCGGCTATACACAGGATTTTGAGCCTACACCCCCCGCCAAGGTAATCCAATATTATTTGGCTGGACCCAATCCTGCCCTAGGTTTTAATGCTCCAAACTTGAAAACTTTCATGAAAATTCCTGTAACTTCAACTACTGCACCTTCAAGAGGAGAGGGTAAAAGAAAAGCACTTGAGAGTGTCTCTTTACCCAGGAAACCAAGAACCAAAAGGGCCAAATTATCCCCTAAGGTATGAATCTTTCATTCTGTGTTAAGTTAATAACCTCATTCAGCAATAAATCTGACCACTTCCATATTCCATCGCTTCTAACCACTTCCATATTCCATCGCTTTTATTGCATTAACAGGTTAAAATTCCCAAATTAGGTGGCACTTCATCAACTATAGAACCATCTCCTGGAGTTTCTACTGAAATCGAAGAAATTCATGATGCTGAAATCCCAAAAACTCAGGAAGCTGAAGGTTCAAAAATTCATGAAGCCGATGAGACCATAGGTAACACATTCGGCTAACCTCTTTTCTTTTGTCACATCTCTTCTCATACTCATATCATTGCTTGAAACAGATGAAATTTTAAATCAGTTGGCAGAAGAACCTTCTCCTGATCATGTTGTAAGCCCTCTTTCTCTGAATATTCAATCAAGTCCTCGAGCAGGCCAGGATACAGCTCATCCTGACGATCAATCAGCTTAGCAAGTAAAGTTTTGTTTCAAACTATATCATTTTTAACAGATTCATTCAATCGGCTAACGCTTCTTCCCCCTTTTTTTAGAGGAATACCACCGAGCCGACCTGCGGATACATGGGTGTATGCCAAGTCTCTAAGTGATGAGTGATTGTCAACTGGGATAATGCACATGTTCTTTGGCTTGTGTTGTGCAGCTGTCGAGCACGGATACAGTGATCGAAGGCAAGGTGAAGGTCAAGTAGAGACGTGCCGTGCCGATGGACCGAGAGTGGCGAAGGGCGGACATGAGGCTTGGACTGAGGGACCGGTGGCCTGAGGATCAGCTATGGTGGCTGATAGCCTGGGATAGCGACGAGCGAAGACTTGCGGGCACGGTGTTGCTCGGGTCGAGGACTTGGGGACACGTGTCGGTGGACGGGGTGCATGGGCGGTGCATCCCCTCTTCGACTCAGTTTGGTGGTTGAGCCATAGAAAAACCACCAAGTGAACGGTTTCCAGGTTTGGGCATCAAAACCTGGGTGCTGATGGTTTCCGAGTTTGGGCCACAAAACTCGGGTTGAGGATGGTTTCCAGGTTTGGGCCTCAAAACCTAGGTGCTGCGGGTTTCTGAGTTTGGGCCACAAAACTCAGGTGATGGACGGCTGGTTTCCCGGTTTGGGCCTCAAAACCGGGGGTTGGTCGTGAAGGCTGGTTTCCCGGTTTGGGCCACAAAACCGGGGGCGAAGTCCGGGAAAAGGACGTGCAGACCGGTGGCGGCACGTGGCGGCAATCGGTGAGGTTGCGTCGAGGCAACGCTACCAGTTGTGCGGATGTGGCCGTCGGATCACCACCTACCATGAGTTGGTCCAGAATAACCCTAGGGTTTAGCTGGTTCGCTCTGTAATTAGTTAGGGGTAGAGTGGGAACTAGAATTAGGATAAGTAGAGGGAGACACCCACCTCCCATCATATCTCAGTCATTTGCTCTTTGCTTCTAGGGTTTGCCTGCTCTCCCGATCCCCTGCTATAGCTAACTGAGATCCGCAGAGAACCATACCTCTGTGTACTGAAGATTTTGAGGAAGTGAGACCGTAATCTCACTATTGTAGCGTTTGGTAGCCACACAGTTGCAAATTCGTGGTTGTGATTCACGTTTTGTTCTTGCTCTTCGCGGGTTGCTTTTCTCCACGATTTTCCCGTCGATCGATCTCCTTGTTCGTTGCATCTTTTGCGTATCTGTTTGAACAGAGATGTTCTAGATCGTGAGGCACTTCTTTCCACTGAAGGAATTCTCCTCTAACCTCATGAGCTAGTAGATCGGTCAATTTTTGTTTCGGTTTGGTTTTTCTCTCCCCTCACCCGAAATTCTTTGATTCATCGATTTGGAGATAGGTTCAAGCCATGATCTCTTAGTCATAGCTCACTATCTACCTTGTGACTCATCTCTCCAAGTTTGGTCCCTAGAGGATTCATTTTGGGAGAGTTTGAGTTGAATCGGTGGACGAACAGAGGTGCATCGGGGTGACCGGACGCTGGCGTCAGGCAGACCGGACGCTAGGGCTAAGAGTCCGGTCGTTGAACGGTTGTTCTCTGATCTTCGTGATTTTGACCAGATGCTCCATTTGATCTGTGACTGGACTCGTCCTTGCCACTGTTCACTGTTTGGTTTCCTTTTGACCGGACGCTGCAGACTTGACCAGACACACGCTCACTGAGAGTCCGGTCAGAAACAGTAAGCTTCGAAGACTGATTTTGCACGACCGGACGCGTCCGATGGTACTTGACCGGATGCAGTCTGAGTCCGGTCAGTGCTGTTCTGCGCTGTTTCGTCTGCGGTTCGTTCGTCCGTTGACGGTTTTAGTTTCCGTCTATTACGTTGGGTTTCTAGAGTTGTGTAGTGTCTCGCTGTGCTTCTTGGAAGCATCCACCCTACATCTAGGGTCGTGGACACTCGCAAACTCTAGGTTTGCTCTTGGGGTCGACTCTCGGGACAGTGGCGACAAGTTTCTGAAAAGAAATTTTGAAGCTCCCATTCACCCCCCTTTGGTCGCTTTCTGGTTGCACTCTCGGTCCTTCAATTGGTATCGGAGCAGGTTAAGGATCTTCCACCTTAGCCGGTTCTAGATCCACAGAAGGCGACATGGATCACGGCGTGGGCAAACTGCCGTTTTCGATGGGACGAACTATGCGTATTGGAAGATATGCATGTCGGCCTATCTGCAGAGTATTGGTGCTTCCATTTGGGATATTTGCAACTCTGCTGATTACGTGGTCTTGGCTCCTCGTGTGACTCAGCATCAGATCGATGAGCACGATGCCATTAGCCGAGCCCGTAATGCTCTTTTCTCATGCTTGAGCATGACGGAGTTTGATCGCGTTTCTCACCTCGCTATGGCTCAGGAGATTTGGGCTACCCTCATGCGTTTCCATGAGGGAACCACTCAAGTCAAAACCCGTCTCTATGAGTCGTTCAAGCGAGAGTATGAGAACTTTCGACATATGCCTGGCGAGAGCATAGAAAGTTTATTCGCTCGCTTTCAGGTGATTGTCAATAGGATGAGGGCTAACAAGGAGCTGTTGCCTTTCGACGATCATGAGAGAGATTTGAAGCTTTTGCACACTCTCGATCGATCGGTGTGGGACTCAAAGGTTCAGGCGATCATCGAATCACCTAACTATGAGACCCTCACATGCGACAAGCTCTTTAGTAAGCTCAAGTCCAGTGAGATCGATGCCATGACGAGGGCTTCTTATGAGAATCCTTCTGGCCCGTCAATGGCTTTGCTTTCTGGCTCTTCTACTGACCCCTCTAGAGGCTTTGCACTCTCTTCTCTTCTTTCTGTCACAGAGGAGCAGCTGGAGTTCATGGGGGATGACGAGTTGGCTTTGCTCGCCAACCGGTTCTCGTGGTTCCACAACAACCGCATGAACCGTCGCCGCGGAGGAGGACGTTTGGGATGTTTCGAGTGCGGCGATCCCAACCACTTCATCGCCAATTGCCCGAAGAAGAACAAGCACACCTTCGGCAAGGCGGATCATGGGCACAAGTACGACTCCGGCAAGCGCAAGGAGAAGTACGTCCCCGCGAAGCACAAGGGGAAGGGCGGCTTCAACAAGGAGTACGTCAAGACGAAGTACTTGGAGAAGGCCCAGGCTGAGCAGCGTGCGTTCTTCGCCACGCTCAGCGACGTCGACGACTTGGATGACGACTCCGTTTCCTCAAGCGACGACGAGTCCGAGAAGAAGAAGAGGATCGAGGACAAGCTGAACGGCCTCTGCTTCTTCGTCGACAACAAGGGCTTCTGCACCATGGCCCTCGGCAAGGAGGTCAACGGCGAGCTGGAGGACATCCCTCGGAATGACGACGGCGACGACGACACCTCCCAGGTACCTCAGACCCCCGATGAGCTTTCTGCTGAGGTCCAAAAACTTACTGCTGCTCTCCTTAGTCAAGACAAGTTGCTTAGGCGCGCTGCTAGAGAGAGGAAGGAGTTTATGCAGAAGTGGGAGGATACGGTGAAGGAACTTGAATCTGTCAAGTCCACCATTGTTGTCACAGATGAGGAGGAGTGTGAGATGTGCTCCACACACATGACTGATCTTCTCACTTTGAGAAGTAAGTATGCTGTGTTGGTAGGAGAGGTGGATGAGCTTAGAGCTAGATCTTCGGTGCTTGGTGCGTGCAAGTCTTGTGCAGGCTTGCAATCCGAGTTGGCAGAGAAGAATGCAAAGATTGTGTCTCTTGAGAAGGCCAACTCGGATAGCACTTTTGTATCTAGATGCGCTTTGTGTGAGGGTTTGGAGATGGAGATAGCCAATGTGAAGCATGACAAGATGCAAACCGAGGAGGAAAACACATACCTTCGGACCCTAGTGGTGAGCCACAGCTTAGGATGATGATCTCCCAGTTCAAGCGTGTTGCTAGAGGTCCAGGTGTAGGTTTTGCTCAGGGTGTTGAGTGTGCTTCATCTTTTGGCAAGGTTGGAGAGTTTAGTGGTCTTAACCCGAATGAGAAGCCCAACTCCACCACTACTCCCAAGCTTACCAAGATGCCACCCAGAGAGCCTCCAAAGCCTAACACCAAGGATGGTGTCTTTGTTGAACCACCGAGAGCTCCATGTTGGTAGTTCTTAACTTCACTAAAGATAGAGCTAGGCAACTATCCCCGGTAACAGCCCAGAAATGCTTGCTGACACTTGCCAACGTCGTGACTAGGAGTAGACTATGGAATCTACCCCTGGCAACGGCGCCAGAAATGCTTGTAGCAAGTCCAGTCACTATACCTAAAGGAGTGAAGCTAAAGCAGCTATCTACTAATGTCAAATGGGGTTGTCAATCCCGACACTAGTAGGAGCTAGCTAGAGAGATTGCAATCTACCTAGAGGAGATTCTGCAAGCGCACAGAACTATCGTAGTAGCACTTCGCCTGGGAGTACCAGGTGTCGATTTATTTGATCCCAAAGGAAGGCTAGGGTGGTGTATGAGTCGAGTCAAGGAGGGTATGAGAGTCGAAGAATAAGAAAACAGAAAGAGGAGAAGAGAGGAGATGAAAGGGTTGAGAGAGGATGAGAGGCTAGAAAGAATATATGGATGGATAGGTAAGGATGAATGAAATGGCTAAGGTATGTTGGATAAATAGGTAGATGGATAGAATGGGATAACTAAGGATAACTAACTAATAAATATAATTACTATTTACTCCTAGATAACTACGAAGCAAGACAGGCAAATGTCAATAAAGCAACCAAGTTAAGTATAGTTTTATTCCTATCTTATCAAGTACCGAGGCGTACTAGCCTTTACCACTGCTTTAGGTTGAACGCTAGCACAACGAGCCTTACTGTTAAACTGGGCCAACTACGTGGTGGAATTCAAGGCGCACAGGACTGTCACCACCTGCTTGCTACCACAGCTACCCGGGGGTCCAGCCGTATCTGAAGGTAAGTCTATAACTAAGAACCACGCTTAATTATATTCTAACTATCTCTACCCTAGCTTTGAATAGAGACACCCTTGCGGATGTCAGAGCAAATACTTGACTTAATGAGATAAACACTAAACTAACTAAGTAACCTATTGGCAAAGATCAAACACTAAGCACACTAGAGATTAACTACTATGGCTAAGTGAATTGAACTGTAGGGATAACTAGGTCACACTCAAGGCACTTGATAAAGTAATACTGAAACTAATACTAAAATAATATTGGAATAATTATAAGTGTACCTGAGATACAAGAGAGCAAACCAGACCAGAGACACCGAGAAATCAACCGACCTCCGATGCCAGTCACTCGCACCCGCTTCTCTCCTAGCAAGCTCTACGCTACTATACCATTGGTCAGGGCTGAGCTGTGCTAAACTAAGAGCCGCGCTGCAGCGAGGGCACTAGAGCTATGCTCTCTCTACTAGCTAACCTACTTGCCTAAGCTCTCTGAGCTTCTAACCTAGCTCTCACTTGCTTTCTACATTGCTTGCTTTCCTTCCTTGCTTCCTTGCTTGGAATGAAGTGACGCCTCCAGGGGGGTATTTATAGCCTTGTGGAGTGAGGGGGGTACTTATAGGGGGGAGACAACCGACCTAGGGCTGAGTCAGGTGGCGGGCGCCAGCCCTAGGTGGCGGCCGCCACCCCTAACCGTCCGATTGAACCGCCATTCAATCGAGGGCATCCAGGGGGTCCTCCAAGGTGGTGGTTAGGTCGGTGGCTCAAACCCTAACCGCCTCTTGTCCAATCCAGGGCACGATCCGCATCACCCACCTCCCGAGCCGTCCGATTCAACCGACCTAGTGACCAAGGGCCAGGAATTGGCCTTGGGGAGGTCACACGGATCGGTGACGTGACAGGGAGTGGATTTGGGTCAACTCAAGTGGCGGGCGCCACCTAGGGGTGGCGGGCGCCACCCCCTTGAGGCCCAATTGGGCCCTGCTGAGTGAGTTTGGCCTTTGGTGGTTCAAATATCCGAATTTGGTTCAAATCCCGCATTCAAATCAAAATCTATGGACATGTGGAATTTGGTTAGTTTGAAACCTATTTGACTACATTTCATGCCTTTTTGGTGAATTTTAGGGTAAAATGTTGATGGTAAAACAGGTGTTTAAGGACCATCAACAAGCTCCCCCAAGCTAACCTATTGCTCGTCCTCGAGCAACAATGCGGTTTAAGCATTGAGCATGAAATAGATAGCAACTGAAGATGTATACAAGTGCATATTGTATAGTGAGAAATAACTTAGTATATATCATTAATCATAGCAATGTGGGGCTTATAGCTTTTCACTTCAAACATGCAAGAGTGAAATAAAGCAGTAGATAGGAAACTTTTATCTTGCTTAGGTTTGACTAGGATTCTGTCTGGAGTTTTTTTTTAAGGTTTTCAAAAAATAAAAACTTGCTTAAGTCCTCCAAGATTCACTCAATCACTCAATGGTGTTTAAATCCTCACTTAGGCCAAAATGTAGCCTCTCCTATTTCTAAAGAATGATATGTGGAGTTATAGGTAGGCTAAGAATCATGAGAAAATTGCCTAATGTTTATTGCTAAGCTAGACACTCAGATCATAAGGAGCAGCAAATCATAAAAATTGATCAAGATGTGCATGTGTGGTTATGTGGAAGTGTATAGAGAGATATTTCATAATCCTTCCTAGTTAATTTCTGGGGTCTAGAGCTAATGATAACTCTCTCTCTCTCTTTTTTCGATACATAGTGAGTAGACAAAAATGTGTCCTCACATTTTCTCAGGAGATAGTCCGCTCTTGAGCTACTTTGCTCACTTTTTTTTCATATCTCTCTTTTTTAGCTCTAGATTTCCCCAGATTGTCTATAGGAAAGGATTTTAGAAATGAAAAGGGGGAAGAGAGAGAAATGCTTATTCCCAGTGTAGGAATAGCATAAGGCTAGCAATGGAACGTTTGGCAAGGTATTGCATATCTCCAGTGTAGAGAATGAGCAATTTATTTGGTGGTTGCAAACTTCCAAAGTGGAGAGTAGGCAATTTATGGTGGGTGTGTGAATCTTGATCAAAAGATATGATAAGCTTCTCTACTAAGATCTATGAGGTCTAACAAAGCTCAACACAAACAAAGCTCTTTGTGGTTTTGACTAACAAATATTTGGCTAGTGGTGGGATGGGATAAAATCCAGGAGGAACTTTTAGCAAGGTTTTCATGATTTTTAAAAGAAATCCTCCAGATTAGGTCCTAATTTCACCTTAGCAAGTTTAAAGAATTACTCCATTTCCAACTAACTTTATTCACTAAGCATGGTTTTAGTTAAAACATGTGCAACCCACAAAAGCTACAACTTGGATAAAACTAGTTATTCTAACTATAACAATAGCATTTGCATGGCATATTTTATTTCTTATTCAGGTTCCTACATTTTAAGCAGATTTTATCATTTTTATTCATGAACATCAAGAGTAAGGTTGAAACATACCTTATTGGCGCGAGGATCTCCCCCAAGCTGGCTTCTTGCTTGGTGAAGGGTCTTCATCTTTCTCGGTTGGAGCTCTTGTTTTTATTTTATTAAAAAGGAAACTATCTAATGTTGTGAAAAAGGGAAACTATCCTATTATGATATTTTATTATTCTAGCTAAGTTAACATATACTTATGCATATAACTAATGATAACTGATTTTTTTAGTTACATGCATGACATATGTTATTTATTTGAAAAAGGGAAATTTGAAGGGAAATTTAAAAGTAATTCCATACCTTGGATCCATGGAATTTCATCCTTATTGGGTGGATCTTCTTCCTTGGGTGCTTCTTCTTTAAGTACTTCATCGGGTTCTTCTTCTTTTGGCACCTCTCCTTTGTTATGTGAATTACACAACTCAGGAGAAGGTGGTTCTTTCTTTCTTTCTGTTCCACCTTGTTCTTGGGCGCCTCTTCTTGGCACGAACGAGTTTTGCTTCCTGCATGTTAGTGGCATATGCCGGACCACGGGAAAAGGAGAATATTTCCTCCCTCCCTCCTAATGTCATTTGCATTTTACCACTCCCCACATATATGCAAGCATCAACAGTGTTCAAGAAAGGTCTACCTAAGATTAGAGGCACATCTTTCCTATTTCCCATATCTAGTATTATGAAATCAGCAGGAACATATGATCCTCTAATATGAACAAGTAAATTAGTGATTATTCCTTCTACATAGCATGTTGATTGATCAGCTAGCACGACATAGGCAGATGTGGATGAGATGGGTGGAAAGAACGAGTTTTCATAGAAATCCTTAGATAAAATGTTCACACTCGATCCTAAATCACACATGGCATTTTTAAAGACTTCACCAAAGATTGAGCATCTAATTATGGGACTACCAGGATCACCCTTTTTAACAGTCATGGTTTGATCTTCATAATAGTTAAAATATTTTATTTCAACCATATTTGCACTTTCCATGTTAGGTTTAGCCGGAATTTTGCCAGCTTCAAAAGATGGTATGATAGCAGCAAGTTGAGCTAATTGGGTTTCTAACATCTTATTAAAGCTAAGTTGATTTTTCAGAGCAGATGAGAAATCTTCCAATTTAGCATTTATGTTCTCAAGCATTTTATCATTTGACATTAATTTCTTATTCAAAAATTCAGTAGTTCTACCTTGAGAGTAGACTAGATTCTTTAAGAACGCGAAATTATCAGTACTTTGGAAATTAGAGTGAGGGAATGAATTATTACCTTGAGAGTTGGAGTACTGATTCCATCCTTGATTTTGTTGGCGGAAACCGTTGTTGTTGTTGTTGATGATGAAGTTCAAATCTTCATGTAACTCGGGGCAGTGGTTCCCAGAATGTCCGGTTTCTCCACAGACTTCACAAGTCATGTAGGATTCCAGAGATTGGACACTCTCTTGTTGGTTCATCTTCTCACAGCTGTCCAACTTCTTTGCCAGCAAGTCCATCTTGGCCACGATCATGTCGGCCTCCATAAGGGAATGCACACCTCGCTTACGGGGCTGCAGTCTCTCGTTATTCTATCCTTGGTTCGACACCATCTTCTCTATGAGAGCCTTAGCATCTGCAACATTCAGAGAAAAGAATGCACTGCCGGCGGCGGCATCTAAATGGCTTCTAGAGAGTGGGGTTAGGCCATGGTAGAAGTTCTGGACCAATAGCCAGTCCTTCATACCATGGTGTGGACAAGCAGCGACGTACTCTTGCATTCTCTCCCAAGCCTCGGGAATAGATTCCTCGACTTGTTGCGTAAAGCTGGAGATTTTGTTGCGAAGAGAGTTCGTCTTGCCCATCAGAAAGAATTTGGCGAGAAAAGCATTGGAACACTTGTCCCATGTGTCTATAGCGTTGCGATTGGTATAGAACCATTGCTTCGCTTTTCCTAGGAGAGAAAAGGGAAAGAGACGAAGACGGATGGCTTCTTGGGTTATCCCCTTAATGGTGAAGGTGCCGCAGATCTCCAAAAATTGTTGGAGGTGAGCATTGGCATCCTCATGAGCTTTGCCATAGAACGGGCTAGCTTGGACCATCGTGATCAGAGCCGGTTTCAACTCAAAATTGAGGCTGGCATCGATCACGTCTGGTCCTGTCGCTACATTGGCGACAGAAGGAGCGGAAAACTCACGAATGGTCTTATTGGCCGTCGTGAAGGTAGAACAAGATAAGAAAGAAAGAAGTTGAAGAAGATGAAGGAAAAAGATAAGAAGGACTAAGGAAAGAAAGAATGGGGAAAGATGGGATTCGCTAAGCGGAAGCTTAAGCGAAGATAAATTCGACAAGGACTCGAAGGATACACCGATTGCCTTCCCCGACAACGGCGCCAGAAAGCTTGTTGGTAGTTCTTAACTTCACTAAAGATAGAGCTAGGCAACTATCCCCGGTAACGGCCCAGAAATGCTTGTCGACCCTTGCCAACGTCGTGACTAGGAGTAGACTATGGAATCTACCCCTGGCAACGGCGCCAGAAATGCTTGTAGCAAGTCCAGTCACTATACCTAAAGGAGTGAAGCTAAAGCAGCTATCTACTAATGTCAAATGAAATTGTCAATCCCGACACTAGTAGGAGCTAGCTAGAGAGATTGCAATCTACCTAGAGGAGATTCTGCAAGCGCACAAAACTATCATAGTAGCACTTCACCTGGGAGTACCAGGTGTCCATTTATTTGATCCCAAAGGAAGGCTAGGGTGGTGTATGAGTCGAGTCAAGGAGGGGATGAGAGTCGAAGAATAAGAAAAGGGAAAGAGGAGAAGAGAGGAGATGAAAGGGATGAGAGAGGATGAGAGGCTAGAAAGAATATATGGATGGATAGGTAAGGATGAATGAAATGACTAAGGTAAGGTGGATAAATAGGTAGATGGATAGAATGGGATAACTAAGGATAACTAACTAATAAATAACTAATAAATATAATTACTATTTACTCCTAGATAACTACGAAGCAAGACAGGCAAATATCAATAAAGCAACCAAGTTAAGTATAGTTTTATTCCTATCTTATCAAGTACCGAGGCGTACTAGCCTTTACCACGGCTTTAGGTTGAACGCTAGCACAACGAGCCTTACTGTTAAACTGGGCCAACTACGTGGTGGAATTCAAGGCGCACAGGACTGTCACCACCTGCTTGCTACCACAACTATCCGGGAATCCAGCCATATCTGAAGGTAAGTCTATAACTAAGCACCACGCTTAATTATATTCTAACTATCTCTACCCTAGCTTTGAATAGAGACACAAGACTAAACTAACTAAGTAACCAATTGGCAAAGATCAAACACTAAGCACACTAGAGATTAACTACTATGGCTAAGTGAATTGAACTGAAGGGATAACTTGGTCACACTCAAGGCACTTGATAAAGTAATACTGAAAGTGATACTGAAAGTAATACTAAAATAATATTGGAATAATGATAAGTGTACCTGAGATACAAGAGAGCAAACCAGACCAGAGACGCCGGGAAATCAACCGACCTCCGATGCCAGTCACTCGCACCCGCTTCTCTCCTAGCAAGCTCTACGCTACTATACCACTGGTCAGGGCTGAGCTGTGCTAAACTAAGAGCCGCGCTGCAGCGAGGGCACTAGAGCTATGCTCTCTCTACTAGCTAACCTACTTGCCTAAGCTCTCTGAGCTTCTAACCTAGCTCTCACTTGCTTTCTACATTGCTTGCTTTCCTTCCTTGCTTCCTTGCTTGAAATGAAGTGATGCCTCCAGGGGTGTATTTATAGCCTTGTGGAGTGAGGGGGGTACTTATAGGGGGAGGTAGCCGACCTAGGGCTGAGTCAGGTGGTGGGCGCCAGCCCTAGGTGGCGACCGCCACCCCTAACCGTACGATTGAACCGCCATTCAACCGAGGGCAACCAGGGGGTCCTCCAAGGCGGTGGTTATGTCGGTGGCTCCAACCCTAACCGCGTCTTGTCCAATCCAGGGCATGATCCGCGTCACCCGTCTCCCGAGCCGTCCAATTCAACCGACCTAGTGAACAAGGGCTAGGAATTGGCCTTGGGGAGGTCACACGGATCAGTGACGTGGTAGAGAGTGGATTTGGGCCAACTCAAGTGGCGGGCGCCACCTAGGGGTGGCGGGCGCCACCCCCCTGAGGCCCAATTGGGCCCTGCTGAGTGGGTTTGGCCTTTGGTGGTTCAAATATCCAAATTTGGTTCAAATCAAAATCTTTGGACATGTGGAATTCGGTTAGTTTGAAACCTATTTGACTACATTTCATGCCGTTTTGGTGAATTTTAGGGTAAAATGTTGATGGTAAAACAGTTGTCTAAGGACCATCAACACTCCACCCAAGAAACAATCATGGGCTCCAAAATCAAACCACCTCAAGAACAAGCTGGACACCATGCCACCCATCCAGGAGGAGCTTATGCCACAGAAGGGCAAAGTGATCCACACCCACTACCGTGAGTACCAACAACCCCCTATGAGAGCGGTGAGGTACCATTGTGAACACTGTGGGAGAGATGTACACTTAAGTGAGTTTTGCTTTCGGCGCAAGAGAGAGGCGCGCCGTGCAAAGGTGATGAACAACACGAACATGTACCATCCTTTCCATGATGTACATGTGCCGAATGTTTAGAGGCGTGCTGCTAGGCCTAGAGGTCGAAAACCTCAAGTTCCTAGGCCTAGGCCGCGAGGAGGTTGTGCCCGGCGGGAGCCTGCAGTTGTGGGCTATGGACCCCGTGGCGGTGGCTTTGTAGTTGACCGTTTTCCCGCATCGCATTTTGAGTATCGCTATGGACGCTCCTCCCTTAGCGGACCACGTTTTCCTCTACGTGGTGATCGCTCTTCCCGTAGGCGTGCTAGGAATGGTTTTTCTGCTAACCGTTCTTTTGAGCAGCCGACCCAACACTGGTATTCTTCCTACTTCACTAACCCCAGTGTTGGACCGTATGCTCACCCTATGTCTTTTTATTGATGTAGGTAAAATGATTGGAGAACGTTTGGTTGGTGGATTCCGGTTGCTCGAGGGACATGACCGGAAACAACAAGTGGTTCTCCAGTCTTAGTCCGATCACCGAAAAGGAGTTTATCACCTTCGGCGACAATAGTAAAGGTAAAGTGTTGTCTCATGGGTCGGTGCGAGTTAATGAGCACTTTGTGTTGCGCGATGTTGCTCTTGTTTCTAACTTGCATTTTAACCTTCTTTCTGTTTCGCAACTTTTCGATGATGACTATGAGATTCGTTTTAAGCTGAATCTCAGTCGCATTTTGGATCCTCAGGGCAATCTTGTTTGTGTGATTTCACCCTTTGGGAAAGTCTTCCGTGCGAACTTCTCGGAGTCGTTTGGAGTTTCTCGTTGTCTTTTGGCTGGACCTTCCTCCTCTAATCTTTGGAAGTGGCATAAGAGACTAGGACATTTGAGCTTCGACTTGCTTGCAAGGCTTAGTTCACTTGGCCTAATCCGAGGATTGCCGAAGTTGTGCATGGAGAAAGATCTTGTTTGCCATTCTTGAAGACATGGGAAGATGGTTGCCGCTCCCCACCATCCAGTGACTCAGATCATGACCAAGCGCCCTGGAGAGCTTTTGCATATGGACCTTGTTGGTCCGGCTCAGGTGAGCTCGGTTGGGGGGAAGTGGTATGTCCTTGTTGTTGTTGACGATTTTTCGAGATATTCGTGGGTCTTCTTTTTGACCGAGAAGACCGAGACTTTCTCATTTGCTCGCAATCTGATTTTGCATCTTCAGAATGAGTTCCCTTTGAACTCAATGCGAGCTATCCGTAGTGATAATGGGTCCGAGTTCAAAAACTCGGATTTTGAGAAGTTTTGTAACTCTTTGGGTTTAGAGCATCAGTTTTCTTCCCCCTACACACCACCACAGAATGGTGTTGTAGAAAGGAAGAATCGGACCCTTGTAGAGATGGCCAGGACGATGCTCGATGAGCATAGGACTCCTAGGCGATATTGGGCCGAAGCTATGAGCACTGCATGCTACATTTCCAATCGCATTTTTCTCCGAGCTTTTTTGAAAAAGACTTCTTATGAGTTGCATTTTGGAAAACAGCCCAAAGTGAGTTATTTTAGAGTTTTCGGTTGCCATTGTTTTATACTCAAAAAGGGCAACTTCGACAAGTTTGAGTCTCATTCTTCTGACGGTGTATTTTTGGGTTATGGCACTCATACTCGTGCATATCGGGTACTTAACCTTGATACTAACCGAGTCATGGAGACATCCGATGTCACCTTCGACGAGACCATGGTTTGTCCTTCTTCTGTTTTGAGCATGCAGGTGATCATGAGGTTGGCGAGCCTCTTTTTGATGATGAGGAAGAGGGTGCTGAAGGGATGGATGACCCAACACCTCCTCCACCTGCTGTGCCGCAAAGAGCGGCCTCTACTACCACTCACGGCCCCGACCCTTCTTCTTCGACCACTTGGGGGTCGTGGGATCCGCCACCTCGAGCGGTACCTTTTGTACCTGAGGAGGCACCAGCTGCTGTTGAGGGGGAGGCCACTTCAGTTCGGGAGGCGCCACGACACATTCAGCGCCAACACCCGCCTCAACAGATGATCGGTAGCATCGGCGAACGTGTCACTCGGTCAAGGTCACAACAAATCTCTCACTTTGCTCATTCTGCATTTGTTGCTGATTTTGAACCCCGAGATGTTGGACACGCTTTGACAGATCCAGATTGGGTCAATGCCATGCATGAGGAGCTTGAGAACTTTGAGAGAAATTGGGTTTGGTTTCTTGTTCCTCTTCCTCCTAAGTGTCACCCTATTGGGACAAAATGGGGTTTCAAAAACAAACAAGGAGAAGATAGCCATGTTGTGAGAAACAAGGCCAGACTTGTAGCCCAGGGGTATAGTCAGAAGGAGGGGATAGACTATGAGGAGACTTTTGCTCCTATAGCTCGTTTGGAGGCAATTAGGATCCTCTTGGCTTTTGCTGCATCCAAAGGGTTTAAACTTTTTCAAATGGATGTCAAGAGTGCCTTCCTAAACGGCTACATAGAAGAGGAGGTGTATGTGAAACAACCCCCCGGTTTCGAAAATCCCAAGTTTCCAAACCATGTTTTTGAACTTCACAAAGTTTTGTATGGTTTGAAACAAGCCCTTAGAGCCTGGTATGATAGGTTGAAAACCTTTTTTGCTTACTAAGGGTTTTAAAATGGGATGTGTGGATAAAACGCTCTTTCTCCTCAAGCAAGGCAATGATACTCTCTTTCTAGATTTACGTGGATGATATCATTTTCGGTGGTTCTTCTCACGCTTTGGTTGCCAAGTTTGCAGATACTATGAGCAGGGAGTTTGAGATGAGCATGATGGGCGAGTTGACGTTTTTCCTTGGGTTGCAAATCAAGCAATCTCGAGAGGGAACGTTTGTGCACCAGGGTAAGTATACCAAGGATATCCTGAAGAAATTCGATATGGGTGAGGCCAAGCCTCTTCCAACACCCATGTCGACCATGACGGCCCTGGATGCGGACAAGGATGGAGAAGCTGTGGACTAGAAGGAGTACCGGAGTATGATCGGGTCGCTGCTGTACCTGACGGTGACACACCCGGACATTCAGTTCGCGGTGTGTCTTTGCGCGCGATTTCAGTCGTCGCCGCGCACCTCTCACCGTCAGGCGGTCAAGCGCATTATGAGGTACTTATAGTTCACTCCAGAGTTTGTGGGATTTGGTATTCTGCTTCCTCCACCCTCTCCCTTTGCGGTTATTCTGATGCCGATTTTGCTAGATGCCGCATTGAGCGCAAGTCCACTTCTGGGACTTGTCAGTTTATTGGTTCTTCTCTTGTATCGTGGTCTTCTCACAAGCAGTCTAGTGTCGCCCAATCTACCATGGAGGCTGAGTATGTTGCTACAGCTAGCTGCTATTCCCAGTTGCTTTGGATGATGGCCACTTTGCGTGATTTTGGTCTGAGCTTTTCTCGCGTTCCTTTGCTTTGTGACAGCACGAGTGCTATTAACGTTGCTAAGAACCCCGTGCTGCACTCTAAGACCAAACACATTGATGTGCGCTTTCATTTTCTGCGAGACCACTATGAGAAGGGTGATATCGACCTTCGCCATGTCGATACTCATCATCAGTTGGCTGATATTTTTACCAAGCCTTTGGACCAATCAACTTTTGCTAGGTTGAGAGGTGAGCTTGGAGTGTGCTTCCCCTTTTAGATGGGGGAAACATTTTGACTCTTGTATTATAAACTGACTTTGTATTTTTCAATTGGTATCTTTTCTTCATGCATCTTTGCATTTCATCTTGCATATTTACATTCAGAGCTTCTTGTATATAATCTTTAGAATGTGACTATGCTCTGTTTAGTGTATGCTCTGATGCTTTATGATGATGCTTGTAGCTTATGCTCTTACTGATCACTGATACATGTTGTGAGCTGAGCTATTTTATGAATGGTGAATTTGCTTAATACACATAAAACTTGAAAATGTTCACCATTGAGATATGCAACTAGCATGTGTAGAATATGTTGAATTCACTTGTGCTTTTCATATATGCTAGGTTGCTATGTCTCTAGTTCTGAGTCATTCACTTTCTTGGTATGTTCATATGCTGCCTTAATTTTGAACCAAGTTAAGTGAAGTGGAAAGATCGAGATGGGATTGCTTGTCAGCACATCACAGTTTTGAGACTGTTTCTCATTGCACTTTGAGTTAAACTTGAGCTGTGTGGTGTATGACCGAAACTGTTGCTTTAAGCTTCTGATTGTTTCTGCATAGGCTTCACGCAGTTGAAAAGTTAGGCAATGACAAGCTTTCAACCTCTCGCAATCACATGCTGAAATTTGAACTTGTGTAATTTAACCGCTGCAACTCCAATAAAATTTGGATACACAAGTCTATGTTTCATTCTATAGCATGATGGTTGAACTGTGCTAGGGGTAGTTCACCTTGTATACATGTTTAGCACTTGTTTGACTTCCTGTCTATACATGCTTAGTGCTATTTTGATGGTGAATACCTTTTAACTGCTCTTTTTGCTCCAATGTTCAGATTTCGTATTTGGTGATCAGTTTGAGCCTTTGCTAGCATTCTGTGCATTGTATGAGTCATCGGATCAGCATTCTGTCTAGCATGTTCATATTCTATCGACTATATTCCTGAAGCTGCTAACCTGTATTTTGACTCATATGCATTTGGAGGGAAGTTCCTTGATAGTGCATTTTCAACTAAGGGAGAGAAAATATTGCAAATCATGTGCTTTCCGAGTTGAACTAAGGGGGAGAAATTAGATCAACTACGGGGAGATTTCAGATTTCCTGGTTGTGTGCACTATTTGAGGGGGAGTTCTGGTCGCTGCTGAGTTTTTGAGCTGGTAACAGTTGGTACAGAGCATTTTTGACAGCTGGTTGTGTTGAGCCTTTGCCTCTTTCTTGAGGGACTAGCAACTTTGTCTTTATGCTTTTCAGTTGGTATCAAGCCTTCTTCAGTTGGTATCGAGCTTCCTCGCTAGCGGTGTTGAGCCCGTTCTGCCTCTTCTTGAGGGCTAGCTCTGTTTTGCTTGAATTTTAGTTGATCCTTCAATTGATATCGAGCTTTTTCGCTAGCGGTGTTGAGCCTGTTCTTCCTCTTCTTGAGGGCTAGCTTTGCTTTGCTTGGTTGCGTCGAGCCGTTGCCCATGTCTTTGGGAACCAAGTTGTTTTGCTCTTTCCACTTGACCTTCTTCGGCTTTGTTATGCTTTTGGGTCATTTGGTCAAGTTCTCTCTCTTTCTTCCTTCTTTCCTCTATTCCAATATGATTTGTGTTGGTAGTTGACAATGCACTCATCAAGGGGGAGATTGCGGATACATGGGTGTATGCCGAGTCTCTGAGTGATGAGTGATTGTCAACTGGGATAATGCGCATGTTCTTTGGCTTGTGTTGTGCAGGTGTCGAGCACGGATACAGTGATTGAAGGCAAGGTGAAGGTCAAGTAGAGACGTGCCGTGCCGATGGACCGAGAGTGGCGAAGGGCGGACGTCAGGCTTGGACTGAGGGACCGGTGACCTGAGGATCAGCTGTGGTGGCTGACAGCCTGGGACAGCGATGAGCGAAGACTTGCGGACACGGTGTTGCTCAGGTCGAGGACCTAGGAACACGTGTCGGTGGACGGGGTGCACGGGCGGTGCATCTCCTCTACGGCTCGGTTTGGTGGTTGAGTCACAGAAAAACCACCAAGTGGACGGTTTCCAGGTTTGGGCCTCAAAACCTGGGCGCTGATGGTTTCTGAGTTTGGGCCACAAAACTTGAGCTGAGGACGGTTTCCAGGATTGGGCCTCAAAACCTGGGTGCTGCGGGTTTCTGAGTTTGGGCCACAAAACTCAGGTGATGGACGGCTGGTTTCCCGGTTTGGGCCTCAAAACCGGGGGTTGGTCATAAAGGCTGGTTTCCCGGTTTGGGCCACAAAACCGGGGGCGAAGTCCGGGAAAAGGACGTGCAGAGCGGTGGCGGCACGTGGCGGCAATCGGTGAGGTTGCGTCGAGGCAACGCTACCAGTTGTGCGGGCGTGGCCGTCGGATCACCACCTTCCACGAGTTGGTCCAGAATAACCCTAGGGTTTAGCTGGTTCACTCTGTAATTAGTTAGGGGTAGAGTGGGAACTAGAATTAGGATAAGTAGAGGGAGACACCCACCTCCCATCATATCTCAGTCATTTGCTCTTTGCTTCTAGGGTTTTCCTGCTCTCCTGATCCCCTGCTGTAGCTAACTGAGATCCGCAGAGAACCATACCTCTGTGTACTAAAGATTTTGAGGAAGTGAGACCGTAATCTCACTATTGTAGCGTGTGGTAGCCACACAGTTGCAAATTCGTGGTTGTGATTCGCGTTTTGTTCTTGCTCTTCGCGGGTTGCTTTTCTCCATGATTTTCTCGTCGATCGATCTCCTTGTTCGTTGCATCTTTTGCGTATTCGTTTGAACATAGATGTTCTAGATCGTGAGGCACTTCTTTCCACTGAAGGAATTCTCCTCTAACCTCACGAGCTAGTAGATCGGTCGATTTTCGTTTCGGTTTGGTTTTTCTCTCCCCTCACCCAAAATTCTTTGATTCATCGATTTGGAGATAGGTTCGAGCCATGATCTCTTAGAGATAGCTCACTATCTACCTTGTGACTCATCTCTCCAAGTTTGGTCCCTAGAGGATTCGTTTTGGGAGAGTTTGAGTTGAATCGGTGGACGAACAGAGGTGCATCTGGGTGACCGGACGCTGGCGTCGGGCATACCGGACGCTAGGGCTAAGAGTCCGGTCACTGAACGGTTGTTCTCTGATCTTTGCGATTTTGACCGGATGCTCCATTTGATCTGTGACCGAACTCGTCCTTGCCACTGTTCACTGTTTGGTTTCCTTTTGACCGGACGCTGCAGACTTGACCGGACACACGCTCACTAGGAGTCCAGTCAGAAACAGTAAGCTCCAAAAACTGATTTTGCACGACCGGACGCGTCCGGTGCTACTTGACCGGACGCAGGCTGAGTTCGGTCAGTGCTGTTCTGCGCTGTTTCGTCCGTGGTTCGTTCATCCGTTGACGGTTTTGGTTTCCATCTGTTACGTTGGGTTTCTAGAGTTGTGTAGTGTCTCGTTGTGCTTCTTGGAAGCATCCACCCTACATCTAGGGTCGTGGACACTCGTAAGCTCTAGGTTTGCTCTTGGGGTCGACTCTCGGGACAGTGGTAACAAGTTTCTGAAAAGAAATTTTGAAGCTCCCATTCACCCCCCTCTGGTCGCTTTCTGGTTGCACTCTCGGTCCTTCACAACCATGAGTTATTCCTTCCCTGCTGAAGATTATATCACTGAGAAGGGTGAAGAAAATACTTCTCAACATACTCTATCAATGGAAAATCAAGCTCGGCTGAGGGAGGTGATCATTCTGTTGAATAAAGACACCGTCAATTTGGTTCAGGACGCAGATCAGATAAGAGACATTCTTGAACTTATTGATGAAGATATTCCCCCTGCTCTTTTGACACCCCTAGAGTCTGCAGCCTGCCTTGATAACTTTGTCGGTATGGTGAGAAGGGCAACCAAGAACATATCATCTAGGGCTGTCTTGTAGAATGATAGGTCTTCAAAGAAGCTGGAGCTTAAAGATTTGCACTCTTACATCCAAACTGCAAGAAATTTCCTGACAACCCTGGATCCCGAGTTAAAAGCCATGAAGGAAGAAAAGGGCAAGTTAGAAGCTCAGCTAGCGTAACTGAATGCCAAAATTCAGTCTAGGGCTCATATAGCTGATTTGCCGAAGGACATAGAAGCAGCTTCACTAAGGATGACTTCGGCCCTCAAAGAAGATCGGCAAATCAAAACCAAGCTATCCAAGATCCAAAGCTCTGAAGATGAAGACCAGAAAATGCTAGACAATGTTAACCGAATCTGGACCGAGGCTATAAAGGCAATTAATTAGCTTCTGAATGAGTAGACATTGAACTTGTAATAAACCAAGTGTAATACACTCTGTCTTCACAGAACTATCTTCATACTTCCATGCCTTTATTTGTCTGAGAAAGCAATCGACCTTTTTCCCTTAAAATTTTTTCCTATTAAGATGTAGCCGATTGTCCTCATTTTCTGATAGCCGAACGAGCCCTAACTCAAAGAACCAAGGATATAGCCGAACGACATTCGACTTAACCGAGCCCGGCCCAGTCCAGTAACGGCCTTGCCGAGAAGGAAAAAACCCTACTTCGTCGCTTGGCATTCTCGCCCTACTACCCCGTGGAACTCGTCACGACTCCTTTTTCGGCTTATATAAACCCCTTTCGTCAGCCTCGATTGCCACCTACAGTTAAGCATTCTTACCTCCGCCTCTTCATATTTCTTACTCGATTCAATCCAGAAGAAAACCCTAACCTCCATAGCAATGGCGAATGGCGATGATCGCGGCAAGCGTGCCGCCGAAGGGGAAGCAGAGCACCGCAACACCGGCGCCGTGGGTGAGAATCGGTTTCTTTGCCCCCTTGCAGTTCCACTCTCTTGTCCGCCTTCCGTCTGGATTTTGATTTTCTTCTTACTTACTAGGATAAGATTCATCTCCACCAGCCAAAGCCATCCTCATCCTCAACCAAGAAACCCATCGCCCGGTTCCTCTAGCCCCTCCGATTCCCCAGACTCTTCCTCAGACTCCTACTACTCCGATTGGTGGAATCACCGTGATGCTTGCCGCTTCAAGGAGGAGAGGGATAAGGCCCGAGAGGAACTGGGCGAAGTTTCCAAGCAATACGGCATCGACCAGCTTGAATGGGAGGATCAGCGGAAGCAACTCTGCGATGCTATCACAGGTC
Organism: Coix lacryma-jobi var. lacryma-jobi; assembly: GCA_009763385.1. Classification (NCBI taxonomy): domain Eukaryota; kingdom Viridiplantae; phylum Streptophyta; class Magnoliopsida; order Poales; family Poaceae; genus Coix; species Coix lacryma-jobi. The sequence continues at coordinate 69,294,488 of CM019823.1, forward strand.
AGTGAAATCCTCGCCCGATTCCCCTTCTTCTAATTGAACTTGTTTGCTTGATGTATCCTTTTTCCTGTCCAACATTGTCTGCAGAGGTCGACCGCCTGAAGATTGCGGCAACTAGGGTGGCCGACAAGGTGAACGCCCAGGGGGAAACCATGGAGGCGCGTCTTGATGATGCAAACAGCCGTGTCGATCAAGCTGTCATTCACGGCGTACACCATGACATCGCCTTAGGGCTGGCGGCGATGTCCACCCAGGCGCGTGAGGATTTCTCCACCATGCCAACCGGCTTTCTCGGTGGCGAGCTTCCAGAAGACGTCGAGGACATCGAAGAACTTCTGGAAAGCTATGAGGATCATGCAACCGTACTCGCCCAGGCCACTGATGCCCAATCTGTCTTGAACAGATTGTTTGATGAATAATCTGTACTTAGGAGTTCCTGTAATAGACTGCTCTCTTTTGTGAAACACTTGCATCTGTGAAATATTGGTTTGTGATTCCTATTTTTTCCTTCTCTGAATTACCGAAAACAAAATTCCTGCATGATATTATCCTTATTCGGTTAGATTGATATTTTTGCTCTAAAGGCGACACATGTCATGTCGGCTATTCTCCAAATTTTTGGAGCATTTTTCTGCTAAAGGTGATGTTTTACATCAGCTATTTTTGCGTACAAACATTCTTGAATCTGCTCATGTACCAACTTCCACGCTGGGATGAAACCTCTTAAGAAATCTCCCATTAATAGCTCTGGAGAACTCTTCCCCAAACAAAGTCTTCAAAATATATGCATTACCAGGCACGCTCCTCACTATCGAAAAGGACCTTCCCAATTTGGAGACCATTTACCGAACGCTTTATCTTTCATCCCGATCGGCAATATGACCTTCCAAACCAAATCCCGTTCTACAAAGTGTTTCTCTTTAACTTTCTTATTGTAATATTTGGCAACACGTAACTTATTTTTCTCTATGTTTTCTAATGCCTTAAGACGAACTAAATGCATATCTTCTAATTCATCCATCATCAAACCTTTATAATCTTCTTTCCTCAAATGATTTTGTAATGTAACTCGTCTTGAACCCGATTGCAACTCCCACGGTAACACAACACAATGCCCATAAACCAATTCGTAAGGAGAGGCTTGAGTAGACCCATGACAAGCCATTCGGTAAGTCTACAAAGCTTCGTTAAGAACCGAATGCTACTTCTTTGGCTTTTCATCAATCTTCTTCTGGATAATCTTAATCATAATTTTATTTGACGCTTCAGCTTGACCATTGGCTTGCGCATAATAAGGAGAAGAATTATACAACTTGATCCCCATTTCTTCAGTAAAATCACAAAATTCGGATGACGTAAACTGAGTCCCTTGATCTGTTGTTATAGTTTGAGGGATCCCGAACCTGTGAACTATATGTTCCTTAACAAAATTGATCATGTTTTCTGATGTAACCCTCTTCAAAGGTATAGCCTCAACCCATTTGGTAAGGTAATCTGTAGCCAACAGTATGAACTTATGTCCTTTGCTAGAAGGAGGATGAATTTGACCAATCAAATCTATAGCCCATCCCCTAAACGGCCATGACTTGATAATTGGATTCATAGCCGATGCTGGAACTCTTTGAATATTGCTGAATCTCTGACAGTCTTGACATCCTTTATAATACTCAAAACAATCCTCGAGCATAGTTGGCCAAAAATAACCAGTCCTTCTTATTATCCATTTCATTCGGTAAGCCGATTGATGTGCACCACATAACCCTTCAGGCACTTCATACATCAGCTTTTTGGCTTCTTCTTGACTTAAACACTTGAGAAGCACTCCATCTATAGATTTATAGTATAACTGATCATCAAGAAGTATAAACTTGAGAGCCTTATACCTGAGCTTTCGGGAAACCTTTTGTGATGGATTTTTCAAGTAGTCGGCAATTTCCTCTCTCCAGTTATCAACCATACGATCTTCATCCAAAGCAAAAATCTCTTGATCTTCCCGATATCCAGAAGCAGCTTGAGCTAACTTATTCGCTTCTTCATTATGCCCCCTAGGGATATGATGTAAAGTTGCCACTTGAAAATACTTCAAAAGCTCCTGACATTCTTCATAATACTCTCTTAATATATCACTCCTACACTCATATTGACCGGTTAACTGGTTGATGACTAACTCAGAATCCCCAAAAATTTCGACAGCAACAGCTTTTATTTCCACAAGAAGCCGAAGCCCTCTGAGCAATGCTTCATACTCTGCTTGATTGTTAGTAACATAAAACTCAATGGGGATGGCATATTTAAAAGTCAACCCTCATGGAGAAATCAAGAAAATACCAACACCACCACCTTTACTACAAGATGAGCCATCGAAAAACAAAGTCCAAGGTGCAATATTTACCATGTTAGTAGAGGGATCACGATGATGAGTAACAAAATCGGCAATAGCCTGACCTTTTACTGCCTTTGCCGATTCGTACCTTAAATCAAATTCAGACAATGCTAAAATCCACTTACCGATCCTTCCATTTAAAATAGGCATTGACAACAAATGTTTTATCACATCAAATCCAGAAACTATCATGCATTCGGCATTTAATAAGTAGTGCCTAAACTTGGTACATGAGTAATACACACATAAACAACTGGTACATGAGTAATACACACATAAACAAAGTTTCTCTGTAGCCGAATACCTCGTCTCTGGGTCTAACAACTTTCGGCTAAGGTAAGCTATTACTCTTGCTTTTCCCTCGAATTCTTGTATGAGGGCCGATCCTATCGTTAGGCTATCGGCCGCCATGTACAACTTGAAAAATTTACCAAGTTGTGGAGGTACCAACATCGGTGGTGCCTTCATGTACTCTTTAATTTCATCAAAAGCTTTCTGTTGTACGTCACCCCACACGAATTTTTGATCTTTCTTAAGCTTCAGCAACGGAGAAAAAGGCAAAATTCTTTCCGACAAGTTAGATATAAATCTTCTTATAAAATTAATCTTGCCAAGTAGCGACTGCAATTCCGTGAGGTTGGTTGGAGGGACAACTTTGTCTATTGCTTCCATGCTTTTCTTTCCGACTTCAATCTCTCCTTTATGGACCAAAAACCCCAAAAACTCACCTGCCGAAACTCCAAAAGCACATTTGTTTGGATTCATCCTCAAACCATGCTTCCTTGTGCATTCCAAAGTCTTCTTCAAATCAGCCAAATGTTCTTCATGATCCCTAGACTTCACGACCACATCATCAATATAAATTTCTACAATTTTGCCGATCAACTCATGGAAGATATAATTCATAGCTCTTTGATAAGTTGCGCCGGCATTCTTTAATCCAAACGTCATGACAACCCATTCAAACAAACCAATATGACCAGGGCATCTAAAAGCTGTCTTTGAAATATCTTCCATTGCCATGAAGATCTGATTATATCCAACATTACCATCCATAAAGCTGATGACTTCGTAACTAGCCGCTGCATCAATAAGCAATTCGGCAACCGGCATCGGGTAACTGTCCATTGGAGTAGCTTTATTGAGATCTCTAAAATCAATGCAAACCCTCATCTTTCCATTCTTCTTATATACTGGAACTATGCTTGAAATCCACTATGCATATCTACACGGCCGAATGAAATTTGCTTTCAATAATCTCTCAACCTCTTTTTTCACGTCGGCCAGTACTTCCTCTTTGAAAATCTTCCGAGGAGGTTGTTTATAGGGGCGATACCCGGGTTTGATCGGTAATCGATGCTCAACAATAGAACGGTCTAGTCCGGGCATCTCTGTGTAATCCCAAGCAAAACAGTCCTTGAACTCTTTCAGAAGGTTTATCAATTTCGATCTATACTCTAGATCCAAATTTGCACTAGCATATATTGGTCTTGGCTCGACATCATCACCAACATTTATCTCTTCTAGTTTATCAGCCGACATAAAACCTCGTCCCAACTTCCCTTCGTTACCATCAATTGGATTATCCATTTAAAAATTGCTTTGAGAGCCGACTGCTTGGATCGGCTGTTGGTCTTTGTTGAAAACATTTACAGGACCTTCCTCCTAAACTCTTCCAGAGAAGCACTCGACACCATCATACTCCCAATAAGTAGGCTATGTGGCAGCAACACTTACCGAATCATCAGCACAGACAACTTCGACATCATCTCCAATCCATTGGATGAGGATTTGATGCATAGTCGACGGGACACAACAGTTTGCATGGATCCAATCTCTTCCTAAGAGTAGACTATATGCCCCCTTACCATCGATGACAAAGAAGGTAGTAATCAAAGTTTTTGATCCAATCATCAACTCAGCATGAACAACTCCTCGAGTATTAGAAGGGTTGCTATTGATGGTCCTTAAACACCTGTTTTACCATCAACATTTTACCTTAAAGTCCACCGAAAAGGCATGAAATGTAGTCAAATAGGTTTCAAACTAACCAAATTCCACATGTCCATAGATTTTTATTTGAATGCAGGAATTTGGACCAAATTTGGACATTTGAACCACCAGAGGCCAAAACCACTCACCAGGGCCCAAATGGGCCTAGGGGGGTGGCGCCCGCCACCCCTAGGTGGCGCCCGCCACTAGGGTTTGGCCCAGAATCCCCCCTACCACGTCACTGATCCATGTGACCACCCTAAGGCCAAATCTTGGCCCTTGGTCACTAGGTCGGTTTGATCGGAGGGCTACGGAGGGGAGTGGCGTGGATCATGACCCAAGTCGGTTGCTAGGACATGCAACCGACTTCCAAACTGCGTTGGACAACCACCTGGAGGCCGTAGGATCAACGATGAAGCATCCAACGGCCAGGGGGGCTGGCGGCCGCCAGTAGGTGGTGGTGCCCGCCACCTGACCTAACCCTAGGTCGGTTGGCTGCCCCCTATAAGTACCCCCCTCACTCATTTGGGCTATAAATACCCCCCTGAGGCATCACTTCATTCATATCCCAGTACCATCACACACAAAGTGAAGCAACACTCAAGCAAGAGAAGCAGAGAGTCAAGTTAGAAGCTCAGAGAGCTTAGGCAAGTAGGTTAGCTAGTAGAGAGAGTATAGCTCTAGTGCCCTCGCTACAGCGTGGCTCTTAGTTTAGCACAGCTCAGCCTAAGTTCTTGGTAAAAGGAGCGTAGAGCTTGCTAAGAGAGAAGCGGGTGCGAGCGACTGGCATCGGAGGTCGGTTGATTTCCCGGCGTCTCTGGTCTGGTTAGCTCTCTTGTATCTCAGGTACATTTATCTTTATCTCAGTATTACTTTAAGCATTACTTTCAGTATTACTTTCAGTATTACTTTATCAAGTACCTTGAGTGTGACCTAGCTATCCTACAGTTCAATTCACTTAGCCATAGTAGTTAATCTCTAGTGTGCTTAGTGATTGATCTTTGCCAATAGGTTGCTTAGTTAGTTTAGTGTTTATCTTATTAAGTCAAGTATTTGCTCTAACGTCCGCAAGGGTGTCTCTATTCAAAGCTAGGGTAGAGATAGTTAGAATATAATTAAGCGTGGTGCTTAGTTATAGACTTACCTTCAGATACGGCTAGACCCCTGGATAGCTGTGGTAGCAAGCAGGTGGTGACAGCCCTGTGCGCCTTGAATTCCACCACGTAGTTGGCCCAGTTTAACAGTAAGGCTCATGGTGCTTGCGTTCAACCTAAGTAAGTGGTAAAGGCTAGTACGCCTCGATACTTGACAAGATAGGAATAAAACTTTACTTAACTTAGTTGCTTAATTGACTTTTGCCTGCCTTGCTTCGTAACTCTCTTGCTGCGTAGTTATCTTGCTTTGTAGTTATCTAGGAGTAGTTATTAGTTAGTAGTTATTTATCTTAGTGACCCATAGTTACCCTCTATCTACCTATCCATTTCACCTTACCTTAGCCATCCATTTCATCCTTACCTATCCATCCATATATTCTTTCTAGCCTTTCATCCCCTCTCTTCCCTTCTCCTCTTTTCCTTTTTTTTATTTCTTCGGCTCTCATCCCCTCCTTGACTCGACTCATACACCACCCTAGCCTTCCCTTGGGATCAAATAAATCGACACCTGGTACTCCTAGGCGAAGTGCTACTACGATAGTTCTGTGCGCTTGCAGAATCTCCTCCTGGTAGATTGCAATCTCTCTAGTTAGCTCCTACTAGTGTCGGGATTGACAACCCCGCTTGGCATTAGTAGATAGCTGCTTTAGCTACCTTATCCTAGGTGTAGCTAAGAACTACCAACAGTTGCCAGCGAAGTCTCTGAGCACCATGTTAGTCTTTAGTAATGCCTCATTAGCCATCCCAAGCTTCCTGAAAGTGGTGTATGGCATGATATTGATGGCAGCACCTCCATCAATAAACTTCTTGGTTAAAGGCTTGCCATTAACATAGCCTTTCACGTAAAGCGGCTTCAAGTGTTGATGCTTGGCTGGCTTGTCAAAAATTGCTCGCTGGGTCAAGACAAGTTGAGCCATCAGATCTTGGCACTCGTTTTCATCAAAATCCAAGTAAACCTCTTCTTGGACATCTTGATCCCCGGGGGCCATGAATTCTTATGGAAGGAAGAAAGCCATGCACGCATTAGCCGAATGATCATGCTCATTGGGTTTTTCCTTTGGTCGCCAAATTTGTTTCGTCTTAGTGCCTGCTTGCGCCAATTCTCTATCTCTTAGGCGTTGCACTCTTCTTTTCTGGCTTTTCCTCAACCCTGGTGGACACCACTGTCCTTTCTGCCAAACATATTCACGGTATTGTTCTTCTTCAGCGCGAGCCCAATCTTGATCGGCAAACCTTTTCCCCGGCCGATCATCGGAATTACCTATTTTTAAATGCCGATCGTCCCCAAGAAATCGTGTCCCAAGCCTTTCATGGACCGGATGACGGTTGACCCGAGACTGCCTATACTCTGAATATTGATCACTACATTCAGGGCAATTGTTTTTAGCAGGCATTTTCAAGGCTTCATTCTAGCAATATTTGAAGAACGAGCACCCCCAATGAGATTGCTCTTATTCTTTCACGTACTCTTGTTCCTCTCGCTACATCTCCTCTTCGTACCTCCGGTGTTCCTCCATGAACTTCCGTTCTTCATAATACTTCTGCTTCTGACGCTGTTCCCGCTCCTGTCGCCATTTGTTCAATAAAATACATGTCGTGACCTTGGCCTGGAAGCTTCTCCCCTCTTGGTTCGGCTATTCTGGAAATGAATTTGTTGCCGAAATTCTTCATTTGTGATCTGCCGATCAGGGTCAATAGCGCTGGTCTTTCTCGCTCTATCAGAGGTTAATATCTTCATCTTGCCTCTGCCGTTGGGGTCACCTACATTAACCATGTTAATGGAGAAAGATACGACATTCTACGCAAAAGGGTTAGCATCAATCTTCATTTTTCTGTCGAACTTCAAATGCCCTTCCTGGATGGCCTTCTGGATCCGCACCCTGAACACTCGGCAATCATTTATAGAATGAGATCTGGTGTTATGGAAACCACAATACTTCTTGTCTTTAACTCCTTCAGGGTGTAGCATGGGATGACCTTCCGGTAGCTTGATGCGTCCCTCTTTCACCAACAATTCGAATAGCTTATCCGATTTGGAAACATCAAAGTCATAGGTACCCTTTTGCTGCCTCACCCATCGTTGATTGACTTGAGTCGGCTCTTTCACCCAGACTAACTCAGTTGCAGCTATCTCATCTTCGTCATCATACTCCATCGCTTCTTCTAAGAAACTCTGATACATTTCGCTAGCCACATCGCCTTTTTGGAACTGGTTGTTTCTTCTAAACCCCTGAGCCTGATTACTCATCATTGCCAATCGTTGTGATAATTGCCCAAGATCATCAAACTCCATGCCGAATAACTTTTCCCTGATATTCGGCAACATGCCAGCTATTGCTATCCCTGGCAATTGATCATCTGGTAAATTCAAGGAATAGCAGAGATTTTTAGTCTCTCTGAATCTCCGCAAATATTCCTGTGGTTTTTCGGTTCTTTCATTCTCAAACTCATGAGGTCGACCAACTTCTTCTCATTGGTACCCATAAAGAAATATGCATGGAATTTCTGCTCCAAATCCGCCCATGTTCCAATAGAATTCGTCGGTAGTGATGTGAACCAAGAGAAGGCTGGTCCTGTCAGTGATAACGGGAAGTACCGAATTCTCCAAGCTTCATCTGCAGATGCTTCCCCATGCTGCATTATGTAATGGCTGATATGTTCTATAGTGCTAGTATCATCCTGGTCTGAAAACTTGGTGAGATCGGTGGGAGGCTTTACCCTCGGAGGAAGTGCTACTCGGTTATACCACTCTGGGTAAGGAGATTTATAAGCGTAAGACTGATTCTTTGGCTTCAGGCTGAATTGATTTTGCATCATGTCGGCCATCCTATGCATGACAAGGTCAATATTTGAATCTGGAACGCCGTGCGCTTGTCCTCCAAGAAATGTCCCTACTGAATTTTTATAGCCCGGATTTGGGAAAGCATCAATCGCATTGTAATCAACGAACTCTTGATACCCATCTCCATACATATTCTTCTGCAACCTATTTGTTGCTGGAGACACCCTGAAAGCAGATTGTGGGACGTTTCCCGTCATGCCGAATGCGAGTTGGCCATGAGTCGTAGGAGGTTGTTGGTTCTCGTGAGGGACCATCCCACCTCTGCTTGTACCAACTCCGCCGTCTTCGGCAATCCTTTTCTGATGTTGGGGTACGGGGAATAACATTGGCCCCCGTATCAGGCCAGCGGCCTCTTCAAACTGTTTATCAACTGCCGGGATGAAAGTACTAACGATGATGGCACGAAAAGTATTTAAGAAAGCTGATTGATGATTTGTCAAGGCCTCTGCCATAGCCTTGTACACCAGTTCGGATAATTTTTGAGCATCTTCCTCATCGGTGCTATCGGATTGATGAGGAAGGAGAGTTCTTGGGAGTGACTGCTTGTGGAAAACCTTGTTACTCTTATTCTCAGAAAAGGACATCAAGCATTTGTGCTGAAACTCATCGCATGCTTTTTGAACTAAATTTCTCAAGTCTCCAGGCAACTCATCCATGGTCACGTCCAGAACTTGATTGTTGTCGAATTCAGGCATCTTGGAATGTGGTGTCCCACCGAGCGTGCCAAAAAGTGTGTAGGCACAAAATGTGGCGCACTGTGCCTCACACACAGCAAGCCGGAAAGCATGGCTTCAATCGGGTGCCCGGACGGTTTGAAATCCGAAGACGTGCCAGCCGGTTTGACCTGAAAGCCGACAAGGGATAAAACTGTGAGAATAAAACTGGAACATGCCGGGTGAGACCAGACAGTTCCATATTTACGGCCCTAAAGCCACTTACGACGACATACAACTATAGAAGTTGTCTGCTAAGCATGTTTATAGAGTCATTCGGCTAATATAAAAAGAAAGCATGTGAAAGCATTGATTGCCGAATGCACATGTAAGAAAAGACATGTTTGAACAAATAAAAATAAATTATAAATTGACGTACAACCAAGCTCGGCAAACTAGCCGAATTGGGATCCATGAAGAAGGAACATGCAAACAAACACGATCAAACCAATCTAAAACCTGCATCTGCCGCACGATACCTAGTTTTATCAAAGCTCAAGCGTGATTGACATGTATGAACCCACAACACGTAACAATATAGATTAGAAATTAATTCTGCCATCATGATCATGCAATTTATAAGAGATGTCATGAAAACAAAAAACATTGGAACATAAGTAAACTTGTAAAGAAAGGCCGAACAAAGTCAATCTAGATTGGGCAAAAGAGTGTTACAAAATTAATTAAATCATGCAACACATGATAACTTAACGAATCTACTAGATCTTGCCGAATCTAATAGAGCCGATAACTATCTCATTTTTTGCTAAACATATCAATTAGACGCCTGCTGCACGGTATTTACTCATAAGCAAAGCATAAACAAAGATTTCTTGATTGTTAACAAAGATCCGCCGCACGACCATTGGAAACAAACAAGACTACTTGCATCAGATCTAAATCCACCTGTAACACCCTAAAAATAAAATCTTGCAAATTAGTAATTAATTCTGAGTTTTTACATATTTTCTGTGCATGAAACATAGGTCAAATAATAAGAATTTGGGGAATATAAAATAAACCTAAAATCTAAAAACATGTTTGTTGCATACATGCTGGTGCATAGTATTTTGTTTGAGTGTAGGGATAGATTTGTTCAGCTTGATTTCAAATCCAATTTGAAATTGAGCAAGTTTTGTGAAAACAGAAAATAGAAAAGGTTTTCTTTTTCTCCCTCTTTGTTTCTTTCCTTTCAGCCCAACCACCGGAACTGGCCCGCTCTCTTTTTCCCTCACCCCTCCTCGCCGAAATGGCCTTGGGCCGTTTGCCTTGCGCCGGCCCACCAACCCTTCTCCCTCTCCAGCCTGCGCACCGGCCCGCTTGGCGGCCCGCTCCGAGGCCTGCGGTCGCTTCGCCGCACCGGCCCGCACGAGCGCGCCCGCCGCTCTCCCTGCACCGCGGCCCCGCGCGTCAGACGCTGACGCCGCCCTGCGCGCTCGCACTACCCCCACTGCCTCACGGGACCCACACGTCAGCCCAGGTTCATCTCCCTCCTCGCCCTCGCCGAGCCCGCGATTCCCTCCCCCCTCTTCACTGCTCTTTTCACCACCGGTCTTGATGGCCATCAAGCCAGGCTTTCAAGCCCCGGCTACAACGGCCGCAGCAGCCAAGGCCCCTCGGCTACCCCTGGCGCCCTATAAAACCCTGACCCGAGTCCCTCACTCCCTCCCTTTCGCTCTCTACTCAAGCCGCCGTGCCACCGCTCCTTTTCCACCGTTCCAGAGCCTCTCAAAACCGTTCGTGCCGTCCTGGAGCTCCGCCGTAAGCCGCCGCGGCCGTGGGTGCTCTCCCTTTTCCCTTTCGCCGCGGTTCAGAGCCGAATCGGTGCTCACTGGTCCATTTTCCCCTTTTGCAGTCGCCATCACTGTCGCGTGAGCTCGGGAAGCCACTGGAGCCGCCATGGTCGTCATCTTTGAGTTCGTGGTATGGCCCTACGTCCCCCCCGTGCCCTCAATTTTGAGTTTCAAGCACTCTAGGGCGTTTTCTGTCGAGCACCGAGCACGCAGCTATGGCGCCGCCATGGGGCCGTCCCTCGGACGTGATTCCCCGCATCCGTTCTGTGCACAGTCGAGTTCGCAATCACGCGTAGAGCTTCCCGGTGTATTTGGTTAGGCCAATCTAGGTCGAAAACGCCGTACCGGCGAACTGCGGCGAGTTTGAGCCGCCGTCGGCCATGGCGCCGCCGTCGTCGGCACTATGCTGGCGGCGGGATATTTTCCCCTTTCACCAGGGCCGTCGATCGCATGATGCACGGCCGAGATTAGATACCCCTTCGGGGCTGTGTAACCGGTCCACCGTGGACCCGTGGACGCGGAGCACCGCGGCCCAGTCAGCTGGTTCTCCGCTGGCATGGCACACCACGCCAACCAGCGCACGACACGTGGCTGCCGCGTCAGCAACGACGCGGTCAGCGCCGACAGCTTTGAGCACTTTTGCACTTAAGCCCCTCTGTTTTAGCGAAATCAACCCGCAGTCCATATCGGTTCAGAATCATTTCTTTTCATTCCTGTTTTTACTCATTTTGGCCCCTGTCTTTTTCAAATTAAGGACCCGCAGTCCAGAGCCTGTCGGATTTTTGAATTAGATTTATTTAAATCCAAGTTCTGTTTCAGTTTATTTACAGAAACACCATTGCACCTTGTTTTACTCATATCTTTCACATTTTAGCTCCGATTTGAGTGATTCTTTCGCTCATGTGTTCGTAGTAAAGCATAGATTAGTTTTATAAACTTTTCACTCTCTGTTTATACTGTTTGGTGTACTGTTCTAATTAAAACCTCTTTTGCTTGCATGTAATGGCTTGGTGTGATGTATGAATGGTGATTTTGCATCGCGTTTAGAAGGTGAGCAGTGCGGGGTTGTTGAGGAGCAGATTGAGGACCAGCAGGACCAGGAAAACAACTTTGAGGAAGGCAAGTGTAACAAAGGCTCCTTGTACCTATGTACTATGAGTAATTCATACATATGCATGTGTCTAAATTGAATAACCATAGGAGTTATCCCTAGCTATCTTGTACCACAACTCCTTGTCACCTATGGTTGGGAATGCATTATTGGATAGTTGCCGCCGCGCATAACCAAAACAAATGTTTAATCTTGACTAATGATTACATGTAATATTGTAAAATGAATCTTTTTAGAAACATGGTTTAGGAAGCTCAAGTGCCGGTTTGTGCTTGGGTTTTCTTGTGAAGCGGCAACCCAGGAGAACACGTGCAACCCTAAGTGTCATATGGCTCTGACCTTAATCATATAACTTGTACGTCTCTAGCTTGTTAGTGGTTACCGAAAGGCGCAAGAGGGGAGTGCCTCGTGGTGTATAGTTGTTCCTCTGTCCTGGTGTGTACTATGCGGCGTTCATGTGTGCCTCACGAAGGGGGACACCTATAACATACTTGCCACTGAAACCTTAGCGGCCACTAACTTGTTAGGGTGTCATGTGAAAAGTTATGTAGTGAAACCCTGTCGCGCTTCCTTGGTAGAGGCGATGTGGGCCTTGCAAACCCCAACATCTGGGAATCACGTCTTGGGGGTAAAGTTGTACAATATCTGCAGATATCTAAAACCTATTATAACAGCCGTGCTCACGGACAAGAGCAGCCTGAATCCTTCACACTTGTGGCACTGGTTTATGGTTGGATGGGTTTAATTCTGATTAATTACTATTTTTAACATGGGATGGTTTATCACTAAAGTAGTGTTTCAGGAATAATTAAAACTTGACCAGCTAAAATTGCAAACCGCAGTCAAACCCGGTCAAGCCCTTTCAGCCTCATAGATCCCTTTGTTATTCTTGCTAAGCATGGTGCGCTTACACTTGTTGTAATTTCTATAAAAATTCCGGATGGGTACCAGATGTTGGATTTGAGGAGTTTCCAGAAGATGTTCAGGACTACTAGTTGATCACCCCCAGTTGGACTCCCCGTGGTGGCTCGTTCGCTTTACGTTTCCGCTATGTTATGCCTTTGAGCAAAGACTTGTAATAAATGTGATGAATATGCGATGTAATAAGTACTTTACTTTGATACTTAATGCAATTTGAGATTATACGTGTGTTTGGACATCCTGGGCGCACGTATATGAGTACTTGGTTTTGTTCTCCAAAACCTGGGTGCGACAAATTGGTATCAAAGCGAAACTGACTGTAGGACGATCAACCAGTAGAAATGGGCGTACCTTAGTTGTCAAAATCTTTATTTTAATACATGTTATTTTGTTATAAAATCATGCTTATATTTTGTCCTTATCTGTTAGAATTATTTTTGTCTAATCCTCAACTATTTCAAACTCTTGTAGATGGCCCGCACCAAGTGCACACCTCGCAAGAGCGTCATCAGGCTTCCGAAGAGGACAAAGTTCTATGCAGGGAAGCGAGTTCTGAAGCATCCGGTGGAGATGCTTAGTTACCGGGAGGAGGAACCCGAAGAGGTTGTTCCACCAGTTGAGGAGAATCTGGATGATGACATGGAAGAAGAACCAGAAGAGGTGGAACCAGTTGAAGATGAAGAAGTGGAACCAGTCAATGAGGAAGAACCCATGGAGGAGGAACAACAAGAAGATCAGGTTGCTGCAGGTGATCCTGATGATGGAGATGGCTCAGATGACTTTGATGGAGATGATGGTGATGGAGGCGATGGTGACGATGGTGATGGTCCTAATGGAGGGGGCGGTGGAGATGACTTCTATGCTGCTCTCCGTGCTGATGGATGGACCGTGCACCTCTACTATGACCTTCATGGAGATGCCTACTACCATCCTCGACTGATGGATCTTATGCGCCGCTACCATCCAAGGTGCACTGTGCAGTACAGATCTGAGCATTGCACTCATCCTAACTATGTTGGATTATGTAGCACAGAGGTGATGATCCGTGAGGGAAGTTGAGTGTGCTACATCCACAGGGCAGTTACAGCCAGGCTCAACAGGGCTGCAGCCATTGCAGACGCAGCACGACAGACTCTGTTGGTCAACCGTGACCGACGCTTTCACCATCTGAGGTGGGAGCAGGACCGTTATCTTCCCCGTCGACGGAGTGGTCAGTCCGTCTGCAACATTGCTGCACCCATAGGAGAGGAGAACGCCAGACTTCACCCCGTCCTGGAGTACTTGTCCCATACCAACACTGATCTGGACCAAGCTCTGGATGAGATGCATGCTCTAAGGAGGTCATATGTGCACCTTTGCCAGGAGAATGCCCTTATGAAACGCCTACTTGAAGGTCCACCAATGGCCGATCCAAGAGCACCAGCAGAATCTCCTCCCAGATACAGAGGCGCCCCAGGAAACCCCGACACCACCACCTACCTCGACTTCTGGGAAGTTCTACCATTACTAGAATAAAAGCGATAGAGCGAGAGTGTTTACTTTTCAGTTGTAATGTTTGAACAATTGTCTTTGGTTGCTTCACTTTTTGTAATTGTGTTAATGCATGATTTGGATCTTTGGATGATTGAGATGAATTGTGGGGCATGTCCACAATCATCTAAGTTAAGTTAATAAAAATCTTGTTAGATGGGTTTCTTTACCTTGCTGTCCAAATCCTGTTATCCTGAAGCAATCTGTCTTAATCAGTTCATATCTCACTCTATGAATATTCAAAATTCATGAAATTTTTTTGGTAAAGAGTAGACTACAGTATCTTTCATCTCCAACTGGAAGCACTATAAAATCTGTTATGGTTTGTGAGATATACCTGTTACAAGTTGGTGATAACATGCTGCCAGGAAACGAAAACAGTACAGTTTCTAGTCTGTTTTTGACTATTTTAACGTCAGAATCTGGGAATGTGTTCTGAATGAAAGTTGTAGGGAATTTCTTAAGCTTTCCAGAAAGGTCTAGCAGTCAGAGGTTAAACAGAAAGCAAGATATGGTCATTTTACTGCACTGCTGTCTGCAGCACCAATCAGCAGACTTATCAGTTAACTGTCAACTTTTATATGTCATATACCCCTTGTGTTTCTTATGTTATATTCATACAAAATATGTGACCCTCCCAAACTATTATATGTCCTAAATGTGAGAAGCTCATAAACCTTAAACATGTGACAGATGGTGAACACAAGGAGGAACGCTGGCAATGAGAACTTGCCGCCACCACCGCCACCGCCAGTGAGCATTGAACAACTACTAGCCATGCAAACTCAGCTCATGCAGCAGATGGCTCAGAATATCCAGAACCTTCAGAACAATGGTAATGTTAATGCCAATGGGAACCCACCACCTCAAGTTCGTGACAAGAAGGGTGAATTTCTGAAAGGTCATCCACCAGTCTTCAAGCACTCAACTGATCCACTCCAAGCTGATGATTGGCTTCGTGCGATTGAAAGGCAACTGGAGATTGCCCAGTGTGATGACAGAGAGAAAGTGTTATATGCATCTGGACAGTTGCTAGGAGCAGCATTAGATTGGTGGGATGCTTTCCGTTTTGGTCGTAATGAGGCCAACCCTATTCTGTGGCAAGAGTTTCGTACTGCTTTCCGTTCCTACCATGTACCAGCTGGGTTGATGAAGATCAAGAAGAAGGAATTTCTAGCTCTCAAACAAGGGGGATTGTCTATAGCTGAATATCGTGACAAGTTTGTACAATTGTCAAGGTATGCACCTGCTGAAGTGGAGGATGATAACAAGCGTCAGGAGCTGTTCATGGAAGGGTTGAATGACGGATTACAATATCAGCTATTGTCTCATACCTTTGCCAATTTCCAGTCCCTGGTGGACAAGGCCTTGGTGATTGAAAACAAACGCTGAGAGATGGAAGAAAAGAAGAGGAAGTTTCAGGGACAGTCGTCCGGAAGCAACACTCGCTTCCGTACTAACAATCAACAATCCTATCCTCAGCAGCGTCAACAGGGTTAGTCTGGATATGGGAATAGAAACCAACAAACACAGCGGGCACCTCAATAGCAGCAGCAGCAAGCACAGTACAGGGCGCCAGCTCAGCGCCAGCAGCAGGTCACCAATGCTCCGGCAAGGGCTAATGTTCATAATGCTCCACCCAAGAATGGTGCACAGAGGGCACCCACTAATGATAATAAATGCTACAGTTGTGGAGAACCGGGACATTACTCCAACAGATGTCCCAAAAAGGTGCAACAGAACAATGTCCGAGGCAGGGTGAATCATGTGACTGCTGAAGCAGCTCAGGAGGCGCCAGATGTCATGATCGGTATGTTTCCGGTTAACTCCAGTTTTGCTACAGTTCTGTTTGATTCAGGCGCTTCACATTCTTTTATTGGTCATTCATTTGTCAAGAAGAATAAGATTCCCATAATAGCCATGAAAACCCCCTTGATAGTTAGCTCACCAGGAGCTGAAATGCAAACCTCTCTATCATGTCCTTTAGTAAAGATAATTCTAAGGGGGGTAGAATTCACAGCTAGTCCTATAGTTTTGAAAACATCTGGAATTGATGTTATTTTGGGCATGGATTGGTTGAAACGGGTGAAAGCAATTATACAGTGTGATAACAGAACAGTACAACTACTGACACCAGATGGGGAACAAATTGAAGTAGCAGTCTCAATGACAGTTGATCATAGTTGTACAGTAAATCAGTTGAATGGTGCATCTATAGAGGATATACGGGTTGTAAAGGAATATTCTGATGTTTTCCCAGATGAATTACCAGGTATGCCACCTGAACGAGATATAGAGTTTATAATTGAACTTTTACCTAGTACTGCACCTATAGCTAAGAGGACGTATAGGATGGGAGTGAATGAGTTAGCAGAACTTAAACAACAAATAAGAGAGTTGCAGGATAAGGGATATGTCCGACCTAGTTCCTCATTGTGGGGAGCACCAGTGTTGTTTGTAGAAAAGAAAGATGGTACACAGAGGATGTGTATAGATTATAGATCCCTGAATGAAGTAACAATAAAGAATAAGTATCCGCTACCCAGAATTGATGATTTGTTTGATCAGTTAAAAGGAGCTTGTGTGTTTTCTAAGATCGATCTCCGATCTGGTTATCACCAGTTAAGGATAAGGCAATCTGATATTCCAAAAACTGCTTTCGTAACTAGATATGGGTTGTATGAGTTCACAGTCATGTCCTTTGGTCTGACAAATGCACCTGCCTACTTCATGTATCTGATGAATAAGGTATTCATAGAATACTTGGATAAATTTGTAGTGGCGTTCATAGATGATATACTGATCTTTTCTCGAGATGAAGGAGAACATGAGGAACATTTGAGGTTAGTTCTACAAAAGCTTCGGGAGCATCAACTGTTTGCTAAGTTCAGTAAGTGTGAGTTTTGGTTAAAGGAAGTATCTTTCCTTGGTCATGTTATCTCTGATGGAGGTGTAGCAGTGGATCCCAAAAAGGTTTCTGACGTATTAAGTTGGAACCCACCTCAGGATGTAAGTGAGATTCGAAGTTTTCTTGGAATGGCAGGGTGTTATAGGAGGTTTATTGAGGGATTTTCTAAACTAGCCAAACCATTGACTTCCTTGCTACAAAAGAATGCCAAGTTTGTGTGGTCTGAGGAATGTCAAGCCAATTTCGAAGAGTTGAAAAGAAGGTTGTCCTCAGCTCCAGTGCTTACTCTACCTGATCTGTCCAAAAGCTTTTCCATATACTGTGATGCCTCTCGGCTAGGTCTGGGTTGTGTACTTATGCAAGAGGGTAAAGTGGTTGCTTATGCATCTAGGCAACTACGGAAGCATGAGGTGAACTATCCAACACATGATTTAGAGTTAGCAACTGTAGTTCACGCACTTAAAATCTGGAGGCATTACCTGATTGGTCATAAGTGTGACATATATACAGATCATAAGAGTCTGAAGTATATATTCACGCAGTCAGATCTGAATTTGAGGCAGCGCAGGTGGTTGGAGCTTATTAAAGATTATGACCTGGAGGTACATTATCATCCGGGTAAAGCTAATGTGGTAGCAGATGCACTGAGCAGAAAAAGTTATGTGAATATGGCTTATGCTACACAACTATCACAAGAGTTATGTGAAGTGTTTGCATATCTTAATCTGGGAATAGTGGCTAATGCTATGGAATTGGAGGTAGAACCTACCTTAGAACAGGAGATCCGTAAGGGACAACTGGAAGATGAGAAAATAAAAGATATTGCTGAGAGTATTGTGATCGGTAAAGCACCAGGTTTTAGAATGGATGATCATGGAACAGTGTGGTTTGGTCAGAGAATTTGTGTGCCAGAAATAAAGTCTATTCGGGAATCTATCTTGAGGGAAGCTCATGACTCGGCATACTCTATACATCCGGGAAGCACAAAGATGTATCTTGATCTTAGAGAAAGGTATTGGTGGTATGGTCTCAAGAGAGATGTAGCAGAGTATGTGGCTATATGTGATACATGCCAAAGAGTGAAAGCAGAACACCAGAGACCAGCTGGGTTACTTCAACCTTTGAAGATACCTGAATGGAAATGGGATGAAGTAGGAATGGATTTCATAGTGGGTTTACCTCGAACGCAGAAAGGGTATGACTCAATTTGGGTAATCGTGGATCGTCTGTCAAAAGTGGCACATTTTATACTAGTGAAGACTACCTATTTAGGGGCAAAATTAGCAGAACTATACATGGAAAGAATAGTATGTCTTCATGGGGTACCAAAGAGAATCGTCTCTGACAGGGGAACACAATTCGCATCTCATTTTTGGCAGAAGCTACATGAATCCGTGGACACGAAACTGAGTTTCAGTTCAGCTTACCACCCATAGACAGATATGATGGATAGACAGAAAGAACAAATCAGATATTGGAAGATATGTTGAGAGCATGTGCTCTACAATATGGCACAAGCTGGGATAAATGTTTACCGTATGCTGAATTCTCTTATAATAACAGTTATCAGAAAAGTCTCAATATGGCACCGTTTGAGGTTTTGTATGGCAGGAAATGCAGAACACCACTATTCTGGAATCAAACAGGAGAAAGTCAAGTGTTTGGACCAGAAGTTATAAAAGAAGCAGAGAAACAAGTACAGACAGTCAGACAGAATCTCAAGGTGGCACAATCACGACAGAAGAGCTATGCTGACACCAGAAGGAGAGAATTGGAATTTAAGATAGGAGATTATGTGTATCTAAAAGTCTCACCGATGAGAGGAGTTAAGAGGTTTCATACAAAGGGAAAATTGTCACCCAGATACGTGGGACCGTTTAAGGTCATTGATAGAAGGGGAGAAGTTGCTTATCAACTAGAGTTACCTAAGAAGTTGTCAGGGGTGCATGATGTGTTCCATGTCTCACAGCTTAAAAAGTGTTTAAGGGTGCCAGAAGAACAGTTACCTTTGGATGAGCTCGATGTTCGAGAGGATCTCTCTTACAAGGAACACCCCACAAGGATTTTAGAAACACCAGAAAGAGTCACTCGGAGTAAGGTCATAAGAATGTGTAAAGTCCAGTGGAACCAACACTCTGAGGATGAGGCAACATGGGAAAGAGAGGAAGATCTGAGATCTCAATATCCCTATCTCTTTGAGTCATCCGAATCTCAAGGACGAGATTCATCCTAAGGGGGGTAGGTTTGTAACACCCTAAAAATAAAATCTTGCAAATTAGTAATTAATTCTGAGTTTTTACATATTTTCTATGCATGAAACATAGGTCAAATAATAAGAATTTGGGGAATATAAAATAAACCTAAAATCTAGAAACATGTTTGTTGCATACATGCTGGTGCATAGTGTTTTGTTTGAGTGTAGGGATAGATTTGTTCAGCTCGATTTCAAATCCAATTTGAAATTGAGCAAGTTTTGTGAAAACAGAAAATAGAAAAGGTTTTCTTTTTCTCCCTCTTTGTTTCTTTCCTTTCAGCCCAACCACCGGAACCGGCCCGCTCTCTTTTTCCCTCACCCCTCCCCGCCGAAATGGCCTTGGGCCGTTTGCCTTGCGCCGGCCCACCAACCCTTCTCCCTCTCCAGCCTGCACACCGACCCGCTTGGCGGCCTGCTCCGAGGCCTATGGTCGCTTCGCCGCGCCGGCCCGCACGCGCGCCCCCGCCGCTCTCCCTGCACCGCGGCCCCGCGTGTCAGACGCTGACGCCGCGCTGCGCGCTCGCACTACCCCCACTGCCTCACGGGACCCACACGTCAGCCCGGGTTCGTCTCCCTCCTCGCCCTCGTCGAGCCCGCGATTCCCTCCCCCCTCTTCACTGCTCTTTTCACCACCAGTCTTGATGGCCATCAAGCCAGGCTTTCAAGCCCCGGCTACAACGGCCGCAGCAGCTAAGGCCCCTCGGCTACCCCTGGCGCCCTATAAAACCCTGACCCGAGTCCCTCCCTCCCTCCCTTTCGCTCTCTGCTCAAGCTGCCGTGCCACCGCTCCTTTTCCACTGTTTCAGAGCCTCTCAAAACCGTTCGTGCCGTCCCGGAGCTCCGCCGTAAGCCGCCGCGGCCGTGGGTGCTCTCCCTTTTCCCTTTCGCCGCGGTTCAGAGCCGAATTGGTGCTCACTGGTCCATTTTCCCCTTTTGCAGTCGCCATCACTGTCGCACGAGCTCGGGAAGCCACTGGAGCCGCCACGGTCGTCATCTTCGAGTTCGTGGTATGGCCCTACGTCCCCCTGTGCCCTCAATTTTGAGTTTCAAGCACTCTAGGGCGTTTTCTGTCGAGCACCGAGCACACGGCTATGGCGCCGTCGTGGGGCCATCCCTCGGACGTGATTCCCTGCCTCCGTTCTGTGCACAGTCGAGTTCGCAATCACGCGTAGAGCCTCCCGGTGTATTTGGTTAGGCCAATCTAGGTCGGAAACGCCGTACCGGCGAACTCCGGCGAGTTTGAGCCACCGTCGGCCATGGCGCCGTCATCGTCGGCACTGTGCTGGCGGCGGGATATTTTCCCCTTTCACCAGGGCCGTCGATCGCATGATGCACGACCGAGATTAGATACCCCTTCGGGGCTGTGTAACCGGTCCACCGTGGACCCGTGGACGCGGAGCAGCGCGCCCCAATCAGCTGGTTCTCCGCTGGCATGGCACACCCACGCCAACCAGCGCACGACACGTGGCCGCCGCGTCAGCAACGACGCGGTCAGCGCCGATAGCTCTGAGCACTTTTGCACTTAAGCCCCTCTGTTTTAACGAAATCAACCCGCGGTCCATATCAGTTCAGAATCATTTCTTTTCAGTCCTGTTTTTACTCGTTTTGGCCCCTGTCTTTTTCAAATATAGGACCCGCAGTCCAGAGCCCGTCGGATTTTCGAATTAGATTTATTTAAATCCAATTTCGGTTTCGGTTTATTTACAGAAATACCATTGCACCTTGTTTTACTCATATCTTTCACGTTTTAGCTCCGATTTGAGTGATTCTTTCGCTCATGTGTTCGTAGTAAAGTGTAGATTAGTTTTATAAACTTTTCACTCTCTGTTTATACTGTTTGGTGTACTGTTCTAATTAAAACCTCTTTTGCTTGCATGTAATGGCTTGGTGTGATGTATGAATGGTGATTTCGCATCGCGTTTAGAAGGTGAGCAGTGCGGGGTTGTTGAGGAGCAGGTTGAGGACCAGCAGGACCAGGAAAACAACTTTGAGGAAGGCAAGTGTAACAAAGGCTCCTTGTACCTATGTACTATGAGTAATTGATACTGTTGACGCAAAACGTGACGCCCTGCGCCAGGCACACAGCAAGCCGAACGAGGCTGGCTTCAATCGGGTGCCCGGAGTATTCCGAATCCGGAAGCGTGCCAGTCGGTTTGACCTGAAAACCAACAAAGGATAAAAATATGAGAATACCTTGGAACATGCTGGGTGAGACCAGGCAGTTCCATATGTACAGCTTTGAAAGCCAATCATGACGGCACACAGCTATAAAAGCTGTTTGTCGAAATAGGTTTATAATGTCATTCGGCAAGTATAAAGATGGAGCCTATAAACATGTTGAATGCCGAACACATGAATAACAGAAGGGTAAAAGGGTAATTTGTAAATATAAATCTATTCAAATAACATATGCATAGGCTAATCCAACTAATCTGCCGCACGTTTAGCCTTCATGAACCCGTCAAGTATAAACTCAAGCAAAGCTAATCCATCGCATGATACCACTTGCTATAAGTCCACACCACTCCTTATAATTAGAGTAATCCACCGCATGATACGATCTAATTATAAGAAGCTAAAAATATATATATATCTGAACAGATCTATAAAAACTCATTACTCATGTAAGCTTAACCAGAGTCGGCAAACTAGCCTAACTGGGGTCCTGCGGATACATGGGTGTATGCCGAGTCTCTAAGTGATGAGTGATTGTCAACGGGTTTGATCGCATGTTCTTTGGCTTGTGTTGTGCAGGTGTTGAGCTCGGAGACAGTGATCGAGGGCAAGGTGAAGGTCAAGTTGAGACGTGTCGTGCCGATGGACTGGGTGCGATGAAGGATGGGCGTGCCGTGCGGCGGACGTGCCATGCCAATGGATCGAGCAGTGAAGGGCAGACGTGAGGCTTGGACTGAGGGACCGGAGTGCTTGAGGATCAGCTGTGGTGGCTGGCAGCCTGGGACAGCGACGAGCAGAGACTTGCGGGGCACGGTGTTGCTCGGGTCGAGGACCTGGGGACACGTGTCGGTGGACGGGGTGCACGGGAGGTGCATCCCCTCTACAGCTCCGGTTTGTTGGTTGAGCCAGAGAAAAACCAACGGGTGGACGGTTTCCAGGTTTGGGCCTCAAAACCTGGGTGCTCGGTTTCCAGGTTGAGCCACAAAACCTGGGCGCGGATGGTTTCTGAGTTTGGCCACAAAACTCGGGTTATGGGCCGGTTTCCGAGTTTGGGCCTCAAAACTCGGGCGCTACCGGTTTCCGAGTTTGGGCCTCAAAACTCGGGCGCTACGGGTTTCTGAGTTTGGGCCACAAAACTCAGGCTGGTGGGCTGGTTTCCCGGTTTGGGCCTCAAAACCGGGGGTTGCTGGAAAAGGCTGGTTTCCCGGTTTGGGCCACAAAACCGGGGGTGCAGAGCGAGGACGGCACGTGGCGGCAATCGGAAGGTTGCGTGGAGGCAACGCAGACGAGTTGTGCGGGCGTGGCCGTTAGATCTACCTACCACCGAGTTGGTCCAGAATAACCCTAGGGTTTAGCTGGTTCGCTCGGTAATTAGAATAGAGAGGGGTAGAGTAGGAAATAGACTTAGACTAGAATAGGATAAGTAGTCAGGGGAGACACCCTCCTCCCCCATCTCAGTTGTCTCAGTTTTAGCCATCTCATTTTGCTTCCTGCACTTAGGGATTCCTGCTCTCCCATCCCCTGCTGTAGCTGAGATCCGCAGAGAGACTTGAACTCTGTGTACTGTTGATTTTGAGGAAAGGAGGCCGTAACCTCCTTGTCGTAGCGTGTGTTTGCGCTTCGGCTTGCGATTCGTGGGTGTGATTTGCGGTTCATTCGTGTTCTTCGCGGAATCTTTTTTCTCCACGATTTTCCCGTCGCTTGATCTCTTTGCTCGGTTCATCTTTTGCAAAACCGTTTGAACCAAGTTGTTCTAGATCGTGAGGCACTTCTTTCCACCGAAGGAATTAAACTCTAACCTCACGGTCTAGGAGATCGATCGATTTTCGTTTTGGATTGCGTTCTTGCTTCCTTGCCCCGAAATTTCTTGATTCACCGATTTGGAGTTAGGTTCGAGCCATGATCTCTTAGAGATAGCTCACTAACATCCTTGTGACCCCTCAGATCGAATCCTAGGCCTAGAGCTTTTGATTTAGAGGAGATCGGGTTGAATCATCAAAGAACTGCGCTGTTTTCGGGGGCATCGGACGCTATCACGGGAGCATCGGACGCTAGGGTTCCTAGCATCGGACGCTCCGGTGACGCGTGTCACGTTTTCGGCGTTTTAGTTTGCATCGGACGCTAGGCATCGGACGCGTCCGTTGTCCATCGGACACGCCGGAGCCTTTGCATCGGACGCTGGGTGATTACTGTTCACAGCGTCCGATGGTGGAACAGTAAGGTTCCAGAACCGGCCAGTTTGCATCGGACGCGTCCGGTGGTCTGGCATCGGACGCAGGCCAGCGTCCGATGCGACTGGTTTCGCACGGTTTCATCCGCGGTTCGCTCGTTCGTTGTCGGAATTGATTTTCGTCTTTTGCATTGACTTTCTAGAGTTGTGTAGTGTCCCGCTGTGCTTCTTGGAAGCATCCACCCTACATCTAGGGTCGTGGACATTAGCAAGCTCTAGGGTTTGTCTCTTGGGGTGATTCTTGGGACAGTGGCTCTAGTATCCAAAAGGAAATTTTGAAGCTCCCATTCACCCCCCCCCCTCTGGTCGCTTTCTGGTTGCTTCTCGGTCCTTCAACTGGTATCGGAGCAAGGTTAAGGATCTTCCACCTTAGCCGGTCCCAGATCCACAGAAGGCGACATGGATCGCGGCGTGGGCAAACCGCCGTTCTTTGATGGGACGAACTATGCGTATTGGAAGATACGCATGTCGGCCTATCTGCAGAGTTTGGGTGCTTCTATTTGGGATATTTGCAACTCTGCTGATTACGTGGTCTTGGCTGCTCGTGTTTCTCAGCAACAGATCGATGAGCACGATGCCAATAGCCGAGCCCGTAATGCTCTCTTTTCTTGTTTGAGCATGGGTGAGTTTGATCGTGTTTCTCACCTTGCTACGGCTCGGGAGATCTGGGACACCCTCATGCGTTTCCATGAGGGCACCTCTCAAGTCAAAACCCGACTCTACGAGTCGTTCAAGCGTGAGTATGAGAACTTTCGACATCAGCCTGGCGAGAGCATAGAAAGTTTATTCGCTCGCTTTCAGGTGATTGTCAACAGGATGAGGGCTAACAAGGAGCAGTTGCCTTTTGACGATCATGAGCGTGCTTTGAAGCTCTTGCATACTCTTGATCGGTCGGTGTGGGATTCCAAAGTTCAGGCGATCATCGAATCGCCTAACTATGAGACCCTCACGTGCGACGAGCTCTTTAGTAAGCTCAAGTCCAGTGAGATTGATGCCATGTCGAGGGCTTCTTATGCGAATCCTTCTGGCCCGACTATGGCTTTGGTTTCTGGCTCTTCTGCTAATCCCTCTGCTGGCTTTGCACTTTCTTCACTCTTTTCTGTCACAGAGGACCAGCTTGAGTCGTTGGGGGATGACGAGTTGGCAATGCTCGCCAACCGGTTCACGCGGTTCCACAACAACCGCATGAACCGTCGCCGCGGTGGAGGACGCTCAGGATGCTATGAGTGCGGCGACCCCGACCACTTCATCGCCAACTGCCCCAAGAAGAAGCATTCATCTGGGAAGGGCGATCATGGGCACAAGTACGACTCCGGCAAGCGCAAGGAGAAGTACGTCCCCGCGAGGCACAAGCGGAGGGGCGGCTTCGACAAGGAGTACATCAAGAAGAAGTACTTGGAGAAGGCCCAGGCTGAGCAGCGTGCGTTCTTCGCCACGCTCAGCGACGTCGATGGCTCGGATGACGACTCCGCTTGCTCAAGCGATGATGAGTCCGAGAAGAAGAAGAGAATCGAGGACAAGCTGAACGGTCTCTGCTTCTTCGCCGACGACGACGGCCTCTGCACCATGGCGCTTGGTGATGAAGTCGACGGCAAGTTGGAGCACATCCCTCGGAACAACGACGACGACGACGACTCCTCCCAGGTATCTCTCACCCACGACGAGCTTTCTGCTGAGGTCGAGAAGCTTACTGCCGCGCTCCTTAGTCAGGACAAGTTGCTTAGGCGTGCCGCTAGAGAACGCAAGGAGTTTAGGCAGAAGTGGGAAGACACGGTGAGGGAGCTTGAGTTTGCCAAGTCCACCGTGGTCGTGTCGGAGGAGGTTGAGTGTGAGATGTGCACCACACACATGACTGACCTTCTCACCTTGAGAGGTAAGTATGCTGCGTTGGTAGGAGAGGTGGATGAGCTGAAGGCTAGACCTTCTCTGTTGGGTGCGTGCAAGACTTGTCCTGTCTTGCAATCTGAGTTGGCAGAGAAGAATGCCAAGATTGTGTCTCTTGAGGAGGCCAACTCAGGTAGCACTAGTGTGGCTAGGTGTGCTTTGTGTGAGGGTTTGGAGATGGAGATTGCGAATGTCAAGCATGGCAAGATGCAAACCGAGGAGGAAAACACATACCTTCGGACCATCTTGTCATGGGTCTCTTGTAGTGAGCCGCAGCTCGGGATGATGATCTCCCAATTTAAGCGAGCTGCTGGAGGTCCTGGTGTAGGTTTTGCTCCGGGTGTTGATCTTTCTGCTTTTGGGAAGATTGGAGAGTCGAGTGGTCTGAACCCTAGTGAGAAGCCCAACTCCACCACTACTCCCAAACTTGCCAAGCTTCCACCCAAAGAGCCCGTCAAACCTACCACCAAGGATGGGGTGTTTGAGGAACCTCCGAGAGCTCCACCCAAGAACCAAGTCTGGCATCCCAAACCCAACCACCTAAAGAACAAGCTGGACACAATGCCACCTATCCAAGAGGAATTGCCACAGAAGGGCAAAGTGATCCACATCCACAGTCCTGCGTACCAACAACCCCCTGTGCGTGCGGTGAGGTACCAGTGTGACTTCTGTGGGAGAGATGGACACTTAAGCGAGTTCTGCTTTAGGCGCAAGAGAGAGGCGCGCCGTGCTCGGGAGATGGACAACCCGGACATGTACCACCCTTTCCAAGGTGTGCATGGGCCGAATGTCCAGAGGAGAGCTGCTAAGTTTGGAGGTCAAGTTCCCAGGCCTAGGGAGAGGAGAGCTTCGAGGAGAGAGGCCAGGCCTAGAGGTCCAGAGCCTCAAGTGCCAAGACGAAGGCCTCGTAGAGAGCGTGCCCGACGGGGTCCTGCCTTTACAGTTGACGGACCCCGTGGCGAAGGCTTTGTTGAGCGCTTTCCCCCACCGCAGTGTGAGTACCGCGGTGAGCGCTTCTTCCCCAGCGGACCACGTTTTCCTGTACGTGGTGATCGCTACCCCCGTAGACAGGCTAGGAATAGTTTTTACACTGACCGTTCTTTTGAGCAGCCGGCCCAACACTGGTATTCTCCTTACTTCACTAACCCCAGTGTTGGACCGTATGCTCACCCTGTCTTTTTATTGATGTAGGTGAGACGGTTGGAGGATATTTGGTTGGTGGATTCTGGTTGCTCGAAGCACATGACCAGAAACGCCAAGTGGTTCTCCAGCCTTAGCCCGGTCGCCGGAAAGGAGTACATAACCTTCGGCGACAATAGTAAAGGTAAGGTATTATCCCGTGGGACGGTGCGGGTTAATGAGCACTTTGTGTTGCGCGATGTTGCTCTTGTTTCTAACCTGCATTTTAACTTGCTTTCTGTTTCGCAACTTTTTGATGATGACTATGAGATTCGTTTTAAACCAAACCTTAGTCGCATCTTAGATCCTCAGGGCAATCTTGTATGTCTGATTTCGCCCTTTGGGAAAGTCTTTCGCGCGAATTTCTCAGAGTCGTTTGGTTCTTCTCGCTGTCTTTTGGCTAGTCCTTCTTCCTCCGATCTTTGGAAGTGGCATAGGAGGCTCGGTCATTTAAGCTTCGACTTGCTTGCAAGACTTAGCTCACTTGGGCTAATCCGAGGATTGCCCAAGCTTTCGATGGAGAAGGATCTAGTTTGCCATTCTTGTAGACATGGGAAGATGGTTGCCGCTCCCCACCATCCAGTGACTATGGTCATGACCTCGCACCCTGGAGAGCTTTTACATATGGACCTTGTTGGTCCGGCTCGGGTGAGCTCGGTTGGTGGCAAGTGGTATGTTTTGGTTGTTGTTGACGACTTTTCGAGATATTCGTGGGTCTTCTTTTTGACTGAGAAGACTGAGACTTTCTCCTTCGCTCGCAATCTGATTTTGCGTCTTCAGAATGAGTTCCCCTTGAACTCGATGCGAGCTATTAGAAGTGATAATGGTTCCGAATTCAAAAATTCAGATTTTGAGAAGTTTTGTAACCGCCTTGGCTTGGAGCATCAGTTTTCTTCCCCCTACACACCGCCCCAAAATGGTGTTGTAGAGAGGAAGAATCGGACCCTTGTTGAGATGGCCAGGACGATGCTTGATGAGCATAGGACTCCTAGGCGCTATTGGGCCGAAGCTATGAACACTGCATGCTATATTTCCAATCGCATTTTTCTGAGAGCATTCTTGAAAAAGACTTCTTATGAGTTGCGTTTTGGAAAACTGCCCAAGGTGAGTTATTTTCGAGTTTTTGGTTGCCATTGTTTTATACTCAAAAAGGGCAACTTGGACAAATTTGAATCTCGTTCTTCTGACGGTGTGTTTTTGGGTTATGGCACTCACACTCGAGCTTATCGTGTACTTAACCTTGACACTAACCGAGTCATGGAGACATCCGATGTCACCTTCGACGAGACCATGGTTTGTCCTTCTTCTCGTTTTGAGCGTGCAGGTGATCATGAGGTTGGTGAGCCTCTTTTTGATGACGAGGACGAGGGTGCTGAAGGTATGGATGATCCAGCACCCTCTCCACCTGCCGTGCCGCAAAGAGCGGCTTCTACGATGACTCACGGCCCCGACACCTCTTCTTCCTGGGGGCCGTGGGATCCGCCTCCCCGAGCGGTACCATTTGTACCCGGGGAGGCACCAGCTGCTGTTGAGGGGGAGGCTACATCAGCTCGAGAGGCGCCACGACACATCCAGCGCCAGCACCCACCTCAGCAGATGATCGGCAACATCGACGAACGAGTCACTCGGTCCAGGTCACAGCAAATCTCGCACTTCGCTCATTCTGTTTTTGTTGCTAATTTTGAGCCCCGAGATGTTGGACACGCTTTGACGGATCCGGATTGGGTAAATGCCATGCATGAGGAGTTAGAAAACTTTGAGCGAAATCGGGTTTGGGTTCTAGTTCCGCCTCCACCTGACTGTAAGCCTATTGGGACAAAATGGGTTTTCAAAAACAAGCAAGGAGAGGATGGCCACGTTGTTAGAAACAAGGCCAGGCTTGTAGCGAAGGGTTATAGTCAGAAGGAGGGGATAGACTATGAGGAGACGTTTGCTCCTGTAGCTCGTTTGGAGGCAATTAGGATACTCTTGGCCTTTGCTACATCCAAAGGTTTCAAACTTTTTCAAATGGATGTCAAGAGTGCCTTCTTAAACGGCTACATAGAAGAAGAAGTGTATGTTGAGCAACCCCCCGGTTTTGAAAATCCCAAATTTCCAAACCATGTTTTTAAACTCCACAAAGCTTTATATGGTTTGAAACAAGCCCCTAGAGCCTGGTATGATAGGTTAAAAACCTTTTTGCTTGCTAAGGGTTTTAAAATGGGATGTGTAGATAAAACGCTTTTTCTCCTCAAGCAAGACAAAGACACTCTCTTGGTCCAGATTTACGTGGATGATATCATTTTCGGTGGTTCTTCTCACGCTCTGGTTGCCAAGTTTGCAGATACTATGAGCAGGGAGTTCGAGATGAGCATGATGGGCGAGCTGACATTCTTTCTCGGGTTGCAAATTAAGCAATCCCGAGAGGGGACGTTTGTACACCAGGGCAAGTACACCAAGGACTTGCTAAAGCGATTCGATATGGGTGAGGCCAAGCCTCTTCCAACACCCATGTCGACGACGACTGCCCTGGATGCGGATGTGGATGGAGAAGCAGTGGACCAGAAGGAGTACTGCAGCATGATCGGGTCGCTCCTCTACCTGACGGCGACACGCCCGGACATTCAGTTTGCGGTGTGTCTGTGTGCGCGCTTTCAGGCGTCGCCGCGCATCTCTCACCGTCAGGCGGTGAAGCGGATTTTCAGGTACCTTCGTTTCACGCCTGAGTTTGGGATTTGGTATTCTGCTTCCTCCACCCTCTCCATTTGCGGTTATTCGGATGCCGATTTTGCTGGTTGCCGCATTGAGTGCAAGTCCACTTCTGGGACTTGCCAGTTTATTGGTTCTTCTCTTGTTTCGTGGTCTTCTCGCAAGCAGTCTAGCGTCGCTCAGTCCACTACGGAGGCTGAATATGTTGCTGCGGCTAGCTGCTGTTCCCAGTTGCTTTGGATGATGGCCACTTTGCGTGATTTTGGTCTGAGCTTTTCTCACGTGCCTTTGTTTTGTGACAGCACGAGTGCCATTAGCGTTGCTAAGAACCCCGTGCTTCACTCGAAGACCAAACACATTGATGTGCGCTTTCATTTTCTGCGAGACCACCAGGAGAAGGGTGATATCGACCTTCGCCATGTCGATACTCATCATCAACTGGCTGATATTTTCACCAAGCCTTTAGATGAATCAACCTTTAATCGGTTGAGGGGTGAGCTTGGTGTGTGTTTCCCCTTTTAGATGGGGGAAACATTTTGGATCTTGTATAGACTGACTCTTTTATTTTAAGTTTCTTTTCTTTGCATTTGTGCATACGCATTTACATTATGAGCTTCATGTTTATAATCACTAGAATGTAACTATGCTCTGTTTAGTATGCTCCAATGCTTATATGGATGCTTGTAGCTTATGCTCTTCCAGATCACTAGTACATGGTATGAGCTGAGCTATTTTGGAATGGTGAATTTACTTAATAACTTACAATCTGAAAATGTTCACCATTGAGATATGCAACTAGCATGTGTAGGATATGTTGAGTTCACTCGTGCTTTTCATATATGCTAGGTTGCTATGTCTCTAGTTATGAGTCATTCACTTGCTTGGTCTGTTCATATCATGTATAAAATTTGAACCAAGTCTTAGTGAATTGAAAAGATCGAGATGAGATTGCTTGTCAACACCTCACGGTATCGAGACTGTTTCTCATTGCACTTTGAGTTAAACTTGAGCCGTGTAGTGTATGACCGAAACCGTAGCTTCAAGCTTCTGATTGCTTCGGCATAGGCTTCGCTCGGTTGAAAAGTTAGGCAAAGACAAGCTTTCAACTCTCGCAATCACATGTAAATAATTGAACGTTGTGAGGTCTTTACCGCTGCAACTCCGATGTATAACTGAAATCACAAGTGTATGCTTCATTCCTATGCATGATGATTGAACTTTGCTATGGGTGGTTCACCTTGTAACATGTTTAGCACTTGTCTGGATTCCTATCTATACATGTGTAGTTGCTATTTTGATGGTGACTATCTTTTTGGCTAAAAAACCTGCTCACTTGCTCATATGCTTCATATTTCGTATGTGTGATCAGTTTGAGCCTTCGCTATTTGAGGCTTAGTTGTGCCATTGGAGCTATACCGATAGAGCATTTTTGCACTCTTTCGATTATGTACCTGAAGCTGCTAACTTGCATTTCTGACTTCATATGCATTTTGGAAGGGGGAGTTGTGTTGGATCAAGGGAGAGTCGGGAAGAGTCTGTGCTTGATAAGGATTTCAACTAAGGGGGAGAGTTTTTGCAAATCATATGTCTCTGGCGTTCAACTAAGGGGGAGCTTTTGCTAAGGGGGAGTCCCGGTTTGCTTGCACTCTGTCGAGGGGAGTTGCTAGTTGTGTTGAGCCTATTCTACCTCTTCTTGAGGCTAGCTTTGCTTTGCTTGGTCGCGTCGAGCCGTTGCCCATGTCTTTGGGGACCAAGTTCTCGCTTCTTCCACTTGACCTTCTTCGGCTTTGCTATGCTTTTGGGTCATTTGGTTGAGTTCTCTCTTCTCCTTCCTCCTACCTTTTTCTTTCATTATGATTTGTGTGAGTAGTTGACAATGCACTCATCAAGGGGGAGATTGCGGATACATGGGTGTATGCCGAGTCTCTAAGTGATGAGTGATTGTCAACGGGTTGATCGCATGTTCTTTGGCTGTGTTGTGCAGGTGTCGAGCTCGAGACAGTGATCGAGGGCAAGGTGAAGGTCAAGTGGAGACGTGTCGTGCCGATGACTGGGTGCGAGAAGGATGGGCGTGCCGTGCGGCGGACGTGCATGCCGATGGATCGAGCAGTGAAGGGCGGACGTGAGGCTTGGACTGAGGGACGGAGTGCCTGAGATCAGCTGTGGTGGCTGGCAGCCTGGGACAGCGACGAGCAGAGACTTGCGGGGCACGGTGTTGCTCGGGTCGAGGACCTGGGGACACGTGTCGGTGGACGGGGTGCACGGGAGGTGCATCCCCTCTACAGCTCCGGTTGTTGGTTGAGCCAGAGAAAAACCAACGGTCGTGGACGGTTCAGGTTGGGCCTCAAAACCGGGGTGCTCGGTTTCCAGGTTGAGCCACAAAACCTAGGCGCGGATGGTTTCTGAGTTTGGCCACAAAACTCGGGTGATGGGCCGGTTTCCGAGTTTGGGCCTCAAAACTCGGGCGCTACCGGTTTCCGAGTTTGGGCCTCAAAATCGGGCGCTACGGGTTTCTGAGTTGGGCCACAAAACTCAGGCTGGTGGGGCTGGTTTCCCGGTTGGGCCTCAAAACCGGGGGTTGCTGGAAAAGGCTGGGTTCCGGTTTGGGCCACAAAACCGGGGGTGCAGAGCGAGGACGACACGTGGCGGCAATCGGAAGGTTGCGTGGAGGCAACGCGGACGAGTTGTGCGGGCGTGGCCGTTGGATCTACCTACACCGAGTTGGTCCAGAATAACCCTAGGGTTTAGCTGGTTCGCTCTGTAATTAGAATAGAGAGGGGTAGAGTAGGAAATAGACTTAGACTAGAATAGGATAAGTAGTCAGGGAGAACCCTCCTCCCCCATCTCAGTTGTCTCAGTTTTAGCCATCTCATTTGCTTCCTGCACTTAGGGTTTCCTGCTCTCCCATCCCCTGCTGTAGCTGAGATCCGCAGAGAGACTTGAACTCTGTGTACTGTTGATTTTGAGGAAAGGAGGCCGTAACCTCCTTGTCGTAGCGTGTGTTTGCGCTTCGGCTTGCGATTCGTGGGTGTGATTTGCGGTTCATTCGTGTTCTTCGCGGAATCTTTTTTCTCCACGATTTCCCGTCGCTTGATCTCTTTGCTCGGTTCATCTTTTGCAAAACCATTTGAACCAAGTTGTTCTAGATCGTGAGGCACTTCTTTCCACCGAAGGAATTAAACTCTAACCTCACGGTCTAGGAGATCGATCGATTTTCGTTTTGGATTGCGTTCTTGCTTCCTTGCCCGAAATTTCTTGATTCACCGATTTGGAGTTAGGTTCGAGCCATGATCTCTTAGAGATAGCTCACTAACATCCTTGTGACCCCTCAGATCGAATCCTAGGCCTAGAGCTTTTGATTTAGAGGAGATCGGGTTGAATCATCAAAGAACTGCGCTGTTTTCGGGGGCATCGGACGCTATCACGGGAGCATCGGACGCTAGGGTTCCTAGCATCGGACGCTCCGGTGACGCGTGTCACGTTTCGGCGTTTAGTTTAGTTTGCATCGGACGCTAGGCATCGGACGCGTCCTTGTCCATCGGATGCGCCGGAGCCTTTGCATCGGACGCTGGGTGATTACTGTTCACAGCGTCCGATGGTGGAACAGTAAGGTTCCAGAACCGGCCAGTTGCATCGGACGCGTCCGGTGGTCTGGCATCGGACGCAGGCCAGCGTCCGATGCGACTGGTTTCGCACGGTTTCATCCGCGGTTCGCTCGTTCGTTGTCGGAATTGATTTCCGTCTTTTGCATTGACTTTCTAGAGTTGTGTAGGTCCCGCTGTGCTTCTTGGAAGCATCCACCCTACTCTAGTGTCGTGGACATTAGCAAGTCTAGGGTTTGTCTCTTGGGGTGATTCTTGGGACAGTGGCTCTAGTATCCAAAAGGAAATTTTGAAGCTCCCATTCACCCCCCCCCTCTGGTCGCTTTCTGGTTGCTTCTCGGTCCTTCAGGTCCACGAAGAAGGAACATACAAGCAAAGCATGATTAAACTAATCTAAAACCTGCACCTGCCGCACGGTACCCAGCTCTATCAAAGCCTAAGCATGGTCGACATGCATGAACCCACAACATGTAACAATTTGGATTGAAAGTTAATTCGACCATCATGATCTTATGATAACGAAGCACAAAAAACTCATGCAGCAAGGCCGAACAAAGATCAATCTAGATTGGGCAAAGAGTGTTATAGGAATTAATAAATAAAACATATAACACATGATAACTTAATGAATCTATTAGATCTGCCAAAATCTAACAGAGCCGATAACTATTTTTACTCATGACTTAATCCGCCGCACGATACAAGGCATAAGCAAAAACTTCCCGTCATAAGCTTAAATCCGCCGCACGATAGTAAGCTTAACATACGAGACTACTTGCATCATATCTAAATCCACCGCATGATACTAGACATGATAGCAAGGTTGCCGTACTTACGGAGGTCGACGGATCGATGATTCCTCTCGAAGAACTCGACGACACGACTTAGGGACTCGAAAGGTGGCACGGGGCCGGTTGTATTGATATGGTTGTGAACAGTTGTTACAATAGCCAAGGGTTTATATTTATACCTTGGACGCAATACAAGTCCTAAGGGGACATGACTATGAAATATTAAAGGAAAATACAATATTCTTGGCCTTCAACTCTTTTCGAAATCATCATTGCCTTAATTGTCGCAATTTTGTTGCCCGATCGGCTCTCGCTTCGTCGTTTCAATGGAAACTCCCTTTCTCAGAATAGCGACCGCATGAGCAGTTGCCGAATCCTTGGAAACTAGCCGACCGTATGGATACTTGCCGAATGCCTTATACGTCCATCTCCGCACACTGGACATGCATGTCGTCTTCTAGCCTTTCCTTCATCGTGAAGCCATTCATGCTAAATTTAGAATTGGACGTCGAGATGTGCATGCTTTATATATATTGCCTTCTTTGCATGCTTGCCACATCACAACGCCACCAAATCCAACTCCTGGCCAATGAGATCAGAACCCTCCGCTTCTTGAATACTCGTTTAATCGGTCATGGTCGATTATCCTCGTGATCAGCTTCTCTTGCCATATCTATTTCCTGAATGGAGTAACCGACCGCTTGGCCGTCTACCGAATGCTCTTCTCACTGCTCGTTGGGTCCACCTGTCATCTTCTCAATATTGACCAAAATCCAGTGTTGAGACAGGCCCCCCTAGTTCGGAGTATGAATTGTAATGCTTCGAACTATTTGATCTCTATTGGTCTTCTTCAAAAGCCATGAAATCCACTGATAGCAATAACATTTTCTCACATGTTTCCACAATTTTGCCTGTAAAACAATAATTCTCCAATACATGTGGAAACAAGTTAGTTACAAATGCATATGTGTATAAATATTATAGTTCTTCCATTTTATTGATCAGAAGATGCTGCAATGCCGACTACATCTCAAAAGTATCATATTTTATAACTAAGGTTTCTTTTAAACTTGAATAAAATGGTACCTTACTCATCCATCCGTCTCTTTAATTATGGGGCTTTAGATCTCACTGAGTCCCCAAGTGATTGCAAAACATAATAGCTACAGAAATGCTTATCTTTTACCCTTGATCACTTTTCATCCAGAGTTTTTATCATTATCTTTATAAAAATCGTATCCACATAATATTGCAAAGTCAAAGACTCGACCATAAGAGATACAAGCCATAAACCTAGACCAAGAAGTGCAAGTGAATATTTTTATTACTTTTTCTTTTGCAAATGTCATTCTCCTACCTTTTAAAATTATGAGGCTACTGGGCCTTCGACCATATTTTATTTTATTTGGCGGCCACTTGAACCTTTCTTTTTCATATTTTTATTTGGGCGGTCACTTGACCTTTTTTCTTTCTCAGTTCTGGCGGACACGTGTCCGTCGTTTTTATTTCTGAGATTTATAGAATAGCCTCATATTTTTAATCAAAGAGAGAATGCACATGCAAAACACTTATTAGTTTATAACGTGTACGTGAATCTTGATCTTGAGAATATGACTATAATCTCAACTAGTAGTCACACAATGATTTGACAGTGCTCAATATGACATTAAGTAAAATTTTATTATTTCATTAAATCTCCGAATTTCAAGTATCTCTCAGAATAATGTCATAGCAAATTCTACCTCTATTCATATCCCACAACTACTTTCAGACAAAGTTTAAATCCTATGCAACCCACAAATCTCAAAGACTCCAAGATAATATAATAACCATTAGACCCAAATCTTAAAGAAAACAAAGCTATAAACCAGACATAGGTGAAATATAAAACAAAACATCTATTTATCATTTCAACAATGGATAACCCAAAATATTATATCATATTCATAGAGTGGAATTTTTTTATGTTTTTTTAGTGCGGAGACGCAACATGAGAGGTTTCGCTTTTTAATGATTTTAATTTTAAACTCTGAAACTATTAGAGAAGCGAGGGTAAAATTACACAAACCACCGTTGAAGATGAAGAAGCCATTCGTTTTGTCCTTCTTCACGATGGATCGCACCATGCTGTACGATGTGTGCGTGTTGATCTCAGGCCCACCGACACGTAGTCACAGCGGCGTAATCGATGATTCACTGGTGTCCTCCTTTCTCTCATCCGAGACGTCTTCGCCGAATACGGGTTGAAAATATTTGAAGCCAATCATAAACGTCAATCCTTCTTCTACAAATGACTGGCTGCTTCAGATCATGTAGCTGTTCTGACTATAATTGAACTTGTCACTGTTGCATGTGTCTTGTTGGCACCACCTTATTCAGGGCCATCAGCAAAAGTATCTCTTTCAATATCAAGTGTGCTGAAAACGTTTTAGCTGATGGTCTTCTATCGGTCGTCCGGTTGCTAACGTCCTTTGTGCCTCTGATGTAGCCTTTCGCAACCTTATCACCAGATTGAGTTTTGCGTTACTCAGGGAAAGGTAAAGTTATATTAATAGGAGCCGAAGGTTCTGTCTTATCGGCTTTTGCTTAGTTGTCTGATCGGCTGTTTGTTCATTTGTCCGATCGACTGTTGCTTCTTTGTTGATAACGCAAAAATTGCAGGTTAGTGATGGGTCTGTTAGGCAATGTGTAATCGGTCATGAACTGAGCTATGACATCATATTTTGGTTGCTAATCGGTGGTGGCTGCGACAATTGTACTTCCTTTGGTGCATGAGTGTACGTGCATGATTAGCAATCGGTCACCTCTGGCAATTAGCTTGTTTGACCGTATTCCTCTCTGTACAATAGCCGATGGAAGGATAGTCTTCCATATCTTGAAATCGGCTATCATAGGCTGATATTTCCTTTGCTTGATCTTGATAAAATATTCTCCCATTTATTTAGTCGATGTGCTCTCAGCCGACTCATGTACGTGATCATTCAAAGCAAGGAACCATTGATCACACATCTCTCCCTTTTCTAAAATATCCGATTGAGTATATCCACAGAATCGAATTGGCCTGCTGGAATGATGTTCAGAGCATGCATGGGCCTGACTAGATGACCTGAAAGAAGACAGCCTTCTGGAGCCACACGAATGTACTTGGTAGCGATGCTTGGTATGCGGCAGCATTGGGTTGGAAGCCATGTCCTTAAATAGCACCTGCATGATCTCACCAGCGGCATGATCCATCACGTTCTGGTATACGCAACTGTTGTCTGCCATTTCTTGATGGACAAAGTTTTATTTGTGGCCGAACCTCACGGTATTCACGGCCTTTGTTGCATCTATCAGAGCTGATATATTTATATAATCAATGTTGTACTTTTCAGGTTGGCTGTGAATACTATTACCTTTACATGATTCCCCATTCGGCTTTGAAGTTGTGCTGTTGGCTTCAAATTGTAAATATCTGAGGTCGTATAGCCGATAGAGATTCAAATTGACCATATCCAATCTACTAACCGATGGCATGAGGATCTGTATAGGAGAGCGATGATACGTACTAGTAGAAATGAGGTCTACGTAGGTACAACAGCCAACGGTATGTATATATGTTCCCATAAGAACCTTTGCAAAAATAAATCTTGAACTTGGTCCATGTGAACTTGCAGTAACAAATAATGAGTCAACTGACTGCATTCTTGGAATCTGAAGGACCGAGAAAGCACTAGCAAGGCGACCAGAGGGGGGGGGGGTGAATGGGAGCTCAAAAATTCTTCTCAGAAACTTTGGCCAAATGTCCCAAAATCAACCTCAAGAGACGGCGACCAAAACCGTGATGCTCACGACCCTTGGAAGAGGGTGGATGATCCCTAAGATCACAACGGAGCACCACCAAGAAGAAGCAAACCAAACTCCAAAAGTTCCGGCTCGAACACAACCCCAAAAACCAAGTCCCGGACGTAGATAGACGGCTACGTCGAGAAACTCTTAAATACCTACGCTAACAAGTAGCAAAGATACCTAGAGAGGTTCCTTGGTCAACTGCAGGGCCAAACGAGAGGTCCGGAAACCAAGCGAACAAGCCGGGAGAGCAAACGCACTAAACCGAAGCAAACAGCCAAATACCGGACTGTCCGCCGGTACGGTCCCGGACTGTCCGCGGTAGTGCCGGACTGTCCGCGGGCGAGTGGCGGACTGTCCGCCGGAAAAACTCGCCAAACCGCAAGGTCGCTGCAAAGTCCCTGGATGTTCCCGGACTGTCCGCGGCTTTGAACTGCGGACTGTCCGCCGTTCAAACAAAAGGCAACTCAGCCGAAGAACAGTGCAACTGGTCTGGCTCGTCCCCGACTCGCGGACTGTCCGCGCCCTGAGTGGCGGACTATCCGCGGTCACACAGGGATGGCGATTTTGATCGCCCTTCTCCCAAATCTTCTCCAAATCGATTCAAAACACAATCCCAAG
This sequence comes from Coix lacryma-jobi var. lacryma-jobi, assembly GCA_009763385.1. Classification (NCBI taxonomy): domain Eukaryota; kingdom Viridiplantae; phylum Streptophyta; class Magnoliopsida; order Poales; family Poaceae; genus Coix; species Coix lacryma-jobi. The sequence continues at coordinate 69,333,084 of CM019823.1, forward strand.
TTCCCAAACTTGGAGAAGATGATCACGGGGTAGTTAGGAGAATATCCCCAAGAAATCATCCGCTCAAAACAACCAAATCACCGGGAAATCAAAAGGGAAGGTGGATGAACCGAAAAAGCGCCACGAAAACGAAATCGTCCCGATCTATTCGATCATGAGGAGTTAGATGAATTCCTTTGGTCGAATTGACCTCCTCAATGATACGAACAAAATGATTCAAACGGATTTCACAAAGACGCACTAGAGAGGGAGATCGAGTGACGGGAAAATCGCGAGGAAACGAAGAACGCGAAGAACACGAATCAAAACACGAATCAAGTCATCGATCTGCACTGCAAAGGTGAGGATACGACCTCACTTCCTCACAATCAATAGTACACAGAGGCAAGTCTCTCTGCGGATCTCAGCTAGCTACAACAAGGGATGGGGAGAGCAGGAAAGCCTAAGGCGAAAGAGCAAATGACTGAGATGACTAATTGAGATAAGGGGAGGAGGGTGTCTCCCCGACTACTTATCCTAATTCTAGTCTAAGTCTAATTCCTACTCTACCCCTCTCTATTCTAATTACAGAGCGAGCCAGCTAAACCCTAGGGTTATTCTGGACCAACTCGGTGGTAGGTGTATCCGACGGCCACGCCCGCACAACGCGTCTGCGTTGCCTCCACGCAACCTTCCGATTGCCGCCACGTGCCGCCCTCGCTCTGCACCCCCGGTTTGTGGCCCAAACCGGGGAAACCAGCCTTTTCCAGCTATCCCCCGGTTTTGAGGCCCAAACCAGGAAACCAGCCCACCAAGTCCAACGCCAGAGTTTTGTGGCCCAAACTCAGAAACCCGCAGCGCCCAGGTTTTGAGGCCCCAACCTGGAAACCGTCCTCAGCCCGAGTTTTGTGGCCAAACTCGGAAACCCTCTGCACCCAGGTTTTGAGGCCCAAACCTGGAAACCGTCCACCGGTGGTTTTTCTGTGGCTCAACCACCAAACCGGAGCTGTAGAGGGGATGCACCGCCCGTGCACCCCGTCCACCGACACGTGTCCCTAGGTCCTCGACCCGAGCAACACCGTGCCCCGCAAGTCTTCACTTGTCGCTGTCCCAGGCTGCCAGCCCAACAGCTGATCCTCAGGCACTCTGGTCCCTCAGTCCAAGCCTCACGTCCGCCCTTCACCGCTCGGTTCATCGGCATGGCACGTCTGCCGCACGGCACGCCCATCCTTCACCGCACCCGGTCCGTCGGCACGACCCGTCTCAACTTGACCTTCACCTTGCCCTCGATCACTGTCTCCGTGCTCGGCACCTGCACAACACAAGCCAAAGACCCTGCGATCAAACCCGTTGACAATCACTCATCACTCAGAGACTCAGCATACACCCATGTATCTGCAATCTCCCCCTTGATGAGTGCATTGTCAACTACTCACACAAATCGTAATGAAAAGAAGAAGAAGGAAGAAGGAGAAGAGAGAACTCGACCAAGTGACCCAAAAGCATAGCAACGCCGAAGAAGGTCAAGTGGAAGAAGCAAAACAACTTGGTCCCCAAAGACATGGGCAACGGCTCGACGCAACCAAGCAAAACAAAGCTAGCCCTCAAGAAGAGGTAGAACAGGCTCAACACCGCTAGCAGATACCAATTGGAAACTCCAGAGAAAAGAGCTCAAAACCAATTGAAGCCGAATGAAAATCGAAGCAAAATGCTAGTCCCTCAAGATAGAGGCACAGAGGCTCAACACAACTAGCACAGAAAGCTCAAAACCAATGCCTTTCGGCCAAACATGCTCCGAACCAATTGGAATGGCTCCAAACCAAAAGAGAACCAATCGATCGAAAAACCCTGAAAATGTAACTCCCCCTCGACAAGTGCAAGCAACTAGGAAAACTCCCCTTAGTTGAAATCCAGGAGTATATGATTTGCAAAAACTCCCCCTTAGTTGAAAATGCACTTATCAAGAAAGGCATCAAGGCAAGAAACTCCCCCTTCCAACATGCATATGAAGTCAGAAATGCAAGTTAGTAGCTTCAGGCATATATTCACAAGAGTGCAAAGATGCTCTAAACAGTAGAACTCCAATGACTCAACTAGGCACTCAAATAGCAAAGGCTCAAACTGATCACACATACGAAATATGACATATGAGCATGTGAGCAGTTTTTAGCCAAAAAAAGGGAGTCACCATCAAAATAGCACTACACATGTATAGCTAGGAATCCAAACGAGTGCTAAACATGTATACAAAGGTGAACTACCCCTAGCAAAGTTCAATCATCATGCATAGGAATGAAACATACACTTGTGATTTCAAATTAATATCGGAGTTGCAGCGGTGAAAATTTCACAAGTTCAATTATTAGCATGTGATTGCGAGAGGTTGAAAGGCTTGTCATTGCCTAACTTTTCAACGAGCGAAGCCTATGCCGAAGCAATCAGAAGCTTAAAGCTACGGTTTCGGTCATACACTACACGGCTCAAGTTAACTCAAAGTGCAATGAGAAACTGTCTCGATACGTGATGTGTTGACAAGCAGTCCCATCTCGATCTTTTCAATTCACTAAGACTTGGTTCAAATTTTAAACAAGATATGAACAGACCAAGCAAGTGAATGACTCAGAACTAGAGACATAGCAACCTAGCATATATGAAAAGCACGAGTGAACTCAAACATCCTACACATGCTAGTTGCATATCTCAATGGTGAACATTTTCAGATTTTAAGTTATTAAGCAAATTCACCATTTCAAAAATAGCTCAGCTCACAACATGTACTAGTGATCAGAAAGAGCATAAGCTACAAGCATCAACATAAGCATCGGAGCATACTACATAGAGCATAGTTACATTCTACTGATTATAGACATGAAGCTCAGAATGTAAATGCGTATGTAAAATGCAAGAGAAAGAAAGACAAACGAAAGAAAGTCAGTCTATTATACAAGATCCAAAATGTTTCCCCCATCTAAAAGGGAAACACACACCAAGCTCACCCCTCAACCGATTAAAGGTTGATTCGTCTAAAGGCTTGGTGAAAATATCAGCCAGTTGATGATGAGTATCGACATGGCGAAGGTCGATATCACCCTTCTCCTGGTGGTCTCGCAAGAAATGAAAGCGCACATCAATGTGTTTGGTCTTCGAGTGAAGCACGAGGTTCTTAGCAACGCTAATAGCACTCGTGCTGTCACAAAGCATAGGAACACGAGTAAAGCTCAGACCAAAATCACGCAAAGTGGCCATCATCCAAAGCAACTGGGAACAGCAGCTAGCCGCAGCAAACATATCAGCCTCTGTAGTGGACTGAGCGACAATAGACTGCTTGCGAGAAGACCACGAAACAAGAGAAGAACCAAATAAACTGGAAAGTCCCAGAAGTGGACTTGCGCTCAAAGGCAACCAGCAAAATCGGCATCCGAATAACCGCAAAGGGAGAGGGTGAGGGTGGAGGAAGCAGAATACCAAATCCCGAACTCAGGTGAGAAACGAAGGTACCTGAATATGCGCTTCACTGCCTGACGATGAGATGTGCACGGCGATGCCTGAAAACGCGCACACAGACACACCGCGAACTGGATGTCCGGGCGTGTCGCCGTCAGGTAGAGGAGCGACCCGATCATGCTTCGGTACTCCTTCTGGTCCACTGCTTCTCCATCCACATCCGCATCCAGGGCAGTCGTCGTCGACATGGGTGTTGGAAGAGGCTTGGCCTCACCCATATCGAACCGCTTCAGCAAGTCCTTGGTGTACTTGCCCTGGTGCACAAACGTCCCCCTCTCGGGATTGCTTGATTTGCAACCCGAGAAAGAAGGTCAGCTCGCCCATCATGCTCATCTCGAACTCCCTGCTCATAATATCTGCAAACTTGGCAACCAAAGCGTGAGAAGAACCACCGAAAATGATATCATCCACGTAAATCTGGACCAAGAGAGTGTCTTTGCCTTGCTTGAGGAGAAAGAGCGTTTTATCTACACATCCCATTTTAAAACCCTTAGCAAGCAAAAAGTTTTCAATCTATCATACCAGGCTCTAGGGGCTTGTTTCAAACCATATAAAGCTTTGTGAAGTTTAAAAACATGGTTTGGAAACTTGGGATTTTCAAAACGGGGGGGGTTGCTCAACATACACTTCTCTTCTATGTAGCCATTTTAGAAGGCACTCTTGACATCCATTTGAAAGAGTTAAAACCTTTGGATGCAGCAAAAGCCAAGAGTATCCTAATAGCCTCCAAAGAGCTACAGGAGCAAAAGTCTCCTCAAAGTCTATCCCTCCTTCTGACTATAACCCTTGGCCACAAGACACGCTTGTTCTCACAATGTGGCCATCCTCTCCTTGTTTATTTTTGAAAACCCATTTTGTCCCAATAGGATTACAGTTAGGAGGAGGAGGAACTAGAACCCAAACCCGATTTCTCTCAAGGTTTTCTAACTCCTCATGCATGGCATTGACCCAATCCGGATCCGTCAAAGCGTGTCCAACATCTCGGGGCTCAAAGTTAGCAGCAACAAAAGCAGAATGAGCAAAGTGAGAGATGTGCTGTGACCTGGACCAAGTAACCCGTTCGTCGATGCTGCCGATCATCTGCTGAGGCGGGGCTGCGCTGAATGTGTCGTGGCGCCTCCCGAGCTGAAGTAGCCTCCCCCTCAACAGCAGCTGGTGCCTCCCCGGGTACAAATGGTACCGCTCGGGGTGGCGGATCCCACGGCCCCCAGGAGGAAGAGGTGTCGGGGCCGTGAGTCGTCGTAGAAGCCGCTCTTTGCGGCACGACAGGTGGAGGGGGTGCTGGATCATCCATACCTTCAGCACCCTCGTCCTCGTCATCAAAAAGAGGCTCACCAACCTCATGATCACCTGCACGCTCAAAACGAGAAGAAGGACAAACCATGGTCTCGGCGAAGGTGACATCGGATGTCTCCACGACTCGGTTAGTGTCAAGGTTAAGTACACGATATGCGCGAGTGTGAGTGCCATAACCCAAAAATACACCGTCAGAAGAACGAGACTCAAATTTGTCCAGGTTGCCTTTCTTCAATATAAAACAATGGCAACCGAAGACTCTAAAATAACTCACCTTGGGCTGTCTACCAAAACGCAACTCATAAGAAGTCTTTTTCAAGAACGCTCTCAGAAAAATGTGATTGGAAATATAGCACGCAGTGTTCATAGATTCGGCCCAATATCGCCTAGGGAGTCCTATGCTCATCGAGCATCGTCCTGGCCATCTCAACAAGGGTCCGATTCTTCTCTCTACAAACCATTCTGAGGGGGTGTGTACGGGGAAGAAAACTGGTGCTCCAAACCCAAAGAGTTACAAAACTTCTCAAAATCTGAATTTTTGAATTCGGAACCATTATCACTCCTAATTGCTCGCATCGAGTTCAAAGGGAACTCGTTCTGAAGACGCAAAATCAGATTGCGAGCAAAAGAGAAAGTCTCGGTCTTCTAAGCTAAAAAGAAGACCCACGAATATCTCGAAAAGTCATCAAAAATAACAAGCACATACCACTTCCCCCAACCGAGCTCACCCGAGCCGGACCAACAAGGTCCATGTGCAAAAGTCTCCAGGGCGCTTGGTCATGACCTGAGTCACTGGATGTGGGGAGCAGCAACCATCTTCCCGTGTCTACACGAGTGGCAAACAAGATCCTTCTCCATATGCAACTTGGGCAATCCTCGGATTAGTCCAAGTGAACTAAGCCTTGCAAGCAAGTCGAAGCTCAAATGTCCAAGTCTCCTATGCCACTTCCAAAGATCGGAGGACGAAGGTCCAGCCACAAGACAACGAGAAGTGCCAAAAGACTCTGAGAAATTCGCACGAAAGACTTTTCCAAAGGGCGAAATCAAAACACAAGATTGCCCTGAGGATCGAAAATACGACTGAGATTCGGTTTAAAACGAATCTCATAGTCATTATCAAAAAGTTGCGAAACAGAAAGAAGGTTAAAGTGCAAGTAAGAAACAAGAGCAACATCGCGCAACACAAAGTGCTCATTAACTCGCACCGACCCGCGAGACAATACCTTACATGACTATTGTCGCCAAGGTTATGTACTCCTTTCCGGCAACAGGGCTAAGGCTGGAGAACCACTTGGCATTTCCGGTCATGGGCCTCGAGCAACCGGAATCCACCATCCAAATGTCCTCCAACCGTTTTACCTACATCAATAAAAAGACATAGGGTGAGCATACGGTCTAACACTGGGGTTAGTGAAGTAGGAAGAATACTAGTGTTGGGCCGGCTGCTCAAAAGAACGGTTAGCAGAAAAAACCATTCCAGCACGTCTACGAGGGAGCGATCACCCGTAGGGGAAAACGTGGTCCGCTAGGGAAGAAGCGCTCACCGCGATACTCCAAACGCGTGTGGGGAAAGCGCTCAACAAGGCCTCCACCACGGGGTCCATAGCCTGCAAAAGCAGGACCCCGTCGGGCACGCTCTCTACGAGGCCTAGGCCTAGCAACTTGAGGCACTGCGCCTCTAGGCCTAGCATCTCTCCTCGGAGCTCTCTGCAGCCTAGCCTGGGGAACTTGAAGTTCTGTACCTCTAGGCCTAGCAGCTCTCCTCTGGACAATCGGCACATGCACACCATGGAAAGGGTGGTACATGTCCGGGTTGTCCATCTCCCGAGCACGACGCGCCTCTCTCTTGCGCCGAAAACAGAACTCACTGAAGTGACCATCCCTCCCACAGAAGTCACACTGGTACCTCACCGCGCTCAAAGGGGGTTGTTGGTAGGCAGGGCTGTGGTTATGGTTCACTTTGCCCTTCTGTGGCAAGCACTCCTCCTGGATGGGTGGCATTGTGTCAAGCTTGTTCTTGAGGTGGTTTGGCTTGGGTGCCCACACTTGGTTCTTGGGCGGAGCTCTCGGGGGGTTCATCAAAACACCCCATCCTTGGTGGTAGGCTTAGGTGGCTCCTTGGGTGGAAGCTTGGTAAGTTTGGGAGTAGTGGTGGAGTTGGGCTTCTCACTCAGGTTCAGACCACTCGCCTCCCAATCTTCCCAAAAGCGAAGAAAGATCAACCCCCGGAGCAAAACCTACACCTGGACCTCCAGTGTAACACCTCTGGTGATTAATATGTAATTAACCTGAAATATCATCATCTTTAGTCATTAATCATCCTTGCCACGCATTATTTTGCCTAATGCTTGTTTTGCATTTACCTTTTCTGGAGTGACTTGTAGTGATCTCTTTTTCAAAAAACCCTAAAGGTCCAAATCTTCCTATAAGGGCAAAATAGTAATTTATCTCTGTGTCTAGCTTTGTGTTTTTGAATCTTGTTCAGTGAGTGCCCTGATGTTTGTTGTGTTGATCAAAGTTCAAAATCAGAAATAGAATTTAAATCCCTTTGAAAAACCCTAAATTTCCCAAACTCTAGTTTTACCCCTCTATCTCTAATTCAAAAACTATTCAAAATTTTTAAGTGGGCCAATAAGAAAAGTTGTAGATCTTGCATTAAGGAACAACTTTGGGGTTTGCAGATTTTCAAGTTTCAATACAAAATCAGAAGTAATTTCAAATTCTTTCAAACGGCTATTTTTGTCCTCTTTTCAATTTTCAACATTATCTCAAAAACTATTGAGTTTCAGAAAAAGTTTATATTGGCAAAGTTGTAGATCTCAAATTTTTAAGCAACTTTGGTATTTGAGTTTCCTTTGTGTAGTTCAAATTTTGGGGCGAGTCATTCAAAAATCCAGTTAAAGGGGAGGATGATGTCACTGCGCATGAACTTTAAAGCAGGCGGGGGCCACGGCCGCCGGCGGCGCAGCGCCGCTTACGCCAAGCCCGGCCAGACCGCGCCCGGCCGCGCGCAGCCAGCGTGGCGGTCGTCCTCCCGGACCCTACCCCGACCCGCCCGTTGCCTACCCCTCCCTCTTTCCCCTTTAGCCGCGGACAGCGGGCAGCTGCCGGCCGCCGGCAAGCCGCCGCGCCGTGCGCGAGCTCCCTGCCCACACCAAGCCGCCCTACCTTGCTCCATACTCCGTTGATGCCGCGCGAACGCTCCTCACCCATCGCACGGACCCCCAGCGCCGCCACCCGCGGCTATAAAAGCCGAGCTCCCGCCATTGCCGCCACCGGCGCAACCCCGTCAACCCGAGCCACCAGACCGCCCCGGAGCCCGCGAGCACACCATCGCCTTCGCCCTGACCTTCTCCACCTTCCGAGCAAACTAATTTCACCCCTCCGACGGTACTTTCGCCGGCGCGGAGCGATTCTTCTCCAACTCCGGCGAACGGCCGCGCGTCGGTTAAGCGAGAATTCGCCGTCGTGATTGTCCTCTCTCCCCTCCGACCCCCGTCCTCTTTTTCCCACCTCGGTGGCGCTCCTAAACGCTCATCGGGTTGATCGCTTTTGGTGGACAGAGCCGCCGGAACGCTTGCGGCGCAGAGAAGATCCGCCGAGGCGCCGCCGCCGTCGAACTCCTCCCTCCGACCCTTGCACCGCCTCGCCAATCCTCGTTTCCGAACCCCGGTGAGCCCGCGAAGCTTTCCCCACCCTCTGCTTTCCCAGCGCGAAGCCCAAGCGGCCGGACCGCCGCGCTCTCTCGCCGGCGAGCGCCGTGACCCGGGGGGAAGAAGCACAAAGCTCTTTTCTTTTTTTTTGAAAAGTGTGAATAGTGTTCTGTTTTCTCTTTTTTGTGAGATTTAATCTGTTGCTCCTTAAATCCTGAAAAAAATATGGTATGCTCCTTGCATTGTTTAGTATTTTAGAAAAATAAGAAGAAACCTACCTTTCTGCAAAAAAATAGAAAATGAAAAATCCTTCTTTTAATTAAGAAATGGATGGTTTTAGATTTTTAGAAAAACTATGTGTAGCTCCAAAAATCAGAGATAAATTTTTGTGCTAGTATGTCATGCTTAGTCTCTGGTACAATTTTGAGGCCTTTGGAACAAGTTGATTTTTGGGCTTTTATTTTAGTTGTAAATAGTGCCTTTTGTTAATTAAATGTTTGATTTTTGTTAGGCACATAATGACCTCCCAAAAAATTATGAAATTGTTTTTGCCATCTATTTATACCATCATGAACTTATGAGATTAATTGGGTAAATTTGGAGCAACTGCATAAAATGACCTTTTTAAATAAATTAGGAAAAATAGAAAAGCAATTAGGGTTCATGTTGTATGCCCTGTGATGTGACTTTTGGTATTGTTTGCTGTTCATAGACCCCCACCTGCTGGTTATGGTGTTGGTGATGCCATGCATGACTTACGTTCGGTTTACTAGATGATGCTTAATAGGTTGATTAATCTTGCTTAGGGGATGAGATAAGCAACTTTGTGTCTTTCTAGGAGTTACTTTCGTGATGGAAAGTTGTACTCAAGAATCAGTGGAATTGTCCTGCGCTTTAGCAAGTCTCTTGTCTTGGTCAGCATCCTCATAAGCATATATCATTGCATACGTGTAGTGTCTGAAGGAGAGGGATCAAAGTCGAGGCAGCCCGCTGACGAACCTACCCCCGAGGCGACCCCGAGCTCCGACACTGCACTGCCAAACCCCGAGCCTGTCCTCTTTGCTCTCAAGCGCAAGCCCCGGTGCATTTAACCCTTCCTTTGTTTTATAAAAGTTTACCTAAAATGCCTTGAGTTAAACTACTGCATTAGGTTTTAGGAGTTGTGTGATGACCTATTGCCTGCATTGTTTACCTCCACCGGCAAATACCCGTCCTGTTTAAAAATTATTTGCGAAATGCAGTAGCTTAGTAACGCTATACAATAGATTTGCAATAAAAATGCAATTCAAAAGTGTGATCACTTAAAGAATTTTTATGGGAATTTGGCTTTACTCCCGACTGTTGTTGGCTAAGTATCTGATCCGTACCTAGTCAACAGCGAGGAGAGGTTGTCTGAGCGTACGGTGCCGTCATGTTGTAGTCCGGGACTCAACAGTTGACACCGACCGGGACAGGGTTGAAAAACTGACAGGACTATTACGCTTGGTTGAGATATAACCGAGGTATAGTTCTAACAGAAAAATATTAGGGACCATCCGTATGGGGGCCTGCTGGTCAAGACTTGTAACTATTCACATACTTCGGAAAGCTCTGGCTCCGAGGACTCCTTTATTGGGACCGACAACCGCGCACTGGGAGTGGCGAGATGGCGGAAGTAGCTTGTACCCACGTGGTCGTCGTACCTGGATATGAGTGGTGTACTGTACTTCCGGGTGGCGTAGGACCGATCCAGTCTTGGAGGAATCGTGGTAGACGAGTTGGCATATGCAAGCTTGGGTGCTACATATGCAGTGTGGATAGGGATCCTCAGTTGAGTATTATTTATCCGGATTAACGTTGCTCCTCGGTTATGGAGACTTGGTCACTGACTGTCAACGGAGAGTGGTTCTCAACTAGGTATGTTTTGGAAGGTAAAAATGAATCATGAACAATGAAGATTTGAGAAATGCCTGAATCTTTCTAAAATAGAACAAGGTTTACAAAATGTTTTTCTGCAAAATACTTGATCTTGCTTAAGCCTTACCTTGACTACCCTAAGCCTCTCATCCCTGAGTCTTCTTCCTTTTCTTTAGTCGGGTAGGTCTTGTTGCGTACCCCAGTACTCAGGGTTTTGTTACCCATGCTGTAGGTATGACTGAGTCCCCGATGTGTCTTGCGCCCTGCTGCATGACCATCGTCTAGGAAGAGGCCGATGAGGCCGAAGACTAAAGTGTACACCCTCGGGCTGGGTGATTGCAAGTATCTTTATTTTGTTTGTACTCCGCTACGTTGCCTATTTCTATCATCCAAACTTGGTTTGTAATAACTGCACCTTTAATCTTATTTGGAACCTCGGTTTGTAAAACTAATGTTATTTAAGTCTTCCGCTCTGTATTCCGATATTATTTGTAAAAGTATCCAGTGCTGTAACCGAAAGGTGAGATGATCCTGTGGACGATGGGCGCTGATGCAGCCCAGTGACGAACAGTCTTAATCACGCGGAACATCGGTTCGGCTGTTAGAAGCTGACAGGGACCGGTGGGCCATGGGATTAGGACTGTTCCGCCACAGAGTGGTATCGGAGCATCTCACTATAACGTTGCAGTGTCTTGCGAAAACTTCAAAAGATCTTTGAGTCCAAACAAACTAAACTTGACTATTTGGGGTCCAAATTGCTTCTCTCATCTTGTCTTGTATACGGCAACACTAGTTAGCGAGACAACTTGTAATAAGCCCTATGTACCTTTATTTATTGCATTGCCTTGTTCCGTAGGAACGATTCATGCATCATGTCATAATCACTTAATTTATTATAATAACTTCCTCTCTAAGTTCGTTGGGATAGTATGCCTTTACCTTTTCTTGCTAGCCTTTTTACTCCTCATCCAAATTACCTTATCCAGACATGGCTCGTATCAAGCTGACCGCTCGCAAGTCAACTGGACCCAATGGTGTGCCACGCCACCAGCTGGCACCACGCACGGGAGAAGAGACTGGCGAAGCCTCCAACGGTCGTCGCTTTCCCCGTCGCACCCGCAAACACCTAAAGGAGGAGATCAAGAATCTGAAGGCTGAGCTGGAGAACTTGGAGCATGACTTCTACCACTCACGTCTGGAGTTCTATGAGGCCCAAGCCTCCCTGGAGCAGGCCAACCGGGACGTGATTCGCGCCATCCAGCAGCGCGATGCCACTTGGATTCGCGAGGACGTCACCAGGGCCGAGCTTCTCGGGCTGCGGCAGTACACAACTCAGATTGAACAGTTCAATGATATGCTTCATGAGGAGGTACACCAGCTGCACAACCAACTCCACCCCATGGTTCCCGCGGTTGTCGAGGAGCCTGAGGACGGAATAGTGGAAGAGCCAGACGTGGAGCAAGAGCCAAGCATGGACGAGGAGATTGAACCTGCCGAGGACATCCACGCTGAATACGAGGACGAGGAGGTTGAGCCTGAGCTGATCCTCGAGGAAGACGACGATGAGGACATGATCATCATCGATAAGGACTAGACTCGTTGTTAGAGGATGGAGATCCCGTGTGTCTGTACCACCTGCTTACCTAAACCCTTAGTCTAGGTTTGGGGCGCTAGTCTGTCTTTTGGTTAGTCGGTTTGTATCTTTCTTTTCGTATCTTTTCCCCTTATCAGTCTGTTGTTATCTGTCAATCATCTACCTTTGTACCAGTGGAGTTGTCAGTTAGTTGTTTTCAGAACTTAATCAATGGATGCTAAGTTCCAAGTTACTTAACAGATGCCTGTGAACACTCGCACTGGAGCTGGAAGTTCTCAGGAGGCTGACCTTCCAAACCCTCCACCTGTACCTGCTACGCTAGCAGATGCCATCGCAGCCTTGGCAGCCGCTGCTAACCTAATGGCTCAAAACCAAGGGCAACAGAACAATGGCCACCGTGGTCGCCACAACATCAACCATGAGACCACATATGTGGATTTCACCGAAACCCGTCCCCGGTCTTTACGAAGGCCGATGAACCCTTGAAGCTGATGATTGGCTCCGCACCATGGAGCAGAAGTTTGGTCTTCTCCACTGCACCGACACCCAGAAGCCCCGGTTCGCTTCTCAGCAGCTTCGTGGTCCAGCAAGCGCTTGGTATGCCAACCTGTTGGCTGCCCAGCCCGAGGGCCATCAGTTGACCTGGGAAGAGTTCCGCACAGCTTTCCGTGCTCATCACATCCCTTCTGGAGTAATGAAGATGAAGCTTGATCAGTTCCTGGCACTGCAGCAGAAGGACTCCACAGTGATGCAGTACGTGGGTTAGTTCAATCACCTTAGCCAGTATGCCTCGGAGAGTACGTCAACACGGACGAGAAAAAGAAGGGTGTTTCCTTAGGGGACTGCACCCTAAGATCCGCAGAAGTATGTCTAATAACCTGACCGGTTCGTATCATGATGCCGTTGACCGGGCTGTTGCTTTTGAGGAGAGCAATCGCCAGTACCAAGAGGAAAAGAAGAAGAAGAAAGAAAGCGGATCTAGCAGTTTCTCTGGCAGTCACAAGCGCCAGAGGGTCATTTATCACCCTAGCCACCACCAAAATCGCCCACCTTACTCCCACCAGCAAGTGGTCGTCCGTACTGCGGCCACCACCCACAACGCCAACCAACAAAGTGCCACACAGCCGAACGCCCCAGGTGTTCGTATCACCACCCCACAAACCGCCTACAACCATCCCTGCTACAACTGCGGCCAGACTGGCCACTGGGCTCGTGAGTGCCCAAAGCCCAAGAGGTATGCTCAGAACGCTCAGAAGGGTCCTGGAGGACCTCAGCAGCAGCAGCAGCACGTGTCCAGCAGCAGCATGTTCAGAAAGGCAAGGTTGTCAAGAAGCACGGGCAAGTCTACTACACACACTGTCAGCGACATCCCAGAAGGGGAGCCCGTCATGATCGGTAGGTTTCCTGTTCTAATTATCCGCAGTCGTGCTGTTTGATTCCGGTGCATCGCATTCCTTCATCAGTCGTACATTTGTCATTGAGCATGGGATATCAATTGGGGAGTTGAAAGAAAATTTCTGCATATTTTCGCCTGGAGGGCGTATAAGTACTAAGGAGGTAGTTCGTAATCCACCAGTGATGTTGGGGGAACATGTATTTCCTACCACCATGATAGTGCTTCGTGATCAGGAAATAGATGTCATTTTAGGCATGAATTGGATGTGTCAGTCTAAAGCCATGATGGACATCCTGAATAGGGTTGTGAGAGTGGACATTCCTAACAGTACCTCCAAGCTTCTTCTCCAACTCCTAATGCCTCCGAAACCAGCAGCCACGCAATTGAATACCACCTATGTTCAAGAGACCAGGGACATCCCCGTGGTCTGCGAATTCCCTGATGTTTTTCCAGAAGACTTACCTGGCCTACCTCCTGACTGTGATGTTGAGTTTGCCATAGAGCTTAAGCCCGGGACTGCTCCTATATCCCGCAGAGCTTATCGAATGCCTCCCAGAGAGTTGGCAGAGCTAAAAAATCAGTTACAAGAGTTGCTGGATAAAGGCTTCATTCGCCCAAGTTCATCTCCTTGGGGCTATCCTGCAATCTTTGTGAAGAAGAAAGACAAGAGTCTCAGATTATGCATTGATTATCGCCCACTCAACGAGGTCACCATCAAAAATAAATATCCCTTGCCTCGTATTGATCTTCTTTTTGACCAGCTAGCTGGAGCCAGAGTATTCTCCAAGATTGACCTCAGATCTGGCTACCACCAAATAAAAATACGTCCCGAAGACATCCTAAAACAGCTTTCACTACTAGGTACGGCCTATATGAGTACCTGGTCATTGTCCTTCGGTTTGACCAATGCCCCTGCCCACTTCATGTACCTCATGAACTCCGTATTCATGCCGGAGCTTGATAAATTTGTGGTCGTGTTCATTGACGACATCCTTGTCTACTCAAAAACCCCTGAGGAGCCATGCCGAACATCTTCGTATCGTTCTATCCCGCCTCAGAGATCATCAGCTTTATGCCAAGTTCAGTAAATGTGAGTTCTGGTTAGATCAGATATAGTTTCTTGTCATGTCCTATCCGCTGAAAGTTGTGTCAGTCAGTCGATCCTGGAAAGGTGGCAGACATTCTGGATTGGGAGCCACCAACCACTGTTCACGGAGTCCGCAGCTTCATGGGAATGGCTGGATATTATCGCCGATTCATCCCAGATTTCTCTAGAATCGCCAAGCCTATCACCGAGTTATTGAAGAATTCTGTGAAGTTTATCTGGTCACCAGCCTGTGAGCAGGCCTTTCAAACGCTAAAGAAACTGTTAACCACGTCACCAGTGCTAGCCCAGGCAAACATCGAAAAGCCCTTTGATGTCTACTGTGATGCATCTGGTACTGGTTTGGGCTGTGTTTTGATGCAAGAAGGTCGAGTGATCGCGTATGCCTCCCGGCAGTTTAAGCGACATGAAGAGAATTATCCAACCCATGATCTTGAGTTAGCAGCAGTGTGCACGCCTTAAAGATCTGGCGTCATTATTTGTGGGGAAGTACCTGCAAAGTGTATACAGATCAAAAGCCTGAAGTATATCTTCACTCAAGAAGAACTGAATATGAGAAGAGAAGATGGCTCGAGTTGATTAAGGATTATGATCTCGAAGTACATTACCATGGGAAGAAAAGCAAATGTAGTCGACCGATGCGCTCAGTCGCAAGTCATACTACAACTGTCAGATGATGAAACCCTGTATTTCTTCCCTATGTTATGAACTAGAAAAGTTGGGTATTGAGATGGTTCCACAAGGAACGCTGAACAATATCATGATAGAAACACCTATCAGGGAACAGATCATTGCGGCTCAAAAGGATAACCCTGGAATCAAGCACATCGTCGAAAGGATCCGAGCCGGAAAAACTGATTGTTTTAGGATTGATGATGCAAGAGTGGTTTGGTTCAAGAACCGACTGGTAATTCCCAAAGTGCCTGAGTTGAGGCAGTTAATCCTTGATGAAGCACACTTGACTAGATTCTCTATCCACCCTGGCAGCAACAAGATGTACCAAGACTTGAGGCAGAGATTCTGGTGGACAAAGATGAATATTGAAATCGCCCGGTATGTCGCTCAATGTGATACTTGCCAGAGGGTTAAAGCTGCTGTGCACATGAAGCCCGGAGGAGAATTGCAACCTTTACCTGTACCTGCTTGGAAGTGGGACGATATCAGTATGGATTTTATCAATGGACTACCCAAAACACCAAGGGGTTTTGATTCCATCTAGGTGATCGTGGATCGCCTCACTAAAGCAAGCTCACTTCCTGCCAGTCAAGACCAGCCCCCCTGTATACCGCCCGTCTATGTACAAGAACAACATAGTAAAACTCCATGGCGTACCCAAGACCATTATCTCTGATCGTGGTACCCACAGTTCGTCGCAAAATTCTGGAAAGCATTCCATACCTCACATGGAACCAACTCTTGCATAGCACGACATATCATCCACAAACGGATGGACAAACTGAGCGAGTCAACCAAGTGTTAGAGGACATGTTGAGAGCCTGCGTGCTCACCTTCGCAGATACTTGGGATGACTGTTTAGCCTTGGCAGAATTCTCATATAATAACAGTTACCAAGAAAGCATTAAAATGGCACCCTTTGAAGCACTGTACGGTCGCCGTTGTCAAACACCTCTCAGTTGGTCTGAACCTGGAGAAAGGGAATTCTTTGGAGTTGACCTAGTAAAAGATATGGAAGAAAAAGTCAAGCAAATACAAGAGAATATGAAGATTGCACAGTCTCGACAGAAGAGCTATGCTGACAAAGACGTCGACCTCTGAAGTTCCAAATCGGGGACTATGTGTATCTGAAGGTATCACCCACCAAGGAGTTACTCGTTTTGGAGTCAAGGGAAAGTTAGCACCACGCTATATTGGTCCCTTTGAAATTCTGGAACGTTGTGGCAAGGTAGCTTACAACTGAAGTTACCGATTACCCATCATCTTTCCGCGGTCCATAATGTGTTTCACGTCTCCTACTCAAGAAGTGTCTCCGAATACCCGAACACGTGGTGGAAGTTGAAGGTGTTGAGTTAGAACCCGATCTATCATACTCCGAGTATCCAGTTCGCTTGTTGGATTACAAGGACCGTGTTACCCCGGAGGACTACCACAAGATGGTACAAGATCCAGTGGAGCCAACACTCTGAAGAAGAAGCCACTTGGGAATCCGAAGACTTCTTAGCAAAGACTTACCCCGACTTTCTCGATACTCTGTAGATGTAAAGTTTTGTCTTTGTCTTTTGAGGCGCGGAATCTCGGGGCGAGATTTCTTTTGGGGGGAAGGCTGTAACACCTCTGGTGATTAATATGTAATTAACCTGACATGTCATCATCTTTAGTCATTAATCATCCTTGCCATGCATTATGTTTGCCTAATGCTTGTTTTGCATTTACCTTTTTCTGGAGTGACTTGTAGTGATCTCTTTTTCAAAACCCTAAAGGTCCAAATCTTCCTATAAGGGCAAAATAGTAATTTCATCTCTGTGTCTAGCTTTGTGTGAATCTTGTTCATTTGAGTGCCCTGATGTTTTGTTGTGTTGATCAAAGTTCAAAATCAGAAATAGAATTTAAATCCCTTTTGAAAAACCCTAAATTTCCAAACTCTAGTTTTACCCCTGTATCTCTAATTCAAAACTATTCAAAATTTGAAGTTGGCCAATAAGAAAAGTTGTAGATCTTGCATTAAGGAACAACTTTGGTGTTTGCAGATTTTTCAAGTTTCAATACAAAATCAGAAGTAATTTCAAATTCTTTCAAACTTCAATTTTGTCCCCTTTTTAATTTTCAAAATTATCTCAAAAACTTTTGAGTTTCAGAAAAAGTTTATATTGGCAAAGTTGTAGATCTCAAATTTTTAAGCAACTTTGGTATTTTGAGTTTCCTTTGTGTAGTTCAATTTGGGAGTTATTTCAAAAATCTAGTTAAAGGGGAGGATGATGTCACTGCGCATGAACTTTAAAGCAGGCGGGGGCCCCCGGCCGCCGGCGGCGCAGCGCCGCCCACGCCAAGCCCGGCCGACCCGCGCCCGTGCCGCCACAACGCCAGCGCGCTGGCGCTCGTCCTCCCCGGCCCCTACCTCCGACCCGCCCGTTGCCTACCCCTCCCTCTTTCCCCTTCGGCCGCGGACAGCGGGCAGCGCCAGCCGCCGCAAATCCGCCGCCGCCGCGCGCGAGCCCCGCCCACACCGGAGCCGCCCTCTACTTGCTCCCTGCCCCCTTCCCCCTTTGATGCCGCGCGGACGCTCCTCACCCCTCGCCCAGACCCCCCAGCGCCGCCCCGCGGCTATAAAAGCCGCCGAGCTCCCCGCCATTGCCGCCACCGTGCAACCCCCCAACCCCGAGCCACCCAGCCCCGCCCAGCCCGCCCGCCGAGCACACCCTCGCCTGCCTTCGCCTTGAGCTTCTCCACCTTCTCGAGCAACTAATTTCACCCCTCCTCCGCCCCTCCTTTCGCCGGCGCGAGCGATTCTTCTCCAACTCCGGCGAACGGCCGCGCGTCAGTTAAGCGAGAAATTCGCCGCCGTGAGTGCTCCTCTCTCCCCTCCGACCCCCGTCCTCTTTTCCCCACCTCGGTGCGCTCCTAACCGCTCATCGGTGATCGCTTTTGGTGGACAGAGCCGCCGGAACGCTTGCTCGCCGCCGAGAAGCTCCGCCGAGGCGCCGCCGCCGTCGAACTCCCTCCTCCGACCTTTGCACCGCCTCGCCGTTCCTCGTTTCCGAACCCCGGTGAGCCCGCGAAGCTTTTCCCCACCCTCTGCTTTCCCAGCGCGAAGCCCGAGTGGCCGGACCGCCGCGCCTCTCGCCGGCGAGCGCCCTGACCCGGGGGGAAGAAGCACAAAGCTCTTTTCTTTTTTTTTGAAAAATATGAATAGTGTTCTGTTTTCTCTTTTTGTGAGATTTAATCTGTTGCTCCTTAAATCCTGAAAAAATGTGGTATGCTCGTTGCACTGTGTAGTATTTTAGAAAAATAAGAAACCCTACACTTTCTGCAAAAATTAGAAAATGAAAAATCCTTCTTTTAATTAAGAATGGATGGTTTTAGATTTTTAGAAAATCATGTGTAGCTCCAAAAATCATGAGATAAATTTTTATGTGCTAGTTATGTCATGCTTAGTCTCTCGTACAATTTTGAGGCCTTTTGGAACAAGTTAATTTTTGGGCTTTTATTTTAATTGTTAAATTAGGAAAAATAGAAAAGCAATTAGGGTTCATGTTGTATGCCCTGTGATGTGACTTTTGGGATTGTTTGCTGTTCATAGACCCCACCCAGCTGGTCTATGGTGTTGGGTGATGCCATGCATGACTTACGCTTAGGTTTACTAGATGATGCTTAATAGGTTTGATTAATCTTGCTTAGGGGATGAGATAAGCAACTTTGTGTCTCTTCTAGGAGTTACTTTCGTGATGGAAAGTTGTACTTTAGAATCAGTGGAATTGTCCTGCGCTTTAGCAAGTCTCTTGTTCTTGTCAGCATCCTCATAAGCATCATCATTGCATACGTGTAGTGTCTGAAGGAGAGGGCATCAAAGTCGAGGCAGGCAGCCGCTGACGAACCTACCCCCGAGGCGACCCCGAGCTCCGACACCTGCACTGCCTCCCGACACCCGAGCCTGTCCTCTTTGCTCTTCAAGGCAAGCCCCGGTGCATTTTAACCCTTCCTTGTTGTTTTATAAAAGTTTACCTAAATGCCTTGAGTTAAACTACTGCATTAGGTTTTAGGAGTTGTGTGATGACCTATTGCCTGCATTGTTTACCTCCACCGGCAAATACCCCGTCCTGTTTAAAAATTTGCGAAATTGCTTAGTTTAGTACGCTATACATAGATTTGCAATAAAAAGCCAATTTCAAAAGTGTGATCACTTAAATAATTTTTATGGGAATTTGGCTTTACTCCACGACTGTTGGCTAAGTATCTGATCCGTACCTAGTCAACAGCGAGGAGAGGTTGTCTGAGCGTACGATGCCGTCATGTTGTAGTCCGGGACTCAACAGTTGACACACCGGGACCGGGGGTTGAAAAACTTGAGACTATTACGCTTGGGTGAGATATAACCGAGGTATAGTTCTGACAGAAAAATATTAGGGACCATCCGTATGGGGCCTGCTGGTCAAGACTTGTAACTATTCACATACTTCGGAAAGCTCTGGCTCCGAGGACTCCTTTATTGGGACCGACAACCGCGCACTGGGAGTGGCGAGATGGCGGAAGTAGCTTGTATGTGGTCGTCGTACCTTGGTGGAGGCCGTGTGATTAGGTGGGCAGTCCTGGAGTGGATATGAGTGGTAGACGTAGTTGACTGTAGTTCCCACGGTCTTGGAGGATCGTGGTAGACGAGTTGGCATGCAAGCTTGAGTGCCTATGTGTGTGAATAGGGATCCTCCTGAGTATTATTTATCCGGATTAACGTTGCTCGTTCTGGAGAGACTTGGTCACTGACTGTCACGGAGAGTGGTTCTCAACTAGGTATGTTTTGGAAGGTAAAAATGAATCATGAACAATGAAGATTTGAGAAATGCCTGAATCATTCTAAATAGAACAAGGTTTACAAAATGTTTTCTGCAAAATCTTGATCTTGCTTAAGCCTTACCTTGACTACCCTAAGCCTCTCATCCCTGAGTCTTCTTCCTTTTCTTTAGTCGGGTAAGTCTTGTTGAGTACCCCAGTACTCAGGGTTTTGTTACCCATGCTGCAGGTATGACTGAGTCCCCGATGTGTCTTGCGCCCTGCTGCATGACCATCATCCAGGAAGAGGCCGATGAGGCCGAAGACTAAAGTGTACACCCTCGGGCTGGGTGATTGCAAGTATCTTTATTTTGTTGTACTCCGCTACGTTGCCTATTTCTATCATCCGAACTTGGTTTGTAATAACTGCACCTTTAATCTTATTTGGAACCTCGGTTTGTAAAACTAATGTTATTTAAGTCTTAAGCTCTGTATTCTGATATTATTTGTAAAAGTATCCAGTGCTGTAACCGAGAGGTGAGATGATCCTGCGGATGATGGGCGCTGATGCAGCCCAGTGACGAACAGTCTTAATCACGCGGAACATCGGTTCGGCTGTCAGAGGCTGACGGGGACCGGTGGGCCATGGGATTAGGACCGTTCCGCCACATCCAGCAGCTCGCTTGAATTGGGTGATCATCATCCCGAGCTGCGGCTCACCACAAGAGACCCATGACAAGATGGTCCGAAGGTATGTGTTTTCTTCCTCGGTTTGCATCTTGCCATGCTTCACATTGGCAATCTCCATCTCCAAGCCCTCACACAAAGCACACCTCGTGACACAAGTGCAACCCGAGTTGGCCTTCTCTAAAGACTCAATCTTGGCATTCTTCTCTGCCAACTTGGATTGCAAGACAGGACAAGTCTTGCACGCACCCAACAGCTGCAGCCTAGCACGGAGCTCATCCACTTCTCCAACCAAAGCAGCATACTTGCTCCTCAAGTGAGAAGATCAGTCATGTGCTTGGTGCACGACTCACACTCACTCTCCTCCGACACACCACGGTGGACCGAGCGAACTCAAGCTCCTTCACCGTGTCCTCCCACTTCTCTGCTAACTCCTTGCGCTCTCTAGCAGCATGCCTAAGCAGTTTATCTTGGCTAAGGAGGGCAGCAGTAAGTTTCTCAACCTCAGCGGAAAGGTCGTCGTAGGTGAGAGATACCTGGGAGGTGTCGTCATCGTCATCGTTCCGAGGGGTGTGCTCCAGCTCGCCTCCGACCTCATCACCAAGCACCATGGTGCAGAGGCCTCAGTCGCCGGCGAAGAAGCAAAGACTGTTGAGCTTGTCCTTGATCTTCTTCATCTTTTCGGACTCGTCGTCGCTTGAGGAAGCGGAGTCGTCATCCGAGCCGTCGACGTCGCTGAGCATGGCGAAGAACGCACGCTGCTCAGCCTGGGCCTTCTCCAAGTACTTCTTCTTTATGTACTCTTTGTCGAAGCCGCCCCTCTTCTTGCGCCTTGGGGGGACGTGCTTCTCCTTGCGCTTGGAGTCGTACTTATGCCCATGATCGCCTTCCCTTCCCGAATGCTTGTTCTTCTTGGGGCAGTTGGCGATGAAGTGGTCGGGATCGCCACACTCATAGCATCCTGAGCGCCTCCTCCGCGGCGACGGTTCATGCGGTTGTTGTGGAACCGCGTGAACCGGTTGGCAAGCAAAGCCAACTCCTCGTCTCCCAAAGACTCCAGCTGATCCTCTGTGACAGAAAAGAGAGATGAAAGCGCAAAGCCAGCACAGGGGTTAGCGGAAGAACCAGAAACCAAAGCCATAGTCGGGACAGAAGGATTCTCATAAGAAGCCCTCGCCATGGCATCAATCTCACTGGACTTGAGCTTACTAAAGAGCTCGTCGCATGTGAGGGTCTCATAGTTAGGCAATTCAATGAACGCCTGAACCTTGGAATCCCACACCGACTGATCAAGAGTGTGCAAAAGCTTCGGAGCTCTCTCATGATCGTCGAAAGGCAACAGCTCCTTGTTCGCTCTCATCTTGTTGACAAGGCGATCAAACTCACCCATGCTCAAACAGGAGAACAAGGCGTTACGTGCCCGGCTATTGGCCTCGTGCTCATCGATCTGGAGCTGAGTGACACGAGCAGCCAAGACAACGTAATCGTCCCTGTTGCAAATCTCCCAAACAGAAGAGCCGATGCTCTGAAGATAGGCCGACATGCGTATCTTCCAATACGCATAGTTCGTCCCATCAAAGAACGGCGGTTTGCCCACGCCGCGATCCATGTCGCCTTCTGTGGATCTGGAACCGGCTAAGGTGGAAGATCCTTAACCCCGCTCTGATACCAATTGAAGGACCGAAAAAGCACTAGCAAGGCGACCAGAGGGGGGGTGAATGGGAGCTCAAAAATTCTTCTCAGAAACTTTGGCCAAATGTCCCAAAATCAACCTCAAGAGACGGTGACCGAAACCGTGATGCTCACAACCCTTGGAAGAGGGTGGATGATCCCTAAGATCACAGCGGAGCACCACCAAGAAGAAGCAAACCAAACTCCAAAGTTCCTGCTCGAACACACCCCAAAAACCAAGTCCCAGACGTATTAGACGGCTGCGTCGAGAAACTCTTAAATACCTATGCTAACAAGTAGCAAGATACCTAGAGAGGTTCCTTGGTCAACACTGCAGGGCCAAACGAGAGCCGGAAACCAAGCGAACAAGCCGGGAGAGCAAACGCACTAAACCGGAGCAAACAGCCAAATACCGACTGTCCGCCGGTACGGTCCCGGACTGTCCGCGGTAGTGCCGGACTGTCCGCGGGCGAGGCCGGACTGTCCGCCGGAAAACTCGCCAAACCGCAAGGTCGCTGCAAAGTCCCTGGATGTTCCCGGCTGTCCGCGGCTTTGAACTGCGGACTGTCCGCCGTTCAAACAAAAGGCAACTCAGCTGAAGAACAGTGCCACTGGTCTGGCTCGTCCCCGACTCGCGGACTGTCCGCGCCCTGAGTGGCGGACTGTCCGGTCCACACAGGGAGGGGGCGATTTTGATCGCCCTTCTCCCAAATCTTCTCCAAATCGATTCAAAACACAATCCCAAGTTCCCAAACTTGGAGAAGATGATCACGGGGTAATTAGGAGACTATCCCCAAGAAATCATCCGCTCAAACAACCAAATCACCGGGAAATCAAAAGGGAAGGTGGATGAACCAAAAAACCCGCCACGAAAACGAAATCGTCCCGATCTATTTGATCATGAGGAGTTAGATGAATCCTTTGGTCGAAATGACCTCCTCAATGATACGAACAAAATGATTCAAACGATTTTGCAAAGACGCAAAAGAGAGGGAGATCGAGTGACGGGAACATCGCGAGGAAACGAAGAAAGCGAAGAACACGAATCACAACGCAAATCAAGTCATCGATCTGCACTGCAAAGGTGAGGATACGGCCTCACTTCCTCACAATCAACAGTACACAGAGGTAAGTCTCTCTGCGGATCTCAGCTAGCTACAGCAAGGGATGGGGAGAGCAGGAAAGCCTAAGGCAAAAGAGCAAATGACTGAGATGACTAACTGAGATAAGGGGAGGAGGGTGTCTCCCCGACTACTTATCCTAATTCTAGTCTAAGTCTAATTCCTACTCTACCCCTCTCTATTCTAATTACAGAGCGAGCCAGCTAAACCCTAGGGTTATTCTGGACCAACTCGGTGGTAGGTGTATGCGACGGCCACGCCCGCACAACTCGTCCGCGTTGCCTCCACGCAACCTTCCGATTGCCGCCACGTGCCGCCCTCGCTCTGCACCCCGGTTTTGTGGCCCAAACTGGGAACCAGCCTTTTCCAGCTATCCCCGGTTTTGAGGCCCAAACCGGGAAACCAGCCCACCAAGTCCAACGCCTGAGTTTTGTGGCCCAAACTCAGAAACCCGCAGCGCCCAGGTTTTGAGGCCCAAACCTGGAAACCGTCCTCAGCCCGAGTTTTGTGGCCAAACTCGGAAACCCTCTGCACCCAGGTTTTGAGGCCCAAACCTGGAAACCGTCCACCCGGTGGTTTTTCTGTGGCTCAACCACCAAACCAGAGCTGTAGAGGGGATGCACCGCCCGTGCACCCCGTCCACCGACACGTGTCCCCAGGTCCTCGACCCGAGCAACACCGTGCCCCGCAAGTCTTCACTTGTCGCTGTCCCAGGCTGCCAGCCACCACAGCTGATCCTCAGGCACTCTAGTCCCTCAGTCCAAGCCTCACGTCCGCCCTTCACCGCTCGGTTCATCGGCATGGCACGTCCGCCGCACGGCACGCCCATCCTTCACCGCACCCGGTCCGTCGGCACGACCCGTCTCAACTTGACCTTCATCTTGCCCTCGATCACTGTCTCCGTGCTCGGCACCTGCACAACACAAGCCAAAGACCCTGCGATCAAACCCGTTGACAATCACTCATCACTCAGAGACTCGGCATACACCCATGTATCCGCAGAATCTGGCATCTTGATAATTGTAGAATTTTACTTCGACCGTGGTCCACAAGAATGAGCCAATATCTTTCTTACTATCGGCCATATTTTTTTTTGTGATAAACTACTAATAAGATGCCATCTGATGAACAAAGTCTGGACCCAATATTAAATCAAGCTTGGTTGACGTCTTCCAATCAGACGATTGTGGTCAATCCATGAAATACAGAAGCCCTCCCTACACATCTTATTGTGTGTTGTTCATCTGGGTTTTAGCCGATTGAGAACTGGCCTCCCATCATGAAGAAATTCAAATATCGACTATCATATCCAGCTTGTGAATGATTGATAAGCATCTGCACTATTGCAACCATCGGCCCAAGTATCGATTTGAAGGTTCCAACATAGCCGATGGTTGAGGCTGGCCCATCATTGAATTATCAAGACTGTTTGATTGAAGATGAACAACCGACGGGGATAAGGGAGCAGCCGATTTTATTCAGGATAGTCAATCTCCATGTGCCAAGGTTATAATCTGAACTCTTTTGGTGTTTGACTCGGTGTGCTGCTCCTAAACTTTCATCTTTATATTGCCTTGTCATACCTCTGAATTTGCTTCTCATGAATTGGTCAAGCTCTTGTCGGGAATTCAGCTTGATATATCAATCTGATGGCTCCAGAAAAATATTAGCATAATCATGTATTGAAAGGTCATCGGCCCATTATAGAATAATATTGTATTTTTCATTGCTTCAATCACTTGGTCCATCCTTGCCCAATAAACCGATTAACACTTGTTTCAACAACAATGTCAGCACCATAGGATGTGCCCTGCATGCCGTCTATCTTTGTCTCCCTAATAAATACGGCATGCATGATGCCCTTTATTTAGCCGATGCCTCTATTCTCTGAACGGTGGAGTATAGGAGCAACAACTTTTGAACCTCCTGAGTTATCAATCATGGTGTCAACTAGTCGCCATATGCTACAACCTCTGATAATCTGGATGACTTTAATCAAACGATTCGGGTCCCACTGGGCGTGCCAAAAAGTGTGTTGACGCAAAACGTGACGCCCTGCGCCAGGCACACAGCAAGCCGAACGAGGCTAGCTTCAATCGGGTGCCCGGAGTATTCCGAATCCGGAAGCGTGCCAGTCGGTTTGACCTGAAAACCAACAAGGGATAAAAATATGAGAATACCTTGGAACATGCTGGGTGAGACCAGACAGTTCCTATGTACGGCTTTGAAAGCCAATCATGACGGCACACAGCTATAAAAGTTGTTTGTCGAAACTGGTTTATAATGTCATCGGCAGTATAAAGATGGAAGCGCATAAACATGTGAATGCCGAACACATGAATAACAGAAGGGAAAAGGGTAATTTGTAATATAAATCTATTCAAACAAACATATGCATAGGCTAATCCAACTAATCTGCCGCACACGTTTAGCTTCATGAACCCATCAAGTAGTAAACTCAAGCAAAGGTAATCCACCGCATGATACCACTTGCTATAAGTCCACACCACTCCTTATAATTAATTAATCCACTCCACTGATGACGATCTAATTATAAGAAGCTAAAAGCATACATATATCTGAACAGATCTATAAAAACTCATTACTCATGTAAGCTTAACCAGAGTCGGCAAACTAGCCGAACTAGGGTCCATGAAGAAGGAACATACAAGCAAAGCATGATTAAACTAATCTAAAACCTGCACCTGCCGCACGGTACCCAGCTCTATCAAAGCCTAAGCATGGTCGACATGCATGAACCCACAACATGTAACAATCTGGATTGAAAGTTAATTCGACCATCATGATCTTATGATTAACGAAGCACAAATAAACTCATGCAGCAAGGCCGAACAAAGATCAATCTAGATTGAGCAAAGAGTGTTATAGGAATTAAATAAATAAAACATAAACACATGATAACTTAATGAATCTATTAGATCTGCCAAAATCTAACAGAGCCGATAACTATTTTTACTCATGACTTAATCCGCCGCACGATACAAGGCATAAGCAAAAACTTCCCCTCATAAGCTTAAATCCGCCGCACGATACTAAGCTTAACATACGAGACTACTTGCATCATATCTAAATCGACCGCATGACACTAGACATGATAGCAAGGTTGCCGGTACTTACGGAGGTCGACGGATCGATGATTCCTCTCGAAGAACGCGACGACACGACTTAGGGACTCGAAAGGTGGCACGGGGCCGGTTGTATTGATATGGTTGTGAACAGTTTTTACAATAGCCAAGGGTTTATATTTATACCCTGGACGCAATACAAGTCCTAAGAGGACACGACTATGAAATATTAAAGGAAAATACAATATTCTTGGCCTTCAACTCCTTTCGGAATCATCATTGCCTTAATTGTCGCAATATTGTTGCCCGATCGGCTCTCGCTTCCGTCGTTTCAATGGAAACTCCCTTTTCTCAGAATAGCCAACCGCATGAGCAGTTGCTGAATCCTTCGAAACTAGCCGACCGCATTGATACTTGCCAAATGCCTTATACGCCCATCTCCGCACACTGGACATGCATGCCGTCTTCTAGCCTTTCCTTCATCGTGAAGCCATTCATGCTAAATATAGAAGTGGACGTCGAGATGTGCATGCTTTATATATATTGCCTTCTTTGCATGCTTGCCACATCACAACGCCACCAAATCCAACTCCTGGCCAATGAGATCAGAACCCTCCGCTTCTTGAATACTCGTTTAATCGGTCATGGTCGATTATCCTCGTGACCGGCTTCGCTTGCCATATCTATTTCCTGAATGGAGTAACCGACCGCTTGGCCGTCTACCGAATGCTCTTCTCACTGCTCGTTGGGTCCACCTGTTGAAGGACCGAGAAGCAACCAGAAAGCGACCAGAGGGGGGGGTGAATGGGAGCTTCAAAATTTCCTTTCGGAAACTAGTAGCCACTGTCCCGAGAATCACCCCAAAAGACAAACCCTAGAGCTTGCTAATGTCCACGACCCTAGATGAAGGGTGGATGCTTCCAAGAAGCACAGCGGGACACTACACAACTCTAGAAAGCCAACGCAAAAGACGGAAATCGAATCCGTCAACGAACGAGCGAACCACGAACGAAACAACGCAAGACTGCACTGACCGGACTCAGCAGAGCGTCCGGTCACCAGGCACCGGACGCGTCCGGTCACAGAAAAATAGTTCTGGAACCTCTCTGTTCCTGATCGGACTCACTGAAGGGAGCGTCCGGTCGTTTGTACAGAGCGTCCGGTCGAACAGCAAAAACACACGTGAACAATAGCTCCGTCGAGTCCGGTCACACAGGGAATGGAGCATCCGGTCAAGACCAAAAGGGACACAGCGAGTGTTCAACCACCGGATGCACAGCCTGAGCGTCCGGTCGACACGATCAAGCGTCCGGTCACCCCGTGAATCCACGGTTCGTCCATCGATTCGACTCAATCCCACCCAAAACGAAACCTCTAGGGTTCAAACTTGGTGAGTAGAGTCACAAGGAGGATAGTGAGCTATCTCTAAGAGATCATGGCTCGAACCTATCTCCAAATCGATGAATCGAAGAATTTCGGGGGAGGGGAGAAAACTTGACCCGAAACAGAAATCGATCGATCTCCTAGAGCCGTGAGGTTAGAGGAGAATTCCTTCGGTGGAAAGAAATGCCTCACGATCTAGAACAACTTGGTTCAAACGGTTTTGCAAAAGATGAACCGAGCAAAGAGATCAAGCGAAGAGAAAATCGTGGAGAAAAAGGATTCCGTGAAGAACACGAACAAAACGCGAATCACAACCACGAATTGCAACCGTGTGGCTACCACACGCTACAACAATGAGGATACGGCCTCACTTCCTAAGAATCAACAGTACACAGAGGCAAGTCTCTCTGCGGATCTCAGCTAGCTACAGCAGGGGATGGGAGAGCAGGAAACCCTAAGTGCGAAAGAGCAAATGACTGAGATATTTGGGAGGAGGGTGTCTCCCGACTACTTATCCTACTACTAGCCTAAGTCTATTTCCTACTCTACCCCTCTCTAATCTAATTACAGAGCGAACCAGCTAAACCCTAGGGTTATTCTGGACCAACTCGGTGGTAGGTGTATCCGATGGCCATGCCCGCACAAACCGAAGCGTTGCCTCGACGCAACCTCCGGATCGCCGCCACGTGCCGCCCTCGCTCTGCACCCCCGGTTTTGTGGCCCAAACCGGGAAACCAGCCTTTTCCAGCCAACCCCTGGTTTTGAGGCCCAAACCGGGAAACCAGCCCATCAGCCTCTGAGTTTTGAGGCCAAACTCAGCAAACCCTCAGCGCCCAGGTTTTGAGGCCCAAACCTGGAAACCGTCCTCAGCCCGAGTTTTGTGGCCAAACTCAGAAACCCTCAGCCCGAGTTTTGTGGCCAAACTCGGAAACCGTCCACGCCCAGATTTTGTGGCCCAAACCTGGAAACCGTCCATCCGATGGTTTTTCTCTGGCTCTACCACCAAACCGACGTCGTAGAGGGGATGCACAGCCCGTGCACCCCGTCCACCGACACGTGTCCCTGAGTCCACGACTCAGGCAACACATGACTGCACTTCTTCACTTGTCGTCGTCACAGGCTGCCAGCCACCACAGCTGATCCTCGGGCCTCTGGTCCTTCAGTCCAAGCCTCACGTCCGCCCTTCACCGCTCGGTACCTCGGCATGGCACGTCCGTCGCACGGCACGCCCATCCTTCACCGCACCCGGTCCATCGGCACGGCACGTCTCTACTTGACCTTCACCTCGTCGTCGATCACTGTTTTCTTACTCGACACCTGCACAACACAAGCCAAAGAACATGCGCATCATCCCAGTTGACAATCACTCAACACTCAGAGACCCGGCATACACCCATGTATCCGCAATCTCCCCCTTGATGAGTGCATTGTCAACTACTCACACAAATCATAATGAAAAGAAGAATAAGGAAGAAGGAGGAAGGAGAAGGAGAAAACTCAACCAAATGACCCAAAAGCATAGCAAAGCCGAAGAAGGTCAAGTGGAAAGAGCGAAAGAACTTGGTCCCCAAAGACATGGGCAACGGCTCGACGCAACCAAGGAAAGCAAAGCTAGCCCTCAAGAAGAGGTAGAACAGACTCAACACCGCTAGCAAATACCAATTGGAAAATCAAAGCAAAATGCTAGTCCCTCAAGATAGAGGCACAGAGGCTCAACACAACTAGCAAAGAAAGCTCGATACCAATGCCTTTCGGCCAGCAAGAGACAGCAAAACTGCCCCTTAGATGAACATCCAGGAGACATGCAAACTCTCCTCCTGGGACCTCCCCCTCAAATGGACACTCGGGAAGCACAAATGATTTGCAAATTCTCCCCCTTAGTTGAAAATGCACTAATCAAGTAAAGGACTCTCCCCATCAGAAAAGGCACCAACAAAAAGTGCGAACATGGGAGATTCTCCCCCTTCCAACATGCATATGAGTCAAAATGCAAGTTAGCAGCTTTAGGCATATATTCAGGAGAATGCAAAGATGCTCTAAACAGTATAACTCCAAAGACTCAACAACAGCATACAAGCTCAGCAAAGGCTCAAACTGATCACCAGATATGAAATATGAACATATGAGCAGAAATGAGCAGTTTTGAGTCAAAAGGTATTCACCATCAAAATAGCACTAGCAATGTATAAACAGGAGTCTGAGCAAGTGCTAAACATGTATACAAGGTGAACTACCCCTAGCAAAGTTCAATCATCATGCTTAAGAATGAAACATACACTTGTGAATTCAACTTTAGATCGGACATGCAGCGGTGAAATTACACAAGGTCAATTATTAGGATGTGATTGAGAGAGGTTGAAAGCTTGTCATTGCCTAACTTTTCAACCGAGCGAAGCCTATGCTGAAGCAATCAGAAGCTTAAAGCTACGGTTTCGGTCATACACTACACGGCTCAAGTTTAACTCAAAGTGCAATGAGAAACCGTCTCGATACCGTGATGTGTTGACAAGCAATCCCATCTCGATCTTTTCAATTCACTAAAACTTGGTTCAAATTTTATACATGATATGAACAGACCAAGCAAGTGAATGACTCAGAACTAGAGACATAGCAACCTAGCATATATGAAAAGCACGAGTGAACTCAACATATCCTAGACATGCTAGTTGCATATCTCAATGGTGAACATTTTCAGATTGTAAGTTATTAAGTAAATTCACCATTTCAAAATAGCTCAGCTCACAGCATGTACTAGTGATCAGAAGGAGCATAAGCTACAAGCATCAAAATAAGCATCAGAGCATACTACATAGAGCATAGTTACATTCTAGTGATTATAAACATGAAGCTTAGAATGTAAATGCGTATGCTGAAATGCAAAAGAAAAGAAGGACAAAAGAGTCAGTCAAATATACAAGATCCAAAATGTTTCCCCCATCTAAAAAGGGAAACACACACCAAGCTCACCCCTCAACCGGTTAAAGGTTGATTCGTCTAAAGGCTTGGTGAAAATATCAGCCAGTTGATGATGAGTATCGACATGGCGAAGGTCGATATCACCCTTCTCCTGGTGGTCTCGCAAGAAATGAAAGCGCACATCAATGTGTTTGGTCTTCGAGTGAAGCACGGGGTTCTTAGCAACGCTAATGGCACTCGTGCTGTCACAAAGCAAAGGCACGCGAGAAAAGTTCAGACCAAAATCACGCAAAGTGGCCATCATCCAGAGCAACTGGGAACAACAGCTAGCCGCAGCAACATACTCAGCCTCCGTAGTAGACTGGGCGACACTAGACTGCTTGCGAGAAGACCACGAAACAAGAGAAGAACCAATAAACTGGCAAGTCCCAGAAGTGGACTTGCGCTCAATATGGCAACCAGCAAAATCGGCATCCGAATAACTGCAAAGGGAGAGGGTGGAGGAAGCAGAATGCCAAATCCCGAACTCAGGCGTGAAACGAAGGTACCTGAAAATCCGCTTCACCGCTTGACGGTGAGAGGTGCGCGGCGACGCCTGAAAGCGTGCACACAGACACACCGCGAACTGGATGTCCGGACGTGTCGCCGTCAGGTAGAGGAGCGACCCGATCATGCTGCGGTACTCCTTCTGGTCCACTGCTTCTCCATCCACATCCGCATCCAGGGCAGTCGTCGTCGACATGGGAGTTGGAAGAGGCTTGGCCTCTCCCATATCGAACCGCTTCAACAAGTCCTTGGTGTACTTGCCCTGGTTCACAAACGTACCCTCTCGGGATTGCTTAATTTGCAACCCGAGAAAGAATGTCAGCTCGCCCATCATGCTCATCTCGAACTCCCTGCTCATAGTATCTGCAAACTTGGCAACCAAAGCGTGAGAAGAACCACCGAAAATGATATCATCCACGTAAATCTGGACCAAGAGGGTGTCTTTGCCTTGCTTGAGGAGAAAGAGCGTTTTATCTACACATCCCATTTTAAAACCCTTAGCAAGCAAAAAGGTTTTCAACCTATCATACCAGGCTCTAGGGGCTTGTTTCAAACCATATAAAGCTTTGTGGAGTTTGAAAACATGGTTTGGAAACTTGAGATTTTCAAAACCGGGGGGTTGTTCAACATAAACCTCTTCTTCTATGTAGCCGTTTAAGAAGGCACTCTTGACATCCATTTGAAAAAGTTTGAAACCTTTGGATGCTGCAAAAGCCAAGAGTATCCTAATAGCCTCCAAACGAGCTACAGGAGCAAAAGTCTCCTCATAGTCTATCCCCTCCTTCTGTCTATAGCCCTTTGCTACATGCCTGGCCTTGTTTCTAACAACGTGGCCATCCTCTCCTTGCTTGTTTTTGAAAACCCATTTTGTCCCAATAGGATTACAGTTAGGAGGAGGAGGAACTAGAACCCAAACCCGATTTCTCTCAAAATTTTCTAGCTCCTCATGCATGGCATTGACCCAGTCCGGATCCGTCAAAGCGTGTCCAACATCTCGGGGCTCAAATTTAGCAACAAAAGCAGAATGAGCGAAGTGAGAGATGTGCTGTGACCTGGACCGAGTAACCCGTTCGTCGATGCTGCCGATCATCTGCTGAGGCGGGTGCTGGCGCTGGATGTGTCGTGGCGCCTCACGAGCTGAAGTAGCCTCCCCCTCAACAGCAGCTGGTGCCTCCCCGGGTACAAAAGGTACTGCTCGGGGTGGCGGATCCCACGGCCCCCAGGAAGAAGAGGTGTCGGGGCCGTGAGTCGTCGTAGAAGCCGCTCTTTGCGGCACTGCAGGTGAAGGTGGTGCTGGGTCATCTTCAGCATCCTCGTCCTCATCATCGAAAAGAGGCTCACCAACCTCATGATCACCTACACGCTCAAAACGAGAAGAAGGACAAACCATGGTCTCGCAGAAGGTGACATCTGATGTCTCCATGACTCGGTTAGTGTCAAGGTTAACTACACGATAGGCTCGAGTCTGAGTGCCATAACCCAAAAACACACCGTCAGAAGAACGAGACTCGAATTTGTCCAGGTTGCCTTTCTTCAATATAAAACAATGGCAACCGAAGACTCTAAAATAACTCACCTTGGGCTGTCTACCAAAACGCAACTCATAAGAAGTCTTTTTCAAGAACGCTCTCAGAAAAATGCGATTGGAAATATAGCACGCAGTGTTCATAGCTTCGGCCCAATAATGCCTAGGAGTCCTATGCTCATCGAGCATCGTCCTGGCCATCTCAACAAGGGTCCGATTCTTTCTCTCTACAACACCATTCTGAGGGGGTGTGTAGGGGGAAGAAAACTGATGCTCTAAACCCAAAGAGTTACAAAACTTCTCAAAATCCGAATTCTTGAATTCGGAACCATTATCACTCCGAATTGCTCGCATCGAGTTCAAAGGGAACTCGTTCTGAAGACGCAAAATCAGATTACGAGCAAAGGAGAAAGTCTCGGTCTTCTCAGCTAAAAAGAAGACCCACGAATATCTCGAAAAGTCATCAACAACAACAAGCACATACCACTTCCCCCCAACCGAGCTCACTCGAGCCAGACCAACAAGGCCCATGTGTAAAAGCTCTCCAGGGCGCTTGGTCATGACCTGAGTCACTGGATGGTGGGGAGCGGCAACCATCTTCCCGTGTCTACAAGAGTGGCAAACAAGATCCTTCTCCATATGCAACTTGGGCAATCCTCAGATTAGGCCAAGTGAACTAAGCCTTGCAAGCAAGTCGAAGCTCAAATGTCCAAGTCTCCTATGCCACTTCCAAAGATCAGAGGAGGAAGGTCCAGCCACAAGACAACGAGAAGTGCCAAAAGACTCCGAGAAATTCACACGAAAGACTTTTCCAAAGGGCGAAATCAAACACACAAGATTGCCCTGAGGATCCAAAATACGACTGAGATTCGGTTTAAAACGAATCTCATAGTCGTCGTCAAAGAGTTGCGAAACAGAAAGAAGGTTAAAATGCAAGTTAGAAACAAGAGCAACATCGCGCAACACAAAGTGCTCATTAACTCGCACCGACCCGCGAGACAATACCTTACCTTTGCTATTGTCGCCGAAGGTTATGTACTCCTTTCCGGCAACAGGGCTAAGGCTGGAGAACCACTTGGCGTTTCCGGTCATGTGCCTCGAGCAACCGGAATCCACCAACCAAATGTCCTCCAACCGTTTTACCTACATCAATAAAAAGACATAGGGTGAGCATACGGTCCAACACTGGGGTTAGTGAAGTAGGAAGAATACCAGTGTTGGGCCGGCTGCTCTAAAGAACGGTTAGCAGAAAAACCATTCCTAGCACGTCTACGAGAGGAGCGATCACCACGTAGAGGAAAACGTGGTCCGCTAAGGGAGGAGCGTCCATCGCGATACGCAAAACTCGGTGGGGGAAAACGCTCAACTACAAAGCCACCGCCACGGGGTCCATAGCCTACAACTGCAGGCTCCCGTCGGGCATGCTCTCTACGAGGCCTAGGCCTAGGGACTTGAGGCGCAACACCACTAGGCCTAGCGACTCTCCTCGGAGTTCTCTGCTGCCTAGGCCTGGGAACTTGAGGTTCTGGACCTCTGGGCCTAGCTGCTCTCCTCGGGGCACTCCTCTGAACATTCGGCACATGTACATCATGAAAAGGATGGTACATGTCCATGTTGTTCATCTCCCTAGCACGGCGCGCCTCTCTCTTGCGCCTAAAGCAGAACTCGCTCAAGTGTCCATCTCTCCCACAGAAATCACAATGATACCTCACCGCACGCAAAGGAGGTTGTTGGTACTCATGGCTGTGGGTGTGGATCACTTTGCCCTTCTGTGGCAACTCCTCCTGGATAGGTGGCATTGTATCCAGCTTGTTCTTTAGGTGGTTGGGTTTGGGATGCCACACTTGGTTCTTGGGTGGAGCTCTCGGAGATTCCTCAATCACCCCATCCTTGGTGATAGGCTTGACCGGCTCTTTGGATGGAAGCTTGGTCAGTTTGGGAGTAGTGGTGGAGTTGGGCTTCTCACTAGGATTCAGACCACTCGACTCTCCAATCTTCCCAAAAGCAGAAAGATCAACACCCTGAGCAAGACCTACACCAGAACCTCCAGCAGCTCGCTTAAATTGGGAGATCATCATCCCGAGCTGCGGCTCACTACAAGAGACCCATGACAAGATGGTCCGAAGGTATGTGTTTTCCTCCTCGGTTTGCATCTTGCCATGCTTGACATTCGCAATCTCCATCTCCAAACCCTCACACAAAGCACACTTAGCCACACAAGTACTACCTGAGTTGGCCTCCTCAAGAGACACAATTTTGGCATTCTTCTCTGCCAACTCAGATTGCAAGACAGGACAAGTCTTGCACGCACCCAACAGAGAAGGTCTAGCCTTCAGCTCATCCACCTCTCCTACCAATGCAGCATACTTACCTCTCAAAGTGAGAAGGTCAGTCATGTGCGTGGTGCACATCTCACACTCAACCTCCTCCGACACGACCACAGTGGACTTGGCAAACTCAAGCTCCCTCACCGTGTCCTCCCACTTCTGCCTAAACTCCTTGCGCTCTTTAGCGGCACGCCTAAGCAACTTGTCCTGACTAAGGAGCGCGGCAGTAAGCTTCTCGACCTCAGCAGAAAGCTCGTCGTGGGTGAGAGATACCTGGGAGATGTCGTCGTCGTCGTCGTCGTTCCGAGGGGTGTGCTCCAGCTTGCCGTCGACCTCATCACCAAGCGCCAAGGTGCAGAAGCCGTCGTCGTCGGCGAAGAAGCAGAGACCGTTCAGCTTGTCCTCGATCCTCTTCTTCTTCTCGGACTCGTCGTCGCTTGAGCAAGCGGAGTCGTCATCCGAGCCATCGACGTCGCTGAGCGTGGCGAAGAACGCACGCTGCTCAGCCTGGGCCTTCTCCAAGTACTTCTTCTTGATGTACTCCTTGTCGAAGTCGCCCCTCCGCTTGTGCCTCGGGGGAACGTACTTCTCCTTGCGCTTGCCGGAGTCGTACTTGTGCCCATGATCGCCCTTCCCCGAATGCTTGTTCTTCTTGGGGCAGTTGGCAATGAAGTGGTCGGGGTCACCGCACTCATAGCATCCTGAGCGTCCTCCTCCGCGGCCTACGGTTCATGCGGTTGTTGTGAAACCGCGAGAACCGGTTGGCGAGCATCGCTAGCTCATCATCCCCCAATGACTCAAGCTGGTCCTCTATGACAGAAAAGAGAGATGAAAGAGCAAAACCTCCAGAGGGGTTAGAAGAGCCAGAAACCAAAGCCATAGTCGGGCCAGAAGGATTCTCATAAGAAGCCCTCGACATGGCGTCAATCTCACTAGACTTGAGCTTACTAAAGAGCTCGTCACAGGTGAGGGTCTCATAGTTAGACGATTTGATGATCGCCTGGACCTTTGAGTCCCACACTGACCGATCAAGAGTGTGCAAAAGCTTCAAAGCCCTCTCATGATCGTCAAAAGGCAACAGCTCCTTGTTCACTCTCATCTTGTTGACAATAACCTGAAAGCGAGCGAATAAACTGTCTATGCTCTCGCCAGGCATATGTCGAAAGTTCTCATACTCCCGCTTGTGCGACTCATAGAGGCGGGATTTGACCTGAGTGGTTCCCTCATGGAAGCGCATGAGGGTCGCCCAAATCTCGCGAGCCATGGGGAGATGAGAAACACGATCAAACTCGGACATGCTCAAACAGGAGAACAAGGCGTTACGTGCCCGGCTATTGGCCTCGTGCTCATCGATCTGGAGCTGAGTGACACGAGCAGCCAAGACAACGTAATCATCCCTGTTGCAAATCTCCCAAACAGAAGAGCCCATGCTCTGGAGATTGGCCGACATGCATATCTTCCAATACGCATAGTTCGTCCCATCAAAGAACGGCGGTTTGCCCACGCCGCGATCCATGTCGCCTTCCGTGGATCTGGGACCGGCTAAGGTGGAAGATCCTTAACCCGCTCTGACACCAATTGAAGGACCGAGAATCAACCAGAAAGCGACCAGAAGGGGGGGGGTGAATGGGAGCTTCAAAATTTCCTTTCGGAAACTAGTAGCCACTGTCCCGAGAGTCACCCAAAAGGACAAACCCTAGAGCTTGCTAATGTCCATGACCCTAGATGTAGGGTGGATGCTTCCAAGAAGCACAGCGGGACACTACACAACTCTAGAAAGCCAACACAAAAGACGGAAATCAATTCCGATAGCGGACGAACAAACCGCGAACAAAACAGCGCAAAACAGTCACGACCGGACTCTGGTCAGCGTTCGGTCAGCAGGGACCGGACGCGTCCGGTCACACAAAAACCGATCTGGAACCTTACTGTTCCTGACCGGACTCACGAGCAGGGAGCGTCCGGTCAACAACAGTGCGTCCGGGCAAAAGACAACAAGCTCAATGAACAGTAGAACCTATGCGTCCGGTCAGTGTTCAAACCGAGCGTCCGATCAAGTCACGAGATCAACACACCGAGCGTTCAACGACCGGACTCTCTGCCTGTGCGTCCGGTCATCTCGACCAAGCGTCCGGTCACCCCGATACAGTGCTGTTCGTCCACCGATTCAACTCGATCTCACCCAAAACAAATCCTCTAGGGATCAAACTTGGTGAGAGGAGTCAAAAGGAGTATAGTGAGCTATCCCTAAGAGATCATGGCTCGAACCTATCTCCAAATCGATGAATCGAAGAATTTCGGGGGAAGGGAGAAAACTTGATCCGAAATGAAAATCGATCGATCTCCTAGACCGTGAGGTTAGAGTTTAATTCCTTCGGTGGAAAGAAGTGCCTCACGATCTAGAACAATTTGGTTCAAACGGATTTGCAAAAGATGAATCGAGCAAAGAGATCAAGCGACGTGAAAATCGTGGAGAAAAAGGATTCCGCGAAGAACACGAACAAAATGCGAATCACAACCACGAACTGCACAACAGTGAGATTACGGTCTCACTTCCTCACAATCAACAGTACACAGAGGCATGTCTCTCTGCGGATCTCAGCTAGCTACAGCAGGGGATGGGAGAGCAGGAAACCCTAAGTGCGAAAGAGCAAATGACTGAGATGGGAAGGGAGGAGGGTGTCTCCCTCTACTTATCCTAATTCTAACCTAAGTCTAATTCCTACTCTACCCCTCACTATTCTAATTACAGAGCGAACCAGCTAAACCCTAAGGTTATTCTGGACCAACTCGCTGGTAGGTGTATCCGACGGCCACGCCCGCTCAATTTGAAGCGTTGCCTCGACGCAACCTCCAGATCGCCGCCACGTGTCGCCCTCGCTCTGCACCCCCGGTTTTGTGGCCCAAACCGGGAAACCAGCCTTTTCCAGCCAACCCCCGGTTTTGAGGCCCAAACCGGGAAACCAACCCATCAGCCTCTGAGTTTTGAGGCCAAACTCAGCAAACCCTCAGCGCCCAGGTTTTGAGGCCCAAACCTGGAAACCATCCTCAGCCCGAGTTTTGTGGCCAAACTCGGAAACCCTCAGCCCGAGTTTTGTGGCCAAACTCGGAAACCGTCCACTCCCAGGTTTTGAGGCCCAAACCTGGAAACCGTCCATCCGATGGGTTTTCTCTGGCTCTACCACCAAACCGACGTCGTAGAGGGGATGCACAGCCCGTGCACCCCGTCCACCGACACGTGTCCCTGAGTCCACGACTCAGGCAACACATGACCGCACTTCTTCGCTTGTCGTCGTCACAGGGTGCCAGCCACCACAGCTGATCCTCGGGCCTCTGGTCCCTCAGTCCAAGCCTCATGTCCGCCCTTCACCGCTCAGTACCTCGGCATGGAACGTTCGTCGCACGGCATGCTCATCCTTCACCGCACCCGGTCCATCGGCACGACACGTCTCAACTTGACCTTCACCTCGCCGTCGATCACTGTATCCGTGCTCGACACCTGCACAACACAAGCCAAAGAACATGCGCATCATCCCAGTTGACAATCACTCAACACTCAGAGACCCGGCATACACCCATGTATCCGCACGAGGCACCACAACAAAGAGCAACTCAAAACTCACAAGCACCGAGCCAAGTTCAAGCCCAAAAATCTACTCCCAAACGTAGATAGAGAGCTACGTCGGGATTTCTCGAAATACCTATGCTAACAAGTACCAAAGATACCTAGAGAGGTTCCTTGGTGAACTCTAGGAGCAAACGAGAAGTCCGGAAATGCAACCAAAAAACCGGGAGAGCAAACGCACTAAATAGTGACTAGCAGCTGGGGCCCGGACTGTCCGCACCCCCTGTCCCAGACTGTTTGCGGCTTGGCCGGACTGTCCGCTGGCTCCTGGCGGACTGTCCACTGGTCAAAACACCAAAACAACACTACTGCTAAAGTTTCCCTGCTTGGGCCCGAACTGTCCGCGCCTCAACACGGCGGACTGTCCGCCGGTGTCTCGAGCCCAGAATGTCGAGGCGCACAGCCACTGGTCTGGCTGAGCCACGACGCGCGGACTGTCCGCGCCCCCTACGGTGGACTGTTTGCGGACACTCAGTGAGGGCGAAAGTGTTCGCCTTCTCACCGAATCTCCCCAAATCCGTTCCAAAACAAAATCCCTTGATCCCAAACTTGGAGAAGATGATCACTAGGTAGTTGGAAGACTACTCCTAAGAAATCATCCGCTCAAATCAACTCAAACTCCGGGAAATCGAAGGGGTTGGTGCAAGAACGAAAAAGTTGCTACGAAACTCAAATCGACCCGATCTACATGTTCGTGAGGTTTGAGTTGAATTCCTTCGGTGGAAATGTTCTCCTCACCTCAAAGAACAAGTTGATTCAAGTGGATTCAAAAAAGACGCAACGTAGAGGGAGATTGAGCGACGAGAAAATTGAGACAAAAAGCAAAACGCGAAGAACAACTCAAGAACGCGAATCACAATCTCAATTGCGAGCCGAAATTCGTCCCCACGAGGAGACAACGGGAATCTGGTCCCGTTTCCGCAAAATCCAAATACATAGAGGTATGATTCGCCGTCTCTGCGGATCTTAGTAGCTATAGTAGAGAATGGGAAGCGAGAAATCCTAGAGAAGAATAGCAAATGACTGAGATAGTTTGGAGGGAGGGGTTGCCTCTCCTGATATAGCCTAATACAATTATTCCCCTTCTACCACTACTGCTAATGAGCGAGCAGGCTAACCCTAAGGGTATTCCTGTCCAACTCGAAGTGTAGTCGATCCGACGGCCACGCCCGCACATCTGGTAGCTTCGCCTTGACGCGATCTCACCCGATGCTGCCACTTGCCGCCACTCGTCGTCCGTCCTTTTTCCTGGACCTCCCCCCGGTTTTGAGGCCGAAACCAGGAAACCAGTCCTCAGGCTGAGTTTTGTGGCCCAAACTCAGAAACCTGCCATCGCCTAGGTTTTGAGGCCCAAATCTTGAAACCGTCTTCAGTCCGAGTTTTGAGGCCCAAACTCAGAAACTGGCCAGCACCCAGGTTTTAAGGCCCAAACCTGGAAACCATCCGCCCGGTGGTTTTTCTAGGGCTC
The DNA here is from genome assembly GCA_009763385.1 of Coix lacryma-jobi var. lacryma-jobi. NCBI lineage: Eukaryota > Viridiplantae > Streptophyta > Magnoliopsida > Poales > Poaceae > Coix > Coix lacryma-jobi. The sequence goes on from CM019823.1 coordinate 69,373,301, forward strand.
TACCACCAAACCGAAGACGTAGAGGGATGCACCGCCCGTGCACCCCGTCCACCCGCAAGTCTTCACTTGTCGTTGTCCTAGGCTGTCAGCCACCACAACTGATCCTCAGGCCACCGGTTCGCCAGTCCAAGCCTCACGTCCGCCCTTCACTGCTCCGGGTCCATCGGCACGGCACGTCTCTACTTGACCTTCACCTTGCCTTCGATCACTGTCTTCGAGCTCGACACCTGCACAACACAAGCCAAGATCTAGCATACACCCATGTATCCACAATCTCCCCCTTGATGAGTGCATTGTCAACTAATCAACCAGAAGCAAAGCAAAGCCAAAAGAAGTCGAATGGATTGAGCAAAACAACTTGGTTCCCAAAGACATGGGAATGGCTTGACGCAACCAAGCAAAGCAAAGCTAGCCCTTAAGAAGAGGCAGAACGGGCTCAACACCGCTAGCGAGAAATTCGGAGCAAAGCAGCCACAGATGAGTAAACCAGCTAGTCCCTCTAGAAAGAGGCAAAGGCTCAACACAACTAGCTGAAAAACCGCCCCAAACCAATCATCGAAGACTTCTCAAGCGTCAAAGCAAAACGAGCAAAGCTCCCCCTTCAATAATGCACAGAACTAGGACATGATTTGTCAAATTTCTCCCCCTTAGTTGATAATGCACAAAACAAGGCTAAAGGAAGCCTGAAGGGAAAGAGCAAATGCATATCAGTCACAAATGCAGGTTAGCAGCTTCAGGCATATAGTCAATAGAGTGAATAGATGCTCTAAAGAGTGCGGATCCAACTACTCAACAACAAGTATAAATGCCAGCAAAGGCTCAAACTGATCACAGAATACGAAATATGAACATATGAGCATAGTGAGCAGTTTTAAGCCATTCAGAAAGGGTTTCACCATCGAATTAGCACCCAACACAAATAGACAGGAAGTCAAACAAATGCTAAACATGTATACAAGGTGAACTACCCCTAGCAAAGTTCAATCATCATGCTATAGACGGAAACATAGACTTGTGTTTTCAAATTTTATCGGAGTTGCAGCGGTGATTATACACAAGTTCAAGTTTTCAGCATGTTATTGCGAGAGGTTGAAAGCTTGACATTGCCTAACTTTTCAACCGAACTAAGCCTATGCATAAGCAATTAGAAGCTTAAAGCAACGGTTTCGGTCTTACACTACACGGCTCAAGTTTAACTCAATGTGCAATGAGAAACAGTCTTGATACTGTGATGTGTTGTCAAGCAATCTCATCTCGATCTTTTCAATTCACTTAGACTTGGTTCAATTTTAACAGAATATGAACATACCAAGCAAGTGAAAGACTCAGAACTAGAGACATAGCAACCTAGCATATAGGAATAGCACAAGTAACTTCAACACATTCTACACATGCTAGTTGCCAATCTTAATGGTGAACAAGTTTCAAATTTTATGTTTGATTAAGCATATTCACAGTTCTGAAAAAATAGCTCTGCTCTCAATATGTATCAGTGATCAAGAAGAGCCTAAGCTACAAGCATCATCATATATCATCGGAGCATACACTAATCATAGCATAGATTCATTCTAAAGATTATAGACATGAAGCTCGAAAAAGAAAAGATGCAAATATGATGAAATGCAAAGACTAAGCAAGAACAAAACAAAACCAAAAATAGACTAAAAACCCAAAACAAAAGGAGTTAGTCTATGATACAATAACCAAAATGTTTCCTCCAACTAAAAGGGGAAACACACACCAAGCTCACCTCTCAACCTAGCAAAGGTTGATTGGTCCAAAGGCTTGGTAAAAATATCTGCCAACTAATGATGAGTATCGACATGGCGAAGGTCGATATCACCCTTCTCATAGTGGTCTTGCAAGAAATGAAAGCGCACATCAATGTGTTTGGTCTTAGAATGAAGCACGGGGTTCTTAGCAACGCTAATCGCACTCGTGCTATCACAAAGCAAAGGTACTCGAGAAAAACTCAGACCAAAATCATGCAAAGTGGCCATCATCCACAACAACTGGGAGTAGTAGCTAGCCACAGCAACATATTCAGCCTCTGTGGTAGACTGGGCGACACTAGACTGCTTGCGAGAAGACCAAGAAACAAGAGAAGAGCCCAAAAACTAACAAGTTCTAGAAGTGTACTTTTGCGATCAAGTCGGCAACCAACAAAATCAGCGTCAGAGTAACCACAAAGGGAGAGGGTGGAAGAAGCAGAATACCAAATCCCAAACTCAGGAGTGAAACAAAGGTACCTCATTGTCGACGCAAAATCTTGGTCGACAGCGCCAACACACTCGAAAGCACGGTCCTCAGAGGGGTACGGAGCAAGTCCTGACCTCCTGGACCTTCAACAAGCGGTGGTGCCGATTCTCAGCGAAATCGACTTTAGGCGTGCCAGTCAATTTGACCTATAATTGACAAGGAGAAGAAAAAGATCGTTAAATCGTGGAACCTGCCGGTTTGGTGCCAGACAGTTCCAAATTATACGGCTCTGATATAGCCATTTGTGTTTAGGATATTGACTACAAAGTCAACTCCCATGAAATTGCATGAGAAGCATTGGAAAAGATATGAAGCGTAACGGCTATGACATATATAAGATGAATGTTTGTAATAGATAAATAGCCGATAAACTTGAAAGATATTAACAAAATAAAGATCTATATGTATGTTTAAGTGACATGATACCGACGTATCGACTAATTGTACGAGCAGTTCTATTCATTAACAGTGGGGTGTCTCCATACAGCCATAATAACAAATAGATCGATAAAATAGCTTAAACATCAACAGTGGGGTGTCTCCATGCAGCCATGATGATGGTCAAGCTAGAACACGTCTCGTGCAAAGAGTAGATCAGTCAATTCCAAGCCACTTAAAAGAACACATTATGAAGGAAGCATAACTGGATCGGCTATTTTAGCCGATTCAGGGTCCATGAGGCACGAACAAGATCTATCCGATAAAGCCATGATTTAAACTAAGACAAACAGACTTAATCTATCATATATATCAATGGGGTTCGGGAATACAGTCATAATAAGCATGTTAGATAAAATCTATCTACTCTTAGATCAGATCGTTACTTTATCGAATATCTCAAACGCACAACATGTAACAACCAAGATTGACGAAATAGTCGATGAAAGGCTTGAATCGGCTATTTCCTTTGTTGTGAGCGTGTAAACTTCAGGATAGCTGAAACTAAGTATCTTTTAGGTTTAGATTACTTCATCAATCTTGATTGGGCAAGATGTTGTTTAAAACATAAATAAACATATTAAAACATAAAACAACATTGATAACTTAATGAATCTAGTAGCTTGCCAAGCTAGTAGAGCCGATAACTAGTCAAGATCGACTAAAGTAAGAGATTAAGACAGTCTCACAAAAGACGAGCTTAGAGCGATAACTAGCCATGCCATAGCTTAATAAGAGTTTGGTCGATGCCAATGCAGCCTTATTACACGATGACATAAGCCATTGGTGAAACTTACAAGCAAACCGGAGGTCGGTCGATGCCGATGCAGCCCTTCCTGATTGAAGGTCTCGCCGAGATCTACGTTACTCCTACTCCTAGGGTTTTGGCCGCGGACCGATGTATTGATTGATTGGATGTGTTTACAAAATCCGGGTTTCTAGCTATTTATAACCCGATTGATTCCTCATCTAACACGAATAGATTTCAAAAAATGAAAAATAAAAGACGACTCGAACTTGAACTCCGGTCAAGTCCGACACGTCTTCGAAGCCCGACGTGTTTGGTCCACATGCATCCTTCTGGTTATGCTTGATCCATACGAGCTTCTTTTATTTTTAGGCTGATCCTTTTCCTTAATAAATCAACCATTTATGTTTACAGAATGATAATCTTCTCAGTCCAAAATCTGGTGTAAACACATGCCCCCCAGTTTTGGAATGAAATTTATTTTATTCCAAAAATGTCATTTTCTTTCCTTAGGGTCCGATCGACTAACCATATTTCTTAGCCGATCAGCCGAGTCTTTTCTTTCTCCCCCCTCGATACCGCAAACAGTCTGAACGGTATCTTGACGATCAATGCGAGACGGCTGCTCTTCTCTCGAAAACCGTGTTGCGATTTAACATTCCACTTGAGTACTCTGCACACACAGTACGAAGCGGCATCTTTTCCTTTTCTAAGATTCAATTTTTTAATATAAATTTCCCCTTCGTCTCTATCTTCCATCACATTTGGAGCACATCTTCCTGCTTGCTTTTGCCTTCCGTCCAAAACAATCGCTCTTTCTCGCTAAAAGCTTCGCCTTCCAAAAGCCCATCTCCTCCCCTTCCAATGGCAGACAACAATTGTGGGAAGCGCCCTGCGGAGGAGGAAGTGAACTCTCGCTACCTCCCTCAGCGCCGTATTAGGTATGTTTCCTTCATGCTTAATCGACTCCAATTCTTATCATTCCTCAAAGCCTGACTTGATTTCCTTCCTTCTGCTTTTAACTAGGATCGACGAGGGTCCTTCCAACGCTGTGGCTGCCGTGGCAACTCCCCTGGAATGGAGTCGGTCTCCGAAAACCCCTCTTCCAGCAGCTCCGAGTCCATGACCACTTGCCATTACCGTCAGATGATGGAAATACGAAACCTTCACTCGGAGGCCACCATCAGGAACTGCCTCCTCGAAGACCACATCGCCCAACTCTAGAAGGCTTTGGAGGAGGCAGAGGAGAGGGCTTCTCGGGTGGTTCAACTGTGCGCAGAATCCGATGCACGCGTCGCTGGTATTTCTCTTCTTCTGAAGAATTTTCATTTGATCAGATTTCCTCTGCTTAATCCTGACCTATCTCGTTTACTCTGCAGACCTGACCGTGCGCTTGGAGGCCCTTCAGGAGGCGGGGAATGAGGCGGCCGACTCCATGAACGCTGCCGGTGACAGCGTCGTGGAGAGGATGACCAACATCCCCGCAAGGGTACATGAGGTTGCCCTCCATGGCGTCCGTCATGGTGCCGCCATGGCCCTCGGGGCTGCTGAGGCCTACACCGGCCAAGACCTGGGTGGCCTCGAGGTCACTCTAGAAATAAGTCACGCCATGGAAGTACACTTCGATGGTGTTGAAGGTGCAGCCGGGGAAATAGCAGAGTCCACCCCCTCTGTAATTATAGTGGACAAAGTCTTCGAGTAGTCCATCAGGGCTGAGTTTTTGTAAATAAACTTTCCTTGAATATAATGAAGTTTCTGCTCCTTTATGATCTCCCTGTGATAAGACACATCGAGGTCTCTTAATTTCAATGATTCTTGATCTCATATTTTTTGGACTGAAGGCGATGCTCCGATTGCATCGGCTATTTTGTTCTGAAGGAGATACATCAGTATTGGCTATCAATCAGATATCAACGTTGATACATTAATTACTGACCAGATCAACTAGCTACAACTGATCTACCCAGATACTAGGGTAATATTTCTTAAAATATTTTCCGTTGACTACCCTGAAGTATTTGACACCCTCTAGAGTCTCGTAGAAATAAGCATTGCCAGGAGCACATCTAATAATCCGATAGGGCCCTTCCCAAATTGGTGACCATTTACCATATTTGCCATCCTTAGTTCCAATAGGCAAAATGACTTTCCAAACCAAGTCCCCTTCGTTAAACTTCTTTTCCCTGACCTTTTGATCATAGTACTTAGCCACTCTTAGCTTCTGAGCCCTGATGTTTTCTAAAGCTTTTAGCCGTTGAAAGTTTAAATCATCAAGATTGTCCATCATGAGATGTTTATACTCATCGACTTTTAAATTATTCTGCTGTGACACCCTTCGGGATCCTATATTGATTTCCCAAGGCAACACGGCTTCATGACCATAAACCAACTCATATGGTGAACACTTAGTTGCACCATGACATGCCATCCTATAGGACCACAAGGTTTCACTGAGTATCGAATGCCACTTTTTTGGATGCTCTTTAACTTTCTTTTTAATGATTTTGATCAAAATCTGATTAGAGGCTTCAGCCTGTCCATTAGCTTGAGCATAACATGGAGACGAGTTAATCAACTTAAAGCCTGTGCTGGCAGCAAAATCCTCAAACTCTTTTGATACAAACATCTTTCCTTGATCTATAGTAATGGTTTGAGGAACACCAAATCGATAAATGATATGTTCTTTGATGAACTAAATTACGGTAGCCGATGAAGCTTCTTTTAGAGGAATAGCTTCAACCCATTTAGTAAAATAATCTGTTGCTACCAACACAAATTTGTGTCCCTTGTTAGATGCCGGAAATATTTGACCAATCAGATCTATTCCCCATCCTCTAAATGGCCACGGCTTTGTGATTGGATTCATAGCTGAAGCCGGAGACTTCTGAACATTACCGAATCTTTGGCACTCCTGACATCCTTTATAATATTTAAAGCAATCTTCTAAAATGGTTGGCCAAAAATACCCTGCTCTTCTAATCATCCATTTCATTTTATGAGCAGACCTATGTGCACCACAAATTCCTTCGTGGATTTCTCCCATCAGAACCTTGGCCTCTTCTTGATTGACACATTTAAGAAGTACACCATCGATTGTCTTGTGATATAGCTAATCATCAAGAAGGACAAACTTCGTAGCTTTGTATCTCAATTTTCTGGATACCTGTCGTAATGGATTCTTCAAATATTCAATAATCTCAATTCTCCAATCACCACTATCAGCAACCTCATCACTTAGTATTTCAACAATTTGCCGATATCCAGAAGCACTTTGAGCTAAACGATTAGCCTCTTGATTCTGACATCTAGGAATATGCTTCATGACAACAGAAGAGAAAGAATCAAGCAATTCAAGGCACTTTTCATAATGCTTTCTCAGAATATCATCTTTGCATTTATATAGGCCGAGCAATTGATTAACCACTAATTGAGAATCTCCAAAAATTTCAATAGTCTCGGCCCCTACCTCACACAATAGCTGAAGTCCCTTGAGAAGTGCTTCATACTCAGCTTGATTATTAGTGGAGGTTGGATCAATTGAGAAAGCAAACTCAAAACTTCCTCCCTGAGGAGAAACAAGAACAATACCAATGCCCCCACCTTGTTTGCAATTGGAACCATCAAAGAACAAAGCCCATGGGGTAAAGTCTAAAGTTTTAATCTCTTGTTTATGATGATGAGTAACAAAATCAGCTATTACCTGACCTTTAACCGCTTTAGCCGATTCATATTTCAAGTCAAATTCTGATAATGCAAGAATCCATTTTCCAATTTTCCCATTTAGTATAAGCATGGATAACATATGTTTGATCACGTCAAACTTCGATACCACCGTGCATTCAGAAGACAATAGGTAATGTCGAAGCTTAGTGCATGAGAAGTACAAACATAGGCATAACTTTTCAACAGGAGAATACCTTGTCTCTGGGCCAAGCAATCTTCTACTGAGATAGAAAACCACTCTCTCTTTTCCTTCAAACTCTTGCATTAAGGCCGACCCAATTGTATGATCATCGGCTGACACGTATAACTTAAAAAGTTTGTTCTTTTGAGGAGGAATCAAAACTGGTGGAGACTTCATATATTCTTTGATTTCATCGAATGCCTTCTATTGCTCATCTCCCCATTTAAACTCTTGATCATCCTTCAACTTTAACAAAACTGAGAATGGCAAAATTCTAGCTGATAGATTTGAAACAAATCTCCTGATGAAATTGATTTTGCCGATCAAAGATTGTAATTGAGTCTTCGTGGTTGGTGGTACTACTTTGTCAATGGCATCATAGCTCTTTTGGCCAACTTTAATTCCTTTTTCATGTACCATAAACCCCAAGAACTGACCAGCCGACACCCCAAATGCACACTTGTGAGGGTTCATCCTTAAGCCATGTTTCCTTGCGCATTCAAGAGTGTCTCTGAGATCCTTAAGATGCTTTTGATAATCTTTGGACTTTACCACCACATCATCAATATAAATCTCAACAATCCTGCCGATCAACTCATGAAAGATATAATTCATAACCCTCTGATAAGTTGCACCAGCATTCTTAAGCCCAAAGGTCATGACTACCCACTCATATAAGCCTATAGCCCCTAGACATCTGAATGCAGTCTTATGTATATCTTCTTCAGCCATAAAAATTTGGTTATAACCAGCATTGCCATCCATAAAATTGATAACCGTATGTCCTGCTGCTGCATCGACTAACATATCTGCCACTGGCATTGGGTAGCCATCCAATGGAGTAGCTTTATTCAAATCCCTGAAGTCAATACAAACCCTCATTTTTCCGTTTTTCTTATATACAGGGACTACGCTAGATATCCATTCAACATATCTACATTGCCGAATGAAATTAGCTTCGTAAAGCCGAGTGATTTCTATTTTCACATCAACCATAACTTCTGCTATAATCCTTCTTGGAGCTTGTTTCACAGGCCGACTCCCATGTTTGATAGGTAGTCGATGTTCTACCAATGATCGATCAAGACCAGGCATTTCAGAATAATCCCAAGCAAAACATTCTTTGTATTCTTTCAATAATGCAATAAGTTCTTGCTAAACATGGGATCCAACTTGGCACTAATGTACGTCAACCTCGGCTTATCACCGTTTCCAATATCAACTGCTTCCAGTTCGTCAGCCGACGTGAAACCCTTGCCCATCTTACTCTCATCTTCGTTAACTGTATAATCCATTAAATATATTTTTTGAAGCCGACTGCTTGGATCGGCTGTTGACTTTCATCAGCTGTCTTGAGAAAATCTCCTTCAATAATCCTTCCAGAAAAGCACTTCATGTTATCAAAGTTCCAAACATCAGGATCTGAATAAGCAATACTAACAGTCGAATCGGCTGGCACAACTTCCACGGTGTCACCGATCCACTGAATCACATTCTGATGCATGGTAGATGGAATGCAGCAATTGGCGTGGATCCAATCCCTTCCAAGAAGCACACTATAGGATCCCTTTGCATCGACTACAAAGAATGTAGTCGGCATACTTTTGCTACCAATTGTTAACTCAACACATATAACACCTTTAGTGACCGATACGCTTCCAGCAAAGTCGGTCAACCTCATATCGGTCTTAATCAAGTCTTCTATAGTCTTACCAAGCTTTCTAAAAGTGGCATATGGCATCAAATTAACTGCTGCTCCTCCATCAACTAGCATCCTATTTAAAGGCCTTCCATCAACAAACCCTTTTAAGTACAAAGCCTTTAAATGGGAATGTCTCTCAGGTTTTTGAAGCCTAGCCTCTTCTGCTTGATAGATCCATTGAGCAACGGCTTCTTCATCATCAGATTCTTCTTCATGATTAGAGGATCTAAATTCAGCAGGCAACATGAACAAAGCAGCGATATTAGCCGATGACTCACCCTTATCGGCTATCTGTTTGACTTGCCAGACTTTGGGTTCCTTCTTCTGGATTTCATCATTCCTCATCCTTTGAACCCGTCTCTTCTGGGTTTTGGTTAGGCCACCAGGCCACCATTGTCCCTCTTGCCAAGGATGATCATGACCGGCTAATCTTGCTCCAAGCCGACTATGAACACTTTTATTTTTTATGCGCCGATCTGTATTTTCGAACCTTAATCTTTCATGTACAGATCGGCGGTTGTCACTCGGCTGCCTATATTCTTGGTACTGATCACTGCACTCTGGACAATTGCGAAGAGTAGGAAGTTTTAAGCCTTCATTCCAATAATGCCTGAAGAAAGAACAATCCCAATGATTCTTTTCTTCATCCCTGATGCGTCTTCTTTCTTCAGGAGACCTCCTATACTCTTCTTCTTTGACTCACTCTTGATACTCTTGTTCATCCCTTTCCCTTTGCATTTGGCTCCTTTCCTTCTGACGTTGCCACTTGTTCAATAAGATTCCGACAGTTGGACGCCTTCTTGCTTCACCAGCCTTTGAAGTTTCAGGTTGATCATGTTGATCATTGTTTCCTTTCATCTCTTGATATTCTTTAGCTGTTAGCTGCTTCTTTGGATCAATTGTCCCAGCTGTCCTGGCTTTATCAGAAGTTAATACCTTGATCTCACTTCGAGGTGCCGAAGCAACCATGTTCTGTGGGAAGGATGACCATTGATGCTCATGCCTTTGGCGTTTTCTAGGCCAATCCTTCCTTTAACGATTTCCCTCTGTATCATATCTCTGAAAACTCAGCAATCATTAGTAGTATGGGTACCAGAATTATGAAATTTGCAGTACCTTTTATTTTTAAGATCCTCGGCCAACGGGATAGCATGACTCCAGGTCAATTTAATTTGACCCTTCTCTAGTAAGTAGTCAAATATTTTGTCGGCCTTGGAGATGTCGAAGCTATACTTTACATCTTTCTCGGTACTTTTAACCTTTGCCCAAGGCATGAATTCATTGTTTTTCCAAACCCAGTCTATAGCAGCCACTTCTTCATCACTTTCATCTTCTGAGTCATTGTTTTCATCTTGCAGGAAAACATGACTCTCTGCATTGTAGGCTTTCATGAGTTTAAAGACTTGAATGTACCGATTTTGGGCATCAATACCTGCTACCTTTTTAGCCAAATCGGCCATGTTGTTACAACCAAAGCCGATTCTCTCCCTGATAGCAGGTACCAATCCTCGAATTGCAATGCTGACCACCTCTGAATCTGGTAATGTCAAGGAATAGCATTGATTCTTCACCTCTTTAAACCTTTGGAGGTATTGGCATCCAGACTCATTATTCATTTGCCTTGTATCGATTAAATCCACTAAGCCTTTCTCCAATACTCCAAAGCCGAAATACTTATGGAATTTTTCTTCCAAGTCATCCCAGCTCTGAATGGAATTGGGTGGTAGAGATGAAAACCATCAAAAAGCTGAACCAGATAGAGAGAGTGGAAACATTCTGACTTTGAGTGCTTGTTCATCACCAATCTGTCCGAGCTGTACTAGGAACTGGGTTATATGCTCCATGGTTGTCACTGAACTGGTTCCTGTGAACTTGGTAAAATTAGGGATTCTATATCTCGGAGGAAGAACAACCTGATCAAACCATTCTGAATATGGCTTTTTGTAACCAGTCACTGTAGACTTTGGCGTCAAGCCAAATTGTTTCTGAACCAGGTCAGTTACACGTCTCATTAGTTGATCAATATGACTCGCCGGCTTTTGATAGCCGATGTTCTGCCCCCCGAGGGTATTACCATTGTATCCTAGGTTCTCTTGAGCGTCCAAAGTATAGAAATCAGAGACATAATGATGCCCTTGAGGTATATCACCAGGTGCTACGCTCCCTTGATACGGTGGTGCATTGAAGTCTCTTGTGATGCGCCTTGCATGAGGAGCTATTTTCGTAGCCGATGAGTACATATTATTACTCATAATCGGTTGTTGCACTGGCTGCGGTGTCATGCCTCCAGGGTTAATCATCATCTGACCTCCATTGTCATTTGGGCCATTGATTTGAGGTCCAGTAGAATTTCCAGCTCCTTGACTGTTTCCAACAGTATATGTTGGACCCCTTCTTTCACCACCCAAGTTGAAAACTTCTTTAATGGCGTTTGTGAGGCTATTGAGAAAAACCTCATTATGATTCATCAAAGTGGCAGACATTGCCTTGCTGATTACTTGTTGCATGGCATTATGCTAGATCTGGACCATTGGATCTTCATGTCCTTCCAGAACCACTCTTGGAAGATGAGTCTTCTGAATAATCTTTTTATCCCTGGTCTTGCTGTAACTTAGCAAATACAAGTGTCGATATTGCTCAACAACTTGTTCTACCAAGCGTTGAGTTTCTTCTGGAAGATCGTCCATTGTTACGTTCAGCACGTCTTCATTGTTGATTATCATGATCAGACGATTGGGTCCCACTGGGTGTGCCAAAAGAATGTGTTGACACAAAATCTTGGTCGGCAGCGCCAACTCACTCGAAAGCACGGTCCTCAGAGAGGTACGGAGCAAGTCCTGTCCTCCTGGACCTTCAACAAGCGGTGGTGTCGATTCTCAGCGAAATTGACTTTAGGCGTGCCAGTCAATTTGACCTGTAATTGACAAGGAAGAAAAAAGATCATTAAATCGTGGAACTTGCCGGTTTGGTGCCAGACAGTTCCAAATTGTACGGCTTTGATATAGCCATTTGTCTTTAGGATATTGACTACAAAGTCAACTCCCATGAAATTGCATGAAAAGCATTGGAAAAAATATGAAGCGTAACGACTATGACATATATAAGATGAATGTTTGTAATAGATAAACAGCCGATAAACTTGAAAGATATTAACAAAATAAAGATCTATATGTATGTTTAAGAGACATGAAACTGACGTATCGACTAATTGTACGAGCAGTTCTATTCATTAACAGTGAGGTGTCTCCATACAGCCATAATAACAAATAGATCGATAAAATAGCTTAAACATCAACAATGGGGTGTCTTCATGCAGCCATGATGATGGTCAAGCTAGATCAGGTCTCGTGCAAAGAGTAGATCCGTCAATTCCAAGCCACTTAAAAGAACACATTATGAAGGAAGCATAACTGGATCGACTATTTTAGCCGATTTAGGGTCCATGAGGCACGAACAAGATCTATCTGTCAAAGCCATGATTTAAACTAAGATAAACAGACTTAATCTATCATATATATCAGTGGGGTTCGGGAATACAGCCGTAATAGACATGTTAGATAAAATCTATCTGCTCTTAGATCAGATCGTGACTTTATCGAATATCTTGAACGCACAACATGTAACAACCAAGATTGATGAAATAGTCGATGAAAGGCTTGAATCGGCTATTTCCTTTGTTGTGAGCGTGTAAACTTCAGGATAGCCGAAACTAAGTATCTTTTAGGTTTAGATTACTTCGTCAATCTTGATTGGGCAAGATGTTGTTTAAAACGTAAATAAACATATTAAAACATAAAACAACATTGATAACTTAATGAATCTACTAGATTGCCAAGCCAGTAGAGCCGATAACTAGTCAAGATCGACTAAAGTAAGAGATTGATCAGAGTCAAGACAGTCTCACAAAAGACGAGCTTAGACCAATAACTAGTCATGCCATAGCTTAACAAGAGTTTGGTCGATGCCAATGTAGCCTTATTACACGATGACATAAGCCATTGGTAAAACTTAGAAGCAAACCGGAGGTCGGTCGATGCCGATGCAGCCCTGCCTGATTGAAGGTCTCGCCGAGATCTACGTTAATCCTACTCCTAGGGTTTGGGCCGTGGGCCGATGTATTGATTGATTGGATGTGTTTACAAAATCCGGGTTTCTAGCTATTTATAACCCGATTGACTCCTGCTCTAACACAAATAAATTACAAAAAAGGAAAAATAAAAGATGACTAGAACTTGAACTCCGGTCGAGTCTGACACGTCTTCGAAGCCCGACGTGTTTGGTCCACATGAATCCTTCTGGTTACGCTTGATCCATACGAGCTTCTTTTATTTTCAGGCCGATCCTTTTCCTTAATAAATCAGTCGTTTATGTTTACAGAATCATAATCTTCTCAGTCCAAAATCTGGTGTAAAAACTCATAAAGTGCTTGACCGCCTGACGGTGAGAGGTGCGCGGCGATGACTGAAATCATGCGCAAAGACATACCACAAACTGAATGTCTGGGCGTGTCGCCGTCAGGTACAACAGCGATCCGATCATACTCTGGTACTCCTTCTGGTCCATAGCTTCTCCCTCCTCATCCGCATCCAGGGCCGTTGTGGTCGACATGGGTGTTGGAAGAGGCATGGCCTCACCCATATCGAACTTCTTTACTATGTCCTTGGTGTACTTGCCCTTGTGCACAAACGTCCCTTCTCAGAATTGCTTGATTTGCAACCCGAGAAAGAATGTCAACTCGCCCATCATGCTCATCTCAAACTCCCTGCTCATTGTATCTGCAAACTTGACAACCAAAACATGAGAAGAACCACCGAAAATAATATCATCCACGTAAATCCGAACCAAAAGAGTGTCATTGTCTTGCTTGAGGAGAAAAAGAGTTTTATCCACACATCCCATTTTAAAACCCTTAGCAAGCAAAAAGATCCTCAACCTATCATACCAGACTCTAGGGGCTTGTTTCAAACCATACAAAGCTTTATGAAGTTTAGAAATATGGTTTGGAAAGTTGGGATTTTCAAAACCGGGGGGTTGTCTTACATACACCTCTTCTTCTATGTATCCGTTTAGGAAGGCACTCTTGACATCCATTTGAAAAAGTTTGAAACCCTTGGATGCAGCAAAAGCCAAATGGATCCTAATTGCCTCCAAACGAGCTACAGGAGCAAAAGTCTCCTCATAGTTTATCCCCTCTTTCTGACTATACCCCTGGGCTACTAGTTTGGCCTTATTTCTCACAACGTGGCCATCCTCTCCTTGTTTGTTTTTGAAAAGCCATTTTGTCCCAATTGGGTGACACTCAGGAGAAGGTGGAACAAGAACCCAAACCCGATTTCTCTCAAAATTTTCTAGCTCCTCATGCATAGCATTGACCCAATCCGGATCAGATAAAGCATGTCCAACATCTCGGGGTTCAAAATCAGCAACAAATGCAGAATGAGCAAAGTGAGAGATTTGTTGTGATCTTGACCGAGTGACGCGTTCGTGGATGTTGTCGATCATCTGTTGAGGAGGATGTTGATGCTAGATGTGTCGTGGCGCCTCCCTAGCTGAAGTGACCTCCCCCTCAACAATAGTCGGTGCCTCCTCGGGTATCACTGGCAAATCCCGAGGTGGTGGATCGACTGGCCCCCATGTAGTGGAAGAAAATGGGTCGGGGCCGCGAGCAGTCGTGGTCGAAGTCGATCCCAAAGGAACAGCAGGTGGAGGAAGATCTGGATCATCCATCTGATCAGCTCCATCTTCCTCATCATCAAAAAGAGGCTCACCGACCTCGTGATCACCTTCACGCTCAAATCTAGAAGAAGGACAATGCATGGTCTTGTCGAAGGTGACATCGGATGTCTCCATGACTCGGTTAGTATCAAGGTTAAGTACACGATATGCACGAGTATGATTACCATAACCCAAAAATACACCGTCAGAAGAGCGAGACTCAAACTTGTCCAAGTTGCCTTTCTTGAGTATAAAACAGTGACAACCAAAAACTCTAAAATAACTCATATTGGGTTGCTTCCCAAATTGCAACTCATAAGAGGTCTTCTTCAAGAAAGCATGGAGAAAAATGCGATTGGAAATATAGCATGCAGTGTTTATAGCTTCGGCCCAATACTGCCTAGGAGTCCTATCCTCATCGAGCATCGTCCTAGCCATCTCAACAAGGGTCTAATTTTTCCTCTCTACAACACCATTTTGTGACAGTGTGTAGGGAGAAGAAAATGGATGCTCTAAACCCAAAGAGTTATAAAACTTTTCAAAGTCCGAGTTCTTAAACTCAGAACCATTATCGCTATGAATAGCTCTCATCGAGTTCTTAGGGAACTCGTTCTGAAGACGCAAAATTAGATTGCAAGTAAAAGAGAAAGTCTCAGTTTTCTCAGCCAAAAAGAAAACCCACGAATATCTCGAAAAGTCATCAACAACAACAAGCACATACCACTTCCCACCAATCGAGCTCACCCGAGCGGGACCGACAAGGTCCATATGCAAAAGCTCTCCAGGGTGCTTGGTGTTAACACCAGATTTTCGCACACATAAGGAGATGACAGATGGGCCAGTGTGCGGAGATGGGCGTATGAGGCATTCAGCAAGTATCCATGTGGTCGGCTAGTTTCCAAGGATTCGGCAACTGCTTATGCGGTCGGCTATTCTGAGAAAAAGGGGGTTTCTGTTGAAACGACAGAAGCAAGAGCCGATTGGGCAACAAGATTGCGACAATTAAGGCAATGAAGATTCCAAAGGGAGTTGAAGGCCAAAAATGTTGTATTTTTCTTTAACGTTTCATAGTCGTGTCCTCTTAGGACTTATATTGTGTCCAAGGTATAAATATAAACCCTTGGCTATTGTAAAAAGGGTTCACAACCATATCAATACAAAATCGGCCCCATGCCATCTTCGAGTCCTTTGTCGTGTCGTCGAGTTCTTCGAGAGGAATCATCGATCCGTCGACCTCCGTAAGTTCCGGCAACCTTGTTATCATGTCTAGTATCATGCGGTGGTGTCGCACCCAGGTTTTGGAGAACAAAACCAAGTACTCATATACGTGTGCCCAGGATGTCCAAACACACGTATAATCTCAAATTGCATTAAGTATCAAAGTAAAGTACTTATTACATCGCATATTCATCACATTTATTACAAGTCTTTGCTCAAAGGCATAACATAGCGGAAACGTAAAGTGAACGAGCCACCACGGGGGCTCCAACTGGGGGTGATCAACTAGTAGTCCTGAACATCTTCTGGAAACTCCTCAAATCCAACATCTGGTACCCATCCGGGATTTTTATAGAAATTACAACAAGTGTAAGCGCACCATGCTTAGCAAGAATAACAAAGGGATCTATGAGGCTCAAAAGGCTTGACCGGGTTTGACTGCGGTTAGCAATTTTAGTTGATCAAGTTTTAATTATTCCTGAAACACTACCTTAGTGATAAACCATCCCATGTTAAAAATAGTAATTAATCAGAATTAAACCCATCCAACCATAAAACAGTGCCACAAGTGTGAAGGATCCAGGCCGCTCTTGTCCGTGAGCACGGCTGTTATAACAGTTTTTAGATATCGGCAGATATTGTACAACTTTACCCCCAAGACGTGATTCCCATATGTCGGGGTTTGCAAGGCCCACATCGCCTCTACCAAGGAAGCGTGACAGGGTTTCACTACATAACTTTTCACATGACATCCTAACAAGTTAGTAGCCGCTAAGGTTTCAGTGGCAAGTGTGTTATAGGTGTCCCCCTTCGTGAGGCACACATGAACGCCGCATAGTACACACCAGGACAGAGGAACAACTATACACCACGAGGCACTCCCCTCTTGCACCTTTCGGTAACCACTAACAAGCTAGAGACGTACAAGTTATATGATTAAGGTCAGAGCCATATGACACTTGGGGTCGCACGTGTTCTCCTGGGTTGCCGCTTCACAAGAAAACCCAAGCACAAACCAGCGCTTGAGCTTCCTAAACCATGTTTCTAAAAAGATTCATTTTACAATATTTCATGTAATCATTAGTCAAGATTAAACATTTGTTTTGGTTATGCACGGCGGCAACTATCCAATAATGCATTCCCAACCATAGGTGACAAGGAGTTGTGGTACAAGATAGCTAGGGATAACTCCTATGGTTATTCAATTTAGACACATGCACATGTATGTGTTAACACTGGATTTTGGTCAATATTGAGAAGATGACAGGTGCGGATACATGGGTGTATGCCGGGTCTCTGAGTGTTGAGTGATTGTCAACTGGGATGATGCACATGTTCTTTGGCTTGTGTTGTGCAGGTGTCGAGCACGGATACAGTGATCGACGGCGAGGTGAAGGTCAAGTAGAGACGTGCCGTGCCGATGGACCGGGTGTGGTGAAGGATGGGCGTGCCGTGCGATGGACGTGCCATGCCGAGGTACCGAGCGGTGAAGGGCGGACGTGAGGCTTGGACTGAGGGACCAGAGGCCCGAGGATCAGCTGTGGTGGCTGGCAGCCTGTGACGACGACAAGTGAAGAAGTGCGGTCATGTGTTGCCTGAGTCGTGGACTCAGGGACACGTGTCGGTGGACGGGGTGCACGGGCTGTGCATCCCCTCTACGACGTCGGTTTGGTGGTAGAGCCAGAGAAAAACCATCGGATGGACGGTTTCCAGGTTTGGGCCTCAAAACCTGGGCGTGGACGGTTTCTGAGTTTGGCCACAAAACTCGGGCTGAGGGTCTCCGAGTTTGGCCACAAAACTCGGGCTGAGGACGGTTTCCAGGTTTGGGCCTCAAAACCTGGGCGCTGAGGGTTTGCTGAGTTTGGCCTCAAAACTCAGAGGCTGATGGGCTGGTTTCCCGGTTTGGGCCTCAAAACCGGGGGTTGGCTGGAAAAGGCTGGTTTCCCGATTTGGGCCACAAAACCGGGGGTGCAGAGCGAGCGCGGCACGTGGCGGCGATCCGGAGGTTGCGTCGAGGCAACGCTTCGGTTGGTGCGGGCGTGGCCGTCGGATACACCTACCACCGAGTTAGTCCAGAATAACCCTAGGGTTTAGCTGGTTCGCTCTGTAATTAGATTAGAGAGGGGTAGAGTAGGAAATAAACTTAGGCTAGTAGTAGGATAAGTAGTCGGGAGACACCCTCCTCCCAAATATCTCAGTCATTTGCTCTTTCGCACTTAGGGTTTCCTACTCTCCCATCCCCTGCTGTAGCTAGCTAAGATCCGCAGAGAGACTTGCCTCCGTGTACTGTTGATTCTGAGGAAGTGAGGCCGTATCCTCATTGTTGTAGCGTGTGGTAGCCACACGGTTGCATTTCGTGGTTGTGATTCGCGTTTTGTTCGTGTTCTTCGCGGAATCCTTTTTCTCCACGATTTTCTCTTCGCTTGATCTCTTTGCTCGGCTCATCTTTTGCAAAACCATTTGAACCAAGTTGTTCTAGATCGTGAGGCATTTCTTTCCACCGAAGGAATTCTCCTCTAACCTCACGGTCTAGGAGATCGATCGATTTCCGTTTCGGGTCAAGTTTTCTCCCCTCCCCCGAAATTCTTTGATTCATCGATTTGGAGATAGGTTCGAGCCATGATCTCTTAGAGATAGCTCACTATCCTCCTTGTGACTCTACTCACCAAGTTTGAACCCTAGAGGTTTCGTTTTGGGTGGGATTGAGTCGAATCGGTGGACGAACCGTGGATTCACGGGGTGACCGGACGCTTGATCGTGTCGACCGGACGCTCAGGCTGTGCATCCGGTGGTTGAACACTCGCTGTGTCCCTTTTGGTCTTGACCGGACGCTCCATTCCCTGTGTGACCGGACTCGACGGAGCTACTGTTCACGTGCGTTTTTGCTGTTCGACCGGACGCTCTGTACAAATGACCGGATGCTCCCTTCAGTGAGTCCGATCAGGAACAGAGAGGTTCCAGAACTGTTTTTCTGTGACCGGACGCGTCCGGTGCCTGGTGACCGGACGCTCTGCTGAGTCCGGTCAGTGCAGTCTTGCGTTGTTTCGTTCGTGGTTCGCTCGTTCGTTGACGGATTCGATTTTCGTCTTTTGCGTTGGCTTTCTAGAGTTGTGTAGTGTCCCGCTGTGCTTCTTGGAAGCATCCACCCTTCATCTAGGGTCGTGGACATTAGCAAGCTCTAGGGTTTGTCTTTTGGGGTGATTCTAGGGACAGTGGCTACTAGTTTTCGAAAGGAAATTTTGAAGCTCCCATTCACCCCCCCTCTGATCGCTTTCTGGTTGCTTCTCGGTCCTTCAATTGGTATCAGAGCGGGTTAAGGATCTTCCACCTTAGCCGGTTCCAGATCCATGGAAGGCGACATGGATCGCGGCGTGGGCAAACCGCCGTTCTTTGATGGGACGAACTATGCGTATTGGAAGATATGCATGTCGGCCTATCTCCAGAGCATGGGCTCTTCTGTTTGGGAGATTTGCAACAGGGATGATTACGTTGTCTTGGCTGCTCGTGTCACTCAGCTCCAGATCGATGAGCACGAGGCCAATAGCCGAGCACGTAACGCCTTGTTCTCCTGTTTGAGCATGTCCGAGTTTGATCGCGTTTCTCATCTCCCCACGGCTCGCGAGATTTGGGCGACCCTCATGCGCTTCCATGAGGGAACCACTCAGGTCAAATCCCGCCTCTATGAGTCGCACAAGCGGGAGTATGAGAACTTTCGACATATGCCTGGCAATAGCATAGAGAGTTTATTCGCTCGCTTTCAGGTTATTGTCAACAAGATGAGAGCGAACAAGGAGCTGTTGCCTTTTGACGATCATGAGAGGGCTTTGAAGCTTTTGCACACTCTTGATCGGTCAGTGTGGGACTCAAAGGTCCAGGCGATCATCGAATCGTCTAACTATGAGACCCTCACATGCGACGAGCTCTTTAGTAAGCTCAAGTCTAGTGAGATAGACGCCATGTCGAGGGCTTCTTATGAGAATCCTTCTGGCCCGACTATGGCTTTGGTTTCGGGCTCTTCTAACCCCTCTGGAGGTTTTGCTCTTTCATCTCTCTTTTCTGTCACAGAGGACCAGCTTGAGTCATTGGGGGATGACGAGCTAGCGATGCTCGCCAACCGGTTCTCGCGGTTTCACAACAACCGCATGAAACGTCGCCGCGGAGGAGGACGCTCAGGATGCTATGAGTGCGGCGACCCCGACCACTTCATTTCCAACTGCCCCAAGAAGAACAAGCATTCGGGGAAGGGCGATCATGGGCACAAGTACGACTCCGGCAAGCGCAAGGAGAAGTACGTTCCCCCGAGGCACAAGCGGAGGGGCGGCTTCGACAAGGAGTACATCATGAAGAAGTACTTGGAGAAGGCCCAGGCTGAGCAACGTGCGTTCTTCGCCACGCTCAGCGACTTCGACGGCTCGGATGACGACTCCGCTTGCTCAAGCGATGACGAGTCCGAGAAGAAGAAGAGGATCGAGGACAAGCTGAACGGTCTCTGCTTCTTCGCCGACGACGACGGCTTCTACACCATGGCACTTGGTGATGAGGTCGACGGCAAGCTGGAGCACACCCCTCAGAACGACGACGACGACGACGACATCTCCCAGGTATCTCTCACCCACGACGAGCTTTCGGCTGAGGTCGAGAAGCTTACTGTCGCGCTCCTTAGTCAGGACAAGTTGCTTAGGCGTGCCGCTAGAGAGCGCAAGGAGTTTAGGCAGAAGTGGGAGGACACGGTGAGGGAGCTTGAGTTTGCCAAGTCCACCGTGGTCGTGTCGGAGGAGGTTGAGTGTGAGATGTGCACCACGCACATGACTGACCTTCTCACTTTGAGAGGTAAGTATGCTGCGTTGGTAGGATAGGTGGATGAGCTGAAGGCTAGACCTTCTCTGTTGGGTGCATGCAAGACTTGTCCTGTCTTGCAATCTGAGTTGGCAGAGAAGAATGCCAAGATTGTGTCTCTTGAGGAGGCCAACTCAGGTAGCACTTGTGTGGCTATGTGTGCTTTGTGTGAGGGTTTGGAGATGGAGATTGCGAATGTCAAGCATGGCAAGATGCAAACCAAGGAGGAAAACACATACCTTCGGACCATCTTGTCATGGGTCTCTTGTAGTGAGCCGCAGCTCGGGATGATGATCTCCCAATTTAAGCGAGCTGCTGGAGGTTCTGGTGTAGGTCTTGCTCAGGGTGTTGATCTTTCTACTTTTGGGAAGATTGGAGAGTCGAGTGGTCTGAATCCTAGTGAGAAGCCCAACTCCACCACTACTCCCAAACTGACCAAGCTTCCATCCAAAGAGCCGGTCAAGCCTATCACCAAGGATGGGGTGATTGAGGAATCTCCGAGAGCTCCAACCAAGAACCAAGTGTGGCATCCCAAACCCAACCACCTAAAGAACAAGCTGGATACAATGCCACCTATCTAGGAGGAGTTGCCACAGAAGGGCAAAGTGATCCACACCCACAGCCATGAGTACCAACAACCTCCTTTGCGTGCGGTGAGGTATCATTGTGATTTCTGTGGGAGAGATGGACACTTGAGCGAGTTCTGCTTTAGGCGCAAGAGAGAGGCGCGTCGTGCTAGGGAGATGAACAACACGAACATGTACCATCCTTTTCATGATGTACATGTGCCGAATGTTCAGAGGAGTGCTCCGAGGAGACCAGCTAGGCCCAGAGGTCCAGAACCTCAAGGTCCTAGGCCTAGGCAGCAGAGAACTCCGAGGAGAGTCGCTAGGCCAAGAGGTGTTGAGCCTCAAGTCCCTAGGCCTAGGCCTCGTAGAGAGCGTGCCCGACGGGAGCCTGTAGTTGTAGGCTATGGACCCCGTGGCGGAGGCTTTGTAGTTGAGCGTTTTCCCCCACCGCGTTTTGAGTATCGCGATGGACGCTCCTCCCTTAGCGGACCACGTTTTCCTCTACGTGGTGATCGCTCCTCTCGTAGACGTGCTAGGAATGGTTTTTCTGCTAACCGTTCTTTTGAGCAGCCGGCCCAACACTGGTATTCTTCCTACTTCACTAACCCCAGTGTTGGACCGTATGCTCACCCTATGTCTTTTTATTGATGTAGGTAAAACGGTTGGAGGACATTTGGTTGGTGGATTCCGGTTGCTCGAGGCACATGACCGGAAACGCCAAGTGGTTCTCCAGCCTTAGCCCTGTTGCCGGAAAGGAGTACATAACCTTTGGCGACAATAGCAAAGGTAAGGTATTGTCTCGCGGGTCGGTGCGAGTTAATGAGCACTTTGTGTTGCGCGATGTTTCTCTTGTTTCTAACTTGCATTTTAACCTTCTTTCTGTTTCGCAACTCTTTGACGACGACTATGAGATTCGTTTTAAACCGAATCTCAGTCGTATTTTGGATCCTCAGGGCAATCTTGTGTGTTTGATTTTGCCCTTTGGAAAAGTCTTTCGTGCGAATTTCTCGGAGTCTTTTGGCACTTCTCGTTGTCTTGTGGCTGGACCTTCCTCCTCTGATCTTTGGAAGTGGCATAGGAGACTTGGACATTTGAGCTTCGACTTGCTTGCAAGGCTTAGTTCACTTGGCTTAATCCGAGGATTGCCCAAGTTGCATATGGAGAAGGATCTTGTTTGCCACTCTTGTAGACACGGGAAGATGGTTGCCGCTCCCCACCATCCAGTGACTCAGGTCATGACCAAGCGCCCTGGAGATCTTTTACACATGGACCTTGTTGGTCCGGCTCGGGTGAGCTCGGTTGGGGGGAAGTGGTATGTGCTTGTTGTTGTTGATGACTTTTCGAGATATTCGTGGGTCTTCTTTTTAGCTGAGAAGACCGAGACTTTCTCCTTTGCTCGTAATCTGATTTTGCGTCTTCAGAACGAGTTCCCTTTGAACTCGACGCGAGCAATTCGGAGTGATAATGGTTCCAAATTCAAGAATTCGGATTTTGAGAAGTTTTGTAACTCTTTGGGTTTAGAGCCTCAGTTTTCTTCCCCTACACACCCCCTCAGAATGGTGTTGTAGAGAGAAAGAATCGGACCCTTGTTGAGATGGCCAGGACGATGCTCGATGAGCATAGGACTTCTAGGCGTTATTGGGCCGAAGCTATGAACACTGCGTGCTATATTTCCAATCGCATTTTTCTGAGAGCATTCTTGAAAAAGACTTCTTATGAGTTGCGTTTTGGTAGACAGCCCAAGGTGAGTTATTTTAGAGTCTTCGGTTGCCATTGTTTTATATTGAAGAAAGGCAACCTGGACAAATTCGAGTCTCGTTCTTCTGACGGTGTGTTTTTGGGTTATGGCACTCACACTCGAGCCTATCGTGTACTTAACCTTGACACTAACCGAGTCATGGAGACATCAGATGTCACCTTCGACGAGACCATGGTTTGTCCTTCTTCTCGTTTTGAGCGTGCAGGTGATCATGAGGTTGGTGAGCCTCTTTTTGATGATGAGGACGAGGATGCTGAAGATGACCCAGCACCACCTTCACCTGCAGTGCCGCAAAGAGCGGCTTCTATGACGACTCACGGCCCCGACACCTCTTCTTCCTGGGGGCCGTGGGATCCGCCACCCCGAGCGGTACCTTTTGTACCCGGGGAGGCACCAGCTGCTGTTGAGGGGGAGGCTACTTCAGCTCATGAGGCGCCACGACACATCCAGCGCCAGCACCCGCCTCAGCAGATGATCGGCAGCATCGACGAACGGGTTACTCGGTCCAGGTCACAACACATCTCTCACTTCGCTCATTCTGCTTTTGTTGCTAAATTTGAGCCCCGAGATGTTGGACACACTTTGACGGATCCGGACTGGGTCAATGCCATGCATGAGGAGCTAGAAATTTTTGAGAGAAATCGGGTTTGGGTTCTAGTTCCTCCTCCTCCTAACTGTAATCCTATTGGGACAAAATGGGTTTTCAAAAACAAACAAGGAGAGGATGGCCACATTGTGAGGAACAAAGCGCGTCTTGTGGCCAAGGGTTATAGTCAGAAGGAGGGGATAGACTTTGAGGAGACTTTTGCTCCTGTAGCTCGTTTAGAGGCTATTAGGATACTCTTGGCTTTTGCTGCATCCAAAGGTTTTAAACTCTTTCAAATGGATGTCAAGAGTGCCTTCTTAAACGGCTACATAGAAGAGGAAGTGTATGTTGAGCAACCCCCCGGTTTTGAAAATCCCAAGTTTCCAAACCATATTTTTAAACTCCACAAAGCTTTATATGGTTTGAAACAAGCCCCTAGAGCCTGGTATGATAGGTTGAAAACCTTTTTGCTTGCTAAGGGTTTTAAAATGGGATGTGTAGATAAAACGCTCTTTCTCCTCAAGCAAGGCAAAGACACTCTCTTGGTCCAGATTTACGTGGATGATATCATTTTCGGTGGTTCTTCTCACGCTTTGGTTGCCAAGTTTGCAGATACTATGAGCAGGGAGTTCGAGATGAGCATGATGGGCGAGCTGACATTCTTTCTTGGGTTGCAAATTAAGCAATCCCGAGAGGGTACGTTTGTGCACCAGGGCAAGTACACCAAGAACTTGCTGAAGCGGTTCGATATGGGAGAGGCCAAGCCTCTTCCAACTCCCATGTCGACGACGACTGCCCTGGATGCGAATGTGGATGGAGAAGCAGTGGACCAGAAGGAGTACCGCAGCATGATCGGGTCGCTCCTCTACCTGACGGCGACACGCCCGGACATCCAGTTCGCGGTGTGTCTGTGTGCACGCTTTCAGGCGTCGCTGCGCACCTCTCACCGTCAAGCGGTGAAGCGGATTTTCAGGTACCTTCGTTTCATGCCTGAGTTCGGGATTTGGTATTCTGCTTCCTCCACCCTCTCCCTTTGCAGTTATTCGGATGCCGATTTTGCTGGTTGCCGTATTGAGCGCAAGTCCACTTCTGGGACTTGCCAGTTTATTGGTTCTTCTCTTGTTTCGTGGTCTTCTCGCAAGCAGTCTAGTATCGCCCAGTCTACTACGGAGGCTGAGTATGTTGCTGCGGCTAGCTGCTGTTCCCAGTTGCTCTGGATGATGGCCACTTTGCGTGATTTTGGTCTGAACTTTTCTCGCGTGCCTTTGCTTTGTGACAGCACGAGTGCCATTAGCGTTGCTAAGAACCCCGTGCTTCACTCGAAGACCAAACACAATGATGTGCGCTTTCATTTCTTGCGAGACCACCAGGAGAAGGGTGATATCGACCTTCGCCATGTCGATACTCATCATCAACTGGCTGATATTTTTACCAAGCCTTTAGACGAATCAACCTTTAACCGGTTGAGGGGTGAGCTTGGTGTGTGTTTCCCTTTTTAGATGGGGGAAACATTTTGGATCTTGTATATTTGACTGACTCTTTTGTCCTTCTTTTCTTTTGCATTTCAGCATACGCATTTACATTCTAAGCTTCATGTTTATAATCACTAGAATGTAACTATGCTCTATGTAGTATGCTCTGATGCTTATTTTGATGCTTGTAGCTTATGCTCCTTTTGATCACTAGTACATGCTGTGAGCTGAGCTATTTTGAAATGGTGAATTTACTTAATAACTTACAATCTGAAAATGTTCACCATTGAGATATGCAACTAGCATGTGTAGGATATGTTGAGTTCACTCGTGCTTTTCATATATGCTAGGTTGCTATGTCTCTAGTTCTGAGTCATTCACTTGCTTGGTCTGTTCATATCATGTATAAAATTTAAACCAAGTTTTAGTGAATTGAAAAGATCGAGATGGGATTGCTTGTCAACACATCACGGTATCGAGACGGTTTCTCATTGCACTTTGAGTTAAACTTGAGCCATGTAGTGTATGACCGAAACCGTAGCTTTAAGCTTCTGATTGCTTCGGCATAGGCTTCGCTCGGTTGAAAAGTTAGGCAATAACAAGCTTTCAACCTCTCGCAATCACATGCTAATAATTGACCTTGTGTAATTTCACCGCTGCAACTCCGATCTAAAGTTGAATTCACAAGTGTATGTTTCATTCTTAAGCATGATGATTGAACTTTGCTAGGGGTAGTTCACCTTGTATACATGTTTAGCACTTGCTCAGACTCCTGTTTATACATTGCTAGTGCTATTTTGATGGTGAATACCTTTGACTCAAAACTGCTCATTTCTGCTCATATGTTCATATTTCATATCTGGTGATCAGTTTGAGCCTTTGCTGAGCTTGTATGCTGCTGTTGAGTCTTTGGAGTTATACTGTTTAGAGAATCTTTGCATTCTCCTGAATATATGCCTGAAGCTGCTAACTTGCATTTTGACTCATATGCATGTTGGAAGGGGGAGAATCTCCCATGTTCGCACTTTTTGTTGGTGCCTTTTCTGATGGGGAGAGTCCTTTACTTGATTAGTGCATTTTCAACTAAGGGGGAGAATTTGCAAATCATTTGTGCTTCCCGAGTGTCCATTTGAGGGGGAGTTCCTAGGAGGAGAGTTTGCATGTCTCCTGGATGTTCAACTAAGGGGGAGTTTTGCTGTCTCTTGCTGGCCGAAAGGCATTGGTATCGAGCTTTCTTTGCTAGTTGTGTTGAGCCTCTGTGCCTCTATCTTGAGGGACTAGCATTTTGCTTCGATTTTCCAATTGGTATTTGCTAGCGGTGTTGAGCCTGTTCTACCTCTTCTTGAGGGCTAGCTTTGCTTTGCTTGGTTGCGTCGAGCCGTTGCCCATGTCTTTGGGGACCAAGTTCTTTCGCTCTTTCCACTTGACCTTCTTCGGCTTTGCTATGCTTTTGGGTCATTTGGTTGAGTTTTCTCCTTCTCCTTCCTCCTTCTTCCTTATTCTTCTTTTCATTATGATTTGTGTGAGTAGTTGACAATGCACTCATCAAGGGGGAGATTGCGGATACATGGGTGTATGCCGGGTCTCTGAGTGTTGAGTGATTGTCAACTGGGATGATGCGCATGTTCTTTGGCTTGTGTTGTGCAGGTGTCGAGCACGGATACAGTGATCGACGGCGAGGTGAAGGTCAAGTTGAGACGTGCCGTGCCGATGGACCGGGTGCGGTGAAGGATGGGCGTGTCGTGCGACGGACGTGCCATGCCGAGGTACTGAGCGGTGAAGGGCGGACGTGAGGCTTGGACTCAGGGACCAGAGGCCCGAGGATCAGCTGTGGTGGCTGGCAGCCTGTGACGACGACAAGTGAAGAAGTGCGGTCATGTGTTGCCTGAGTCGTGGACTCAGGGACACGTTGAAGGGTCGAGATGGCGGACTAGAGGGGGGGTGAATAGTCCTTTTTAAAACTTAAACTTAATCGGAGCGGCTAACCAAAACAAATGCGGAATTAAAACTATCGGTCTAGCCAAGACTACACCCCTCTACCTATATTCTATGACACCTTACAAAAGATCCTAAACAATGCAAATAAGGTGTCGGGCTAGCTAGGGCTCACCTAAACAATTCTAGCTTGCAAGGTTACACAAACCTAAGCAACTAGTACTCAAACAACCGGGGAGCTCCTACACATGCCACTAAGCAAAAGCGCAAAGCCTAAGCTCACTAGCAATGCTCAATAACAAGGCTACACAAGCCAAATTAGAGAGCTCAACTTAGCTACACAAAATAAGCAATGTGACTAGCAAGACTACAAGTCAACTAGTCACTCATGGGATCAACTCTATGCTACACAAGCAAAGAATGTAACTAGCAAGCTACACAAGCTAACTAATCATAAGAGCAACTACACTAGCACATGTATATGAACAAGTAAATACAAGCTAGTGAATGGAGTTTGCAAACCACCGAGAAGATGAACACGAAGTTGACACGGTGATTTTTCTCCCGAGGTTCACTTGGTTACCACTAAGCTAGTCCCCGTTGTGTCGACCACACACTTTGGTAGTTCGGTGGCTAATAGGCACCACACCTAGCTCGACACTCGAGCGCCGCAAGAACTCACCCACAAGTGAGGGTAACTCAATGACATGCGCAATCCACTAGAGTTGCTCTTCGCGATCCCCGCGGGGCGAGCACAATGCCCCTCACAATCCTTCTCCGGAGCCACGCACAATCTTCACGCGGGCTTCACGACGGTGACTCGATCACCAAGACGTCTAGGAGGTGGCAACCTCCAAGAGTAACCAGCACCACCGGCTTGCAACACGAACACCTAGTGCCACTCGATGCAATCTCTCAAAGCAACGCACTAGAATCGCTCACTCGCAATAGATTCGCACACTAGCAAGCACAAGCGAGTTAGAGGGCTCCTAAGCACATCCACACAAGCCACCAAGGCTTTGGAGTGCTCTAACAGCCGGCCCCAAGTCGGCCCCAATGACTATATATAGACGGAAGCGGCCAACTAGCCGTTTCCCCTTTTCTGCGCTTCGGTCGGTAGTACCGACCCCCTGGGCGGTAGTACCGACAGAGTCAAACTAGCCGTTAACACACGACCCGCTGATTTAGGCGAAGCACCGACTCTCTGGTCGGTACCTCCGAGGTCGGTAGTACCGGCCCTATGGCGGTACTACCGGCAGGCTACTTTCGGATCTACACAGAACGCATTCAAAAACTTCCTCCAGACCTTTGAACTACCGATCCCCTGGTCGGTACTTCCGAGCCCGGTGGTACCGGTCCTATGGCGGTACCACCGCCAGGTCAACTTCCACTCAACTGAGAGAGCTCCGCAAACTTGCCAAACACCGGCCTTGGGTAGGTAGCACCGGGCGCGGTACTACCGAGGTTATGGCGGTACTACCGGCAGGCCATTTTCAATTCTACACAGAGAGCCTCGCGAAACCCTTTAGAGCCACGGTACCACCGACCTTCTAGTCGGTACCACCGCCGGCGGTAGTACGGAGGTTATGGCGGTACTACCGCCAGGCCATTTCAGACTCAACACAGAGAGCATTGCAAGCAGCCCCCTTGGGCGGTACTACCGACCCCCTGGGCGGTACTACCGACCACACTCAGAAAACTCCATTTTCTTCTCTGTGTTGATCCAAATCAACTCCAACAACTTCTCCTTTGCAAATGTGCCAACACCACCAAGTGTACACCATCCTGTGCATGTGTGTTAGCATTTTCGCAATCATTTTCAAAGGATTTTCTCTTTTACTCATAACGCCACTCGATCTTAGTAACATCGCAAAGTTAGATCGCTCAAGTGGCACTAGATGACCGATATGCAAACAAGTTTGCTCCTCTTAATAGTACGGCCATCTATCCTAAACCCGGTCATAATCTTCTCTACACACCTATGACCGGTGAAATGAAATGCCCTACAAATATACCTTTGCCTTGCGCATTCCATTCCATCTCCTCCGGTGTTGATGCAACACATGCACCAACCTCTTCATCAAATGATATGATCCACTGCATATCATCACATGGCCTCCATGGTCCATCGATCTTGACATCACTTGCTCTTCACCATCGCTTCGGTCCTTCGGCGCCAAGTCTTGCTTAAGCCTCCCGACACTCGGTACCAACGGCTTCAAAGCCTCAACTTGCCCTTCACCTTCGCAACCGGTCCATCAAGCCAACTTTTGCCTTGATCTTCTCCATCTTAGCCACATGACCACATGTCATGTCACATATGCAATAAGCTCCTTCTTCACATGTGTGAGCCTTGCGACATATTCCAAGCCATTTCTCCTCTATGGCATATGTTGCTCACACATGATCACCTATGGACTAATCACCTGTGTAATTCACTTCAAACACATATTAGTCCACCTAAGTTGTCACTCAATTACCAAAACCAAACAAGGACCTTTCAATCTCCCCCTTTTTGGTAATTGATGACAACTCTACAAAAATATGGAAATTAAGCTTATTGGATTCTATGTTACTTATCCAACATTAAGACCATATGAAAAGATTTGGATAAGCACCATACAACCCGACTTGGTAGTGTTAACTCCCCCTACATGTGTGCTCAAATGGTTTGGTTTCAAGCTTGCACACATGCATAAATATGAAATTTGTGGGAGTGTTAGCACTACTAAGTGATGCTAAGGTATACATGATGAAATTTTACCTTTGAAGCGTGCATACCACATTTTGATTCATCCTTAGCATCGACCTTGCTAGAAACAAGTGAAACTAGATACCACGTGAGATCAACATTATAATCAAGGTTCTAGTTACCACTTGCTATACTAAGACTATGCTCTAGATACCAAATAAAGGAAAACAATCATCATCCAAGTCTTAGCTCTAGCAAATATTGCACACAAGCATATAAGAATTTAGAACATAAGCAAGCAAATGTAATGCACAACCAAATGCATCAAACATGTATTCATGAGCTTGCTCCCCCTACTTGTGTGCTCTCTTTGTCCAAGAATTTTGATCCTTCCGCATTATCCAATCTTGCTCCCTCTTGATCCATGTCCATCTTCTTTTCTTGTTTTCTCTCCCTATCATATCATATCTTTGGCACTTCACTTTCTCCCCCTTTGTCATCAATGACCATAAAAGGCATGCTTCTCTTGATACAAAGGGTTGGACTAGGGTAGATGGTTGATACTTGAGTCTTTATATTTGATGGACACCACCATATGTGTTAGAATGACACCATGTGTAGGATCTTTGACCTTGATACCAATAGGTGGGGCACCTCCCCTAGTTCATAGCATGGGTCATCCACTTGATAAACTTGAGCTTCTTGTTTGTGAGGGATGCTTTGCTTGATTTGATCACTTATAGTTGAGGATCATTTGAAGTCTTGTAGGATACCACTTGAATGAAAATTTAACTTGATATCCATTTGCATTATTATCTTCTTCTTGAACTCTTGTCATCTTCATAAGCTTCTCATTTGTGACTTGAACTAGGCAATATTGCACAAGATATCTAACTCGGTTTGCTCTAGAGTAAGCTTCTTCACACATCTTTCAATGGTTATCTTACTCATGTTGAATTAGACACTTGAATGTTTATCTTCTAGATCAAGTACTTGGGTTCACTAGCTCATGAACAAATTCATATACTAACCACTAGATCATATAATCAAACAAGCAACAGTGGTAGGCTATGAATTTAAACTTTTCAAGTGTTATGCATGATCCTATTGAGCATGTACTATATGCACTAACCGCATACTAGTAAGGGATGAAATGATCATGCACATTACAATGATACCTTTGCTATCTTGGAGTAGAGGATAGTCATTTGATTCAAATTAAGCTCCAAATAGCAGTGTGAAGTCCATGGTGAAGACCAATAGATACCAATTGATAGAACAAATCTTCACCCATATGATTTGAGAACCACTAATGATCAAGTGCACTATATTGTTGTGGTTGGCTTGCTTATTCATTTAATCATAGCTTGCATATATGAATGCCACTCATGATTTGCTTCTCTATCTTGGGTGTTGCTTGCTTTCTTTCTTGATCAATCCCTTGATTTCTCCAACTAAGCATCTCCAATGATACTCTAGATCACCACTTCCAAGTTAGCCTTCCAAGCCTCGTGCTTGGTTAACCTACAAAAGGCGGCAAGCCCCTACAAAAGGGAGAAGTGACCTCTCTCCAAAGTTCATCCTTGATACTCACTTGAATTGACTTTGATTGATTGATTCATTTGAACTCTTATTGAAATGTGACTTTGAATTCCTCTTTGAGTCCTTTTCTTTCTTCCAAATGATATTCAATTTGATACTAGAACTTGATCTTCATCTTCATTTTGATATTGGTCTTGATTTCCAATTTGAGTACCAAATATGTGCCAAATACACTCATCTTTCAAATGAACTTGTACTCATCTTTGTCATGCTTCTAGCTCATCTCAAAACCAAACATAGGTCCCTCAACCACTTATAAACATGATTCCAACTTGAGGGCCTTTCAATCAAAGTGACTCTAGATCAATCCAATATTTGTCACTTTTCTGGCAGATTCTGTCCTTCTCAAAGAAACATGCATATCTCCCAAAATATAAGTCCAATGACCATGAAATTTGGTGGAGATGTGCTTATCTAGGTGTTCTAGCAGCCATAAAAATTTGAGCTTCATTGGCTTTCTAGATTGCTACCAGATTTCAATTCTTTCCATAGTACTACATGCTGAAAACTGCTGCACTATAGTTGACAAGATCTACTCTAAAACCAAAGCTTCACTTATCCAATCATCATGAGATTTTTACAGCAACTAATACCATACATGTAGAGCATGTGTACCAAATTTCAAGCCAATCCAAATAGATTTGATCATTCAAACATGGCTATTATCACAGCTAGCTCAGATTTCAGATTTTTGACAACTTGGAGCAATTGAGCTATACTCTACCAATTTGAATCAAACTTGAGCTAACATGTTTGAATACTCTCACAAGACATACATCCATTCAAATCACTTACTAAAAGAAGTCTCATGAACATATCCATTCAAACTAACTCAATTTTGATCACTAATCATCAAATCCATTCAATCATCTTATATGTACTCAAATGAATGTGATCAGCTAGAGATATACCTTGGTAGCTCATGATCATCAAATAGCAAGTTTCAACTCAATTGTTTGCAAGCCTTCAAATATTTCCAAACAACCACCACAACTTGAACTTATGCACTTGTTCGTTGTAGCACTTGGACTTCACTTGACTTGGCATTGGGATGGATTTGCACTAAGCTTCATTACTTGAATCAATCACATGATGATTAACATGGAACCAATTGAATCAAGCCTCCAATGCCATGGTACCTACACACATTCATCCACGGTTTGATGGTACCCAAACTAGTTTGGGTCCTCTCAAGTTAGGTGCAACATACTTAGGCAATGCCTTAGTATGAATAGCGGGATGTGTTGCAATAGTAGCCTTAGAGGTACCATTTACATCCTTCCTAAGCATAGAATCATTAGCAATTGAAATAAGCTTAGGAGTGTTACCTAGGGGACATGAATTTGCCATGTGTCCCCTTTCCCGGCATGAGTAGCAAATTCTCTTTGATTGAGCCTTCTCTTCCTTGCTCAAATGTTGCTTCTCATTGCCTTGCTTCTTCTTGTTTGCTTGAGCCTTCTCCTCAAGCTTGTTTGGACAACCCGAAGCTAGGTGGCCCAATTCATCACAACTATAGCACTTAATGTGAGCCAAATCCTTCTTCTTTTCTTCATTCTTGCTCATCACCATGTTGGCATCTTGAATGTGAGTTGGATGCCTTGCTCTTCTACCCCTTCTTGTTTTCTTCTTCTTCATCAAGTCACCATCATGATGGTTGTTCTTGATTTGATCTTGGGGCTTCTCTTTTTGCTCAACTTGTGGCTTTAGTTGAGGCTCATCTTGTTGCTTCACCAATCGCTTGGTTCGGCACATAGAGGTGAGATGTCCTCTAGTGCGGCACTTGAAGCACTTGACATGCTTGAGCCTTTCTTCCTTCTCCTTCAACTTGAGCTTTTCTTTGTTGGGGCAAGCATTTGCAAGATGTCCCATTTCATGGCACCGATAGCACATGAAATGAGATAGCTTCTCTTGTTCTTGCTTCTTCATCTCTCTTTCATACTTCTTCTTTCCCCATCTTTTGCCTTTGATCTTGCTCTTGTTGAAGCCAATGCCACTCTTGTCACCATAGCTCTTTTGATTCTTCAATATGTGCTCAAAGGTGACTTTGGAGTTGTAGCACCTCTCTAACTTGTTGCTCAAATTCTTCACTTCACTTTTGAGCTCATTGTTCTCCTTTAAAATGTTAGTCTCACAAGACATAGAAGTAGAACAAGCATTTATATGTGAAGAACATGGCATAGATAATAAATCATCACAAGAGGTGGATACATGCTTCTTCTCTACATCACAAGGGTTAGTCACATGTTGCAATTGATCATTTGACCCAAATGATGAGCTCTCACTAGTTTTAGTTTCTTCATTAGAAAGCTTCTTAGTGATAAAAGCATGGTCTTGTACCAAGTTGTCATGAGCAACACATAGTTCCTCATGAGTCAATTTTAGCTCCTCATGTGAACAAGTAGTAACATAGAGTAGATGCTTTTGTTGTTCACATGTGTTCTTTAGAAATGAGTTTTCATGTTCCAATTTCTTTGTTTTAGCCATCTCATTTTCTAAAGCTTTAATCATTCTACCAAATCTATATAAAAGCTCCTCATATGAATCAAGATCAATCACATTTGCATTAGATACCTTGGTGTCACCATGTGACATAAAGCAATGTGATGTAGTGGATGAGCTTGTAGTGGAATCACAATTATGGCCCGAACCTGAACCATCATCATCATCAA
The DNA here is from genome assembly GCA_009763385.1 of Coix lacryma-jobi var. lacryma-jobi. Taxonomy (NCBI): domain Eukaryota; kingdom Viridiplantae; phylum Streptophyta; class Magnoliopsida; order Poales; family Poaceae; genus Coix; species Coix lacryma-jobi. Next base: position 69,407,405 of record CM019823.1, read on the forward strand.
CTTTGTCAAGTGAACTTGTTGTAGATCGATCATCATCATCACTTGACCATGAGGTGGAGCAATCTTTCACAATCACCAAGTTATGGTCATGCTCAACATCCTCATGTGTGTCCTTCTTTGGCTCATCAACATCATCATCACCATCATGAGAGACACTCCCATACTTGTTATTTAGATATTTCCAAATCTCATGGGAGGACTTCATGTTCATGATCTCTCTAAAGATATCATCATGCAAAGATCTATAGATGATGTTAGTAGCTTGGATGTCAAGATCTAGGCATTTCTCTTGTGCTTGAGTTAGATTATTTTCATCCAACACATGAGAGAAGCCTACATCTACCATCCACCAGGGTTTTTCTTACCGACCGGTTGGCCAAAACCGCCGGCCACCGGTAGCGGTTTACCGGACCGGTTTGGTCGGTAACCGCCCGGTACCAGCCGGTTTGAATTTCGAATTCAAATGCCTCTGTAGTTCGGTTCCGAGTCGGTAAACCGACCGGTTTGGGTCGGTTACCGACCGGTTAGATCGGTAACCGGTCCAAACCGGTGGGCTGTCTTTTTTTTTTGGATAAAAATGATTTTTTGGTACTTCCTTTGGACATATAGATATAAAAAAGACCGCACACTGCGGCAATAAATTCATTGTCTCGAAAACATGAACAAATAGTCACATACAAATAAATATTGTCTCGAAAACATCAACGAATGCATCAACAACACATCCTCACAGTCACAGTCACAGTTTATGAGAGCCTTTGTCGAGCTCGGTCAGCCGTCGCCTTCTTGGCGCGGTCAAGGTCTCTCTGGAAATACTCGCGCACCACTGGTGGCACACGGCTACAATGCATAACCTCCGTCCCGCGCCCTGCCAAATGCTGCTTCAATCTTGTTGCACCACCGCCCGCTTTTGTTAGGTGACAATAATTGCACCGCCACCCGGGAGCGAGATTTTCACCATGCTCCCAAACAACGTCTTTGTGCCTGCCCGACATTGTCTACCTGCATAAACAGACAACACAAAATCAAACCCACGTAAATGTTATCTATACAATATATACAAAAAAATATACATCCTAACAGAAATCATACCTCAAATCCTAAATTAAATCGTACTCTAAACATAAAGCTAACCCTAACCCTAACCACCTAAATCCATCCATCCTAATATCTAACACAGATCCTGCCTAAATACAACAATCCTAACACAAAACTACACCCAAAACATATAGATACTTAACTAAAATAGCAAGAAAAGGGGGGAAAAACTTACCTCAAATCCCGGACGAACCGCTCGGTAACCGAGCGAAGCCGCTCGGTTACCGAGCCGACCGCGCGGCTAGCCGAGCGCCCGAGTGCGGAGAGGTAACCGCTCGCCCCCGCCCGGTTACCGAGCCTAACCGGTCGGCTAGCCGGCGGCGGGGAGCGGACGGCGGCGTTGGGGGCGGAGAGCAGGGGGCGGGGCGCGGATAGGGCAAGGGAAGGGACCCTTCTGCCCCCCCGCCCGTGAACGCCGCGTTTTGTGCCCGTGAGCGCCTAATGGGCCTCATGGGCCTTAACGGGCCGAACTTTTTTTTTCAAAATTCCAATTCCAAACGTCCAATTTCAAAAAAATTTATACCATTGGTCTCCATAAATTATAATCTATTTCTAGGAATTTTTGGGCATTTTTTTTTCAAATTTTCAAATTTCAAATTCAAATTTTGGTAACCGGTCCGTTTGGTAACCGGACCGGAACGGTTTCATCGGTTACCGACCAAACCGATCGGTTACCGATCGGTAAGAAAAACCCTGCCATCCACCACATTTGAGGGCAAATAAACTTAAAATTGCATATATTCCAATTTTTCCATTGTGCAAAGTGTGTGCCATCAAAAATGTGTGGACACTCAACATCTAGCCCATAAGTCGCCATCCTCTCGGGTCGGTGAAGACCACAAATGAGAGACCTCGGCTCTGATACCAATTGAAGGGTCGAGATGGCGGACTAGAGGGGGGTGAATAGTCCTTTTTAAAACTTAAACTTAATCGGAGCGGCTAACCGAAACAAATGCGGAATTAAAACTATCGGTCTAGCCAAGACTACACCCCTCTACCTATATTCTATGACACCTTACAAAAGATCCTAAACAATGCAAATAAGGTGTCGGGCTAGCTAGGGCTCACCTAAACAATTCTAGCTTGCAAGGTTACACAAACCTAAGCAACTAGTACTCAAACAACCGGGGAGCTCCTACACATGCCACTAAGCAAAAGCGCAAAGCCTAAGCTCACTAGCAATGCTCAATAACAACGCTACACAAGCCAAATTAGAGAGCTCAACTTAGCTACACAAACTAAGCAATGTGACTAGCAAGACTACAAGTCAACTAGTCACTCATGGGATCAACTCTATGCTACACAAGCAAAGAATGTAACTAGCAAGCTACACAAGCTAACTAATCATAAGAGCAACTACACTAGCACATGTATATGAACAAGTAAATACAAGCTAGTGAATGGAGTTTGCAAACCACCGAGAAGATGAACACGAAGTTGACACGGTGATTTTTCTCCCGAGGTTCACTTGGTTACCACCAAGCTAGTCCCCATTGTGTCGACCACACACTTTGGTAGTTCGGCGGCTAATAGGCACCACACCTAGCTCGACACTCGAGCGCCGCAAGAACTCACCCACAAGTGAGGGTAACTCAATGACACGCGCAATCCACTAGAGTTGCTCTTCGCGATCCCCGCGGGGCGAGCACAATGCCCCTCACAATCCTTCTCCGGAGCCACGCACAATCTTCACGCGGGCTTCACGACGGAGACTCGATCACCAAGCCGTCTAGGAGGTGGCAACCTCCAAGAGTAACAAGCACCACCGGCTTGCAACACGAACACCTAGTGCCACTCGATGCAATCTCTCAAAGCAACGCACTAGAATCACTCACTCACAATAGATTCGCACACTAGCAACCACAAGCGAGTTAGAGGGCTCCTAAGCACATCCACACAAGCCACCAAGGCTTTGGAGTGCTCTAACAGCCGGCCCAAAGCCGGCCCCAATGACTATATATAGAGGGGAGCGACCAACTAGCCATTTCCACTTTTCTGCGCTTCGGTCGGTAGTACTGACCCCCTGGGCGGTAGTACCGACAGAGTCAAACTAGCCGTTAACACACGACCCGCTGATTTAGGCGAAGCACCGACTCTCTGGTCGGTACCTCCGAGGTCGGTAGTACCGGCCCTATGGCGGTACTACCGGCAGGCTACTTTCGGATCTACACAGAACGCATTCAAAAACTTCCTCCAGACCTTTGAACTACCGATCCCCTGGTCGGTACTTCCGAGCCCGGTGGTACCGGTCCTATGGCGGTACCACCGCCAGGTCAACTTCCACTCAACTCAGAGAGCTCCGCAAACTTGCCAAACACCGGCCTTGGGTCGGTAGCACCGGGCGCGGTACTACCGAGGTTATGGCGGTACTACCGGCAGGCCATTTTCAATTCTACACAGAGAGCCTCGCGAAACCCTTTAGAGCCATGGTACCACCGACCTTTTAGTCGGTACCACCGCCGGCGGTAGTACCGAGGTTATGGCGGTACTACCGCCAGGCCATTTCAGACTCAACACAGAGAGCATTGCAAGCAGCCCCCTTGGGCGGTACTACCGACCCCCTGGGCGGTACTACCGACCACACTCAGAAAACTCCATTTTCTTCTCTGTGTTGATCCAAATCAACTCCAACAACTTCTCCTTTGCAAATGTACCAACACCACCAAGTGTACACCATCCTGTGCATGTGTGTTAGCATTTTCGCAATCATTTTCAAAGGATTTTCTCTTTTACTCATAACGCCACTCGATCTTAGTAACATCGCAAAGTTAGATCGCTCAAGTGGCACTAGATGACCGATATGCAAACAAGTTTGCTCCTCTTAATAGTACGACCATCTATCCTAAACCCGGTCATAATCTTCTCTACACACCTATGACCGGTGAAATGAAATGCCCTACAAATATACCTTTGCCTTGCGCATTCCATTCCATCTCCTCCGGTGTTGATGCAACACATGCACCAACCTCTTCATCAAATGATATGATCCACTTCATATCATCACATGGCCTCCATGGTCCATCGATCTTGACATCACTTGCTCTTCACCATCGCTTCGGTCCTTCGGCGCCAAGTCTTGCTTAAGCCTCCCGACACTCGGTACCAACGGCTTCAAAGCCTCAACTTGCCCTTCACCTTCGCAACCGGTCCATCAAGCCAAGTTTTGCCTTGATCTTCTCCATCTTAGCCACATGACCACATGTCATGTCACATATGCAATAAGCTCCTTCTTCACATGTGTGAGCCTTGCGACATATTCCAAGCCATTTCTCCTCTATGGCATATGTTGCTCACACATGATCACCTATGGACTAATCACCTGTGTAATTCACTTCAAACACATATTAGTCCACCTAAGTTGTCACTCAATTACCAAAACCAAACAAGGACCTTTCACACGTGTCGGTGGACGGGGTGCACGGGCTGTGCATCCCCTCTACGACGTCGGTTTGGTGGTAGAGCCAGAGAAAAACCATCGGATGGACAGTTTCTAGGTTTGGGCCTCAAAACCTAGGCGTGGACGGTTTCCGAGTTTGGCCACAAAACTCGGGCTGAGGGTTTCCGAGTTTGGCCACAAAACTCGGGCTGAGGACGGTTTCCAGGTTTGGGCCTCAAAACCTGGGCACTGATGGTTTGCTGAGTTTGGCCTCAAAACTCAGAGGCTGATGGGCTGGTTTCCCGGTTTGGGCCTCAAAACCGGGGGTTGGCTGGAAAAGGCTGGTTTCCCGGTTTGGGCCACAAAACCGGGGGTGCAGAGCGAGGGCGGCACATGGCGGCGATCTGGAGGTTGCGTCGAGGCAACGCTTCGAATCGAGCGGGCGTGGCCGTCGGATACACCTACCACCGAGTTGGTCCAGAATAACCTTAGGGTTTAGCTGGTTCGCTCTGTAATTAGAATAGTGAGGAGTAGAGTAGGAATTAGACTTAGGTTAGAATTAGGATAAGTAGAGGGAGACACCCTCCTCCCTTCCCATCTCAGTCATTTGCTCTTTCGCACTTAGGGTTTCCTGCTCTCTCATCCCCTGCTGTAGCTAGCTGAGATCCGCAGAGAGACTTGCCTCTGTGTACTGTTGATTGTGAGGAAGTGAGACCGTAATCTCACTGTTGTGCAGTTCGTGGTTGTGACTCGCATTTTGTTCATGTTCTTCGCGGAATCCTTTTTCACGTCGCTTGATCTCTTTGCACGGTTCATCTTTTGCAAATCCGTTTGAACCAAATTGTTCTAGATCGTGAGGCACTTCTTTCCACCGAAGGAATTAAACTCTAACCTCACGGTCTAGGAGATCAATCGATTTTCGTTTTGGATCAAGTTTTCTCCCTTCCCCCAAAATTCTTCGATTCATCGATTTGGAGATAGGTTCGAGCCATGATCTCTTAGGGATAGCTCACTATACTCCTTTTGACTCCTCTCACCAAGTTTGATCCCTAGAGGATTTGTTTTGGGTGAGATCGAGTTGAATCGGTGGACGAACAACACTGTATCGAGGTGACCGGACGCTTGGTCGAGATGACCGGACGCACAGGCAGAGAGTCCGGTCGTTGAACTCTCGGTGTGTTGATCTCGTGACTTGACTGGACGCTCGGTTTGAACACTGACCGGACGCATAGGTTCTACTGTTCATTGAGCTTGTTGTCTTTTGACCGGACGCACTGTTGTTGACCGGACGCTCCCTGCTCGTGAGTCCGATCAGGAACAGTAAGGTTCCAGATCGGTTTTTGTGTGACCGGACGCGTCCGGTCCCTGCTGACCGGACGCTGACCAGAGTCCGGTCGTGACTGTTTTGCGTTGTTTCGTTCGCGGTTTGTTCGTCCGCTGTCGGAATTGATTTCCGTCTTTTGTGTTGGCTTTCTAGAGTTGTGTAGTGTCCCGCTGTGCTTCTTGGAAGCATCCACCATACATCTAGGGTCGTGGACATTAGCAAGCTCTAGGGTTTGTCCTTTTGGGTGACTCTCGGGACAGTGGCTACTAGTTTCCGAAAGGAAATTTTGAAGCTCCCATTCACCCCCCCCTTCTGGTCGCTTTCTGGTTGATTCTCGATCCTTCACCTCGCTGTGAACCTAGGGATCATCCACCCTCTTTCTGAGGGTCGTGGGTATCACGCTTGTGTCCGAAGGTTTTGGGGTTGATTTGTTGGGACAAAGGCTGAAGTTTGAAAAGAAATTTTTAGGCTCCCATTCACCCCCCCTCTGGTCGCCATTGGTAGCATTCTCGGTCCTTCAATTGGTATCGGAGAGGGTTATGTATCTTCCACCTTACCCGGTTCCAGATCCATAGAAGGCGACATGGATCGCGGCGTGGGCAAACGGCCGTTTTTTGATGGGATGAACTATGTGTATTGGAAGATACGTATGTCGACCTATCTTCAGAGCATGAGTGCTTCGGTTTGTGAAGGACCGAGAATGCAATAGCAAGGCGACCAGAGGGGGGGGGGGTGAATGGGAGCTCAAAAATTTCTTTCGAAACTTCGGCCTTTGTCCCACAAATCAACCCCCAACAACTTCAATCGAAACCGTGATGTCCACAACCCTTGGAAGAGGGTGGATGATCCCTAGGATCACAGCGAGGCACCACAAGGCGATAGCAAACCAAACGCCAAAAGCACCGGCACAAGTTTACCCCCTAAAAACCATGTCCCGAACGTAGATGGAAGGCTACGTCGAGAAATCCCCAAATACCAATGCTAACAAGTAGCAAAGATACCTAGAGAGGTTCCTTGGTCAACTCTAGGGCCAAACTAGAAGTCCGGAAACCAAGCAGAAAAGCCAGGAGAGCAAACGCACTAAAACGCAAGCTTCAGCAGGATCCCGGACTGTCCGGCCTTTCAGTCCCGGACTGTCCGCGCCAGGGGCAGACTGTCCGTGATCCCCTGGCGGACTGTCCGCCGGCCAAAACTCGAAAACAACAAAGCTGCTGAAGTCCCCAGCTCGACTTCTGGTCTATCCGCGGTCACCAACTGTGGACTGTCCGTCGGTCAAGCCGAGGCAACACAGCCGAGACTCGTGACCACTGACTCGGTCGGAGCCCGACGCGCGGACTGTCCGCGGTAGCACTGGCGGACTGTCCGCGAGTGTCCAGAAAGGGCGATTTTGGTCACCCTGAACTCAAATCTTCTCCAAATCGATCCAAACCAAAATCCCTTGATCCCAAACTTGGAGAGGATGATCACGAGGTAGTTAGGAGACTATCCCCAAGAAATCATCCGCTCAAATCAACTCAAACAACGGGAAATCGAAGGGGAAGATGTATGAACCGAAAAAGTGCCACGAAAACGAAATCAACCCGATCTACTTGTTCGTGAGGAGTTAGATGAATTCCTCTGGTGGAAATGATCTCCTCACTATAAAGAACAAGTTGATTCAAACGGATTTCAAAAAGACGCAGTAGAGAGGGAGATCGAGTGACGGGAAAATTGCGGAGAAACGAAGAACGCGAAGAACTCGAACAAAACGCGAATCGAGTCATCGATCTGCAACCGTGTGGCTACCACACGCTACAACAGTGAGATTACGGTCTCACTTCCTCAAAATCTCCAGTACACAGAGGTATGATTCTCTGCGGATCTCAGTAGCTACATCAGGGGATTGGGAGAGCAAGAAAACCCTAGAAGGCAAAGAGCAAATAACTGAGATAGGATGGGAGGTGGGTGTCTCCCTCTACTTATCCTAATTCTAGTTCCCACTCTACCCTTAACTAATTACAGAGCGAACCAGCTAAACCCTAGGGTTATTCTGGACCAACTCATGGTAGGTGGTGATCCGACGGCCACGCCCGCACAATAGGTAGCGTTGCCTCGATGCAACCTCACCGATTGCCGCCACGTGCCGCCACCTCTCCGCTTGTCCTTTTCCTGGACTTCGCCCCCGGTTTTGAGGCCCAAACCGGGAAACCAGCCTTCACGACCAACCCCCGGTTTTGAGGCCCAAACCGGGAAACCAGCCGTCCATCGCCTGAGTTTTGTGGCCCAAACTCAGCATACCCGCATCACCCAGGTTTGGAGGCCCAAACCTGAAAACCGTCCTCAGCCCGAGTTTTGTGGCCCAAACTCGGAAACCATCAGCGCCCAGGTTTTGAGGCCCAAACCTGGAAACCATCCACTCGGTGGTTTTTCTGTGGCTCAACCACCAAACCGAGCCGTAGATGGGATGCACGGCCCGTGCACCCCGTCCACCGACACATGTCCCCAGGTCCTTGACCCAAGCAACGCTATGCCCTGCAAGTCTCCGCTCATCACTGTCCCAGGCTGTCAGCCACCACAGCTGATCCTCGGGCCACCGGTCCCTCAGTCCAAGCCTCACGTCCGCCCTTCGCCACTCTCGGTCCATTGGCATGGCACGTCTCTACTTGACCTTCACCTTGCCTTTGATCACTGTATCCGTGCTCGACACCTGCACAACACAAGCCAAAGAACATGCGCATTATCCCAGTTGACAATCACTCATCACTCGAGACTCGGCATACACCCATGTATCTGCAATCTCCCCCTTGATGAGTGCATTGTCAACTACCAACACAAATCATAATGAACCAGAGGAAGTGGAGGAAGAGGGAGAAGTAGAGAACTCGTCCAAATGACCCAAAAGCATATCAAAGCCAGAAGAAGGTCAAGTGTAAGAGCAAGACAACTTGGTCCCCAAAGACATGGGCAACGGCTCGATGCGACCAAGCAAAGCAAAGCTAGCCCTCAAGAAGGGGTAAACAGGCTCAACACCGCTAGCGTGAAAACAACTCGATATCGACCGAAACATACCGACTAAAAAGCAGAGAGGCTCCGAACCAATTGAACAACAAAGCCAAAAATACTAGTCCCTCAAGACAGAGGCACAGAGGCTCAACACAACTAGCAGAAAAGCTCCGAACCAATTGGGAGATTCAAAAACCTCAAAATCCGAGCCAATTTAAACTCAAACTCCCCCTTCAATAGTGCACACAACCAAGATAAGGTTATGATTTGGCAAATTTCTCCCCCTTAGTTGAAAATGCACTACCAAGCCCTCCAAATGCATGTGTTAAAATGCAAGTTAGCAGCTTCAGGAATATAGTCGATAGAATATGAAGATGCTTGACAAGATGTCGATCCGATGACTCAACAATACGCACAACATGCTAGCAAAGGCTCAAACTGATCACCAAATATGAAATATGAACATTAGAGCAAAGTAAGCAGTTTTTAGCCAAAAAGGTATTCACCATCAAAATAGCACTAAACATGTATAGACAGGAAGTCAAACAAGTGCTAAACATGTATACAAGGTGAACTACCCCTAGCAAGGTTCAATCATCCGTTATAGAATGAAACTTAGACTTGCGTATTCAAATTTTATCGGAGTTGCAGCGGTTAGATTACACAAGTTCAAATTTCAGCAAGTGATTGCGAGAGGTTGAAAGCTTGTCATTGCCTAACTTTTCAACTGTGCGAAGCCTATGCAAAAGCAATCAAAAGCTTAAAGCAACAGTTTCGGTCATACACTACACAGCTCAAGTTTAACTCAAGGTGCAATGAGACACAGTCTCGATACTGTGATGTGCTGACAAGCAGTCCCATCTCGATATTTTCAATTCACTTAACTTGGTTCAAAATAACAACAGAATATGAACATGCCAAGCAAGTGAATGACATAGAACTAGAGACATAGCAACCTAGCTTATATGAAGAGCACAAGTGATTTCAACACATTCTACACATGCTAGTTGCATATCTCAATGGTGAACATTTTCAAATTTTATGTTCATTAAGCAACTTCACCATTCATAAAAGAGCTCAGCTCACAACATGTATCAGTGATCAGAAAGAGCATAAGCTACAAGCATCATCATAAAGCATCGGAGCATACACTATACAGAGCATAATCACATTCTAAGGATTATATAAATGAAGCTCTGAATGAAAATATGCAAGATGAAATGCAAAGATGTATGAAGAAACCAAAAGAAGGAAAAAAGAGTCGGTCTATAACACAAAAGCCAAAATGTTCCCCCCATCTAAAAGGGGAAACACACACCAAGCTCACCTCTCAACCTAGCAAAAGTTGATTGGTCCAAAGGCTTGGTGAAAATATCAGCCAACTGATGATGAGTATCGACATGGCGAAGGTCGATATCACCCTTCTCATAGTGGTCTCGCAGAAAATGAAAGCACACATCAAAATGTTTGGTCTTAGAGTGCAGCACGGGGTTCTTAGCAACACTAATCGCACTCGTGCTGTCACAAAGCAAAGGAACGTGAGAAAAGCTCAGACCAAAATTACGCAAAGTGGCCATCATCCATAGCAACTAGGAACAACAGCTAGCCGCAGCAACATAATCAGCCTCCGTGGTAGACTGGGCGTCACTAGACTGCTTGCGAGAAGACCACGATACAAGAGAAGAACCAATAAACTGGAAAGTCCCAGAAGTGGACTTGCGGTCAATGCGACAACCAACAAAATCGGCATCGGAATAATCGCAAAGGGAGAGGGTGGAGGATGCAGAATACCAAATCCCAAATTCTGGAGTGAAGCATAAGTACCTCATAATGCGCTTGACTGCCTGACGGTGAGAAGTTCGCTGCGACGACTGAAATCGCGCGCAAAGACACACCACGAACTGAATGTCCGGGCGTGTCGCCATCAGGTACAGCAGCGACCCGATCATACTCCGGTACTCCTTCTGGTCCATAGCTTCTCCATCCTTGTCCGCATCCAGGGCCGTCATGGTCGACATGGGTGTTGGAAGAGGCTTGGCCTCACCCATATCGAACTTCTTCATAATATCCTTGGTATAATTAACCTGGTGCACGAACATCCCCTCTCGAGATTGCTTGATTTGCAACCCGAGGAAAAACGTCAGCTCACCCATCATGCTCATCTCAAACTCCCTGCTCATAGTGTCTGCAAACTTGGCAACCAAAGCGTGAGAAGAACCACCGAAAATGATATCATCCACGTAAATCTGGACCAAGCGAGTGTCATTGCCTTGCTTGAGGAGAAAAAGCGTTTTATCCACACATCCCATTTTAAAACCCTTAGCAAGCAGAAAGGTTTTCAACCTATCATACCAGGCTCTAGGGGCTTGTTTCAAACCATACAAAGCTTTGTGAAGTTTAAAAAGATGTGCGAACACAAGGTTGATATGTGCCCTTGTGGTTCCCTTCCTGAGTGATGAGTGATCGATCAACGGGCAACATGTCTCTTGGCTGTGTTGATGTGCAGGTGCGGAGCTCGAACAGTGGTTGAAGGTGAGGTGAAGGTCAAGTAGGGACGTGCCGTGCCGACGGACCGGGAGCGGTGAAGGGCGGACGTGGAGCTTGGACTGACGGACCGGGAGACCTGAGGACCAGCTGTGGTAGCTGGTACGTGGCGTCGACAAGCGAGAGCACATTGGGATGTGCGGTGCATCGGCCGAGTCGGGAGGAAGGTGATGATGTCGTGACACTTGGCGGGAGGCCGAGAAGGATGGCGAATGCACTGTGCCCGGCGTGGAGGCTGGACATGCTCCGACATCGGTGCTGGAACTCGGGGTGTGCGAACCACATCCCGTCTATGGCGCGGGTTCGGTAGCTGAGCCTCAAAAAGCCACCATCGACGATTTCTGAGTTTGGGCCTCAAAACTCGGGGTGGCCGGTTTCCGAGTTTGGGCCTCCAAACTCGGCGTGGACGGTTTCCAGGTTTGGGCCTCAAAACCTGGGTGCACGGGTTTCTGAGTTTGGGCCACAAAACTCAGCCTGAGGACAGGTTTCCCGGTTTCAGCCTCAAAACCGGGGGAAGGCCCAGGTTTCCCAGTTTCGGCCTCAAAACCGGGGGAGGTCCGCAAAAAGGACGGTCGATGCGTGGCGGCGTGGAGAGGCTGGCGTAGAGGCGAGGCTATCCACGAAGTAGGCGCGGCGGTCGGCTGGGCGGCACGTGGTGGCATTCTGAGGCTTGCGTCGAGGCGAAGCTAAGGGTGAGGAAGGCGCCTGGCCGTCAGATCAACTATCAGCAGAGTTGGACCGGGATACCCCTAGGGTTGGCCGCTTCGCTCATGTATCTAGGGGTAGAAAGGGGATTATTGTATTAGGCTATAAATAAGAGAGGCACCCCTCCTCTCTCCCTGTCCTTGCAGTCATTTGTTCCTGAGCACTCTCTCTCTCTAGCCCCCACTTAGGTTCTAATCATACCTCGCTGCAAGCGATCAGCAGAGATGGGAATCATACATCTGTGTATTTGGATCTTTTGAGGAAACGAGATCGTATTCTCGTTGTCTCCTTGTGTGGAGGAATTTTGGCTGAAATCGAATCGAATCGTGTCTTGTGTTTTGTGTTCTTCACGTTTTGGTTTTTCATCTCCCGGGGATATGCCTCGTTCTCCCTCTTCGTGAGATGATTTTCGATTACACTTGAATCAATTTGTTCTTGGTCGTGAGCCCCTTCTTTCTACCGAAGGAATTCTCTCCTAACCTCACGAATTCATAGATCGGTTTGATTTCGTGTTCGTTCTTCATTCTTTCCTCCTTTCCGGTGATCCTCGGATTTCTCTTAATAGACTTGGTTTGGTGCGATGATTTCTTAGGATTAGCACCCCAATACATAGAGGAACACCTGGGAGGAGTTTGATCGAAGTCCCTTTTGGTTTGGTGAAGTTTCGATCAAATTGGTCTTTTGTCCCGAGCGTTTTTGTGCTCTTTGTTCATCCGCGGACAGTCCGCGCCCCCAGCGACAGGTCGGGGATCGGGACTTGGCAGAGTCAGATCAGCGCAGCGCGATACTGTTGTCGGTCCTGTGACCGGCGGACAGTCCGCCAGTGACCCGCGGACAGTCCGGGGTCATATCGGACGCTGCACAGGGTCAGCCTCGGACGCTTGGGTGTCACTGTTCACGTGAACCGCGGACAGTCCGGCGTGCAAACCGCGGACAGTCCGGGAGCCGTCCCGAACTGTCTCAGAACAGTTCAGTTTCTGGTCTTCTGCCGTCAGACAGTCCGGACTCATAGTGTCGGACAGTTCGACGTTCAGCGGACAGTCCGGGACCCTGACCCCGGACAGTCCGCGATCCTGCAGAGTGTGCAGTTTTGCTCTGAGGGTTTGGCAGTTGGTTTTGGGGTTTCTCCGAGAGTTCCGCTGTACCACTAGGACATCTCCTTGGGTATCCACCTACTCGTAGGTCGTGAACTCTTCGGTCATTTCGAGACTTTGCTTTTGGGGTGATTTTCTGGGACAAGGGCCACTGTATTCACGAGTTGAATTTGAGGCTCCCATTCACCCCCCTCTGGTTGCTAATCCGGTCCTTCAATTGGTATCGGAGCAGGTTAAGGGATCTACACTACCTTAATCGGTTTCGGATCCAAAGGGCGACATGGATCGAGGGAATGGCAAGGCTCCCTATTTTGATGGGACGAACTATCCCTATTGGAAGATTCAGATGCGTGCTTATCTCAACAGCATCAGATCTTCTATCTGGGAGATATGTGAGAATGCTGAGTATGTAGTCCTTGCGGCTCGTGTGGGTCAGATCCAGATTGACCAGCACGAGGCCAACTCCAAGGCTCGGAATGCTCTTTTGGCCAGCATCTCCCTTCCTGAGTTCGAGCGTGTCTCTGAGCTTGAGACGACACGAGAGATCTGGGTGTAGCTTCAGAGCTATCACGAAGGGACCGCTCAGGTCAAGACCAGACTCTTCGAGAACTACAAGCGAGAGTACGAGAACTTTGTTCAGTTGGAGGGAGAGACAATTGACGCCATGTTCGCTCGTTTCCAAACGATTGTGAACAAGATGCGTGCCAATCGGGCTAACCTACCCTATGACGATCATGAGAGGGCTCTCAAGTTGCTATACGCCCTTGATCGGAGGGTATGGGAGGTGAAGGTGTCGACCATCATAGAGTCTCCATCCTATGATACCCTCATCGTGGACGAGCTGTTCAGCAAGATCAAGTCCACCGATATCGATCACCTGACTCAGGCCAAGCTGAAGAACCCATCTTCACATTCCATGGCTTTGGTCTCAGGCACGGGTGGATCGACTTTCTCTGCCGACGCTTCACCTCCTCTGTTTTCTTTGTCTTCTTTGCTTACAGTCACGGAGGAGCAGTTGGAGGCGTTTAGAGACGACGACCTTGCCCTCGTCATCACCCGGTTCTCGTGGTTTCACAACAACCACCTGAATCGCCGGCGTGGTGGCGCACACGAGGGCTGCTACAAGTGTGGTGATCTAGACCACTTCATGGTGAACTGTCCCAAGAAAGACAAGAGCTTCCCCAGCAAGAACCGCAACTCCAGGTGCAAGGGCAAGCCGGAGAACAAGTGCGGGAAGAAGAAGAAGGGCAGCTATCGCCGAGAGGACATGGAGAAGGCTTTTGATGCAGGTCGGCGTGCCTTCCTCGCCACCATCAGCGACAGCGAGAAGACCTCCGACGGCGATTCCAGCGACGATGGGTCCAAGCACAAGACAGAAGAACGCTTCAACGGACTCTGCTTCTTCGGCCACTCCTCCAAGGGCCTCTGCACTATGGCCTTGGACGAAGAGGACCACAAGTGCCAGGCAAAGGACGCCGACACCGACAACAACGATGACGACGACGACGATGCTTCCGAGGTATCAACCTCTTCTCTTGTCGATCGTCTTACCGGTGAGCAACTCAAGCGAGCGATCCGAGAGCGCAACGAGTTTAAGGCTAAGATGAATGAGGCGCTTAAGGAGCTTGAGTTCGCTAAGTCTGAGGTGAAGGTGACCGATGTGGAGGAGTGTGAGGAGTGCACGATGCATATGACAAACTTTGCCACCTTGCCAACCAAGTATGCCTCTTTGATTGAGGTGTATGATGAGCTGAAGAGTAGGCTAGACTTGGTGGGTGATTGCAAAGAGTGTCCCTCCCTGAAGAAGGAGCTGGAGGAAGTAAAGGTGAGGCCTTCTTTACTGGGTGCGTGCAAGCTCTGTCCTAGCTTGCAAACTGAGCTGGCAGAAGTTAATGCCAAGCTTGCTGAAGCCATGAAGGCCAGCTCAGTCAGCACCTTGTCCGCTCCATGTGAGCGATGCGTGGGGTTGGTGCTTGAGATTGCCAACTGTCGGCATGATAGGATGCAAACCGGGGAGGAAAACACATACCTCCGGTCCATCCTGAGTTGGGTGTCATGCAGTGAGCCACAGTTGGGCATGATGATCAGTCAGTTCAAGAGGGGAACTGATTGCTCGGGAGTAGGCTTTGCTTCAAGTGGGAAGGGCGCTAGTAGCTTTGGCAAGATCGGTGAGTTTAGTGGAGTGAGCCATAGTGAGAAGCCATCCGCTATCCCTAAGCTTACCATGATCACCCCATCTGAGCCTCCCAAGCGTATCACCAAGGATGGCATCCTTTATGAACCTCCCAAGGCTCCACCTCACAAGCAATTGTGGGTTCCCAAACCTAACCATCTTAGGAACACACTTGACACCCTTCCTGACGTCTCTAGTGATCCCCTTCCGAGAGGCAAACAGCCAGCCAGAGTGAACAACCCTCGCAACCCTAGGAACCAACAACCCAAGAGAGTGGTGACATTCGAGTGCGAGTATTGTCACTGTGAGGGTCACCTAGCTGAGTTTTGAAGGACCGAGAATGCACTAGCAAGGCGACCAGAGGGGGGGGTGGTGAATGGGAGCCAACAAAAATTCTTTCGAATCGTTGGCCAAGTGTCCCAAAATCAACCCTGAAAAGCTACGACCGAAACCGTGATGCCCACGACCCTTGGAAGAGGGTGGATGATCCCTAGGATCACAGCGAGGCACCACAAACCGATAGCGAACCAAACGCCAAAAGTGCCAGAGTAAGTTCGACTCTCAAAAACCAAGTCCCGAACGTAGATAGACGGCTACGTCAAGAAACGCCCAACTACCTAAGCTAACAAGTAGCAAAGATACCTAGAGAGGTTCCTTGGTCAACTATAGAGCCAAACGAGAAGTCCGGAAACCAAACGAAGAAGCCGGGAGAGCAAACGCACAAAACCGGAGTACACAGCCGATTCGCGGACTGTCCGGCCCTGGGGTCCCGGACTGTCCACGGTACAGCCGGACAGTCCGCGAGCAAGGGGCGGATTGTCCGCCGGTCAAATGACCAAAACAACAAGGCTGCTGAAGTCCCCTGCTCAAGTCCCGGACTGTCCGCAAAAACCAACGGCGGACTGTCCGCCGGTCACTGAACAGTAAAACAGCCGAAGAACACAGCCACTAATCCGGCCAGCCCCCGACGCGCGGACTGTCCGCGGTGGCACTGGCGGACTATCCGCGAGTGCCCAGAAAGGGCGATTTTGGTCGCCCTCAACTCAAATCTTCTCCAAATCGATTCAAACCAAAATCCCTTGATCCCAAACTTGGAGAGGATGATCACGAGGTAGTTAGGAGACTATCTGTTAACACCGGATTTTCGCATGCATGAAGATATGACAGGTGGGCCCAGCCGGCAGAGAAGAAAGAATTCGGTAAGTAATCAGATGGCTATTTGGTCCTCAGGATTTTGATGAATGTATGTGCGGTCGGCTATCTTGCAGAGAGGTAGTTCCATTCGGGAGATGGATGTTGCAGACGAAGCCGGCTTGCATGGGAAGCCATATGGCGATGAAAGATACCGAGAAGATTAGAAATAGATTTCGTATCTTTCCATATTTTATCATTGTAAATCGTAATCGTCTAGGACTCGTATTTCGTCTAGGTTATAAATATAAGCCCTCGACCATTGTAAAATTGTTCACAACCACATCAATACAAACCAGCCCCGTGCCATCTTCAAGTCCCTAAGTCGTGTCGTCGAGTTCTCCAAGAGGAAACATCGATCCGTCGACCTCCGTAAGTACCGGCAACCTTGTTATCATGTCTAGTATCATGCGGTGGATTTAGATATGATGCAAGTAGACTCGTATGTTAAGCTTAGTATCGTGCGGCGGATTTAAGCTTATGACGGGAAGTTTTTGCTTGTGCCTTGTATCGTGCGGCGGATTAAGACATGAGTAAAAATAGTTATCGGCTCTATTAGATTTGGCAGATCTAGTAGATTCATTAAGTTATCATGTGTTATGTGTTTTATTTATTTAATTCCCATAACACTCTTTTGCCCAATCTAGATTGATCTCTATTCGGCCTTGTTTCACAAGTTTACTTGTGCTTTGCTAATCATAAGATCATGATAGCCGGATTAGTTTTTCAATCTAGGTTGTTACATGTTGTGGGTTCATAAATGTCGATTATGTTTATGCTTTGATAGAACTGGGTGTCTTGCGGCAGATATAGGTTTTAGATTAGTTTGATCATGTTTGCTTGTATGTTCCTTCCTCATGGACCCCAACTCGGCTAGTTTGCCAATTTTGGTTATGCTTACATGAGTAACGAGTTTTTATAGATCCATTCAAATATATGCATGTTTTTAGCTTGTTATAATTAGATTGTATCATGCGGTGGATTAATCTAATTATAAGAAGTGGTATAGACATATAGCAAGTGGTATCATGCGGTGGATTAGCTTCGCTTAAGTTTATGCTTGATGGGTTTATGAAGACTAAACGTGCGGCAGATTAGTTGGATTAACCTATGCATGTGTTATTTGAATAGATCTATTCTTGCAAGTTGCCTGTTTATAATATCTTTGATCCGTTCAAGCATGCCTTCCTTTTGCATTCGGCAGTTAATATGCTTCACATACTCTGTTCTCATGCTTGCCGAATGGCTTTGTAAACATGCTCTGACAGACAACTTCTATAGCTATGTGCCGTCGTGACTGGCTTCCAAAGCCGTACATATGGAACTGTTTGGTTTTACCCAGCATGTTCCAGAGGTATTCTCATGTTTTATCCCTTGTTGGTTTTCAGGTCAAACCGACTGGCACATCTCCAGATCCAGAATACTCCGGGCACCCGATTGAAGCTAGCCTCGTTCAGCTTACTGTGTGTCTTGGCGCAAGGTGTCACTTTTTGCGTCAACACACTTTTTGGCACGCCCGGTGGGACCACTTCGTTTCAAGATGCCTAATATCAGCGATGATCAAGTTCTAGATGTGATCATAGATGACTTGCCGCTGGAGTCGAAAAGCTTGGTACAGCAGGCCTGCGATGAATTCCAACGCAAGTGCCTGGCGTCTTTCTCCAAGAATAAGAGCGGCAGGGTCTTCCAGAAGCAGAAGTTCCCAAAGATTCATCCTCACCATCAACATGATATCCCCAATGAAGAAGAAGCTATTCGGAAAATGAGTGAAATAATGCATAAGGTTGTATCAGAAGCTGTAACCAATCATCAGTCGGCTTTCCTGAACACTTTTCGCGCTATCATGGTCAATGCTTTCAGTCCAGCCGTGGATAAATGCTTTGAAGCAACTGTTGGTCCGATGCAGGGACCGTTGTTGTTCCCAGTACCTCAACGTCAAAGGATCGCAGGAGAGGGCAGAGCTGGCCCAAGCACAGGTGGGATGGTTCCTCATGAGATGCAGCCACCTCCTCAGACCTATGGCCAGCTCGCATTCGGCACGACAGGGAATGTCCCGCAATCTGCTTCTAAAGTGTCTCCTGCAGCAAACAGGATACAGAAGAATATGTTTGGAGATGAATATCATGAGTTCGTCGATTATAGCTCAATTAATGCTCTTCCAAATCCAGGCTATAAGAGTTCGGCAGGGCTACATCCTGGGGGGTAGGCACAAACAGCTCCTGATCCGAATGTTGACCTCATCATGCATAAGATGGCTGATATGATGCAAAATCAATTCGGTCTGAAACCTAAGAATCAAACTTACACATACAAGTCCCCCTATCCGGAGTGGTACAATCGGGTAGCTCTTCCTCCAAGGGTGAAACCTCCTACTGATTTCACCAAGTTTTCAGGCCAGGATGACACCAGTACTATAGAGCACATCGGCCGCTACTTGATGCAACTCGGAGAAGCATCTACAGATGAGGCTTGGAGGATTTGGTATTTCCCGTTGTCATTAACAGGGCCAGCCTTCTCGTGGTTTTCTTCTCTGCCAGCAAATTCTATCAATACATGGGCGGAGCTGGAGCAGAAATTCCATTCATATTTCTTTATGGGTACCAGCGAGAAAAAGTTGGTCGATCTCATGAGCCTAAGGATGAAACCTGGCAATACGCCACAAGAATATCTGTGTCGATTCAGGGAGACCAAGAATCTTTGTTATTCTCTGAATTTGCCGGCTGATCAACTGCCGGAGATAGCCATAGCTGGCATGTTGCCGAGTATCAAAGAGAGGCTATTCGGCATGGAGTTTGATGACCTCGGGCAGTTATCACAAAGGCTGGCGACGATGAGTAATCTAGCCCAGGGGTCAAGAGGAACAATCAGTTCCAGAAGGGTGATGTGGCTGCCAAGATGTATCAAGCTTTCCTAGAGGAAGCAGCTGAGTACGATGATGAAGATGAAATAGCTGCAGCCGAGATAGTTTGGGATAAAGAACCAACTCAAGTCAACCAGCGATGGCTGAGGCAGCAGAAAGGTACTTATGACTTCGATGTTTCCAAGTCAGATAAATTGTTTGAATACTTGTTGAAGGAAGGACGCATCAAGTTGCTGGAAGGTCATCCTATGCTGCATCCTGAAGGGGTCAAGGACAAGAAGTATTGTGGTTTTCACAATACTAGATCCCACTCCATAAACGATTGCCGAGTGTTCAGAGTGTGAATCCAGAAAGCTATCCAGGACGGGCATCTGAGGTTTGATGGAAAGATGAAAATTGATGGTAGCCCTTTTGGACAGAATACTGTGTCTTTCTCTGTTAATATGATCAACGCAGCTGATCACAGGGATAAGAGTAAAATGAAAGTGTTAACCTCTGATAGAGTGAGGGAAGCTGGTGCCGTTGACCCTAATCGGTAGATTACGAAGAGAGAGCTTCAGCAGAGGGTTCGGTTCCAAAATAGCCGAACTGAGACAGGTGAAACTTCCAGACCCAGGGTCACAACGCGCATCTTGTTGAATAAATGGCGTCGGGAGCAGGAACGGTACCAGAAGCAGAGACTTTATGAAGAACGGATGTTCCTGGAAAAACAACGAAGGTACGAAGAAGAGATGTACCGGGAAGAATGGGAAGATACGAAGGAGCAGGAACAGTCTCATTGGGAATGCTCGTTCTTCCAGTATTGTTGGAACGAAGGCTTGAAGCTGCCTGTTAAGAACAGCTTCCCTGAGTGCAATAATCAGTACTCCGAGTATAGGCAGTCTCGAGTCAACCCCCGATCTGTCCATGAGAGGCTTGGGGCATGAATCCCTGAGGACGATCGGCGCGTAAAAATAAATAATTCTGAAGATCCGCAGGGAAGAAGATTTGCCGATCAAAGTTGGGC
This sequence comes from Coix lacryma-jobi var. lacryma-jobi, assembly GCA_009763385.1. NCBI lineage: Eukaryota > Viridiplantae > Streptophyta > Magnoliopsida > Poales > Poaceae > Coix > Coix lacryma-jobi. The sequence continues at coordinate 69,427,758 of CM019823.1, forward strand.
CTGCACTGAAGAAGAAGAGTACCGCGAGTATGTCTGGCAGAGAGGACAGTGGTGTCCACCAGGATTGAGGAGAAGCCAGAAAAGGAGGGTGCAGCGTCTAAGAAATAGAGAGTTAGAACAAGCAAATGCCAAAGTAAAGCGAGTTTGGCGCCCCAAAAAGAAGCCGGATGGAGGTGATCGTTCGGCTGACGCATGCATGGCTTTCTTTCTTCCATCAGAATTTATTGCTCTCGAAGAACAGGATGTCCAAGATGAGGTGTATTCAGATTTTGATGAAGATGAATTCCAAGAGTTGTTGGCTCATCTTGTCTTGGCTCAAAGTGCAGTATTCGATAAACCAGCTAAGCATCGACACCTGAAGCCATTGTATATGAGAGGCTATGTTAATGGCAAGCCACTGACTAAGATGTTCATTGATGGAGGGGCTGCCATAAATATCATGCCGTATACCACCTTCATAAAACTTGGGATGGCAAGTGAAGACTTGCTGAAGACCGACATGGTGTTGAGAGACTTTGTTGGAAATTCTTCTGATACTCGGGGAGCAGTCCATGTTGAGTTGATGATCGGGTCTAAGACCTTGATCACTACCTTTTTCGTCATTGATGGCAAGGGGGCATACAGTTTGCTATTGGGAAGAGATTGGATACATGCAAGCTGCTGTGTGCCGTCAACTATGCATCAGTTCCTCATCCAGTGGATCGGAGATGACATCGAAATCGTCCATGCTGATGATTCAGTGAGTATTGCTAACACAGAGCCTATCTACTGGGAATATGATGGCGTTGAGTGCTTTTCTGGAAGAGCTTGGGAAGCAGGTCCTGTAAACGATTTCAACGAGGACCAACAGCTGATTCAGACAATCGGCTCTCAGAGCAATTTTTGAATAAATAGTCCAACTGATGGTAATGGAGAAAGGTTGAGACCATGTTTCGTGTCAGCCGACGAGGAATAAAGTGTTGATAATGAAGCCGAAATAGGACCAATGTATGCAAGTCTGGGTCTCGAGCATGTTTTGAAGTTAACGAACTTTTTGAGGGTTCCGCTTATTTCTCCATTGTCAAAGCTAATGAAAGAACAAGAATTCACATAAGGTGACGTAAAACAAAGGGTATTGGAAAGTATGAAGGCACTTTCGCAACTTGGTAATTGTTTCAAGTTGTACGTGGCGGTCGATAGCCTTGCAATAGGATCGGCCCTTATTTTAAAATTTAAGAGGATAAATAGTAACTAGCTTTAGCCGAAAAATGTTGAACCCGGAGAAGGGTATTCGGCTGTAAAGAGATTTTGTCACTCGTGGATCAAGCTTCGGCACTACTTGTTAAGAGCTGAACGCATGTAACTTGAGGAATACTTATGTACAACCGATGTAAAGCATCGCCTTTAATAGAAAAATGTTCCAAGAATTCAAGTCATAGCCGATATTATCTATGTCGCCTTTAGTACAAGATATTTATGACCCTAGTGGCCCTAACATTTTTAAGTAAGCAGGCTTATCGAGGGAAGAAAAAGGTGAAGTAAGTGCGATGCCGGGTGACATGACATATCGGAGACAAGATCTAATCGGCTAAGGTGACATCATGTATTCGGCAAGTGTTTCTCTAAGGAAAATGTTACAATCGAAAAAGGGAAAATTTTTCTGAGAAATCAAGAAGTGCAAATGGGCGTTATTCAGGGGAGAACGAGTTTCGTGTATTACAAGCTTCATTTACAGATTTGTCCTGATACAAAGTACTCTTGGGATAATCTGATCAGAACAGATTGTGGGTCAACGGTCTCGGCAATAGCGGCAGCATAGTCATCGTAAATTTCAAGGTCTTCAAATTCATTTGGGTCGCCGCCTGCGAAGCCAACTGGTAGGAAGGAGTAATCTTCTTTGGTCCAAGAACTCATTGCTGATAGCCCGAGGGAAACCCCGGCGTGCACACCTTGGATGATGGCCTAATCTATGCGAACATCCATGGCGTCAAGACGGGCTTCGGCTGAGTCCCCACAAGCATTCACCTTGAGGGCAACTCTATTTGCTGCTGCCTTCAGACGGTCATTCTTTGCGGAAAGAGCTAACAAGAAGAAGGGATGTGTCAGGCATAACAAGTTCAACTAGAAGAAGAGGACCGAGACTCTACTAACCTGAAGTGATGCTGCAAATTTCCGTTGAGCATTCAAATGGGTGAGTTGAGGTGAATTGTCAGATTCAGGGGAATCTGGAAACCCAAGAAGAAGGTTGGGAGAGGCCATTGGAGCTGCTGTTTCTGGAAAGGGAACTCGTTTTTTTTGGTTAAGAAAGGACTTCACCCTGGAAAATGGGCGAGCGGCGAATCAGAGGCAGATAAGCAAGAAGAACTATCACAAGGGGGCAGAGGACTAGTCTTTTACCTATGGCACCAGTGAGTGAATGCTCGACTTCCTCCTGCTTCATCTCCGTCAGGGTGCCTGCCGTGGTCACCTTTGCCTGTCATTGATGGAAATGCGAGCAAGAAATTTTCTCTCTGGCTTGGGCTAGAAGCCGAGAGATGAAAATTTTTGTAAGTCAAACTATTTGACTGGAGATAAGGATAACAGCTTGTGTAGGGTCATATTTATAGGACCAAGGCTTGCACACTGGAAGACCAAGCATCAGATTGGGGTTTCCGCGTCTTATTGGCCGTTATTGGGCCGAGCTGGATTTCTGACGGTTGGAAGAGGTTGTGACTCCAGAGTCAGAAGGCCGATGGGATTCGGTTAAGAGTTGTTCAGTTTTAACTAGTAATTTGGGAACTCATGTTACCAATTGGCATTAAGGGCAGAGAACTGAGAATCGGAAAATCCCTTAAGAAATACTACCTTGGTGTCATCATGGATCGAAAAGCTGAGGGAAAAGTCGGATGCTTTGGATCCAAAATGACCGATTGCAACAATTGCCTGCGAGACAAAGGTATCTAATGCGATTGTCAGCAATAGCCGATGTGATAAACATCGCCGCTAGAATAAAATGAGAGTTAATGATTGATGCGCAGAAAACAGAGCATACATTGATCTCGAGGGATCAATCATAGATTGATTTTAGAAAGACGAACAGAGGAGCTTCTTATTTACAAAGTAAATTACAGTGGAAGATCAGTTCGTCCATTCTATCCTATTTCTGTTTGGGAGATCAAAGTCGAAGGAATCAGCCAGATCTGTTCTAGCTTCTTTCATATCATCGACAGAATGAGCCACCCTGTATTCTAGCCCTCGCTCGCAGACGTCGAAATTATGGTAATCAGCTCCAGAGTGAATCTGTACCGTGTTGAAGGCGAGTGTTGCGCCATATCCCATACTAGCTCTAGAAATGTCAGGGAGGGCTCGGTTGACTTCGTTTACCCACCGCAGAGCTGTCGTACCCGGTACATTGGCCGTGACGGTGAGGTTAGCAATAGCTGCTTCGAGAGATTGAAGCTTGGTCTCCAGAGCTAAAGAGGACGAAGAGTCGGTAAGAGCAGAAAGGGAAAATGAAAAGGAAGATGATGAAGGGATGCTTACCGGTAGCCCGTTCCCGGGCGACATCGCGCTCTCGAGAGATTCGGTTGATCTCCCGATCCTTCCTCTGCGAATTGAATTGAAGATCTGCAATCTTCTGAATCAGGACCTCGGGGAGGTCGTCTCCAGCCCTTCTAATAAAAATGGTGAGGTAAGAATAATTGCTTCATTTTGAAACGAAAGAAAGAAAAGAACAACCTCCTTTTGGAGGTGCTAGAAGCACCAAGCTCGGAACTATGGCGACTCGCTGCAGAAGACATCCTCCAGAGTAATATGACAGGAGAAAAGAGGGTTTTTGAGTCTGAGCAGAGGAGTTCAGAGTGAACAAGTCAAAACAGGGCAAAAGAGGGTTTTAAAGAATCCCAGAGGGTGCATCGGGAGATGAGTCGGCAGGTATAGTAATTATAGCATATGAAGGTAGACGCTTCCGGAGGTTCTACGATAAATAGGAATTTTGGAATAAATATTTATCCCAAAATTAGGGGGCATGTGTTAACACCGGATTTTCGCACGCATGAAGATATGACAGGTGGGCCTAGCCGCTCTGCATGTCCTTTTCCCGGACGTCGCACCCCCGGTTTTGTGGCCCAAATTGGGAAACCAGCCTTCACAGCCAACCCCCGGTTTTGAGGCCCAAACCCGGAAACCAGCCATCCATGGCCTGAGTTTTGAGGCCCAAACTCAACAAACCCGCAGCACCCAGGTTTTGAGGCCCAAACCTGGAAACCGTCCTCAGCCCGAGTTTTGTGGCCCAAACTCGGAAACCATCCGCGCCTAGGGCAAAGTGATCCACACCCACTACCGTGAGTACCAACAACCCCCTATGAGAGCGGTGAGGTACCATTGTGAGCATTGTGGGAGGGATGGACACTTGAGTGAGTTTTGCTTTCGGCGCAAGAGAGAGGCGCGCCGCGCAAAGGAGATGAACAACACGGACATGTACCATCATTTCCATGATGTACATGTGCCGAATGTTCAGAGGCGTGCTGCTAGGCCTAGAGGTCCGAAACCTCAAGTTCCTAGGCCTAGGCCGCGAGGAGGACGTGCCCGGCGGGAGGCTGCAGTTGTGGGCTATGGACCCCGTGGCGGTGGCTTTGTAGTTGAGCGTTTTCCCCCACCGCGTTTTGAGTACCGCGATGGACGCTCCTCCCTTAGCGGACCACGTTTTCCTCAACGTGGTGATCGCTCTTCCCGTAGGCATGCTAGGAATGGTTTTTCTGCTAACCGTTCTTTTGAGTAGCCGGCCCAACACTGGTATTCTTCCTACTTTACTAACCCCAGTGTTGGACCGTATGCTCACCCTATGTCTTTTTATTGATGTAGGTAAAACGATTGGAGAACATTTGGTTGGTGGATTCCGGGTGTTCGAGACACATGACCAAAAACGCCAAGTGGTTCTCCAGTCTTAGTCCTGTCGCCGGAAAGGAGTTTATCACCTTCGGCGACAATAGCAAACGTAAGGTATTGTCTCGTGGGTCTATGCAGGTTAATGAGCACTTTGTGTTGCGCGATGTTGCTCTTGTTTCTAACTTGCATTTTAACCTTCTTTCTGTTTCGCAACTCTTTGATGATGACTATGAGATTCGTTTTAAGCCGAATCTCAGTCGTATTTTGGATCCTCAGGGCAATCTTGTTTGCGGGATTTCGCCCTTTGGAAAAGTCTTTCGTGCGGATTTCTCGGAATCATTTGGAATTTCTCATTGTCTTTTGGCTGGACCTTCCTCCTCTGATCTTTGGAAGTGGCATAGGAGACTCGGTCACTTGAGCTTCGACTTGCTTGCAAGACTTAGTTCACTCGGCTTAATCCGAGGATTGCCCAAGTTGTCCATGGAGAAGGATCTTGTTTGCCATTCTTGTAGACATGGGAAGATGGTTGCCGCCCCCCACCATCCAGTGACTCAGGTCATGACCAAGCGTCCGGGAGAGCTTTTGCACATGGACCTTGTTGGACCGGCTCGGGTAAGCTCGGTTGGGGGGAAGTGGTATGTGCTTGTTGTTGTTGATGACTTTTCGAGATATTCGTGGGTTTTCTTTTTAGCTGAGAAAACTGAGACTTTCTCCTTTGCTCGCAATCTGATTTTGCGTCTTCAGAACGAGTTCCCTTTGAACTCAATGCGAGCAATTCGGAGTGATAATGGTTCCGAATTCAAGAATTCGGATTTTGAGAAATTTTGTAACTCTTTGGGTTTAGAGCATCAGTTTTCTTCTCCCTACACACTGCCTCAGAATGGTGTTGTAGAAAGGAAGAATCGGACCCTTGTAGAGATGGCCAGGACGATGCTCGATGAGCATAGGACTCCTAGGCGATATTGGGCCGAAGCTATGAGCACTGCATGCTACATTTCCAATCGCATTTTTCTCCGAGCTTTCTTCAAAAAGACTTCTTATGAGTTGCGTTTTGGAAAACTGCCCAAAGTGAGTTATTTTAGAGTTTTCGGTTGCCATTGTTTTATACTCAAAAAGGGCAACTTGGACAACTTTGAGTCTCGTTCTTCTGACGGTGTGTTTTTGGGTTATGGCGCTCATACTCGTGCTTATCGTGTACTTAACCTTGACACTAACCGAGTCATGGAGACATCCGATGTCACCTTCGACGAGACCATGGTTTGTCCCTCTTCTTGTTTTGAGCGTGCAGGTGATCATGAGGTTGGTGAGCCTCTTTTTGATGATGAGGACGAAGGTGTTGAAGGGATGGATGATCCAGCACCTCCTCCACCTGCTGTGCCGCAAGGAGCGACTTCTACTATGACTCACAACCCAGACCCTTCTTCCTTGATGACTTGGGGGTCGTGGGATCCGCCACCTCGAGCGGTACCTTTTGTATCCGAGGAGGCACCAGCTGCTATTGAGGGGGAGGCTACATCAGCTCGGGAGGCGCCACGACACATCTAGCGCCAACACCCGCCTTAACAGATAATCGGCAGCATCGGCGAATGTGTCACTCGGTCAAGGTCACAACAAATCTCTCACTTTGCTCATTCTGCATTTGTTGCTGATTTTTGAACCCTGAGATGTTGGACACGCTTTGACGGATCTGGATTGGGTCAATGCCATGCATGAGGAGTTAGAAAATTTTGAGAGAAATCGAGTATGGGTTCTTGTTCCTCTTCCTCCTGAGTGTCATCCTATTGGGACAAAATGGGTTTTCAAAAACAAACAGGGAGAAGATGGCCATGTTGTGAGAAACAAGGCCAGACTTGTAGCCCAGGGGTACAGTCAGAAGGAGGGGATAGACTATGAGGAGACTTTTGCTCCTGTAGCTCGTTTGGAGGCTGTTAGGATACTCTTGCGTTTTGCTGCATCCAAAGGCTTTAAACTTTTTCAAATGGATGTCAAGAGTGCCTTCTTAAACGGCTACATAGAAGAGGAGGTGTATGTGAGACAACCCCCCGGTTTCAAAAATCCCAAGTTTCCAAACCATGTTTTTAAACTTCACAAAGTTTTGTATGGTTTGAAACAAGCCCCTAGAGCCTGGTATGATAGGTTGAAAACCTTTTTGCTTGCTAAGGGTTTTAAAATGGGATGTGTAGATAAAATGCTCTTTCTCGTCAAGCCAGGCAGTGACACACTCTTGGTCCAGATTTACGTGGATGATATCATTTTCGGTGGTTCTTCTCACGCTTTGGTTGCCAAGTTTGCAGACACTATGAGCAGGGAATTTGAGATGAGCATGATGGGCGAGTTGACGTTTTTCCTCGGGTTGCAAGTCAAGCAATCCCAGGAAGGGACGTTCGTGCACCAGGGTAAGTATACCAAGGACATCTTGAAGAAATTCGATATGGGTGAGGCCAAGCCTCTTCCAACACCCATGTCAACCACGACGGCCCTGGATGCGGACAAGGTTGGAGAAGCTGTGGATGAGAAAGAGTACCGGAGTATGATCGGGTCGCTGCTGTACCTGACGGCGACACGCCCGGACATTCAGTTCGCGGTGTGTCTTTGCGCACGATTTCAGTCGTTTCCGCGCACCTCTCACCGTCAGGCAGTGAAGCGCATTATGAGGTACTTATCCTTCACTCCAGAATTTGGGATTTGGTATTCTGCTTCCTCCACCCTCTCTCTTTGTGGTTATTCCGATGCCGATTTTGCTGGTTGCCGCATTGAGCGCAAGTCCACTTCTGGGACTTGCCAGTTTATTGGTTCTTCTCTTGTTTCGTGGTCTTCTCGCAAGCAGTCTAGTGTCGCCCAGTCTACCACGGAGGCTGAGTATGTTGCTGCGGCTAGCTGCTGTTCCCAGTTACTCTGGATGATGGCCACTTTGCGTGATTTTGGTCTGTGCTTTACTCGCGTTCCTTTGCTTTGTGACAGCACGAGTGCGATTAGCGTTGCTAAGAACCCCGTGTTGCACTCGAAGACCAAACACATTGATGTGCGCTTTCATTTTCTACGAGACCACTATGAGAAGGGTGATATCGACCTTCGCCATGTCGATACTCATCATCAGTTGGCTGATATTTTCACCAAGCCTTTGGACCAATCAACTTTTAATCGGTTGAGAGGTGAGCTTGGTGTGTGTTTCCCCTTTTAGTTGGGGGAAACATTTTGGTTCTTGTTTTATACACTGACTTTGTGTTTTTCATTTGGTTCTTCATGCATCTTTGCATTTTATCTTGCATACTTACATTCGGAGCTTCATGTGTATAATCTTTAGAATGTAACTATGCTCTGTGTAGTCTTTGATCCGATGCTTTATGATGATGCTGTAGCTTATGCTCTTTCTGATCACTGATACATGTTGTGAGCAGAGCTATTTTATGAATGGTGAATTTTCTTAATGAACTTAAAACTTAAAAATGTTCACCATTGAGATATGCAACTAGCATGTGTAGAATGTGTTGAAGTCACTTGTGCTTTTCATATATGCTAGGTTGCTATGTCTCTAGTTCTGAGTCATTCACTTGCTCGGTATGTTCATATGTTGTTTTAATCTTGAACCCAGTTAAGTGAATTGGAAAGATCGAGATGGGATTGCTTGTCAGCACATCACAGTTTCAAGACTGTTTCTCATTGCACTTTGAGTTAAACTTGAGCTATGTAGTGTATGACCGAAACTGTTGCTTTAAGCTTCTGATTGCTTCTGCATAGGCTTTGCACAGTTGAAAAGTTAGGCAATGACAAGTTTTCAACCTCTCGCAATCGCATGCTGAAATTTTGCGGATACATGGGTGTATGCCGAGTCTCTGAGTGATGAGTGATTGTCAACGGGTTTGATCGCAGGGTCTTTGGCTTGTGTTGTGCAGGTGCCGAGCACGGAGACAGTGATCGAGGGCAAGGTGAAGGTCAAGTTGAGACGGGTCGTGCCGACGGACTGGGTGCGGTGAAGGATGGGCGTGCCGTGCGGCGGACGTGCCATGCCGATGAACCGAGCGGTGAAGGGCGGACGTGAGGCTTGGACTGAGGGACCAGAGTGCCTGAGGATCAGCTGTGGTGGCTGGCAGCCTGGGACAGCGACAAGTGAAGACTTGCGGGGCACGGTGTTGCTCGGGTCGAGGACCTGGGGACACGTGTCGGTGGACGGGGTGCACGGGCGGTGCATCCCCTCTACGATGTCGGTTTGGTGGTAGAGCCAGAGAAAAACCATCAGATGGACGGTTTCCAGGTTTGGGCCTCAAAACCTGGGCGTGGACGGTTTCCGAGTTTGGCCACAAAACTCGGGCTGACGGTTTCCGAGTTCGGCCACAAAACTTGGGCTGAGGACGGTTTCCAGGTTTGGGCCTCAAAACCTGGGCTCTGAGGGTTTGCTGAGTTTGGCCTCAAAACTCAGGTGTTGGTGGGCTGGTTTCCCGGTTTGGGCCTCAAAACCGGGGGATAACTGGAAAAGGCTGGTTTCCCGGTTTGGGCCACAAAACCGGGGGTGCAGAGCGAGGGCGGCACGTGGCGGCGATCTGGAGGTTGCGTCGAGGCAACGCTTCGAGTCGAGCGGGCGTGGCCGTCGGATACACCTACCACTGAGTTGGTCCAGAATAACCCTAGGGTTTAGCTGGTTCGCTCTGTAATTAGAATAGTGAGGGGTAGAGTAGGAATTGTACTTAGACTAGAATTAGGATAAGTAGTCGGGGAGACACCCTCCTCCCCTCATCTCAGTTAGTCATCTCAGTTCGCTTGGTTTCCGGACTTCTCGTTTGGCCCTGTAGTTGACCAAGGAACCTCTCTAGGTATCTTTGCTACATGTTAGCATAGGTATTTAGGAGTTTCTCGACGTAGCCGTCTATCTACGTCCGGGACTTGGTTTTTGGGGTTGTGTTCGAGCCGGAACTTTTGGAGTTTGGTTTGCTTCTTCTTGGTGGTGCTCCGCTGTGATCTTAGGGATCATCCACCCTCTTCCAAGGGTCGTAAGCATCACGGTTTCGGTCGCCGTCTCTTGGGGTTGATTTTGGGACATTTGGCCAAAGTTTCTGAGAAGAATTTTTGAGCTCCCATTCACCCCCCCCCTCTGGTCGCCTTGCTAGTGCTTTCTCGGTCCTTCAAATTTAAACTTGTGTAATTTAACCACTGCAACTCTGATAAAATTTGGATACACAAGTCTATGTTTCACTTTCTAGCATGATGATTGACCTGTGCTAGGGGTAGTTCACCTTGTATACATGCTTAGCACTTGTTTGACTTCCTGTCTATACATGTTCTGTGTTATTTTGATGGTGAATACCTTTTCGGCTGAAAACTGCTCATTCTGCTCTCATGTTCATGTTTCGTACTTAGCGATCAGTTTGAGCCTTTGCTAGCTTCTTATGGATGTTGTTGAGTCATCGGATCAGAACTCTGTAGAGCATCTTTGCACTCTCTTGATTATATTCCTGAAGCTGCTAACTTGCATTTTAACTCATATGCATTTTTGGAGGGAGATTTCTGTTAAGGGGGAGAATATTGAGTGTTTGTGCACATTTCCTTGCTGGTGCATTTTCAACTAAGGGGGAGACAATATTGACAAATCATGTGTTTCCTGAGTTGTGTGCACTAGTCGAGGGGGAGTTTGCTAGTTGTGTTGAGCCTTTGCCTCTTTCTTGAGGAACTAGAAAATTTTCAGCTCATTTTCAGCTCTTCAATGGGTATCGCACTCTTTTGATTTTTGAGTTGGTAACAGTTGGTATCGAGCAGCTTCGCTAGCGGTGTTGAGCCCGTTCTGCCTCTTCTTGAGGGCTAGCTCTATTTTGCTTGATTTTCAGTTGATTCTTCAACTGGTATCAAGTTCTCTTGCTAGCGGTGTTGAGCCTGTTCTACCTCTTCTTGAGGGCTAGCTTTGCTTTGCTTGGTCGCGTCGAGCCGTTGCCCATGTCTTTGGGGACCAAGTTGTCTTGCTCTTTCCACTTGACCTTCTTCGGCTTTGCTATGCTTTTGGGTCATTTGGTCGAGTTCTCTCTCCTTCTTTCTTCCTTCTTCTATTCTGTATGATTTGTGTTGGTAGTTGACAATGCACTCATCAAGGTGGAGATTGCGGATACATGGGTGTATGCCGAGTCTCTGAGTGATGAGTGATTGTCAACTAGGATGATGCGCATGTTCTTTGGCTTGTGTTGTGCAGGTGTCGAGCACGGATACAGTGATCAAAGGCAAGGTGAAGGTCAAGTAGAGACGTGCTGTGCCGATGGACCGAGAGTGGCGAAGGACGGACGTGAGGCTTGGACTGAGGGACCGGTGGCCCGAGGATCAGCTGTGGTGGCTGATAGCCTGGGACAGCGACGAGCGAAGACTTGCAGTCATGTGTTGCCTGAGTCGAGGACTTGGGGACACATGTCGGTGGACGGGGTGCACGGGCAGTGCATCCCCTCTACGGCTCGGTTTGGTGGTTGAGCCACAGAAAAACCACTGAGTGGACGGTTTCCAGGTTTGGGCCTCAAAACCTGGGCGCAGATGGTTTCCGAGTTTGGGCCACCAAACTCGGTCTGAGCACGGTTTCCAGGTTTGGGCCTCAAAACCTGGGTGCTACGGGTTTGCTGAGTTTGGGCCTCAAAACCGGGGGTTGGCTGTGAAGGCTGGTTTCCCGGTTTGGGCCACAAAACGGAGGGTGCGACGTCCGAGAAAAGGACAAGCAGAGTGGTAGCGGCACGTGGCGGCGATCGGTGAGGTTGCGTCGAGGCAACGCTACCAGTTGTGCGGGCGTGGCCGTCGGATCACCACCTACCATGAGTTGGTCCAGAATAACCCTAGGGTTTAGCTGGTTCGCTCTGTAATTAGTTAAGGGGTAGAGTACGAATTAGAATTAGGATAAGTAGAGGGAGACACCCTCCTCCGTTCCTATCTCAGTCATTTGCCCTTTGCTTCTAGGGTTTCCTGCTCTCCCAATCCCCTGCTGTAGCTAGCTGAGATCCGCAGAGAACTATACCTCTGTGTACTGGAGATTTTGAGGAAGTGAGGCTGTAACCTCACTGTTGTAGCGTGTGGTAGCCACACGGTTGCAGATCGATGACTTGATTCGCGTTTTGTTCGTTTTCTTCGCGTTCTTCGTTTCTCCGTGATTTTCCTGTCATTCGATCTCCCTCTCTATTGCGTCTTTGCGAAATCCGTTTGAATCAACTTGTTCTTTATAGTGAGGAGATCATTTCCACCGAAGGAATTCATCTAACTCCTCACGAACAAGTAGATCGGGTTGATTTCATTTTCGTAGCGCCTTTTCGTTCATACTCCTCCCCTTTCGATTTCCCGGTGATTGAGTCGATTTGAGCGGATGATTTCTTGGGGATAGTCTCCTAACTACCTTGTGATCATCTTCTCCAAGTTTGGGAATGTGGGATTGAGTTTTGATTCAAATTTGGGAAGATTTGTGAGAGGGGCGACTGAAATCGCCCTCTCTGTTCATCGGCGGACAGTCCGCCGTTGGTACCGCGGACAGTCCGCGCGTCGGGGTCGGTCAGATCAGTGGCCTGACTCCGCGCTGCTGGGCAAGCGTTTTTTGAACCGCGGACAGTCCGCCGTTACTCTTGGCGGACAGTCCTGGAATGTCCAGGGAGGTTCCAGCAGAGTTGCTATTTCTAGTATTTGGCCGGCGGATAGTCCGCCAACCCCTCGCGAACAGTCCGCAGTAGGGGCGGACAGTTCGGGACCCCAGGGCCGGACAGTTCGGGATTTGGCTGAAGCCTCCGGTTTAGTGTGTTTGCTCTCCCGGCTTCATCGCTTGGTTTCCAGACTTCTCGTTTGGCCTTAGAGTTGACCAAGGGACCTCTCTAGGTATCTTTGCTACTTGTTAGCATAGGTATTTGGGGATTTCTCGACGTAGCCATCTATCTACATTCGGGACTTCGTTTTTGGGTGTCGAACTTGTTCCGGTGCTTTTTCCGTTTGGTTAGCTATCATTTTGTGTTGCCTCGCTGTGATCCTAGGGATCATCCACCCTCTTCCAAGGGTCATGGGCATCATGGTTACGTTCGAAGCTCTTGGGGTTGATTTTGGGACAAAAGGCCAAAGTTTCGAGAGAAAGTTTTGAGCTCCCATTCACCCCCCCTCTGGTCGCCTTGCTATTGCATTCTCGGTCCTTCTGCGACCCGACGAGCTTTTACACATGGACACAGTTGGTCCAGCTTGGGTTTGCTCAGCGAGTGGGAAGTGGAACATTCTAGTGATCGTTGACGATTTTTTGAGGTACTCTTGGGTGTTTTTCATGGAGGGTAAGGATGAAGCTTTTCCTTTTGCTCGTGATTTGATTTTGAGGTTGAAAACTGAGTTTCCCCTTGATACTATTAGAGCTATTCGTAGTGATAATGGTACTGAGTTTGTGTCGGTGTTTCGTACCCGGGGGTATCACACCAACGAGTAATATGATCGCGTGCTTCTCTTCCTGGATGGTGATGCAAGGGGACACAAGGATTTATCCTGGTTTGGGCAAAGAAGGCCCTACGTCCAGCGGGGGGAGATGTTCTTGTATTACTTGCACCTAAGTGCTTGTACAGGGGAGAATACAAGCTCAGTGAGCGTGGATCGGAGTCCGGACTCTTGTCTGTGTGAGGATTCGTGTGTTGTGTCCGTCGTCTTGAATGAGGGACCTAGTGTCCCCTTTTATAGAGCAAGGGGAGGCCAGGGTTACATAAAAGTATTACAGGTGTTGGGGCGTATGGTGCCCCATACGGAGAAGGGTAGGAACCCTGTCTTGTCGGGGCCACTGGAGCCGATGTGATCGTCGCTGTTGAGGCGTCCTTGGGTCGTGGCTTCCATCCTGGGCGCGGACGTGGTGGCGCGACAAGGCGGGAGCCGTACAGCACCCATCCTGGAATGTACAGTACGCGGCGGGGTCCCTCCGGGTCTTGGGGTACCTATCCTCCAATAGCACGAAAGTAGTTAGGGCTCGAAGGGCGCGGAGCCGGCTTTGAGGTGGTGCCACGGGGGCTCGAGGGGCGCGGAGCCAGCCTCGAGGTGTTACAGTGCAGGGCTTCGAGGAGCGCGTAGCCGGCCTCGAGGGGTTACAGTGCAGGGCTCGAGGGGCGCGTAGCCGGCCTCGAGGAGTTGCAGTGCCTGGCTTGGCCGAATAGTGCTGTACTGGTGCCCTTTTGCCCATGCTTGTGGTGAAAACGAGACTTGACCTTTACACCGAGTTACTGTGGTACACGCTGTGCACTAGTGGACATGACCGGAGTAGGTGAAGGCATTAAATGCGTGGTATGGGCTGGTACGGCTGTCTGTACAGCTCGAGGTCCGCGCGTTAAGGCTCGAGGTGTGGGGGCGCGTTCGCCCGAGGCCTGGCTGGGAGGGCTCGGGCGAGACGGAGACAGAGCGTTCGCCCGAGGCCTGGCTGGGAGGGCTCGGGCGAGACGGAGATAGAGCGTTCGCCCCAGGCCTGGCTGGGAGGGCTCGGGCGAGACGGAGATAGAGCGTTAGCCCGAGGCCTGGCCGGGAGGGCTCGGGCGAGACGGAGATAGAGCGTTCGCCCGAGGCCTGGCTGGGAGGGCTCGGGCGAGACGGAGATGGAGCGTTCGGGTGTTTGCGTTGATTGGGGGTACCCTTTTTCGTACCACCGACAGTAGCCCCCGAGCCCTTGTTTGAGTGCTTGTATTCGAGCAGGGGCTCCAGATTGGGATCTCGATGGATAGCTAACTGGTCTCGAGGGTTTTGTCGATTTGATTCCGTGGGTGTAGCCCCCGAGACCATGGGGGGAGTGGTTAAAACTCCCTCGTGGGCTTCCTGAAGCATCCTCCGTCGCTTGGGAACCTTCTGCCCAGTGGGCGCGCCTTTTTAGGCGGGAATCGTCAGGGAGCGGAGATCGCGGCGCCGTGTGTACCTGTCAACAGGCTCGAAATGTGGTTCGGTAGTAATATTAAATATTCGCGGTAACCTTTCCTTTGCCGTGGGAGACTTCGTCCGAGGCTTGGCTCGGAGGGCTCGGACAAGACGGAGAACGAGCGTTTGTCCTGGGCCTGGTCTCGAGGGCTCAGGCGAGATGGGGGTCGAGCTTTCACCCGAGGCCTGAAAATCTCATGCTCACACAAAGAAAAGAGATTAGTCGCAACTGTCCGAGTTTTTAGACCCTCTTTCGTCGAGGGGTGCCAGGCTGAACCGACTGGCCGGCTCCTCGAGCTGTCTGGCATGCCGATTGCCCTGGCTTGTCATCCCGCGAGTCCTTTCGATCGGATGCGAGGGGGGATGCCTCGTACTACCCCGAGTGGGCGAGTATCGAGGTTCCCGGTGAGCTGGTAACGGGGAATCCAAGTGAGAGCTCGTGCCCCGTTCGTTAGGGGTCGACTGTGGCCCGGAGGCGGTCTCATAAAGCATGGGTGCTCAGTCTGCAGGAGTGCCGGGTCCATTCGATAGGACCCGGTGGCTCGATGCCTCCCTCCGAGGGATCTCACTGCACGTCGAGCTCCCCGCCTTGGATACACGTGAGGGGCCTCGAGGGCTCGGCCCTCGAGTAATGCCACGAGTGGCGCCCCTTGGTGTCCCTGACTCGGGTGCTCGAAGCCGGCTGTCGAACCCTTTTCGAGGGCCAGCCTTCGCTGCTTCGAGACTTAGGGCCGGGGCCCGTTTTTACCTTTATGAAGAAGCCTCCGTCGTCTGGGAGTCCTTCTGCCCATTGGGCACGCCTTTTTAGGCGGAAACCGTCGGGGAGAGCGGCGGGCGCGAAGCCGGAGCGACGGTCGTGGCAGGCCCGGGTAGTGGAGCGAATGGAGAGGTAACGCGTGTACCCTGCATCCGGCTCGAGACGCGGTTAGGTGGGCGCATTGAATGCATTCGGTTACCTTTTTACGTCGTGGGAGATCCCGCCCGCCTGGATTTCCCCCTATAAATATCGAAAGAGGGGAAAAAGAACCCTTTACTTTGCCTTTGCCTTCGCCGCCGCCGTAGCCTTTACGCGCCCTCTCCTTCGAGCTAGTCGATTGGGGATTTCTGGCCGCCCGTCCCCTGCTCGGATCCGCGCCGCGCCACCGTCATGGCCGCCCAGACACAGATGCTGCCGGCCGAGGACTGGAGCCCGTCGAAGGTGACGCAGAGCGAAATGGACTCGCTGGTGGCCCAGGGGCTTCTGTGCCCCAACCCGGAGGAGGGACCCGCATGGTGGGTTATCCTGTCGGCGGAGCACCGGGAGCCGCACCCGCCGGAGGGGTACGTGGTGAGCTTCACGCGCTACCACCGTATGGGGCTCGGCGTCCCGCCGAGCCGCTTCTTGCGAGGGCTGGCCCACCATTTCGAGGTGGAGCTGCAACACTGCTCCCCCAACTCCATCTCGCACGCCGCCATATTCGCCGCGGTGTGCGAGGGGTACCTGAAGATGGAGCCGCACTGGGAGATGTTCGTCCATCTCTTCCGGGGCGAGCTCTTCATCAAGTCCCTGAAGCCCAGCGGGAGGCAGCCCGTGCGCATGGGCTCCCTTGCCATTACCGCGAGGGCGGGGACCTCGTCGGCCAATGTCCCCCGCGAGTACCTGCGATACAAGCTTTCCACCAACCAGGCCGGGTGGGACGACCATTGGTTCTATCTGCAGAACGAAGGTGGCCTCCTTCCGCAGTACACCGGTAGGGTCCTCACTCGACGCCCGGAGAAGTGGACCTGGGGCGTTGCGGCGGACAGGCAACGCCACCTGGCCCCGCTGATGGAGATGATGAAGACGCTGGTGGACGAGAAGAAGCTGACCGTGCAAGCGGTCATTTGGGCTTTCCACCAGCGAAGAGTTCTTCCGCTGGCGGACCGCCCCCTTTTTATGCACGAGATGGGCCCGCAGGCTCAGCTCGAGGCGCTCAATCGCTCGAGGATGGCCGAAGAGAGGCTGTCCCGGAACGAGGGCGTCTCCCGGGTGTCGATCACGATCCAGGGGCCGTTCGTCCCTGAACTCTCCCACCTGGTTGCGATGGCACCCGACGAGGGGTGTCTCGACCTGGTAAGCCTCCCTCGAGTCGAGCTATCTCGAGCCTCCTCCCCCTTCTTCCTCCTTCGATCCGTTTGCATCCGTCTTGTGGTTTGTCTCATCACGCTTCTTCTTTCTTCAGGGGGCATTTACTTGTCGCGCGTCGAGGCCCCCGGTGAGGGAGGACGCCGCGGATTCTCTGGTGAGGCGCCTCTCTGCTCAGAAGGACAAGGAGAGCAAGGATGCCAAAAAGAAGAAAGAGAAAGATAAAAACTTGCGTCGCTTAGCTCGGGAGCAGAGACTGGCGAAGGCTCGTCGTAACCGTCAGCCTGGGGACGGGTCCCCCGAGCTGAGCTCCTCGAGCTCGGAGGAGGAGAGTGGTGACGAGGAGGAGGGCGACGACGAGGGGATGGATGCGCGCTTGATGCGCGCGGGGCTCGTCGATGACAGGGCTGACCGCTCCTCTGTGCAGGAGGGTACACTGGAGGTCCCACCGACAAAAGGGGCGCGCAGGACGTAGCCGCGGAAGGCGGCGCCGATCCCTGCCTCGTCGGGGGCCCGAGGTCCGTCGAGCTCCGCGCCGGATGTGCCCCTGGTCGTAAGGAAGCCCCGGACCCGGAGCGCCTCCGCCACAGCGCCAACGGAGGCCGCCCCGCGTCAGCCCAGACGGGGGGTCTCGAGTGGGGTCGGGCCTCGAGAGGCGGTCGACTGGTCGAGAAGGGTTTCGGGCCCGACCCCCGCGAGCCGTCAAGGGCGCCGTCGAGCCCGCGGAGGAGCGGGCGCCAAGAAGAGGCGTCGAGCCCGCGCCATCATGAGCGTCGGGGAGGGAGCCCCCGAGCGTCTCGTGACCAGGGGCGCGAGCGTCCCCGGAGTCCATCGCCGCACCGCCGCCGGGACACAGAAGCGGACGCGGGAGGGCGCGACCACCAGCGCGGGCGCCGGAGCAGGTCCCGGAGCCCGCGCCGGGGCGAGCGCCACGACGTCAGCACGAGGGTGGTTCGGTCGCCCTCCCGCGATGTGGGGCGGAAGGAGGGCTCTCCCTCGAGGTCGAGCCATGGGAGGCGTCGGGAGCCCTCCCCCCATCCCAGCCCTGTGGAGACGGCTCAGGCGCAGGGCTCGAGCCGTGGGGTGGGCTCGAAGCCCCCGAGTGGGTCCGGCGATTCCGGGAAGAAGCCCAGCCGCCGCTTCGGGTGAGTAGTTTCCTTGGGTTTCGTCGGTAGTGAGGCTTCACCTCTTTGCTTTTGATGACGCGTGCCATCTCCATCTTCTTAGGGGGAAGCGCTCCTACCAGGAGGTGGACCTCGCTTCGTCCAAGCGGGCCAAGACCTCGAGCCCTGTCGAGGCACAGGCACCTCGAGGTATGGCACCTTCCTCCGCTAGAGAAGCCGCTTGGCTAGAGAAGGCCCGAGCTGCCATGGCTCGAGGGGGCCGGATGATCGTCACGAATTTTGGTGAGGCCGTCGCCATCGACCACAGGGGTCGAGGTACTCTTCCTGGTTCTGACATCTCCGTCATCTCAAATCGCAGGGGCCTCAGCTCATGGCATCGAGCCTGCCACCACCGTATCCGCCGAAGCACTGCCTCCTCCCCCTCCTCCTCCTCCCGCGATGGTGCCATCTGGGAGCGCCATCCTTCCCCTCACCACGACGGCTGTTCCGGGGGAAGCGCCTGGGGCGAGCACGGCCCCGCCGGCGTCTGGGGCTGAGGAGACTGCGCCCCTTGTCGCTCCGACCAGCACGGGCCGGGCTGCGGAGGAGGGAAAGGGGGGAGAGGCGTCGGCCGAGAAGGAGCCGACGGTGGAGGACCTCCTGAACGAGCTGGAGCAGGGGCCGCTCCTTGCCGCGGGCTCGATGATGGTGGCGGCGCCCGAGGTGCCGGCTAGCGCCGGCAAGGCGCCGGAGGGCCCGGCCAGAGAAGAGGGCCCGGGGTCGAGCCTTCCCTCGATCGATCCGCAACAGGAGGTGCCGGCGGAGGGACGGAGGGAGTCGGGGCCCGTGCCGTCGGGCGGCGGGTCGTTGTCGGGGCAGCTCGAGGCGGAGGAGGATCTGCCCGACATCGAGCTCGACCGACCGATATGGCCGTTTCCCGTCCCACTGAGCCCGCCCCTTGCCGTGGTTCCCATCGAGCAGCCGGCCCAGCGGGGGGCCCCGCGCGAGGTGCGGTCCATCTTCCGGGAGGTGGCCGTGCTTATGGCGGAGGCGGAGCGGTCCTGCTCCGAGGAGGCGGGCCGGTACGCACAGGTGTCAGCCGCCCTCGCGCGGGCTGAGGCGGAGCTTCGAGATCTCCGCGCGGAGCTGAGCCGGAACGCCCAGATGGCGAGTCGTCTTAACGAGGCGGAGGCGGAGGTCCGGGTGGCTCGAGGCGAGGTCGCTCGATCCAAGGAGGAGGCCGCCGCCGTTCTCGAAGCGTCGAGGAAGGAGGCCGCGGACGCCCGAAGCGAGGCCACCTCTGCCCGGGCTGAAGTCGAGGCGGCGAAGCAGGAGGCTGCTGACGCCCGTGGCGAGGCCGCCGCTGCCCGAACCGCAGCGGAGGCGGCGAGAAAAGAGGCCGAAGACGCCAAGAGTGGTGCCGCCACCGCCCAAGCTGCCGAGGGGGCGGCGCGGCAGGAGGTGATCCACAAGGATCTGGCCCTGGTAGAGGCGGGCCGGCTGATCGAGGACCTTAGGTCCGAGAAGCTCCTCACGCTGGCCGAGAAGCGCAGGCTGGAGCAGCGTGCTGAGGGCCTGACCAGCGACCTCGCCGCACTGGGGCAACACTGCGACGGTGAGGCTTACACCTTGTTCTTGTTTGGGTCTCGAAGTACTTTGTTACGCCGCAGTCTCACTCTTCCTTGTTTGTTGCGCAGGGGTCGAGAAGACGGTCGAGGAGCTCCGCGGGACGAACCAGGCTCTCTTGGACCAGCTCCAAGACGAGACGATGGTGGCGGAGCGGGCTCGCTCTTCTCTCGACCGGCTTGGCCCCATGTGGGGTGCTCCTCCTGTGACCGCGGCAGAAGGTGCAGTGGCTCGGGGCGATGCCTTGGTCGACGCCTTGTGCTTCTTCGACGCAGCCGCGCGGGACCGTGTCCGGCAAGCTCTCCATCACGGCGTCAAGCAGACACTCGCGGTCGTTCGCTACGGTTTCCGCTTCCCGGTCCACGTTGTCGCGAATGGCTTCATCGAGATCGAGGGGAAGGATGAGGAGTGGAACAACCGCCGTGTCGACAAAATTTTGGAGAAGATGGAGAGGCCGGGGACGTCGCTCGCGAAGATCTTCGAGGAGGAGGTGCTGCCTCCTGACGCCAGCAGCGGTGTCGGGAGCCCTCCTCCTTCGAGCTCGGGCGTCGAGGTTGAGCCCGCCGCGGAAGACCTCGGGGAGGAGTACCGCACCGACGAAGACTAGGGCCTGCGCGCCAAATTTGGGCACCGGGGCCCTTGTAAGAATTTTATGACGTGAATGAGGGTACGTCGAGACCCGAATGTATATATGACTTGTTTATTTAAAAGGGGTTGTTTTCCTTTCAAATGCGTCTGACCACTTCTCTTTGTCGCAAGCTCGAGTTTCTGCTAACTTAGTCTGTGTTCCTTTGATACGTTGCGAGCCCCTCGAGGGGAGGCGTAGGTAGGGCACCGTAGCCCGGGGGCGTAGGTGGCCGTCTACGTCGACGCCCCCCACCTTGGAGGCTCGAGGTACTTTAGGATTTAGACGTCGCTAGTTCACTCGAGGCACGAGTCGAGACGAGGGTCAAAATTTTTAGAAAAGAAAACGCCTATTTTTTCCGGAGTCTGGGGGGGGAGGCCCCCCCGTCAGCCCCCGAGGGAGGCTTGACCCTGAGCAAAGCAGGGTCGAGGCTACCTTAAGATGCGAAGCGACATGAACGACAATGCACGAGTTTGTTCATTCATTTTGACATGCTTGTACAAAGTGATAAAATGAACAAGGCCTCGAGGCCTTTAAGGGTAGAAGCGACGTAGCTGAGATATGTTCCACGCGTTCGCCAGGATCCTGCCTTGGTCGTCGTAGAGCTTGTATGTGCCTGGCTTGAGTACTTCGGCCACGGTGTATGGGCCTTCCCACGGAGGGGTGAGCTTATGGCGCCCTCGATTATCTTGCAGCCGTCGAAGCACGAGGTCCCCCACCGCCAGGTCCCTTTTGCGCACGTGCTTGTCGTGGTAGCATCGAAGTGTTTGCTGGTAGCGTGCAGAGTTGATGAGCGCCACGTCTCGGGCCTCCTCGAGCTGGTCCTTGGCGTTGGCGAGCCTTTCGTCGCTGGTTTGCTCGTTGTAGGCTCGAAGTCGAGGTGAGCCGTACTCGAGGTCCGTGGTAAGACGGCCCTCGGCGCCGTAGGTTACGAAAACGGAGTGAACCCGGTGGCTCGACTCGCGTAGTCCTGAGGCCCCACAGCACCGAGGGGAGTTCTGTAGCCCACCCCTTTCCGAAATTCTTGAGGGTCTTGAACAGCCTCGGCTTCAGCCCATGGAGTATCATGCCGTTGGCGCGCTCGACCTGCCCGTTGCATTGGGGGTATGCGACCGAGGCCCAGGTTAAGCGAATGTTGTTGTCATCGCAGAAGTTGGTGAACTTTTTGCCCGTGAATTGGGTGCCATTGTCGTGTGGCGGAACCGCCCTGATTATAAGAGATCAAGTATTGTCTTAGCCAAATCCGTCTGACTTTGACTCACACTTGAACCCATATAACCCCGGTAGTCCGGAAATCTCGAAGGATTTCTTTCACCATAACATACAGGATCGCATTGTTCAAAGGTTACATCCGTAAAGAGACATCACAGCAAATTTAAACCAAATTTAAACATCAGAGTGCGGAAATAAAACAGAGTTATTACAATACTGAGTTCAAATAGTGCGAAAGCTGAATATGTTTGAAACACGACCACCACACACGTGGTCCAATAAACATTGTTTTGATACACAAAACCCAACACAAGTCATTCCTCCTTTTTAAGGTAATGTGCCACCAGTAGTCTCAGTCTGGCAAAAGAAAGAGGAAAGCTTCTTGACGACCCGGCCCTGGGCCTACTCCTCATCACCTTCCACTGGGTAGAGGCAGTGCTTACAATAGCCAAAGTAGACCTGGCCATCTGCAACAACGGGATAAACCCTGAGTACGGGAATGTACTCAGCTAGACTTACCCGTCTAACTGAAAATAAAAGACTCCAAGGGTATGCAAG
Organism: Coix lacryma-jobi var. lacryma-jobi; assembly: GCA_009763385.1. NCBI lineage: Eukaryota > Viridiplantae > Streptophyta > Magnoliopsida > Poales > Poaceae > Coix > Coix lacryma-jobi. The sequence goes on from CM019823.1 coordinate 69,449,686, forward strand.
GCTTTTTGAGGTAGAGCTAGGATCTTTTAGTTGCGAAAAGCTCAAATTTAGATAAGAGGTAATTAGTGATTAAGATGAGCTGTTACTTTTAGCCTATTTCTTAATACTAGATGATCACCTGTACTAGAGCACTCACTTGAATCTAACAATCAATAATACAACCATATCCAGTTGACTTATCCACATTTTAGTTGAACCTTTAAACATCACATGGAGTTGTATCGTGGTGAAGCTCGCCATAGTTTCCCACTAACCGGGGGAGACGACGACTCGAATCGAATTCCAAATCAGCTGATGAAAGACCTTTGATACCAGCCCACACTTTCCCCGTCGGGTCCATGCATTGGGCAACCGCTCGACGCTTGTTCGTGGTGGTAATCGCCGCGGCTCAAGCACGGACCGCCCAATCAGAGTCTGGCGATGGCCTCACGCGGCAGATCGCAACTTCTGTACTAGAGGGCACGACACGGGTTGAGACCGGCCCGAACAGCTTCTAACCGGCTTTGGGTCGATGATTACAGCAACGACATATCCCTAAGTAAAGGGCGCGTTCAAAAATGAACGAGGGCCAACATCGATACAAACCTACACGATCCAATGGATGGGTTGCCCCAAGTTTCGAACTTGTGCCCTGCCATCCCATTGACCGTATTTCACTACAACTCAGGTTCTTTTCCACGATAGCAAATATAGCCAACCGTGATCCGGTACTACCCATCCGGGTATTACGGAAACAATCTTAACAACTACTTTTATTAAGCAGGCTAAGCAGTCTACATTATAAAAGTAACAGGATAACAAGGCAGGTAATAATCAATAATCAAGGGATGGTAATGCAACAAATAGGATTCAATCAACTCCTATACCTAATGCATCACAATATAAAAGGACTCAAGTAATATTTAATTGCAAAGGATAGGAGGCTTAATATGCTCCGGGGCTTGCCTTGAGTGAAGACTGAGGCCTCGTGAGAGGGGCACTCAGGCAGGTTAGGGTCGTGGACGGGGTCGGCTTCCTCCGGTTGTTGCAGCTCCTGGATCTCCGATCGACGTTTAGCTCCTGCTCTTGGTGGGGTTCTGGCGGGGTCGATCCTATTGCATGCGATGGTATATAATTAAATAAATGCGGTACAAGATGAGGATGATATGACAAGAATGTTTCTTGCAATCCAACAAAGCCAACTTGTTGAACCACTTTTGACGTTGAGGGATTTACCTAATTATTTCATAAAACAAAATCCAAAACTCATCCTTTTTCTTATTTAATTAAATCAAAGGAAACTCGATTGAACTGCAAGTGCATTTTTCAGAACTTAGAAAAATCCACAAAAATTCCAGAAGGCAAACCACACTTGCTGGACTCTACTGAACAAGTTCAGCCCAAAAATAAAATACAGAGCTGCAGATCTAAAAATGACAAGCAAACTGTCCAAAAAGGTACTTTGAATTGCAACCCTACTGTAAAAGGGTGCACAACTCTATTTCATATTTTTCCTAGATTCTACTTAACATTTTATGCTTATCAAGAAAGTTCCATGAACAGAAACATTGTATTATTTCTTACAGGAATTTCCAAAGATAAACACAGAAAAGCACAGTTGTAAAGCAACTACAATTTTTCCATAAAACAGATCAGGTTCATATTTTTCTTAGATTCTACAAGGCATACAGAGACTGTACAAATTTTCCCTTATTTTATTTCAGCATATAAAACATCTTAACACCTTTCCTAAGAAATCAGCAAAAGAGACTTTTAACTATAACAGAAAATTTTTCATAAGAACAGTACTTCACATAATTTTCACAGGCACGAAACATAACAAAGAACCCATACAAATTTTTCCCATGAATTAACCATATCAGAAACACTTATTTCCATTTATTCCCATAAAAGCATGTAAACTGGATTAATTGAAAACAGTAAAATAAAATGCCATCCACATTATATTCATATTTTTCTATGAAAGATCTGCTCCTAAGAAAGCTAACAAAACTGGAAGCACTTCATTTGGACTTATAAATCAAGCTGCACAAAATAACAAGCATTTCTGGAATTAAAACCAAAAAGGAAAAACATTAAATTTCTCCCGGCTTGGCTACAAGCACCCGGTCCATAGACCAGCGAGTGGCTGACGCGCGGGGCCAGCAGCAGGTGTGTGCTCGCTCGAGGCCCGGCTCTAGACAGAGCCCGAAGGTTCGGCGGAGGCCGGGCTCGAGGCTTCGTCCGAGGCCTTGCTCGAGGGCTCGGGCGAGGCGGAAACGGACACGCTCGTCCGAGGCCTTGCTCGAGGGCTCGGGCGAGGCGGAAACGGACACGCTCGTCCGAGGCCTTGCTCGAGGGCTCGGGCGAGGCGGAAACGGACACGCTCGTCCGAGGCCTTGCTCGAGGGCTCGGGCGAGGCGGAAACGGACACGCTCGTCCGAGGCCTTGCTCGAGGGCTCGGGCGAGGCGGAAACGGACACGCTCGTCCGAAGCCTGGCTCGAGGGCTCGGCCGAGGGTTCGGGTGGATGCGGTTAAGGACAAACAGAGGCTGACGCGCGGGATCCGTGGGTCAACGGGACCCACCCGTCAGAGAGAGGAAAACAGGGGAGAGATCTGACCGGCGGCTGCTCGCCGTCGGTGAGGTCGCCGGCGGTGAGGCTAGGCTCGATAGACTCGTCTCGACGAGACGCGTCCAGCGGTGGTGTCGGTTTGACTAGCGGATGGCCGGAGCTCGCCGGCGACGAGCCATGGCAGATGGTGGCGGCGGTGAGGCTCGGCTTGGCCGTGTCCGGCGGTCGCCGGAGAAATTGGGGAAGGCAAAAGCTTCCACGAACCCTAGGCAGTAAAGCTACGGGGTTGGTTGGGCCGGTGAAGCTCTAGCGGAGCTTGGCCACGAGCGAGGTCCGCGGTGGGCGATCATGGCGTTCGGCCGGGGAAGAAGATGTGGGAGAGAGCGGTAGCGTTGAAGCGGGGCAGTGCTCTCACCTTGCCTTGGCTTGGTGATGATCGACGGAGAAGGAGGGAGACGGTGGAGCTCGGGTTGAAGAAGAACGGCGTTGCGGCTCGGCGGTGGCGACTGACGGACCGAAAGAGGCGCTACGTCCTCCGCGGCGTCGGGGCTCGGTTGGTGATGACGACGTGCGCACGCCGTGTGCACGGCGTAGGCGGAGCTTGGTGCAGAAGTAATCGGACGGTGATGCTCGGTGGGATTGGGAACGGAGAGGGGAGGTTGCGGTGGAGGTCACGGCGAGAGCGAGCAGTGCTTCTCGGCTGGCGTTCGTGGGAGCGGAGAGGGAGTGAGAGCGAGAGTGAGTGGGAGTTGTGTGAGCGGGGAGTGAAGGGGTGCTCGGGTTTTGTTCGGCTTGACCGGTGGTCGTGGCGGGGCTACGGCGGCGCGGTCGGCGAGGCAGCGCGGCGATGCCGTGCACGGCGAGCGGGCGCGACAGGCGAGGCGAGCGGAGAGTGGCCGGGGAAGATAGCTTGCGTGCTCGGGTGAGAGAGGATCGGGCGAGGAGTGGCCAGGGCAGATTGTGCTCAGGCATTTCCGGCCACGCGGCGGCTTGGCCGGCGTACGGCGCGGCCGCGGTCAGAGCGACCGGCGCGTTGCGCGGCGAGCGCGCGCGGGCGCGGGCGAGCGGGCCGGTGCGGTGCTGGCGCGGGAGCGGGCCGAAAGGCCAGATGGGCCGAAAGGGGCGAGGGAGGAAAAAAAAGACTTTTCCTTTTTCTTTTTCCAGAAATTTTCCAAAGTTTGACCACTCAAAAACAGTTTCAAAAACTCTAAACTAGGGTTTGACCCAAATATAAAAGTTGCTCGAAATAATTTTCTCTACAACTTTCATATAAGGCACTTTTTCTGAAAACCACTTTTATAGCCTCCACATAAACAAAGCCTAAAACAGAGATCCAATTAAATCATCAAGTCAAATAGAAATCCAAATCCAAATAAATAAACAAAAGACAAAAGCACCCTCGTGCACATGAAATGATGCAATGCATTGCTTATGCTCCTTTTAGTAGCTAATGAAGATCCTAATGCAGCGCTTGACACTAGGGTGTCACATGTCGGTGATGATGACATTAGGCACCCCGAACCGGTACATGATGTTGGCGATGAACTCGACAGCCCTCTCGGAGGTGGGGTCTCCTATCGGCTTAGCCTCGATCCACTTGGTGAACTTGTCGACGGCCACGAGCATGTGTGTGTGCCCTCCACTTGTCCTTTTGAGGGGACCCACAAGGTCAAGCCCCCAAACGGCAAATGGCCAAGTGATTGGGATCATCTGTAGGGCGTGTGCGGGCTGGTGCATTTGCTTGGCATAGAATTGACACCCATGGCACGCTTGGACCAAACGCTTGGCGTCCCCAATGGCGGTCGGCCAATAGAAGCCTTGACGGAAGGCGTTCCCAACCAGGGCCCTCGGCGCTGCGTGGTGGCCGCAAGCCCCCGAGTGCATATCGTCGAGGAGCTTGCGCCCTTCCTCGAGTGGGATGCAGCGTTGAAGGATCCCAGTCGGACTTCGTCGGTATAGCTCCCGTTCGTCGCCGTAGATGACGTAGGTCTTGGCCCTTCGAGCGATGCGTCGAGCCTCCGTCTTGTCTTCTGGTAGCTCGCCTCGCGTCAGGTAGTCGAGGTAGGGCGTCCGCCAGTCGAGGGGCCGTGATGACGAAGAGGCGTGTGCGTCGACCTGCATCGCCTCCGCGGACGTCGAGGGTCTTTCTCGAGGGGTGGCGTTGAGAGTCGAGCCCCCGTGTCTTGCTCGAGGGGTGGCGTCGAGGGGCCAGCCCCGGGTCGACCTCAACGGATGGCTCGAAGACGTCCCTCGAGAAGACATCTGGCGGTACCGTGCCGCGCGTGGACGCCAACTTTGCCAGCTCGTCTGCGGCCTCGTTGTACTTCCGAGCTATGTGGTTGAGCTCGAGGCCGTAAAACTTGTCTTCCAGCTTGCGCACCTCCCCGCAGTATGCCTCCATCTTGGGATCGATGCAGCTTGAAGCCTTCATAACCTGGTTGACGACGAGCTGCGAGTCTCCTCGGGCGTCGAGGCGTCGGACCCCGAGCTCGAGGGCGATGCGCAGCCCATTGACGAGGGCCTCGTACTCGGCGACGTTGTTGGAGGCGGGGAAGTGCAAGCAAAGCAGGTAGCGCATGTGTACTCCGAGGGGTGAGATGAAGAGCAGGCCTGCTCCTGCCCCCGTCTTCGTGAGGGATCCATCGAAGTACATGGTCCAGAGTTCGGCCTGAATCTGTGCCGGCGGGAGCTGAGTGTCGGTCCATTCAGCAACGAAGTCCGCCAACGCTTGCGACTTGATGGCCTTTCGCGGGCATAGGTGATGGTCTCCCCATTAGTTCGGCGGACCACTTGGCGATGCGCCCCGTGGCCTCCCGATTGTTGACGATCTCTCCGAGGGGGAAGGACGACACCACCGTCACGGGATGAGCGAGGAAGTAGTGCTGGAGCTTGCGCCTTGTGACGATGATGCCGTAGAGCAGCTTTTGGATGTGCGGGTACCGGACCTTGGCCTCGGAGAGTACCTCACTGGTGAAGTATACCGGTCGCTGGACCGGCAATGTATGACCCTCCTCGTGCCTCTCGACGGCTATGACCGCGCTAACCACCTGAGTGGTTGCGGCCACATAGAGGAGGAGGGGCTCGGGGGAATCGTCACCTTCGGCTGGTCGCGGGGGCACGAGAATTGGTGCAGAAGTCAGCAGCCCCTTCAACTTGGTTAAGGCCTCCTCGGCTTCGGCGGTCCACGCAAAGTGTTCCGTCTTTTTTAGTAGGCGGTAGAGGGGTAGTGCTTTTTCCCCCAGCCTCGAGATGAATCTGCTGAGAGCGGCTAGGCAGCCTGTTACTTTCTGCACACCCTTGAGGTCACGAATCGGGCCCATCCTCGTGACTGCTGAGATTTTTTCAGGGTTTGCCTCGATCCCCCGTTGTGAGACGATGTAGCCAAGTAGCATGCCTCGAGGCACACCAAAGACACACTTCTCGGGGTTGAGCTTCACATTCTTGGCCCGGAGGCACTCGAACGTGGTCTCGAGGTTGCTGATGAGGTTCCCTACTTTTTTAGTTTTAACCACGATGTCATCGACGTAGGCCTCGACGGTCTTGCCTATGTGCTCGCCAAAGATGTGCTGCATACATCGTTGGTACGTTGCCCCGGCGTTTCGAAGGCCGAAGGGCATCGTAACATAGCAATACATACCAAATGGCGTGATAAAAGAGGTCGCGAGCTCATCGGATTTTCTCATCCTAATTTGGTGGTAGCCGGAATACGCATCAAGGAACGAAAGCACTTCGCACCCAGCAGTGGAATCGACGATCTGGTCAATTCTAGGTAAAGGAAATGGAACTTTTGGACATGCTTTATTCAGACCAGTGTAATCTACACACATCCGCATTTTTCCATTCTTTTTCCTAACTAGTACAGGGTTAGCTAGCCACTCTGGGTAAAATACCTCCTTGATGAATCCGGCCGCCAAAAGCTTGTGCACCTCCTCGCCGATGATCCTGCGCTTTTCCTCGTCGAAGCGGCGCAGGCGTTGCTTCACCGGTCTGGACCCGGCCTGGATCTCCAAGGCGTGCTCGGCGACTTCCCTCGGTATGCCCGGCATGTCCGAGGGGTTCCACGCAAATGTCGATGTTCGCGCGGAGAAAGTCGACGAGCACTGCTTCCTATTTGGGCTCGAGGCTGGTACTGATGGTCAGCGTCTTGCCATTGGCCGAGGTCGGGTCGACGGGTATTTGCTTGGTGTGCTCGGCCGGCTCGAAGGTGCCGGCGTGACGCTTTGCTTCTGGGGCCCCTCGGTGGCCAGAGCTGCCAAGGCCTCGAGCGAGTCGAGGTGGACGTTGGCCTCCCCCGCTCGACGCACTCCACGTCGCAGTGGTATGCGTGCTCGTAGGAGGTGTCAACGGTGATGACCCCTTTTGCCCCGGCATCTTGAGCTTCAAGTACGTGTAGTTAGGAATCGCCATGAACTTGGCGTAGCCTGGCCGGCCGATGATGGCGTGGTAGGTCCCTTGGAAGCCGACCACCTCGAAGGTGAGCGTTTCCTGACGGAAGTTTGCCGGCGTGCCGAAGCAACCGGCAGGTCGATGCGCCCAAGGGGTGGGCTTTCTTTCCTGGTACTACTCCGTGGAACCCCCCGACGCTGGGTCGGAGCTGTCCCTCTGAAATCCCCAGGAGGTCGAGGGTCTCGAGGTATATGATGTTGAGGCTCGAGCCCCCATCCATCAACACCTTGGAGAACCGAACGTCGATTATGATGGGGTCGACGACGAGGGGTAAGCCCCCGGGTTTATGACACGGTCCGGGGGTCGTCACGGTCGAACGTGATTGGCGCATCGGACCAGTCAAGATACCGGGGGGCGTCGTGGCCAAGCGAAAAGATTTCCGGCGCTCCTTCTTTCTTTCTCGAGCTGAGAGCCCGACGGTCGGCCCCCCGTAGATCATGTAGCAGTCGCGCACCGGGGGGAAGTCGCCATCTGCGTTCTGCCGCCGCGTCGATCGGTATCCTTTCCCTTAGGCGCGTCTTCCCTCTTATCGCCGAGCTTGGAGTAGTAGCCCTTCAACAGTCGGCAGTCTTTCAACTTGTGGTTTACGGGGCCCCTGTGGTAGGTACAGGGATCCTCGAGCATCTGGTCGAAAACAGCCCCATCGGGGGGCCTCGGGGCTTCTTAGGCTCGAGGGCGCCCGCGAGCACCTCTTTGTCGTCGTCGTCATCGGCGCCACGCTTCGCCTTCTGGCCCTTGCGTTTGTTTTTCTTCCTTTTGTTGCCGTCATTGTTGTCGTTCTTGGCGTCGTTGCCCTTGTTGGAGCCCTCCGGCGCGATCACCGCCTTGCCTTTGTCCGTGGAACGGCCAAAGAAGGCCCCCACTGCTTCGTCGCCCGAAGCAAAGCTGGTGACGCGATCCATCAGGTCCTCGACCGTCCCGGGACGGTAGCGTCCTAGCTCATGAACAAGCTCTTGGCATGTCGTGCCCGCGAGGAACGCTGAGATGACGTCCTCGTCAGGCACGTGGGGGAGCTCGAGACGCTGCTTCGAGAACCGTCGAGCGAAGTCGCGGAGGGGCTCGTCCGCCGCCTGCCTGCAACGCCGTAGGTCCCAGGGGTTGCCTGGACGCACGCAGGTCCCCTTGAAATTCCCGTCGAAGACCCTGACTAGGTCGGCCCAGTCATGGATCCGATCCGGCGGGAGCCCCTCGAGCCACCGGCGG